>JAPQWN010000009.1:34986575-36236575 GCA_028538565.1 Umbellularia californica | reverse complement strand
CTCTACATTTGGCTTACCTAGAAAGTGAAAAGGAAGAAGAAGATGACAGGGAAGATGATGATGGAGGCTTGTGGGCTTGGGGAAGCTGAAGCTTGGCTTGGGCTCCTTTGAGAACTTGAGCTTGTGGAAGGGAGATGGTGAGGAGAAAGGGAGAAGTAGAGAAGAAGAGAAAAGATGGGGAAAATGGGGAAAGGAGAGTTTAAGAAGATGGCGATGGAGATCTTGGAAGCATGGGGAAACCTTGGTTGGCTTGGAATTTGGAAATTCTTGGGACGTTGAGCTTGGTGATGAGGGAAAAGGAGGAGAAGTAGAGAGTGGAGACTGGAGAGGGAAATAAAGGGAATGAAGTGAAAATGGGGAGAATGGAGGTGCTAGGGCTTTTGCGTAGATAGTTTAGGAAAATTACAAATAAGGGCCTTGTTCTTTGTAGAGAGACAGAGTTCTGGGGAATTACAAATAAGGGCTTGAGTCAAAATGAATTGGGCTTTATGGATCAAAATGAAAATGGGTTCTTAGGTGGGTTTTGGGTTGCCGGACGCCCAACATGGGAAATGTCATGCATGATAAAAACTACCCAATCCACCCAATCGCGCTACAAAGCTCGACTAATTAACCCTAATCTTAATTAATTAGGCTAACCCACCTAATTAAGGCAAGGGCCTTGCAATATATCCCACTAATCACCTCCCACCATGGGATTTTGGCTTCCTCATTGTGGAAGTTAGTTCGGTTATTTTGTCCCTTTTGCATGGAAAAATTCTGCATCAAATGGTGGAAAATCGACCCGCATGCGAAATTGGAGATGGTTTCATCTCTACCACAGAACTATGAAGCACGGACACGGATACGGGACACGGATACGATACGTGTCGGATACGCAGATACGTCATTTCTCAAAAAAGTAGGATACGATACGCCGGGGATACGTTGAATTTTTATTTTTTTAAAATATTTTTTATATGACTTTGTAATAAAAAAACTAAATTTCAATCAAAATAGCCATAAAATATGCACTTTCATTGATTTAATCATCATCAATCATCATCAAACATTACATTCAATACTTCCAAGTTCAAAATCCAAGTTTCACCAATTACTACAGAAACATAAACATACAACCCAAACAAACAGACAGTAAATCTACTTAAACTTCAATTGCCTGACCACCAGGTCCACCATCACCTCCACCACCATCACCATCTTCACGAAAGAACACGGCCTCCAATTCTGGTTCATCAAGGGAGAGTTGTGCAATCTCAAGCTCTCCGGCATCCTCAAATGAATCAAAAGCATCTCCAGCAATATCCCACATCTTTGTTTCTCCTTTCATATATTGTGGAGTTCTTCTTGAAAGAAGGCGAAGATTGCTATGAATGAAAACCAAGTCTACAGCACGTTTTGGTGTCATCTTATTCCTTCCCACCGAGTGCACAAAGGAATAAGTATTCCAATTCCTCTCTGCACATGACGACGAGGAAGGTTGCACAAGTAGCTTAAAAGCTAGAGTTTGAAGCAAAGGTGCACATGCACCATAGGTGACCCACCACCTTTTAGGATCCATTTCATAGCGATCATGAATGGAATCAATATCCGCAAACTCTCCTAACTTGCTAGAGAAATCAACAAATTGTGTGATTACCATTTTGCGCTTCTCCAAATTAGGAAAATATTTTTTAAGGATTTTCATTCTTTCTCTAGCAACCTTCATATCTCTATGTGGAGCAACTCGACTAGGATCCTCATGAAGCCAATGCTCGCTATAGTACCTTGAATAGGAAAGAAAAAGAATTAAGGATAAGTTCAAGACTAGAAGTCAAGACTAAGAGGGAGAAAAAAAAGAGTTTAAGACTAAGAGGGAGAAAAAAAAGTTCAAGACTAGAAGTCACCTTGGATTTAGTGAATGAGCTAAGCAATGGAGAGGAGTGTTGTTCTTGTTCCAACGATCCACAAGAATTTTATGCACCACTTCATAAAAGGTAGATGCCTCATCAAGTCTCTTTCCTTCATGCCTATATATTGCACCCTTCACTTTTTCTATCATGGTATCCCACATGTCATACACCAAGTGAAGACAAGGCCTATCCGTGTCACAAACCCTTAGCATATCATATATAGGAGCCGTAAAAGAAAGTATGTAAGTCATTTTGTCCCACCAAAGGTCATCTAACACAAACTCTTTCACAGCCTTGGCTCTCTCCTTATCATCCTCTCTGTAGGAATTCCACCTTTCACTAATAACCATGGCTTGAAGACTAACTTTTATGAGCTTGAATCTCTTAAGCATGACAAGGACCGAAGCAAAACGTGTACTTGCAACCGAAAGCAACTTCAAATGGACAAATTCATTAAAAATAGCCAATCTCATGGAGTGATTCATGATAAAGTTCTTAACAAACACAACATCCTCGGCCAAGTCTGTGATCCAACGACACTCCTCATATGTTAGTGCATTGTTTTCAATATTCTTTGCCATACAAATGTTTTGCAAGGCAAGGTTGAGTGTATGAACCACACATGGTGTCCAAACAATATTTTCAAATTGTGCTTCAATGAGATGCCCTGCACCCGCACAATTCTTAGCATTATCAGTTATCACTTGAATCACATTTTGGGGACCAACCTCTTCTATCACTTCTTTCAACAGCCCATAAATGAAGTACTTATCTTTAATTTCACCTGTACAATCCACTGCTTTAAGGAACATAGGCCCACTTTCCGCCACCGCCATAAAATTAATCAAGGGCCTCCTTTGTGAGTCACTCCATCCATCACTCACAATGCTTACACCCTTTTCTTTCCATGTGCCTTTAATTGGTTGTAGCAATCTATCAACATGAGCCCTTTCTTGTTGGAGTAGACTTGTCCTTAGCTTATTATACCCCGGTGGCACATAGCCTGCAAGAGCATTGTTTGCGGCAAATTGGATACAACTCACATAATAAGGGCTCCTTGCTAGGTGAAATGGTAAGCCCGATGCATAAAACATCCTAGCAATCTCCGCATCCATTTGGTCACGTAACTTCAAGTTAAATGACTTCCCAATAGCCGTATTAGTGTCACTTGTACTCCAACTTCCACTTCCACTCACCTTCCTTTTTTTTTGATTCATAATCCACACTAGAAGTTGGCAATGGCACTTTCTTGGGTGCATTTTTCCTCAATCTCTCATTGCATTCGTCCTCTAACTTTTTCATCTCCGCAATATCACTGCTCTTAACTTTTGGACAGAATGCAACAGCATGACCGGGCTCATGTATCAAATGAGCCCTCACCCTTGTGTATGAGCTTTTCTTGGTTTGATGGCAAAAATTGCATTGCCATGACACATTTCCCCCTCCTTCACCGAGTTTTTGTTGTTTTGTCACATACCTCCAAAGAGGGTTGTGAGCGTCTTCTAATTCAATAGCTGGAGAAAACGTACTAGCACTACCACCAGTACTAGAAGCCATTACAGTAAACTTCTGGAAACACCAAAAAATTGGCCCCATTAGGCCACCTAAAATCATGGCATTAAGAAAAAAAAAAGAAACAGGAGCAACAATATAGCATAAAAAAAAAAGAACAGTAGCAGATCATAGCATCAAGAAAAAATGGAAGAAAAGAAGCAGCAGTAGCAGCATATATCCAAATGATTTAAAGGGGAAGCAACAGCAGAAGCAGCATATATTAGTCTTGGACCTAGGATACAATACACAGCCACAGCCAACAAAAAAAAAATAGCAAAGACACAGCCACAGCCACAGCAGAAGCAGCAAACAAAAAAAAAAAAAAAAAAGCAGCAGCCACAGCCAATGAAAGCAAAGACAGAAGATCAACCAAAAACAAAAAAAAACCTAAAATCCAAATGATTTAAGGGGGAAGCATATATCCAAAAAAGAAGCAACAGCAGCAGCATATAATAGTCTTCGAGCTAGCATACAATACACAGCCACAGCCACAGCCAACAAAAAAAAAAAAAAACAGAGCAAAGACACAGCCACAGCAGAAGCAGCAAACAAAAAAAAAGAAAAAAAGAAGAAAATTGCAGCAGACACATCCAATCCAAAGCAAAGACAGAGATCAGCAAAAAAAAAAAAAAAAAAAAAAAAAAAAAAAAAAAAAAAAAACCCAAAAATCCAAATGATTAAAGGGGGAAGAAAAAAAAAACCCTAGATTTGGGTAGCAGAATACCATCAACCCCAACAAAAATCAACAATACAGATGAAGAGAAAGAAAGAAACAAAAGGAAAGAAAGAAGAGAAAAGAACCTGAAGGTGAGCGCGATTTGGGTAGCAGTAGCAGCAGTGGCTCGATTTGGGTAGCAGCAGCAGCAGGGCGATGGCAGCAGTAGGGCGACGGCAACAGCAGGGCGACGGTGACGACCAGGCGAGGCGGAGGCGGAGGCGACGGCGACGGCTTTCCCTTCCCCTCTCTTCTTCTTCTTCTTTTTTTTCCTTTCTCTCCCAGCCACAGCAGTCACAGCCACAGCAACACGACGACAGTAGCAGCAGGGCGACGGCAGCAGCACGGCGACGGCGACAACGAGTCGAGGCGTAGGCGACGGCTTCCCCTTCCCTCTCTTCTTCTTCTTCTTCTTCTTTTTCTTCTTCCTTTCCCTCCCAGCAGAGCCTAGGTCTTCGTTTTCTTTTTTTCCTTTCTTTCCCTCGACCCAGCGTTTTAAAACACTTAAAAACGTGTCCCGTGTGGGATACGTGCATGTCCCGTGCGTGTCCCGCACGTGTCCGACATTAAAAAAAAAAAAAAACTGGATACGTATTTAACGTATCCCAGACGTATCGGAGGCGTATCCGTGTCCGATACGTCCGGGATACGGATACGGAACCCTTTTTTATGTGTCCGTGCTTCCTAGCCACAGAATCCTTGTTTTACACAAACACTTTCTTAGGCTGTACAAAAACAGCTGCTTCTTGCTAATTTCCTGAATCCAAAAGGAAAAGGGGAATGGAAGAAAAGTTCGTACACCCTACGGTCTCCAGTCTCGAGTATTTGTTCTTTCATGATGATTTTATGCAACAGTGGCTTCTCTTCCTAGCAGATTCGCTAATTTCTAATTTTGAATGAACATTGTTAAAGGGCGGAGGATTCTTCTCGTTTTAGTCATGTGATGAATTATAAAAATCCAAACTAGACAATTATAGGCACCTGATGACAGTTGTAATTGAAAATGCATGTTGGTTTTACAGAAAGGGTGAGTGATGGTTAATTTTTATTTTTCCTGGTTTTCTGCTGTTAGGGATGTTGATAACTCTAGACGTATGCCTCCTCCTTGGATATCTGCCATTGCTGAATGCTGGTTTTCCTTTTAATCTATTTATTTTATTTTTTTGTGTGGTGTGGGTTGGTGACTGCAGAGAACTGACTGAAACCTGTCATGTCAGCATCCTCCACTCGAGGCCATCACTAGGGCTGACGCCCAACTTAAGTGGTGATCACAAATTCCATGGATGACATTATTGGCAACCGAAATGAAGTCCAAAATTTTGAGAGTGGTTGCCTTCTCTTTAGGTGATATGTAGTTGACCTTGCTATGTATAGGATTGCCTTCAATACATTGGGCTTCTTGAAGTTGCTGTATCAACATCTCGTCTTTGGCCAATACTGACAATCATATTGAGTATTCTTGTCCCTTTTTCACATTAACTCAAACAACTGTATTTCAGGTATGAAGATCAGCGTGATATGCTCTACAATCAGACATTTAATCTTGATCAGGTAGCTTTTGCTGCTGAGGGAATTAAAGATGCTCAACAAACTGTAAGTATCGTTTCTTCTATTTGTTTAAGTCAAAAAAAGATTTGGTGTCTCTCTTTGCTTCTTTAGTCAACTAATTGCTGTGTCTTCTTTCAGATGACAGCTCTGAAATCTGCAAATAAGGAGCTGAAAGGAATGATGAAAACCGTGAAGATTCAGGACATAGATGTATTATTTCCCATTCCATTTTTTCAATAGGGCCAAAATAATTTATGTTTTGGATGTTTTTATGCCAGCTCTTTTGTAAATATTTTAGTCTATTATGTCTTTCAGAAAAGTGGGCTTAATCTTAACCACATTGCCTGAGAAGTAATGTATTTGGTTTCTGTTTTGTGCAGAACATGCAAGATGAAATGATGGATTTGATGGACGTGAGTAATGAAATACAAGAATCTCTTGGTAGAAACTACAACGTACCTGATGACATTGATGAAGAAGAACTTATGGGTGGTAATATAATACATCCATTCATGCATAAACAGAGAAATAATCTAGTACCAAACTTGGCCATTAAACTGCTTAGTCCCGCCACTTTGAATTGAGTAGATTGTTGGTTAGGAATGGTCCCCATGGGATCATCTTCCATCTTCTCTCTTTCATAATCCTCTGTTAAGTATGCAAAATGGATTGTTCCATTGATACCTTACACAGATTCTATGGTGCTGACCTTGATGGAAAATTATGGATGTGATAGAAGGGGAGGCTAGGGAATCTATAGTGGGCCCTTCCTGTATCCTATGGGTACAATCCCATCTTACTTCAAAACTATCCCCACTGTTCAGTTACCAAAGTCAAGTGCAGTGCACCATGATATGTTGCAAAAGCTTTTAATTTTATGACAGATGACAGTAGGGGATGCTAAGGCCATTGGTGGTGCGGCCCCTTTCCATCCACTGGACATACACTGCCACAATTATAGTTTGTGGTTCCACAATCCACATCCATTAACTACGAAAAATTATCTAATCTGTCTTGTTTTCTTAATGATAATGTGATGTAGAGCTTGATGCTTTGGAAGCTGACATGGGGACAGAGACAGAGTCCGATAGCGTGCCAGCTTATCTTCAACCTGATAAGGAATCTGATTTGGACGCTGAGCTCAATTTGCCTCCTGCACCATCTGGGCATGCAGCAGTGCCTCCTGGCAGACAGAATGCCAAGGTACTGCCATCACCTGCAACTTATAAATCGGTTTAGTTGGGTTCAATTTAATCGTATCTCTTGAAATTCTGTGTATTGCAGGCTGAAGATGAACTGGGTTTTCCAGCGGTGCCTCATGCATCGATTCGTGGTTAGAGATTCTCTGTATGTAAATTTCATGGAGATATAATTATTATTACCACACCAGACAGTGTTCTTTTGGAAATGTAGAGTAATAATAGTTCACTAGATTGGAGCATTATTTGGTCACTTGTGTATTTAATATAAAATTATAAATGATGATTATTTAAATTGGAAGCTGATCTTTGGTAGTTGGTCTTGCTCGTCTTTGATGATTCTCTGGTTGTATATACGCCATTTATATAGTTACTATTAACCACAGGAAGACAATGTTCTTTTGGAAATATAGAGTGATGATAGTTCACTAGATTGTAGCATTATTTGGATCACATGTATATTTAATATGATGGTTATTTAAATTGGAAAATGATCCTTGGGAGTTTGTTTTCCTCGTATTTGATGATTCTCTGGTTGTATTAATGCCACTGTCTTGGTTCGAGTGCGCAAGAGCGTTGGCAAGGTGGGGTCACCTTGGATATCAGATCGGGTGATAATGAGACGCTTTTGTTTTGGATCAGTCTAACCTCTCAATTTGATCATTGAATTTGGACCAATTTTCATTGATTTTCCTGTTGCGAAAATCCGTTGTTTTGATATTCCTAGGTAAGCTATCTTTGGATGGGGTAGGGAGCACTTGTGAACCTACCTGAGTAATTGACTGTATCTCATATGGGGTGCTTGATTAATTGGTTGTAACTTGTAAGGGTAGTTTGAGCAGTTAGGATGCTTATTTACTTTTCAAAAGACTATTGTTTATTGTCCTAGAGGTTTGTACTATTGAAAGTTTTAAAACAAGGTTGAATTTGTGGTTCTCTGGGTCATTCAGTTCACATCATTCTGATAACCCCATGTTTATTTTATTCTATTCATTCTTGCTGAAGTTCTGATGATCCCAGTTCATTAGAGTGAATGTGATGTAATTTTGATCTGCAAGTATTGGATCATTAATCTAACCTGAGGTCAGGTTCAGGGAGACCCAAATCGTTGATATGATGGGTCTAGGTTCGGATCCTGATCCATTGGAAATGGGGATTTTGGATTTTGAAAATCTATATAGCAAGAGGATCAGCGGCTATTAAACTAACCCAGCAATTTACTGAGGCTGAGCCAAGCAGGCCAACTTGGCGGAGTCATGGGAGTCATCAAATGATTATACCATGGTGGGAGTAGGTAGGGTGTGAATGGGTTGGTGGGGCAGCCCTACACACATTTACCAGTGGGCCTGTGGTTGAAGCCTTTCCTAGGGTTGGGAACCGGTTAGGCCAGGTATGTAGGTAGACCTCTCTTTCCCATATGTATGATCCAACAAGCCAACCTGACAAATCGTGTATGTGTAAAATGGACCTATTTCTTTTTGGACCCCCTTTGACAGTCGGATCTACCTACGGGTTTAGTTGGGTTCAACCCTGAATACCCGAGAGTACCAACACATAATGCAATATGTATATATATCTTGAGGCCCACTAAGGGCCCCACCAATCAAGTAGGGGTGAAGTGGGGGGTTGAAAGCTCTAGATGAGACCCAACTGTGTTAAAATCTCAAGTCTCTGGCCAACAATTTTAATGGTTTTTAAATGCAACATTTTTTTATTTTTTTTTCAATCCAAGGATCTGTCCCATTCAGGTTGGTGTAAAAAGCATGAATAGTAGTCTGTATGGGGTTGGATGGATCATTAGGTGGGCCCCACGGGTTTAGGGTGTTGATGAGAGGAATAGATGGATGAAAGGTGGGGTAGATGGACCCCATACATTTGGACTGCTAACATAATTAGATTAGGTACAAATTTGTTCAACACAAAGTCACAACAGATATGCATGACTTTGACGTCAATCCACACGTAAGTCATCGGTGGCCTTTTATTTTATCGCGTTGAATTTGCATGATGTATAGTGGTTAAACTTATCATGGCCAAAACTAATCACTACGACTATTTTATGATTACAACTATCTAATTGTCTGAACATTTTCATGCCCATAATCCACATCCAAAACATTTGAATGCCAAATAGGCCAGCTGGTCTAATCATAACCGTTGATATTCTTTTTGGTGGGCCAGTTGATATGTTGTTTTGGTGGATCCATAATCGTTTGACATCGGATCTTCAATCCGTTTTCACGATTATGACTCTCTTACTTAGAAATACATTTTTAACGGATGGGATTTCAATTTAGGAGTGTTAAAGTTGGATTAATAAATTAGAATACTATTATTATTATAAGCTTATCAATTCATTATGAGACTTATAAACTCTTTTTTTTTTTTTTTTATGACAATGCAAAATTATAGATTTTTCTAATATTTATATGTCAAATTCAATACATTGATGTGTTAAAAAATCTTTTGTACAGTATGATACATGTGGTGTGGTGGCTATGCAATTGTGAAATTAATCATTAAAAAATGTGATGATGATGTGTTTATAGATTTGATCGTGGAATGCCACGTGTTTTGTGGAACTACCATATTATATGTACTTGGCTTAATTGTGGGACAATACATGTTTTGTGATGCCAGATGACAATAATTAAGAGAGGCTTGATCGTGATACGCCACGTGTTTTGTGAAGCCATAGATAATCAGGATTGATTGTGGGGCGCCATATATTTTATGAAGCCCCCATATACAAGTAGGAATACATAGGGTTTGGATCTTGGGCACAACAATGTGGATTTGGGCCTAGATCCGTCTTGATAGTCCTATTTCCGGGTCTTGATTCGTAACCTAGATGTTGTACCCAGTTCTGACATTGAGTGGAAAAAATGGATCCAGTTTCGAATTTAGAATTGAAATAAGATGTAGAGTGCATTGGAATAGTCGGACAAAATAGCTCCAAAAATTTAAATATACAAGTGCTACAATTAAATGGTATATGAAAAGGCTCATCAGACTATCAAACATGATTATAATTCAAACTATTTCAAACCATGAAACCTATATATATAGGGGGAAATTCTCAAAATTTAGGGGAATATTTCGGAGATACATATATATATAGGAAAATACTTAAGTGCATCTATCCCTTACCATATTCTTTCATAAATGGAGATTTTCAAGTACAAAAGGGGGATTTCAAGTACAAAAGGGGGATTCATGTGCAAAAAAAGAAAAGTGCCCTCACCCTATGGTGAGGGATGGATGCATATATATATATATATATATATATATATATATATATGGGGGGACATTCATGTGCATCCATCTATCACCATTTTTGGTGAGAGACACCCCTTTTGGGGGTGTTTCAAGTACAAAATGGAGGTACAAAGTACCCCTTTTGTACTTGAAACACCCCCAAAAGGGGTGTCCCTCACCAAAAATGGTGAGGGATAGATGCACATGAATATTCCCCTATATATATATATATATATATATATATATATGGTAAGACTCTCCTAAGCTTAAGCTTAGGATAAGATTCCATAAGCTAACGCTTCTGGGTCCATCCTTGGTCCATCTAAATGGACCAAACACACAACCCTCCTAAATTGCACATGCCAACTGACTTTTGGGCAGATCCAAATTTACTAAACCGTTGGATCGACTATGCACCGATACGAATGGACCATTGACCATTAAACTTTTGGTACTTAGATGGAGATGATAGAAATCACGGTTTTGGCTAATTTCTTATAGGAATGATACACACACACGTATATATATATATATATATATATATATATATATATATATATATATGCTTGTAACACATGAATGCATGAACGTTGGGTGGAACATATAAGGATCTGCTTCTGGATCTAAATGTTCAAGATCTTATATGCACATGGATCAGAATCTGCATTATAATTTCTCTCAAAGTCAAAGTAGGCTCCAAACTTGTGTTTTTCGGAACCAAAGAGTTTGTATGACTGGATACCCATCTGCAATCCTGGTTATAGCAGTGCTCATTGGTTGCGGTGGCCCGAGCTCAACTCGAATGAAGCTCGCTTAGTTGCTTTGGCCTTGGTTTATGCATTAGGTTTAATACTTGGGCTAGGCTACTCTATAAAATCTTAACCTTCTTGAGTTCTTAGAAATTCAACATTCCAAATGTTAAGTATTTTTCACTGTGTAGAGTTCCAAATTCTCCCAAATAAGATATCGCCGAATGCTTATAACTCACACCTAGAAAAGTAGATTGAGGCAGCTTCCAAAATCAGATAAAAAAACAAACAAATCACAATAAAACAAGTCAAAATTATCAACATTTGTGGGTGCTATAATGCAATCTTAAGGTCAGTGAGTCTTACACAAGATAGGCAAGTTATGGGTGTTGTTACTCCTCATCTATTTAAGACCACTAGTGGAGCCCTGCACATGCAATGCATGTGCAAGGAACATACTCTTTCAAGGAACATACTCTTTTAGTATGATAATATGAAAAAATAAAGTCGTTTACAAACTCAATATTAACTATCTCAATGGAGAATGACCAGTTTACATATAACTCATTTTTTTGGCAAATTAAGCAATTTACAATCACTCATTGTTCTTATGAAATTTAGTAAAAGCTTCAATAGAAAAAAGTAAAAAGAAGATAGGATAACAAGATATATGAAAGGAAACTAATTTTAAAAAAAAGTTAAAAACCAACCTTTTATGGCCATACATGATTAGGCAAGACACTCACCAATTTCCCAGCCCATTTTCCATTAAAATTTATCTAAAACCTAGCGCCAAACACCTACCAAATTCAATGAAACAAAATACTAATCAACCAAAACAGTACACAAGTCACAGCTTTAAACGAATCAACAACAAATCACAAAGATTCCAAGCAAATTGTGTCTTTACAGGCATTGGGATTGAAGTTGAACTTTTCTATACATGACAATTTCAACTGAAGTTTCTCATTTTAGTTGTTGTAGTGAATAAACAAATTCTTCAAACACAACCCTTTTCATAATCATTTGAGCTAAGCATTTCATCAAAATATAATAATACTAAGTGGGCCCACAGATGTGTAGTTCTCTTTGATTATATATATATAATATAATATAATAATACTAAGTGGGGCCCATAGATTTGTAAAGAAAAAGCATGACAAGTTCTTCTGCTAAGTGGGTCCCACAAATGTGTAGTTCTCTTTTATTTTATATATAATATAATAATACTAAGTGGGGCCTACAAATGTGTAGATGTAGAGTAAAAGTATGACAAGTTCTTCTACTAAGTGGGGCCCATAGATATGTAGTTCTCATTTTATATAATAATACTAAGTAGAGCATACAGATATTATAATAATACTAAGTGGGGCCCACAAATTGGTAGAGAAAAAGCATAACAAGTTCTTCTACTAAGTGGTATAATATAATAATACCAAGTGGGGCCCACAGATGTGTAGTTCTCTTGTATTTTTTATTTATACAATATAATAATACTAAGTGGGGCCCACATACGTCTAGATGTAGAGATAAAGCATGACAAGTTCTTCTACTAAGTGGGGCCCACAGACATGTAGTTCTCTTTTATTTTATATATACATAATATAATATAATAATACTAAGTGAGGCCCACATATGTGTAGAGAAAAAGCATGACAAGTTCTTCTCTTTTATTGGGGCTCACATATATGTAGTTCTCTTTTATTATATATATAATATCATAATACTAAGTGGGGCCCACAGTTGTGTAGAGAAAAAGCATGACACTTTTTTCTCTTTTATAATAAAGGCATAGATATTATATGATTATTATTATAATATAATAAGAATATATTATTATATTATCTTATATTATAATATTTGGGGGGGGCCCACAAAGGTGTAGTGAAAAAGTATACAACTTCTCTTCTCTTTTATAATAAGGGTATAGATATAGATTTTATATTATTATAATTATAATATAATAATAATATATGATTATATTATATTATAATATAATAATTGGGGTGGGCCCCACAAAGGTGTTGTGAAAAAGTTTGTAATTTCTCATAATAATATATTAGTATATTATATTATACTATTTGGGAGTGGGCCCCACAATGGTGTAGTGAAAAAGTTTACATTATAATATTTGGGTTGGCCACACAAAAGTGTAATAAAAAAGTTTATAATTTCTCATAATAATATGTTATTATATTATATTATAATATTTGGGGGTGGGCCCCACAATGGTGTAGTGAAAAAAAATTTGCAACTTTCTCTCTTTTATAATAGTAGTAGATAGTAGATATTTGAAGGTGGGCCCCACAATGGTGTTGTGAAAAAGTTTGCATTATAATATTTTGGGGTGGGCCCTACAAAGGTGTAGTGAAAAAGTTTGCAATTTCTCAAAATAATATATTATTATATTATATTATAATATTTGGGGTGGGCCCTACAATGGTGTAGGGAAAAAGTTTGCAATTTCTCATAATAATATATTATTATATTATATTATATTATTTGGCGGATGGGCCCCACAATGGTGTAGTGCAAAAATTTGCATTATAATATTTGGGGTTGGGCCCACAAAGGTATAGTGAAAAAGTTTACAATTTCTCATAATAATATATTATTATATTATATTATAATATTTGGGGGTGGGCCCCACAATGCTGTAGTGAAAAAAGTTTGCAACTTTCCCTCTTTTATGATGGTATAGTAGTAGATAGTAGATAGTAAATATTTGGAGGTGGGCCCCACAATGGTGTAGTGCAAAAGTATGTATGAGATAAATAAATAATAAAGGTATAGATATTATATTATTATTATTATTATTATTATATAATATATTATTATAAAATTTTTAGTGGGCCCCACAGTGGTTGTTATAAAGAAACCATGTAACATTGCCTCTTTTATAAGAGTAGAAGATAGATAGTAGATAGTAGATATTTGGAGGTGGGCCCCACAATGGTGTAGTGAAAAAGTTTGCAATTTTTCACAATGAAATATTATTATATTATATTATACTTTTTAGGGGATGAGCCCCATAAAGGTATCGTGAAAAAGTTTGCAATTTCTTATAATAATATATTATTAAATTATATTATAATATTTGGGGGTGGGCCCCACAATGGTGTAGTGAAAAAAGTTTGCAACTTTCCCTCTTTTATGATGGTATAGTAGTAGATAGCAAATAGTAAATATTTGGGGGTGGGCCCCACAATGGTGTAGTGAAAAAGTTTGCATTATAATAATTTGAGGTAGGCCCCACAAAGGTGTAGTGAAAAAGTTTGTAATTTCTAAAAATAATATATTATTATTTGATATTATAATATTTGGGGGTGAGCCCCACAATGGTGTAGTGAAAAAGTTTGTATGAGATAGATAGATAATAAGGGTATAGATATTATATTATTATATTATTATATAATATATTATTATATATATTATTATAAATTTCTTGGTGGGCCCCACAGTGGTTGCACTAAAACAACCCGGCAACTATGCCTTTTTTATATAAGGGTATAGAAATATTTGGGGGTGGGCCTCATAATGGTGTAGTGAAAAAGCTTGCATGAGATAGATAGATAGATAATAAGAATATAGATATTATATTATTATATTATTATAAATTTTTTGAGCCCCACAGTGGCTGCACTAAAGCAACCTGACAACTATGCCTCTTTTATATAAGTGTATGTATGTATGTATTGATGTATTGATAAGAATAAACAGTCCAATTTCCTTTGACTGGATCAAGATTTGGACAAGTACTATACCAAGGGGTACATGTCACATGATTATTGAAAGGTAGGCCTGTACACCATGAAGGAGATCATAGGAGAGGAGAGCATGGGATCATCTTTCTAAATAGATAGAGCATCGTCCAAAGATTATTTGTGGGGGACACATGAACATCTGGTAGAAGAACGGTGGTTGTTTGTTATCTTTGATGCTCAGATCTTGGTACGAATGTGGCAGACATCTGATGTGTTTTTTGTCGGGTTTTGTGTCAGTAGGTAGGGTCGGTTGTCTCTTATCTTTACCAGGACATGAACCATCCACACCCAAGGAATAAGCTGTCTTGACCTCACACAGAGGATCATGGCTCAGAATTTTAGTATATTGGTATATGGATCATGATCAACAATATTTGGAAAACCATTGCAAAATTGCAGCCCAAGTCCAAACCTTGAGTTATTTTATTTTTATCTTTTATTTTAGCATCACAAGTAAGGGAACTAGAACCGCAAGGGAATAGCATAAATAAGGAGAAAACTTGTGCAAGCAGGGAGTGAGATGCACGCATTTCAAGAGAGAAAACCCAGAGTACATGTGGGAGTGAAACCCACGTGCAAGGAGAGATAACTCACATGTTCGGGGAGTGTAGAGAAACCATAATCGATCATTGGTCATCGGGTTGAGAGGCGGTGTTGCCAACCATCTGAACAACCACAACCCTCATTCTCCACTCTCGTGAGGTGTGGTGCAACTATTGGTAATGCACCAATATGTGAATTAGAAATCTGTCTGACTTCTTAGTAAAATCGACTTATGAAAAACTAAATCTCTCATTGTAAATGTTTTTCTTTTCTAGGAGTCCTCCGTAAATCTAACTTTAAAAGTAATTGGGCCTAGCTATTGTCAAAATTAGACAAAACATTTGAACTTCTCTTCATATTTCTCATGTGTTTTTATATTAATCTTGGTAACATTACATTCTATTAGAGTTAAAATTTTGCTAGGGCCCCATATAGGAAAAGAAAAGGGCAATTATTTTTTTTAGCTATTTTCACTTTTTTTTTTAAGTGAGCTCCAATGAGGGGTCTCATCAAGTCCTTTTGAGTGTATGCTTTTGAGAAACTGCACTTTTAAGGCCTATTTCTTTTCTAAAATTCAAGGATGTCTGGGGAATTTCCGAATTCTCAATCATAGTGGAATTTCTGGATGCTCCATTTGACTTGAGCATCCAAGAATTCCAGCAAAATGTAAAGAGGGTGGGATTCCTGAATTTCCAAAAGTCATTTGGGGCCTTTCATATGGCTGGAATTCTTGAATGTTAGGCAATAAACATGGAATTTACAAATGCTCATATCCCAAAAACCTTAACATCTAGAATTCATGTTAGGAATCCCTGTAAAGAAACATGCCCTTAATGTGTCTGTTTGAGTCACTCTCCTCTTTTTAGACAATATTTGTTTTGCAAAAGATAAAGTAAGATCTATGGTAAAGCAATCTTGTCCAACATGAATTTTATTTTATAATGTTGATTGGCTGAAATTAGTGAAAAAATAATGTCTATCTGCCAAAAAAGCCTTACTATAATACTTAAATTGCAGCCAAAAGATTCTACTACATAAAACTCAAGTAGAGAGGTTACTTTACAACTCATAAACTTTTCATCTCACTTCAAATTATGTTACCTCATGAAAACAAAAGAAATAAATTCTTTTACTTTACCAAGAAATCTACTCCTCCTTTAGTCATCTATTATCTCTTTCACTAATTTGACATTTACTTTATATTATTATCCTACCGTTAAATTATTCAAATATTAAAGAACTTATCATGATGTTGCTCCTTACATGAAAGCTTTTAGGTGAGAGTTTTTTTGTTTGATTTAGTAATTCTTTGTTTAAATATATTCAAATGATAGGCCCTCCTAGAAATATGTACTCAACCAATTTTCATTTAGTTAAGAGTGAAATACATTGTGAGATAAGCATAGTTTTATTATTACGGCACTACACCATTTCAGGGCTTTTACAACGTGCCATGCGCGCCGTAAATGTAAGTTTACGGCTCACGGGGTCGTGCCATAAAAGCTCCTGCCGTAAAAGGTTCGATGTAATTACAGCCTACATTTACAGGCCGTAAGTAGGATCAATGCACGCCGAAAATGATGTTGTTAGGACTTTTTGGACCAAATTTATGGCCTCCTAAGCAGGCCGTAAATACTAAACTTTTACGACGCAAATTGAGTGCCGTTAAAGCATTGGTGTGCTTAAGTTTATGGCACACGTAGTACGCCGTGAATACTTAAAACGAAAAATGTTTTACACAGCTTGCATTTGTGGGCTGTAAATGGGTTGTGTACAATCTGATTAACGACTCCAAATGCAAGCCGTAATTAAGTATACGTTTTTACGACTTGCAAATGTGTAAGACTCCGCCCCGAGTTAATCAAGATTTAACTCTAATTAACTGCAATTAATGCTAATTAATCAAGTCTAATTAAACTAATGGTGGTTAATGACCCAACTCAATGAGATTAGTCTTAAATGAACTTAACGAAGTGATAATGAAGAGATTAAGTGAATTGAATAAGTTTTTGAGTCTAGACTAAGAAAATAAGACCTTTTTCATAAATACAGATTTATATGTATTTTGTCGAATACGGAAACTCTTGGTACCAACACGTGTATCTCGACGAGTATGTTAACTTTCGTAATAGACTCGAAGTCGTTTGACGAGGATTTGGTCAAATGACCCTCCATTTGACTTAAGATGTAAATAGCATTAATGGAGTGGGTTTAAATGCAAAAAGGGGGTTTATATATAAGAGATGAACCCTTGAGTCATTCCACCCATTCCATTGCAAGAGAAACCCTAGGCACCCATTCTTCTTCCTTCTTCCATTCTTCTTCATCAAAGAGAGAGATTTGGAGTGCTTCCAAGTGGGTTTGAAGAAGCTTCATCTTCTTCATCTTATTCTTCATCTTCTCCACCTTCTCCTTCCATTTTTCTTGAAGATAAAGCTTGGGGGAAGACCCAAACTCCTCTCCACAAGGGTTTCATGTGAGTACTTAGATCCTTTTATGAGTCTTGAAGTTCTATTGGATGAGTGGAGATAGTTTCTAGCACAAGTAGCTTATAGTGTAGTGCTTTCTGTGTTTTATGAGATTAGGGTTTGAAATTGGGGATTCCTCATCTCAAGTTCAAGTAAAGAGGGGTTTCTTGCTAATTAACCTTCCACAAGGCAAGTATAAGCATTGATTGTTATTAGATGCTATTTAGTATAATTTCTATTGATTTTGTTATGATTATGAACTCAATCCTATTTATTGTAAATTTAATTTTGTGTATGGGTTGATTGAATGGATTGGAAGATGTTGTTTTGGAGATGGTATTTTAGAAGGGAACATGAGGTTCCATGTATTGGGCAAGTTTGAGAATGAATGAGAGTGAAAATGGCTTCAGAAATGAGCATCAGGTTGCTGTTTCGGATGCCAGACAGCAAGGGGTATCGCTATAGCGAGCTCTGGTCTCGCTATAGCGAGATGGCCCACTGGGCCCCACAATGTCAAGTTCAAAATGCCATAACTTTTAGACCGTAGGTCGGATTTTGGACTTCTACATATCGTTGAAAAGCTCTTGGAACGTAGAATCTAATTGTCTACATATCTTAGTGATTGGAAAACTCAAAGTTGGGTGAAAACAAAGGTGATTCTAATTAAATAAGAAAAACTCATTTGATGAGTGTAAATATGTCTATAAATTAGTCTTTAGACTATTTATAGTATAATTGAGGCTTATGGACTATAAAAGGAGTATTGATAAGTTTGAACTTTATTTTAGTAGTGTGTGTTAATATTTCATTTGTTACAAACCTCCATAGGTGATAATTAAGGGGACTCTAATGCACATTATATCTAATATGATGTTCATCGAAAATAACACGTGCACTAGATAACCGAGTGTTACACCTAAATAAATGGTTTGAATTATGAGTAGTTTTGAATAGAGAAATTGAATTAAATAGAGTTTGTCAATTGATTCGATTTGAGTCTTGAGTCTGGCACTACATAGTAATTACTTAAGCTCATTATTGAGCTGAAATGAAATAATGAAATGAAATGAAATTAATTAATGAAATGAATAAGCAATGAACAATCCTACTACAGTAGATGGATGGGGTGTTCCGGAGCTCCGTGGTGATGCCAGTGGTCTCTGATCAAGACACTGGTAGATCCCACATATAGACTGAAAAGTCAATGAATTGATAAGCCATGTAATGAAAAGTAATACATTGGACTGAAAAGTCACCATTTGATAAGCCACCTAATAATGAGTAATCACCATACATCAATGAAATGAATGAATGTAAATGAATGAACATGAATGAATGCTTCCTTTGGAAGAACTGTAATGAATTAATACTATTGTAGTTGCCATCTAGTACTTGTTATTTTGATTCCCATTGTATAGGTTATGATGTCAACTAGAATTGTCTAGAATTGATAATTTGATTATTGAACTATTTAATAGTTAAATTGAGCAGAATCATGATGAGAAATAGCATGTAATATCATAGATTGTTTATACATTGTTGAACCGTCGTGTTCACGGTGTTATTGATGACATCGCAGGCTCAGTTGCCCGTGCCGGTCCTGCAGAGGCCGCGCCGGCTGCGGAGGAGGCCCATTCGATACCTCCAGGAGGTTTGATCGAATGAGCATAGATCGGAGGGCGAACGAATTGGAATGTTTTGGAAATATTTTGGGAGATATGTTTGTATGATTATTCATTTTGGAATTAATTTGATGAATACTTTCGTTATAATTCATTTTTGAGTTGTAAATAGGTGTCACTTGCATTGTATTTTGTGTATGCAGTGATGGACCTTATTAGATTGTAATTTTGTGTATGTGAACTTTACCTTCAATGTAAAGTCAAATATTGTCAATGTATGTATATATTTCCGCAAAAATGTACATTTGACAGGTATGCATGTTAGATTCCTTGTGAGTCTTGTCTTAACTTCGGTTAATTCGAGATTTACCGGAGTAAGTATGCTGACATCGCGATCCGGGTTATGCCCCGATTAGTCCGACCTCGGGCCCGGGTCGTGACAAAATGCAGGCCATTAAAGAATTGGCGAGTTTCAATTTACGGCTCGCAAGACGCGCCTTAATTGTTTTTTCTTTATAAAAAAATTAATTTTTTTTTAATTAAAAAAATTTAAATCCACATTTTTTTATTGCTACAAATACAAATTAATAAACTAAAATAAAAAATGTAAACAGAACCTGTAAATAAACACTGGACCTGCAGTTAAAAATAAAAACACTGAACTTGCAGTCTATACAAGCTAGATAGGCCATGGGAAAAAAATACATGAAAAGGATCATCCATTCAAATCAATACCAAAACAATGAGAGAATTCTTGTTTGTTCATTTACAAGATTCACACTTTTCATCTTCTTCCATTGGGATTTATTCGCGAAGGTACCTACCATTACATGAAAGTAAACTCCATCGTTGTCGTGTCGTCATTAAATCATAAGGAAAAAAAATACATGAAAAGGATCAACCATTCAAATCTTCCACACTACAAACATAGCATCGTCAACGTTGCTTACTAGAATCTGGGAAGCAGAGATTGACAAAAGCTATATGCCCAAATCATCTCAAAAACTCATATATTCTTCATGAAATTTCCACAACAATGCAATACCTTTTCAAATAAGTTTTTAAATAATAAATATGAAGTGCACTTGGGCCTTTAAATGGGTGGAGTATGACCTTGGTCACAGCCTCTTTGGGCATGGAAAAACCTGAATTCATGCCATGTGCGGTCCAAGGTAAAAGAGTAAGTGGCATGCATTCAAACTTTATCCTACTGTTATGTGCAAAGACGGTTTGTATCCAACCATCTTAGATTAACATCCATTAAAAGGAACTAAAAACTCATGATAATACCATTGAAATGCATGAAAAAAATGGAGTTCCTTAGCATAGAAAATCCCACAGAAAAAACAACACCCAAGTCACCACATTAAGCAGCAAAAAAAAAAAAAAACTAACAAATTAAACAAGAACAAAGTTACCCACCTGAGAGCTGTTGGTACGGGTTTGCTCCCCATGTCATATGTTTGAAACCTATTCCAAATTTGCATGGGTGTGTTTGTAAGGGTTTAGGGGGCGCCACCTGTGGGAATAGTCCCCTTGGGTCAAAGGCCCTCAAAGATACCCATGTCATAAATATAAAAGAAACACAAAATCCAGAGTTACCCATTTAAACAGGCCTCCCTCCTAAAAACAATGATAGCATTATGCTAAGTTGCATAAGTACAGGTACATATGTCAAGATCTACACAGCCACAAGGAGGCTGATTCCCAAATCTCTAAATGCAATTTGTGAATGCATGTACAGAGTATACATGTACACCTAGGATTATTTTGTGGGTTATAAAATAACAGCGAAAATAGGTACAGTTGTTACATAAAGGAGTGATATAAATGTGTAAAAGTCTCTACTTGAATCTAACAATAACATGATGTCCTTTCAACAGGTGATCATACTCTGGCAAAAGAAAATCACACTAGAAGAAATAAATACTATGGTTTTCTGCAGAACTCAAAACTATTTCAAGCAAGCACGCTAACAGTGACAGTGGACTACAAACTTCAAAGGATGAAATACAAATCATTACAGGTATTAAATCCAAGAAAAGCCACAAATCAAATGACAAATCCAATCTTCTATTACATAAATGAAGGAGGCACCAACAGAAACTAGTAAAAAGAATTTTCTGCTTCAAGGTTCATCTCATATTGGAATTCATACCCCATGTGTAAAGAATAATTCCTATCTCCAGCTAAGAACACCCAGGCTTGAATAGAAACACTTTTTCTTCCCCTATGCACACATGCTGAAATATGAAGGCAACACTCTTAAAAAGAAACAAACATGCAAACGAATACAAATCAACATATTTTCCAGTGAAGTCCCAAATAAAAATATATCTCATCAGGCCATGTGTGCAGAAGAAAAGTTAATACACAATTTTAAGGGTGGGTTGGATGTACCCATGGCCATTTTCATGGAAAACTGCCATCCAATGTCCTAAATGAATTGGAAATCAGAGCCATCCATTTCAAATGGGATATCCATTACACTAGAATTCTGGGTACATCCAAATATACCCTAAAATCAGTAAAGTGGAAAACAAATAAGGAAAAAAATAAGCAAAGTTATGGGTAATTCTTCAATAGTGCAGCATTTCTTAGGGAAAAGAACCATTTCCAGTATAAATTTGTTTAAATATAACAAGTATATTAATGTAAACCTGATGCAAGGAAGGTTTCCTGAGCTTGAAAAGTCATAATACTTCATTTATGTATTTAAATAATGGTTCCCAGCAACATTTTTATATAAATCTCATAAGAATCACTATCATTTATGCAAATCCCAGCAACAGGCAGACTCGATGTGCACTCTACCTTCTAATGGTGCAACTTTGGCTTTAGAATCACTATTATTAAGTACTTTAAACTACTTTTTTAAATTTCAAGTCAAACTACTGACTTTTTTTTGGTAAGTTTTGGGTATTTCAAATTTTAGTTACATTATAGTTCATATATTATTTGAGTTTTAGAAATAACTGATTATGTTTAAAATCCACTGAACGTCTTTACTAAATAACACACCCTCTAAATAAAACATTATAGGTAAGAATCACTCACAAAAAAAGTTGAAGTAAACATAAAATAAATCCAGTCACTTAAACCAAATGTGTTCCAGTTAAAAGACTTCATAAAAAAGGGCAACCTCCATTTGGCAGTAACAAATTCCAGTTGTAGAGACCTAAACAAACTAGGGCTTAAACACTGATTCTCCAAATTAAAACAGCACAAATTTTACCTCTCATCTTGCTTCTAACAGGTTGTGATGTACTTGATCGGCCATGCTACTGTGCTTCCCAGTGCTTCATTCAAAAGAAAGGTTTCACGAGTTGGTCGATAGAGAGTCACTCTCTCATTACCCTCTACTACATGTTGCACGGAAACTTTCCAACTTTCAGCACCAAGCGGCACATGATTTACTAGTGATTTGGGATCCCTTGATAGTATTTCACCAGTAGCAACAACTGTATTTGTGTCTAGCCAACTTAGTAACTTGCATCTTGAGCTCAGCTGGATGGAATTGTGAACAACTGCATGTTCCTTTTCCTTGCTTTGTGTTGTCTCATGAACAGAATTTTGTAGGGAAAAACCATGGATCATGTCAATCTACCTAGAGAAAACCAAGAATTAAAGGCATATCATAATGCACTCCAAAGTCCAAATCACAAACAGTAACATATTTAAAAATTAATAAATGAAAACAAAGTGAATCTTTCATTAGCAAAATTACCACCTGTTGGTGATGGAAGTCTTACCAGATGATTAATCTTCTAACACCCCCTCCCAAAAAACAAAAGCAACCAGAAGGAGTAGGAGAATGCAAATGAGAATACAAGAAATCCTTTCCTGCAACTAGAAATCCTCAATCTCCAATCTGGGGAAAACACAGCAAGCACAAATAAGGCACTGTACATGAAAGTTAGCAAAAATTGTAAGATTTCCATTAACAAATGCAATTTTGAGTTGAGTTGGTTAATGCGAACAGGTCGGGCCGACGTCTATTGGCTCAATCAAAAGACATGCTATATGCCATATGAAGGTAAACCCAAACTCATACCAACCAAGATTGAAATCTTAATATACCCAACTAAATTGTAAGCTCCCCACCTGACTACAACTCGGATAGCAAATATACACATATAAGTAATTATGACGAAAAATCAACCACAAAACTTGATAAGGGCTGAATAATCAAATTGAACTTGCCAAAAGCCATGAAAACCAAGGTATACTCAACATTTAGAAATCCACAACAGCAGCACACCACTTCAATTTTTAGCATTGGCATTCAGACACTTTTCAGTTTCTGTTAACTAGGTAAAACAAAATCCAAAATCCATTACTGATACCTTACAAAGCCACTTAAAGAAATACAAAGTTTAGAACTCCTACCAATTCAATTTACATGAAACAAACAGGCCCTTGATAATATCATTTTCTCCTAGTTCCTTGTGCTTGGAACACTTCATCTCTTCATACAATTGTGTTTCAGTCACCCAAGCACATATCTGACCCATACAAAAAGACTTTCTCGATTTTATTTCTTCCAAATGCACTTGAAGATTTCCTATGAGTATTCATTTCCCAACTATGTCCTTTCTCATTGCTCCATTAACTTGCTGTTTCTACATTCCCCCGCATTCACCTCCAATATAGCAACCTGACCAACTCATCATCAAGCATCATAAATAGAAGAGACGCTCCACACCACTAGTCCAACAATACCACAGATAAAATATAGCCTCCCTGGCTCCCCATTTGAAGATATTACCAAAATCTCAATATACAATCAATCACATGCACAATGTTCTGATTACATCCGAGAAAAATCAATTAATAAAATAAAACCCACCTGTGGTTGGAGCTTGAGCAAGCTTGTTCCTTTGAGCTACGCTACTGGACCGAACCCTAAGTCTATCAGAACCGCCAGAAGAACAAGTAGCAGCAGTTGAAGTTGGAATTTCCTGCACAAATGGTTAGAAACAAAGATAAACTGAAACCAGTCATTGAGAGAGAAGCAAATCTGCAAGATTAGGATGTCCAAGAAATCAGACGCTCCATCCAAACCAATTTCATTAGGGGAAGAAATAGAAGAAACTGCAGAAACGAAGATGAGAAATCCGATCAAAACAAATCTAGCTGGTAATCAATCGATCTGAGCCGCTCATCAGGCAGGATCCTCGAGATTAAAAAGTCATAATCGTCCGTGAATGAGCAGTTCGATGAGACAAATAGGGATTCATGAAACCGAATCATGAGAAGTCGAATCGAAATAGCGAGAGAGAGAGAGAGAGAGAGAGAGAGAGAGAGAGAGAGAATCATTGATTTAAAACCTGAGGTTTGTCTTGTTCTTCTTCTTCGTCATCGTCTGGTTCGGAAGGGGAAGATGAATGGACCTCTTTGCCTCCCTCTCTCTCTCTCTCTCTCTCTCTCACACACACACACACACACACACATCTACAGATGGGGTGGGGTTGAGAAGAGGGAAGGCTACCTCCAGAAATATTTGGGTGGGTGCCTGAGATTTCTCAAAGTCCCTCAATTTGGAAAAAAATCCCTTTGTCTATCCCCAGGTCAGATTGCCATTGTGACTTCTCAGTATGGTTTTGGTAGAAAACAAATGACCACAATAAAAAACAATCTCTATCATGGGACTTTCCCTAACCCATCTGAAATCCAGGTTCCAAGGGACTCAAACCACCATCAATTCCTGTAACGGGCCTTCCAAGGAATTTTACACATAAACAAAACCAAAGATTTTCAAAGAAAGAAGGGAAAACCTCTGCAGGTGAAAAGAAGAAGAAGAAATCCTCTGATTTTGAGATCTGAAGAAGAAGAAGAAATCAACTCAACTGAAAAGAAGTTGATTACCTCTCGGATTTTGAGATCTGAAGAAGAAGAAATCCTTTGTAGTGAAAACTCGTTGACAGAAATGACAAGGAGAGAGAAAATGGGAGGAGTTTGGCGTGGGGAGAGTTGAAGGCGTGGAGGACTCTGGGAAAAAAAAGGTGGGTACGTGGGCTTGCAGTGGGCGCTGGGAAGAGGAAGATGAAGAAGAGAGGGAGGGAAGGAAGAAAAGGAAAGAAAGAAGAAAAAGAAGGAGAGAGTGCGCTGGCATGCAGGGGAGGTGCTGAGGGATGCGATGGTGATGCAGAGAGGAGGGAGAGAGGCTCTTACTTGTGAATGGAGGGAGAAGAGGGAGAGACGATGGGGCTCTGCGCTGCTGCTGGTCGTGGTGCGGTCTGCGCGTGGAGGAAGAAGGGGCGACGGTCCGCGGGCATGAGAGAGATAAAGAGCAAAGAGATTGGAGAGGGGTGACTGCCTCTGAGATGGGTCTGCGCAGGGGGTTGCGAGATGGAGAGAGAGAGGGCCGAGATCGAGAGGGAGAGGAGGTGATTGTGCTGGACGAGGTCTGCGTGCGAGGGAGATGGAGAAGAGGGCTGAGGTCGCCTGGAGAGATGGAGGCAAGTCTCCTGGGAGATGGAGGAGAGGGGTGAGGTCGTGAGGGAAGGAGATGGAGGGATGCGAGATGAGGGATTGCTGGGCGAGAGAGGGTCAGAGAGATGAGGAAGAGATGAGGATTGCTGGGCGAGAAAGGGTAAGAGAGAAGTGGTCGCGGGAAATCGAAAATGGCGCGGGCAACACTGGAATGTTATTTTTACGGCTGAAGTGATTTTGAAGCCCCAATTAACTTTTATTCCTCCAAAATAAAAATAATGAAAATTTAATTTTTTCCGGCGAAGTAGTTAAATAAATGGTCAAAATTTGTCAAATTGACATTTGCCGGCGATATAGGTATTTCGCCGACAAAAAATTTATCATTTGACGCAGACACAAATATTTTACCGGTAAAACATAACCTTTGGCGGCGAAAAAATGAGTTTGCCGTGCAAAGCTGAACCTTTATCTAATTTTCTTCGGTAAAAGAAAAATTCGTCAGTAAAGGTCTTTATTTTTAATTTTCCTAAAAAAATTAAACTTTACCGACGTTTTAAAAAAAAAACGTCGCTAAAGGTTCATTTTACCGACTTCATTAAATTCGTCGATAATAGTCTTTGATATTTATTTTTCCTAAAAATGAAGTTAATAATAAAATTGAACTTTGCCGACGGTTTTCAAGGAAACGTTGCTAAAAGTCAATTTTACCGACATTTTAAAATTCGTTGGTAATAATCTCTGATTTTTACTTTTCCTAACAATGAAGTTAAATCGAAAATTGGAATATTAATTGAAAATTCGTGACAAGAAGAAGGAGTGCAAAAATTTTTTGGTGTCAAGATTTGGGTTCTCAGTGGGTATCGTCTATCCCTAATTTGGGGTTAAATTTTTGGTGTCAAAAAAAGGGTGCGAAATATTTTTGGAATATTAATTTGGCGGATTTCTTTTTTTACGGCATGCGAAATGTGGGCTGTGAAAGCTGATTAATCTTACAGCTTCTCAAAGCAGGCCGTGAACTTAATTTGAATGGCTTGGCCTTTTACAGCATGCAACATGTGGGCTGTGATACCTTAATATTTTTACAGCTTGTGAATGTGGGCCGCAAATGCTCAATAATTTACGGCGTCCTAAATGCACGCCGTAATTGATAAGATTTCACGGCACGCAAAATGCACACCTTAATAAAGAAAAGAAAAGGCCCTTTCCCGGCTCGCATTCCATGTGCGCTGTACTATTATATCATTTACGGCTTGCATTCAATGCATGCCGTAAATGAGAAGCTGTAAAAACCCTGAAATGGTGTAGTGTTATAGGCTCTGTATTAGTCAATGTTAAACCTAGCTTTACATCGTTTGCTCATATATTGGTCGTTCAGTACTATAGTTTTTTAAAATCATTTTAGACCTTTTTCTTCTCCTAAAATGTTATTTAAGATAATGAAAATAAAATTCAAAACATTCATTTTAAATTACTTTTAGAGTATTTTAGATGTAAGGTGGCAGGAATATAACAAATTTTATTTTGAAACCTAGATTAAACACGCCGAAAACTAGTATTAAAGGTTGCAAAACCCTTTAATCTTAGTCCAGATTCTCTATTGCTAAATTTCTATAGATCCATGAGGAAAATAAGTGGAAGCCCACAACGGGCCTCATCCATTACAATCCAAATCGCTGAAAAAAAAGTAAATGCCCTTTCAAGGATTACGCCTAACATAAACCATTCAAAATCTAATTTATTAAATGTGATCATATTTCAATCTTATATCAACATTTAGTTTGAACTTTTTAGATTTCATCAATTATTTTGATTAAGACAACCATTAAATGCGCTCCATTAAGGAACATTTACACATATAATGATATGGGGAGGACGTCCTCCTAGACTCGAGCTTGCCTTTAAAACTCTCATGAAAATCTTACGTTTCCTTTCAAAGACCACCACGAACATTCATTCCGGGTCTCCCTCCAAAGTCCAGATAGAAATTTTGGATAACCAATAAAATCCAACAATCTATTGAATCTTCTTCCTTTAAACCAAAATGCTGGGTGTGCCACAACTCAATTGGTGCTTGAATCCTTTCTCAAGGGAGATCCAATGCTTATATGGTTACGTGCCGTTTGCCGGCAGAAGCTTTAGAAACCATTGGTGGAATAGCAACTGTTACTGACCCACCAAATAAAATACCACCAAGTGAAGTGAACTCCAACAGGAAAATCTTAAATCTCCCAATTCAAGGGAAAAAAAAAAAATCCGTCCCTTGAAGGACCACATTCCCCATTATGGCCCTTAGTGCACCATACCAAAATGCAGCTAAACAGCCAACAAAAATATCTTGTATCTACGAGTGGGTGGGAAATAGGCCAACTAGGCCAGCCCAGCCGCCGCCGTACCTTGCCAGCAATCCTTTTGATCCTCCCTCCCTTGCTGACGTGGCAAGATCGTTTCGAAGATATTTTTCCACTCCCACCTCTCCACACAAATTCCCGCACGTGCCACCTTCGTCACCAAAAACGCAATCCACACTCACGAAAGACGAAGACGAAGAATCTCTCTCTGTGCGATGATGGAGCGCAGGATAGTAGCGCAGGACACGACGGGCGCATCGAAGAAGGAGCCAGCGGCGAGTGCGCCGATGGAGCGCAGGACTAGAGGGGAAGAGGGCGAGTCGGGGAATCGGGGCGAGTCGAGGAATCGGGGCGAGCAGGTGATACGTTGGGAGCGATTCCTGCCTTGTCGGGTCCTCCGGGTTCTACTCGTCGAGAACGACGATTCGACTCGCCACATCGTCGCTGCTCTGCTCAGGAAATGCAGTTACCAAGGTAATTAATGTTAATATGACTTACTGAAGATGTCTAAAGGGTCTGTTTGGATGAGATTGAGAAAACTTGCTGATTTTCTCCAGTGGTGATTTTGCAGTGTGTTTGGATTTGTCAGGTTGGCTTATTGGATCATTCTATTTCTCCATTTTGAACTATCATGACCCAAATCCTCAGATTCATTCTACTTTTCAATTCTAACCTTAAAACCTCAATCCATGTCCACTTTGGTCTAATTGCATGGAAAAGCTTTTCCTCAGTGTTTCCATTGCTGACTTGTGATGGACGCATATCCAAACCATCTCAAAAGAGTCTCTTAAGTTTTTTCACAAACCATTGTCAGGAAATTTGGGGATTGTGTAGTTTCATGTTTCATAGTTTGTCTAATTTTCATTCGAGTTTGCGACTAGCAATTTGGTGCCCCTGGTATTCAGTTTGTTTCTGGTTCACCCTAATCATAATTCGAGTTCAACAAATTTGATGAATAAAATCTTATTTTAGACGAATTTATAGGTACAACATCGTTAGTGTGTCCTATACTAATAAAAAAAAACCCTAAATAACCTTGTTATAGCTTATATCTTGAAGTAATGGTTTATTTAAATGAGTTCATTCTGATGATTTCTCTTGTAACTTTTTTTTTTCTTAGAGGGAGTTTTAGCATAAGGTTCAAAGAAATTATGAATAAATAGGTTCACATTGAGTATGAGCAAAAGCAGAATTATCAGTCTTAAGTGAAGTCAAACTAGTTTGATCCAAGTTGTGTACTAGACTCGATCAATATCAAACACTCATGTGAATTATACAATTTGACTGCGAAGACTGTGAAGCAGTTGAAAGATGAACATGTAGTTGCATCTTGTTAGTATGAACAAGGTAACTATGGTGGTGCCTGGCATCTCTACTTTTACCTCTTATTCTCTTAAAACTGATTCAAGACACATTTAGAGAGTTTGGGAACCATTTCTTCCACGTCCATTTCCAAACTCATAAAGAGGTGAAACCTCTATTTTGAATAGCTAGGGAAAGGATCGGAATCGAAACAGACATGAAACTCTTGAGCGCACAGGCGTGCACGGGTACGATCTCAAAATCAGTCGTTTTAGGATGATCGGTGTTTTCGTTCTTTCGCAATTGTGGAACCCACAACGATGATCTGCATCGTTGGTAGTCTTTATAACCTAAACATGATCGGGATGTTAAATTTGAACAGTTGATCTTCATGTTAAATTTGAACCGTTGATGTATCACGGATCTCGAGATATGTATGAAAAAGCAGAACAATAGATCTGATTTTATAATCGTGATCCGAGCCATTGATTCTCTCGAGAATGATGAAAATGACATTGAGGTTAAAAATCAGCCCCTGACCTGATTTTATGTATATCTTGAGATATTAATGAAAAACCAAGAGTCAAACTCACTTCATTCTTAGCATGTCCATTTTTTATTATTATTTTAACTTGTGGGCCACTAAAAATGATAAAAAATCGTTGGATTTTTGGAAAGCTTAAACAAGTCCAGGGATTTAAATTTGAACCGATGATCTATCACGGATCTTTAGATATTTGTGACGAAGGCAGAAAGATAGATCTTTATTTTTGGCCGTCTATGGGTCCCAAAAGCATGATCTGAACCGATGAGACACTCTCGGGAAGATTGAAAATGGCTATGGGTTCAAATTTTAGCCCCTGGAACGGTGTAGATCTCGAGAAAATTATGACAAACTGAGAAGCATTTGATATTCTTACGTCCAAAACAGCAGCTTACACATGATTTTTGACCTGTCCATTTTTCCGTTTTTTTTTTTCTAAATTTTGGGCCACTAAGTTATGAACCAAATCATTGAAACTATACCCAAGTTCAACCCCGGCTATGAGCTCAAATCTGAGCCGTTGTGGTTGATCTGTCTTAAATATCGAGATATTTGCAAAAAAACTGCAGAGCCTTAGATCTTCATTTCTAGAGTTCCATGACCCCCAAAACTTTGATCCGAGCCTTTCATCCTTTATGGAAGATTGAAAATGGCTATGGGTTTTAATTTTGAGCCCCTGATACAGTGTAGATATTGGGAAAATTATGAAAACACTGAGAACCGGCGGATTCTTAGAGCATCTATTTCAATCAATTCTTTCAATTTACCAAACTGTCTCTTCGTAAAACATCTATTTCAAACCACTCCTTTTGAAACAGATCTGTATCTACAAATCTATTTCAGATAGATAAGAGTTGCCAAATAGAGCCTATGCGTTGATGTGAATATGGTATGTCAAAAGAGAAGAGAACATTAAATTCTCATTGAGCTGAAACAAGTAGGCATTGCCCAATTTAGTGGAACTATCAAGTCAGTTTGTTGCAAAATTCTGGACTTGTTTTGGAAGTCTCAACGCTTATACATCTCAAGGAAAAACAGAGCCTTGGATTTTCATTGAACTGAAGGTCTGAAACAACTAGATGTTGTATAATATGTATACACATAATTAGAACTTCATCTGGGTATTGGAAATTTGTGGCTCAAACTCAATTTTACTGGCTAAAATGAGACTCATGATAGGCTAGAGGTTTCACTCAGGCGTGTCACGATGTGGATCAGATGAGTTTCTTATGAACTTTCACCAGAAATGACAAGAATATGGCGGAAGGTTTTTTTTTTTTTTTTCCTTTGTCGTTGTTGTTGTTGTTGGTTTTTTTTTTTTTTTTTTTGGTTTAAGGTCATTACCCTTGCACAGAACAAAACTGGTGTGTACATCCATGTTGATCTAGACCATACAAGTTGTTGATGGATCAATGTCGAGCATAGTCATCGAAGAAACCTAATTATCCGAGGTCATCAAATAATTGTTAGACAAAATGGCAAGGAGTGTAAATCTTATGGGAATACTGAGTGATTGGAATGGTTGTATAAGGGTTATTGTTAAGGCTATGCCCTGTTTGTTGTGCCAAATGTGAAGATCTGGCTTGGCTTATGTATATTTTTCTGCTTACATGTAAGGTGGATGATTCAGCACATAGTTTTTGCTTTATACTGCTGCGGTGCTGCCCAGACCAGTTGAAAATAAGAATGGTGGATGCATGGAACCGTGGACCACTGACCCCTTTTGTTTTGGTAGGCTGCCAGTGGCTAGCGTGGAAGTCTTTAAATGGGTTGAGAAGGGCTAAAACCTGGGTGCTAGCTATGGGAGCCGATGTTCCTACCACCACATTCTGTGTGCAAAGACCACTGACCCTCCTTATCCAGCAAGAAAGGAGCTCTGTTAAAGAACCCAGCTGCACCTTTATGTGCGATGGCTGTATCACATTCAGTACTCACAAATATTGGTGTATTCTCAGGAATGAGTACAGCTGAGGTAACACCTCCAAGAGAGGTATGCTTTAGCAGGTGAAAATATATCCATTGCAGCTGAAGTGAATACCGAGCAGAGGATCAGATTGGAGTGGCTGGATGATCTATGGAGGTTTAGGACTGAATGTGGGCAGGATTTGTAGAGTCTTGTTGGCCATATCTAGTGAGAGTTGTTTTAACGGGGACTGTTCTGCCTATTGCAGTAGACACAACCAAGAAAGAGAGGGAGGAGCAACAGTGTCGCCTCTGTGAGAGAGAGAGAGAGAGAGAGAGAGAGAGAGAGAGAGAGGGTTGAGCAGAAAGAATGCTTCAGAGAATTAAATCAATGGCTGGATTCCTCTGATACCATATAAAGCAGAGAGTATTTAGTATTAACCACAACCTATATTTAGTGATTGGGTTGATGCCCTTTATATGGTAGGTATAGTACGTTCTATTTGAAAATTAATTTACTGAAAACAAGGGTATGCTATATAGTTTCTATCTCTTGAGATAATCCTTATCACACAGTTGTAATCTCTCGAGATTTGTAGTCTCTTGAGGATACATCGCTATCACTCAATTCATAGAGGCCAGTACACCACTTATTGGTGATAATTTAAACTGTGCTGTCCATTATACAATGTTAGAACAACGTATAAATAATGTGAGTTACCTTTTTCTTTTTGTATCTTTGTGGACAACATTTTCTTATTGAAAACACATGGTTAAGATGTGGTGGTAGGGAAAACCTCATTTTCCATCACAACTGGTTCCTTGACATGATCATCCTTCTTTCTCACAGTCACATTAAAAAAAAATAAAGAGCGAGGAAAAAATATATGTGGTTCACTTCAATTTACTTTAGTTGATCAACGTTGTTAGTCTTTGTTTCTAAAAGAAAGAATGCCTAGCTTTTCACTTCATTATTGACGGTCCTTTTACATCTTGTGTGTTTGTGAACATGTTGTTAATAACTCTCATTTCCTGGCATAAACAGTTACTGCGGTTGCGGATGGGCTCAAAGCTTGGGAGTTCCTCGTGGAGAGGAACTACAATTTTGATCTAGTTTTGACTGAAGTCATGATGCCTACTCTCTCTGGAATTGGTCTTCTTTCCAAGATAATGAGCAATGAAATCTGCAAACATATTCCTGTCATCAGTAAGTGATGTGTTTAATGACCCCTCTTTAATCATTTTGATGGTTTAATAACTCTTTGGTTCTAAATCTTTGTGTCTATCAGTGATGTCTTCACACGACTCTATCGGTATAGTGTTCAAATGCATGCTAAAGGGTGCTGTGGACTTTCTAGTGAAGCCAGTCAGGAAGAATGAATTAAGAAACTTATGGCAGCATGTTTGGAGAAAGTATTGTGTATGCTACCATCTTCCTTGTCTTCTCTGCTGTTGTTATTTTTTCTAGAACATTCGGTGAAAAAATCTTGCATGGAATTTGATTGTACATTTTCTTTAGTTGAGTAGGTGTGGAAACGGATCTGAAAACCAGACAAGATTTGAGGCTGTTTGTGACAATGGTGCCAACATTCATGCACTTAAAAGTACTGAAAACCAATCGAAGACGAGCGATAGTGCTGATAGAGAAAGTGATACTCAGGTATCCTAATAAATTCCTACAACTTAAAAATGCAGTTTCGATGATTTTGGAAAGTTTTTTACGAAAAAAGCGCGACTTTGATGATTGTGCTTTTTCTTTTTCCTTCTTTGCATTCTTTTCAGATGAAGCTGTTCGAATTATTTTATAGTTTTTCTATTTTGGACGTTTCTGGCTGAGAAATGCCATTTTGACTACTTTTCAATGTTTTTGACAGAAAAACGCAATGTCGACTGTTTTGGAATGTTTTTTTAACAGAAAATCCTCTCTCTTTCTCTCTCTCATGAAAATTGTACTGGTGATGCCCAACTTTTGATAATCCAAGTCCATCTGGTAGACCCTATCATTTCATCTCCCATGCTGATGGTCTTACAATGTATGCTTTCACATTTTATAAGGGAAATCAGATAACTTGGATCATCCAATATGGATAACACAAGAGGTATCTCTTATCCATTGTTGATCTCATTATGTGATGGACTTGGATCACCAAAATGTGGACGCTACATGTAAATTTACTAGGCTGCACATTTAGTTGAATCAACATTGGCATTTCCTCTTTTATTTAAAGCTGCACTGATTTATATGGGTATCGATAATTATTTCAATGGTTTGGAAAATGTTAGAGAATCATGTACATTGAGAAAAAAAATTGAAATAGGAGACAGAAGAGCTATATTAGCATCGGAAAACCACTTCCAATCGTCTGTCCTTGAAAATATTTAGAGTTTTTTTTTTCCTGATCAGTGAAGATATTTAGAGTTATAGAAATTAATTATTCCATCAGTATTCTCTAAAGTTGGTAAAGTATGTGATTATGTCTGTATCATTTACAATTACTGTTAATACAGAGCAGTTGTAGTAAACCTGACACCGAAACCAGACATGAGAGAGCACAAAGTGAGCCTCTTCAAAGTGAACATGGAAATTTCTCCAGGGAAATTGACTACAAATTGGATAACTATGACAGTAATCCTACAATGGTGGCAACAACATCTTTGTATGCTGCTGAAAAAGAGAAAGGTAACAATTTCTTGTTAGAATTTTTTTTAACCCAATTTAGCTTTGAGATTGTGATATAAGATTCACTCCTGCAGATAAATTGACAGGGGTAGAAATCAATGTAACTCTATCTGTTCAAGCAGCCATTCCAACTGAGAAAATTCGAGAGAAAAGTTCTGCTGATAGATCCCCAAGCATGGATGGAAACTCATTCTCTTTAAGATATAAACAGGATGCCAATTTTGACCCTGAGTCTTTTTATCCAAATAGTGTACAAAATGAGCCTTCAAGAAAGTTTATTGACTTCATTGGGACAATAGCTACTGGACAATGTAGTCATGGTGTGTTGGAAAATAATTCTTGCGGGAAGGATGCTTTATGTGAAGCAGAAAAGAGTTCTGATGCAAATAAAGGTGCCTGCAGTTTCAGTTCCTCCCCATTGTGGGGGTTTTCTTTGGAAAGGCCACAGATTAACAGCCTGAATGAGAAGGGGTTTAGAGAAAGTCATGTATTAAAACATTCGGACGCATCTGCATTCTCAAGGTGAGTTTTGTCATGGAGTATCTTTTACCTCTTTGTAATTACTTGAATGTCCAAAAGATCCTTCAGTTTAGCTGCTTCTTTTTTTAAAAATAGTAAATGGAAGCCATTTTATATGCTGAGTGTACTTTCTATATCTTTTTGTAGCCAAAAATAGATCATTATAGTGTCTACATCAATGGGTTTTTTATTTAATTCGACCCATCATCCTTGTTGTACCGACTCATTTTACACTATTGCACCATTGATTTGCCAAACACCATTGTTTAAAAGTCTCAAAGCACAGTTGCATGCATTTGGCATGTCTTGTTTGTCGCTCAAGAGGCATTTATAGGCACTGCTCAATCACTTATCTCCTGGTTGGATCGTTTAGTTTTTACTTATTGAAATGCTAGTCTTCCTAATTTACTAATTATAAGATTTCCTCACTAAGTCTCATAGAAGAGCTTGGATGCATTGCATGTCATGGTTGTCACTAGAGGTATTTATAATTTATAGGCACAGCTCAATCACTTGTCTCCTGGTTCTAAGGTCTAGGTTTTACAGACCATGGAATGTTACTCTAACTTGATGAAGCAAATATGGTGGGCCAACCAAGATAAATCCGTAGCCCAAATCTCACGTCTAAAATAAAAGATTTGGTGATAACTCAGCTAAGACAAAAAGGAGATTTTTTTTCATTAGAATTTTAGTATATTAGGATTTTAATTTAAGTTTAATTAGAATAGATATAGTTTCTCATTTTGAAAACTTTCGGTTTTTAGGGTTTTTTGTTTCCTATAAATACATGGATATGTGATTCACAGAGAGAGTTGGACATTAGTAAAATTGTCTATGTTTGAAGTTTGTTTTCCTCTTCGTGAAGGTCTCTAAGAGACTTGATTTCCGTGCTTTCGCACATTTATCCCTATTGATAAAACCTTCTTTAGAGGGCTTGCACTAATTTGGTATCAGAGCATGTCTGTGTCTCATCAAGGGGTCGTGCTTGATTCTTTTAGTATCAACTGCGATCATAGCTTGCTTGATCAAATGGGCCACACAAGAGTTGGAAAAAGGGGGAAAAAAAGAAGCTCAAGAAAGAGATCTCCCCATAGCTACACTTGGCTGTTTTAGCATAGGAAGATGAAGCAGGAAGGCTCTTTTTTTAGGCACAATTTCAAGGCAAGATGGAGCCATGTGTTTGGGACCAGAACTTCTCTTGTTTCAATGAGCAGAACTGGCCAGTCAGGCAGTCACGCAGAGAAGTGGAAAAAGAGGATTGGCCTGATCCCCGTAGTAAGAGAACCAGGAAACGATAAAATCCTTCTCCCTATCTTCTCTCTCCTCTTCAACAAAACCCTTGTAGGATCTCTTCAACAAATCATGAAGAAGAAAACAGATCTTTTTCTTTTGTGGACAGGGCAGCAGAAAGAACAGAAGAACAACTCAATTCCCAAACAATTGTAGGATCTCGTCCCAAGTTTTCAAACAATGGTGAGCAGACAAGGCCGGCCCGCGGTTCTATTCGATTCTTTTTTTCTTGAAGAATGTCTACAAGCATATGCTGGCTGTGTCTTTCTCCCACGGTCCTGAATGCAGATAATAATGATGATCAACAGGAAATTTCTCTGTGTTTTTCTAAGGGGTTAGTTCGGATAGGGAGTCTTTCTCTACATTTTTCTAAGGGGTTGGTGTCGGATAGGGATCTTCGTACGAAGATCTTTGTGAAACTCGAGATTCCATGTAGCTTCTTCCTTCTGGTGCAACAACGAATCAAGTGCAGCAATCCTTTTATATACACACACACACACACATACATTCGTACATACATATATATGGAGAATACTCATGTGCATCCATCCTTCACCATAGGGTGAGAGACATTTACATAATTGGAAATATTCATGTGCGAAAAAGGAAAAGCCATATATGGTCGTATGTAGAAAAAGAATGTTCATGTGCAAAGAGGGAAAGCCATGTAAGTGTCCCTCACACTATGGTGAGGGATGGATGCCATGAATGTCCCCCCATATATATATATATATATATATATATATATATATCTGTGTGTGTGTGTGTGTGTGTCTATAATGGGAGATGCTCCTATCAGAGCATCTATCACCTTACTATGAGAGATAAGGTGGGGGCCCTCACATCCATATCTAATACCAACAACTTAAATGTGAGGGCCCCCACCTTATCTTTCATAGTAAGGTGAGAGATGCTTTTATAGGAGCATCCTTTTGAACAACCGGTTATAATAGGAAAGTCCTATATCCTGAAATTAATTCATCAAGTTGATGATAAAATCCATGGACGTTCCAGCGGGCATTATGCAGTTGTTACACAACAACCCTTTAGGGGAAGGGCCAAGCAAGGGGGACAACGAGTAGGAGAAACGGAAGTTTGGGCTCTAGAGGAATTTGATGTTGGTCGACTCGTAGTGATACTATCGACTTTGAAAAGCCCAGGACCGCCGGGATTTTCTGAAAAAGGGAAGCGTGTCTTAACTTTGGGAATTCTGTTATCTATATCTATATCTATATATATATATATGAGAGAGAGAGAGAGAGAGAGAGAGAGAGAGAGAGAGAGAGAGAGAGAGAGAGAGAGAGAGAACAAATGTTTGATAAAGAGTAGTAGTGCTTCTTTCTAAAGTATCCGAAGCCGTTAATTGTAGGAACCTGTGGCTCTAATATAAAATTGATGCAAACCTTCTAGATAAGGCTTGACTAGTAGGGATAAAAGTGTCAAAAAGCACAAAAAAACGATGTCTCTTAATATACTCTTGTTGGGAATTTATACTAAAAACATACTTTTATGTATTTTTCTTTGACTGATGCACTTTTTAGTATATTTTGTCTTCTCATCTAACTGAGATTTTGTAAAGGCAAATGGTTGCATTGTTAATTATTATGCATGTGAGTGTCTTTTATTCTATAAAGTAGACAAGTTGGTATGTAGAGTTCTACTTATACACGAAAGACTTATTTGTCGGTTCTTATAGAATATAAGTTGTTGTTCACAATTTAGATAGATTTGGACACACCATCGGTACGATTGTAGCATGATGTTTCAGCAGGCTTGTCTTGGCTGTGGGAAACGGTATAGTTTCGACTCATTATGCTAGTACGCTTTGTGTGTATTGAACATGACCGTTTTTGGGTTTATTGTCTTTATATTGACTATATAAGATGATTAACATCCAAATGGTTAATATGAGTGCTTGTACTCTTAATCCCGACATAAATAATAGACAATACATTTAGTGTTTGGCATTTTGATTTATGAAGGAGTGAAATCTTTTATGGGTCAATAATCTCAGTAAATTGGATGACTTCACTATATGTATTGTGCATATTAGTTTTTTAACGGAATCCACGTCTCGTAATAGGGATTGATGATATCCCTTTGATGAAACTTTTAAGTTTTGATTATGTCAAACTCTGCAGGTGGACTTTGTGTCTGACATATCACATAAGTTAAGTGTAATGTCTCAAGGAATTATATAGATATCGATTAAATATAAATGTTAGTAATTATTTAATCGATGGATATCTGAAATCTTAACGCAGGGAGATTAATAAGCATTTAACAAACAAGAAGCTCGAAATATTATTTTGAGAATAAGGACAGGAGTGCAATTATAATTCTTTAGTGGACTAAATTGTAATTTATGGAACTAGGATTCTAATTTTGGTCGAATTAGGGTTTTCTGTTTCCATAAGAAGCCTATCCTTATCAAGGATGAAAATAGCGGTACGCCCGCCGCCAAACCGCTACGAAGCGGGCGATACGTAGCGTAGCGGGGATACGTCGCGGCGTAGCGGTCCGATTTGAAAAAATCGCCAAATAAATATGAAAAAATTCCAGAAAATCCAGAAAATTGTAAAATGAAAGAAAATGTGGTTCTTTTGCAAAAGTAAGTAAGAAAAGAGGGCGTAGCGGTGCCCTCAATACATGAGGTCCTGTATCGCTGTATAAATAGAAAATAATAGTAATAATTAGTTTTTTCACATGCTTTCATGTTTCTTAGTCATGCTAACTTAAAAAGTAATGGAAAGCTCATAAAAAAAAAAAAAAAATAGAACATGAATTCATGAAATAAAAGCATAAGAAATTAAGAATTAAAAAATAAGAAGACTTAAGAGTTAGGTCATTACACAATAGTGACAATACACAATACCCATTAGTCATTAGTGAATATTGAACAGTCAAATATCAGTACTTCAACATTCATGATTCAAATTCAATCAAGTGAATGAACTATGAAGTGATCAACAATCAACATTCAACACTAATTTAAAAATGACAAAGAATAGAGAGTTAGTGAAGGATATAGGAATACCTTAATCAATAATCACCACCAAAAGGAATGTCTACCAAGATTCAAGGGGCTATGGTCATCATCATCCCCATTAGTGTTATTATTTGATCCACTGGCACTGGCACCATATTGGATTTGATATTGATGAGAATTGGGATCCACAAATCTAAAGAAGGCAGCTGCACCCGCATCAAAAGAACTTGGAGGAGGTGGAGGTGGTACATGTGGATTTCTACCATATTGCGTTTCACCATAGTCACCATATGAGTATGGCCCCGAAGTTGAAGACTGTTCTTCTCCTTGTTGTAATTGACCATATGGAAAATAGTCAAAATATTGTGAGGGTCCTTGTCCACTGTAACTAGGGTTTCACGAATCAGTCCATGATGCCGCTTGTTGTCCTCCAACATCTCCACCCATATTTCCTTGCTCACTACTACCTCCAGCCCCAGGTGGTGAATCTCTTCGGCGCCGTTGATAACCACGGCTTGGATCAAATCTTCCAGATGGAAGTAACTCATGTACTTCCTCTATAGGAATGTCATCATCTTCATCATGCTGATAGTATTCACTAGTACCACCTGTCCCACTGTCTCCTGCTCCTCCATCTCCACCATGGCTACTCGAAGAGACGGTGGTGGAACTAACTTTCTCAGAAGCAGGTTCTTTCCCACTTCTCCTAGTCCTACTGGTACCTTCTCCGCGAGGTGGCTGACCTTCTGCAGGTGCCTCACCCATATCCGAATCTATTAACTCTTGAACTGTTTCCTGAAACTTCGGATCTGAATCTAGCAGTGGATCCTCTATCTCGGCTAACCATGGGAGTAAGGGATCGTCCTCTCTGAATATGTGATCCAAATTAATAGGACAATAAGCAGGATCATCTCTTGACCTTCTCTCCCTAATTCTGTTTCTCAACTTCAGATTGTAATGACAATATACAAGCTTGTTGAGTTTCTGCATGGTAAGCCGATTTCTGGCATTCGTGTGGATCAAAGAGAGAGTGCTCCAATTTCTTTCACAGTTGGAAGATGTAGTTTGACTAAGGATGCGAACAGCCGCTTTCCTTAGATGTGGAGCACTCTCTCCATAATTCATCCACCAATCAGCTGAAATGCAAAAAATAAATAAAGAAAATTAGATATTCGTAACCCTCAAGTCCTTCTAATCAATTAAGATAAATAAATCAAGATTCAAGATTATTGGGTGGGGTCTTCTGTTCATCGTCATACCAGGTGGCATCATTCCAATCGATCGTATCACAAGATCGGTCAGCAAAGGTTCCTCTCCTTTGTGTATATATAGATATCTACAATGTGAAAATTAGATATAAGCATGTATGGCAGTATGGCAATTGGCACTTGGTAGCATAATTAAATTCTCTCAAGTAACCACCCACTCACCTCTTGTATTGCATCAATTTGATCATCTGCATCTAACAATTTTTTTAATACCTCCCATAATCCTACCCGCAAGTCCGTATCTATTGCTTCGGTGTGTAGTTCGACATTGCGGTAATAGAATTCGGGATTCAAAAAATAACCTACATTATAAATATGTAGAATGTACTGTGAGCAAATAAGATAATAGATACATTAGTTAGGAAAACAAAAATGTATCAAATTCAAAGATATATATTAATTACCTGTAGCATGTAATGGATGGTGCAACTGATCGTTCCAACGGGCATCAATAATCTTTATATATTTATCGTGATATGTAACATTTTCTATAATGGATTGCTTTGCCCGATCCATTGCTTCATATATAAAGCCCATTGTCGGCTTGTCATCACCATCTACAAGCCGCAACACTTTAACCAAAGGCTCAAAAACCTGTAATATCTTCCTCACTTTCTTCCAAAACTTATTGTCCCTCATAAGGTTTGGGACTTCAAACCCCGGACCACTAGTTGCATTGCCCCATTTCGAACAAAGCCATTCTTCTGATGCAAACATCTGAATGAGCTCCGTTCTAAACTTTACAAGGCTTTCCATAGCCAGAAAATGAGTTGCAAACCTAGTTATTCCTGGACGCAGCAAGGCATGGTTATTTGTGTATCTTTTCATCAAGCTTAACACCCATGAATGATCATATATAAATCTTGTAATTCCTCTACATGCCTTGATCAATGAAGCCACTTTTGTCTTCCTTCTAATCTCTTCCAAGATGAGATCTACGCAGTGTGCTGCACATGGGGTCCAGAATAAACGGGTCCTCTTCTCCTGTAATTGCAAACCTGCTTTCTTGAAATTGGCGCCATTATCTGTACAATATACTCCTCTCCCACACTCTCTACAACTTTATCCATAAGATTGTATATATATGTGGCTATCCGTCTATGTTCACTTGCATCAATGGACTTCACAAAGACGGTCCTAGCGACTGAATACACCAAAAAGTTTATTAATTGTGTTTGGGTGCCGCTGGTCCACCCGTCACACATGATGGTAACACCATTCTGTTGCCACATGGGCCTAAACGTTTCCACCCAAGCCTTTATTTCTCTATATTCTTCTTCAAGATATTTAGTGCCCACATCATATACGGAGGGCGCCTGTATACCCCGCCCAGCTTCGGCGGCAACATCAAGAATAGTCTGGAAATATGGAGAATCTATTGCTGTAGGTGGTATGTTCTTGTAAATTAGCCATTTTGCTGTAGCTTTGGCCAATCTATCTCTTGCAGCCTTCATTACCCCTTTCATAACATTAGATATTTTTGGTTGTTTATCTCCCTCTTTTCTATGTGCTATAGAGGATCAACAGGGGGAGGAACTGCTCTTCTCGTAGAGATAATTTCTACATCAACATCCCGTTCTCGGGTGCTAAATGCCCTACGCAAGGACCCCGCAATGCCCTTACCCTTGCTTGGCACATATGCAGATGAGCCCCCTGCATCATAATATCTGCTTCCAGCAAATGCACGACGCTCTTGTTCTTCTTGTTGACTCATCAAAGACTCTCGGCGTGCAGCCTCCATCTGTTCATCTTCCTCCTCACCATTGTATTCATCCCCAAATACATCATAACGGGCAGCATCAATATCTTGCCGCTTCTTTTCTTTTATCTCTACTTTTCTAGCTTTATTTTGGCCAAGCAAAGCTTTCATTTCTTCCCTGATTTCCCTTGGTACTTCGGAACAGGCAGCAACATTGCCAGAAACGTGGCCCAAGTGCTGCTTGAATCTTGTAATGCCCCCATTAGTCACTTTCGAACAAAACTTGCATTTGATTTTCAACCTATTTTCCTCAACTGCCTCACCATATCTCCATGCGGGATCAATATTACGAGGCATTTTAAGTTATCAATTTGCAAAGACAAATAGACTGAATACCTGTCTCTTGATATAAATATGAACAAGTAGTATGTTAAAAATTAAAAAAAACAAAGAAATATGTTAGAGGAAACATATATATAATGCTTAGGAATTATTCTCTTGACATTTAATTGGTATTTCATTACTTAAAGTATCAATTTTTTTCAAAAAATAAATAAATTTGAAAATAAAAATTAAAGAAAAATTAAGAAACATTCAAGTAGTGATGGATTGATCTATGGGAAACATAGATCTATCATTTACAAGCAATTTCCAAGTTGTTTCATTGGTTGTCAATGAATATACACATTTTTTTTTTCAAAAAATAAATAAATCCGAAAATAAAAATTAAAGAAAAATCAAGAAACATTCAAGTGGTGATGGATTGATCTATGGGAAACATAGATCTATCATTTACAAGCAATTTCCAAGTTGTTTCATTGGTTGTCAATGAATATACACATTTTTTTTTTCAAAAAATAAATAAATCCGAAAATAAAAATTAAAGAAAAATCAAGAAACATTCAAGTGGTGATGTATTGATCTATAGGAAACATAGATCTATCATTTACAAAATTTCCAAGTTGTTTCATTGGTTGTCAATGAATATATACATTTTTTTTTTCAAAAAAATAATAAATCCGAAAATAAAAATTAAAGAAAAATCAAGAAACATTCAAGTGGTGATGGATTGATCTATGGGAAACATAGATCTATCATTTACAAGCAATTTCCAAGTTGTTTCATTGGTTGTCAATGAATATACACATTTTTTTTTCCAAAAAAATAATAAATCCGAAAATAAAAAATATCAAAAAATTCAAAAAAACCCAAAAATATGTGTGCATCATCAAAGGAAAACATAGATCTAACAATATCACAAGATAAGGAAGAATTTATAGTAGTCAGAGTCTTAAAGAGAGATGAAATGATCTCAAAACTCAAAAGTCAACTCCAAAAAAGTTCAAAGAAAGAACATACCTAGAATAGAATCTTGAATCTTGATGAAGATGCTTGGATCTTGTCTCACTAACAATATTTCCTTGTTTTGATGTTTGTTTTGGTGGATTTTGAGCTCAAATATGTTTTTACAGCAATAGGGAGGGTTTTACAGCAAGTAACAGTGAAAGAAGAAGGAGAAAAGAGAAGGGAAAGATGAAATGGGTCGTCAGGGGGGTGTTTTTAAACACCCCCGCTACGTGGCGGCCGCCACGTATCGTAGCAGTGTGTATCGGCCGCTACGCATATGTAGCGGCCGATACGGACAGTATCGCGCTAAATTCAAAAAAGATGCCGCCACGGCCGATATATCGGCCGCTACGCTACGTAGCGGCCGATATTTTCATCTATGATCCTTATTTCCTTCTTAAGGTCCCTATTGTAGCCTATATATATGCGCTATTGCTCTCTTGGTTAAAATAATAAGAAGAGAAATCTCGTTTTCGAGAGCAAAAGAAAATTCGCAGAAGAGGCCCACACCCTAGTGCGAGTTCAAGCATAGAGGAATACAATAGATCATCTTGAGATTTTCGGGTTGCTGTAAGACCGAGATCAAATCAGAGAGATCTCGTAGGTATGGTTTTTTATCATATTCGTCTATAGTTATTTCCGCAGTGATCTGTATGCAATATCTATGGTTCATGGCGGCTGCTCTTTTCTAACAATGGTATCAGAGCCAATCTTGATACTGCGTATGGATTGAAGAAAACATAGTAAGATTATAGGTTGCTGTAAGAAAGCATAATCTGCTTTTGCTGTAAGTAACCTTTGTTTTGCAGCGAACTATCTAACCTTTGTTTTGCAGTAACTGAGTAACTGATCTAGCTATCATGGTCAACATGTGTGTATGTTATGTGAATGGATCCCATGAATCAAATTCGTGGTTATTGTTTTACGTATTTTACAATTTTCATGGAGATGTAATTATATTGACATAGCATATGAACTCCGTTCGTAAGGAGGCTTATGATTCAATGTAATTTTTCATAGAGATGAAATTATAGACATAGGATGTGAACTCCGTTCGTAAGGAGGCTTAGGATTCAATGTAATTTCTTAAGAAGCGGCATAGGTTCTGAAGGCAGAAATTCGATTTTGAAGGAAGAACTTCATAAAAAATTTCAATCCACTTGCTGTTATTCTCAAAGAACACAAACTCACTAGACCTAATTACATTGACTAGAAAAGAAATTTGGATATTGTGCTAATTGCTGAAGAGTACAAATACGTGCTCATTGAGGTGTGCTCAGAGAAACCTGTAGATGGATGTACCAATTAGGTCGCCATTGATTGCATACGAAAAAATGATCAAGGCTAATGAGATGGCGTGATGTTACATGTTGGCATCCATGTCAAATGTTTTACAACATCAACATCAGTCTTGTCCCATTACCTACGACATCATGTACAGTCTCAAGGAGATATTTGGTGATCCGGATCATGCAGTTAGATAGGTTGTTATGAAAGAGCTGTTTAACACTAAGATGGCTGAAGGTACCTCTGTGAGGGATCATGTTTGAAAATGATGGCACACCTCAATGAACTAAAGGTTCTTGGAGCTGAAATTGATGGGGAGACCCAGATTGATATCATTCTCCAGTCCTTGACTAATTCCTTTGAGAATTTTTGCCTAAATTACAACACGAACAAGCTTAATTTTTCTCTGGCGTAATTACTCAAGGAACTTCAGGCTGCTGAGGGCCTTCTGAAAAAGCCACCTAGTGTTCATGTTGCTGAAAAAGGTTCTGTTTCCAAGCTGAAATGCAAGAAGAAACAGAAAAAGAGTATGAATCGTAAGGAAGTTCCTCAAGGGGGCAACAGACCACAGGGTGGAGTGAAAAAGCCTAAGGGCAAGTGTTTTCATTGCAAGCAAGCAAGGCACTGGAAAAAGCAATGTCCAACTTTTCTCAACAAAGAGAACAATAAAGGTAAATATCATTCACTAGTTTTTGAATCATGTTTGGCGATTATATCTACTGGTACCTGGCATGTAGATACGGGAGCCACTAATCATATTTGCAATTCATTGCAGAGGTTCCAGGAAACCAGGCAGCTAAGTGATGGGGAGATTTATTTGCTTATGGGTGATGATACGAGAGTGGCAGCAGTTGCAGTAGGAGATGTTTGTCTAAGTTTTAGTAGAGATAGGTCTTTAATTTTAAAAGATTCTCTTTATGTTCCCTCCATAAGGAGGAATTTAATTTCTTTTTACAAGTTGGTTAAAGACAAATATTCCGTTTATTTTAATAAATTTGTGGTTATTAAGTACAATAAGCGTTTTATCTATTCTGTTTCATTGGTGGATGATCTTTATATTGTTAATCCTATCTCTCCTAAACTGCAACTGACCGAATTGAATAACACAACTACCCTACCATGTAAGAGAAAGGAACCATCGAAATTGAACCAAATGTATCTTTGGCATTTACGCTTGGGACATATTAATCTACACCAGATTTCAAGACTGGTTGCAAATGGACCATTACATTCATTGGAAGTGGGGGCCCTTCCAGTCTATAAATCTTGTTTAGATGGGAAAATGACCAAGCGTCCTTTTTCAGCAAAAGGCTATAGGGCCAAAAACCTGTTGAAATTGGTTCACTCTGACCTGTGTGGGCCCATGAATGTCCAAGCTATAGGTGGTTTTGAGTATTTCATTACTTTTATTGATGACTACTCAAGGTATAGGTACATTTACATTTACTTAATGCGCCGTAAGTCCGAATGCTTTGAAAAATTCAAGGAGTATAAGGTGGAAACGCAGAAGCGTTTAAGTAAGAGTATCATAACACTACGATCTGATCGTGGTGGCGAGTACCTCTTTGGAGAATTTAGGGATTACTTAGCATAAGAGGAGATTACATTCCAGCTGTCTGCACTAGGTACTCCTCTACAAAATGGTGTAGCAGAAAGAAAGAATATGACTCTTATGGATATGGTAAGGTCAATGATGAGTTATTCTGATTCACCTAATTCATTCTGGGGGCATGCCCTAGAAACAGCTGCATATATTTTAAACTTAGTTCCATCTAAGTCAGTACCTACTACACCCACAGAACTATGGACTGGGCGCAAACCCAGTTTAAAGCATGTTCGGATTTGGGGTAGTCCAACACATGTGCTGAAAGGGAACACAGATAAGTTGAAACCAAGAACGGAAGTTTGCATTTTCGTTGGATATCCCAGAGGAACAAAAGGTGGTTTGTTCTATAATCCTAAAGATCGAAAGGTCATTGTTAGCACCAATGCTCGATTCTTAGAAGAGGACTATGTAATCAACCACAAACCCAAAAGCAGAATTGTTCTAGAGGAATTGAGGGAAGAAAGACCTAACCAGACTTTTCCATCGCCAATAGCATAGGAAAAGACACCTCAAGATGGAGAACTCGGCGTTCCATTACCTCGTCATAGTGGGAGGATTGCCGAGTCTCAAGCTAATGATACTCCAGGTGAAACCACCAACATGATGGGTGACAAGCCGGATTAGCATGTCGATGGTGGCACACCAGGATTAGTTTTAGCACAACGTGACATTATTCATACACAGACACAAAATGTGCCTCGTTGTAGTGGGAGGGTTATTCGTCAACCCGAACGGTATATGTTCTTGGGAGAGTCATACGACAGAGTCCCTGATGAGTTAGATACCGAACCTTATAACTATAATGAAGCACTCCAAGACAAATATGCAGAACCATGGCAACAAGCTATGAAATCAGAAATGGAGTCTATGTACTATAATCAAGTCTGAGATCCTGTAGAACCACTAGAGGGGATACCTATCGGTTGTAAGTGGGTCTACAAGAAGAAAAGAGGGGTGGATGGAAATGTTGAAACCTTCAAAGCTAAGCTTGTTGCGAAAGGGTTTACTTAGAAAGAAGGTATCGATTATGAGGAGACTTTCTTGCCAGTAGCTATGTTGAAATCCATCCAGATTCTTTTATCCATTGCAGCTTATTTTTATTACGAAATTTAGCAAATGGATGTCAAGACAGCATATGGTACAACCAGATGGATTCGTAGCTGAAGGCCATGAGCACATGTTGTGCAAGCTTAAGAAGTCCATTTATGGACTTAAGCAAGCATCTAGATCTTGGAACATTCATTTTTATCAAGCCATTAAATCTTATGGTTCCGGGCAGAACCCTGATGAACCTTGTGTGTATAAGAGGTGCAACGACGATGTGGTGATTTTCTTAATACTTTATGTAGATGACATACTACTCATTGGAAATGATGTCGGGATGTTGTCTTCGGTCAAAGTATGGTTGAACAGTCAGTTCGATATGAAGGATTTAGGAGAAGCTAGTCATATTCTAGGGATCAAGCTCTTGCGAGATCGGAAACAAAGAATGTTGGGCTTATCTCAAGAGGTTTATATTGATGCGATTCTTGCCCGTTTTAGCATGCTATACTCGAAGAAAGAATTTCTTCCTTTCAGGCATGAAATTACTTTATTGAAGGATCAGTGTCCTAAGACACCTGATGAGATAGAAAAAATGAAGGAAGTACCTTATGCTTCGACGGTGGGAAGCCTTATGTATGCAATCTATGTACTAGACCTGATATTTGTTTTGCCGTTGGCATGGTTAGAAAATACTAGTCTAACCCAGGGAGAGAACATTGGATTGCGGTAAAGCATATACTTAAGTACCTTAAGAGGACTAGAAATTATATGCTGATTTACCAGGCCGAGAATTTGATACCCATTGGGTACACAGACTCGGACTTCTAGTCAGATAATGATGCCAGAAATTCGACCTCAGGATTTGTATTTACATTGAGAGGTGGAGCTATAAGTTGGAGGAGTGTCAAGCAATCATGTATTGCTGACTCTACCATGGAAGCCAAATATGTAGCAGCTTCTGATGCAGCCAAGGAGCCAGTTTAGCTCAGAAACTTCTTTATGGATCTATAAGTGGTACAATCGGTAAAATCACTTATAATACTTTATTGTGATAATACCGGTGTAGTTGCTAATGCAAAGGATCCTAGGATGCATAAGAAGGGTAAGCACATCTAGCGTAAGTATCATCTCATACGATAAATCGTAGAGAGGGGTGACATAATTGTGACCGGGATTGCATCGGCGGACAGCCTGGCAGATCCTTTTATAAAGAGCTTACCAGCAAAGAGTTTCGATAGTCATGTGGAAGGCATGGGGTTAAAATACATGTCAGCATGGTTTTGAGTCTAAGTGGGATATTATTGAGAATTTATACTAAAGACATACTTTTATGTATTTGTCTTTGACTGATTCACTTTTTAGTATATTTTGTCTTCTCATCTAATTGAGAATTTGTATGGGCAAATGGTTGCATTGTTAATTATTATGCATGCGAGTGTCTTTTATTCTATAAAGTAGACAAGTTGGTGTGTAGAGTTCTACTTATATACGAAAGACTTATTTGTTGGTTCTTATAGAATATAAGTTGTTCACAATCTAGATGGATTTGGACACACCATCGGTACGATTGTAGCATGATGCTTCAGCAGGCTTTTCTTGGCTGTGGGAAACAGTATAGTTTCGACTCATTATGCTAGTACGCTTTGTGTGTATTGAACATGACCGTTTTTGGGTTTATTGTCTTTATATTGACTATATAAGATGATTAACATCCAAATGGTTAATATGAGTGCTTGTACTCTTAATCCCGACATAAATAATAGACAATACATTTAGTGTTTGGCATTTTGATTTATGAAGGAGTGATATCTTTTATGGGTCAATAATCTCAGTAAATTGGATTACTTCACTACATGTATGGTGCATATTAGTTTTTTTACGGAATCCACGTCCCATAATAGGGATTGATGATATCCCCTTGATGAAGCTTTTAAATTTTGATTATGTCACACCCTGCAGGTGGACTTTGTGTCTGACATATCAAATGACTTAGGTGTAAGGTCTCAAGGAATTATATAGATATCGATTAAATATAAATGTCAGTAATTATTTAATCGATGGATATCTGAAATCTTAACGTGGGGAGATTAATAAGCATTTAATAACAAGAAGCTCGAAATATTATTTTGAGAATAAGGACAAGAGTGCAATTATAATTCTTTAGTGGACTGAATTGTAATTTATGGAACTAGGATTTTAATTTGGGTCGAATTAGGGTTTCCTGTTTCCATAAGAAGCCTATCCTTATTTCCTTCTTAAGGTGCCTATTGTAGCTTATATATATGCGCTTTTGCTCTCTAGGTTAAAATAATAAGAGAAATCTCGTTTTTGAGAGCAAAAGAGAATTCGCAGAAAAGGGCCACACCCTAGTGCAAGTTCAAGCATAGAGGAATACAATAGAAGATCTTGACATTTTCGGATTGCTGTAAGACCGAGATCAAATCAGAGAGATCTCGTAGGTATGGTTTTTAATCATATTCGTCTTTAGTTATTTCCGCAGTGATTTGTATCCAATATCTATGGTTCCTGGCGGCTACTCTTTTCTAACAACTCTCACAAATAGAAAAACTAACCTCAAAGGTAGAATTTTTTTATTAGTCTTTAACTCTACTTCATTGTCGTACATGCCCACGTATAGGAGAATTTTCTCCTATGAATGGACTGCATGTTCAGTCCAGGACCTGCTCTATGGGGCCCACCTTTGTTCACTGCAGCTCCTCTCATACTTTTTATCCCCCTATGATCTGGCACCATCCCCAATTTTATGCTTATCAAACCAAAAAAATTGTGGTTGAAAGATCATTAAACTTAAGGGTTGTTAAATCGAAGGCTAGGATAATCAAATGGGGCTGATATAAATATATATATATATATATATTCCTTATCTGTAAAGAGACCTGTCCATCTTGTATGTTAAGCATAGGAATGCATTCAAGTGGGCCCCACAAGCTGGATCACAAAAGCAAAGTATGTGGTTTGCTTGTAGATGAAAATCTTCCTCCATATGATTCAAAAAAGAAAAAAAAAAAAAAAAAAAATCTTCCTCCATGTTTATATGGGAAAAAAAAAGCCTGAAAACTTAAAGTTCTTAAAATAGGAAACTTTATCTTAACCCAAACAAGTTTCTAATGAAGAGTTCTAATCACAATTAATAAATAAATAACTACTAAAATTCTTATGGAAAGAAAATCCCTCTTGCTTTGGACAAGTTATCATGAAATCCTCTTTTTTGGGTGTGAATTTGGGCGATGCGTTTGATTAGGTTAGCCCACTGGACTTGCATCACTTAGTCACTGTATTTAATTTTTGGTCTTCATATAACACAAATGAATGAGCAACTGATGTTTGTTTTCTCAGTGACACTGAACCATGGGCAAGCGCATGTGGTCTAGAAGAGTCAAACAATAACCATTCAAAAAGCATAACACAATTAAATTTATAAAATTCAAGACTTCCTATAATCCTATAAATGTCAATTACTAACACAGTGAAAAATGGATCCAAATATCTCTAAATCTCTACAAAATGATATAAAATACACCTGAAAAATTAGAAAGCACTAGTTTTACTTGTACATCATCACCATGAGACTATAAAGTACCTATCTTAATAGAAACTTTCTTATCTATACAAGGATTGTGCCGCACACCTCCCGATCATCTGAAAATTCTCATTGGAATATTAGTGTTCCTTGACAGTGTTTTCCACCTTTATTTGATACTAATACTAATACATATTTGAAGTATACCTACATCATCAGAGAAGGAAGAAAACGTTTCTATTTTACCAAAACTATAACATATAGCTTGTCTCCTCTCTCAAGTCTCAACTCATCCAGTGTTAACTCTCTTTTTTTTTTTTTTTTTTCATTCAGTTTTTTGTGTTATTTTTTTTTTTTCAATCAAGAAAACATTTGTTTTGGTGGCATGTATTGGCTGTGAAGGAAATCGGCTAAAGTGAAGTACATGATAAGTCGATAATTTAATTATGTACAAGTTCCTATAAATTAATCATGTACAAGTTCCTATAAATTGTACTCCTTTCCCCCCTTTTTTAACATGTGAGTATGATGTGTTAAGGATAAGGTGTAGCTAACGTGTATTGTTTGTAGGTATGGCAATAGAGGACATCTTTCCTGTCCTAAATCAGGACCTTCTCCCAATACGTGCCTCAAAACGACTGAATGTTTTGTTAATTACACCCCAGAAGCAGGCAGTGACAGAACATGCAATGGTCAAAGTGTTCCGTTCTCTGTTAAAGGGTGGTTGGCATCAGCTACAAGTAACGAAGAAACAGACACACTTGTTGCTCAATCTTCAAAAGAGTATGCCTATGTAGGCCCGTCTTCTCAGGGGGTAGTTTTTTCTTGCCCTCAGCTTGGGGTTCCGCCACTGCCGACCCCCAATGGAGCAATACCTTTCCAGGGCATGTGTACAGGCTATAGTGCTATACTGCAACCTATTTTTTATCCGGAACCCTCATTTGTATCCTGTTCAGTTGCAATTCAGAATGCAATTGAGGTTCATGGTGACAGTCAGCTTGTTAGTCACTTTCATTGTCAACGCTTCAACCAGCAGAACTGTCTCCAGCAGTTGGAAGGAGTGAAGGATTGGATAGTTGATGAAGAACCATCAGATCCTCATCTTTTGTTGCAAGCTATAGAGAAAGCAGATCAAAGTGGTAGCTATAGTCAAAGTAATCACAATGGTAGTGGAAGCAACAAAAGTAACATAGACACAAAAGCAGCTGCAAATGCCGGCGTTGCTCTAGACAGTGGCTATGAAGAAGGTTTTCATAACTGCAATGGGAAAGGGTTGGATTGGGACCGTGCTCGAAGAGAGGCTGCATTGACAAAATTCCGATTGAAAAGAAAAGACAGATGCTTTGAGAAGAAGGTATTAAGTTAGCATTCTGCTTTTGATTCTGCATCATCATCATTTTCTAATTTTTATAGCATGTTTTGTGGGGCACCATGTTTGCGCATGATATGTAATGTATGGGGCATGTCTTTTGTGTGCACAGTGCACAGTGGCTTACATATCAAACTACATACAATCACCGATCAGATCAATAGTCTTCATCATCATCTTAACCTCATCACATTTATCAAGGGTCAGGCTTCAGCTTAATGAATTCTACCTATAAGAAACAAGCTATGCTCATATATCCTCTTTCAAACTTTGATGCACGAGAATTCTACTTACAAGAAACAAGCTATGATCATATATCCTCTTTCAAATTTTGATGCACGAAACTCTCTCTCTCTCTGGGTACACATGAGTACATGTATTTTTGTGTAACTGCAAGTGGCCAAGAGATTGATAGTGACAAATAAGAAAGGGCTGAAGTTGAGAACAACAATGTCAATAGCATCATCGTAGTTGACACAGCGCATGGTATGGGAGAATAGCCAATGGGCTAATCTCCAAGCCAAAGGCTTAGGGATAGGGATCCATAGGATTGAACTGTCTTGGTCTAACACCACAACACACAACCGAGAGAAAAACTCAAGGAGAAATATTATTGATCACTAGAACTTTTCCTAAGGAGGGATTACAATCCTTTAAATAGACTCATACTCTAACCTATTCTTGGAAAGAATTCTAATTAAAATAAATACTAAATCAAATAAGATAAAATTTTCTAATGAATCTCTTAACTATTCCTAAAATTTAGCCACTATTAGAAAATAGGAAATATAGATTTGGATGACAATCTGCCAGAAAGATCTGGAAATTTTCTTTAATGGGCTTGGGCCCGTGGCTAGCTGATCATAGATCTGGCCTGCATCAATAGTCATGACCCATAAGCGTCTATTTATGATCGCCTTTGTGAGTTCTTTCCTAATCGACCCTATTTAAGCCATATAGTTTGTAACTTCACGGCCTAACATGTGTTTACTCACTACTACACTATGATACATGGATATGAATACAGACATGGATATGACTAACCTATCCCTAACATGCAGTTTCATATTTAATATTAAGACTCCTTTTTTTATAACTGAATTTTAAGATTATTATAAAAAAAAAATTCTTCTTTAGAATTTTTTCAAAAATAATTTATCAATGTTTACATTTGTTTCTCACATTATGATGTTGGAAGTAAGAAAAAGAACCACTAGAACTTTATGAAATAAAATAATAAATACATAATGGATTCAATACAATACCATATGCTAAATTTGTATCCAAGGTGGGTGATGCAGGAACAAAATGACATATTTTAGAGGATGCATCCATAAATCAGGCCCCAAAGTATAAAGATCCATTGGATAAAAAAAAAAAAGGGATCTTGATCCACCTTTTCCTGGGCTTGATCAAGTGGAAAGGCCTAAGATCCAATTTTAATGGTCCAAAAAGTCAAAACTAAAAGTAATTATTACCGGATCAAACCTGGCCCAAAAAATTTGGAAATTTTAAAAAATGTGCACACCTTCATTCTCTATTGATTTGATTGTGCTTGGACTTTGGAGTCCTTCCTTCCTATTCAAGTGCAATCAAGGCTCTTTATTAGGAAGGCTGTTATACTTAATAGGGAATTGAGGGATTTTTTTTATTTTTATTTTTTTTTGCTAGAAGAATTAAGGGACTTTGAATTCATCACTTGCCATATGGGATCCATTAAGTTAAAAAACAATAAGTAGTACAAATCAGCCCCTAGAAATACTCCACACAAGTCGTCCAAGGCTCTCCCCATATTGCTTCCAATTTCAAGTTGATTATGATACATTCTTATCTTACTAGTGTTAGGGTCATTTAATTAAGGTTTTCTTATTAATCATAATGTAAGATCAATGGCTTATATTTATTTTAGGGCTTTAAACATTATTTCTTATTTAAAGCTTGGTGTATGGACATCCTATAGTAGTCTTGGAATATTTTATGAAAATTAATTAAAATTGCTTTGAGCACTTTCTTTTATATCTTCCCCTTGGTTGGGTTTCCCTCATTGGATCAAAGTGTTGGAAGTAGGTGGGTCTCGTGGATAGATTTTCAAAAACTTTTGACCTACTTGACTCAGGGATCAAGTACCCATAAGGCCAAACACTATATCTAGAATGCATAACCCTCAATCTCATGATCATGTACAGTAAAAAATCTATCTAAAAGATAGAACAGTAGCCAACAAGCATCCATAAAAATCTACAACATGCAAGGAAGTAGGTTATACCTTTGGAGCTCGGTTGTGCTCTAATGGAGAAGTTGATGACTTTCGTTGATGTAGAATTCTTCTACAAAATAAGATCAGAATCTCCAACACCTCTTAGCCTTCCACGCTATGACCCGAATTAGATCTCTCTTCTCAAGAAGATTGGTGGAATCCCCCAGAGAAAACCCAACTCGAAACTCCAAGGAACTAGAAGAGGACTAGAGGAGAAAGAAGTGCAACAATTACACACAAAAGGGCTGCTCGTTTTTTACTCCAATAGATAGATGTCCATGAAGGGTTCTATTCCCTTTTATAACCTTTCCATGCTCCTCTTTTCCTAATTGAAATAGAAGTCTCACTTCCACGACAATTAGTAAGTATACTATTACCACTATTTAGAAGTCCTACTCCAAATAGAAATAGTAACTTTCTAATTCCTTCCTTTTAGAGTTCAATTAGGATTAGTATCTTTCTAATAACTTGGGCTAGCGTGGAGACCTCTAGGGATTCCATAGAAAGCTAGCTCCAACTGCGACACCGCGACCCCACATCTCATGTGCAATCCGGGCCCACAGTTAATTACAAATAATACCACTATATAAATGCAATTGCACTCCAGTCTTAGGAATAAATTACGATGAAGACCCTAAACTTCCCAATTACCACAAGTAGGCCCCTCTATCAATATCCATGGATCAATTGGAATAAATATGTCTCTTCCAATCTTAGTTCCACATTTTATTATCCTTGAGCCCCAATTAATTACTGTGATCATCAGTACCATCCAATTAACTCTTAATCGAGATGGGTGCGCACTTACTAATGACAAATCCATTAATTGGCACAATGGGATAATAGAGATAGATTTCATCTTGATCATTCAATGTTTCCACAGTCCTACTACCACATACCCAAGACACCGAGGTTTTGACCTACAGTTGTCCTCACTCATTGGTGACTCAAAGCAAATGAATAGATAGAAACTTGAGTTCATCAATGTCTCAGGATTGAGAGCCTATTGCTAGGGAATTATGAGAGCAGACCTTATTATTGAGACAGAATTCCATAAGGTGCTTCTCATGGTCCTTCAATACATCCAATGTACCAGCACCATGATCCAAAATCTTACATTCTGATGATCGAGACAAATCACACTATCTCATAGTGATCAAAGTGGTGCAACCTTATCAGATGAGATGCCCACTCTCATCACTGGTTGTGAAGATATTTAAGTATAAGATTTGTGACATGTCTCCCATGTGTGGATCTCATCTATACACATATATCACATCTAATATACTAACGGGACCCGGTTCAACTCATGAACCATTATGTCATATGTATTGGTCATGTGCATTAAGTAATAAAATAACATTCATCTAATGAAAGTAAAGCATGATTTTATTGATAAATAAAGAAATTAATCAATTTATCACATCAACTGATGGATTGAGTCCATACAATCTAACACAAAGATCTCTACAATGGATTTTGCAATCAATGGTAAGCGGATCTACTATTGTCCTTATTTAAGTTGATTTTCGGTCTGATTAAAGATTGGAGCTCGTTGGGTTCACCATCAATCCGGGTTTGTGCTTCCCTGATTGCATCAATAGACCATTGCAATAGACTAGCAATACGAGCATTTGTTAGTCTGACATAGGTAAGCTAGCCATGTAGAACGCCTATTCTGTTATCCATAGCTACTGCATCCAAGGTTTCATCTATTCTATCCCTTCTCCTAGTTCCTTATACTTCTATCCCTTGGACACAATGTATATGATCTTTTCAAGCTTGTAGTGTAACATACCCGTCCATCTCAGACAACTTTCCTTGGTTTCTCTTTTATTGACACTGCTATTGTTATCTTATGTACTTAATCGTGATTCTGTCCTTTCTTGTAACATCTTAGCATGTGCATATCAATCACTTTGCCTCTTGATAAAAATCTCTGTCATCAACGCCTTGTTCCAACTATGTTGAGGTCAGCTACATGAATCTATTTCACCATTCCACTCTGTCTCTCGAAGAGGTTACACTTCTTCGGATCAATGCTTACTACCATCCATGTCCTCTTCGGCCTACCCTTTTTCCTTGAGGCACCATCAATCTACATAGAGAAACTTTTCCTCATTGGCACTGTCATTGGCCTACGTTGGACATTTGCAAACCATCTCCAATGAGCCCTTCTTAATTTATCAACTATTTATGCTACCCCCAAATGCTCCCGAATGCACTCCTTTTGACTTTTTCTTTACTAGTTTTACAACACATCCATCTCAACATTCTCGTGTATGCCACACTCATTTTTTTGCATGTGTTGTTTCTTGATTGGCCAAGTATTTTGCTTTGTAGGTCATAGTTAGTCTAACTCCTATCTTGTCAAAATTTTCCTTCATTCTTTATTGATATGCGCTTCATTAACCATCTAACTCTTAGCATATGTTTGACATCGTCCTCAATATCTCCATCTTTACTAATTATAGAGCCAATTTATCAGAAGGAATCTTTTTGCGGTATGTCTTGAGGACCAAAAATCAACTTAAATAAGAACAAAAGTAGATCCGCCTACCTAAACTCAGGCGTTCCTTCTATGGCCTTAAACAAGTTCCTCATGCTTGGTTTGAGAAATTTCGGGAAGCCTTGATTATGTTAGACTTCCATCAAAGTCCGTATGATCCATCGTTGTTTTTACATGAGTCCCCAAACAGTATCACTATCCTTCTTGTTTATGTTGATGATGTCATTATTACTAGAACTGATTCTGCAATGATATCTAAGCTTCAATCTTCGTTGCATCAATCATTCCATATGAAATACTTGGGTCCCTTGACCTACTTTTTAGGTCTTGAAGTTCATCAAACAGAAAAAGGAATCATCTTGCACCAACACAAATATACTTTAGACCTTATTGGACTAGCAGAACTCCAGCACTCAACTCCGGTTGATACTCCTCTTGAAGTGAACTTGAAGCTTTCAAAGGATAGTGGGGATCTTTTTCCTGATGCTATGCTCTATCAACAATTGGTTGGCAGCCTGATCTGCTTAACTAATACCCACCCCGACATTTCTTTTGTTGTTAACCTTGTCAACCAATTTATGACTCAACCAAGGCATCTTCATTTGGCGGCTGTTTGACGAATTATTCGTTACCTTCTTGGTATGACTACTCGTGGTCTATTCTTTCCTGCAGGCTCACTACTAAATCTAATTGCTTTCTCTGATGTTGATTAGGCCGGTTGTACAGAAACCCCTCAGTCCACAACTTGGTGGTTTTGAAAATCTTGGCAACGCATTGATATCCTGAAAATGTAAGAAACAAGATAAGGTTTCAAAATCTTCAACTGAAGCCGAATATCGTGCCATGTCTGCTGCATATTCTGAAATACTTTGGCTTCATGGCTGCTCTCCGATCTCGGTTTTCCACAAAGCTCACCTATACCTCTCCATGCAGTCTTCCATGAAAGGACCAAGCACATCTAAGTTGATTGTCATTTCATTCGTGATGAATATCTATGGGATGTCATTTCCCTACCGTTCATTTCCTCTGGCCTCCAGATTGCGGACATCTTCACGAAGGGACTTCCTCGCCCACATCATCAATTCTTATCCAACAAATTGATGCTTACTGATTCCACAGCATCAATTTGAGGGGAGGGGTGTTAACAAAGGCCCATTTTACTATAAGTTTGGCCCATCCATGACCCATCTGCAAAGTCCATCTTCTTGTAGACTTGTACAGCACTACATACTAAAATAGGAGATTTGATAGATTGAAGCTAGTTAGACTTGTACAACACTGCCTACTAAAATAGGAGATTTGATAGATTGTAATTGTAGCCTAAATTGGGCATCTCTTATCTATAAATATAGTGGTGGATCCTCAAGGTAGGACATCCAAGTCCATTCAGTCTCATTTATATGTTATGATTCCATTTTCAACCCACAGATGACAATAGTAATAGACAGAAGACAGTAGAAGGCACAAAAAAAAAAGTGAGAAGCAACCAAATAGCAACAATAAACAGCCCAGATTAATTGTAGATCATGCAGAAAGCGCAAATTAAAGGTGCCAGCAACAATGGAGGAACAAGTAACTGCCCAGAAACTATTCTAAATCAATAGATCTCAGATCTGTATAGATAGTTACACAAATCTGGTCCAGGCGACCCAAATATTTTGCAGAAAACAGTAGGTGGGGCCCACTGGTGATTCAATCTACTAGATCAGGGTGATCGCATAAATGCTTCGCAAAAATATCGAATCAACACAGCAAAGATTGCAACAATCAGAGACTTGTGCTTAGAGATGGACGGCTTTGATGAAAATATATTGCAAAAACTGGAAAACCCAAATAGTGATAAAAAAAGCCTACCTCTAATCTTCAAAAAATTCTGAACAAATAACCAAAAACTCCCAGAATATCAGGTGACTAGAACTGTAGTGTCCTTCTAATTAGATCTGATCTGTAGATGGTGGCCCTTTGCTGATCTCCACACACTGCCGTCGTGTATCTCTTGCTCAAACCAGTCGACAAAGGAACTCTCCTTGAGAACTTAAACAAGAGAGATTAGATGGCTCTTAATCTCTCTATTGCACCAAGATTCGCTCTGATACCATGACACGAAAAAGCCAGAAGAATCATAACATATAAACGAGACTGAATGGAATTGGATGTCCTACCTTGAGGACCCACCACTGTATTTATAGATTAGAGATGCCCAATTTAGGCTACAATTATCTCAAAGACAGCAAGAAGAGAGACAAATTGTGCTATGAATTCGATGATCCCTTTGAGGGTATCGATCCTCCTTTATATAGATGTATAGTTCTTATACAATTTACGGTGATTATAGTCATTCTAATCTAATCATATCTCCTAAAAAGGCAAAGAATAAATTTACATAGCTGTACACACGTGAGGTGTTTTGACCAAGTAGTTGGGCTTTATTTGACTTCGGTTGTGACCCAATTACCCATTTAACAACCCCCCCCCCCCCCCCCCCCGCCCCCGCCCCCGCCCCCCTCTCATATTGATGCGGTTGAATCAACCTGCATCAATTTGCCAACTAAGAATTGATGTAGTGGTCGAGGAAGCCCCTTGGTAAATATATCTGCAATTTGAAGTCCCGTAGGAATATGAGTAAAAGTAATGGCTTCACGCACAAATTCGCCACGTATGTAATGACAAGCCACTTCAATATGCTTTGTGCGTTCATGGAAGACATGATTTTCAGTAATTTGTATGGCACTAGTATTATCATATATAGAGGGGTAGAACCAGATTGTGGAAATCCAAGCTCAGAAAGGAGACCACGAAGCCAAACAATTTCAGAGGTTGCGGCGGACATAGCACGATATTATGCTTCTGTGGATGATTTTGAAACTTTATCTTGTTTCTTACACATCCAGGAAATCAACGAGTCCCCTAAGAACATGCACCAACTCGTGGTAGACCGTCGACTATCAGGACAGCCAGCTTGTCAAAATCTGAGTAAGCAGTGAGAGAAGTCGAATTTCCCACAGGAAAGAATAGTCCACGAGATGGTGTACCAAGAACATATCGAAGAATGCGCCGAAAAGCAACGAGGTGGAGATGACGCGTTTGTGTCATGAATTGACTAACCAGATTCACCGCATATGAGATATCCGGCCGAGTGATGGTCAAGTAGATCAAGTTGCCGACCAAACGTCAATATAATGTGGCATCAGGGGGAAGATTACCAGTATCGTGTGAGAGCTTGATATTAACTTCAATAGGTGTATCTACATGAGTTAAGTGTTGAAGAACGGCCATCTCAATAAGATCCATAGCATATTTGTGTTGATCGAGGATGAGACCTTTCTCTGACTGATGAACCTCCATGCCTAAAAAATATGTGAGTGGCCCTAAATCTTTCATATGAAAGGACTCATGTAGGGATGTTTGTAGATGTTGGATCATGTCTGAATTTGTCTCAGATATAATGATGTCATCCACGTAAACCAAGAGGACAGTAGTTCCATTCGAGGAGTGATGCAGGAACATAGAAGGATAAGAGGCAGTTTGAGAGAATTTAAGATGAAGGAGGGCATCTCGAAAATTTTCAAACCAAGCATGTGGTGCTTGCTTAAAACCATATAGAGATCATTATAAGTGAGCATCATCTCCTGCTGAGGCACTGGTAATTCCTCAGGGAAGTCACATATAGATTTCTTCTTTGAGATCACAATGAAGAAACACATTCTTGACATCAAATTGGTAGAGAGGCCAGGAATGAGAGGCAGCAATGGCAAGAAAGATACAGACTATTGTCATTTTTGCAACTGGGGCAAACGTTTCGTCATAGTCGATACCATATTCCTATCAGTTGCCCAATGCGACTACCCATGCCTCATAACGATCCAATAAGCCATTTGCCTTAGGTTTGATTGAAAAAACCCATTTGCAGTCGATGGGTTTTGCAAAAGATGGACATGGAACCAGATCCCATGTATGATTATCCTGCAGTGCAGTGAATTCTTCTTGCATAGCCTTTTACCAACAATCATGCTTCGCCGCCTATGAGTAAGAGTTAGGGATGGCAATGGAAGATAGAGTAGCAAGCAAAGATGTGTAAGTGAAACCATATTTATCTGGAGGCTTGGGGAGACGAGTAGAACGTCGAAGCTAAACTGGAGATGAAGCAATAGTAGCATCATGTGATGAAGTAGGAGCAAGATCAAGTGCTGGCGACGGATCTGGAGGGGGAGGCAGTAGTGGAACATCCTTATGACGACATCGTTCATAAACAATGAGTGGGGAAGAAATTTCATCAGTAAAATCTGGTAGATGAGAAAAGGAAGGCAAAGGCTTAAGATGGTTAGAAAAGAAACTTTGGTTTTCAAAGAAAATGACGTTTCAAGATATGCGGATGCTGTTAAGCACATGATCATATCAGAGATACCCTTTTTGGTGGGAAGCATAGCCAAGGAACGCACATTGAGATGATTGAGCAGTTAATTTTGTACGTTCAGAAGGAGGAAGATGAACAAACCACACATCAAAAAATACGTAAGTGGGTATAAGAAGTAGGATCTGTATGAAAGAGATGAAAGTATTGTGTTTAATTGGTGAGACGAGGGGATGGTAAGTGGTTGATTAAGTGAACCGCAGTGGCTAAAGCTCTAGACAAAATTTAGCAGGAACTTAGGATTCTAAGAGAAGAGAACGAACAGTATCTAAGAGATGTCTGTTTCTTCATTCAGCAACTCCATTTTGTTGAGGAGTATAAGAGCATGATATTTGCGATAAAATCCCGTGTGTGCAGAAAATTTTGAAACTGATGGGACATATACCCCCCGAAATCAGGCCGGAGAACTTTTATGCGAGTGGAAAATTGATTTTCAACATAAGCCATAAACTTTTGGAAAGCATCAAAGACTTCATATTTAGAATGCAAGAAATATACCCATGTGAATCTACTATGATCATCAATAAATTTGACTAAATATTTGAAATTTGTATGAGAAATTACAAGAGTAATCCCCCAGACGTCACTATGAATAATGTCAAAAAAGTTTGAGGCCATAGTAGTTTTTGAAGAAAAAGGAAGAACTTTGCTTTTTCCAAGTTTGCAAGCAGAACACTCATCAAAAATGTTACTAAAATTTTTTTATTTTCATTAATGCTACCATTGTTCAACATCAAAGATAACAATTTTGAATGAGGATGGCCTAATCTATTATACCAAAGCCTCCAAACATCTTAAGAAGAGAAACAAGAAAACAGAGAGGCCTGTTTATTTTGAGAGAAAGGCACAAGAAGAGGAAACAGGCGTCCACACTTTTGCCCTTTCGCGATCATCGTCCCCGACACTTGATCCTACACAACACAACCAGACCGAGAAAAAGAGACATTACAATTATCATCAATCAGTTATCCAACAGACAGAAGATTAGTAGTTAGATGAGGAGATAGAAAAACATTTTTAAGAGGTAATGAATGAATAACATCACCAAGAGCTGTAATGGGAAGCTTTTGACCATCAACAGTATGAACTTGCAAATTTCCATTGTATGGTTGCATATTAGAGAGATGAGTTGTGGAGGAGGTCATATGATTTGAAGCTCCATAATCAAGATACCAAATTGAGGAAAAGGGTTGGTGGTTACCTGAAATGCCAAGTGTAGAGAAGGCATTCATGATCATTTGTTGAACAACCTCAGGGTTGATTGGAGGAGCAAAGTTGGAGGTAGGAGGTGGTGAAGACATGACCGAAGCTGAAGGGGTACTGCTAGAAGTAGTAGCAGCTGCAATGTTGGCATGATAAGCTCGAGGAGTGCGATGTTGTGGCCGCCTTTTGCAGTCGGTAATGACATGACCATTAGATTTGCAATAATTGCAGAACTTGTTCTTACACTATGAGGCATAGTGTCCATAATTCTTGCAACCAAAACATTGGATTTTACTAAGATCTCTTGTAGCAGTAGAAGTGGTATGATGGACCATCCCTCCCGGACCTTGAGATATACCAGGGGTGTGATTTGCAGTGGCAACATATGCTACGTCAGGAGAATTTCCCAAAGACTGTTGTTTCAGAACATGCTGACTGATCTGACTTTGTTCCTCGCTCAAGAGTTCATTAAGAAACTCATTCAGGGATAGAATGGAACCCTACTCATCAGGTTGGAATGAACAATCTCATATTCGGGTCTCAATTTCATGAGAAACTGGTCCTGTGACTAGTTTCCTGTAATTTTTGAATCACAGAAAGGGCTGCTTTTGATACATTGACGTATTTGATTTTGTCATATTCTACCCATAAATTGAGGAAACATGTATAATAGTCCTAGATTAAAGAGGTGCCTTGAGAATACCGAGCAATCTCTAGTTCAAGTTGATATTGTCGGGCAAAGTTCCCTCGGTGATATACTTGTTTTAGATATTCCCACATCTCCTTAGAGGTTTTGTAGGGTTTGAGATTTAGGATATATCGTGGTTCAACAGAACCAAGAATCCAGGTTTTGATCTTCACATCCTTTGTATTCCAAGATGTTATTTTTTTCTCATCTTCTCTAAGTCTTGGATCCAATCCTGAAACAAGTCCCCACATTTCCTTTCCTTCAAGATATACTTGAAATTGATATGACTAGGAAGTGTAGTTTTTGCCATTAAATTTTATCAAGGCAATATCAGTCTTTTCCATTTTAGTAGATCTATTACAATCTGTATTTAATTCCAACTAATTGTTGTTGCCAGAAAGCAAGTGTACTAAACCCAACTGATAATATGTGTTAATCAGAGACGAGAGAAACTCCCAACTGAGCAATCAGTGATGACAGAACAGTAAAATAGTAGTTTTCTGCTCAAACAGAAAGTTTGAGAGAAAACACTATCCCAGGCGTGCTTGATTTTTCAAAGAAGATGGAATGCAGCAGAAATATGGTGCGACGAATGATCAATCATAGATAGATGAAGGATCAAAAGACGCACAAATCAAACCAGATTGCTCACCAACAAGAGCCAGATCCAGAAACTTGGACGGCTGTGATAAAAATATACTGAAAAAAATGGAAATTCTTGAGAAAGGGTAGAAAAAACCTACCTCTGAGATGCCAAAAATTCTCAAAAAATATCCATAAATACTGGAATATCAAGTCGACCAAAATCGTTGCAGTCTCCAGGTACAATGATGCTGATCTGAAGTGGGCCGCATATGATCACAACTTGATCAGACCAACAAATGGAAGGATTTTGAGCAGAGAAGATACCGACGACTTCCAATACTTGGAAGATAGAGAAGATTCACTCAGAAAACTCTGTATAGAGTTGTGTTTGCTCAAGGCTCTGATACCATCTCAAAGACAGCAAGAAAAGAGACAAATTGTGCTGTGAATTCGATGATCCCTTTGAGGGTCTCGATCTTTCTTTATATAGATGTATTGTTGTTATACAATTTACAGTGATTATACTCATTCTAATCTTAATTACAGCCATTCTAATCTAATCATATCTCTTAGAAGGCAAAGAATAAATTTACATAGCTGTACACACGTGAGGTGTTTTGACCAAGTAGTTGGGCTTTATTTGACACGGGCTGTGACCCACTGACCCATTTTAACACTTTTTTCCTTATTTAAGTTGATTTTCGGTTTGATTGAAGATCGCAGCTCATTTGGTTCACCATCAATCTGGGCTTGTGCTTCCCTGATTGCATCAATGGACGATCGCAATAGATTACCAATACGAGCATCTGTTAGTCTGACATAGCTAAGCTAGTATCCATAGCTACTACATCCAAGGTTTCATCTATTCTATCCCTTCTCCTAGTTCCTTATACTTCTATCCCTTGGAAACAATGTATAGGATTTTTTCAAGCTTGTAGTGTATCATACCCGTCCATCTTAGACAACTTTCCTTGGTTTCTCTTTTATTGACACCGCTTTTGTTATCTTATGTACTTAATCGTGATTCTATCCTTTCTTGTAACATCTTAGCATTTGCATATCAATCACTTTGTCTCTTGATAATCATCTCCGTCATCAAGGCCTTGTCCCAACTATGTTGAGGTCAGCTACATGAATCTATTTCGCCATTCAACTCTGTCTCTCAAAGAGGTTACACTTCTTCGGATCAATGCTTACTACCATCCATGTCCTCTTCGGCCTTCCCTTTTCCCTTGGGCACCATCAATCTACATAGAGAAACTTTTCCTCATTGGCACTGTCGTTGGCGTATGTTGGACATTTGCAAACCATCTCAAATGAGTCCCTCTTAATTTATCAACTATTTATGCTGCCTCCAAATGCTCCCAAATGCACTCCTTTTGACTTTTTCTTTACTAGTTTTACAACACATCCATCTCAACATTCTCGTGTATGCCACACTCATTTTTTTGCATGTGTTATTTCATGATAGGCCAGGTATTTTGCTCTATAGGTCATAGTTAGTCTAATTCATGTCTTATCAAAAATTTCCTTCATTCTTTATTGATATGCGCTTCATTTTAACCATCTAACTCTTAGCATATGTTTGACATCGTCCTCAATATCTCCATCATTACTAATTATAGAGCCAATGTATCAAAAGGAATCTTTTTGCAGTATGTCTTGAGATTCAATTCTCATAAGATTTCCATCTCTTTGCACATCCCCAGTGACATTGTAATTCATATATTCTTAGTTAGGGGCGGACCCATGTTAATCTAACGTGGGGCGTCAAATCCAAAAATCACTAAAACTTCGAGTAGGGCCTTGGGCCATGCCTCACGTAAGTTAAAGCAATCGCCCCACGTACTGGACCCTTTTCTTCTCATCGCTGGTGGAAAGGAACCCAAAAAACCATTTTCATTCAATCTCTACAGGAGAGTAAGACCACACAGCTCGTCTCCATTGTATGACTGAAGGAGGAAGATGAAGACACTTGTCTGCTTTTCTCCGCCTTTATGTGATCTTGGCCTTGTTTTCTTAGATGATACCTCTCTTTTTATGTTTTCTTAGCTGATGTCTCTCTTTTTATTGGTTTTATCATCTGGGTTGTCTCCAAATCTGCCATTGTAGAAGCTGTTGAGGGAAGCAATAGTGGATCTTGGAGTCAGCATCGGTATAGGAGAAGGGGTTGAAAGAATAACCATATGGGGTTTGTCTCCCTTGCATTGGGGTTTGTCTCCCTTGCATTGTATGAGTTATCGGTGTCTTTGTAGAGATGAGAGATATAGCAACATTGAACCTTCATTTGCTTGAGACAAAGGCAAGGAAAAGAGGTGTCCAGTAAGGCTGATGCAGGCCGATCCAAGACCACAACCTGCAAGCCCTAATGGACCCACTTGATGGGGTCCACACGATCTCTAATTTTGGGATCCCTATCATTAGTTTAGATAGTCTTTAAATTAGTAGAGTTGCTTAGCATGCTTTATTCAATTAATTCCAGTTATCAATGATCGTGAGTTTTTCTCATGTTATGATGTGTGCTGTGCCCTAGGGCTGGAATCCTTTTGGATTCGATCAATCCCTTGGAGATTGATCTACACTTTCGATCAAGATCCGAGGCTGCGCCAAAGGCTCAACTTCTCTTTCTCAACAAAAAAACCTAATGGAACCCTAGATTAGGATGAATGGAATTTGGGAAATTAGGGCTAAATCTGAACTCTTAATCTCTAAATCCTAATTCCAAACTTGAATCCCCAAATCCTAATTGAAACCCTAAGCCATAAATCACCAAATCCTAAATGAAAATCCTAAGCCCTAACTCCCCAAATTCCCTTTATTCTCAAGCCCTAATCCTGCAAACTCCCCTAATTCATAATCCTTAATTCCCTGAACTCCCTTTTTTGGAATTTTTCCTGACTATAATATGATGTTTATGATTATTTTAATAATGTTCATTTACAAATATAGGTGGTCTCATATGATAGAGGAACTATAAGGAGCTTAAGGAAAGGATAAAGACTAAAAAGGTACTAATTATCACAATATAATGATTATTACTTTTATGGGGTTCTCTAAAGATTCTTTAGTATTATTGTAGTGTGGTTGCTAATTGATGCACTAATTTCTTGAGGAATTGAAAATGCTTATTTACGAATTTGGTTATAGTAGTAGGATTCCTTACAAAATGAAAAACTTGTTGAAAACCATGTCTTTAACCTATGCTATAAATGGAGATTATTGGTAGTTGACAATGATCTTGACTCAATTGACTTTATCTTTATATTAGGTATGAAAAAGTATAACAAAAAAGATCAACTACTAATCTATTTAAATGCAATACTTTTTTTCTTTTTCCATTGTTAATGTGAAAAAAAAAAATCTAGCAAAAGAATGATTGGTCTTTCCAATTGACCATTGTCCGTCCCACCCAAATGAAAATCCTAGGTACGCCATTGTTCTTAGTTCAACTTATTTTAAACCCTTAGAATTCTAAAACCTCCTGACTTACTCTCCAATGTTTTTCATTCACACAATCTCTTTATTCATCCACCAACACTTTATTATCAACGAAAAAAGACACCAAGGTATCTCTTCTTGAATATTGTCCATTAAGTCAGCCATAATCAGTATAAGAAGGTAAGGGCTAAAAAATGACCCCTGATGAAAACCTATGGTCAGTGGAAACTCGCCTCTTTCCACAGGTAGTTTTTACTTAGTTACATTAGTTATCATTCCCTCATACATGTCTTTAATAATGCCAATATAACATCTCGGGAAACTATTATCATCTAAAATCCACTTAATCAAGTCTCTAGCTATCATGTCGTAGGCTTATACATCGATGAAGAAAATATAAAGGAAACTCCGATTATCTAAAATCCACCAAATCAAATCTCTAAATACCTTGTCGTAGGCTTTTTATGCATCAATGAAGACCATATGAAGATTTGACCTCTTCTCTTAGTAATTTTCCATTAAATTGTCAAGTGAGAAGATGAGTTCCATAGTGACCTTCCTGGCATGAAACTACTTTGATTTTCAAATATCTTGGCCTCCTGTCAGTCTTTGCTCCATTACTGTCTCATAGTTTCGTAGTGTGATTCATAAGTTTAATCCCAAGATGATTTGGTGAAACTTTGTATATCTCCTTTGTTCTTGTATATTGGTACTACCCCACTTCTTCTGTATTCATCCAACATTTTCTTTGTCCTTAATATGTTATAGATGAGCCTCACAAAACAAATCCATCCAAATTCTCCTAAGCATTTTTAGCCCCTATCGGAATACTATCGGGCCTCATAGCCTTCCTTGTCTTCATTCTAACCAATGATTTCTTTACTATTGCTACCCTAATTGTACGGTAGAAGGTATGATATATGAACAAAGTATCCTTTATCACTTCTGAGCCTCTTATAGAATCTTCATTTAAAAGTTTGTTAAAATTTTCTATCCACCTTTCTTTAATATCCTTGTCCTTCATTAAACATTTTGGTTGTAGCTTTTACACATCTAACTTGATCTAAATCCCTGCTTTTCCCTTACCTCATTTTTTCAAGCTTGAAAATCTCTCTCTCCTTCTCTTGCTCCCAACTTAATATATATATCATTGTTTGCTTTGGACTGTGCACTACTCAGTACTTTCTATAGTTCTTTCTCTCTTTTGGCCTTTGTATACGTTTCACCTTTTTTTTTTTTTTTTCTTTTTTTGTATTCCTAGTCCCCTTTCAAACTTTGTCATACTATCTTTTCTCTTGAATGGCTGCCTGGATCCGTACACTCTTCCACCAGGTTTCTTTATTAGTCTTTTTCCTTTTCATTCTCTAAGTACCTCTTTTGCAATATTTCTACTACAGTCAGCCATTTTATTCTTCTTATTTGTAGTTTCTCCCTCCAAATAATGCCATGTGGTTCCTCTTGGCCGTAGCTCCCTCTAAACTTCACTCTCCCCTTAATCACCTTATGCTTAAATGTTGTTGCCCCCTCCCTTTCCAAATCCATCTACTTTGTTTTAGCAAACCTTTTATTTACTACCCCCTTTTCTACTTCTAATGCAAATATTTAAAACTATTATCTTCTTAGTGTTTTGGTATCGAGATACATGACTAACATTAAGATAAGCTAGATTGAATAAAGATTGTTGTGTTAATTTCAAGACATGCTTTTTAAGTTGAACATGTATTGGGATTTTAGGCTACTTTCAAAGCATTATCCAGATTAAGAACAAAGGGTCTTTAATTGTTTACAATGATTTGAAAAGACAAAATGGCTAAAGAAAGCCCATGTACCAGACATGTTTGTTAACTTCAATCTTCTTAGCGTGTTGGTTTCTTCTAATGCAAATATTTAAAATTACTATCTTCTTAGTGTTTTGGTATCGAGATTCATGACTAACATTAAGATAGGCTAGATTGAATAAAGATTGGTGAGTTAATTTCTTGAGACATGCTTTTTAAGTTGAACATGTATTGGGATTTTAGGCTACTTTCCAGATTATGAACAAAGGCTCTTTGGTTGTTTACAATGATATGAAAAGACAAAATGGGTAAAGAAAGCCCATGTACCAGACATGTTTATTAACTTCATCTCAACAGATTAACACCCCATCATTTCCAACCATGGTTATTTGATTGACTTTCATGTTTCATATTAGAGTAATTTTCGGGGTCTTGATCATCAGATTTCATACAATTCGAAAGATGACCATCTTCATATGTGGGGCCTTTAATCTTTTTATCCAGACAATGATCTGTTGGATGCTTACTCCCAGCTTCTAAAAATCAAAGGTTTCATCAATCATAGTGAACTTCCACCCCATGTTGTTATGGAAAGAACATAATTTTTACCATGGAAAGGGGCCCGCTTCTGAATTGGGTGGATCATTGAACAAGAAGGGCCTACCTTCAGACTCTAGGGATTCCATTTAATTACCTGAGCAGATGATCAAGTCCATTTTGGCCTGCACACCATATTTTTAGTCTCTTGATTGTTAGAATCATCTGAGGAAAGGTAATAAAGGAGGTATCCTTCGCATCCATGGCCATCCCCTTCCTCTTTATATGGCTTTTGTAAATTACAGGTGGGAACACTTCCCAGTTCAAAGGCCTTATTCACACATGGATCATTCCTTTCAAAATCATAATTCATCATTTTTTGATCTTTTTCTCGGGAAGGATGCTCTATTCCTCTTAGTCGACTATATATGGGCTACTGATTGTAGAGTTACTGCCTTACAGGGCTTAGGATATTCTGCAGGGATTTTTTTGTTATTTCCTTTCCATGGGGTTGATCAAATAAATAGACTAGGCTAGCCCAGCATCTATGGAATTAAATGCCTCAACAAAGTTTTACATTTTCAAAGATTTAGGCTTTAAATTCTTTTACTTGCGATTATAATTATGTTGGTTATTATATAGTCAGAGGTTTTAGAGTTCTTTGCATCTAATTCCTTGTGACTATTATGTTGGCACTCTTACACTTAAATATGAAATTGAAGAATTTATGCAACTGAATCTTCACTGATGATTTTCAATTTTTTGACAGGTCAGGTATCATAGTAGGAAGAAGCTTGCAGAGCAGCGACCACGATCGAAAGGACAATTTGTGCGCCAAGCTGTGGTTGAATCTTCTATGACAGGCACAGAAACAGATGATTAATTAAATCAGTTACCCAATTTTAATTTTTTTTTTCAAATTGGGTAGATACAAGCAGGTACTGAAGGTAAGAAGATAACAGCCTGGTAATTTTCTACCTGCATTCTAGCTTTAGAGGCTGCTGAAGACATTTGGTGCCTCAAGAGCATGTGAAGTGGCGTGGCCTTGTTCCGAAATTGTTGTGTATTTTATAGAGAATGTAACCAAGTAAAATGCATGATGATACATGGTTGTCGACAAAACATATTGCGAATTTATTTCTTCATTAGATCATATATTGTTGATGAGCCATTGCAGGACCTAAATAATTTGACAGTTCAGCTATTGCATTTTTTAAGTTGACTTTTTCTGTGGTTTCAAAGTTAGTCATGGAAGTGCGGTGACGACTCAAGTAAACCACATTTCATTACATTTCGTTTCTTGTGTGTACATGTCTACTTGTGTATGCGGGCTGGCCAATGTACTTGTTCGGGGTTGATATGAGTTGGGGAATTGATACATCCCATGTATGTGTTCAGGAATCAGTTTATCTCAATCTGTCGTCTCAATAAATTTAAATTGTCGGCATTTGAGGACAGATCAGCTTTCTTCTTAGTTGGGATGTGGTATTCGTCAAATCCTATTGAGCATGTGTGGTGGTAAGTTTCTCTTCATGAGCTAAAGTTTATCTGACAGAATGGTAAGTTTGATCAAATACTCGAGTGTACTTCTTTTGGTTTCTCTATTATGTATTGGTTATCCACTGGGTAACTGCGATCTTGAAAAGTTATAGCAGCCAGTGCCATTTAGAGCTATATACACTAGGCTAGTGTATCTTGTCATATATTTGTGTTGCATGATAGGGATGAAGAACCTTCATTTTCATGTGCCCAAGAAAATATTTGGTAGAATGGATGCTTGTATGTCATCTTGCAAGTCCAATGCTGAGTAGAAGAAACTATTACTACATTAGTTATGCGCTGTCTAACCTGTCTAAACTGAATTCAGGGACTGGTGCCGATAATGATTAAGAAGAAAAGAAGACAGAGATGCCATCTGAGATGGTTTCCAGTTTCCTCACCAGGTGGAATAGTCAACCAAGAGCTTTCTAACTATTCAGATTGCTTGCAATTATAATACTTCAAAGACCGTTCTGAATTTTTTGTGAGAATGCTGTCTGTTATGGTGGTGATGCGAAGTACTATTTCGGAGAAGGTTCTGCAGATTTAAAGTGAGATGTAATCTCATATAACACTACTTCTGGAAATTTTTTTAATTGCTTATGAAAAAAAGCAACTGTTGAAATGGGGTTGCTTAAATAGCATTGTATCTCTCTTTTGTGTATGCTTCCTTTACTGTAAGAATGATTTGGCCTATTAGTTCACTTGCTTTATTTTAGAGGTCACTTGTTTGTGCCCAAGTATTATAGTGCATTTCTGTTTCTGATAATGAAACTGTTTTATTTCAATTGATCTGAATCATGAATGCTATCAGTTTTGGTCTGAAAAGAATCTTGTCCATTGTAATCTGAATATTCCACCAAACTTGCATACAAATGAATCATCCTCAACAAAAATTATGACGTCAAAGTGAGCAACGAGAGAAATTTCTTATAGAGTTTCTAATGGACTTTTATAAACAAATTATTCTGCTTTTCTTTGTAAAGCTCTAAAAAAGCCCTTAGGTTGTGTTACACCCCGTCTCGAGTTAATCAAGATTAACTCTAATTAATTAGAATTAATGCTAATTAACAATATTTAATTAAGCTAATGATGGTTAATAACCAAATTCAATGAAATTAGTCTCAAATGATTGATTTGAACTTAATGGAATGATAATGAATGAGATTGAACTAATTGAATTGATTTTAGACTCAAATAAGAAAATACAAGGACTTTTCTATAAATACGAATTATCGCGTATTTTGTCGAATACGGTCACTCTTGGTACCAACACATGTATCTCAAAGAGTACATTAACTTTCATAATAGGCTTGATTACATTAGACCCCAAATGGATCAAATGAGTCTTCATTTGACTCGAAATGTAAATAATAGAAGTGAAGGGGGGGTTTAATGCAAAAATGAGTTTATAAGGTCCCAAATGAACTTTAAGTTCGTTCATTCGTTGGTTTTCATATCAAAAGAGTGGAGAGGCAACCTTAGGCTATTTCCTTCTTCTCCTTGCTTCCATTTTCTTCCTCATGTGTCAAGATTGGAGCTTGCATGTGTGTTTGAAGAGGACTTCATCTTCTTCTTCACCTTCTCATTGATTTTCTTGGAGCGAAAGTTGGACGTAGACCTCAACTTCTCCTTCCCTTTGAATTACAAGTAAGTGATTGAGTCTATTAAAGAACTTTCTAGTTTTATTGAGTGCTTGTATGAGTTTCTAGCATCAATAGCTCATAGAAGCTTTGTTTGTCAATTGGTTTGGTTTTAGGTTAGAAGAGGGTTTCAATGTAGAGATTCTTCATCTCAAGACAAGCTAAACAAAGGAGTTTTGTCAATTGATCTTCTAGACAAGGCAAGTGTATGCATTTCTTATGATTTAAGATGTTATTGTAGTTGTAAGCATTCAAGGAGTTCAAATCCAGAATTTCAACTTCAGAAATTATGAAGTCCTGAACTTGAAAATCCGAAGCTCTCTATGTAGTTCGGTCAGCTGAGTTGCTCACCGACAGTTGACCGAACCCATCTGTATTGATTTCTCAGTGAAAGTTAGCTTCTAGAAAGCTGACCGACACCTGACCGAACCCACCTGGGATTAAATTGCACGGAGTTCAGCCTCTGGAAAGCTGACCGTGTGAGTTCGGCCAACCGAAGTCGTGATTTCGGTCAACCGAAGGGTGACCGAAATTTCTTGTCAGGATTTTTCATTAGAAGTTAGGCTTCTGGAAAGCTAACCGAAATATGGTCGGCTAGCCAAATTTGAGAGTTCGGCCAGTCGAATAGGTGACTGAACTTAGAAAAAAATTGTCAATTTAGGGCTGATTTTCCTGAATGAAAGCCTATTGCTCAAGCTGGTGTTAATACTTTTTATACCTAAACCTTCATAGGTGTTAGCTAAGGATATCAGAATGTACAAATTTCAATTAAAGTGATGTCATCGAAAATAACGTGTACATTAGATAACGAACGTTTTACCTGAATGTTTGAATAGAATTATTAAGTTGATTTGATTTGATTCCTGAGTCTGGCACTACGTAGTAGTTTCTTAAGCTCGATGTTGGGCTGAAATGAATTAATGAAATGAATCAATGAATTATTAATGAACAATCCTACTGCAGTATATGGATTATAGGTGTTCCGGAACTCCGTGGTGATGCCAGTGATCTCTGATCCAGACACTGGTAGATCCCTCAAATTATTGAATGAAAAGCTACTTAATGATTATTAATGAATATTAATTAATATCAATGAAAGGTACTGAATGTAACGTATTGAATTGAAATGAAAATGAAAATGAAAGTGAAATGAGTACTATTGCACTTGCCATCTAGTACTTGTTATTATTTTACTCCAATTGTATAGGTTATTGTATTGATTAGAATTGTCTAGACTTGATAATTGATTTTAGAATTGTTTAATTGTTAAATTGAACAGATTTATTATGAAAGATAGCATGTACTATCATAAGATCTGTGTATACATTGTTGAACCGTCGTGTTCACATGTGTTATATTGATGACATTACAGGTCCAGCTGCCTGTGCCAGTCCTACAGAGGCCGCGCCCATCAGAGAAGAGGCCAATCCGATTCCTCCTGGAGGATTGATCAAATGGACGTGAATCGGAGTGCGAATTGGATTGAAACTTTTTGGGAAATATTTAGAATGAACTTTGTTTTAATGAACTAGAATATTTGGAGATCGTTTAGGAAGTACTTTTTGTATATTTATTTTGGAATGTGAATAGTGTCACTTGCATTATATTTGAATATGCAGTGGTTGACTTGATTAGGAAATGAAATGTGTATATTGAACTTTACTTTTATGTAAAGAACCGTCCTATTTTAACTATTTTCGTCAATGTATATATATGTTCCACAAAAATGTACATTTAACAGTACGTATGTATGGTTATCCTTTGTGGATTCCATTTTAACCTTGGTTAATTCGGAGTTTACGGGAGTAAGTATGAACCTTGCGACTCGGAGTTTGTCCGGAGTAATTAGATCTCGGGCCCGAGTCGTGACAGGTTGTGGTAATTTATAAACATGCCCACTTACCTCTGTAAGTTTTTGCACAAGCCAACCTAAGCAAGCTCTTGTTTTAACTGCTCTTTAGGAACCCTGATGTTGTGGTATTTATAAATATTTCCACTGTAGTCTGTAAATTTTTTCACAAGCCACCTAAGCGTGCTGAAGGTCTATCAATATAACTATTAATATTGAAGTAGACCTAGATATAGAGGTTTGAAACGACCTCTCTCTCTCTCTCTCTCTCTCTCTCTCTCTCTCCAATCAAAGTCATGAATAAAAAAAAGGTCTCTCTCTCTCCCTCCCTCCCCAATCAAAGTCATGAATAAAAACAGGTATCAGGTGGTGGGACTTCAGAAGGGTAGGCCCATGCCGGTTAATTGCACTCATGCCCGGATTATTATGCAATCATCAGCATAGGCTCATTTCTCAACAATCTATATACTATATGGGAGGGAAATTACATTGAATTTTGAAATATGAGCTTTATAGATAATATTTCTTTCATTTTTGAGTTATATTGGATTTGAGGAAATGTTTTTATTTTTATTTTTTGGGTTTTATTTAGGAATTTTATAAAGGACATGGTAATGGCGATTTCATGTAAAATTAGGATCTCACAGGATGCAATTTCACTTTATAACCTCTAGCTTTGCCACTTGATCATTGCGCACAGCTAGTTTGTGGGTAATATTCCATCAGTGCATAAGGTTTATGGATCTATTGAAACTGTGCTGCTAGGGCTAAGGGGTTGGGACTGGAGGGGACAGTATTTTTTTTAGCTTTCCATAATTTCCAAACAGCAGGATTTGACTGCCAGAACCATTCACCAAAGGGGGATTTGGAGATGGGTGAGCACTTGGTATGCCAGAGCAAATGCAAGTCCCAGGAATTGCTTAGATCAAATTTGGGGGCCCATTTTTCGCACCATTTACACATCAGGTGCGTAAATGAGTGCAGATAAATATGACTAATGCGTAATTATTATGCATGTTCACTGATTACATATGTAATTAGGTGCAAACAAATGACCCCTAAAAGAGAGGATTGATAGCTTCCAAAGCTTTGTCCAAGGGAATCGGCGGCCAATAAGGAAAGAGAATATGCTAGGCCCCATTACATGCAGACTGTATTTGACCAGCCTTATCCGACAGACGGTATATGCAGGTTGGTCAAGGGTTAGGAAAACCTGACCTAAATAAAAACAGGTCAGATTACGGTCAAGCCGCTTAACCTGATTTGAATGGGTTAGTTTGGCGCTGAGCTGCCCATAAATTCAATGAAACAATTTGGTGGTTTAATATTTTGATACTTAAATAGTTTATTTAATATGGAATGAGCCAATCTTGTGTTGTGCTTTTTTTGGCCAACAATTTAACTCAAATATAGCCTTAATATTTGAAATGGATGGGCCGCAGACACTTCTATAGATTAGGTCAGGTTAAACAGGTCGATGGGCGTTAAGTCAGGCCCGCAATGAGCGCAGGTTGAAGTAACTTGATCCGTTCTAAAAATGGATTTGGATAATGGTTGGACTTCAACCTGTAGATATGTCTTGTCAACCCGACCCACTTTGACCTGACCTGACCCATATCCCACCCCTAGATTCGGTCAATAATAGGTTGGTCCTACATAGATAAAAGTTTGGGGATATCCTGAGTCAGCAGGTTGTTATCAGACAATTTTTAATTGTCTTAAACTTTCATGGTAGCTTTGGTCTAGCAAGCGGGTCACAATAGTTCAAAGTAGAGACAAACTGCTAAAAAATGGAAAGGGTCCACGATATGATAGTGAGACATAGGTGTTACCAAATGAATAGGATCTTCAGGTTAATCATCAAGCAAAATTCAGCTATCAAACAATTAGAGTCGTCCAAAAGTTTGTCATGGCGAGGAAATTGAGAAAAAAATTTAAAATCCTACTACAGTATAATGGCTCAAGACTGATATTACAATATAATGGGTACAAAATTGTCACAACTGGTTATTAAATTATACCCCAAAAATATTTTTTTTTAAAAGATGAATTTAGATTGGCTCGTTATATCCAATAACGATAAAAATGGGTACGAAAGACAAGAGAAGACTTGTAAATTGCATATTTTTAGCATTTTTACTCATGAGCACATGAATTTGAATAAAAATTAAATTAAATAATTTTCATTAACATGATATAGAGTTGATGTTCATAAAAAATCTTGGTATTTGGCCGATTGTTTAGAGCCCGTTTGATATATAATTAGTATTAAAAAAAGAACTTTCAAGCACCTTTACTTAAAGTAACCTAAAATTTCTTATTTAAAAATTAAATTAGATTTACTAAATCCAGATTTTGAAGTAAAATGCTAAAAACTCAAAATTTGATAATAAATTAAAGGAGTTGGGGTGACTATGAATTTCAAACTTTGAGAGGATTAGGATTTTAGGCTCAATAATGTGCAAGAAAAAAAAAGAACAAAAGGAGAAGAATCATAGCATAATGCTTACTTTATTGGTGATTTGATGAGTTGTCTTTTTTATGAGTAAAAGACCAAATCCCCTTATGTTTTAAAAGTTTCATTCTTTACTAAGTGGGCAAAAAGATTGTTGATTGGCAAACAAGAGAAAAAAAAAAAAAAAAAAAGAGGATGGGCAAAATGATAGGATCAAAATATATTTATCCATATCTTTCTCCTGATTTAAAGGGAAGGAATAAATTGAGAGGGGCAATTGAATGTAGCTCCATCCCTGTAATAATGTATAGCGAGGCTAGAAAATGTGAAAAGTGATAACAATAGTCTATCATGAATTTACTTCCAAACTAGCCTGGAAGCAGCGCTCGATGTTGATATAAATTGTTACGATGTTCACTCACAACTCGAGCTTTGGGTATTTCTACTTATTAACATGATATCAAAGCTAAATGAGGAATGGAGCAATGAGAAGTGTTGTGAAGGAGTACTTCACCTATATGTCAAGCCAAACTCATCCAAATAGGATATGGTTGAAAATTTAAACTGTTATGACCCATTTAACTTCATTTTACTTTATTTTTTTCCTATTGAAACAGCACTTATAAAGTAAATTCAAAGTAAATGGTGACTTCTAAGTGACAAGAATAGAAGAGGGTCTTTTTAAAAGAAAATTTCAAAATTCACCTTATCGACCTTGTGTCATTTTGTGTCATTTGGAGGGACTTTTTAGTTTTTTGGCTAAAAAGAAATTATTGTTTTCTTTTAGTGGGATGAGAGATTGACTTTTAGACTTCGTTTATAATAAAAAAAAAAAAAAAAAAAAAAAAAAGGAGGTGGTTTTTGAAATTTTGTAGTCATAAGAGGAAATACATTGCGTGCTTATTTGCGTAGAATACATAGGAATTCAAGGTTAAACCAGCTCCATACTGAACATTATTAAAGAGGTTAGGTGTAAAGGATATGAAATTGCATGTAGATGCGCCTTGACTTTCCTAGATGTGAATTACTGGAGTGATGGCTGGGTATTCATTTCCCATCCCCGTCTATTCTATTTTCCATAAACGGTGAAGTTATTGGATGCTCATTTCTGCATATTCACAGTAGATCTTCATTTGTAACCACTTAGGGCTTGATTTCCTATGTATTATATGTGCAAACAAGCAGACCCTAAAACACAGTCCATACATATGATCCAAATAGGAGCGGACTGACATGGGTATGCAAAAAGATAACCTCCTATGACCAGGACGCAATGATGCCATTGTTATGCAAGGACTTTGACTTTGAGCCGTGGTTCAACCATTCTGGGACCCATACGAGTTCAAGAAACTCAAGTTCATAATTCAATTTCTTCCACTATTCATCACTCACTGAGAAAGAGCACCCTGTATCATCATCAACAGAGCCTCATCCCGTCAATTTGGGTCAGTAACCACCATGGATTGTGCATGGCCTAAAATGTTGGCCAATTCCTCACATGATCCAACTGGGTGGCAAACCTAACAAGTTTGCAATTGTAGCTAGTTAAAATAAGATGTCAATTGAAAACTATTGCATGGGGTGCTCATTTGATATAATTTTGAAAGCCATACCATGCATCAAAGCAGAACATCTCATAAACCAGAAACTGGTTGTGTCCGTTTGCCTCCTGCCACCTCAAGTGAGCTACTTCATTGGAGAGCCCCGCACTTTCCTAGATGAACAATGTTATGCCTGCTGACAACACAGTTCCCACATCCATCGCCAGGATGATTGATCCCTTGTATGGAGCCCTGGGTGCTTCTACATACCTGCAGATCCTCGGGACAGAGGCCACCATTTATTGTAGCCATGGAAGTTGGCGATGGAAGCCAGAAAATTAGTACTAATGATGGCTTAGGAACCAGTAATGCGATGGTTTTCTGAATGCTATGCCGATTCTTTTTCCTGCTTATGTTACAATATAAACTCACACACATTGGCAAAAACTTTAGAAAAAAGAAAAGTAAACAAAAATATCATCTTCATTATCTACCCATTAAATGCTTTGGAAGCTTCCAAGATACATAACAGTCAGTTTTACCACGTGCTTTCGCAGAAATCAGATTTATTTAGTTCACAGTTCACCATTCACTATATACAGCATACAAATCCTGTCTAGGAAAGAATACCAAAAAAAGAAAAAATGGAAGGCTAAAAAGATGGTTTGATTTTGTTCAAAATTCAAATGAGAACTTTCGAATTTGAAAACAAAGACAAAGGTACTTAATAAAATAACAATGATGATAGAAGGAAACTCCAAACCTGATATGATATGCTGTCCTCTCACGCCGACCGTCCAGCATCCTCAATCATCATCCCCTTGAGGCTCTTCGCCAACCAGATGGCTGTCTCACGTGGAGATACCTTATCCTTCCCAAAGGGCTTCAAAACAACCGAGAGCTCTTCCAACCTGCTTTGCTGCAGGAGATCTGCAGACAGCTCTAGGAGCCCTTCTAGTGCCTCTGCCCTTTGCCTAAAGGATTTCACATCCAATGTTTCTTGCGTCGATGATGACTCCTCCTTTGGGCCGGAAGTAGCCTCAGAACTGTTGGATTTTACTGTATCTGAGCAACTGAGTCTCGGAGAATGTGGAGTTGTATTTCTTATGTCCATATCCTTATCAGAAAGAGTTTCTGAGAAATTTGATTTCACAGCAACAGCCTCAGAGCAATTTGATGGTTTCACAGCAACTGGAGCCATGTTTCTTATATCCGCTTCCTCCCTCACCACATTGAGTAGTTTCCCAACATCCATGTTCTGGACCCCCATTTCCACAGTTTCCATCACTGGCTGCTCACTCCCAACCCGGAAGCTGCTGTGTCGTATGACATGTATGACATCATCAAAAGCCGGTGTCAGATGAGCAGCCATCGGCTTCTCAACCATGTGACTTGGCAGGGTCGGCCCTTTCTCATGTGGCAAGTTCCTCGGGGTGTTTGAAACAGCAGTTGATGCGACATCCGTTACAGATGACAAAAATTCTGTGACAGTGAACTTGTCATCACCAGGCGGAGCAGAAGAGAGGCTTGACTCTGGCATCAAATCTGACCTGACAGGCCTGCTTACAGAGGAATCATCTTTACAAATACATTCCTGCTTGACGACAGGGATAGGGAGCTCCTGATCTGGCTTTGAACTCACTTCATGATTACTTGGAAGAAGACTATCATGGAGATCATCAATGGTCTCAGAGCTTTCAACGGAGCATGATACAGATCTGTAATCAGGTCCATGGCTTGCTACTGATAGATTCTCATATGAAGTAGTGTGTTTATATGAAGCAGTTGAACTGGGCGGGTCTGGTTCTGAATAATTGGAGCATGTGTGTCTCTCTCGATGATTATCGATCAGGTTAACTGCAACTGTGTCATTGTGCTCCTTTAAAGTAGTTGAAGGAACAACCTTGCAATGTTCCTCAGAACTTTGAAGAGGCTTTTTCAATGGTTTTGAATTGCTTGCATCCAACTGTTTTACTCTGAGAGACTCCACAGGAATTTTAGGGGACACTTGAATAGGATCAATCAAAGCTTGCTTAACCCCAGTACTGATTGGGTTTGGAGCCTCAGGTTCATGGCTCGACTCACATTGAGTTAGCTTGGTACCATTGCTCACTGGATTTGGAATATCGAATCCTGAAGGTTTTGCCTGAACCAGTAATGAAGATCGCCTTGCCATATAGGAAAGTGGAGGCTTTTGCCTCAATTTGCTGGAGCCCCCTTCTTCTGGAACTTGCTTTATAGGTCCAGAGGGTGATGTTCCTTCGTATCTTGGCTTACTCTTCGGTGAGGACTCAGATACAGGTAACTGAAACAGAAAATACATAGCACATGAATGGTAAGATAGACTGATAGAGCAAAGAAAATCTCATTATACCAGAAAGTTATTCTGATTGTGGAAATATGCACAGGATATGAAAGCACAGTAGTTCCTCGATTTCATCTGGAATTGGGGGAAATCATTAAAAGTGATGAAGTAAAATTTCTCATGGCTTCCTCAAGACCATGTTTAGGTTACTAATAAATCTGAAATTGTGGCAATTAAAGTGATGAATTTTGTTTTGAAATGCATATTCAGGATCTGGTCTTTAAAACACTCAATGCTATACATTGGCAAAAGATAGTTCTCACCCTCTATCAAAATTAGTGCCAGTTGTCAGCGAGATTTAAGGTAGTGTTTGGTTCGCTGGAATGGTTGTAGGCAGGAATGGAATGGAGACCGGAATGACAATGGAATGGAATGAGGTAGGAATAGTCAATTCCGTTACAGCATTTGGTACGCTGAGGAATCAACCCAGTAATGGAATTCTGATTCCTATTCCTGCGTTTGGTATGCTGGAATGCTGCCTGGAATGGAATCAAATTTACATAAGATTGACCAAAATACCCTTGTTAGATTCTACTGTCACATTTGCATTGTTTGTGGTGGATGATTTGGGGGGTGGGCCCCATAAAGGTGGTGAAAAACTTTGTAATTTCTCATAATAATATATTATTATATTATATTATACTATTTGGGGGTGGGCCCCACAATGTGTAGTGAAAAAGTTTGCATTATAATATTTTGGGGTGGGCCCCACAAATGTGTAGTGAAAAATTTTTCAATTTCTCAAAATAATATATTCTTATAGTATATTATAATATTTGGGGGTGGGCCCCACAATGGTTGGTTGAAAAAACCATACAACATAGCCTCTTTTATAATAGTAGATAGATAGATAGATATAATATTTTGGGAGGGCCCCACATGGTTGGGTGAAAAAGATATTATATTATTATTATTATGATATACTAATATATTATTATATTTTATTATAATATTTTGGGTGGGCCCCACAATGGTTGGGTGAAAAAGATATTATATTATTATTATTATGATATAATAATATATTATAATATTTTGTATGGGCCCCACAATGGTTGGGTGAAAAAGATATTATATTATTATTATGATATATAATAATATTTTATTATATTTTATTACAATATTTTGGGTGGGCCCCACAATAGTTGGGTGAAAAAGATATTATATTATTATTATGATGTAATAATATATTATTATATTTTATTATAATATTTTGGGTGGGCCCCACAATAGTTGGGTGAAAAAGATATTATATTATTATTATTATGATATAATAATAATATTACAAGCGAGGGTATTTTGGTCTCAACAAAAAGTTAGAAAGGAATGGAATGGTGGTTCCTTCCATTTCCCAATGGAATGGTGATTCCCTCACATAAAGGAATGGGATTCCGGAGGTAATGGCCATTCCGCCCCTTTTTGGCGAACCAAACGCTTCTCCATTCATACGAACCAAACGCTACCTAAGATTTTTTGTACATATTCCAAGATAACAGAATGAAAAAGTCCATTCCTTGGCAAATGCAAGGAAGTCTAAATCTTAGCCAGTGACAAGAAACTCTTTATCTCTGTAATGTCATGCTATGTTTACTTTCGGTTAAATAGGTCCGTCGATTTGATTGACTGCCTTTCACTGTATGGTTTTTAGTTTGATTAGTTACTTCTCTGAAACTCTTTGTTGTAGAATACATTCGATATCCACACCATTCATCAGGTAGCTTTCACTGTGAACATGCTCTCAACCAAAAATTGTGGAGGCCCTATTCACAGGTGGGCCACAGACTATGATACATGGATGCTTCATAACATGCAAATCATATCCAATATATTATGAATAGAATTTGTTCCCTTAATATCCATGGTGTGCCTCCCTCATATTCATGCTGTGTCTAGGTGTCATAGGCCCTACAAGTTACAAGTACGCTGATGTAGAATGAAGACTATCGGTGAATGCATTAAACCATTAATTGTTGTTGTACACAAAGGATGCACCTTCGAGTAAGACTGTATGGTTATTGCCAGCGCATGTCCAGTGTTGGGACCTGCCCGATGAATGTCTTTTGTCACGTCTCACATACAGAAAGCATGTTGCAGTGGGAACTAATTTTAATTTGTCTCGTGTCACACACAGAAAGCATGTTACGGTGAGAACTAATTGTAATTTCCTCAGAAATATGTTGCGAGGCTGTTTTCAGATACATTATTGAAGAAGTTAGGATGATTAGCACTTGTTCATGATAAACTGGCGTTCTGGATTTGATTTTTTATGATCGATGTTCTACAAAACCCTTTTTCATGAGGTGGGACTGTAAGGGTAAATTACCATGTCAAATGTCCACATTTGACGGTGAACATTTTTCTCATGGACATGTGAATATCATGATAGCAAAGGCAATGCTTTGTTTTTTTTTAATGGTTCGCCATAGTTGATTTTTTATGATCGTTGTTCTACAAAAACCTTTTGCATGTGGTGGGACTAGAAAGGTCAATTATCATGTCAAATGTCCACATTTGACAGACAACATTTTTCTCAAGGACAAGTGATGATCATGATAGCTAAAAGCCATACTTATAAAAAAAAAAGGTAAATACCATACATTAAAATATGAAAAAATCAATAGTTGATTCTCACCAGATGCTTCATGGGATGTGAGCCCTGTGTCCGTTTCACAGTGTCACCATTGGGCTTGGCAGGTATAACAGCAGGTGTATCTGCATTATGCTTGATACTGGAAGGAATATTGCTTATGTGTTTTGGCATCTTGGGTGATGCTTCGGCATTGGCCTTTTGACTGGATACACCACCAGATTTTACACGAGTGCCCCTGACAGGGGAGATATTTTCTCTGACTCTCCCCTCTTCTTTAAGAGCCATCAATATGCTTTTAATTCTCGGTTGCTTTGGTTCACTTACAAGCTTCTGATGATCATGTGCTGATCTAGTCGCATCCAGTTCGTCAGTTCCAACAGCAAAAATACCATTGCCATGTTCATCATTTGGAAGATACTCATCTGCAACTGGCAGCTGAACACAACTATTATCGCATTCAACTCCATCATCAGTCAAAGTCATATCTGTATCTGTGGCCTTGTGATCACTGTTGGGGGCAGATCCTGTTTTCTCATTCGAATGCAAACTGTCCTTATCACTGCTGGAAAGACTGCTATTTTGGCTCTCAGTCATGTGCTTGTGACGAGTGCGTACGGTGGAGATGGGCTTCTCTAGTGAGCATGCCACTATATCAGAGGACCCCCGATATTGATCAACATACGGTTGTAAGTAAGGATGTCTCAATATCTCAGACGCCTGATCAAGTTAACTTCTAGATCATCATATGAAGTTTTCTAGGATGATGGTAAAAACACTATGAAAGTTCACCAAGAGATCTTAAAGAGAATGCTTACAGTTGGTCGATGCTCGGGGTTCTTTCTTAGCATGCTCTTGATGAGGGTTTTCCTGCATAATGTCAGACACCAAACTTCCTTAATTAACTACATGGTAATGCGGATCAATGGGCTATTAAAGTAAAAGATGGAACATTTGTTCATTCTTTTTATTTTCTTAGTGCATTTACTCATGCAGAAGGTTTTCGAACCACTGCCTGTTGAATATAATTTTCTAAATCATAACAAGCTTACAAACCTTGAAAGTGCACTTAAGGGTTGTTTGAAAGTAAAAAAACAAGGGTCGGTCCTCCACATTTTCTGAAATTTGTACAGTTTTCAAGAAATTCCAGAATTTAGACGAAAATCAAACTTGCATTTGACCAATTCTATATCCACTAGAATTTGGAATGTCAAGGGAGATTAGAACATGTTTGACAAACCCACGCTCTCTTCCAAAGTCCAATTCCATAAAGAAAATTCTGATCAGACGAAACTCAGGAGAATCTCAAAATTTTGCAGAAGTAGCAGAACCTGTGGATCATCCTTTGATGATGTTCAACTGTTTTTGAACAGTACAAAAACAGTCAAAGACATGTCCATGAGAATTGCCGGTCATCATTGCATTTAAGAAATGACCTATCAGCTCATTCAGATTGGATTGACACATCGAGCTTTTTCACAAGTTCAAATTCATAACATTTAGGGCACGTTTGCGCAGCCATGTTTCAAAATTTTGCAGAAGTAGCAGAACCTGTGGATCATCCTTTGATGATGTTCAACTGTTTTTGAACAGTACAAAAACAGTCAAAGACGTGTCCATGAGAATTGCCGGTCATCATTGCATTTAAGAAATGAACTATCAGCTCATTCAGATTGGATTGACACATCGAGCTTTTTCACAAGTTCAAATTCATAACATTTAGGACACGTTTGCGCAGCCATGTTTCCGCATAAAAAGCAAGGAAAAGTGGGATGCTTTTCCACGGTGAGAATTTCCCATGATTTGGTGTGACCACTTTTCCATGAGGAAAAGAGCAAAAAAGGGGACTCAATTTTTCCATGATTCAACAAAAAAATGTTTCCATCCACTGAACTGGATTCCCATGCACAATTGTGCCCTAAGCACGTGGCACTTAACAAACAAGGGATCCAGCATCACTCTGACACAGGAAAATTGTCAGTTATGCACCACTGGAGAGAATAATATTATTGGAGATGAAAACCGTGTACCCCTTAGGGTTGAACCATCTCATTATCTAGGGATTGATTACCCTATTATTAGTATCCTTATACAAAACAACTTCCTAAGTTATAGCTAACTTCCTAATACAATTAGATTTCCTAGTTTGTAGCTAACTTTGTAATACAATTAGATTTCAAAATGACACTTCAACAGGGTTGGATTTCATCTTGTAATTCTCTAAGTGTGAGGTCTCAAGAAAGAAGCTGCATTATCATACTTACAAGGAAGAGGAATAACAAGCTGGCAAAGGCCCAATAGAGGAACGATTTATCTTACTTATTAGTCCAGCCATATCCTGATATCAACATGAAAACAGCATCAATAACTAATATCCCAGTAGAAATCACATCAATATTCAGTACCACCAAGTCAAACAGCAGCAAAGACTAAAGCTCAGCTTAACATTTAATCTGGATCAAATCAATGAGACAACTTATTATGACTTTCAACGCAATGCAAAATTATATCAAACCAAACAAGTCTTTACTGTTGTTCTTCTTGTCTATATTTTCGAACAGCCATGGCAATTCAGGTAATATAAAAATTCCAGGATTAGAAATGGAACAAGCTACACTAATTAAGAGCCGGCCTTGTTGTGTAATGCAAAGGTCCAAAGAGGATTTCCAGACACATACAGTACATTTTGGCAAGATAAGAGAAAGACAAGCTTCGGACTAAAAACCATAACACTCCAGTCCACTCATCAGGACAACCATCAGATGTATGTGTTTTAACTCCTATTTCCACAGCCCATACAGCAAGTGAACCAGCCTGATAAAGGCTGGTTCATAATTATGGAGACCCCTGCTAAATGAATTACAGGAATTTCAGATGCATCCCACATTTTCATGTGTGCTGCAAACATTATAATTTTTTTATAACATCTTTTTTCTTTCAATTTCTTTAGGTATTTTGAAATACCCTTTAGGGCGTGTTTGGCAATTAACTAGTTAAAGTAAAGTGATTCCAGACAAGAAATGACAAGGGGTCATATCAAAAGTACATAATTTCAAAATTCCCCCCGAATTTTTCAAAAAAAGTCAAAAAAGCAACCTCCTTTCTCCACTAAAAGACAAAAATACTCACTTTTCTTTTTTAGGAGTGGAGATCTCCAATTGGGTCTAAGAAAGGAAAGGAGTTATGGAAGCTTTCTTTTTTAGAAGTCATTTCGCATATAAGGAGAGAAACGCGAGATGTTTTGAAGGAAAGAAATGTTCAGAGGAAATCTTATGTGATAAGATTAAATTCTTAGTAGCACAATGGGTGCAGATTAATCCTACTTTCAAAGACTATCCCATTGATCAAATTAAGTTCAATTGGAAGGAGCTAGTTTTCTCGTAAACAGGGGTTTAGGGTAGTCCTAGTATCCTTAGTCTCCCGGTTCCCTTGTAGCTGAGTAGTTTGTTTTGTTTAGGGTTTCAAAGGTTGTACTTTTGCTTGTTTTTTCCTTTCTCCATATCAGTATAATCCTTTTGTACTGATTTATTTTCTGTTTTAACAAAAGTTACCATTCAAAAAAAAAAAAAAAAAACTCCACTTTTCTATAGAAAAAGTCAGAAAGATTCCATACCAAACAACTAAAAATAAAACACCATCATAACCTCTTATATTTTATTCTCTCTTGATTTGATCCTTTACCTCACCCTACTTCAATTCACCGTACATCCAAACACACCCTTAGGGAGTTTTAAGATGAAGAGGGTGGTACCAATCCTTTTTTTTTTTTCTTTCAATTTCTTGAGGTATTTTGAAATACCTCTTTAGGGAGTTTTAAGATGAAGAGAGTGGTACCAATCCTTGAACCCTGGACCTCTTGCACAGACCATGCAACCAGTGAGACATAAGGAAGATTGGTAACATTATCCATTGTTTTGACATACGTATGAAAAAGCTTAAGTCATGCATATCACACAACTTCGGCAGAAACAACTCCACAATATTCAAGCATATCATAGAAATGCTACAAAATAGGTACAGCAAACCCAAATGATCAATAGCAAGGTGAAAATTTTACAATGAACAGGGCCCTAGAAAAAGTGGTCATGCTCAAAAGAAGAAACCCTTTCCTTCCCTACATTCATGGTTTGATAATGAATTTGCAGATCATCTCCTTACTGCCTGGTAGACCACTTAATTATGAATTTATGAATTTATCGGTTCGACTTTCTTGCTTCTTGGTTCCCTCCTCAAAGGTTGGTCTTTGGGCCAGGCTTCAAATTTACAAGGAATAATCATATGCAAAATGTGCCAGTTTCATTTCTTTTGAGCATCTGAAAGAAGAATATTTGATGAGATACATTCCCACATGTTCAAACAAAAAGAAAACAATAAATTGGTTTAAAAAATTTAGCTTAGAGGCAAAATAGCTCAAGGAGACTTGCACCCCAAATTTCATTAGATATTGGGGAGCTACTATTAGCAGAAAAAGATTAAGTTTACATACCAAATTGAAGTGGGCCCAACCTAACATAGTTTGAAAAGTTACATGTGGATAGTAGTTCAATTGGCAACAGGGTCAACTCCAAATTAAAGAAACTTTCAAAATTGAAATGGGTGTGTTGAATTGGACCTTTCCACAGGTCAAAGAATGGTTTGTGCATCCAGTACAAATACAGGCCAAAACAGTCTCTGAAGAGCTTCGGTAGTTTTCTTGTGGTTAATGAAATTGAAGTTTCAAAATTGTAATGGGTGTGTTGAATTGGACCTTCCACATGTCAAAAATTGGTTGGTGCATCCAATACAAATACAGGCCAAAACAGTCTCTGAAGAGCTTTGGTAGTTTTCTTGTGGTTAATGAGATTGAAGTTCTAGCTTCAAACATGCATGCTTGCATGAAAACCAATGAATCACTATTAGCGACATTTTGTGGTTTCTGAAAAGTGCTTGACATGAGAAACTTATTGTAACGCCCCACCCTACACGGATGCACGATGTTGTCCGCTTTGGCCCACGGGCCTCACAGTTTTGTTTCTGATAGGCCTCAACCCATCAAAAGGCCTCATGCAAGGTAAGGGTGTAAGATCTATATATAATCCCATTCACTTTCCTCTCTATAGTAGATGTGGGACTTCGGGGCGTCACATTCCACCCCCCTTAGGGCTGCACATCCCTGTGTAGTAGCCTGCCAGCCCTCTTGGCCCACCCACTTGCACCAGACCACAGCAAGGGACCCACACTCGAACTAGTCAAGAGTCGGGTCTGATGACATTTATAACGCCCCACTCTACAAACATGCATGATATTGTCCGCTTTGGCCCTGGGCCTCACAGTTTTGTTTCTGATGGGCTTCAACCCATCAAAATGCCTCATGCAAGGTAAGGGTGTAAAATCTACATGTAATCCCATTCACTTTCCTCTCTATAGTCGATATGGGACTCCGGAGCGTCACACTTATGCCATCATATCATGGTTCAAAATAAACAGTAATGGCCATGTCCGCGACGATATTTTGCCCATAATGCTAACGTTAGCGTTATGGGCAAAATATCGCCAAAATAATGCCCGTTATGGCCGATATTTTGAAAATATCAGCCGTTACCATTATAATGGCAACAGATCCTTTTTTTTTTTTTTAAGTTGTGTTTTCACTCCTTTTTCATTCATTTCTTCTCCAAACCGAGCCTAAGCATTCATCTCAATGTGTGTGACCTCTCCAAGCTCCAAAACTCAAGAATTTCTCAAGAATTTGGTGGGTTTCTCCGCCGGAAAGAACAAGGAAGTCAAGAGATATTATTTGGCGAGATTTTTTTATTACTTTGGAGTTTTTTTCAAAATTGGACCTTAAAATAGCTTAGAAATGCTTGAGGCTTATTAGATCTAAAGTTTTGGAGCACCATATTGTAGATTTTAGCACTTTTGGTATTTTTTTAATTTATTTATTTAAATCTGATTTTTTTTTTTTTTTTTTTTTGTTTGAAAGTTTGTATAAAATACATCTATCAAAGTCTTTTATTGAGTTAAATACTTTTATTGTCCTAAAAATCAAGCCAAGGTAAGTTACAATTGTCCAAACTCCACTACTTTAAGTTAGCAAGTTAATTCATTTTGATGTGGTGAATGTTACTTGAAACTTGAAGGTGTGTACACCTTGATGATTGAGTTATTGAGTTGAGAACTGCACATGCACTAACTCTATTAGTATTATTGCTAGATTATAGACTTTAAATGTTTAACACTATTAGTTTGCCCAAAATTATGGTTGCATTATGTAAAATTTATGATATTTCAGATTATTTCAGTATATACAACGATGCAGCCATGATACAGGATGTTATAACTTGAGGGGACCATTATTTTGCTTTAAAGTGTACACTAATGGGAAAAAAAAATATTGTTTTCTATCATTTTCTAATATTATGGATTTTTTGGATACTTTTTCGGATTTTTCTTGGATCAAATAAAAATTCACTCCGCGATAAACGCAAACCGCGATTTTGAACCATGCATCATATGCTTTAGCCATCTCTATCATCTTACTCAAGATTATGTTGTACTTATCTAACAAGAGATGGGTTAAATAGTAGTTAAAAGGTGAAAAAAGAAGCATTGCCTCATTACTCACTAAAATTTAAAAAGTAAAGAAATGAATAAAGGAAATAAATTTAAAAAATAAATAAATAAATAAAGGAAAAACATGAACAAGAAGAAGGCACAATTTTTTAACCAATTCCTGGGAAAGAAAACCAAAAATTAGTCAAATAATAAGTTCACAGGAAAAAATATATATCACTTTATTTTGCGGACAAACCAATCCAAGGAAAGCATGCAAGTTGACCAAAGAAGATTTGAACAAGGCCAGGCAAAATAAAATGGTCCTTGTGTAGACTGAATCCTGACGATTACCCATGAATGAGGGACTACATTTGTATTATACTCTCGTAGACTTGTATCTTACTTGTTATCATAATTCCTAAACAACTTATATTGATCATCAAATCCTGATATTGTAATTGACCTAAATAAAGGGCTGTAATCATGCTAAAGACAATCTATAGAATATGGATGAATCTCAAATTGAGCTCACTGAAGGTTCTTCCAAAACCAAGTTGTTGTCATGGTATCAGAGTGATCTAGGAAGTGGGTCACATGCATAAAAAGGCTCATGGATGGAAAGAACAAAGAGGGAGGTCTTGGAGGATTCTTCCCCTTTAAGAAAGATGAGAGTTCTCTTTCAGAAGCTTTCTAATGCGCCTTTTACAACAGGTTTAAAACAGATCTCAGGAACTGTTCAGAGAACCCTTTGGTTGTGCAAACAGATACTCCTTAATCCCATGCATGCAAACAGATCTCCTGCTGCTGTTCTTCATTAGAACTAGGTTGTTGTTTGCTGAGATCCCTATGCTGTATTCTGCAACCAGATTGTTCTTGCATCTCCTTCCAATATCAATTGGCAGATCTATTCACTATAGCCATGACTAAATCTTGTCATGAATTCTTGGTTAACAATTGGTATTGTACTCTTGTAGCATATTGTATCTAACTGGTTGTCCTAAATAGTTTGAGATAATTAGGATCTTTGAGATTGTAACTGACCCAAGTCAAAGGTTGTAAACATGGTGATGAATCCCATGCCCAGTTCACTGAAGCTTTTTCCTAAAACCAAGCTATCTTTTAACCAAGTTGAACCTTATTACATCCATTCAACATGCCATGGCCACAAAAATCTCTTATTCCCAGGGTTCTCACCCTAAGGCAAAGGATGAGATATTGTTTTAAATGATACATAGAGGATGTTGTCTTTCAATGACAAGTTTGGAGGAAGGCATGGAAATGCATCTCTCCAAGAAGGGTGGAAGTGCTTTGTCAGATGGTTGTGTTGAAATATCTATTGAAGTATTGGGTCATTGTACAAGATGAAGGAATCAGCTCGCCATTTTATTCTTCATTGTGATTCAGAAACTACTTGCCGTATCAGTTTTTATATCTATTTGGTATGTTCAACATTTTAAAAGTCTTCAGCATTTTAAAGGAGTCAAATCTTATGGAAGGAAATAATTAGTGGAGGAAACTAAATCAAAGTTCTCAATAAAAAAGACAGATTGAAAGAGGAAATGATTGAGGTTAACAAGCATAGAATTAGCCAACTGAACTGGGCATTTCTGTGGAATGAGTCTAGACACTTCACGATGGATAGGAAATTGATTGTTGATGGAGTTTTCATAAGCAACTCGTGCCCTGCCAGAATTTGAGGGATCCTGAGTACAACTTGAGTGTTGAAGATGGCTTCCAGAAGCCAATGGATACAGCACTCAGGTTAGGAGGAAGCACTAGCTAATACATATGAAGGGGTCACACATGTATTCAGGATAATTGCGTATGACTTAATTGGATGGGCTGGAAAAAAGGACAATTGCATGGGATGGAATGATGTAGGAATGTAGCAATCAATGTCTAATGATAAATGACAGTTCAAAATGATAAATGGGCCACTCTATGTCTAATGGATGTCAGATCTTCACACAATGTAAGGGTAGACAAATCCAATGTGTGAAGGGCAAAATTCATGGGATTGTATTACTATATAATAAGAAATGCAGCATTTAATTAACTTTTCTTTCTACTTTTTGTATATTGTGACAACTCTTACTGTTTAACAAATATAATGCATAAGATTCCCATGGACTAGATAAATGATGCGGAGCAGGGATGAGATAATGGTGGGTAGGGGAAGGCTTCACATCTGAAAGACCGATCACGCCAATGACCTCATGTGTCACAGCCCCGCCTAACTCAGAGCATGATATTGTCCTCTTTGGCTCACGTGCGCGCGCGAGGACTTCCCAGGCAGTCATCTGTCCTGGTACTGCTCCTGTGCAAACTCCAGAGTTCTTACGGTTTCCGGAGCCACAGCTTTAAAACGCGTCATGTTGAGTTAACATGGGGTTTGACTTATAAGCACATGGTAAGGACTTGGACATTTCTAATGTGGGAATGGTGGTGTACCTGATATCCTAGGTGTTCTTTGGCGGGTGATGGGCACACCGGATTTTAACCGGATCTACCACCTCGGCCAAGCCCACCAGATCTCACATTCACCCCCACCGGAAATAGAGCCATCCTCGGCTCTGACACCAATTGTCACAGCCCCGCCCAACTCAAATGATATTATCCGCTTTGGCCCATGTGCGCGCACGAGGAGTTCCTATGGGGTCACCCATCCTGGTACTGCTCCCGTGCGAGCACACTGAACTCCAAAGTTCTTACGGTTTCCGGGGCCGCACGGCTTTAAAACATGTCATGTTGAGTTAACATGGGTTCGACTTATAAGCCCAGGGTCAGGATTTGGACAGTCCCAATGTAGGAATGGTGGAGTCCCTAATGTCCTCGGTGTTCTTTGGCGGGTGATGGGCAAACCGGATTTAACCGGATCTTCCACCTTGGCCCAGGCCCGTCAGATCTCACATTCACCCCCATCGGAAATAGAGTCATCCTCGGCTTTGATACCAATTGTCACAGCCCCGCCCAACTCAACATGATATTATCCGCTTTGGCCCACGTGCACGCACGATGACTTCCTATGCAGTCACCCATCCCGGTATTGCTCCCGCGCGAGCACACTTAACTCCAGAGTTCTTACGGTTTCCAAGGCCGCACAACTTTAAAACATGTCATATTGAGTTAACACAGGGTTTGACTTATAAGCCCAAGGTCAGGACTTGGACATTCCCAATGTGGGAATGGTGATGTCTCTGATGTCCTCGGTGTTCTTTGGCGGGTGATGGGCACACCGGATTTTAATCGGATCTGCCACCTCAGCCCAAGCCTGCGGGATCTCACATCATGCCATCCTTTCATAGGAGAGTGCAAAAAGCACTCAGAATTCCTTGTTTATTCATATCATTGTTTTCTAAAGAGAGGTATTACATCACTATATAAGCAAAAGCAAAATCTAAAACTAATCTCAACCATTTAACCATTCCTATGGTTGAGATCAAAACATCCCATCTCAAATACCTTAAAAGATATAAGCTATGAAAATAACTTCAAAAATTAAATAAATAAAACCGGAGAAAAACTAACATTGAGCTGGGCCCAAAGGGCTGGTCGTCCCATGGATCATGGGTCTATCCTGCATCAACAAAGCTCCTCAATTGGCCATGGACTACATGTGCAATGCAAATGGCATCATTAGAGTAATTTTTCTTTTCTTTATCATGTGTCAAATGATATCTAGATGACATGAAATTAGGTGTCTTTAATGGGTTATTAAATAACCTTTCCAAGGTTCCCAAGTTTGTTCTATTCTGAAAAGTATTTAATAAGTCATGGCCCATTTTCTATTAAGGGTATATTTGTAATATAAACTTATGAGTTTTAAGGGGGTATTTATGTTGGTTGATATTGAGGGGAAAAGGGGTAGGTTCAAGAGGACATGAATAGAAGCAATAAGGATAGATCTATAGAAGCTTAACCTATTCAATGATTTGGCCCAAGATCAATTGGAATAGCATAACAGAATTCAGGTAGCTGACCCCAACATAGCTGAGACAAGGCTTCGATGATGATGATGATTCAAACTCCTAGAGATTGTTATTAAAACTCTTACTCACTATGATGATTCAGAATCCTAGAAATTGTTATTAAAACTTTTACACACTATGTATTCATTGTTTTAAGCTGTCCCTGTGGCAAAGAAGCATTTGTTGCCAAGTATTAAACCTAAGTCTAAAGCATGGGCATGCTCCATGGGTTTTATACCTTTAGCTTCCAATAGATTTTGGAATAATACACAGAATTTTTGTGCTAAGCTTTGCCATCCATAATCTGAAAGTGACAGACAGAGGTTTATAAATTGGCCAAGTAGGAGTTGACACTGCCAAATCGTATCAGACTCAGTCCCTACCAAGTTGCATGGACTTTGCCAAGTTGTATCAAACTTAGCAGTGGCGTTTCAGCTAAGTTGTTTAATTGTATTAGACTCAGTCCCTGCCAAGTTGCATAGACTCAGCTGAGTTGCAACTTGAGCGAATCGTGTATGACTAATGCAAAAGCGCATGGCCTAGATCCAGCGGATCATGTAATTGCTCAAGCCTTTGATTACATGGATCGATTTAATCAATCACAAGGATTTTTTTGTCAATTCTAATTGGGGCTCAATCAAGAAAACTTTGGATGGTGAAGATGGACTTAAGATGGGTCCCAAATTTGAAGTTAAATGTGTTGAGTTTTATGGAAATCCAAATCAGTCCTTAATTGGGTCTGATTGGACATCCAATTAAACCCATAATGATCCAATGGTGCCAAACAGCCCATCTATCTTAGGCGCACACGTCCAGACCTTACATAACATGCAATGAGATTAAGTTCTTGCTTCTTGCTATGGATTTTACTTTTTAGGAAGTTGTTAAGCATAAGAATAGGAACTGAGAGATATCTACAAGGATAGGAAGAATCCAAGAATATCTCTCATCTAAGTCATCCCTAACAAGAGATGAATTTTATTGGGATTCCTTGGGGTTGTTTCAGGAATTCTCTTTCCATTATTATTAGAATTAAATAGATCGACCTGATTCATTTTTAGATTCAAGCTTTTTTTTTTTTTTTTGGTTTGATAACCTAGATTTAGGTGTTCGAGTCTAACGTTCCATGCTAGTCTTGTTATTATTCATTAATTTTTTTAATATAAGTTGCAATTTCATGCACTTTTATTCTTTCTTCTACCTTTGTTAGCTCTCATTGGATTGAAGATATCTACGGTGGATTGTCACGATCAAAGTTAAGTAAACCTCAACATTTGAGTGCATTTTCTGTTTGATTGAAGATCTGAGTGTCCTGAGCTCACAATCAATTGGATTTGGCTTCTCTTGACTACACCAAGAATCAGTTTGTTATAGAGTCAATCAAGTTGCTGAGAGAAAAAGAAGAAGAAGAAGAAGATATAAGTCCAAAAGGATGGCATCATCCTAAAACATGTCTTCAGGTTTAGGTTGATTATGCTGGCTTCTACAACTCCCTTTTTGTTCAGTTAGAGGATGAATCTCAGGCTTTCATTACATTGCTCAAGAAACCACATACATAGACAACCACATAGTTATCATGATGGTCCTACCCAATTGGCATAATATCTCAGCCCAAGAATCACATTATACTGGAAGATACATTAGGTGTGCTAAAATTCCCACTTACGTGAAATTTCATAGATTTCTTGTGCAGTTTAGATTGATCTTCCAGTTTAAAGAAAACCGTTCATTCAAGTTTAAAACAGATTCCAGGTTTTTCATTCTATTGTTAGAATAATAATATCGAATACAGTGGTCAGAATCCAAGCATCACATCTACATATAATGTACATTTTTTGTGCAAAAATTACAAACTATGGTGCCATCTTGTGCTTAAGCCTAGGTCTACAATCAAAAGAGAATCACTCGATACTCAGACAGGACAAGTAATGTATAGGAGCACTCAATTTCTTGAAATCTCGTGAGAAGAAATACTGTAGGAACTAGGAAGAAAAAAAAACAATGGAAATCTTACAAATGCTTTAAATGCAGGACGGTGAGCTGCCATCTCATACATACAGCACCCTGTTTAAATAAGAAAATCAAAGCCAGAACCATATTACACAAGCCATGTTAAAGATGAAAATTCACAGAGACATCATACCTAGAGACCAAATATCTGACTTGAAACCATAGGGAATATCAGCCAACAGTTCTGGACACATGTAATTGGGAGTTCCAACTACCTGGAACAAGGAACATAAAATAACACAATGCAGTTAGGATTAAATTCATGGAACTAATATCCCACAAGTTTCTATAACTACTAGCTGCAGAAGTTTTTATGTGACTTAACAAGGGGAAATTTTTGAGGGTTTCTGCTACGAACTGGTAGACATCACAAAATAAACCTCAGATAGTAGGACATCATCCAATCAGTAAAATATCTAAATGCCTCAGAATTAAATTACATTTCTAATATAGACCAATGCAGTATCAGAACTGTGAGACTTCCTAACTCCCTTAATCAGAATTCAAGTCACTCTAGCATGACAAAACTCTGGTCCGTTTTACTTTAATAAGATAGATTTTAATATTTTAGGCAACAATTGTGTCCAATAGCCAGTTAATGATCTAAAAATTAAATGCTGTTCAAAATTTCAGGCTTTTAAATGGGTACTAGCATCATTCTGGGGGTTAATGGCAGCAGCATAAGCTTAACTAATAAATGCTAAAAACACAGCTAAATGCAGGGGATTCTTGCAGTATTAATTTCTTTATCTCTTGCATCCATGATCCAACTCAAGACTATGCTCTTATCTGCAACTAGTTGTTCAAACTTCATATAGCAATATGTCAGTTTAACACACAACTTTTGCAATTATGTAAAGTCGTGCACAGCTGCTGATCTAAGTAAAATGACATAATCCTCACAAGAAAACATTCCCGGACACTGATCCTAAGCAACTAAACAGAGTTTAGAAGTCCATTATCCCCTTGCTTGAAGTGTTCCTTAAACAGCATTCGTCAGCATACTCAATGAAAATGATATGATCAGAATTAACAACTGCAATAAACCCAAGAAAGATAGAATATAAGTATGGGACAAACTCACGGAAGAAGCCAAATCATCTGCCTTAAGCGTCTTCGCCAGTCCAAAATCTCCTGCACAAACCACAAAGAAACGTGAACTGGAATTGAAGAAAACTAAAATCATGCGATTAAAACATGGCCAGAAGAAATTCATCAAGGACTTACCAAGGCGAATATCTTGATCCTTGGTGAGAAATATGTTGGAACACTGCCGAGCAGGTATGAAAAATCAGGCCACATTAAAATATAATTGTATTGAAACCCAATTCAAATATGTCAGCTCCTGTATCTCACAAACCTTGAGATCTCGATGCAGGACAAAGTTTGAATGCAAATATTCTACGGCCAATAACAGTTGCGTGAACCATTTGCACAGTTTCTGAGCACAATTCATAAAAATATATATAGATTAATGACGACAACTTGACTTACATAAAATCAATTATCACAAGTGATAAATGGAAATCACTTAACCTCTTCAGGGAACGACCCCCCATTTGATTTCTTCATCAACTCAGCCCTATCAGATATAAAAGCTACAAATTAAATGTCAAATTATGAACTCAAGAGCATATTTGCAAACAGCTGAGGATTCCTTGGCTTGCAGAATCAACAATGTATTTTTTCTGTGGACATCTCAGAGTGAGTATTCCACAAGTCTGGGAATCTGCCTTTTTTTTCCTGTGTTTAATATATAGGGAGAAAGATGACACAGATCAGCAGGAAGAAAAATGCAGGTCTCCTAGACTTCAAAATTCACCAAAAAACATGAAATTGGGCTTGAGATTTTCCCGCCAACATATCCACATAAAATCTCCACACCAAATTAAAACCATAAATTGCCAGTTTCAGATTTCTTTTATATCACTCACATGTCTCCACCTTCACAGTATCCTGTGACAATGCAAACATAGCACCCCTGCACGAAGATCTCAAAGTCAGGAATTATTAACCCAAACAATACAGCATTAAGGTCTAAAAGATAAAAAAATTGGCTGTATTCAATTCATCACCTTCTCCACCCATGCTTCCTTGAATTCCACAATGAAAGGGTGTTGAATTCGCGCAATGAGAGCCATCTACACTTACAAATTCCCCAAAATCAGTGAATCATTGCAAGCACGAGAGAAATCCATTACCAAATCAAAGGGATCTCCTTCACCTACCTCCTGATGAGCAGATCTCCTGCACCGATCTGTTTGCCGCGCGAGCCGGATCTTCTTCAAAACATACCTACCATCAAAATATCATACAAACCAACTGAAAACAGAAGAAAAAAGCAAGAACTTCCAATTGAAGAAAGCATTACAACAAACAGTAAACAGCAGAGCAGAGGCCTACTTCTTCCTCTCCATCTTGTGATTTACGAGAATCGCAGCTCCAAATGCACCACGGCCGATCTGCTCCATGATCTCGTAATGATCCATCCTCGACTCCATTTCTCCTATCCACAGCTGCAAAAGCCCAAAACACGAACCCGAAACAGATCTTCTGATGTTCTTCCTACAACATTTCTCCGCTTCAGCTCCTAACGCGATCAAATCCCTTCGTTAGATCTTCTACAAAGCAGCATTTCAAGATAGATCCTCCAAAAGTGCAAAAATGGCAGTGCGATCGACCAATCTCCATCGATTTCCACCACACACACTCACGAAAACCTCAAAATCTTCTCCTATCTCTTCAATCCAACTCGAGAAACTTCGGATCTTTCATTCAACCCTAACTTTTTCCAATTCCTACTCCAAATGCGGCGAAAAAATCCGGTCGCATTCAACTTCTTTCGGCCATCATTGCTCACGCAGAAAGCTCAGATTTTTCGAAATCGTCTCTTCAAACAAAGATCGGATTTTTACTTGGGTTCTTAGACTGGTCTCTCTCTCCAGATCTCTTCATCTATTATTACTAGAGAAGAACCAGGAGGAGAAGGAGAAGGAAAAGGAGGTTTTTTCCTCTTTTCGCCTTTTCTTTTCCCATTTTACGCTTTCTGGAGGAGAAGCTCCGTTTCGTTTTGTAGTCATTCGTTACTTTTTCTGCATTTTATTTCCTCGTTCTGAAGATGTGTGGACTGGTTTGCACCTAACCATGGTTGAGTTAAAGCAGTTAAAAGGCTTGGAGGGAGGTTCTACAATAGAAAGGTGATGGTGATGGTGATAGTGATGCTCTATGTACTGATTATACTGCCGTGTATTTGTAAATTGTAAACGACACTGGCTTTTCTAGTAAAGCCACAAATAGTGAAAAGGTTTAACCTTTTTTAGAATCACATCTGTTTATATTAAGGGGGTTTGTGTTAGTTTAGGGTCTAATATGGAGCTTAGAGCTTGGATCCAAGTCTACTTGTTTTGGAGATGGTATTTTACGAACAAACTTTTTCCCACTCACCTGAAATGGTATTTTGGAAAGCTGTAAAAAAAGCGTGCTATTTGGCAAGTCTAATTGGAGGGTCTATTCCACTTAATTACGATTCAAATAGATATTAGGTTGTTTGGGAAACATAAAAGTTCACACATAATTGAATTAAAATTAAGATAAATTTTCTTGGTTTGAAAAAGGAGCACATGAGACAAGATTTCAAGTAGAGTTCGGAAGTCTTTTGTGGGCAAAGATCATTCCGTCATTTGGTTACAAGTTTACCTATATTTATATCACCTAATGACAAGTTTACCTATATTTATTTCACCTAATGACACTCTTGCCCATGTACAGAGTATATAACCCAAGAACCTCTCCTCCCTACGAAAATCCCTACCCATCTTCTCATCTTCCCAGCAACCACGAAAGCGAGGAGATTGTTTTCTCTTTTTAAAACTTGCACTGTTGAGGTATCCACCCCCCCCCCCCCCCCCCCCCCCCCTCTTTGTGTTAACAAAATCGTTGCTGGCTTTCTTTTGTGTTAGGCTAGTTACAATCAAGTGGGTTGTGTTTTTGTCTTTTGTTTTAGTTTGCAGGTTTATGTCGGCATTGAGTGTGGTGGAGATGATGAGAGGTGTGGGTACTAATGTTAAAACGCATGAAGAAGGGAAAAAAAGAGGTAGATTGAGCTAGGTTGTAATTTACTAAACCAATAAATCTTAAAATTACATTTCCAATGCGACTCATTCCTTATAATAATTTTATGATTGCAATCTAGATAAAACTAAAGAAATAATTTAATAATTAGTTTTAAAAATGATGAACTCATCATGGTAATGGAAGATGTTCAAAGATAAAAGGTAAAAACTCAAAATAGCACTAGTGTAAATCAAATAGAAAAGTAAACAAAAACATGAGCAAAAATCTAATCAAATACTTTTTTGCATCTAAAATTATTAATGGGCTACTTTTAGGCCACATTTGTGTTGTTTATTTTTATTTAACAACTCCAAGCTTATATCAGGGACCTGGTGCTCAAATTTGAGGCCACCTATTTAAAAAAGCAATAACCATATTTAGGCTTTAGGACAAAAATTGATTAAAAGAAATAAGAAAACCCATTAAAATCTATATTTTTAGCACATATGTACATTATATGGTAATAATTTATTAAGTATATGAAAATAAAAGGTTACACCTACATGAGTTGGCTAGGTTCACTATGAGCAACACTGTTGGTTTGTTGTCTTATATTCTGAGTTAGCCGTGAAGGTTTAAGATACGAGATCTCTAGATTGGTCCACTTAATAAATCAGCCCAATAGTGTGCAAAAAATAATAATCTACGCAGCGGGAATAAAATCACAAAGCACACACCACAAGGACACTAGATTTTGTGTGGAAAACCCTAACCAGGTGAAAAACCATGGATTCGAAATGGATCAATAATCAAGCACTATCAATCTAGCAATTACAAGAAACTCAGATTTCTTCCTTAAATATCCCCTACCTAAGGGTTGAAGTTACTTTAACAACTTCACACCGCTGATTACAACAGACTCAATCCTACACTTGACTCCTCAAATCTTCTACAAAGGATGTACAAGAAACTGGCTGTGGAGAATTTGTCAGCACAATTCCTTAATAAATCTCTAAAGAAAAATTCTCTCAATAATAATCTCTAAATCAGAACTTTGAGAGGTGAGAGGTAGCTTTAGAATAGTCCTTGAGTCCTTTAAATAGCCCTTAGGTCGTGCCTAAGGTTGCCTAAATTGATTGGATTAAAACAAATAGTTTGGGCATGATTAGAAATAAGTTTCTAAATAAACTTGGACTCTGCTGCCTTGTCCGCTCGAGCGGATGGAAGAGGTTCTGTTTCAACGTCTGGCTATTCTGACTCTGTCCGCTCAAGCGACCACCCATTATGGTTGATCTGAAAATTCAGCGCTCTTTCTTCCAATTTGCTTCTTCTAATTATTTCAGACTTTCTTCTTAGAGTCCTTCCAATCTTCCATATTCAAAGTCCTTTTTTAAAATAAGATTACAACTCAAAAGACCCAGAGTTTTGTCCAACCCATGAATTTAGCCAACACTCAAAATCCCAACAAGCTGGATTAGTCAATTTTGGTTAATCTGGGTGTAACTAGGGTTGGGAGATGTTGGCCGTTGTACCAGGACTTTCTTGGGGGCTAAGAAATAATTTCTTAGGAGCCAAGAAAGTGGAATTATATATTTATTTATTACATATATATTAAAGAAATAGGGAGGGAGCTGGCTCACGCTGCCCCGTCATATCTCTCACAAAAGCCATGTGGCATCACGACTGATGCCACATAGGATTCTTAAAATTTTGATACTTTAGATTCTCTCTCCATTAATTAACACAACCGAGTAGGAATCCAATGCCTCCACAAACGTCTCATAGATTTGTTCTTATCAGATTATCTTATCATAACTGTTATCTTATAAATTATCCTACCATAATAACGACTGTTATTATCCTATAATTTCTCCAATACCCAACCATTATGGATTCTTGCTCTCTCTTAATCTCCAAAAATCTCTCTAAACCCACTAAAATCTCTCTCTTTAAAACCCCTAATATATTTGTTTTCTAAGAGTTGTCTTATTAATTATCCTACCATAATAACTACTATTATTATCCTATAATCTATACAATACAATATTTATGGATTCTTACTTTCTTTTAGGTCACATTTGGCAACCAAATCTTTAGGAAAAAGATTTTCGGTTTCCCTCATGTTGTGGTAAATCCATATTTGGCAATTACAAATTCTTGAGGATTTGTACGAATGAAAATCTTTATTTGTTAGGATTTTCATATTCGACTACCCTCATAAGATTTGAAAATACTCACTTAAGTGGATTTGCACACCCAACCCTATTTTTCTCAGCTATACACATCGATGCACACCAATATCAATGTGAAATCACCAACTATATAAATCCCCAGCGAGGAATCCTTGATCCAGTGGTAGTGAAGAATCATCAGATCTATGGATTTCTCGGCGGTTACTAAACATGCTCTTAATCTTCAAAGAATCTCTCTCAAACCACTAAAATCTCACTTTAACACCCCAAAAACATTTCTCTTTTCATATTATCTTCTTCGGGTCTGAATAAAGGTCATTTGCATTTCCATTTCGTCTTCCATACTGATCTCACTGCTTGGATGGGCGAAGGTACATCATTATACTCTTCTAACCATCTCACAAGAGAAAAATAGAAATAAAAATTGAAAAAAAAAAAAAGAAAAACAAAGAGTAAAAGTCATGTATTCATCTAACAGACTCTTTGTCTCTCTTTGTTAGCTTTTGGGTTTGATGTTGTTGTCTCTTTGTTTTTGTTTGTTTCTATCTTCCTTCCTTTTGTTTAATATATTTTTAATATATATTTTATCAATTTTGCAAAAAATTATTCAAACATGAATTAAAAGAGTCCAAATCACAAGTAAGGTTAATTCCATTAGTTTAAATCCCCATTCACATATTTTGTCCAGGGTGGTGAGGATAAAATCAAATCTATTTATGATTATACCAAAGAAATCAACGCTTGTATAACTAATTTTGTGTTGTAGGGAATCTATTTTATGATTGTACAAAAAAAAGCGTAATATATTCTGTAGTATTTGTTCTTTTCATTTGAAATTTATTTTTTTTTATTGATTGCAATGCTTCTTATTATTCCATTATTAATTTCTTATTAATAAAAACATCATTCTTGTTTTTCAAAAGAATATCTTTCTTTTACCACAATTCTTTAAGCTCTTTATCATCTTAGTTTCCTCTAAGAATCTCTTAAAAATAACAGTAGTTAATTCTTTTATACAATTTTTCTACGAATGAAAAAGTGATGAGTTATCCTCGTGCGCTGATGTTTGAGAAGAAGTTAATGCACTAAAATCCTGATTTTCTCCTTCCAATCCTTTCTAAGATTTTTTCTCTTTCTTTAAATTCTAGATTAAAACTCCATTGTAATTTAACATATCCCTACTTTTTTTCCCTCTTACTCAAGGGGCCCTATTATTTTATAATTAATCTAAAGACAGTTTGGTAGTTGGCTTGTTAATCCAGTGATCTTATCATTTAATTACAACCCTAGAAATCCATCAGTAGGGCCCTCATATTTTTTGGTTGAATCCATTTTTAAAAGAAGTTAGATTTGCAATATTATGAATCCATCAGTTGTCCTCTTATTTTATAATTGAATCTATCGGTGGAGTTCGCATCATTTACAATTTTACAGATGGGCTCAATAATAATTATATTACATGAATAAAATCATTCATTGGGGCCCTCTTACAGTTCAAAGAGAGAAAAAGACTAAGAAGAAAATAAGTTACAACCTCGAAGACTTAAGTCTCTCTCTCTCTACTCATAGTTAGAAGATATAAATGCTTTTTTCTCTTATCAGATGTTTTAGAGGAGCAAAGACGCCTACTTTCAAATGGGGGACGATATCTCTCATAAGAGCATCTCCTATATATATATATATATATATATATATATATAGGGAGGTGCTCCTGTGAGAGACACTCTCACCTTACTATGAGAGATAAAGGTGGGGGTCCTTACATTTAAGTTGTTGACATTGGATATGGATGTGAGGGCCCCCACCTTATCTCTCATAGCAAGGTGAGAGATGCTCTCAGGAAATATTCATGTGCATTCATCCCTCACCATGTTATGGTGAGGGACAACATAATAAGGTTGACTGTATAACACATCTGAACCATCCACACACATGAAACCCCCTTAAGTACATTAGACCCATTGAATTTTCACCCATCTAAATGGACTAGACTATTGGATTGAGGGTCAAATTTTTTTCTTTAATATAAAATCATTAAATTTGTGGGATCTAAGGTGTCTCTTTCCATCCCCAACAAGTTCCATGATTAGTGGGTCTCTAGGTAGGCCCCATTAAGTTTGTCCCTTACCATATGGTAAAGGAAGGATATACAGGAATATATATATATATATATATATATATGAGAATATTCATGTGCATCCATTCCTCACCATAGGGTAAGAGACACTTACATAATTGAAAATATTCATGTACAACAGAGGAAAAGCCATATATGATCATATGCAGAAAAAGAATGTTCATGTGCAAAGAGGAAAAGCTATGTAAGTGTCCATCATCCTATGGTGATATATATATATATATATATATGGAAAGTGCTCCTATGAGAGATACTCTCACCAACTTTATGAGAGATGGGTGGGGGCCCTCACATTTAAGTTGGGGGTCCTTGCATTTAAATTGGTGAGAGTGGATATGGAAGTGAGGGCCCCCACCCATCTCTCATAAAGTTGGTGAGAGTGTCTCTCATATGAGCACTTCCCTATATATAGATAATTTAACCATACGTGAAAAGGTGGGGGCCCACTGCATAGCTCAAAAATTGATCACATCTGTTCATCATATGGGCCACACATGTATGAGAAGTTCTTATATATATTATCCATTTTCAAATAACCTCAAGCTCCAATGTAGCACACATGTCCAAGAATCAAGCAGTTTATCAATGATATCTTATATGATGTTTTATTTTTAGACTTCACTACATGTGATTGTAATTCAAAACTATAGTACAAGAAAGACGGAGAAATATAGAATTTAATTCATTGTAATGTTTGTTGATTAGCTGCTTTTGAGGGATTTTGATATAGAGGAAATGTATTGTTACACTTTATTCCGAGTTAATCAAGATTAACATGATTTAAGTATGATTAATCAACTTAATGATGATTAATCGCTAATGTGGATTAAATTAGTCACAAATAAAGGAATTAAACATAATGAACAAGTTTAGAAGAGATTGGTTTAATGGGTTTGAATTTAGACCCAAATTAGTGAAATTAAGGACTTTGTTGTAAATGCGGATTTGTGCGTATTTCGTCGGATGTAGTAAAACTTGATGTCAACATGTGTATCTTGATAAGTGCAACAATTTTCATAATATATACATTTTCATTTGACTTGAGATGGGTCAAGTAGATCTTAAATTAACTTAAACTTAAAATAAAGTAAATGAAGTGGGGTTAAAATGCAAAACTGTATTGCATAGAGTTTTAAAAGAACCAGTGTTCTGTTTCAGTCGATGAAAACATTCTAGAATACCTGAGACGACTTGGGTTTTCTTCCTCCTTGTTTTCTTCTTCATTTATTCACTATCAAGTGTGTGGAAAAGGATTCTTGTAAGTGATTTTGAAGAGGATTTTGTAGTCTTCATCTCCTCTCCATCATCTTCATCAAGTTGGTTGGATGTTTTGGAGTTAAAGTTTACGGAAAATCTCAGATTTCCTTTCCACAAGTTGTCAAGTAAGTGTTAAAAGTAATTTCAGTTGTAAATGAGTTCTTTAAACCCTTTTCATCTCAAAAGCTCAGTGAATCCGGATTTGAATGATTTAATGATGTTAGGGTTTGGTTTGGGTGATTTTGTGTCAAGTGAAGCTTGGAAAAGAAAGGAGTTTTGAATCAAACTTGATTACAAGGCAAGTATAAACAAGTGGTTGTGATTAGATGCTAACTGGTGTTGAATTCTTTGATTTTTTTAGAGTTGTGGTTGTAATTTGGTTTGTTAGGAATGAAACTGCATGTGTGGATTAGTTAGATATTGATTGAATGATATGTATATGGAATAGAAGTGTGGTTTGAGGTCTATGGGATGATTATGAGGTTCCACAATTCTTTTACAGGTTATGGATGATTTGGATGGAAAAAGGAAAATTGTTTAGAATTTTGGAACTCGAATCCTGAAGTGTCCGCTCGAACGAGTATATGTTCGCTCGAGCGAACCACGTTCTGTAAGTATCCGCTCGAGCGCATGAATATTCGCTCGAGCGCACCTGATTGTTGTCTGTCAGATTTATTAGTGATGTTGGTCGCTTGAGCGACCAACGTTCTTTGAGCTATCCACTCGAGCGAACCCAGATCCGCTCAAGCAGATCTGAAGCAAATGTTTCAGGTTGGTTTTCATTTGAGATTCGATTTTCTTCTTTTTGTTAAGGAGATTTGGTGGTTATAGTCGGTAGCTAAATTCTGTTTAGTTAATCAGTGAAGGAATTCATGTTGGTTTTTCATTTGAGATTTGATTTTCTTCTTTTCGTTAAGGAGATTTAGTGGTTATAGTCGGTAGCTAAATTCTTTTTAGTTAATCAGTGATGGAATTCATTTAACTAAATGGTTATTCAAATATGATTTACTGATGCTTGGATTTTTCTAGGAAATGGTGTTCCTAGATTTGAGACTCAATTAAATAGTGGATTAACCTAAACTGATGGAACTTCAGGTTTAGTTCCTGTATTATAAGAAATGAGCCTATTGATTAAATCAAGGCTGTTCAGATTGTTTTACCTCCATATGTGTTAATTAAGGGACTTTAATGTACAAAATATACATAATTGTGATGCTCATTGAGAATAACATACATGTACACTAAATAACTGAAAATTTCACCTATCTGGTTGGTACTATTTAATTGAAATTGTATATTGTATTGTATCAAATAATTGTCATTGAACATAATTAAATGTTAAACTATGTAATTCTTGAGTCTGGCATTATATAGTGATTTCTTAAGCTCATTGGAGCTAAAACTGTTGCAGTAGATTATTTGGGAATGTTCCGGAACTCCATGGTAATATCAGTAGTCCTTGGCCCGGGCACTGATAAATCCCATAATATGTGAATCATTCCGTATGAAAGATGAAAATCCTTCCGTATGGAAGATGGCAATTCTTCCTTTTAGGAAGATGGAAATTGAAATGAAATGCTATGTTAGTTTTGCCAAATAATAAAGACTCTTCTTGATTTGAATTAAATGGTAATTGAATTAGTCTAACATTGGATTAGACAGATTAAATTTGTAAATTAGCATGGTAAATTATGTACCTGTTTATACATTGCTAAATTGTCAAATTCATAGTGTTATTAATGGCATTACAGGCACAGCTGCCCATGCCGGTCCTTCAGAGGCCACAGCACCAGCGAAGATTACCGATCCGGTTCCTCTAGGAGGACTAGTTGAGTGGAAGTGAAACAATATCATATGATTATAATATTGAAGCAAAACTTGCAAAGAAACTTTTGAATGGAACTTGGGTTTGAAAATGTTTCACACTTTTGATCATTGCATTGTATTTAAATATGCAAGTGATTAGTTTTTTACATCATGTGAGTAAGTTTTATTTTATACATGAATAATGTATTTTTGTTTATATTCGGCATAATGTGTAAATGATATCCCTTGTGAATTTTAATGTGATTGAGGTTCACGGGAGTAAGTATGCGACGCGACTCGGAGTTAGTTTAATTAATCAGAATTTTGGGCTAGGGTCGTGTCATGTATATTATAAGAAATATAGTTGGAATATTTAAGGATAAATACGATAAGGCTTGGAATTGGAATGGTCAAAATTAAAATTGGAAAAGTTAAAACTACAATTAAATGGTTTCAAAATCAACAAATTTAATATTATTATAATTTAAAAAGATATACAAAATTTGTGTCTATAATGGGGTGGGCATGTGATATGGATGGCTGCAACGTTGGTGTAATCTAGATAATACAAGGAGGAATAAACAGTTCTTTAAAAAAATATAAAAAAGCCCTCCTATTGTTGAACCTGTGCTAAGCCTAACCACTCATGACAAGTCGCTTGTGGTGCTCCACAGATCAATTTCAATCGTCAAATAGATCAATATTTTAAAAGTCAAGTGAAGCGTTCATTTTTCAGATAAGGGTTACATCAAAAGCACTTTAATTCAAAATTCCCTCAATTAAAAAAAAAAGAGTAAAAAAGCAACCTCATTTCTCCACTAAAAGCAAAAAACGCTCAACTTTTCTATAAAAAAAGTTAAAAGATTTTATACAAAACAATTAAAAATAAAATACCATCATAATCTCATTATAATATATTATCTCTTGATTTGATACTTTACTACACTTTATTTTACATGTAAGATTACCAAACGGGCCCAGGCATAAAAAAAAGATGAGCCATAGAGTTAAACTCTTGGTTTTATCAATCCATCAAGATGTGTGGTCCGTGATTGAGAACCAAATTCCGAATCTCTTCACTTGAATAAAATTCTAAGGGCATGTTTGTGTACATACAACGAAAAACTTGTTCCACTGAAAATCTTTTCTTCCACAAAAAAAGAAATTCCGACCACCTCTCCCATAGGAATTTATTTTATGAGAATTAAAAGAAAACTTAGCCTATTTTTATACTTTTCAATAAGAAAAAGTAGGCGCAACAAGTATAAGTTTTACTATAGCTTTGAATTTGGTTTATGCAATCTTCACTTTTTTGTGCATAGAATCAACCACACATACTGCCCCCTATTGGAGCTTTCCTATAGGAAACTCGAGCTCTTAGAAATGAATGCCCTCACAATGTATAAGATGTACCAAAGTCTTATTTCAATAAGAGTTACTTCCACTGTTTGATTTAATTATATGATGAATAATATAATTAATAATAAGTAAATATATAATAAGGAATAAGATTGTATTAATTATGATAATCATCCGGGGTGGACCCAGAAATTCTTCATTGGGGGGGGGCGGGGGGGGGGCGCACTATGTAGGAAAAGTATTTTGGGAGAGCCACATATAAAAATTAAATGTAGTTTTTAAAATATATAGGGTCTTTTCTGATTTTTTTTTTTTTTTTTTTGTGGGGGGGGGGGGGGGGGGGGGGGGCGCTATTTAAACTTTTTTTTTAAATCTTGTAAACAAAAGCGGATTTTTTGAATTTATTTTTTGACCGGGGGGGTGGGCACGGCCCTTGCCAGCCCCCCTAATAATCATCTTGTGATAAGGAAATTAGGAATAGTTTGAGTGTGTTCATTTTTTAGCATCTCGTTCCTGTTGATGGTTATGTTCTTCATTTTAGAGTTTCACCCCTTCAACTAAGTGGTTTTAGGAGAATGTCTTCTTACCTCAGAGGCCACGGTTCTTACTTGGATGCCACCTTCACTCGTCATAGGACTCCGTCTCCTCTCCCAAGGTCGATATGTGGGGGCACCATCTCCTCTTTCGATGTCTACTACCTTGACACCAGGCGTGTTTGGACGGACAGTGAATTGATATAAAGTGAGGTAAAGCATCGAATCAAGAAAGAATATAATATAAGAAGTTATAATAATATTTTATTTTTAGTGGTTTGATAGAATTTTTTTTTCACTTTTTGTATAAAATGAGAATGTTTTTTTTTTATCATTCAATGAAAATTTAAATTTATGAAATTTTAATATAACCCATGATCTTTTCTTATTTGATAACGAAGGGTTTAGTTTACTAACAGAGTCTCAAACACGCTGTAACGCCCACACACACGAAGAGATTGGGCACAGCAAAAAGTGGGCCCCACACGGGAGAGATTCCGTGCAATCGTCAGCATGGAATCGCTTCTCTTTTGGACAACACAGAGTTCGAGCAGCGAGGCATCCACTTCGCTCGTCCCATGCTCACTAGTACGCCGACAAAGCCAGCTTTGTCTGGCAGGCAGACGACTTTTTTTTTTTTTTTTTGGATACGTACTGAGTCCAGATCCTATCCTTACAATATGAGAAAGCAGCCATCAGGTGGGCCATTCCCATGATGCAGGCCCGATGAGTGGTCCACGTTTCTAGATCTGAAAGGAAGTGGACCACTTTGGTCAACCTACTAAACTATGGCAAAATCAAACACATGGGGATCATAGGCCTGGGGGTGATATATTTGTGACATGGCACTTCAGTTGTGGGGCACACTATGAAGTGTAGACCAAGACTTGTAGGTATCTGCTGTGTCTCTCACATCACATGTGATGCTGGAAGTGATAGATAAGAGGGAGTGTGGATCCTCTCTAGTGTGAACTCTAAGAAATTGGTAAGGGTCATTGTCAAAATTATAAACTGCCCCAAATAAATGTACCGCTCCCACTTGACCCAATTTAATTGATTCGACGGGCCATGTTCCCTACATTTATCTCCTATATGGAACTTCTGTGTGAAACATCTGGTTGGGGCCCACTTGGCCCCCACTGATGATAGAGCTGAGAGGAATGGAAAGGTCGCAAGGGGTGGGGCCGTGGGGGCTACATATCAAATTTAGGGCTAATCAAATGCCACTAGCACTTTCGTGGCTCACAAATTTAACAACTTTATATATATATATATATATATATATAGGCGTCTTCATATGCATCTATCCCTCACCAAAAATGGTGAAGGACATCCCTTTTGGAAGTGTTTCAAGTACAAAATAGATACAAGAGGGGTACTTTGTACCTTCCTTTTGTACTTGAAACACCCCCAAAAGGGGTGTCCCTCACCAAAAATGGTGAGGGACAGATGCATATGAATATTCCCCATATATATATATATATAAAACCTTAGCCCTTGATATAATAGTCTAGTTAATTTAATTTAGATTGATACCAACCCAACCAATCTGGTGTAGAGAGAGCGGTGGGGGTGTTTGATGGTCCATTCAAATGAGTGTCCAGTGGGCCCCATGTGCTACCTTGCACGGATTGTTTTGTCCTATGTTAGGTGAATGTAGTGGAAAATTGACCTAATTCAAAAGGAATTATTCCAAGATTTTATGGATCACAAATTATAACACTAATATGAATTATATAAAAATCAACTCTTTCAGCAAAAAGAAAAAAATCATTCATTTTTACTCATGATTTATCTGATGGCCTCGGACCAATGAAACTTGTCTAGGGCCCACAACAAAGGGTATTTATTTTGTGGGGTTTTTGATTTTTGTTAAGCAGGTCTTATTGAGGAGCCTCGCCAATTTTTGGTGAGTTCTGGCATCAGAAAACCTGGACTAGCTAGGATAAGGAAATGCTGAAAGAATACATCTAAGCCAGACCAAACTGTCCAAAACAGTGGGTTCCATTGTGTTTGAAAAGGAAGGTGAAACCACGTTGAAGTCTGAGCGTCTGACCATTCTGTTCATGAAATGGACGGCTTAACATGGTCTCTGGTCCACATGAACGAGAAATAGTTGGTTGCTTCTGATCTTTGGGTCATCAGAGTTAACTTTTTGTGATATGTGCTACTACTATTTACTCTGACAGAAGATGTGTGATGATCTCGATTAGCCAATAATGGCTAAAAACATACCAATGGCACGTGTGAAGATCAAGGCTCCATGATCAGGTGGACCACACATGGGTATGCCCGCGGTTGGTGGACATCACGTGAACATTAAGCTTGGGCTTTGTTAGCTGTTATTTTTTATTAAAACCTTCAATGTTTGCCCCTCCAGATGGTGAAGACAGTGTGCCCCGGCTTAAATATGCAGTTGGGTACGTAGTTATAGTAACATGCTGCATTCAGGATAGGGCCGTTTCAGTGCGCCCAAAAAGTTCCACAATATAAAAAGTGGGTGCAGTGAAGTATTTTAAAAGGTAAATGATTAGATGCAGGCACATGTGTCCCGGATGATGCCTATGTAGCAGTAGTTGTTTCTTCTTTAATAGCTTACTAGTTTTAGGGAAATTTTCTATACGGTAACCTATAGTCTTGATTTTCTTCTTTGTTATTAAAGTTGGCCATTTTATCAAGACGTTTTCCGTCCAATCCGTACTGCTTCATAGACCAAAAGGCTTATTTTTAGTTGCAATATCACAACAAATGCTGCAATATCACAATTTAAATTGCAATACCGCAAGTTATAAAGTTGCGATACCGTAATTTATGTTGTAATATTGCAATTTATATTGCGGTAGCACAACTTGAAAAGCCCTTTACATTCGTTTATCCCTCGCTATTCGACTATTCCTCATTTTCACATGTGGTAACTCTCTCCCCCAGCCGAATTTGACCATCCTCTTCCCTCGCCAACCTATTTGCAAATATGCAAGGCCGCCAACGTCCGTTCGACGTCAATGAAGCATAATCGTCTCCATCAACTAGGGATTTTGGCCACCATTGTTTTGTAATCTGGGCGTTCTAGCTCGGTGTTGTTGCAGTCGCCTCCGTTGAACTTGGTAATCCTTATTCCCTCTCTCTTTTAGGGAAATTTGGTATTCTCTTTCCTTTTCCTCCTCTCTCTATTTATCTCTGTATGTGGGTTTAGAAAACCCTAAATGTTCTGGTTTCTAACTGGGATGATCAATTGTTGTTGGAGTTTTCACCAACATCATCTGGGGCATCAGAATGGGGCGGACTCACTTGTATGGCATCTAGAGCGGTCGCCCCATATCAAAGCCTGAATTCCCTTAAAAATCGTAATGGCCTCTGTTGATGCCCCATATGTATCAAAACTACCGCCCCACCCCCTTCTTCTTTGGTAAGTATGCGTGTTACTTGTATTGTTCTGTGGACCATCCCGTTAGCATCAGATAAAGAATTGAAACCCACGCTGTGTTAAATCTGACTTTGCTTGAATTTGTTCTGGTGGAACTAAAATTTCACTCATGCTGTCGAATCTAATTTATGTCAAATGTGGAGTTATTCTTGCATAGCATGGATACAAAGAACCCAAGCTAAAGACGAAAGCAATGGAATGGAAAGAAAGTATCAACATAAATGCATTCGTTGACTTTTAAACCTCATTTCTTTTGCGATATTACAACATAAATTGCGGTATCGCAACTTTATAACTTGCGGTATCACAACTAAAAACAAGCCTTTTGGTCTGCGCAGCAATAAGGACTATACGGAGAATGTCTGGATAAAATGGCCAACTTTGATAAAAAGGGAGAGAAATCAAGGACAGTAGGTTACCGTACAGAAAATTTACCTTATTTTTAATACCTAACTATGGGAGGTGGACCCATGGGAAAGAACCTACTCTTGCCAAAAAAGAGAAAAAAAAAAAAAAAAAACCCATCCATGGGAAGCCTGCTCTTACAGAAGGAGAGGAACTAAAGGATCACAATTAAGTGAGAAATGGTGTGCCTAATCAACTTAGACAATCCCTTCTTCTTTAAAAAGGCTCATTGATGAAGGACGGCATTTTATTAATCTATATCGTGTGCCTAATCTTCAAGGTGCCCTCTGGTGTTCTCTCATTGGAAGTTATGTCCATCATTGATTGATCTATAGAAAAAGAAATGACTTAGAATAATGTTTAGTTTTATTATCCCTTATTTCACTTTCATTCTGGGTGATGTATGTCTTTGTTTGATCAATGCATAAAAGTAGAGAGACTTAGATCAAGATTTAATTTTTTTTAATGTATTGGTCAATCTAACAGCAGATATTCTCCTGCCAAGGACCCTCTTAGACATAATCATATAATGAGTCCTTTAATTTATAAAACAAATTAAGTTCCATTGAGCTCTTGCATTATAATAAAAGCAGCCTCTTTAAGTATAATATGGTGATCGTTACATAGCCAGTCTCCTGCACCTTTCAGTCATGGGCTGAGCAAAAAAGAGGGGAGCATCAGGTTAAAAAAAAAGTTATGCATTGACAGCCCACCTTATCAGATTGCTGAGACTAATAATTTTTTTTTAAAGGGCCATGGTTTCCACCAGTGCCACTTAGCTTCCCCCGTGCGGTTGACTTTCCATGTCTGCAAATTCATTTTCTAAACCCTATTTCATATAATGAAAAAAGTGAACTAGTCCACATTCATACACCCATACATTTAACAGACCACGTTTGATTATTATTATTATCATTATTTTGGCAATGTTGTGGTACTATATACAGTTTTAGGAGTGATACTTTCACTTGAGAAACCAGAGATGGATCCCTAGACATCTGTGTGAAACAAAGGTGCCAACACTGTTCAACCACGAGAATAACTGAATTTCATGATCATACACACGGTGGTTACGTGAGATTTTATAAGAGGAGCACCCAATCAACTGGCCAACCTCATGTTCTAACATTTAAATTACTACTTGATGCATTGCATGAAACCTCAGTATTTGAAGGAATCTTGACTTGATGATACTTTACCACCCTATGAATAAAATTCTTATTTTGAGAATAGAGGGCAGCACAACAATTGAGAGTCATATTTTCACCCAACTGCTTTAGAGTTTTCTACTTAAGTTTCTTTTCTTTGTGTGTAGGCGGCCTTCTCCCATGCATGTGGTCTTCTCTCCAATACGTGCTGGGGTTAATCTCGCGTCAATAGGTCTTTCAAAGGTGGGTCTTTCAAAGTTTCAAAGGTCCAACCACCTTGGTTGGTACAAAAAGAAAGATGAAAAAAAGGTAAAACTCTCGTTTCAAATGAAATGGATTGGAATGAAGGCTTTGGCCTACATTAAAAAATAAACAATAAAAAAATAAGAACGAAGCTGCACATCCAAAACTCACATCTAGGAAAATGCAAGAACAACCCTAACAAAGGTACCATGGATTGCCTCCTCTTATCATTGCCTCCTCTTATGAGTTGGGAGCAATGCACGTGCTAATAATTGAACTTCTATTTTCTTCCTTATGAGTTGGAAGAAGTGCACGTGCTCATAATTGAACTTAAATCAGCATCTATGCTAACATGCTAAACAAGGCCAGGGTTTTGATTGGAATGGAACAAGTGCAGCTGTGAAAGGAGTCCAGATCCTATAAAGCCATAGTTTTTTTTTTCTTTTTTATTTTTCTTTTTAATTTAATTTATAAATATTTATTAGTGGAGCCCACATTTTAAATCCAAAGCGTTTGGAATCTTTATCCTCTATAAAAATTTGACTGTGATCTTAATTGTATCTACCTTTACTCACTTATTGTGGACCCGATTGATAATGTCTAAACTATATAATAATGAATACTCATATCCAAAATATATGACATATCATTATACATTGTATGAAATAAACAAAATATACACAAATAATATTATTATATTCTTTTTGTTAAAACATTAACGTTACCATATGGTAAAATATATCATATGATAATAAACTTTGACTTGTCCCTTGCTCAGTTGGCTACATAGATAAGTGCGTGAGTAAGAGTGTGTGAGTTTTAAGTTTTAATCTTTTTTAATATATATAGCCTTTAGTCCAACTAATGGAAATATTAGTTTTGGTCATATATGTTATGTGAGGCTCTATTATTCTTGCAAGGGCGAACTTTGGACGTAGGGTCTCTTTTTGAAGAAACAGAAGCAAAGTCGATCCATATCATGCCAAAGCTCATGTCTTCTCCAATGCTTTGGAGGTTATTGGTGGGATCAAAAGAAAAAGATAATTGGACCATTTTACCTATCATTTTAGTTATTATACTTATGACCATATCATTGTTAGCTATTGATTTCTCTTATATTACTAGGGGTCTTAATGAGGATCCCATTCTTTAGCTAAATTATGCTCCTCTTTAAAGAGGAGTTTTTGTTGAGAAGAGGGTTTTCCTAAATTTGTGAGAAACTTAGCTCCTAAATTTTGTGGTACTTCTAGTTGGAGGGAGGTAGCCTTCTTTTGGATTATTCGTTTCGGTAATTTATTTTTATAAACAAATTTCATGTTTACAAGAAAGAGTTCCGCAGTGTAGACAAAATGGGACAAAAGTTTTAGTTTCAGTTTGGTTTAGGTCCAATTTAATCCATAACATTACTTTTGAATCTTATTCTAGATAACATAGTTAAATCTAGACCAAGTTAAGCATTGACCCGACTAGTTTGCAACTCACTTGTAGATGCAGATTCATGGGGTTAGGATCCTCTTTTGTGTTTAGGGGTGATCGTGGGATGGGTCACCCCGGCCCATTGGTCCGGCTAAGGTATATAATTGGTTGAGCTTGGATTAAGTGATAGAAACATCAAAGGCCCGCTAGCCAGGCTCTAATTAGGAGTGCTTGTAATTTAGTGATAATTTGTCCAAATAATTGATAAAAATGCGAGTCCTGAGGGGATGAATTGACTAACTAGCTACGAGGGATTGGACTTGACATTTGTTGAGGGATAATGGAAGAGAGAAACTGAGAATACAATGTAAACTACTCAATCTGTATATTGCAGTCTATTTAACTAAATTACATCCACCGATATATAAAGACAACCCTAAGCAAACTTGCTAAATTAAAGAGTCTTAACCACAATAGAAAACAAACCAAGGAAACCCTAAGTTGCAATTCTAATCAAATAAGTACATATAATCTAATTAGCATCACCGCCCTAACACCTTTGATGCATGTGCTAAGTCAGCGATGACCTCAACACTCCCCTTGAGCATAAGCTTCCACCATTACTATGCCAAATCTCAATTTGAATTTGTGGAAAATCTTCCTTTTATCTGAATTTATGAAAAATCTTCCTTTTATCTAAATTTGTGAAAAATCTTCCTAACTCATAATGCTTGCTTCTGTTGTCTGCAAAACCATGTGATTGCTCTAAGTAAATCCCCATTTCGACTCCCTCTACTGAAAAGCCTCTTTGAGTTTCATTTGCTTAAGCTTCCATCCTGCGCTAGTTGCGATGCCAATATGTACTTGTACTATATTAATCTTCGTAACTGGACCAAAGGTCTTATCAAGATCTAACTTGTATTGCTGATTGAACCCCTTTGCTTCCAACAACGCTTTGTAATGATCAGTGGTCCCACCAAATTGACTTTTCGTTTTGTCGACCCACATGCATCCAACTCTCTTCATACCATCTGGACCTAATACTATCTCCCATGTCTTATCCCCAATCAAAACTGCAATATGATCACCCATTGTGTCTTGCCACTGCACGATCTCTTATGTGATTAATTCTGCTTCTATGAGTCTTAGTGACATTGCAAGAAATAACTTCTACAAACACTCCAACAGCCATATTTTGAGGGTTTGATCCAGTCCTCGACTAATCATCTTCCTCCTCTTCTGATTCCTTTTTCCTAAAGCAATCGTACACATAATCTTTAAGTTCTTAGGAATTTGGTCCCCCTTGAGGATTTGATCCAATCGCCGATCGATCAACCTCCTACACTACTGATTCCACTTCTTAGAACTCATCTTGTGCTTGATTTTCAAGATCTAAAGAATCTAAAGATACCACATTATCAATATTATATATTTATGATGTTAGTGCATACTCACAAATCATAATGGCGGTCGCGAAATTCGCCTTTGGGTCCTAGCCATCCTCATCATTGGCGCACGGCGCACCCTGGCTCATTGGCTTCCCCTTGTCTTGAGTCTTCCATAGCGAAATTTTCCTCAACGACTACTATCTTCACTTTGCAATCCCGTGCAATGTGCCCTGTTTTTTCACATTTATAACACGATTGGACCTCCGTGGCTCTCGTCTTTCCGCTTTTGTTGGTCTTTCCCCCTACTTGTGAGTTACCTTTATATTTGTGATGCGATTTTGACTTTGAACCCTTTGAAAACATGGCCTCTTTCTTGTCTTTGATTTTCAAAGATCCCACCTTGATGAACATCATCTCATGGCTTGTGATAAGATTCACCAGCTCGTCAAAAGTATGTTGATTTTTCCATCCAACAATGACTGCCACTTAAATCGCATGCTCCGCTCATAACCCATTGATCAGAAGTCTCCGCAGCTTAGTATTTGAAAAAAAAAAATTCGGATCTAATGATGACAAATTCTAGTATGCATGTCTTCATCTTCTGTAAGTACTCCAAGATGGATGATTTGCCTTGCATCAAACTTCCAATTTCTTTTTTCCATAACTGCGGTTGATGTGTGTTCTGTTTCACAAATTGACATGTAATGTGTCTCAAGTCTCTTCTGGGGTATAGGCATCTTCTATGCATTCAAACATGTCATCATCAACTGATTGCTTGATCGCAAAGAATATTCTTCCAGTTTTTATGTTCCACTTTGCTTATTCTGTGGGTTCTTACAGCAGTGTCAAGCTATCACTACATGTCACGTCCCACAAATCGTGACCCGCAAGTTATGAATTTATCGTGGTCTTCCATGATTTATAATTTGTCTTGTTGAGCTTTCTTGAATTAATTTGAACTGACCCAAGTCAATTCCACTCTCCATCTGAATTAATCTGGCCAAATCCACTTTGACCGAGGTGTGATGATGATATTAGTTTGTAAGACCCCGACCCGAGTGACTCGATTAGTGCTAATTAAGTTTTGTGTTAGTGCTAAGCTTGATTAGTGGTTTTGACTAAGCTTAGATTAGTATAGTTTTTGATAGCTTTGGGGAATTTTTAGTGTCTTGCGTGTAGTGGGACCCTTTGGGGGTTTCCTTTTGATAGTCTTGCTTGCATTTGGAGATTACTGGATATTTTCCTAATTCTTGTCTTGAATCCATTTTACCTATTTTGTCGATCCTTACGACTTTCATGTTGAGCTCGTAACCGTCCGGAACCCCGAAACCCGATTTTCTTGTATTGAGGGCAAAACAGTCTTTTTACACCAAATATGTACCCAAAAGTCGATATCCCTGAAACCCGCGAAACATATACTTTTTAGAAACTAGATAATTCGACGATCACTTTTCTTTTCTTCGTCGATTTCATCCGAGGTCCCGATAATAGTGATTTCAGCCAAAGAGTTTTCCTAGTGGTGGAGCCCACACCCATTGCCTTTAAATAGAAACCCTTCTCTTTTCATTCCCTTTTTCCAGCACAAGCACAACTCAACCTAGGGTTTCTTGGCTTCCTTTTCTTCTTCTTCTTGCTACTCCACCATCAAGCACCACCCACCTTGTTCCAATCAAGAAATAGAAGTCATCATTTTCTTCCTTTCTTCTAGAGCTCTCCATTGATACAACTTTTGAAGGAAGACCTCCATCCTAAGACCTTCTTTGAGCTAGTCTTGTCCCTTTGAGGAGCTTCCAAGTGAGTTTTCCCTCCTATTCTTTTAGATTGGTAATCTCCTAGCCATAGAGGAGCTCTATTTCTATTATTGTGAGTTCTTCTTCTTGTTTCTTGGTTTGACCCATTTTAGGGTTTGTTTTTGGGGGTTTTTGGTGTAGCTTGGTATTTGGCTTGGAAGAGTGGATTTGAGCTTGGATTTCTTGATTGAGAGACCTTGAGGCAAGTGGATGTTTAGTTTTAAAGTGATTTCCATGATCAAATGTTTGGATTTATTGTATCATTTATGATGAGTTTTACTTGCATTCAATGTGGTTTTTAATGTTTTGAAAAAGGGTTGTTGAGCCCATTTATTGTCTTGAAATATGATTGATAGCCTTTGTTTTATCTTGTGCTTGAAAACTTGAATGAATCTATGTAATTGTGGTTATGTCTTTCTCCTTATGATTGAATGAGAAAATGTATGAATGAATGGATCATTTATGGAGGTTGTGAGAAGTTTTGATGGAGTTTTGAAGAGGATGTTGAGGTGCTTACATGCCCTCTTTGGTGTATGATAGAACCTCAAGAAATGTGGGTTTGTAAGAGAATGAGAATGGAGAAAAGAGCTGTTCACGAAACCAGTTCTGGACAGTTTGCTCGAGCGAACTTGACACATCGCTCGAGCGAACTGCCCAGGAAGGGTTCGTGCCATTCCAGAGAGTTGTTCTCCGTGCGAACCCCATGTCCGCTCGAGCGAACTCCTCCAACAGCCATCCAGAGAATGGTCGTCTCGAGCGCACAAATTATTCGCTCGTGCCGTCCTGAACTGAACAGGTCCGCTCGTGCGAACCCCATGTTCGCTCGAGCGAACCCTCCCAGAAAGCCATTCCAGAGAGCACATCGCTCGAGCGAACCCCATGTCCGCTCGAGCGACGTGTACTGTTCATCTGGGGCCACCTTGGAGGCAGCGAGGAAATATTTTAGCTATGGAGGGAGGTTGGTTAACGCCCCCATTGTGATGAGAAGACTCATAACCGTCGTTTGAAGCTCGAACGAGAAAGAAACCATAATCACAAGAATTCATTGAAGTTTTGGAAATTTCCAAGTGCCTAAGGAGCCCGGAATGCCTTCAAATTCAAAGAGTATCAAGCAATGGTAAGATAAGCATACGGGATCCCTATTCACTTGGATTGGTTTTTACCCGACACTGTCTTGACATTTCAAAAGGGTACTTTACCTTGTTACTCTCGAAATTGATAATGGGGATCTATCATCCTGAAAACTTTGAAAATATACTTGTACTGTTTTACTAGCTTTGATATACATGCCAGACCGGATATGATAACTGTGCCTTGAGCATCCACGTCTTGCCCGAATATAGTCTTGTACTTGATTTATTTTACACATGTCCTGATTTCTATGTTTTGACCTATGAGTCGGTACCACTAAGCTTGGATACCTTGTTAGTCTGATCTACTGACTAGGTGATCCCCCTCTTGTCCCGCCAGTTGCAGTTTGGATCTTGCTACCTGGTTATTTAACCGTGGTCTTGTCCTGATACCGCAGATTGCTACTGTGGTTCCTGATGCCCGGCTCGCTACCGTGATCATGTCTTGTATATAGTATATATGTATATGTATTTCGTTGTACCTCCTCACTTCGGTGACTGAGGCCAACGCCTTGACTCGCTTGCTCTATCACTTCGGTGATAGAGGATTTAGCTTTGTATGGTTGCCATCTTGCTCGTTTCCTGTATTCCTTGGTTACCTCTATCTGTTTTACCTTGCATAGATGTTTTGAATTAAATGATGCATTTACTCACGAAAATATTATTTAGACAGGTTTAAATGTTTTCCAAGGTAAATGTTTTATCATTAAATGTTTATACTTTTTATCCACCTGCCAGACTGTCGTGTCTGACCCCTTTTGCTTTGGTACTCAGGTCCCGTTGTTGGTTTCCCCGAGGAGGAGCCAGAGGAGGCGGTCGGAGAACCGCAGCAGCTAATAGAGTGGCGTGCCGATGATGTTGTTTAAACATCCGGTCGCCTCGAGAGTTGCGAAACATTTTGAGGGGGGATCGTTATTGATAGTTTTTGGTGGATATTGTTTTGGTTATTGGCCTTTGTTGGCCTCTATTTCTGCGAATTGTAATTAACTGATCTTCTGATTAAACTTGAATATGTACTTCTGGGTTATGCTTTAGGACATTGCTCATTCTGATACTCATATTCAAATGTAATTAGCTTTATTATTTTGGAGATGAAATACATGCATGATTTACTACACGCTTCCGCAATTATACTAAATGGTTATGTGTGTTGGAATATCCTCACCGCAGACACCTGTGGGAAATCACGTGCACGGGTAATGAGTGTTCTTTTGTTAACCCGTGTACGCTTGATCATAAACATACGTTTAATCATTGTCATCACTCCATATGATCAAATCATTGGCTTCACTCAATTAGTCCCGATCCCGGATTTGGTTCCCGAACCCGGTCCGGGGTCGCGACATAGTTGATATCAGCTCGCTTTGCCGATTCTTCTTGTTTTGAGGGATGACTGAGTAAAAAATGGAGGCAGAATTGGCTAAGTCATCCCATTTTAGTAAGTTGTTTGTATTCCGAATCATTTAACAGAGGAAGGTCTAATTTTAAACAATCAAAGTTGATTTATAAGTAATTATGCACAAGCTTTGGACTCGATAATTTAAAAATGATCATTAGAATATAATTTGAAACTTATATTTGATCTTTTACCTTTGATATTTGAACTAACAAATTATGTAATATGCAATACTTTTTCTTTCATTTTTTCTATTGTAGTACTTTTCTTGCATATATAAGCTTATTAATTTTAATTGCTTATCATGAATGCAATTAAAAAAATGTATTTTGATATTCTATAAGTAATGGATTCATTTTTAAATATTTCTGAAATAGTTAAAAAAAGGACTCTCTTGAGTCTCCACTTTGACTTCATTTTATTTTATATTGAACAAGTCGAGTCCGACTCACAAGTTTTCCAACTTTGCCAACACTAGATTGGCAAAATGATTGAATTATATATTGGTTCCAGCCGGAAATCGACCAGGGTGGGTGGGTGAAACCCATATTTAGCATACTACCAACCCAACTTATCAAAAAAAAGAAAGAAAGAGAAAGATAAGAATGGGGGATTTGGCAGACTTTGACCATAACAAATATATGATCATATTGTAATATGTGGTGGTGATGATGAAATAGGCTCATATATATATATATATATATGGGATCGGCTCTCCTCAATTGCAGTTGAGGAGAGCCTCAGCTGGACACGAGTGTTTTAAACGTGTGGCTTGAAAGTTAAAACATAACGTTCGAACGATATATGCTCTTCTCAGCTTCCGCCATTTTTTTCATTTCCCCCTTTCATTTCGTTTTCCCCCCAAACGCTCCTCTTCCCCTGCGTGGTCCATCTGCATCGCTCTCTCCCCCAATCTCTCTCCCGTCTGGCCTTCGATCGCTCCGACCTTCTCTCCCGCCTGCGATCCCTTGCGCCTGCGATCCCTGCTGCTCCGCCTAGGCCTGTCAATGGGATGGGATGAAACGGGTAAAAAGCCTGGCTCGGCCTGTCCCAAGCCCGAAAATACAGGGCTTTTAAAAAAATTTGAGCCCAATGGGATTGGGTTTGGACAATACATTTTAAAGCCTGGCCAAAATGGGACTGGGACTGGGCAGAAACAACCCCGCCCGTTTAGGCCCGGCCCGGCCCGCTACAAAGCCTTTAACAATAATTATATAGATATTGTTGACACCAAAAAAGTCACTATGTCTCCTCAACATCAAGAAGCCTCGTGAAGTTGCATCCTGCTACAAAACAGGCAAAACTACTTCAAGCATTAGATCTTGTCAGAATCAGACAAAAATTGAGAGATCCTTCAAGACAGCTAAAAAAGGGGTACACCTGAGGTTTCGGGCCATTCCGACATCGTTTTGGCCTAACTTCACTTATCCGACGGCTAAACAAGCGCTCCCGGCGGCGACATCATTGAAGACACCAAAACTTCGATCAGAACCTACGGATGGTTCCAAAATACCTCCAAAGGATTCCATGCCAAATTTCAAGTCAAACCGACAACGTTTGACCCTCTATCAACGCTCAAGCAGCAAAATCAAGCCTTCCGGCGGCGAGAACCACCGAAGCCATCACTCATCAAACAAAATATATAAGTGGCTTCAACATGCTTCCAAAGAGCTGCACGTCGAATTTTAGGTCATTCCGACAACGTTTGACCAGGTTTCGATGCTCCGAAAGAAAATCAAGCCTACCGGTGACGGAGCACCCCGGGACTATGACATCCAAAGCGGAGCTAATTGATCATCTCTACATGACTCCAATAGGCTCCTCGTCAAATTTCAGGTCAATCGGACATCGTTTGACCATATATCAAAGCTCGGCATTTTCCCCGCAGCAAAATCAAGTCAAGCATCGACAGGATCCCAAACTGCTTCAAAACTCAAATAAAAGCTCATGGTTGGTCCTATCCACTGCTCAAGAAGCTTCACCTCAATTTTCAAGTCATTCCGACATCGTTTGACCTAGTTTCGACTCTTGACGGAAAATCGGCTACAAAGTCTTCAGCTTTCCCGAAAAATGGGAAACTTTGTGCTCCGGTTTTGCACGGGTTCTCGTCAAGTTTTCTCCAAGAAAATCAAGTCAATAATTGAGGAAAAATGTCAAGAAAAATACAGAAGAAAGAAGGAACAAAAAAGACGAAAAAACGGCCGAAAACGAAGCTCGGCGACCAAAAGGGCCAAAGCTTAAGGTCGCCGGCGACCCTGCAAATCCGGGTTGCCGGATTTCGCACCAAACGGCCCGTTTTCCGATCCTTTTCTCGTTTCGGGTGTTCTTGCCTCTGTGATTTTCTTAGAATCCAATCTTTGATGCTTGAAAACTACTAATCTTCACTGACATCTTGGATCCGCCGTCAAAAGCATGAAATCATCACCGATTGCTCCAAGATCGCCAACCGGCTGACCAAGAAAGTATACTTTCTGTCCGACCGATCGTGAAATCGACAAGACAGATGTCATCGGCCCACCAACATCAATCAATGTCTGGAATTGCACCGCAATCCGACATCAAACAATGTGTGGATCTACCTGTGATGATCACAAGAAGAATCTCAAAAGACGCGGCGCGGCCCGCGACTCTTCACATGCCCTGGCGACCACTTAATGTCATTAATTGACCCATTCATGACAACTTAATGCGGTCATTAACTCATTATTTTGGACGGCCCAATCAGATTCAAGCATTTGAGAGTTACAAATCCAAGCAATCATGGCATTAAACCCATGAAACTCCCATCATCATGAAGATTAAAGGCGATTAAATGTCCACTATCCTTCATCAGCCAATCACAAGTCATGAAAAAGGAGTTACAAAATCAAAGAATAAAAACTTGTAACTCCTCATCAATTCTCTCATCATGGCTAGGGGTGTGCGCGGGTCGGATTGGGCGGGTAAAGGCCAATATTTCTATCCAATCCGCCATTAGCGGGTTGGAAAAATTTCAATCCTCCACCAACCCACCAAAGTCTAAATCCGGCGGATTGGTTACAAATTTTGGCGGTTTCAACTCAGCGGGTTAGGTGGGTTGGCATTAACAATGTTTTTTTTTATTTTAATTATCACAAACTACAATTTGTTATTGATAATCTCAAAATATAACTGATGCACACAAAAAACTAAAGGTAGATTTCATTGAATAATCTCAATTCCAACACAAACATAGGGTCAATGAAAAAGAGATATATCATCTCTAACAAAAGTAGGCTCTGCCTTACAACTTAAGAAATTAAAAAATAGTAGAATTAAATCAACAAACTCAAAGTCTTAACATTCCCAAAGTTACATCAAGGATTCAAAATAATAGCATACCAACATAACAAATAAACTTCAAAATGGTATGCATGGTCTCAAAAGCCATAATGTAATCAAATTAAACCCACTGTAAATAAATTCAATTCAAACAAAAGTTCTTCACAAAATAGACTTTTTAGATTTTGTTTAGGGAATTGATGATTGATTAGCTGTAAAAATTTATTAGGTGAATTGATTAACTTTAAATACTTAACAATTTCAACTAATATATTTTTTTTATGTATGTAAAATTATTAATTAAGCGGGCGGGTCGGGTTGTAGCGGGTTGGCAATTTTTCAATCCGTAACCCAATCCAAACCGCAATTTTGGGGGTCTAACCCGCCCACCCAAACCGCCTAACTTAATGACCATCAATGCCCATAATCACCTCATGGCTACCAAAAAGCCTATTAAAGGAGGTCCAAAAGAAAGAAATGAAAAAAAATCGATAGAAAAGTATCGATACACACATTGACTTGAAATTCTGCACTTGCACACTTGCAGTCTCCCGAAGAAATCCAGACGAAGTCCTGCTACTCTGCTGCAAGAAACACCACGAGGTGATCAAAGTCCCTTGGGGGGCCACCCCCCCAAGGTTCCCTCCTTCTACAACATGGCCTAAATGCGGCTTTTTAGCCCGTTTACTCGGTTTTTCATTGGATATAAGACCTCCTATTGGTCATTGTCCTTTAAAAAACTGAGGTTAGGAGCCAAACCGAAGAATCAAAGCATCAACCGTTCTCATTTGAAGGATGATGGCGAAGTCATACATGACTTGCGACCGTCGATCTCAACGTGTCCCCACAATCTCCTGAGAAGTTAGATTCATTTTCTTCCTTTTCTATTGTAGTTTGTATTTTTTAAAGAGACAAAAAGAAATCACAATTTTTGTCTTTCATATTTGATGAGTTTTGTAAAATCGCCTTTCACGGTAAAATCGCCTTTTACGGCAAACAAACAAAAAAAGGCCTCCTACGGCATTCTAAAAAACAAACCTGTCTCTTTTCTTAATATTTATGCAATTTGAAAAGTTAGAAAAAATGATTGATTTCCTTTCCACTTGTGAAGGTGAATCTCCGTATCATCCCAAATTCCAAGTAGAAAGTAAATCTGGCATACACGTACAAAAATGTTGATACCAGCGATTTCCCTCCTCCGCCGAGACCCAGGCCAGCCCCCGGGGTGCGGAAGGAGAGGACGGAAAGTCTGAGGGTCCATCAAGTTGGCATACCCGGTGGGACACGTTGACTTGAGAACGTGATGCTTTGATCCCTTGGCTCCTTTCTAGTTAGTGGCCTATGTTTCATCTTGCATCTTAAAAAAAAAAAAAAAAACATGAGATGGGATTTTTGTTATTCTTTCTCATTTCAAAACAAAAAAAAATCTTATTTCTTTTCTAAGATTCAACTTTGAGAAACTCTGATCCTTTCCTCTTCGAACTTGATAGCTTACAGAAATGTTTGCAGCTATCGTTCATATCGGGGATTGGGCCATCTTTTCTCTCTGATGAGTCCAATTGGGATTTCAAAAAAAAAAAATTCTTTCAAAAAAAAAAAATGAAATGATCTCTCTTTCTCAAAATTCAACTTTGAGAAATTTTGATCCTCCTCTTTGAACTTGATAGCTTACAGAAATGTTTGCAGCTATCGTTCATATCGGGGATTGGGCCATCTTTTCTCTTTGATGAGTCCAACTGAGATTTCAAAAAAAAAAATTATAATTTCAAAAAAAAAAAAATCAATTTTCTCTCTTTTGAATTCAAATTTGAGAAACTTTGGTTTTTTCTTTTCGGATTTAGCGCTTGCATAAATGTTGAGCCTTTGTTCAGATTGGAACACCATTCGCTCTCTTTGATGAGTTCATTAGAAATCTTTCAAAAAAGAGTTAAAAAAAAACATTAAGGTTCCACCAATTGCGTTCTTTGACCAAAGTGGATTTAAGAAAGGCCTTGTCCAGAGTGTGGAGACAGCTAGACTGTTCGAGGCAAGGGTCCTCCAAACGGGTTCATTAAGTAATCCTACCCTTACCTTGGGGCTGATCTATCTACTAAGGTTTCATAAGATCGAATTGGAAATCTATGTGCACCTTTCAAAAAAAAAATCTTAAAAAAAAAATCTTTTAAAGAAAAAAAAAAAACTTCCGTCACTTTTGAGTTCAAAGTTGAGAAATCTTGGTCCCTTCCCTTTTGGATTTAGAGCTCGCAGAAATGTTGAGCCTTGTTCGGAATGGAACACCATTTGCTCTCTTTGATGAATTCAATCTTGACCCTTAAAAAAAAAAAACTTCCGTCACTTTTGAGTTCAAAGTTGAGAAATCTTGGTCCCTTCCCTTTTGGATTTAGAGCTCGCAGAAATGTTGAGCCTTTGTTCGGAATGGAACACCATTTGCTCTTTTTGATGAATTCAATCTTGACCATTCAAAAAAAAAATTCCGTCACTTTTGAATTCAGAGTTGAAAAATCTTGGTCCCTTCCCTTTCGGATTTAGCGCTCGCAGAAATGTTGAGCCTTGTTCGGAATGGAACACCATTTGCTCTCTTTGATGAATTCAATCTTGACCCTTCAAAAAAAAAAAAAACTTTCGTCATTACTGGATTCACATCCCTTCTGGTTCCCTCCCTTCTGGATTTAGGGCTCGCAGAAATGTTGAGCCTTTGTTCAGATTGGAACACCATTTGCTCTCCTTTATGAACCCAAATTTGACATTTCAAAAAATCCCATCTCGTGTCCTTCCCAAGGATGCGATTTGCAACATTTGTGCCTAGCGGTGCTAGTACGCCCTTTTGGGTTTACTGTATTCGCAACCTACACATTTGTATCTCCAACCTTATATCATTTTACCTTGAGTGAGCCTTGTTTCTCGGTAATTTAAATTAAGGTTTACAATTGCTTCTAGCAGTCACTGGAATGCTCACCCTGAGCCTACCATACTTGCATTTTAGAACAATTGTATCCTCTATGAGTTTTTGCCTTCTTCATCTTGCTTGGGCTGGGCCATGTCCCCTCAAGTGATTTGAAAAGACAAAACCATAGTTGTTTTCCATTTATGATCACCATAGTCTTGTGATTACTAATGGATTTAGTCTTATTTCAGAAGTTTTCCAAAACCAACAATGGCAGCTTCATTGACCATCACTTTCGATGAGAACAAGTACCAACTTATGCTTCAAGACAAGCAAAACAAGCATAAGCGCCGTGCCAGTTGCCGAAGCGTCATCTCCCTTGACAACTCTCAAAATATCGGGTCAACTTCAACTCCCCGGACCATCGTCTTCGGGTTGCTGGGACCATTCCCACTCTCCGCAGAAGAAACTGTACCTGCCAAGAAGCAGAAAATCGTCCCGCAACGTGTCACTAACATGGCACCAAGGGCGAACACCAGAAAGCCTGAAGTCCGTGGCGCTCCCACGAAGCCTCAACCCACAAGAAACCAGGTTTGCCCCAAAACCTGGTCTCCGAGATCTTCACCAAAGCAACAGAGATCCCGAACATTTGCAAAGCCAGCATACCTGGCCCCTCTCAAGGAGAACCGGTTCTACCATCTCTCTTACATGAAAGAGGAGAAACCTACCCTCCGCCCAAAGAACAAACAAAATCAACATGAGTCGGCTTGCTCCTACAAGCCCAAAATAAAATCCTGCATCGTTAGGCCTCCGCAAAAACATACTGAAGCCTGCACTCCTGCGAGTCGACCCTTCATCTCAACAGGGGCCGAGCTCGCAAAATTCAAGTCTTCACTACGACAGGCAAAGGACCGCGTCCAGATTCTATCCTTGCCCAGCTTTAAAGAAGACAAACTTTGCTACTGCGCATGGGAGACTACATCCTTCATCACCAGAGCCTAGCCATAGCTGACTGAAGCTCAAATTGCTCATCGTATGCGACGCCGCGCGGCATATCGACAAAAGAGACTTGAGAAGCAAAGAACCCAGCATTCTACTCTCCATGTCTCAAACAAATGGGTCGAAAAAGAAAGACCCGACTAAGTCATTGCTGTCCATATGGTTGGCAAAACCAGAAAACGCCAGAAGTCAGTGACCAAAATCAGTGTTAGACGTCCAGTGACTCGCAGCGTCTCTCGGACACGAACACATCTGGAAGAATCATCCACTCCTCCAAGCCAAGGACACCGGAGTAATCACTCCTTAGATTCTTCATCCAGAAGAATGAGCCCCAGCTCAGTCACCAGGACGATTTCTTCGTTCGAATCCCGAGGGATGAATGTCTTGGCTATAAGTTCTGATCAGCCTCCACCGCATGATGACGTAACAGCACTCATCCAGCAGTTGGAGCAAGGACAACAGAGAATTGAGGCACTGATGGAAAACCTCCTTCTCACTTTACAGCGTCCACCACCTAACAACCAAGGTCCTCCGAATCATGAAGATGGCGAGGCCAATGCAGAAAACAATGAGTCACGCACCTTTACCAAAAAGAACGTGTACGATATCCTCGCAAAAGCAAAAGAAGATGATACATTGAAGGAACATGGGATCAAGCCACCCTATCCCCTATGGATGAACTCGGTTCCGTTCCCTGCAAAATTCAAGCAACCTACTCTCCAGACATATACGGGAAAATGTTCAGCCAGACAACATGTCATTCACTTTAAGATCCAAACAGGAGCTATCGCGGATCAAGATGCCCTCAAGATTTGCCTCTTTGCAAGTACCCTAAAAGGTATAGCCTTTGATTGGTACTCCACTTTGCCGGAGAACTCCATCCAGAACTGGGCTATGCTGGAGACACGCTTCCTGACCCACTTCCAAGGTGAGGACCATCCTGTTACTATGACTCAACTCTGCAGCCTAAAACAGGAAGAGAATGAGTCAACATACGACTTCATTCACAAATGGAAAGCAATGGCATACAAATGCTAAGATGTACTGCCACAAGTGTCGCTAGTCGACATCTGCCGTAACAATATGACAACAAAGATTCGCTCCATGATCATCGGCAACAAATCAAAGAACCTGGGAGAACTCCTCGAAGCTTCCATGGAAGCTGAAATGGTGATCAAAGACCTCAACAGTCAGAAATCATCAAAGAAAGAGCCAACTGCCATTACGACCATGGTTTAAAATCTCGGTCTCGGTTGCGGTATCGGCCGGGCCGAAAAACCGATATGATATCGGTATCAGTCGCGGATATCGGTCCGTCGCGGTCATCGCGGTGTGAATTTTTTTTAATCCAAAAAAATTTGCAAAAATATCCAAAAAATCCAGAATATTAGAAAATGCTGGAATACAATACTTTTTTCCATTAGTAATAACAATAAATCAAAATCTCGGTCACCTTAAGTTATGAGTCCTGTCTGTGTCGCAGTTCGCTATCTTTTTTAGTATTTCATATAATGCAACCATTATTAATGCTCATGATCAATTTATTAGTGTAAAATATAAGAAAATAAAGATAACATATCAATCATCATTTAATGCTAACTCAATCATCAAATAAGTTGTGAAATTCAAGACCTTGAAGATGACACATTAAAATCAGAAACATAATAGTGAGATAGATAAATCATAAAGCACTTGGGCATCAAAAGGTTCATGGTTCACCAGAAATTAGAGGGGACTAGAACTAGGGAGAGATTGATGAGTATGAGTGAATGACAGATTGACAACCTAATTCCAAGTGGAATGTCGTCCTGGCTCGATATCATCATCATCATCATTTCTTCGGTATTGGCTAAAAAGATATGCTCCATACTGTTGCGCAGCACTACCATAGCCATGACCATATTCATATTGGTCTTGATAAGATGATGAACTATCCTGATCTCCTGTGGATTGAGATGACTGGTTGTAGTCAAATGGCATGAAATAGGCATGAGGGGCATATAAAGGTCGTTGGCTAACTGGTGGGTTAAGCCTCCCTTGCTCAATTAACATCTGTTCAATAGAAATAATGGGTGTTGGAGAAGGGGATACCCAATTAGGGTCATATGAATAACCCTCATGCTGTCCATACATGGCACCTTGTTGGCCAACATAACCCCCATGCTGTCCATACATGGCACCTTGGCCAACATAACTCCCATGATGACCATGAGTACCAGCGCTACTACTACCCCCTACCTTAGTCTGTCCAACATGTCTAACATAGCCACGGCGAGGATCTAACTCAGTTGCATCAGGAAAATGCTTAACTGTCTCATAAGTGACAGGCTCATCATCTCTATAATGACCCTCATCCCCGGAGAGTCAGGTGGAATTCCTGCTGATGATGAAGAAGTAGAAATACTTGACTCACTCTCCTCGTCCACCTCCTTTCCCCTTGGCTCACTTGTATTAGGTCGCGCCCCTGCTGCATTGTCAAGTTTATTTCTTCTATCCTTTCTGCAGCCCTCACTAGCTCAGGCCTATCCCCAGTCAAATCTTGCATCAACTCCTCAAACTCCGGGTATTGGTCTAACAGCGGTTCTTCTTGTTCCTCCAGCCATTGACCTAACACAGTATCCTCATCTGAAAAGATATAGTCCAAATTAATTGGACAGAAATAATCTCGATGATCCTCAAACTGTCTTCTCCTTCTATTTCTACTCCGGAGCTTGAGGTTGTAGTGGATGTAGACCAATTTATTTAGCTTCTGCATTGTCAATCTATTTCTTGGTCTAGTGTGGATAAATGAGAAGGTGCTCCAGTTTCTTTCACAATTGGAAGACGATGTAGTTTGACTAAGGACTTTAATAGCAATCATCCTTAGTGCAGGAGCACTCTCTCCATAATTTAACCACCATTCAGCTGAAAAAAAATAGAAATGATATTAGAGTTAATAAAATAATAGTAAGTCCTTGAATAATATAGAGATGACATTACAATCAATACCAGGATAGGTCTGTGTAATACCTCTCCGCGCAGTCGTCGTTCCAAAGCTTCCCGCACGTACGTAGTATATGTCAATTTGAAGACATTAATGTAGAAAAATAAATTAGAGAAATTACAATGTTATATGCTTTTTTCCTTAATTATCCTACTTCCTACAATCCTACCTGATTAGTAGCCCAAATTGCTTCATCTGTACTCTCTGCCAGTCTTTCAATTACATTTTTTAGTCCTACACGGATTTCATCTGATATGTGTCCATCCGTAAATTGGGGATTAAAGAAGTATCCTGTAAAACTAATGAATCTTAGTCATTGATAAATTAATATAGTGAGGAGAGACTAGAGAGTTGAATACAACAATTCAAATATTAAAGGAAATAGCCTTCACTTACCAGCAGTGTGTAAATCATGTTTCAATTGTCGTCCCCATCGATCGTCGATGATCTTCCAATACTTTTTGTAATATCTATAATCTGCTTGGATAGCCAGCTTTGATCTCTCCATGGCCTCATGTAAGAAGCCCATTGTTGGCTTATCATCACCATCAACCAATCAAAGAACCTTTATTAGGGGATCAAAAACATTTAAAACACCCTTCACATGAGGCCAAAATTTGTTGGACTCAATTATTTTACATACTTCAAGAGTAATGGGACTTGGCCTCTTTCCCCATTTTGAATTCAGGAACTCATGTGATTTTATCAATTGGAGAAGTCCTTCTCTATACTTGTAAACACTTTCGATAGCAATGAAGTGGGTGGCAAATCTAGTGATGCCAGGCCGTAGTAATTCATGGTTGTCTGTATATGTTTTCATCATGGAAATGAGTCTATATGATTGATAAAAAAAATTGGTAATCTTCTTTATCTTACCAATCACTTGCTGCATGACTTTTCCTTTTGCAATATCTTTAAGCATTAAATCCAGGCAATGTGCTGCACATGGAGACCATAAAATCCTTGGCCTTTGTTTCATAAGTATCATTCCTGCAGCCTTCATGTTTGCAGCATTGTCAGTAACAACCTGAATTACAGAATCTGCCCTAACTTATTCAATCACCTCATTCAATAACTTATTAATATATTTTGCATCTTGGACGTAATCAGTTGCATCAACGTAATCAGTTGCATCAAACAGCAGCAAAAGTCTCAACCAAAACAAGAAATCCTTGAAAAGGCAGAAACCACTTCCACTGCTTCACTAGAGGCGACGGAAGAATCCCTTCCCAAAGCTTCAAAGGCGGTAAGAAAATTCCCCCTTGATGATTTCATGCCACCTTTATACAAAAATGAAACTGCACAGGGGGCATCATACTCCTGCAATTCGGTAGTTGGATTCTCCATGGATGGATACGAGTCCAGTGATACTGCCAGTGATATCGATGAGTGGGAAGCATCCCTTGAAACAGGAGAATACCTCTCCGACGAGGAATGAATTCCTGAGACTCATCTTACGCCAGTAATCTGGTATAACCCATTGCAGCCACAAGGATCCTGGTCCGATGATGAAGAAGACCAAGAGGCTGAAAATGCTGTTGACCTGGCACCAGCAGATGCTTCAGTGGAACCCAACATGGGTGAACCACAAGGAGTAGATGACGAAGAAGATTTCGCTCCTATGCCTAATCTTGAAGAATATGCAAAAATCTTGCAACATCTTTCCATAGAGCAAGAGCAGGATCACATCAATGATCTTCGTCATGATCCAGAACCAGAATTCCCTGAAAATCAACGGGAACTTTCTCCCTCAACACCTGAAAATGGAGAAAACAGTTGGATCGATGATCCTCTTACATCCGAGGATGAGTCCGATTCCCAAAAGTCTACACTGGGGGCATCTCCTGTCAGGATAATATGTAATGCGATAGCTCAGGACGATAGTACCTCTGAAGCTTCCGAAGACACGTACTCCCCAACCGATAGTGTATCTTCCGAAGCTACATCTTCTCAGGTGACTTCCATTGAGATATCATCCTCTCAGCCCTCGTCTCCTGAAGCTGTGACATCGGAACTCAAGCCTCTCCCAATTGGTCATCTTGAAGAAACTCCTGCCAATGAAATTTTCTTCAATGAAAACCCAGTCGATTGGTCCCAGATACCCAATCTCATAGACGATGTATGGACTAATAAAGAAAGGTTGTCGGATGCTGTTCAGGACTTGTTCCCGGAAATTGCTCCATGCAACACAATCACTGAAGACGCCAATGCTGCTACAGAGACGTCTTCAGCAAATGACAAGGATCGACCCCTTGATCCTGAGGGTGATCTTCCAAAAGAAGACCCTTCTCTAGAAGCTCTTGAAGTTGGTAGAGGTACCCGTTTTGGCCGGGATTACCACAAAAATTACAACCAACATTCTTCTTCTTATGTAAATCCTTTGGGAAAGCAAGTTGTAAGCACCCCAAGTGGCAATAATAATGAAAATACAGGCCCGAATGAGGCTTTTGAGTACGACTTGATTGAGCACTTCAAACACATACTTGCATGTCTGCACATCCTTGACTTATTACGAATGTCTCCACAAACTCGTGATAGTCTCATTTCAGAATTACAAAAGCTGAATGCGGATGTCAACAAACATGCTTCACAAGTCCTACAAATTGAAATGGACTATAGGGTCAAAAAATCAAATACTCCCTCAAAGGGAGAAAAGAAGAAAACTGAGGGATCAAGTAATGAATGCCTCTCGGTACAAAAAGCAGCAAGTGCAACAATTGCCTTCGACAAGGATAACCTCCTGTTAGGCGACACAAAGCACAACCGACCCTTGTACTTTACGGGGTACGTCAAAGAAATGCCAGTACACAGAGTTCAGATCGATCCTAGTTCTGCGCTCAACCTCATTTCTACTTCGGCACTCGAAGAGCAGGGCATCCGACCTAGCAAGCTGAGTCACACGTCTGTATCTATCTTTGGATATGACGGGAGCACTCAAAGGCCTATCGGCAAAATCAGGTTCAAATTGCAAATCGGTGATCTTATATCCGAAGTCACCGTGTATGTAATAAGGACCCCTTCATGCTATAATATACTCCTTGGACGTCCCTGGATACATGAGAATGGTGTCGTCCCTTCCACTCTACATCATTGCATCAAGTTCGTTGGCAACGATGGCTTGATACATCGAGTATTTGCAGACAAAAAGCCCTTCAAAGGCAAGGATGTCCATTTTACAGATGCTCAGATGTATAAAAATGGAAAAGAAGAACAGGAGGAAGAAACAATTCATTTTGCCGACAATCTCCAGAAAGATAAAGGCAAGGCTCTGCAGCAATCATCAGAGGTAAACAAACCCTCTACCAAACTCGAAGTAAGCAGTCAAGCTCCCTTCGTCGTCTCCTTCAAATCTCCAAAGCCTTTGGTAATCACTACCAAAGGAAAAGAAGACAAAACAAAAGACTGGGGGCAAGTTCACTGTCTCCTTTGTGTCTATTATGCATGACACAGATTCGGAGTCAGAGCCAGAAGATGATATAGCATCAAGCCAAGCCGATGCTCAGCAAGATCAGCCCGCTCTCACTCCATTGGAGACACTCGCTGACATAGAAGACCCTACATCTGCTTCCTTTGTTATCTCGGCAACTTCGCCAGAAGAAAAAACAATCTTCTTCCACAGATCGGGAGCATCTCCACTAAACTCTCTGCTTGAACTTTTCCAAAACGAAGGTATGCCTCAGCTATCCCTGTATAGTCCAATGGCACAAGCTATCATGAAGAAAATGGGCTACGATGATCAGAATCCGACTGGTTTGGGAGGTGGCCGTGGTATTCTCACACCATTGGAACCCACCTTGACCAAAAGTCAACCAGAAGATTGTAAAATCCACCTTCATAAAGGCAAGTCTTCATATGGGTTGGGGTATGATCCTACCGCTCCTATGAGACAGTTGATACCATGGCTGGGTTGGGGTATGATCCTACCGCTCCTATGAGACAGTTGATACCATGGCTGCAAAGTCGCTTTACCGACCAAGCCTCAACATCTTATGAAGACATTGATCTCCCTGGATATCATTTTGAGGAGTCACTCGTCAAGGATCCAGAAAGTTCTTCCAATTGGTATAATTTCTTTGAGGATAAAGAGGAATTACCAGAAGACACAGACGCGCTGTTTTCTGACCTAGAAAAACCATCGTCTCCAAAAGAAGTACCATACTTCGACCCAGTTTCAGCAAATGATTGGGACCATCTCATTGCAAGTCTTGAGAAAGATACTGATCAAGAAGATCCATGGACTGAAACAGAGCCTCAGTATGAAAATCCCTCTGGCACTCTAAAAGGTTTTGTTGAGTTGGAAGCCTCTGAAAATATTGTGGAGGAACCACCTTCAAACCTTCCGACAGAAGACCCTATTCAAAAGATAGACTTGGGAACACATGATAACCCACGTCCTGTATTCATAAGCAAGAATATAAAGGATGATGAGTTACCTGAGTATATCTCTTTTCTTCGCGAGTTCGTTCATTGCTTGGCATGGTCTTATGCTGAAATACCTGGCTTGGATCCCAAAGTAGCAGTCCACAAGCTCCATTTGCAAAAAGAAATCAAGCCTGTCAAACAAAGCCAAAGAAGATTCTGTCCCGACGTGATGGAAAAAATTGAACAAGAAGTTCAGAAACTCAAAAACGTTGGCTTCATCCGCGAGGAGCAGCATCCTGAATGGTTGGCCAACATCGTCCCCGTGACAAAGAAAAATGGGCAGATAAGGGTCTGTATCGACTACAGAGACCTGAATAATGCATGTCCTAAAGATGAATTCCCGCTCCCCATACAAGAGGTGATGATTGACAACACCTGTGGGTTTGAGCGAATGACATTCATGGATGGATTCTCTGGCTACAATAAGATAAAGATGCATCCTGAAGATGAAAGACATACATCATTTCGGACACCATTTGGTGTGTATTGCTACACTGTCATTCCATTTGGTCTGAAAAATGTAGGTGCAACATATCAGAGAGTTATGATGAAAATATTCCAAGATATACAGCCCAAGACGGTTGAATGCTATGTTGACGACCTCGCCATCAAAAGCAGAAGAAAAGAAGACCATCTCGACGATCTTCGAGAAGTCTTCCTCCGACTTCGCAAACACAAATTGCGGATGAATCCACTAAAATGCTTCTTCGGTGTCTCATCGAGTAAGTTTCTCGGATTCATAGTACGGAAAGATGGAATAGAACTTGACCCCACCAAAGTCAAGGCTATCCTGGAAATGCCATCTCCAAGAACCCTAAGAGAATTAAAAGGGCTTCAAGGAAGGTTGGCCTACATCCGACAGTTCATCTCTAATCTGTCAGGGAAGTGTCGTCCATTCTCTCGCTTGATGAAGAAAGACGTGGACTTTGTCTGGGATGCTGAATGTGAAAATGCATTTTAAGACATCAAAACATACCTCACCAAACCTCCAGTGCTGGCTGCCCCCACAACTGGAAAACCATTTATCTTGTACATAAGAGCTCTCGACCACTCTTTGGGTGCTCTACTTGCATAAGAAAACGACGACGGAAAAGAAGCTGCGCTATATTACCTTAGCCGCATGTTGGTAGGTGCAGAGCATCGCTACTCCCCAGTCGAAAAAGAATGCCTTGCAGTGATATTCGCTGTACAAAAGCTGCGTCACTACCTGCTGTCTAACACAGTTTACCTGATTTCGAGGATCAACCTCCTAAAGGTCCTTGTCACAAAAGCAGGTTCTCTCAATGCCCGACTGGCAAAATGGTCCATCCTTCTATCACAATTTAATATTAGGTATGTACCACAAAAAGCAATCAAAGGCCAAGCTCTAGCAGACTTCCTTGCAGAGCATCCATTGCCTAAATATTCTCCACTCGGGATGATCTCTCAGACGAATTTGTTTACAATGTGGAAACTTCCTTATCAAATGCTTCCTGGGACATGTACTTTGACGGTGCAACCAGGACAAATGAAAAAGGAAAGCAAATATCGGGAATTGGCATCCTCTTTGTCAGCCCCGACAAATACATGATTCCACACGCCTTCTCGCTATTGGAACCATGTTCAAACAATGCAGCTGAGTACCAAGCCCTGATTATAGGATTGGAACTTGCCCTCAAATCCAACATCACCATGCTGGAAGCTTTTGGAGATTCTCAACTAATCGTCAACCAGATGAATCAGAAATTTGAAGTCAGGAAGCCTGATTTGCTACCTTACTACAGCAAGGCACAGTCGCTTCGACAAAAATTCAACATCTGTTAGATCACCCACATACTCAGAGGTGAAAACATCCGTGCAGATGCCCTGGCTGGACTCGCGGCATCCATGGCAATCCAAGAAAGGGAAAACATGCAAATCACAGTGTGTTAAAGAAGGATTCTCGCTCCTCTTAACACACACCAAGCAGTTGCTGAATGCCACCAAGTGGTTGGAAGTCGGATGTCCATCCTCAAACCTCCGATTGACGACTGGAGAGATCCGTTCATTGATTATATCATGTTTGAAGTCTTACCTGAAGATTCAAAAGAGCGGGTAAGCATCCAAAGACGAGCCCCGAACTTTCATTTGGATATACCTTCAAAAGCACTTGACAAAAAATCCTTCAACGGAGTACTTCTACGCTGCTTGTCACAACAAGAGGCTGAAGAAACTCTCAAACAAGTACATTCCGGTCTTTGTGGAGCCCATCAGGCTGGTCCTAAGCTTTACAACCAGATAAAAAGGCTAGGTTATTATTGGCCTACCATGGTAGCTGATGCAATGCAATTTGCCAAACGCTGCCAAAAATGCCAAATTCATGGAGATTATGTCCATATGCCTCCAGAATGGCTACATCATACAGCAATCTCATGGCCTTTCGAAGCCTGGGGTATGGACATCATAGGTCCTATCTCTCCCCCATCAAACAAAGGTCATCGCTTCATCTTCGCCACTACGGATTATTTCTCCAAGTGGTCAGAAGCATTTGCGCTCAGCGAAATGAAGACTTCATCAGTCCTTCAGTTTTTGCGCACCAACATTATTTGTCGCTTCGGCATACCTAAAAGATTCGTCCATGATAACGGACGACAATTCCGGGATCACAGATTCTATAGGTTCTGCGACAAGTACAAAATTCAAAGTTATCCTTCAACTCCAAATAATCCAGCAGCGAACGGACTAACAGAAGCCTTCAACAAGACACTCTGCAAAATTCTCAAGAAAATGTTCTCTAGTCACAAAAGAGATTGGGACAACAAACTACCAGAAGCTTTGTGGGCCTATCGAACCACCGTTCGAGGACCAACCCATAGCACACCATTCTCCTTGGTCTATGGATGCGAAGCTGTTGTCCATTTGGAAGTACAAATTCCTTCCTTAAGGGTATCTCGGCAAAATGACATGACGCAAGAAAGCAATGTCAAATTGAGACTCCAAGAGCTGGATAATCTCGATGAAAGACGACTCGAAGCTTTACAAAGCATTGAGTTGTACCAAGCACGCATGGCAGGATCTTTCGACAAGAAGGTTAGGCAACGCGCCTACAAAAAGGGCGACTTGGTTCTTGCAGTAAAAAGACCCATAGTCTTTGCCCACAATTCCAAAGGCAATTTTGAACCAAAATGGGAGGGACCTTTCCTCATCAACAAAGTCTTCTCCAACGGCTCATACGCTCTTCTAAACATGGAAGGAGACAGAAGTATGCTGCCTATCAACGACAAGTTCTTGAAGAGGTACTACCCTTGAAGACTTCCTCAAACGGGTCGGAGCGATATCTACATGGCCAAAGCCTATTTCCAAGGTACTTGCTCATCAAACCCATCATCTTTTGAAATTTTCATCTTGAAACTCTCAAAACAATGCTTACTTTCATCGTTTCATTGTTCAAAAAAAAAAATCATCAAAATCCAAAAATCCAAGTTTAGGAGCCTCTTCCCAGACTTGACCAAAATTTTTGATCCTTGAACCCAAAAATTCTTGGTTCGGAACAAAAACCAAGACTCAGGAATTTTCACCCTAGTTCGCCTCGACTTTTATAACCAAAATGGTTTTAAGTCATAATCTATGACCCTCATGTCTTTAAACAAAAAATGGTTTTTTTAGAAACCGCGGGGAAGCGACACTTAGTCGATACTCGTAAAACCAAAAAAACGGGAAGGATACGAACCCCATTCGATACTTCCAAAACCCAAAAACCGGAAGGATGAGAACCCCATTCGATACTTCCAAAAACCCAAAAATCGGATGGATGCGAACCCCATTCGATACTTCCAAAAACCTAAGAATCGCAAGGAAGCGAATCCCATTCGATACTTGCAAAACCTTGAATTTCAAAAAAAAAAAAAACCCCAAATTTCAAAAATCGCGGGGAAACGACACCAAGTCAGTACCTGTAAAACCAAAAGTTTTGGGAAAAACAGGGAAGCGACGCTTAGTCGATACTTACACCCCAATCCGCGAGGAAGCGACATTCCATCGATACTCACAAATTGAATGAGCAAGGAAGCGACATTCCATTGATACTTGCAAGACCATTCAGTGGGGAGGCGACATTTAGTCGATACCTGCATTTTGAAAACCAAAACTCAGCTATAAACGCTAAAATTTGGCTATGAATGCAAAAATTCTGCTATAAACGCCAAAATTCGGCTATAAACGCAAAAATCGGCTATAAATGCCAAAAATCGGCTATAAACGCAAAAATCCAGCTATAAACGCCAAAATCGGCTTTCATGCCAACAAAACAAAACTTGATTTTCAAAAATCTGGCTCATATACTAAAACAAAACAAAACAAAACAAAACTCGGCTTCTATGCCATTCCAAAAATCGTCTTTCATGCCATCTCAAAACTCGACTTTTATGCCATTCAAAAATTGGCTTTCACGCCATCCAAAAAAACTTTGGCTCTCATGCCACAAACAAAATTTTTGGCTCTCATGCCACAAACAAAAAAAAAAACTTTGGCTCTCATGCTACAAACAAAAAAAAACTTTGGCTCTCATGCCACAAACAATTTTTTTTTTTTTTGGCTTTCATGCCACAAACCAAAAACTTTGGCTCTCATGCCACAAACAAAAAAACTTCGGCTTTCACGCCAATTCAAAAATTAGGCTATCATGCCATCTCAAAATTCGGCTTCTATGCCATTTCAAAATTCGGCTTTCACGCCATCCTGAAATTTTGGCTCCCATGCCACAAACAAATTTGGCTTCCGTGCCACAAAACAAAATTTAGCTTCTATGCCATTTCAAATTTTTGGCTCCCATACCGCAAACAGAATTTTAGCTCTTACGCCACAAAATTAGGCTTCCATGCCACCTAAAATTTGGTTTTCAAGTCATAAAAAAAAAAATCAGGCTTTTTGCCACCAAATTGGCTTTCATGCCCAAAACAATCATTTGATAAAAGATTTTCACAAAATGACAACCTTTTGATCAAATTCTTGAACGAACATTCCAATAAGCTTTTACTCAAATTTGTGTTCATCAAAAAATGATTTAAGTGAAAAGAAGGGAATACAAAAATATATTACCAAAATTGTTTATACATGGAGGTACAAAAAAAAAGAGAAAGAAGAAAAAGAGTTTGTTACAACTCAGGATCTTAATCTAGCATGTACTTCAACCAAAGGTTCAACTCCTCAAGCAGACCCTTGGCCTTACTTCCAAAGTCTTCAGGCCACGCTTCTTCAAAATGTTCCCATAAAATGTGGCCGAAAGCCGTGATCCATCGGTAGCACGAGGAAGTTCTTCCCAGAGGACCTGCCACTGCTCATACTCATGAGTCTTCCTCCGGACATTACCTTCAGCTTCCTCAAACTAGCGAATGAGAGTCCCCTCCTTGTCACGAGCCTCCACAATGGCAGTCCATTTGGCAGTAGCTTCTTCCTCCAAAAGCTCAAGACGTTGCCTAGTCTCAACAACCTCCTTATCAAGGCGGTCTAAGTCTTGCTTCAGCCCCATGATGGATAACTCGGTAACGTTTTTCTCCTGAACGACCTGCTTCCGAGTCTTCGTGACCTCAGTCAGCTCAGCTTTGACTTTGCTAGAAGGCTTCATCAACATCTCATCAAAGAAGTCACCATCTGGGAAACTCTTGGTCTCAGTCCATTTGTTCCCCAATTCATCAACAAAATCCTTGGCGCTTGCAATGTCCAGACCGACTTCTTTGCTATCAGCAAGAATGTCCTGTACATGCTTGATCATGCTAAAACCAGCTTCCAAGTGACCTGAAGAGAGAGTCTCAACCCATGAGCTCAAAACATTCTTCAATACCTTCTTTGAATACTGAAGGTGCGGCGCGGATGAGGATTCGCCATGCTCTGGCGCCCGACTACCCATGTCATGCTCCATTGGAAGAGTAATCAGTAAACTCTTTCCAACCGAAGAAGCTGACTCATTGAAGGAAGAAGAAGCCCCTACTCCTGGATCAGCTGCAGGTATCCTCTATTCTGGCCCTGAGGAAGACAAAGGAACTTCCCCTGCTGCTCCATAATCTGTCAAGGAAAAGACAAAAAGGTATGAATACGATCTTGTCAAAAAAAAAAAAATCAATATCAAGATTAGTACTGCAAAAATACCTTCTTCGACCACCGGCGGAGTACACTCTGCCTCTCTGAGCTCATCCGAAGCATCGTCAAAAGTTTTATCCATGGATGGCTCGAAATCGTCAGAATCCTCTGGCAAGTCAGCTAACAAGCAAACAAAAGCTACATGTTGGCAAAAGACAGCACAAAAGAAAAAAAAGGGGGCCAAAAGCAATCATACCAGGTGAAGATTCTGGAACCACTCCAGAGTCCCTGGGCTCTTCCTCAGATGCCACGACTGGATCCGTCATCTCCTCATCGGCCGGAACCTCGGGCATCACCAAGTCATCGTCGTCTGCCAAAAGAAAGAAAGCAGTGGATCAAAACAAAAATCTTTCATAAAAGAAAAGAAGTAGCAAAAGAAAGAAAGAGGATCATACCAGCTGTCTCCTCTTCTCTACTCCTCTTCTCCGGAGGCTCGTCAGCATCCTCAGACACCTCCTCAGAAATGGTGAGAGGCACTTCAAGATCAGAAGGACTATCGTGCCGTCTCATGTTACGGCGCTGTCCTCTCCTCCTCTTGCCTCGGCGGGTCAATCTGCTAGACGATCCTGCCCCACTATCAACATCAGGCCTCTCATTAGAGTCCTCATTGGATGGTCTACTTTTCTCGGTAGACTCCATGGAAGCCTTCGTGCGCTCTATTTGCATCCAGGCATCGATCTCGGCCTCCTCCTCTTCCAGGTGTCTCAAGACCTCACCACGAATCCCTTGTGCAGCGCCTGATCTGATGACGTCCTGCTCATTGAGAAAGCCTATCTTATGATTCTCTCTATAAAGGAAGGCCAAAACTTCCTCCCGACGGACACCATCCGATTTGCCAAGACCTTTCCCAAGAGATTGTTTGACATCGAGCTCTTTCTTGGAAAGCCTCCGGTACACTGAGAAGCTCTCCACGAACCACTTCGTGAAGCCGGCAGTGCGGAAGGTGGGCAGTTCAGGAAAGGAAATCATGGCAGCAGTGTCATCAGCACTGTAAAAAGCCCATGCATTCCTCCCATCTTGCAGACCTCCAAAACGCTTCACCATGCTCGAAGGCGCTCCAACAATGCCTTGAGAGAAGCCAAGCTGCAATGCAAAACGCGAAGGGACATGCGGTTGGATATCGACGAAAAGATGTCTGTGGTACACCATCGTACCAACCCGTATATTAAAGAGTCATCTCTTCTCCGCGTTTGTCAAAGCATAATGTCTTTTCGACCTTGCCCTGGTAGAATCACGGGAGACACCAAAGTCAAAAGCCTTCTTCGGCGAACCCGAAGAAAGCTTCACTGAAGACTGCCCAATGTCGACGTCCCTAAATCGTCGGATCCTCAAACAGGCAGATAAAGGAGATTCAGAAACGGCTGTCCCTCTAGCCAAACGAATCATAAAAGGATCTTCGTCCTGTGCAACCCCCAAACGATGGAAGCTAGGACAGTGGTATACATACCACGAATAGAAGATGTGGTCAGAAAATACCTTGTTCATGGGGAGCCCAAGCCGAACCAGGAAAGCAGCAGCCTGCAGTTCGGTACACAAGTAGGAGTAAAGAGCAGGTACCAAAGCTAGCCGCTCTCCAAACGCCATCTGACAAGCCAGAAAAATACAGTGCGGCCAGATGTGCGTTCCATCTCTTCCAGCAAAAACAGCCTCACCCAGCCAATAAGTGAGGTAAACAGCGAGATCTCTCCGTAACGCAATGTCAGGACAAATAGCATCTGTGCTTGCGAAGAACTTTATCAACTCTTCTTGTATTGCAGCGATCTTCATCAAACTTGATTCTTTAGCCCTAGCATCCTGGGCCATGCCATCAGAAGACTCCCTGCTATTAAAAAAGTTGGAGCTGCAACTCCTTCAACTACTGCACCTAACTTTCGAGCCCTCCTTCTCTTTCAAAAAATCATAGAAGGCGACAAGCTGAAAGTATACAAGCCTGAACTCCTCAGACTGCTCTTCAAGGACGCTGTCAATAGGCATAAACTCCTCATAGAGTTTGCCGAGGATAGGCAATTCGGTGATGGCACTCAGTTCCTTCAAAGAAAAACCAATCTCGCCATTCGTCACAATGAAGGTGTTGGTTTGTGGAAGGAATGACTCCAGCATGGCCATGAAAGCCTCATTGGAGAAAACAACGGTTTGCTGAAAAGCGCGAACCACATCAAAAATCTCGGCCTCCAGTAGAACGGCCTCGCCAATCTTCAGGGTCGGATCAGTCCATGATTCCCAGCTCGAGTCAGCACTGAAACGGCCACGAAGTCGAAAAGGCTTCACCCAATTGCTGCCGTCACCCCGAAAAATACCAAGGCCCACCGGTCTCAAATCAACCGATGGATGATCAGAACCTTGGTAGCCACTGGCTGGCATCAACATGTCCATACGGACAGGCGACTTCTCTGCAATACCGGAAGGGCCGCAAACAAAAACCCCGGTCTTGATCACACTGGTCCTCTTCACTCAGCTTGGAGGATCTTCCCTCTTAGGGCACGTGGGAGAAAGGCTCAGGATCGAGATGGTCCGATCGAAAGTCGACCGAGTGGAAATAGTTCTCTCCTCACCATCTGCTGTGTAAGAGAACTGAAAACATCTCCTTTTGTATGCCGAGTCGTCGGGAACTTCATCACCAAAGAAAAAGGTAGGCTTGGGCACAACGCTCTGATCGTCCGCAACCCAAGGACGGCTACTTACCATGATCTTGTAGAATTCCTCATCTTTGAGAGCGATCAGTCGCTGTCTCATCTCATCACGATTGAGGGAATAGCATTTTTCTAAGTTCTTCTCAACAAACTAGATCTTCTCCCAAGCCTGCTGAATGGCCGCATTAGAAGATCTGGCAGACCGACGAGGTGCGTCAGTAACAAGACCTTTACCCTTGTTTGTTCTGGAAGAACTACCTGTAAAAGATGGAAGAGAAAAGCTCAATCATCATAAAAATGACAGAGTTTTACTAAAAATATTCTAGCAAAATTTTGACATGGTTCCGGGGCAATTCCGAAGAAAAGGAAAATACTCCAAAAAGGACAGGAACCCTGAAGATGAGTTCAACATCGCTGAGAGCTCATAGTCAGTGGAGAATTCTTAAAGAAGGTTCGAACAAAACATTGCTGCGAGAACGAGCCAATCTCATCAATTTTCCGCAAAATTTGGAAAAGAGCTCAACATTGCTTCGAGCTCCAAAATTCAAAAATTGCAAAGTTTCTCAAAATCCAGCAAGACCGAGAAAGAGCTCAACATAGCTGCGACCTCAAAATCCCAACACTTGCAAAAGATTTTCAGGTATGCATTATCATGCTTCAAGTCCAATTACCAAAAATCATGCATCAAAAAAATATCATCATGCATTAGAAGCTAGGAAAACCTTGACCAAAGTTTGACCAATTCCAACCCAATTTGGTCAAAACCAATCAAACTTTGTCCAAGTCAAGAATCATGTTGGCTTGACCTAGAGACTCTAGCCTTCTATTTTGATGCATAAAAAAAATGCATGAACATATTGAAATTGCATAATGGACCCGAAAGGAATCTTCCGTCCTCTCCTTCCGCACCCCGGGGGCTTACCTGGGTCTAGGCGGAGGAGCAAAAATCTCGGGTATCAACATTTTTGTACTGGTATGCCAGATTTACTTTCTACTTAGAATTTGGAATGGTGATAATCCGGAGATTCACCTTCACAAGTGGAAAGGAAATCAATCATTTTTTCTAACTTTTCAAATTGCATTAATATTAAGAAAAGAGACAAGTTTGTTTTTTAAAATGCCATAGGAGGCGTTTCTGTTTGTTTGCCGTAAAAGGCGATTTTACAAAACTCATCAAATGTGAAAGACAAGAATTGTGATTTCTTTTTGTCTCTTTAAGAAATACAAACTACAATAGAAAAGTAAGAAAATAGATCTAACTTCTCAGGAGATTATGGGGACACGTTGAGATCGACGGTAGCAAGTCATGTATGGGCTTCGCCATCGTCCTTCAAATGAGAACATGTGATGCTTTGATTCTTTGGCTTGGCTCCTAACCTCGGTTTTTTAAAGGACAAGGACCAAGAGGATGTCCTATATCCAATGAAAAATCAAGTAAATGGGCTGAAAAGCCACGTTTAGGCCATGTTGGAGAAGGAGGTGACCTTGGGGGGGGGGGGGGGGGGGGGGGGGGGGGGGGCAAGGGACGTTGATCACCTTGTGGTGCTTCCGGGAGCAAAGTAGCAGAACTTCGTCTCTCTCTCTTGGATTTTCAGAGCTTACACTTGGGATCTATTTTCATCATTCTTTCTTGTTGAAATGTACCTCCTTTTATAGGCTTTTGGTAGCCATGAGGTGTTTATTGGCATTGATGGCCATGATGAAAGAATTGATGAGGAGTTACAAGTTGATTTTGTAACTCCTTTTTCAAGGCTTGTGATTGGCCGATGAAGGTAGTGGGCATTTAATCACCTTTATGCTTCATGATGATGGGAGTTTCATGCGTTTAATGCTATGATTGCTTGGATTTGTAACTCCCAAATGCTTGAATCTGATTGGGCCGTCCAAAATAAAGAGTTAATGACCGCATTAAGTTGTCATAAACGGGTCAATTAACGTCATTAAGTGGTCGCCCAGGCATGTGAAGAGTCACGGGCCACGCTGCGCCTTTTGAGATTCTTCTTGCGATCATCACAGGTGGATCAACGCATTGTTTGATGTCGGATTGCAGTGCAATTTCAGACATTGATTGACGTTGGTGGGCCGGTGACATCTGTCTTGTCGATTTCACGATCGGTCGGACAGAAAGTGCACTTTCTTGGTCAGCCGGTTGGCGATCTTGAGGCGATCGGTGATGATTTCATGCTTTTGACGGCGGATCCGAGATGTCGATGAAGATCAGTCATTTTCAAGCATCAAACATTGGATTTTCCGAAAATCACAGAGGCCGGAACACCCGAAACGCGAAAAGATCGAAAAACGATCAATTTGGTGCAAAATCCGGCAACTCGGATTTGCAGGGTCACCGGGCGACCATGCACCCAGGGTCGCCGGCGACCTTAGGGTTTTTTGCCCTTTGGTCGCCGAGCTTCGTTTTCGGCCAATTTTGCGTTTTTTTCGTTCCTTTTTTCTTCTGTATTTTTCTTGATATTTTTCCTCAATTATTGACTTCATTTTCATGGAGAAAACTTGACGAGAACCCGCGCGAAATCGGAGCACAAAGTTTCCCATTTTTCGGGAAAGCTGAAGACTTTGTAGCCGATTTTCCGTCAAGAGTCGAAACTAGGTCAAACGATATCGGAATGACCTGAAAATTGAGGTGAAGCTTCTTGAGCAGTGGATAGGCGATTCTGCCATGAAAGGCGATTTTACAAAACTCATCAAATGTGAAAGACAAGAATTGTGATTTCTTTTTGTCTCTTTAAGAAATACAAACTACAATAGAAAAGTAAGAAAATGGATCAAACTTCTCAGGAGATTGTGGCGACACGTTGAGATCGACGGTCGCAAGTCATGTATGGGCTTCGCCATCGTCCTTCAAATGAGAACATGTGATGCTTTGATTCTTTGGCTTGGCTCCTAACCTCGGTTTTTTAAAGGACAAGGACCAAGAGGATGTCCTATATCCAATGAAAAATCAAGTAAACGGGCTGAAAAGCCACGTTTAGGCCATGTTGGAGAAGGAGGTGACCTTGGGGGGGGGGGGGGCCAAGGGACGTTGATCACCTTGTGGTGCTTTCGGGAGCAAAGTAGCAGAACTTCGTCTCTCTCTCTTGGATTTTCAGAGCTTACACTTGGGATCTATTTTCATCATGCGTTCTTGTTGGAATGAACCTCCTTTTATAGGCTTTTGGTAGCCATGAGGTGTTTATTGGCATTGATGGCCATGATGAAAGAATTGATGAGGAGTTACAAGTTGATTTTGTAACTCCTTTTTCAAGGCTTGTGATTGGCCGATGAAGGTAGTGGGCATTTAATCACCTTTATGCTTCATGATGATGGGAGTTTCATGCGTTTAATGCCATGATTGCTTGGATTTGTAACTCCCAAATGCTTGAATCTGATTGGGCCGTCCAAAATAATGAGTTAATGACTGCATTAAGTTGTCATAAACGGGTCAATTAACGTCATTAAGTGGTCGCCCAGGCATGTGAAGAGTCGCGGGCCGCGCTGCGCCTTTTGAGATTCTTCTTTCGATCATCACAGGTGGATCAACGCATTGTTTGATGTCAGATTGCAGTGCAATTTCATACATTGATTGACGTTGGTGGGCCGGTGACATCTGTCTTGTCGATTTCACGATCGGTCGGACAGAAAGTGCACTTTCTTGGCAGCCGGTTGGCGATCTTGAGGCGATCGGTGATGATTTCATGCTTCTGACGGCGGATCCGAGATGTCGATGAAGATCAGTCATTTTCAAGCATCAAACATTGGATTTTCCGAAAATCACAGAGGCCGGAACACCCGAAACGCGAAAAGATCGAAAAACGATCAATTTGGTGCAAAATCTGGCAACTCGGATTTGCAGGGTCACCGGGCGACCATGCACCCAGGGTCGCCGGCGACCTTGGGCCAAGGTTGCCGGCGACCTTAGGGTTTTTTTCCCTTTGGTCGCCGAGCTTCGTTTTCGGCCAATTTTGCGTTTTTTTCGTTCCTTTTTTCTTCTGTATTTTTCTTGATATTTTTCCTCAATTATTGACTTCATTTTCTTGGAGAAAACTTGACGAGAACCCGCGCGAAATCGGAGCACAAAGTTTCCCATTTTTCGGGAAAGCTGAAGACTTTGTAGCCGATTTTCCGTCAAGAGTCGAAACTAGGTCAAACGATATCGGAATGACCTGAAAATTGAGGTGAAGCTTCTTGAGCAGTGGATAGGCGATTCTGCCATGAAAGGCGATTTTACAAAACTCATCAAATGTGAAAGACAAGAATTGTGATTTCTTTTTGTCTCTTTAAGAAATACAAACTACAATAGAAAAGTAAGAAAATGGATCAAACTTCTCAGGAGATTGTGGCGACACGTTGAGATCGACGGTCGCAAGTCATGTATGGGCTTCGCCATCGTCCTTCAAATGAGAACATGTGATGCTTTGATTCTTTGGCTTGGCTCCTAACCTCGGTTTTTTAAAGGACAAGGACCAAGAGGATGTCCTATATCCAATGAAAAATCAAGTAAACGGGCTGAAAAGCCACGTTTAGGCCATGTTGGAGAAGGAGGTGACCTTGGGGGGGGCCAAGGGACGTTGATCACCTTGTGGTGCTTTCGGGAGCAAAGTAGCAGAACTTCGTCTCTCTCTCTTGGATTTTCAGAGCTTACACTTGGGATATATTTTCATCATGCGTTCTTGTTGGAATGAACCTCCTTTTATAGGCTTTTGGTAGCCATGAGGTGTTTATTGGCATTGATGGCCATGATGAAAGAATTGATGAGGAGTTACAAGTTGATTTTGTAACTCCTTTTTCAAGGCTTGTGATTGGCCGATGAAGGTAGTGGGCATTTAATCACCTTTATGCTTCATGATGATGGGAGTTTCATGCGTTTAATGCCATGATTGCTTGGATTTGTAACTCCCAAATGCTTGAATCTGATTGGGCCGTCCAAAATAATGAGTTAATGACTGCATTAAGTTGTCATAAACGGGTCAATTAACGTCATTAAGTGGTCGCCCAGGCATGTGAAGAGTCGCGGGCCGCGCTGCGCCTTTTGAGATTCTTCTTGCGATCATCACAGGTGGATCAACGCATTGTTTGATGTCAGATTGCAGTGCAATTTCAGACATTGATTGACGTTGGTGGGCCGGTGACATCTGTCTTGTCGATTTCACGATCGGTCGGACAGAAAGTGCACTTTCTTGGCAGCCGGTTGGCGATCTTGAGGCGATCGGTGATGATTTCATGCTTCTGACGGCGGATCCGAGATGTCGATGAAGATCAGTCATTTTCAAGCATCAAACATTGGATTTTCCGAAAATCACAGAGGCCGGAACACCCGAAACGCGAAAAGATCGAAAAACGATCAATTTGGTGCAAAATCTGGCAACTCGGATTTGCAGGGTCACCGGGCGACCATGCACCCAGGGTCGCCGGCGACCTTAGGGTTTTTTTCCCTTTGGTCGCCGAGCTTCGTTTTCGGCCAATTTTGCGTTTTTTTCGTTCCTTTTTTCTTCTGTATTTTTCTTGATATTTTTCCTCAATTATTGACTTCATTTTCTTGGAGAAAACTTGACGAGAACCCGCGCGAAATCGGAGCACAAAGTTTCCCATTTTTCGGGAAAGCTGAAGACTTTGTAGCCGATTTTCCGTCAAGAGTCGAAACTAGGTCAAACGATATCGGAATGACCTGAAAATTGAGGTGAAGCTTCTTGAGCAGTGGATAGGCGATTCTGCCATGAAAGGCGATTTTACAAAACTCATCAAATGTGAAAGACAAGAATTGTGATTTCTTTTTGTCTCTTTAAGAAATACAAACTACAATAGAAAAGTAAGAAAATGGATCAAACTTCTCAGGAGATTGTGGCGACACGTTGAGATCGACGGTCGCAAGTCATGTATGGGCTTCGCCATCGTCCTTCAAATGAGAACATGTGATGCTTTGATTCTTTGGCTTGGCTCCTAACCTCGGTTTTTTAAAGGACAAGGACCAAGAGGATGTCCTATATCCAATGAAAAATCAAGTAAACGGGCTGAAAAGCCACGTTTAGGCCATGTTGGAGAAGGAGGTGACCTTGGGGGGGGCCAAGGGACGTTGATCACCTTGTGGTGCTTCCGGGAGCAAAGTAGCAGAACTTCGTCTCTCTCTCTTGGATTTTCAGAGCTTACACTTGGGATCTATTTTCATCATGCTTTCTTGTTGGAATGAACCTCCTTTTATAGGCTTTTGGTAGCCATGAGGTGTTTATTGGCATTGATGGCCATGATGAAAGAATTGATGAGGAGTTACAAGTTGATTTTGTAACTCCTTTTTCAAGGCTTGTGATTGGCCGATGAAGGTAGTGGGCATTTAATCACCTTTATGCTTCATGATGATGGGAGTTTCATGCGTTTAATGCCACGATTGCTTGGATTTGTAACTCCCAAATGCTTGAATCTGATTGGGCCGTCCAAAATAATGAATTAATGACCGCATTAAGTTGTTATAAACGGGTCAATTAACGTCATTAAGTGGTCGCCCAGGCATGTGATGAGTCGCGGGCCGCGCTGCGCCTTTTGAGATTCTTCTTGCGATCATCACAGGTGGATCCATGCATTGTTTGATGTCGGATTGCCGTGCAATTTCAGACATTGATTGACATTGGTGGGCCGGTGACATCTGTCTTGTCGATTTCACGGTCGGTCGGACAGAAAGTGCACTTTCTTGGTCAGCCGGTTGGCGATCTTGAGGCGATCGGTGATGATTTCATGCTTCTGACGGCGGATCCGAGATGTCGATGAAGATCAGTCATTTTCAAGTATCAAACATTGGATTTTCCGAAAATCACAGAGGCCGGAACACCCGAAACGCGAAAAGATCGAAAAACGATCAATTTGGTGCAAAATCCGGCAACCCAGATTTGCAGGGTCACCGGGCGACCATGCACCCATGGTCGCCGGCGACCTTAGGGTTTTTTGCCCTTTGGTCACCGAGCTTCGTTTTCGTCCAATTTTGCGTTTTTTTTGTTCCTTTTTTCTTCTGTATTTTTCTTGATATTTTTCCTCAATTATTGACTTCATTTTCTTGGAGAAAACTTGACGAGAACCCGCGCGAAATCGGAGTACAAAGTTTCCCATTTTTCGGGGAAGCTGAAGACTTTGTAGCCGATTTTCCGTCAAGAGTCGAAACTAGGTCAAACGATATCGGAATGACCTGAAAATTGAGGTGAAGCTTCTTGAGCAGTGGATAGGACCAACCATGGGCTTTTATTTGAGTTTTGAAGCTGTTTGGAGTCCCATCGATGCTTCACTTGATTTTGCCGCGGGGAAAATAGCGAGCTTTGATATGTGGTCAAACGATGTCCAATTGATCTGAAATTTGACGGGGAACCTATTGGAGTCATTTTGAGACGTTCCATGGGCTTCATTTTGGATCTCATGGTCTCGGGTTGCTCCGCCGCCGGTAGGCTTGATTTTCTCTCGGAGCATCGAAACCTGGTCAAACGTTGTCGGAATGACCTGAGATTCGACGTGCAGCCTTTTAGAAGCATGTTGAAGCCACTCATGTATTTTGTTTGATGAGTGATGGCTTCGGTGGTTCCCGCCGCAGGGAGGCTTGATTTTGTTGTTCGAGCATTGATGGATGGTCAAACATTGTCGGTTTGACTTGAAATTTGGCATGGAGCCCTTTGGAGACATTCTGGAGTCATCCGTAGGCTCTGATCAAAGTTTTGGTGTCTTTGATGATGTCGCCACCAGGAGCGCTTGTTTAGCTGTCGGAATAGTGAAGTTAAGCCAAACGCTGTCGGAATGGCCCGAAACCTCAGGTATACCTCTCTTTTAGCTATTTTGAAGGATCTCTCAGTTTCTGTCTGATTCTGACAAAATCTGATGCTTGAAGTAGCCTTGCCTGTTTTGTAGCAGGATGCAGCTCACGAGGCTTCTTGATGTTGAGGAGATATAGTGACTTTTTTGGTGTCAACAAATGCCCCCTCGAGGTACAGCGACGAGTAGCTTTTTGGAGTCGATGTGCGTCGAAGAGAAACTTGGAGGAGAGATTCCAACTTGACCAAGAGTATTGAGCATTTTTTTTTTTTTGAATAGCCTTTTGAGTTTCGGGGGATTTTATGGTAGTGAGAGGGATCACGTACCGTCTCAAGGCAAAGTTTTGAAAATGACATGGGGTATTTGGATTTTGGGTTTTGGATTTCGGTTGTTTTTTTTTTTTTTTTTTTTGACCTTGTGACTTGACAAGCTGTATGTGGCAGGTTAAAGGGTCGGGGTTTGATTTTTGATTTTGACCTTGTGACCCAACAAGCTTTATGTGGCTGGTTGGGGGGTCAGATTTGGTTTGTTGGTTTTGGATTTTGATTTTGGTTTTGGTCTTGTGACCTAACAAGCTGTATGTGGCGAGCTTGGGGACCGGAATTTGGTTTTGTGAAATGCCAATTTCAAGATTTTGGCTCAATTTGGTTCATGAGGTTGGATGGTTTGGTTTTTGGAAACTCATGAGACTTTCTTTTCTCTTTTTTCTTGAATGGTCCCATCAACTCAAAAGAGGCATGGGACATTTTTTTTTTTTTTTTTTGTTTTTGCTCTTGGTAAGAGGAATATTTTGACTAAAAGCCACTTTTAGTGCCTAGGTGGTCAAACCTGGCTCATATGGGCTAACCCATGGGACCTTAGGCTTTGGAGATGGCCTAGATCTCATATGGTGTCATATTTGTAAAGAATATCTAAAAATATCTTTACTTGGAGAGAATTTCTCAAGTTTTCTTTTTGTGGAAAGATTATCTCAAAATATCTTTCTTTTTGGGAAAGTAGCTAAATTTTAGCACTTACCTCCTTTCTTTCTCCTTGTTTCCTCTTTTGGCTTGCTCTTTTCTATAAAAGCAAGAGGGTTGTTTCTTTTGCTCTATTGCTTTCTTTTTGCAAGAAATCTTCAAGAGTGCTCTCCAAGATAAGAAGTGCTTTATCTTCTTCAAGGATCTCCAAGCTTTTCTTCTTCTTCTCCATCAATGGCTTCTAGTAAGTTTTCTTCCTCATCAAGAATCTCCATTGTAGAAGTAGCTTCTTCATTTTTTATTTTCTTCTCTTCTTCTTTTTCTTTTCCTTTTCTCTTCTTTCTTTCTTTTTTTTTTTCTTTAAGCACATTTTTCTTTTCTTTTTTTTTTCGTGCTTCTTCTCCTTTCTTTTTTTCTCTTTTTTTTTCTTTTCTTTTTTTTCTTTCAGCACGTTTTTCTTTTCTTTCTTTTTTTTTTCGTGCTTCTCTTCTTTTTTTCTTTTTTTTTCTTTTCTCACGGTTTTCTCTCTTTTTTTTTCGTGAAATTTTTTTTCTTTCTGTTTTTTTTTCCACGCTGATTTTTATTTTTTTTTTTTTCAGCGTTTTTCTCTTCTATTTTTTTTGCTGTTTGTTTTTTTTTTCTCTTGGCTGTACGGACGGCCTGCCACGTGGCAGTGGGCCACGGCCTGTGGGCCAGAATTTTTTTTTTTTTTTTTGCTGAGATTTTTTTTCCCTTTCTTTTTCTTTTTCCTGGTTTGCTCACCATGATAATGAGGTTATGTAATTTCAATATGTATGCATTTTTTTTTGTTTGATGCATTAAGAAAGAAGGCTAGAGTCTCTAGGTCAAGCCAACATGATTTTTGACTTGGACAAAGTTTGATTGGTTTTGACCAAATTGGGTTGGAATTGGTCAAACTTTGGTCAAGGTTTTCCTAGCATTTAATGCATGATGATATATTTTTGATGCATGAGTTTTGGTAAATGGATTTGGAAGTATGATGATGCATACCTGGAAATCTTTTGCAAGTATCGGGATTTTGAGCTCGCAGCGATGTTGAGCTCTTTCTCGGTCTTGCTGGATTTTGAGGAAATTTGCAATCTCGGTCTTTCTCGGACCTGTCCGTACAGCCAAGAAAAAAAAAACAGAAAAAAACAGAGAAAATAAAACTGAAAAAAAAGCGCTGAAAAAAAAAGCAATCAACGTGAAAAAAAAAAACAGAACAAAAAAAGGCGCTGAAAAAAAAAAGAGAGAAAAAATCAGCGTGTGAAAAAAAAGAAAAAAAAAGAGAAAAAAAACCGTGAAAAAAAAAAAGAAACACGGGACAAAAAAAAAAGAAAAAAATGCACACAGTTAAAAAAAAAAGAGAAAACCGTGAGCAAAAGAAAGAAAAGAAAAGAAAAGAAAAGAAAAATAAGAGAGAAGAAGCACGAAAAAAAAAAAGAATGGAAAAAACGTGCTTGGAAAAAAAAAGAAAAAAAATAAGAGAAGAAAAAAAGGCAAAAAAAAAAGAAGCTACTTCTACAATGGAGATTCTTGTGGAGGAAAAAAACTTACTTGAAGTCATTGATGGAGAAGAAGAAGAAAGGCTTGGAGATCCTTGGAGAAGAAAAAACACTTCTTCTCTTGGAGAGCACTCTTGAAGAACTCTTGCAAACAAAGAAAGCAATAGGAGCAAAGGATCCAACCCCCCTTGCCTTTATAGAAGAGAGCAAACCAAAAGAGGAAACAAGGAGAAAAGAAAGGAGGTAAGTGCTAAAATTTAGCTACTTTCCCAAAAGAAAGATATTTTGAGAAAATCTAGCAACAAAAGAAGGAAACTTGAGAGATTCTCTCCAAGTAAGGATATTTTTAGATATTCTCTACACAAAAGAGATATTTTTAGATATTCTCTACAAAAATGACACCATATGAGATCTAGGCCATCTCCAAAGCCTAAGGTCCCATGGGTTAGCCCACATGAGCCAGGTTTGACCACCTAGGCACTAAAAGTGGCTTTTAGTCAAAATATTCCTCTTACCAAGAGCAAAAAAAAAAAAAAAAAGAGCAAAAAAAAAAAAAAAAGTCCCATGCCTCTTTTGAGTTGATGGGACCATTCAAAAAAAAAAAAGAAAAAGAAAGAAAAAAAAGCCTCATGAGTTTCCAAAAAATCAAACCATCCAACCTTCTGAACCAAATTAAGCCAAAATCTTGAAATTGATATAAAACCAAATTCCGGTCCCCTAGCTTGCCACATACAGCTTGTTAGGTCACAAGACCAAAATCAAAATCCAATCCAAACCAAACAAAAACCAAAAAACCAAATCTGACCCCACAACCTGCCACATACAACTTGTTGGGTCACAAGGTCAAAATCAAAAATCAAACCCGACCCCCTAACCTGCCACATACAGCTTGTTAGGTCACAAGGTCAAAAACCAAAATCTAAAACCCAAAATCCAAATAGTCCATGCCATTTTCAAAACTTTGCCTTGAGATGGTACGTGATCCCTCTCACTACCATAAAAGTTCCCCCGGAAACTCAGAAGGCTATTCGAAAAAAAAAAAATGCTAAAGACTCTTGGTCAAGTTGGAAACTCTCCTTCAAGTTTCTCTTCAAGGCACATCGACTCCAAAAAGCTACTCGTCACTGTACCTCAAGTGGGCATTTGATGACACCAAAAAAGTCAATATGTCTCCTCAACATCAAGAAGCCTCGTGAAGCTGCATCCTGCTACAAAATAGGCAAAACTACTTCAAGCATCAGATCTTGTCAGAATCAGACAAAAACTGAGAGATCCTTCAAGACAGCTAAAAGAGGGGTACACCTGAGGTTTCGGGCCATTCCGACATCGTTTGGCCTAACTTCATTTCTACGACGGCTAAACAAGCGCTCTCGGCGGCGACATCATCGAAGACACCAAAACTTCGATTCGAGCTTACGGATGGTTCCAAAATACCTCCAAAGGATTCCATGCCAAATTTCAAGTCAAACCGACAACATTTGACCCTCTATCAACGCTCGAGCAGCAAAATCAAGCCTCCCGGCGGCGGGAACCACCGAAGCCATCACTCATCAAACAAAATACATAAGTGGCTTCAACATGCTTCCAAAGAGCTGCACGTCGAATTTCAGGTCATTCCGACAACGTTTGACCAGGTTTTGATGCTCCGAAAGAAAATCAAGCATACCGGCGACGGAGCACCCCGGGACGATGACATCCAAAGCGGAGCTAATTGATCATCTCTTTATGACTCCAATAGGCTCCCCGTCAAATTTCAGGTCAATCGGATATCGTTTGACCACATATCAAAACTCGGCATTTTCCCCGCAGTAAAATCAAGTCAAGCATCAACGGGATCCCAAACTGCTTCAAAACTCAAATAAAAGCTCATGGTTGGTCCTATCCACTGCTCAAGAAGCTTCACCTCAATTTTCAGGTCATTTCGACTCTTGACGGAAAATCGGCTACAAAGTCTTCGACTTTCCCAAAAAATAGGAAACTTTGTGCTCCGGTTTTGCGCTGGTTCTCGTCAAGTTTTCTCCAAGAAAATCAAGTCAATAATTGAGGAAAAATGTCAAGAAAAATACAGAAGAAAGAAGGAACAAAAAAGACGAAAAAACGGCCGAAAACGAAGCTCGGCGACCAAAAGGGCCAAAGCCCTATGGTCGCCGGACCCTGGGTGCATGGTCGCCGGCGACCCTGCAAATTCGGGTCGTCGGATTTCTCACCAAATGGCCCATTTTCCGATCCTTTTCGCGTTTCGGGTGTTCTTGCCTCTGTGATTTTCTGATAATTCTATCTTTGATGCTTGAAAACTACTAATCTTCATCGATATCTTGGATCCGCCGTCAAAAGCATGAAATCATCACCGATCGCTCCACGATCGTCAACTAGCTGACCAAGAAAGTATACTTTCTGTCCGACCGATCGTGAAATCGATAAGACAGATGTCATCGGCCCACCAATATCAATCAATGTCTGAAATTGCACCGCAATCCAACATCAAACAATGCATGGATCCACCTGTGATGATCGCAAGAAGAATCTCAAAAGGCGCAGCGCGGCCCGCGACTCTTCACATGCCTGGGCGACCACTTAATGACGTTAATTGACCCGTTTATGACAACTTAATGCGGTCATTAACTCATTATTTTGGACGGCCCAATCAGATTCAAGCATTTGGGAGTTACAAATCCAAGCAATCATGGCATTAAACGCATGAAACTCCCATCATCATGAAGCATAAAGGTGATTAAATGCCCACTACCTTCATCGGCCAATCACAAGCCTTGAAAAAGGAGTTACAAAATCAACTTGTAACTCCTCATCAATTCTTTCATCATGGCCATCAATGCCAATAAACACCTCATGGCTACCAAAAGCCTATAAAAGGAGGTCCATTCCAAGAAGAAAGCATGATGAAAATAGATCCCAAGTGTAAGCTCTGAAAATCCAGAAAATCCAAGAGAGAGACGACCCCTAAAAAGTCCAGCTATATGTGGCAACCATATACCATTACAGCTGACCTGAATGTAGAAAAGTCCAGATGATGGACTCATAGAATGTTACAAACTACTGAAGCATAGAATGGGTTTTGGTTACAAACCTAAAGGTCATAATTAGAGAATGTTTTGCTTATTTTCAGGATCGGGCTAATCCCAGGCCCGGCCCTGTCCCAGCCCGGGCCCGTACGGGACGGGATTAGATGTAGGTTCGTTTAATTTAAGGCCGAGATTGGGCAACACCTAGCAGGCCCGTCCCGTTTTCGGGACGGCATTGGACAACCCTAGCCCAGGCCCGGCCCATCCCATTAACAGGCCTAGCTTTGCCTGCGATCCCTACTGCTCTGCCAACCCTGCTGCGCCTGCACTATTCAAGAGCTTGAATTACATCATAAAAGGCTCCAATGCACTATACTAGAGATGAATTTTAAGAAGTTTCGAGTTCTAATCTTAATTTGTCAGATCTCTATATAAGGCTTTCAATGAAACATTATATTTTCAGTGCCGACAAAAACATCATTAAAAACTTAATTTCACTCAAAAGAACTAAAATAGTAGTTATAATTTACTATTATAAATCTTTTGGGAAATCACTAATATTAAAATAAGGACCATTAACATCCCAGACCTATCAATTTTCTTTTTTAATTTATACCATGTTTCAACTACTGAACAAGTCCAGAAAATGAAACCAGAGTTGAAATTAATGCGGGAAGAATGTCTCAATCATGCCTTAAAATGAACTTCAAAGTACATATTCATGCTCAATTGTGGAGTTTGGACTGACTCAAACAAGTAACCCCACCAATGGTTTGTAACGTCCCTCTGCAGACCATAGTTTTAGTAGAGAGAGAGACGTCCCTCTTTGATTTATGCTTCGTTTAATGATAAAAAAAAAGTTTCCATTCTATGGAAACAAGCATGCTACCTGGAAAATGCCCATTTAGAATTTTACCTTGGGACCATTACGACTGGAAAGAAAGAGGAGCAAAGCAAGTGCCAAAACGAAAAAAATCTACTTGGAAAATGCCCATTTTGTTTCCTTACCTTGCTGATAGTAGAGGAGCAGCGACTTGGGAGGGACAGATGAGGAGGATCGCAGCGCAGCAGTGATCGATCACGGAGCAGCAGGGATCGCAGGCGCAAGGGATCACAGGTGCAGCAGATCGCAGGCGGGAGATTGGGGGAAAATAGGTCACAACGATTGGGGAAAACAAGTCGCAGGCGCAGCCGATCGCAGACGGGAGATTGGGGGAGAATGGGTCGCAGCGTAGCAGATCGCAAGCGGGAGAGAAGGTCGGAGCGATCGAAGGCCAGTCGGGAGAGAGATTGGGGGAGAGAGCGATGCAGATGGACCACGCAGGGGAAGAGGAGTGTTTGGGGGGAAAAACGAAATGAAAGGGGGAAATGAAAAAAATGGCGGATGCTGAGAAGAGCATATATCGTTCGAATGTTATGTTTTAACTTTGAAGCCACACGTTTAAAACACTCGTGTCCAGTTGAGGCTCTCCTCAACTGCAGTTGAGGAGAGCCGGTCCCTATATATATATATATATATATATATATATATATATATATATATATGGTATTCCAACATGGACCTCATATGAACCAAACTGGGCCCCAATATCCATTGTTGATTGGGCCTTTGTAACCGGGTAATTGGTGGTCCATCAACATCCTTTTGGATCTACAGTGCACTGTGCAATTAGCAGCTTATGACTGTAGACGTGGTGTCATATGTCAATCCAATTCATGGGCCGTTGACGGGTCAGCAGAATCGATTGGGAAATTTTAACCATCGAGGTTTGAGTGTTGAAGCACATTGAAATTGGACTGTTGCTGTTCTTCAGTTGACTGTTCCTATGGTGAGGATCATCTAGATCCAACTAGTGTAACTCCCAAACAATGCTTTATTCAAAAGGGCCCCACACGTTTTGGAATGATTTTGACTGACAAATATGCATTCAATACGTGAGTTAATACTGTTTAAGAACTGGCTTAAATTATGACTTATTGACTATGTTTTGGCCTCTCGTGGAAATGGGGAATATCTTTGCCGTCGTAAAGTAGGCGGTTAATTTTTTTTTTGATGAGGGAGGGTGTCTCAATCCTTTGAGTCGGACTAATTCTCACGGGCTCATGGGGAGTCGGGTAATTCCCCTGTGCCCCAGTGTGGTAGAACAGTTTCAAACCCTCAAACTTTGGGTGAAAATCATGGTCCTAAGCCTACTGAATTACCCCTTAGGGTTAAAAGTAGATGGTTAATAAGAAGGAACAAGCTACGATGATATCAGTTGTTGTGCACAAAAAAAGATACAGGAGATAACAAAGATGGGCTTATTCAAGTCGCAATGGAAGTGGGTAGAGGCCATTATATGCATTTAACCCAACCCATTGTCATCCCCATACCTGGTCTGAGTGAGCTGCTGGTACCAAGATTTTCATTTGAAGGGGGCAGACCCAATCAAATAATTGGATTTTGTGGGCGAATTCAGAGTTCTCATGTGAGTTATGGGGGCAGAACCAAGATTCTCATGCGAATTTTGGAGGCAAACCCAAGTCCAATGGGTTGACTGCCCCCATTACCAACTATGTGGGTGTGCCCATGGATGCCACTCATGAAAAAAATGTTAATCTTAACTGCTGGATATGAAAACAAGTGAAGTATCACTTTAAGTGATGAATATGATGATATCGAACAATCCCAGTTTCAATATCCAAAACCAGAGGCTAGGGTGCCTGCCCAGTTCTCTCTGTTTGGAAAAATCACAACTCACAGTACCCACCCCAATGAGGCCAATAAGAGACTTGGATGTTATACAACACAATGTGCAATCACATCCACATTTTTCTCAGTTCTGTCTGGACAAATAGATTGTGGGTTTAGGTGAGCAATTGAAGGGTATTGGTTTTATGGAAATAGATTCACTATTTGTTTTCAGAGTGCTTGTGGCCAGGTTCTGGGCTTCTTTTGCCCTTTTTTTTTGGTATCTTGGCTATCTTTTGTTTGCCTTCCTCCGTTTTGTGGAGTTTAGGATTTTGTAATTTTGGGTTTTTATTCTTTTAATAGAATAGAGTTAAAAAAACATATGGCAGACTCCTCTCTGAGGAGAGATCCATGGATGAGGTCATGAGGATGGACTCCATGAAGGCCAATTTACATCTTGAGGATGGACTCCATGAAGGCCAATTTACATCTTGCCATTTTGTTTCATGTAATTGACTCCTGGGGATTCTAGGCACCTTTGATTATAGGTGAGGAATGTGTGAGAGATATATAGATTTGTGGAGTCCTCATTGTTGTAGATTTCGTGATTTCTGATTTAGGATTTATATACTTGAGGACTTCATATCAATGACACTATACATCGGTGTATATAAATGAGAAAATTTGATTTTGATTCTAAAATCCATAGAACTGAGAATTTTCAAAGATACGGGGTTTGGGTCTGATCTTAAGGTTAAAATCTAATAGATATCCTACTTGGCCAGTGGGTTTTGTAAACCCTACTAACAATCAGCCTATTTTTATGAATGTAAAATTTAATAGGTTTTGATCAAAAGCCAAGTACTTGCCAGCAGCAGAGAAATCAAATCACGACAAATTATAAAAAAAAAAAAAAAAAAAAAAAAAAAAAAAAAAAAACCACCCAAAATCTCAAAGATGGATATCATACAAACCCTGCATTTAAAGGGGGAAAAAAGGAGAAGAATATAGTTGTTCATTTTCCACCATCTTCATGCATAAATTAGAAGGAAAAGATAATAAATAAATAAAAAAAATAAGATATTATTTAGAGCCCCGCCACACACTTAAGTTCACCTTTTCCTAAGTTTGAGCTTATGAGGGCCTTGCTCTAAGCTCAAGCTTAGGGTAAAATTTCGTAAGCTCATGCTTGTCGGCACACATTTGGTCCATCCAAATGAACCAAACACAAGACCCCCCCCCGACCCCCCCCCCCCCCCCCCCCCCGCCCAAAATTGCACGTGTCCACTAACTTTCTGTCAGATCCAAATTTACTCGACCATTGGATCGACTATGTATCGATCCGAATGGACTATTGACCATTAAACTTTTGGACCCATATAGAGATTATAGAAATCTCGACTTGAGCCGATTTTTTGCAAAGAGGAGGATCTCAGGTAGTCCTTGAAATCCCCCATCCCCATCCCCATGTGGATCCCCAAGTGAGCCCCGCCACGCACTTAAGCTTGAGCTTATGAGAGCTTGCCTCTTATTTAGATCGGATGCCTTGAATATTCTATAACATTGTGAAATCAAGTACACAACATTTCTCTTCCATCATAGAATCACCATCTATTTTCCACCAGACCCAACAATAAATAGAAAGAAAGAAAATAATCAGTTTCAACATATCTAAATCCATTATCATAGATCAAAATAAAAAAGATCTAATAAATTAAGAGCGAACATAACATATCTAAAACAAGGTTTAGAGAAGTAGAAAGAAAAAGATTGGAAATGAAAGAAAACCTAGAGATCTAGCAAAGATTTTTGGATGGTGAATGAAATTATCAATAAACTAATTAGTTCTCAGATTGAAGCAAACTTCATCATAAAAAAATCATTCTCAACGAGATGACTAGGGAAAGTCAAAAATCGACTTAGAGAGTTTTCCAATTATGTTACTTGTCTTTTACAAAAAAAAAAAAAAAAAATCTAATACGGTAGATTGAAAGAATAAAAAATCTAAAAAAGAACGAAGATAAAATATCTAAAAAGAATATAAGTAGAAAGAAAAAGATTGGAAACAAAAGAAAACCCGGATATATTATAACTCAGACTATTTATATTGACAGATTAAATGTTGCATCCTTATGATGAATAGGGTTACAAGTTAGAAGTTATAAAAAGAAGCGGCTTAATATATTTGTATATTGCCTTGTGCTCTCATAACACAGCAGAAACTATTTTGGACCAAATGCACTCGAATCTAAGACTTTGATAGTCCCTATGCTGGAGCCTTCTGATGGATATATTGATTATATATTTGGGATCATAATTAATTGAATTATTTTGCAGCAACGTCTGAATCAGGAGATAAAATTTCAACTTTTTTCTTGTCTGACAAGGGTGTCCAGCCTTTTGAGAACCGACTATTTTCCTGGGTATGTGAAGTTCCTGCCTACTCTATACAGCGGTTAAGTCGCGCTTTTATCTGGACAAGTAGCTCTAGGGCGAGAGCGTGAGTTCAAAACCGCATCCTTTGGTTTCTAAGCCATGGTTCTAGCTAATTGCACTACCCTTCAGACAGTGACAGAGCAAGGAATTTCTTCCAGAGGAGGCAAAAAAACAAAATAAATAAATAAATTAAAACTTTCAATAAAGAAAAGATGTATGAAAATTAACAAGTTATTGACTTAAATACTTGTAAATTGATTTACCCATTGAATTACATCAATGTTTGTCTATCATGAATGAGAATTAGTGGCCCTTTTCTATTACCATTTTTTGCTTTTTCATTTTTAATTTGTGTGAAACTACATTTTTTGTACGATGTTTTATGGACACAATCAATCATGTGCTCAATTGGACGGTAGGCCCCACTCCTATTGATATGAGACTTTAGATATTTCATTAGAAGGGAAGGTATTCATTTTGAACGGTTTGGATAATAATTCTATTGGCCCTATGATGGATTCTTGGAGACCTATAAGTCAACATATAATAGCGATTTCTGGTTATGCGAAATAATCAAAAGGCAGGCAGTCCATTCATTGCACTCTTTGTTGAAAACTATAACATATAATAGGAGGGAGAGCCACAAGTGGTAAATAATGAAATTTAAAAGTAATAAAGTTGGATGTATCATAAAGATTACCTTCAGTTGATCTAGTGGGTCATCATTATTGTCAATCTAACTATTCAATTACATAGCCCTAGATTTTCAATCCAATCTAATCCAAACCAACAATCTTGGCAGATTTAAATAACATAGCATAAAAAAACTCACAATATAAAAAAAAAATGAATAACAAGAAGTAATTGTATCTGATAAAAATACCCAATATATGAAAAAAATAATATATGCATTTTAATATACTCATCAAAGATGAAAGAATTAATATATGCATATAAAATTTTAAATAATCTCATCAAAGAGGCATTGATTGAGCTCAAGCAACATAAAAGAAAAAGAAAAAAAAGAAAAAAAAATGCAAATGGATTGAAGAACTCCCTATATTTCTATATTTGAGAATAAACTCAAATGAGTTCAAAGAATAGAATAAAGAGGAGATAATCTTGTCTAATATGGAAAGCCAACTTCTTGTCTAAAGATGACTTGCTTTTAAAGAAATAAAAAGGCAGGTCTACCCTGGGTTTTCTTGTAATTTTATTACTTGGTTATAGCAAAACGTGAGGAGGGACAAAAGTAAGGAAAAAAAAAAAAAAAAGAAGACAAAACTACCCATAGAAAAAAATTTAAAAGACCTCGTCCCATGTGAGATATTCAAAAAATTAAATATATAGATCCGTTCTAGCCTTCAGGGTTAAGTATCAACTAAACTCACTTAGAAGTTACTTGAAACAGTCAAAATACATGTAACTTTAAAAGTTTTACTTTCCATATATAATTCATGACTAATTTTCCACATTTTCCCCTTTTGAATAAATTTTGATATTTAGTATTTTAAGAGGTCTCCAAACAAATAACAATAAAAAGAAGGGTAAATTAGCGATACATCCCTGATTACTGGGCTATAAAGTCTCCACTACAGAGCATAATTGTTTAATGCCTAAGGTCCCTTGCGCATGGGATTAATTTGGGCGGTGGTCCCTTGCATGACACGTTATACTTTATTATGACTGATCTGCCCTTCTAACTGTTTGTATAGTTGTCATGCAATCTTATCCTTGTTTATAGCTCCAGCTCATCGTCGTCTTCTTCTTCTTCCTCTTCTTGTTCTGACGTTGCTACAAAGTACAGATAAACACAAAAAGACAGATAAATTCATATAAATACAGAGATAACTTTATTTTAAAGTCAGATAACTTCATGCCAAAATTAGATAACATATAAAAAAACTCAGATAAAATAACAGCAAACTCAGAAAAACAACAAATTTATTTGAGTTTTCTGAAACTTATCTTAACCTCTCAGAAAACTCAGACAAATTTATCTGAGTTTTGAACAACCTTTCTGAGTTGTAAACAAATTTATCTGAGTTTAGACCAAAGCAAATTTGTCCGGTCAGATAAATTAACAGCAAACTCAGAGAAATATCAAATTTATCTAAGTTTTCTGAAAACTTATCTTAACCTTTTGCAAAACTCAGACAAATTTATCTGAGTTTTGAAGAACTTCTTTGAGTTGCGAATAAATTTATCTGAGTCTGGACCAACACAAATTTGACTGAGCAGATAAAATAACAGCAAACTCAGAATTTATCTGAGTTTTCTGAAACTTATCTTAACCTCTCAGAAAACTCAGACAAATTTATCTGAGTTTTGAAGAATCTCTCTTTGTTGCGAACAAATTTATCTGAGTTTGGACTAAAGCAAATTTATCCGGGCAGATAAATTAACAGCAAACTTAGAGAAATATCAAATTTATCTGAGTTTTCTGAAAACTTATCTTAACATCTTGCAAAGCTCAGATAAATTTATCTGAGTTTTGAAGAACTTCTTTGAGTTGCGAACAAAGTTATCTGAGTCTGAACCGAGTTTGAAAGAAATAAACTGATTTGAAGTCCTTTTTTATTTGATAGATTTGAAAGTGAGATAAAATGGTTTAAAACTGAGAAAACCCTATCTGTTTCTTGATTGACCTTGTTCTTACTTTGGTTGTACTGTCGATTGCTTTTTTCCTTTGGCTTGAGGTAAGTGAGGAAGAAGTAGAAGATGAGCGTTTTTGCCGACATGTACAGGGAGGGGCATTTTGGTCTTTCTTAGCGTGTCATTATCACGAGAGGACTGCCGCCGTTACGAAAAGATGTCCAGGACCTTAGGCTTTAAAATCAAATGATGCGGGACCTATAGCCAAAATCCCCTAAAAAGAAAGTATGACCATATCACTAGAACTCTGCAATTATCTCTACTATGAAACTTTGAATGCCCGTTCTCTATACAAGATATATAATAGTGTGAATTGATCTCAAGTATCCAATCGGAATACAAATATACCAATCAAGATCATGGAATTAATTAGAAGGTTAGAAATGTGATTTCTTCAAAAGGGCAAATGCACTAACATAAAATAGCAAATGATACATCAAGAATGCACAAAATCCACAACAAATACAAATCACTCTACTTCGGAAGAAATTAATCGTTGTACATTATATTCAATGAAGGGATTTTTACAAAAAACATAAGTCCTAAACTCTGATTATACGAATTGATTAAAAAAGACACTAAAACATCGAAATACGGTGTCGTACGTGGTCAAAAGACCATGAGATACTATTGTGAGAATTGAAGATCATGAGATATCACAAAGTAATTTTTTCCACTACCTTGGCTCTATAATTAGTAAGGATGGGGGGATTTATGAAGATGTCAAACATAGGATAAAAGCAGGATGGTTGAAGTGGAGAGTTACTTATGAAGTGCTTTGTGACTGATGAATACTAATAAGATTGAAGGAAAATTTTTACAGGACAACGATTAGACCAGCTATGACGTATGGAACAGAATGTTGGCTAATCAAGAAGCAACATATATACAATATGGAAGTAGTAGAGATGAGAATGTTGATGTGGATGTGTGGTAAAAGTAGGAAGGATAAAATTAAAAATGAGCGCTTTCGAGATCATTTAGGGGTAGCAACAATAGGGGATAAAATTAGAGAAACCCGTTTGATATGGTTTAAGAATGACCAATGTAGGCCGGCAAGGAAAAGTTTGGCCACGAAGGCTAATTGCCCACCAAGGGGAAGGTTAGGCTAAAGAGGATGTGGATGGAGGTAGTAAAAATAGATATGAAGAAGTTTAATTTATTTGAGGATTTGGCTTAAAATAGGTCGGAATGGAGAAACAAAATTCGTGTACCTGACCCGAACATAGTTGGGACAAGGTTTTGATGATGATGATGCGTCCAAAAGAACAATTTGCCACGAAACAATATTTTTAGGGCATGGTTTAAAAAAGGGATTTTAACAAAAAAAAAAAAAAAAGTAGTCATAAACCCTAATTACACAGATTGATTAAGAGAGATTTTGAAACGTCCAATTATGGCGTTGTACATAGCCAAAAGACCAATTTGCCCCATAACGATATCGTTGGGGCTCATCTGAATAAAAAAAAAATTCGAGAGTCTTTTTCCCCAAAAGACCAATTTGTCCCAAAATTATATTGTTAGGGTTCATTTTAAAAATAACATTAGAGTTTTCTTCCCCAAATGATATCGTTAGGGATCATTGCTAAAATATTTTCTATCTTACTCTGCAAACAATATTGTTTGCCCTATCTTCGTTTCCTGCAAAGCAAAGAAAAAAAAAAGAAAAAGAAAAAAAGTTTATTGTCTTCTCTCGCTTCTCCTCATTTGCTCTTTGCGACTCAAAACCTCTCTTTTCTCCATTTTTGTTTTCCATTTTCGCCCTCAAGGTCATATTCAATGATGTAGGACAGTGCAAGGCTAAGCTAGATGATGCAATGAGATCAAGATAACACTTGACATTCACAAATAAAATCATAAAATCTGAAATTCAGGTTGCACCTTTGATGTAAAATTTTAATTTGGGAGTTAGAGGTGACTCTAGGCCCTACTACAATCCTACAATGAGAATCTTCCAAATCTGAATTGGGAGTTGCAATGGAAGAAAAGTCTTCCACTAGCTTAGGGATCAATCCAATGACAAGTAAATTCACTTTCCTCTTGAGGATTTTTTTTTTTTTTTTTGAAGAGTAAATTGAGGATTTAAAACAATGGCTAGGTTCAATAGTTGTTCAATGAAATGAATATATGTGGGATATAAAGAAACTATGATTCAGATTTATGCACCATAATTCCTGCAATTTATTATACCCAAATAAGCAACAAACAACTCTGAATGTGAAAGGATGAGCAAAAGGTTCAAGATGATTTGTCTGAATGGACTAGTCCAAGAAATAAAGTCCGGCCATGTTGGATGTGGGTCCACAAGGGTCGGTTGGACTAGGCTTGACCCGTGCAAGGTTCAACTGAAATGGCTGGGCCTGTTTTTTCTATTCTGCCAAAGCTGGACAGGTGTCAAGGTGGTAGGTGATGTGTGTAATGGAAGTCAACAGGTGTTGGAGAAATCTGTGGGCTGGATTTTGAGTGGACAAATGAAGGGTGTATTTCTGGTTGGCAGTTGGAGCTTTGGTTTAAGGACACTTGGCGGATGCAACATGTGGCCTGGGAGGTGTCAACCAGAATAGATCTGATGGACAGGGGTTTTGCGGTAGGGATGAAGTCCGACCAATGGGTTTGGTTGAAATTTAGATGGTGATCGAGCAAGTGTTTGGGACTGGATTGTTAAATAGGGTGATGGCAAATAAACCAAAACCAACAATAACTTTGAAATAGGGAATGGGAAAAAGGAGAAGATATCTTATTCGTTATCTCACATCGGATGTCTCACATCATATCCATATGCAGGAGAAGTAGTCAAAAGCAACAATCCTTTATTGATCATTCATTAATCAATAGAAGGTCTTTATAATGCTTTTATAGAGAAAACCTAGCCCTAAAATAAATCTCAACCATCTAATTCATCATACGGTAAAAATCATAACATCTAACTAAATTATTAAAATATTAAATCAATCCATTAAATAGACGCAAACTAATCTAATAAATAACTTGGGTGGGTTGCACGGCTCATGTGACCGTACAATCACTTGTATGAGCACTTCAGATGGGCCCCACTTGATGTTCAATTCTCTTCTTTGCTGGTCCCTCCCATGTGGTGCATCCCAATGTTGGTCTTCCTGGTTTTCCACATGGGATCATCATCATCTCAATCAAATGTTAGACCGGACTAGATCCGACCATTGATCTTTTTTAAGAGTTAGGATCCAATGGTGGATTTGTGCCAGAATCAAGATCCGACGGTGGATCTTGGCCAAAATCATGATCTAACACTTGGCAAGGATCATTCAAACGTGAGGAGGCATGTACGCGTGTCTTTTGGGCCCTCTTCTTCCTCCTCTTACATAATCTTTGTGGAGGGAGTATGTTGTCCGCATCATTCAAGTAGCGGTAATAAAAGTACTGTTTCCAACATCAGTTGCAAAGAGAGATCTAAATTCATATCGCCCTCACAACGGCAGAGAACTTACTGCTGGAGTTGCAGGTGCAACCTATAAGGCTTATCGAATAGATTATTATAATGCATTTTGGTATTTGTGATAGAAGAGGTTTATCCATTCTTTTGTCTCTACCCTTCCTTATGGATATGAATCTCCTTTTGCGATTGACGGTAAAGACTGTACTCTTCAAATTGCTGGCTGAATATTATCTTGAGAACGATAATATATTTTCTTTGCACAAGGAATATAGATCTTGGAAAGGAAATGGGAAATAGAAATGGGGAAGAGAGAGGTTTTGACTCACAGTGAGCAAAAGAAGAGAAGGGAAACATGGATTATGCCAACAATATCATCTGAGGAAGGAAAAAACCTTTAAGGAATGAACCCTAACGATATCATTCGGGTAAAAGTTTCTTAAGAAATGATCCCTAACGTTATCGTTCTGGTGCAAATTAGTCTTTTGGCTGCATACGACACTCTAATTTGATGTTTTATTTTCTTTCTTAAATCCCTTCAATAAATCCATACTTAAAAGTGAGTTAAAATAGACAAACACTAAAAATAGGCATGCATCAAAGGATCACCACAAAGGAAACTATTGTCACATCCCGGTCCCGAGAATTCCTGGATTAGGGTGGTTTTCGAGGTATGAAATGCGTACTCCTGTGAACTCGCACCTTTCCAGACCAAGTTCGAATTCACGAAGGAGAAAATTACTCACTGACAACTATCAATGAACATTTATTTGCGGGAAACATGTATATCAACAATAACAAAGCCATGAGCAGTCCATTAATCAATCCATTATATTACAATTGTCTTTAACAGGCTAATAATTAAAATATCTTGAATGCATAGTACACAAGTACTGCAATGACTATCAACTAGATGCTTATCTCAGATGGAACATAATTTTAATATAAATGCAAAATAGAACTAATTGTATACATTACTTTAAGCTAATTGCAAGATGAAATGGCTAATTCTTGAACTCATCAATACCACTCTTGTATGTACTTTGGAGTCAAGCTAACTAATACCTTAACCGATTCAATTAATAGGCTGTAGAACTATCAGTTATCCTTTTTGGTAACTTGGATCCCTATGACACCAAGAATAACTAGTGAATACGACAATTCAGCTAGTATAAGTAATAGTTCATTTACACTTGTTGTATCAACTTTAGAATTTAAAGACAATAGATTGAAAGAGGTCATATAATAGGATACTAGGCAATCATGCGGTCGAATTAAAGCATCCATGGAGAAACCATATCAATGAAAACCATGTACAATCTAGTTGGTAACCACATTAGCTAAATCCCCTCAAAGAGGGCACGTGTTTTGGGATGTCACTAGTGACCCGGCCAAAGGTTAAACTGGTTACCCGGGTTCTGGAGTTTCGGTGCTACAGGCTGTCTACTGTAGTAACGTACACAAATCTAAACCAACAGTCAACCCCGTCGAGTATCGTCCGGTTGAATTTAAGTAATATCGACTCATTCAATCAATTACAAGCTGAACTTGAGTAGACCACTCTAATCATTTTAATCAATACAATCAATTTATTCATATCCAATCACTAACCTAATCAAGACTTTCACAAGGTTAACAATAGTATGACCATTAAAATGGAATTATAAGTGAAGTACAGTTACATTTATCAACACTAAGTTTAGTGTACGAAATCATGAATATGATAACAAGATATTTATGTATGGAAATTCAGGAAGTCAAGGATTGTTACTAGCCAAAACTATACTAAACATTCGTCTTTCGCTACTATCCAATGCATTATAAAATTATAGGATTCAATGTATCATTATTCGTTAATTGGTGTCACATTATGTATTAGTATACATTGAATTTCCATAATTTAATAATCATGGTTTAGAATGAAATGAATGAATCAAACACGTGAAATCCTTGCCTAAAAAGGGTTCCACACATTAAAAGGTTTTCCAATGGTCAATGTGACTAAAAGGTACCATTGGGTAAGCCCTACAAGGTCCTTTGAACAGTTCCCGGAATTTCAAAACTTCTGAACAATCGGTCACCTGGCGGTTAATTGGAGGCTAGCTGCCCAGTGAGGTCGGTTAACAGCTAGGTAACCGCCTGGTCAATGCGGTTCCCCTGACAGAAGAGTTGTATTCTGGAAAGCTGACCGCTCAGGGCCGACTAGCCGCCAAGGGTCACTAGGCTAGCCGCCTAGTGACCGCCCATTCGGCTGATGAAAATGTAGCATTCTGGAATGTGTCTTTTTGACACATTTTGGAGCTCAAACACTTCCATTTCATTCCAAAACTTTACTACTCACAAAATCCACATAACTGAACCTATTTCACTCTATTTACATATATGAAAACCATTCCAACATCTCTACTTTAAGATACACATTTGAAAGAGTTCAATTTACATTTATTTCACATGCAAGAGGCTAAGAATAACAAAATGAAATCAGAGTTATAGAGTCAATTAATAACCATAACATGAATGAGTGAGTAGAGCTTATACTTGCCTTAAAGCCAAGCTTTCACCCACTCAAATCTCTCAAAGAGCACAACCAAGTAAAAACCCCCAAAAACAAAGCTCTATTCAAAACTCCTACGATAGTAAATACCATAAATGAGATAAAATCAGTATGTATGCACTGTAAATGACTTCCAACTAGCATTACTAAGCCATAGAACACTTTAGGAGAAGAAAGCTTACCAAGGAAATGGGTATGGGGAGAAAATGATGAAGGAAGCTTAAGGTTGGGGAAGATGACGAATTTGGAGATGGGTATTGTTCTTTACTCCTCAACATCCACATAAATGACCTTCCATGGCTTGATTAGAAACACAAGAAGATGATTGGAGAGATTGCTACCAATTAAAGATGATAAGAGAGAATGGTAGGTTGTAGAAGATGGAGAAGGGTTTGATGGTGAAGAAGGAGCCTAGAGAACCTACATGCATGATCTCCCCTTTGAAACTTTGAAAGAAGAGGAAGGATAATAGAAGAGAATTTCTCTGGTTGAGGAAGAGGAAGAAATGAAAAAGACGGGAGAAGGAACAATGATTTACGTTATGAGATGAAACTTTTGAGATCCATTGCATGCAAGTCCAAGTTCTTTAGGAAGATTTAGGAAAAAGGGCCTGGGCTGTCTTGGCTTGGAAATGGGCTGAGTTGGGTCCAAATGAATTGGGTTCAATTGGGTTGGGTTTAATCATTGAAATGTAGGGAAAATGCTTGATGAAATGCACATGAAAAACCCACTCATGCTAAAAATGCACATACATGATTACAACTATAAAAGGTCATAGCTCTATCTAACTTTGGTCAAAACCCACCAATCTAATTAATCCTTTATAAAACCAACCAAAACACTAGTTAGGCACTTAATCAAGATTAATTAAGCACTAATCAAACTTAGGCGGGGCCGGGGTCAATACTTTCAAATTAAGAATGAACAAATCCATTCAAAAGTAACATAAAAATTGACCATTAATAAATCAAACTTCTTCAACATAGTACAATTGCAAAATCAAAATGCTCAAACGAGATCAACTAAATAAATCCAACCACTCCAAAGTCAATACAAGTCTACAGTTTCAAATGAAACACCCTAATTTCAAAAAGACTCCAATTCCACCATTTCAAAAACCAAAACACTTCATTCAAATTGATGATGCACATATTAACTTCGCACACCACCGGTCAAGTAATCGATAATTAATGCAGTAATTAAAGAAGAGAGAAAAATTATAGTGGTTCGGTCAGTGTGACCTGCGTCCACTTCAGAAGGGCTGAGGTCGCCGGATATTTTATATCTCAAATGTGCAGAGGTTACAAGCTAGGAGGATTGGTGTGTAGAAGAGAAAGATTTTCTTGCCCCTCAAGTGCTGGTGGGGCTCTTCTATTTATAGTCTTCCCCTAACAGATGGGGACGACTTTATAGCAACGTTCACTCTACTTCGATAGAGCCTTCGAACTATCCTCGATGGACGTGGCGGTTGGGATACTCTCCGCAGTACTTGGTAAAAGCGGGATAAGGACTGACTATTTCCAAAGCGATGAGGGTTGCCTTGACGTGGCCAGGCCTTATGGATTTGGGCCTGGACCTCATTGGACTAACCGAATCTTTATACATTTAAGCTCTGGCTCAGCATGGATTGGGCCACTTGGGCCTGACTCATCATTTGTCCCTCAATGCCCCGCGCCCAAGGAAACTTTGAAAGAGGGGGCATTTTGAATATCCAGGCTTCTTCTCCATTCCAAAGAGATGGAAAGTGTTGGAATCTTTAAGACAATGGAGCATCCAAGTGAAGAAAAGTCATCCCATGGGAAGAAGAAGTTAGGAATGAGCCTGCAACTTACAAAGAAGAGTGCCCCACGCGCTGCCCAGCAGAATGCGTTGGCGGCCATGTTGCAGGTACTGGCCTGGCGTTGGCCTGGGCGCCTCAGGCCCTAGGCTGCAGCATCTGATGGGCTGCCAGGCGGCTGGCCTGCAGCGTGCTGTGCAGGCGGTGGGCAGCCAGGCTGCTGGCCTGAAGCGTGCAGTGGAGAAGAACCAGGGGACTAACTCATGGTTTGCAGCGTGTAGCGGAACGGCGGCTGACTCGGCTGCCTAGGTGGGCGAGGCGACTGCCGCACGGGCGGGCTTTGGCATGGGCGTCGGCCTGGCGGGCGAGGCGGCTGCAGTACGGTCAGGCGCTGGCAATGGCGCAGACGCAGAGTGCGTGGGCACTGGCTCCGGTCTGACAGCGGCCTCGGATGTGGCAGCCCCTGCAGGGGCGGGCGAGGCAGCCCAAGCGGGCACTAGCGCCGGCATGGCAGCCCCCGCGGGTGCGAGCGCCAACCAGACGACGACAGCGGGCGAGGGGGGCCCCGCGGGCGTTGACGTTGCAACCCGGGCGGGCGCCGGCCAGACGACGGCAGCGGGCGAGGGGGGCCCCAGGGCGCGGGCGCCGGTCTGTCTGCGGTTCCGGGCATGGCCGCCCTCGCGGGCGCGGGCGTCGCAGCCCGGGCGAGTGCGAGCGCGGCTGCGGGAGCGAGGCGTGTGGCGGGCAGCCTTGCTGCTGGTCCACCCCGTACGATGGCGGGCGCCCACGGTCCTGGCCCGCATGCGACAGTGTGCGCCCATGGGGCTAGTGATGGGCGAGCGACTCGCGCGCTGGGCGAGCGATATGAGACGAGAGAAATGGGAGATAGCCCTCCTAGTAATGTATCAGGCAAAATTTTACGTCCCCGCAGCAAAAAATATCGAGGCAAAGTCGTTGTTGACAATGACAGGTCCAAGGTGAGTACTCTTTTCACTGTGCTCAACACTGATTGTGACATTTTGAGGATTGTTGTTTCTTATCATATTTCTCCCACCGTGTTGTGCCGCCGGGCTGAAATGGATGAGCCTGCTTGTGACGACTCCTCTGGTGACATTGTCATCTATGAGGAGATGCTTGAAGCTGGGCTGAGATTTCCTATGTCCTCCTCCATTTGCCACATTCTCCACTACTTTCATTGACTCCGGGGCGGTTAGCACCTAATGGTTGGAGAGTATTGCTGGGCTTCCTTGCATTGTGGGGGAAGGTACATCACGAGGATGCTTCTCCTGCGGTGTTTCATGTTGCCTACAATTTGATCGAGTCCTCAACTCCTAACAGGGGATGGTACTATTTTACCCCTAGGGGTGGCAAGCTGCTCACGGGATTACGTTCCAACGTCACAGCTGGAAATCTCGTTTCTTCTTCATTGGTGGAGAGTGGGTCTCTGAGGCAGATCGGGCTTTGGTGCCCATACGATGGGGTGACGCCAAAAAACTTGGTATGTACGTCCTTCAATTACTCTTTCCTCCTTCTTTCTTGTTAAGTATATATATATGTGCTTACTGTCCTTTTGCAGATCCACCAGCGCTCTCCATAGATCAGGAGTGGAAGCTGCAGGCTGTGAGAGCTCATCCTGAAAAAGACTTGGGAGTTCTCCTTCCCAAAGAGAGTGGTAGGACTAGTGGACCACCTCCGGAATCTTCTTATTTTGGTAGGACTGGTGGGCCCCCTCCGGGATCTTCTTCCAAAAGAAAAGGTACGTCACTTCTACTTTAGTAATAATTTTTTCGTTTACCTGATATTCTGTATCTAAGTAACACTTTTTGTTTCTGCAGCAATAGACAGAAAGGTGATTGGGGCCCGCCTCTCTGGTAGGAGTACTCCTCCCTCCAAGGCGGCGAGAATAGATAACGCCTCTCCAGGGACCTCTCCACCAGTGACTTTCGAGGTGAGCTCTCCTCTACCAACCCCTCCAGCGGAGCCTCGGGCGTGTCCCCATCGGGTGGCCTCTCACGTGGTGCCTCCCCAGCCAGCGACCTCCTCAGCTAAGAATGCTACTCCGGAGTCTTCTTCTCCGGCCACACCTTCTGCCGCTCGTTTGTGTCCTTCACGCTCGGGAACTTCTACAGGGGTACCGACTTGAGCTAGTCCCATGCTGGGCAACCTGCTGGTGATCCGGGAAAAGCTCGAGAGATTTGTGTTTCCGCCCGAGGTTACTCAGATTAATGCTTTAGGCACCGAGGGGGTTATCAACATGTTTTTGGAAGGTCTGGCTCAAGTAAAGGTCTACTGTTCCCCTTTTCTCCAGACTTTCATTTTTTTATATATATATATGCACTGTCTCATTTCCTTTGTCCCTTATTTTTTCCAGGCCTCCACTGCATCTGTTTGCTTGCTGTCAAGGGCCCGATCTCATGGCCAGCTGAAACAGGACAATGAAAAGATGCAAAAGGAGCTCTCCATTGCTCAAGGAAAGATCACTGCTTTTGAAGCTGTTGGTAGGGCTTCCGAGGCTGATCTTACGGCGGCCCGCGAGAGGGCGACCAGGCTTGAGACTGAGCTCTCAGCAGCCCATGAGAGGGCAACCAAGGCAGAGGCTGAGCTTGTGAAGGCCCGTGAGAGGGCTTCGCTCAGTGAGGCTGAGCTTGCACAGACCCGTGAGAGGGTGATGCTCAGAGAGGCTGCTGTGGAGACAGAGATGAAGGCGGCACATGAGAGGGCTTCTCAGGCTGAGGAGAGGGCTGTTCTGGCTGAGAGGGACTTAGCTAATGGCCTCGCTGATGCCTTCATTGATGGCTATGATGAGCTCCGAGGGAAGATTTCTGCTGCTTTCCCCGATATTGACCTCTCAGGCTTCGTGCTAACTGAGGCGCCTGATGATGGCAGTGGAGGCTCTGATAATGCCGAGGATGACGAGGAGGAGGATGAGGAGGGTAGCTATGAGAGTGATTAGGGGGTAGGGGACTTTTGATGTGTTGTTTTTTCTCTTTTTTTTTTTTTTTAGAAAGGCAATTTATAGCCTGACTTTTGGACTGACTTTTGGAAGGGCAGTATGTAAGCCTATCTTTTAGGAAATGAAAATGCAAGGATCGTTTTGTCATGAAATGTAGAACATTTTATTCATCCATTGCTTATTGTTAAACTACATTAATCGAAACAAGGTAGAAAGAATCAAGCCCTAAACCCCCACTACTTAGACTCTCTTAAAGTGTTACTGGTAGTACCTCTTCAAATGCTTCGCGTTCCATGGATGAGACAAGACCTTTACCGCAGAATTCTGAATCTTGTAGGTGCCTGGCCTCACCACTTTTGTTATGAGATACGGTCCTTCCCAGTTTGGTCCCAGTTTTCCTTCGCGGGAATCCTTTGTGGCAAGGATCACCTTTTTGAGGACCAGGTCTCCCGGTTGGAAGGAACGAGGCTTTACTCTCGAATTGTAGTACCTTGCTATGCGCTGTTTGTACTCCGCGTTGCTGACCACAGCCATCTCCCTTGCCTCCTCTACCAAGTCGAGGTTGATGAAGAGTCCTTCCTCGTTGGTGACGGGGTCATGGAGGTGGACCCTTAGGGAATGTACGCCTATCTCGACAGGGATGACCGCCTCAGTCCCAAAAGCGAGAGAGAAAGGGGTTTCCCCAGTAGGAGTTCTTGGCGTGGTTCGATAGGCCCATAACACTCCTGGGAGCTCGTCGACCCAAAGACCCTTCGCTCTTTCGAGCCTTGTCTTTAGGTTGCGTATGACCGTTCTTACCATGACTTCTGCCTACCCATTTGCCTGTGGGTGTGCCGAGCTGGAATGAGGCTACTTTATCTGAAGGTCGGAGCAAAAAGAATTGAAGAGCTTATTGTCGAACTGCTTGGCATTGTCACTAACAATGGCGTGAGGTATCCCAAAGCGGCAGACTAGGTTTTTCCAGACGAAGTCTTTTACCTTGGAGTCTGTTATTTTTGCTAGGGTTTCTGCCTCCGCCCATTTTGTGAAGTAGTCGACGGCAATGACTACAAACTTGCACTGTCCTCTACTCAAAGGATGGGGGCCCAGGATGTCAATACCCCATTTGGAGAAAGGCCATGGGCTCAAAATTGTCGTCAGCTCCTCCGGTGGCTGCCTTGGCACAGTGGCAAAGCGTTGACACTTGTCGCACTTTTTGAAAATTTCTTTGGCGTCCTTTACCATGTTAGGCCAAAAGTATCCTTGCCTAAGCGCTTTGTGGGCGAGGGAGCGTCCTCCAGAGTGATTCCCACAAATTCCTTCATGAATCTCTCGAAGGGCGTAGTCAGCTTCCTCAGGCGAAAGGCAGCGCAGCAATGGTATGCAATAACCCTTCTTGCATAGTATATTTTGTAGGAGAGTGAACTTGGAAGCTCTCATCCTAAGCTTCTTGGCCTCAAGGGGATCATCTGGTACTGTTCCTTCTTGGAGGTACGGCCTTATGTGGGTCATCCAGTTCGATTCGGCCGTTGTACAGTTGATGTTTGTGGTGTCCACATCCAACTTACTTGGCTCGAACTGGTGCCCTATGAGAGTTGGTTCTGCAAATGAGGCCTCCAAGGATGAGGCGAGTCTGGCGAGTGCGTCTGCGGCCATGTTATCCCCTCTTGGGATGTGACAGATCTGGAAGTATTGAAACTGCTGGATCAATTTCTTCGCCATGCCAAGATACTCCTGCATTCTTGTTTCTTTTGCTTCGAACTCACCATTTACCTGATTGACTATCAATTGGGAATCACTGTAAGCGGCGAGGTACTGGGCATCCATTTCGACTGCCAATCTCAGGCTAGAGAGGAGGGCATCATATTCTGCTTCATTGTTTGAGGTAGTAAAGTGGAGCTTCACTGCATACTTAAGGGGTGTACCATCGGGGCTGATCAAAATGAGGCCTGCTCCCCCTCCGTCATTGGTTGCGGAGCCATCAACATATAGCTTCCACAGTGGCAAAAAAGAAAAGTTGGAGACCCCAGTGGGAGCTTGGGCGCCAGGCTGGGAGTCAGAAATTGACTGAGTTCCTGAAATATCTTGAGGAGCCTGGGTGCTTGGAGGTGTCTGGGCGCCCAGTGATGAGGTCTGGGCGCCTGGAGGTGTCTAGGTGCCCAGTGATGAGGTCTGGGCGCCCAGGGGAGGACTCTGGGCGCCTGGAGGTGTCGGGCGCCCAGTGATGATGTCTGGACGCCCAGGGGAGGACTCTGGGCGCCTGGAGGTGTCTGGGCGCCCCTCCGGGTGTCCTCACCGGGTGGCAGATTGACTTGCACGTCTGGGCTCGATGGCAGCAACGTGGTAGGCTCTTCTGTCTCCCCCTCTGCATGTGTAAACTCAGCCACAAAATCTGCTAGAGCTTGTGCCTTGATGGCCACCCTTGGTTGGTACTGGACATCAAACTCGCCCAATTCCACTGCCCACTTAAGGAGTCTCCCAGATACATCTGGCTTTCCCAAGACTCTCTTCAAAGGCTGATTTGTAATCACAACAACTGTATGGCTCTGAAAATAGTGCCGCAGGCGTCTTGCCGCCGAGATGAGGGCGAGCGCCAGTTTTTCTAGCCCCGAGTACCTGATCTCTGTTCCTCGGTATGCTCTGCTCACATAATAGATGGGCTTTTGCACTCCATTATGGTTTCTAATGAGAACAGAGCTGACTGCTGAGGGAGAAGCAGAGAGATACAAATACAATACCTCGCCCGGTGTAGCATGTGAAAGGGGAGGAGGTGCGGCCAAGTAGGCCTTAAATTTCTGGAAGGCCACCTCAGCCTCGGGTCCCCATTCGAAAGCTTTTCGGAGGATTTTGAAGAAGGGTAAGCACTTGTCTGCAGACTTGAAAACAAATCTGTTTAGTGCTGCAATTCTTCCATTGAGGCACTGTAGCTCCTTGGTGGAAGAGGGCGACCTCATGTCGAGTATAGCTTTGATTTTATCGGGGTTCGCCTCAATCCCCCTTTGGTTAACCATGAAGCCCAAGAATTTTCCTGATCCTACGCCAAAGGTGCACTTCTCAGGATTCAACTTCATGCGATAGGACCTGAGAACATTAAAAGTTTCTTGAAGATGGTCGATGTGATCTGCCGCGGCGAGGCTCTTCACTAACATGTCGTCCACATAAACCTCCATTGTTCGCCCAATCTGGGACTGGAACATTTTGTTCACTAGCCGCTGGTAGGTTGCACCTGCGTTTTTCAGCCCGAAGGGCATAACTCTGTAGCAGTAGGTCCCCTTCGGAGTGATGAACGACGTCTTTTCTTGGTATGGGGGGTGCATGCTGATCTGGTTGTATCCAGAATAAGCGTCCATGAAGGAGAGCAGTTCATGTCCCACTGTGGCATCGATGAGGAGGTCAATCCGTGGTAGCGGATAGCTATCCTTTGGGCATGCCTTGTTGAGCTCAGTGAAGTCGACGCAGAGACACCACTTCCCATTGGTTTTTGTTACCATCACCACATTTAAGAGCGATTCAGGATATGTTATTTCTCTGACTGCTCCATTTTCTATTAGCTTCCTGACCTCCTTGTCCATTGCTTGGGCCCTTTCAGTGGAGGCGCCCCTTAGCTTTTGTCGAACAGGCTTGTGGCGAGGGTCGACATTGAGGCGGTGAGTGGAGACTTCGGGATCAATTCCTTCAAGGTCTGCATGTGACCATGCGAAAATGTCCATGTTAATTCTCAGAAAATCTGTTAACTGGCGGACCAGATCCTCTGAAAGAGAAGAGCCAATATACACTCTTCTGTCAGGATGTTCTTCATTTAAGACCATAGGGGTAAGTTTTTCAATTGGTTCTCCTCTTTCTGTGGTGGCGTCATCCCTTGGGTCCAAGATTTCAACTTGTAACGCCTCCTGCGTCTTCTTGGCCTTCATTGAGGAGACGTAGCACTCTCTTGCTACTACTTGGTCCCCTCTTACCTCCCCGACTCCATTCGGGGTTGGAAAACGGAGGATGAGATGATAGGTGGAGAGGACGACTCTTAATGCGTTAAGAGCGGGTCGCCCTAGTATGATGTTGTAGGTTGACGGGCAGTCTATCACCAGGAAGTTAACCATTGTAGTGGAGCTTCGGGGTGCTGTTCCGGCTGTGACTGGCAGTGTGATTGCCCCTAGGGGATACACTTTCTCCCCTGAGAACCCAATGAGGGGGGATCTGACAGGCTGCAGTCTCTCCCGGCCCAGCTTCAGCTTGTCATAAGCTTCTGCGAATAGGATATCCGCAGAGCTGCCGCTATCCACCAAGATCCTGCGCACCTGGAAATTGGCGACGGTCATGGTGAGCACCAGAGGGTCGTCATGGGGGTGCTGGATCCCTTCCATGTCCTTATCTGAGAAGGATATGGTTTCGTTAGCGCCATGCTTGGGTGCCTTGGATGGGCGTGCTTCATCAGGATGCCTTGCCTTTCTGGTATGGGCCTTCATGGCAGAGAGTGACTCTGCTAGTCCTCCCGAGATAGTTTGGATTTCCCCAATGGGCTGCTGGTCCTCCATATTGTGACGTGGTGGTGGTGCTTGCCCCCTACCAGCAACATACTGGCGCAGGTGACCACGTTGAATGAAATCCTTAATCTGCCTCTTAAGGTCATAATAATCATCAGTGTCATGGCCATGGTCGCGATGGAAGCGACGGTATTTAGTCGGGTTCCTGCGGTTCGGAGGAGACTTCATCTTCCCAGGCCATTTTACGGCGGGGTCATCTTGTATCTGGAGCAAAATGTGTCCAACAGCGGCATTGAGAGGAGTGAATGCTTGTCGGTCTCTCTGCGGAGCAGGACCGAGTCGGTCTTTGACAGGTACCCTCTCTATCCTGCTTCGCTTGTTGCTTGTCTTCTTCTTGTCGTCTCTGTCCCGCCCCTTCCCCTTGTCCCCTGCTCTGGAGGACTCACCTCGCCTGGCCCTTGTGATGTCTTCAGCATTCATGTACTTCTGGGCCTTTGCTAGTAGCTCCGGCATGCTCTTTGGCGGGCGCTTCATTACTGAGAAGAGGAAACTCAATGAGCGGAGGCCTCCCAAGAAGGCTGTCATGGTCACCTTGTCGTCAGGCTCTTCGACTTGAAGTACCTCCTCGTTAAAATGAGTGAGGTAACTCCTGAGGCTTTCATTTTTGTCCTGCTTTATGCTAAGCAGGTGTGTGGCAGGCTTCTGGTGGCGGCGCCCTCCGATAAAGTGTGACACGAAGGACTTGCTCAACTCCCAAAAGGTGGCGATGGAGGCTGGGGCGAGATTGGCAAACCACTGCCGGGCGGAACCCTTCAGTGTGGTTAGGAATGCCCTGCACATAATCTCGTCAGGGATATTATGCAGCTGCATTATAGTTTTGTAAGTCTCCAGGTGGTCCAATGGATGCTTCGTTCCATCAAAGGTCTCCATGGATGGCATTTTGAACTTCCGAGGAAGTGGGTAGTTCACCACGTCGGGTTTGAACGGTGTGTCCGTTCGCCTGACTAGGTAATCCACTGTCTCTGGTGCCTGTGCCTTCATGGCGTTGAAGACATCACCCAGCTGATTTTGCATTTCCCTGATCTTTTCGTCCCAGCGATTGAGGGCTTTCTTGGATGGATCATGGAAATAACTCCCCTCCTCCATGCTTTGGTTTTCACTCTCCCCCTTTTGGAAACGAGGATCCTCCCCATCAGAAGCAGAGGGAGGAGGTGGGAGTCCTCCATGATGTGCTCCTCCCGGAGGTGGGGGTCCTCCAAGATGGGCTCCACCTGGAGGTGGAGGTCCTTCGTGATGGGCACCGCCTTGAGGGGCGCTCGGAGGAACTCCAAAAGGGGCGCCCTGGGGATGGGCGCCCAGATGAGGAGCTCCATGGCCTGTATGGGCGCCCAGATGATGCACACCTCGGCGTGGAGCTCTTGGATGCCCTGGGCGCAGTGCTCCTTGCGGTACTCCTCCAAATTGTGCTCCTCCTTGCTCTGTGAGCATGAGTTGCAGGATCTACTGGTTTTGGGTCACCAGCTGCTGCATGGTCTCTAACATTTGTCGAGGGGTGGGAGCATGAGCATTTGGGGTAGGATTGGTCGGTGGAGGAGCATCCTCGCCCTCTCGTGAGGGATTATCTTCAAGTCGATTCATCAATCTAGTGGTGATCACCATAATTTTGATAAAGGAAGTCTTCTGGGGTGAGAACTTTAGTCGGTTCCCACAGACGGCGCCAAACTGATGATGCACAAATTAACTTCGCACACCACCGATCAAGTAATCGATAATTAATGTAGTAATTAAAGAAGAGAGAGAAATTATAGTGGTTCGGTCAGTGTGACCTACGTCTGTTGACACAAAAAATATCACTTTGCCTCTTCAACATCAAGAAAGCTGCATGAAGTCGCAACCTGCCATAATAGACAATGCAATTTCTCCAAAAAATCAAATCTTGTCAGAATCAAACAAAAACTGCAAGATCCTTCAAGATAGCCAAGAGAAGAGTACACATGAAGTTTCGGGCCATTTCGACAACATTTGGCCTAACTTCACTTCTCCGACAGCTAAACAGGAGCTCTCGGCGGCGACATCATCGAAGACGTAAAACTTCGATCAGAGCCTACAGATGACTCCAGCATGTCTCAAAAAGGCTCCATGCCAAATTTCAAGTCAAACCGACAACGTTTGACCCTCCATCAATGCTCGAGCAGCAAAATCAAGCCTCCCGGCGGCGGGAACCACCGAAGCCTTCGCTCATCAAACCAAGTGCATGAGTGGCTTCAACATGCTTCCAAAAGGCTGCACGTCAAATTTCAGGTCATTCTGACAACGTTTGACCAGGTTTCGATGCTCCGAGAGAAAATCAAGCCTACCGGCGGCGGAGCAACCCGGGACCATGACATCCAAAACGGAGCCATGGAACGTCTCAAAATGACTCCAATAGGCTCCCCGTCAAATTTCAGGTCAATCGGACATCGTTTGGCCACATATCAAAGCTCGGCATTTTTCCCGCAGCAAAATCAAGTGAAGCATCGACGGGACCCCAAACGGCTTCAAAACTCAAACAAAAGCCTATGGTTGGTCTTATTTATTGCTCAAGAGGCTTCACCTCAAATTTCAGGTCATTCCGACATCGTTTGATCAAGTTTCAGCTTCTGGCGGAAAATCAGCAGCTCTACGCGACAAAGTCTTCGGCTTTCCCGGAAAATTAGAAATTTTGCACTCTAAAAATGTAAGGATTCTCATCAAGTTTTCTACAGGGAAATCAAGCCAATAAATGAGAAGAAATGTCAGGAAAAATACAGAAGAAAACGGCGACGAAAAAGACCTCAAAACGACCGCAAAACGGGCTCCGAAGGGGAAAATTCCCCCAGGGTCGCAGGCCCCTGCGACCATGGCCCATGGTCGCCGGCGACCATGGAAGTCCGGGTCACCGGATTTTTCGCCGGTGACCCGTTTTTCCGTCCTTTTTCGCGTTTCGCGCACTTTGGCCCCTGTGGTTTCCTGAAAATGTGATTTTTAGTGCTTGAAATTGACTCATATTCGACGACATCTCGGATCCGCCGTCAAAAGCATAAAATCATCATTGATCGCTCCAAGATCGCCAACCGGCTGACCAAGAAAGTGCACTTTCTGTCCGACCGATTGTGAAATCGACAAGACAGATGTCACCGGCCCGCTCTTAGCTATCACTGTTTGAAGTTACATGTTCATCCGATGTCGATCAGCATGAAGATCCATCGATGATCATCGCCAAAAGAATTCCAGAAGACACGGCACGGCCCGCGACTCTTCGACTGCTCAGCGACCAATTAATGTGGTTAATTGGCTAGCTTTATGGCAGTCATTAACTCATTTCTTTGGACGGCCCAATCAGAAGCAAGCATTTGGGAGTTACAAGTCAATTGATTCATGGCATTTAAACCATGAAACTCCTCCCATCATGGCGATTAAATGCCCTTAATCTCTATCGGCCAATCAAATTCAAGGAAAAAGGAGTTACAAAATCAAGAAATAAATCTTGTAACTCCTCCCATTAAAGCCATTAAAGCCCATAAACTCTCCTAAATGGCTACCAAAAGCCTATAAATAGGAGAGCATTCCATTGAAATCAGGATCAGAAAAAAAGAGATCAAATCGATCAATCGGAAAAAGAATCCAGGCATCACTTCCAAAGCGCCACAGATCCAGAAATCTGAGAGAAAGAAAAAGAGAGAAAAACTCTGCTGAAGTTCTGCACCGGCCACCACTACAAGGTGACAAAAGTCCCTTGGGGGGGCACCCCCCCCCCCAAGGTCCTTGCCTTCTCCCGCTGCCTCCAATGGCTTAGACGTGGCTTTTCAGCCCGTCTACTTAGCTTTTTATTGGACATAGGACCTTCTCTTGGTCTTTGTCCTCTAAAAATTTGAGGTTATAGCCAAGCCAAGCGAATCAAGAGCATCTTCTGTTCTCATCTGCATGGATGATGGCGAAGCCCATACATGGCTTGCGACCGTCAATCTGAACGAGTCCCCCACAATCTCCTGAAAAGTTAGATCCTCCTTTTCTTGCTTTTCATTGTAGTTTGTATTTTTCTAAAAGAGACAAAAATCACAACTCTTGTCTTTCATTATTGATGAGAATTGTAAATCGGCTATAAACGCTACAAAATCGGCTATAAATGCCAAACAAAACACCGCCTTTCACGGCAAATCAAGAAAATGTCTCTTTTCTTAAATATTTGTGCAATGGAAAACTTGAAAGAAGTTGATTTCCTTTTTACTTGCGAAGGTTGATCTCCGGATCACCACTTGCAATTCCAAGTAAAATAGAAAATCTGGCACACCCACACAAAAGAAATGTTGAAACACGCTTCAGGCCCGCCAGGGCGCGAAAGGGCCGGACCCGACGGACTCCCACGTTCCGCCGACCCCGGTAGCCGCCCCACGGCGCCTCGGAGCGCGTTCCATCAAGGTCGCACACCCGGTGGGACTCGTTCATTTGAGAACACGGTGCTCGGAAATGAAATATTTGCATATCATACTTTTTGCTCTATGCTTATTCTTCTTTTCCGGATTCCTTGGTTACTTTCTAGCTGGTAGCCTATGTTGGATTTTGCATCCTAAAAAAAAAATGAGATGGGATTTTTTGGAAATTTCTATTTCTTTGAGTTTGTTTCCATTCTTTCTCTTTTCAAAAAAAAAAAAAAAATCAGTTTTCTTAGTTTGAATTCAAAATTGAGAAACTTTGATCCTATCCTATCGTTCTTTGGTGCTTGCAGAAATGTTGAGCCCGTTCGACTAAGGTTTTGGACCATCGTTTCTCTTCGATGAGTTCATTAGAGATTTCAAAAAAAAAATTAAAAAAAAAAAACAAAAAAAAAATCAGTTTTCTTAGTTTGAATTCAAAATTGAGAAACTTTGATCCTATCCTATCGTTCTTTGGTGCTTGCAGAAATGTTGAGCCCGTTCGACTAAGGTTTTGGACCATCGTTTCTCTTCGATGAGTTCATTAGAGATTTCAAAAAAAAAAAAAAAATCAGTTTTCTTAGTTTGGATTCAAAATTGAGAAACTTTGATCCTATCCTATCGTTCTTTGGTGCTTGCAGAAATGTTGAGCCCGTTCGACTAAGGTTTTGGACCATCGTTTCTCTTCGATGAGTTCATTAGAGATTTCAAAAAAAAAAAATTATTAAAAAAAAAAAAAATCAGTTTTCTTAGTTTGGATTCAAAATTGAGAAACTTTGATCCTATCCTATCGTTCTTTGGTGCTTGCAGAAATGTTGAGCCCGTTCGACTAAGGTTTTGGGCCATCGTTTCTCTTCGATGAGTCTATTTGGGATTTAAAAAATAAAAAAGGACATAGACCACTAAGGTTAAACCAATTGTGTTCTTTGATCACGATTGATTCAAGAAAGCCTTGTCCAGAGTGTGGAGACAGCTTGACTGTTCTAGGCAAGGGTCCTCCAAACGGGTTCATTAAGTAATCCTACCCTTACCTGGGGGCAATTCTATCAATTGAGGTTTCATAAGACCGGGTTAGGAGGCCTATGTGTACTCTCTCGTCTTTAAATCTTAAAAAATTAAAATCAAAATAAAAAAAAAATAAAAAAAAGATTTTCAAAAAAAAAATCTAAAAAAAAAATAAAAAAAATAAAAAAAAGATTTTCAAAAAAAAAATAATCTTAAAAAAAAAACAAAAATTTTCAAAAAAAAAAAATAAAAATAATAAAATAAAAAAAAATCTCCAAAAACTCGTCACTTTTGATTTCAGATCTGAGAAATTTTGGTTTCTTCTTTTCTGAGCACTGGCGCTCGCGGAAATCGCCGAGACCGTGTTCAGATCAGAATACCATTTGCTCTCCTTGATGGAACCAATCTTGACATTTCAAAAAAAAAAAAAAACTCGTCACTTTTGGATTCAGATTCGAGAAATTGTGGTCTCTTCCCTTCTGAGTACTGGCGCTCGCGGAAATCGTTGAGCCCGTATTTGAATCGGAATGCCACCTGCTCTCTTTGACGAATCCATTTCTGACCTTTCAAAACAAAGAATCCCATCTCATGGATGCGATCTCCAACATTTGTGCATAGCAGTACTGGTACGCCCTTTCAGGGTCTACTGTATCTGTGACCGGCACATTTGTAACTCCTACCTTATATTCTTCTTATCTCGAGCAAGCCCTGCTTCTCGATAAGTCGAATTTAGGTTTACAATTGCTTCTAGCAGTCACTGGAACGCTCATTCTGGGCTCACCATACTTGCTGTCAGAACAATTGTACCATCTATGGCTTTTTACCTTCTTCATGTCACTTGGGTCATGTCACAACCATAGAAATTCCCATTTATGATCATTATATTCTTGTAATTACTAATGGATGTGGTCTTGTTTCAGAAAACTTTTTTCGAAATTAACAATGGCAGCCTTAACCATTATCTTCGATGAGAACAAGCACCAACTCATGCTTCAACAGAAGCAAACCGAGCGCACTTACAAGCGCCCTGCCAGCTGCCGAAGCGTCAACTCCCTCGGCAACTCTCTGAACTCCGGGTCGACCTCGACTCCCCGGACCATCGTCTTCGGGACACTGGGACCATTCCCACTTCCCGAAGAACAAGCTGCGCCTGCTAAAAAGCAGAAGATCGCCTCTCAACGTGTCACTCCCGTGACACCAAAGGCGAGCGCCCAAAAGCCCGAAGCCCGCGGCACCCCCGCAAAGCCTCGACCAACAACCAACCAGGCCTACCCTAAGACTTGGTCTCCAAGACCTTCCCCAAAACAAAGAAGGTCTCAAACTTCCACCAAGCCAGCATACCTGGCCCCATTCAAAGAGAACCAGTTCTACCCTCTTGCCTACATGAAAGAGGAGAGACCCATCTCCAACCTGACTCCCAAGTCAACCCAGCATGAGCCGGCTTGTTCCTATAGGCCCAAAATTAGATCATGCATCACCAGGCCTCTACAAGCACCTGCCAAGGCCTACACTCCTTCAGTTCGACCCTTCATCTCTACAGGGGCCGAACTCGAAAGGTTCAAAGCTTCGCTGCAACAGGCAAAGGACCGGGTCCGGATCCTGTCCTTGCCTAACTACAAAGAAGACAGGCTCGGCTGCTGCGCCCGAGGGAGCACATCCTTCATCGTCAGAGCCCAGCCAGAGCTGACTGAAGCTCAAATCGCTCGTCGAGCACGCCGCCGTGCTTCATATCGACAAAAGAGACTAGAGAAGCAACGGATCCAGCCTCCTACACTTCAAGTCTCCCACAAATGGGTCGAAAAAGAAAGACCCGACCAAGTTGCTGCCGTCCATATGGTTGGAAAAACCAGAAGACGCCAAAGGTCAGCATAAAAAATCCATGTCCGACGTCCGGTGACCCGTAGCGTCACCAGGACACAAAGACATCCCGAAGAATCTCCTACCCCTTCAAGCCAAGGACGGGAGAGTAATCCTTCATCAAGCTCTTCGTCAAAAAGAATGAGCCCCAGCTCGGTCACCAGGACGATTTCTTCGTTCGAATCCCGAGGGATGAACGTCTTGGCTACAAGTTCTGAGCCACCACCTCAGAATCCACCTCGAGATGATGCGCTCACACGCATCTAGCAGTTGGAACAAGGCCAGCAGAGGATTGAAACTCTGATGGAAAACCTTCTCCTTGTCGTCCAAAATCAGGCGAACAATGAGCCTCCTCCGAATCATGGCAATAACGAGGAAAATTGTGAAGAAAATGAGTCACGCGCCCTTACCAAAAAGGACGTAGACAGTATCCTCGCCAAAGCTAAAGAAAAGGATATACTCAAAGAGCATGGGATCAAGCCACCATATCCTTTATGGATGGACTCGGTCCCGTTCCCCACAAAATTCAAGCATCCTACTCTCCAAACATATACGGGGAAAGGATCAGCCAGATAGCACGTCATCCACTTCAAGATTTTGACGGGAGCTATCGCGGATCAAGATGCACTCAAGATCCGCCTCTTTGCAAGTACCCTAAAAGGTACGGCCTTCGATTGGTACTCCACTCTTCCGGAGAACTCCATTCAGAACTGGGCTATGCTGGAGACACGCTTCCTGACCCACTTCCAAGGTGAGGATCATCTTGTTACTATGGCTCAGCTCTGCAGCCTAAAACAGGGAGAGAATGAGTCAACTTATGACTTCATTCACAAGTGGAAAGCAATGGCATACAAATGTTCAGATGTATTGCCACAGGCGTCGCTAGTCGACATCTGCCGAAACAACATGAGAGCCAGAATACGCTCCATGATCATCGGCAACAAATCAAAAAACCTGGGAGAACTCCTGGAAGCTTCTATGGAAGCTGAAACGGTGATTAAAGACCTCAACAGTCAGAAGTCATCAAGAAAAGAGCCAACCGCCATTGCAACCTCTAAACTAAAGAAGAAAGAGGTCCTTAATGTGCAAACCAAGTCAGTTCCTCAGCAACCAAAGAAAGCTGAAAATAGAGCTGCAGGTAAGAGACCTGAACTCTCTGATGCCTTCAAAGAGTGAGTAGAAAAGAAATATCCGTTCGATGAAGACGTTGAAGAAATCTTTGAGGCTCTCCTAGCAAATGGCAAACTCATTTTGCCAGAGCCCAAAAGACCTGGAGACGTTGGCAAAACCAATGATCCTCGGTACTATCAATACCACCAGATGGTCTCGCATCCTCTCAATCAATGCTTTGTTGTGAGAGAGAAGATAAACGAGATGTGGAAAAACGGAGTCATCACCTTTGACAAAAACTATGGGACTGCCTCCGTCAACATGGTGTCATGTGGACAAATACCAAAATCACCGAAGAAGAAGATCACTACTTCCTTCAAGGTGATAAAAAGAATTCAAACGTCCGAAGTGTTGGTTCCTTACCCGACACCAGACGGACAACCCATATGGGTACATCCCGATCTCTTGGAAGATGAAAGCTGGGAGATTGTAAAAACAAAGCCGACAGCTCAACAGCGAAGGCAGGCTAGGAAACATCTCCTCAGGCTCAAACGACAAGAGAAGACCCAGCCAAAACAAGAAGTCCATGAAAAGGCAGAGGCCTCCTCTACCACTTCACCCGGGGCAACAAAAACGTCCCTTCCAGAGACTTCAAAGGCGGTAAGAAACTTCACTCTCAGTGATTTCATGCCACCTCAATTCAAAAAAGAAGCCATGCAGGGGGCATTATACTCTTGCAACTCGGTAGTTGGATTCTCCATTGATGGATACGAGTCCAGCGACACTGACGATGGATTCGAGCCCAACTACACCGGCGAGTGGGAGGAATCTCTTGAAACAGGAGAGTATCTCTCCGACGAAGAATGGGTTCCTGAAACTCACCTTATGCCAGTAATCTGGTATAACCCCTTGCAACCACAAGGATCCTGGTCTGATGATGAAGAAGACCAAGAGGCTGCACAAGAAGATGCTGTTAACCCAGCACCTGTCATTGCTCCAGTGGAAATCAACTATGTTGAGCCACACGGAGAAGACGAAGAAGAGGATCTGGCTCCCATGCCTGATCTTGAAGAATATGCAAGGATCTTGCAGCGTCTCGCTCTAGAACAAGAGCAAGATCGTGTTAACGAGCCTCATCGCAACCCAGAGCCTGAAGTCCCTGAAGATAATCAGGTACTTCCACCCTTAACTCCTGAAAATGGAGAACATTGCTGGATTGACGATCATCTTACATCCGAGGATGAGTTTGACTCCGAGCAGGCAACATCTCCTATCAGAGCTTCCTGTAATGTAATATATCAGGACTATAGCTCTTCTGAAGCGTCGTCTGATGAGATTACCTATACTCCGACGACGCCTAGCAATGTATCCTCTGGAGCTACCTCGTCTCACGTGACTTTCACAGAGATGACACCCTCTCAGGTTTCTTCTCCTGAGACTGTAACTTCAGAATATACATTCTTCCCGACTCATCATCATGAAGAAAACCCAACTTGGGATGATGGATGGGTCAACGAAGAAGAAAAGCTGCTGGATGCTGTTCAGGACTCGCTCCCGGAAAATGCTCCGTGCAACACAATCACTGAGGATGGCAACTCTGCTGCAGATACAGCCTCAGTGGATGAAAAACGACAGCCTCTTGATCCTGAAGACAATCTTCCAAACGAAGATCCTTCTCAAGATGCTCTCGAAGTTGGTAGAGGCACCCGCTCTGGCCGGGACTACCACAAGAATTACAACCAATCTTCCTTTACTTATGTAAATCCTTTGGGAAAAGATGTTGTAAGCGCCCCCAGTGCCAAAAACAATGAACATGCAGGCCCCAAGGAGGCTTTCAAGTATGACTTGGTTGAGCACTTCAAACACATACCTGCACGTCTTCACATCCTAGACTTATTGCGAATGTCTCCACGCACTCGTGATAATCTCATCTCAGAATTACAAAAACTGAATGAGGATGTCGACAAACATGCCCCACAAGTCCTCCAAATTGAAATGGACTACCGGGTCAAAAACTCAGAAACCTCCTTAAAAGGAGAAAAAGAAAAAAGCGAGGGATCATGCATCCAATGCCTCTCGGTTCAAAAGGCAGCCAGTACAACCATCGCCTTCACTAAGGAAGACCTCCTACTTGGCGAAGCAAGGCACAACCGACCCCTGTACTTCACAGGGTACATCAAAGAAATGCCGATACATAGAGTTCAGATCGACCCAGGTTCTGCACTCAACCTTATCTCCACTTCGGCTCTCGAAGAGTTGGGCATCCCACCCAGCAAGCTAAGCCACACATCTGTATCTATCTTTGGATACGATGGGAGCGCTCAAAGGCCTATAGGCAAAATCAGGTTCAAATTGCAAATCGGTGATCTTATCTCTGAGGTTACTGTGTATGCAATAAAAACCCCCTCATGCTACAACATCCTTCTCGGACGTCCTTGGATACACGAGAACGGTGTTGTCCCTTCAACTCTACATCAATGCATCAAGTTCGTCGGCGACGACGGCATGGTACATCGTGTCTTTGCGGACAGAAAACCCTTCAAAGGTAAAGAAGTCCACTTCGCAGACTCCCAGATGTATGAAGGAGAAAAAGAAGAAGAGGAAATAGCACCCCCTGCTGAAAATCTCCAGAAAGATAAAGGCAAGGCTCCTCAAAAATCACCGGAAGAAAACAAACCCTCCGGCAAATTAGAAGAGAGTAGTCAACCTCCCTTCGTCATCTCCCTCAAGAATTCAAGACCTTTGGTCATCACGACTAAAGTGAAGAAGACGAAACAAAAGTCTGGGGGCAAATTTGTTGTTTCTCTCGTGTCTATCATGCAAGACACAGACTCGGACTCAGAGCCAGAAGACGATGCATCGTCAAGCCAAGCTGACGCTCAGCATGTTCAGCCTGCTCTCACTCCGACGGAGACACCTGCTGATGTAGAAGATCCTACGTCTGCTACCTTTGTTGTTCTGACAACATCACCAAAGCAAAGACCGATCTTCTTTCATAGATCGGATGCTTCTTCATCAAATTCCTTGCTTGAACCCTTCCAAAATGAAGGTATGCCTCAACTAGCTCTATATAGTCCTGTGGCACAAGCTATCGTGAAGAAAATGGGCTTTGACGCTCAGAACCCAGTCGGTTTGGGAGAAGGCCGCGGTATTCTCACGCCATTGGGGCCCGCCTTAACCAAAAGCCAGCTGGAAGATTGGAGACTCTACGGTCATGTAGAAAAGTCTTCATATGGGTTAGGGTATGATCCCGACACTCCTCTGAGACAGTTGACACAAAAGCTTAAAAGTCGTTTTACCGACCAAGCCTCAACATCTCAAGTCCATAAAGACATCGATCTCCCTGGATATCTCTTTAAAGAGTTACCTGACAAAGATCCAGGAAGCTCATCCAATTTGTACGATTTCTCTGATGATAAAGAGGAATCGTCCGATAATACAGACTTGTGCTATTCTGACCCAGAAGAACCCTCGTCTCCAAAAGAAATACCAGACTCAATAGGCGATTGGGACTATCTCATAGCAAGCCTTGAGGAGATCACCAATCAAGAAAATCCATGGAAAGGAACAGAGCCTTGGTCTGGTAATGCAGTCGAAACCCCAGAAGGCTTCGTTGAGTTGGAAGCCTCCGAAAATATTGTGGAGGAACCACCTTCGAACCTTCCGACAGAAGATTCTGTTCAAAAGATAAACTTGGGAACACCTGATAACCCACGTCCTGTATTCATAAGCAAGAATATAAAGGATGATGAGTTACCGAGTATATCGCTTTTCTTCGTGAGTTCGTTGATTGCTTTGCATGGTCCTATGCTGAAATGCCTGGTTTAGACCCCAAAGTAGCAGTCCACAAACTCAATCTTCAAAAAGACATCAAGCCTGTCAAACAAGGCCAAAGAAGATTCCGTCCAGATGTGATGGATAAAATTGAACAAGAAGTTCAAAAACTCAAAAGCGTTGGCTTCATCCGTGAGGAACAACATCCAGAGTGGTTGGCCAATATTGTCCCCGTGACAAAGAAAACTGGGCAGATCAGAGTCTGTATTGACTATAGAGACTTGAATGGCGCTTGCCCTAAAGATGAATTCCCACTCCCCATACCGGAGGTGATGATTGACAATACCTGCGGATTCGAGCGAATGACATTCATGGATGGCTTCTCTGGTTACAATCAGATAAAGATGCATCCCGAGGATGAAAAACACACTTCATTTCGGACTCCATTTGGCGTGTATTGCTACACTGTCATGCCATTTGGTCTGAAAAATGCTGGTGCCACATATCAGAGGGCTATGATGAAAATATTCCAAGATATGCAGCACAAGACGGTCGAATGTTACGTTGATGACCTCGCCGTCAAAAGCAGAAGAAAAGAAGACCATCTCAAAGATCTTCGGGAAGTCTTCCTCCGACTTCGCAAACACAAACTGCGGATGAATCCTCTAAAATGCTTCTTCGGCGTCTCGTCGGGTAAGTTTCTCGGATTCCTTGTTCGGAAAGTTGGAATAGAACTTGACCCCATAAAAGTCAAGGCTATTCTAGAAATGCCCTCTCCAAGAACCTTGAGAGAACTAAAAGGGCTCCAAGGGAGATTGGCCTACATCAGACGGTTCATCTCCAATCTTTCGGGGAAATGCCGTCCATTCTCTCGATTGATGAAAAAGGGTGTAGACTTTGTCTGGGATGCCGACTGTGAAGCCGCATTTCAAGATATCAAGTCATACCTGACCAAACCTCCAGTGTTAGCTGCCCCTGCCACTGGAAAACTATTCATCTTGTACACAAGAGCCCTTGATCACTCTCTGGGTGCTCTGCTTGCACAAGAAAATGATGAAAGAAAAGAAGCTGCTCTATAGTACCTCAGCCGCATGCTAGTAGGTGCAGAGCATCGCTACTCCCCAGTCGAAAAGGAATGCCTTGCAGTGATGTTTGCCGTACAAAAGCTACGTCACTACTTGCTTTTCAACACAGTCTACCTGGTCTCGAGGATCAACCTCTTGAAGGTCCTTGTCACGAAGGCCGGTTCTCTCAATGCCCGACTGGCAAAATGGTCCATCCTCTTGTCACAATTTGATATTAGGTATGTACCACAAAAAGCAATCAAAGGCCAAGCTCTAGCAGACTTTCTCGCAGAGCATCCATTGCCTAAAGATTCTCCACTCAGAGATGATCTCCCAGACGAACCTGTCTACAACGTGGAGACTTCCTCACCAAATGCCTCCTGGGACATGTACTTTGACGGTGCAACCAGGACAAATGAAAAAAGAAAGCTGATCTCAGGAGTTGGTATCTTCTTTGTTAGCCCCGACAAATACATGATTCCACATGCTTTCTCGCTACTGGAACCATGCACAAACAATGCAGCTGAATACCAAGCTCTGATCCTAGGATTGGAACTCGCCATTGAATCCGGTATCACCATGCTGTAAGTCTTTGGAGACTCTCAACTGATCGTCAACCAGATGAATCAGAAATATGAAGTCAGGAAGCCCGATCTGCTGCCTTATTACAACAAGGCACAATCGCTTCTGCAAAAGTTTGACATCTGCAACATCACCCACATTCGTAGAGGTGAAAACATCCGTGCAGATGCCCTGGCCGGACTTGCCGCATCAATGGCGATCCAGGAAGGGGAAAACATGCAAATTACAGTGTACGAGAGAAGGATCCTCCCTCCTCTTAACACACACCAAGCAGTTGCTGAATGCCACCGAGTGGTTGGAAGTCGGATCTCTATCCTTCAACCTTCAATCGGCGACTGGAGGGATCCGTTCATTGATTACACTATGTTCGGAATCCTACCTGAAGATCCAAAAGAACGGGTAAGCATACAAAGGCGAGCCCCAAACTTTCATTTGGATATTCCTTCAAAAATCCTCTACAGGAAATCATTCAACGGAGTACTTCTACGCTGCTTGTCACAACAAGAGGCCGAAGAAACACTTAAAGAAGTTCATGCTGGTCTTTGTGGAGCCCATCAGGCAGGTCCTAAGCTCTATGATCAGATAAAAAGGTTAGGTTACTATTGGCCTACCATGGTTGCTGATGCAATGCAATTTGCCAAACGCTGCCAGCTATGCCAAGTTCACGGAGATTACATTCACATGCCTCCGGAATGGCTGCATCCTACAGCAATCTCATGGCCTTTTGAAGCATGGGGCATGGACATCATAGGTCCTATCTCTCCCCCTTCAAGCAAAGGTCATCGCTTCATCTTCGCCGCTACGGATTATTTCTCCAAGTGGTCAGAAGCATTTGCGTTCAACGAAATGAAGACCTCATCAGTTCTTCAATTCCTACGCACCAACATCATTTGTCGTTTCGGCATACCCAAAAGATTCGTCCATGATAACGGACCACAATTCCGGGATCATCGATTCTACAGGTTCTGCGACAAATACAAAATTCAAAGCTGTCCTTCGACTCCATACAATCCGGCAGCAAACGGATTAGCAGAAGCCTTCAACAAGACACTCTGCAAAATCCTCAAGAAAATGGTCTCTAGTCACAAAAGAGACTGGAGCGATAAACTGTCTGAGGCTTTGTGGGCCTATCGAACCACCGTTCGAGGACCAACCCATAGCACACCATTCTCCTTGGTCTATGGATGCGAAGCTGTCGTGCCCCTAGAGGTACAAATTCCTTCTCTGAGGGTATCTCTACAAAATGACATGACTCAAGAAAGCAATGTCAAATTGCGACTCCATGAGCTGGACAATCTCGACGAGAGACGGCTCGAAGCTCGACAAAGCATTGAACTTTACCAAGCACGCATGGCAGGATCTTTTGACAAAAAGGTCAGGCAACGCGCCTACAAAAAGGGTGACTTGGTTCTTGCGGTAAAAAGACCAATGGTCTTCGCTCACAAGTCCAAAGGCAAGTTTGAACCAAAATGGGAGGGACCCTACGTCATCGACAAGGTCTTCTCCAACGGCGCATATGCCCTCCTAAACATGGAAGGCGACAGATGTATGCTGCCTATCAACGACAAGTTCTTAAAGCGGTACTACCCTTGAAGACTTACCCAACTGGGTAAGAGCAATGCCTGTATGGCCAAAACCTGTTCTCAGGTACTCGCTCGTCAAACCCACTCTCTTTAGAATTTTCATATCAAATGTCAAAATTTCTAGAGATTCAAAAACAATGCTTACTTTCATCGTTTCATTGTTCAAAAACAAAAAAATCCAAGTTTAGGAGCCTCTCCCTGACTTGACCAAAACTTTCGATCCTTGAACCAAAATTCATGGTTTGAAACAAAAATCCGGATTCAGGGATTTCCACCCTAGTCCACCATACCTTTTACCGCCAAATGGTTCTAGGTCAAAATTTACGACCCTCGTGTCTTTAAACAAAAAAAAAAATGGTTTTTCAAAAATCGTGGGGAAACGACATCAAAGTCAGTACCCGCAAAACAAAAAGTTTGAAAAAAAGCAAGGATGCGACATTCCATCGATACTTGCACCCAAAATCGCAGGGAAGCGACATTTCGTCGATACTTGCAAAATCCAAAAACCGTGGAGAAGCAACAAACCAGTTGATATCCACAACCCAATTTCAAAAATCGTGGAGATGTAACATACCAGTTGCTATCCACAACCCAAAATTACAAATGGTTCGAGAAAACCTCAAATTTCAAAAATCGCGGAGAAACGACATCAAGTCAGTACCCGCAAAACCAAAAGTTTTGGGAAAAGCAGGGAAGCGACGCTTAGTCGATATTTGCACCCCAATTCGCGAGGAAGCGACATTCCATCGATACTTGCAAAACCTAACCCGCAAGGAAGTGACATTCCATCAATACTCGCAAAACCGAATGAGCAAGGAAGCGACATTCCATCGATACTTGCAAGACCATTCAGCGGGGAGGCGACATTTAGTCGATACCTGCATTTTGAAAACCAAAACTCGGCTATAAATGCCAAAATCCGGCTATAAATGCCAAAACAAAAATTTCTGGCTATAAATGCCAAAATCGGCTTTCATGCCAATAAAACAAAACTTGGTTTTCAAAAAACTCGGCTACAAATGCCACACAAAAAAAACCTGACTCTCATGTCAAAACCGGCTATAAATGCCACAAATTGGCTATCAATGCCACCAAACCGGCTATAAATGCCACAAATTGGCTATCAATGCCACCAAACTGGCTGTAAATGCCACAAAAATCCGGCTTTCATGCCAAATTCGTTTTCCCTACCAAAATAACCATTTGACAAAAGATTTTTCACAAAATGACAAAGCTTTTGATCAAATCCCATTTAGCAATTGCTTTCATCACAAAAAGATTTGAGTGAGCGTAGGGAACACAAAAAAAAGGTACCAAAAAAATACATATGGTACCAAAGCAAAAAAAAGGAAAGTGTTCACAAGCACTACAAAAAAAGAAGTACCAAAAAAATACATGTGGTACCAAAAAAAAAATAATAAATAAGAAGAATAGTTTCTGCTACAAAAAATCAGGAGCTCAGCCAAAAATGGTCTCCAGCCAAAGCTTCAGCTCCTCAAGCAAACTTTTGGCATCAGCCGTCAGAGTTTCCAAGGCACGCTTCTTCAGGAACTTGCCATGAGATGCTGGCGAATGCCGTAACCCTTCTTTAACACCGGGAAGCTTTTCCCCATCAGTTTGCCATTGCTCGTTCTCTAGAGTCCTCCTCTCAAGAACTTGACCGGCATCTGCAACCCTGCGAATCAGAGTACTCTCCCTGTCACGAGCCTCTGTTATAGCAGTCCACTTAGCATCAACTTGTGCCTTCAAATGCTCGAGATGCTTCCTGGCCATTTCGACCTCTCCATCAAGGATGTCAAGGTCGCGCTTTAATCCAAGGATGACTAGCTCTTCCTTATTCTTCTCTCAGACTAGCTGCTTCTTGCTTTGTGTAGCCTCATTCAGGTCAGACTTAGCCTTATCAGCAGGGTCCAAGAACATCTCCTTGAAGAATTGGTCGTCAGGGAAATCCATGGTCTCAAACCACTTGTCACCCAGTGCAATGATCCTATCAACGATCGCCCTGGTACTTGTGACATCCAGACCAACCTCTTCGGTATCAGTGAGAATCTCCTGTACATGTGGGATCATGCCAAATCCTGCCTCCAAATGTCCAGAAAAGAGAGTCTTGATCCAAGAACTCAAAACCCGAGCCAGCACCTTCTTCGCAAATTGAAGAGACGAACTGGATGAAGATTCACCCTTCTCCGTTGATCGGCTGCTCATGTCATGACCCATTGGAAGAGTAACAAAAGAACTCTTTCCACTTGGAGCCACTGGAGAGGGAATCTCAACACGAGGCATCTCCTCAATCATGTCAGAATTGGTCTCTACCTCCGGATCGACCTCTGGCATCCCTTGCTCTGGTTCTGAAGAAAGCGATGGACTCTCTTCTGTCACTTCAAAACCTGCAAATGAAACACAAAAAGGTATGAATATGATCCTGTTAAAAAAAAAAAAAAACCATCAGGGTCATCACTACAAAGTACCTTCTTCGACGACTGGCGGAACACTCTCTTCCTCCATGAACTCATCGGAAGCATCATCAACATTTCCGTCCATTGATGGTTCAAAGTCATCGGAATCTTGTGGCGAGTCAACTGACAAGAAAAATGTTAGCAAATCAAGTCGCAGGCACAAAAAAAAGAGAAAGCGAAAGAAGTTATACCAATTGGAGATTCTGGAATCATTCCAGAGTCCCTCGGCTCTTCTTCAGATGCCATAACCGGCTCCATCACCGCCTCATCGGTCGGAACCTCAGGCATCGCCAAGTCTTCATCCTCTGCTAAAAAAAAAAAAAAAAGCAGCAGCAGGGTGAGAAAACAAATCAGAACATGGAAAGCCCCATGAAAGAAGCAGAAAAAGAAAAAGGAAGAATCATACCTTCACCGATGGTCTCTTCTTCCCGAATCCTCTTCTCCGGAGGGTCGTCAGCTTCCCCTGGCACCTCCTCATTGACAGTGAGAGGGACTTCCACATCAGGAGAGTCTTCGTCCCGCCCCATGTGACGCTGACTCCTCTTCCTCTTACTTCTGTGGGCTCGCTTCCTAGAAGATCCTGCCCCACTGTCAGAGTCAGGTCTCCCACTTGACTCCTCACTGGATCAGTTGTTGCCTCATCTCATCTCTGTTGAGAGAGTCACACTCTTCAAGATTTCTTTCCACAAACTGGACCTTCTCCCAGGCCTGCTGAACGGCCACATTAGAAGATCTGGCGGATTAACGAGGTACGCTTGTAGCAGGCTCTTTACCCTTGTTCGTTCTGGAGGAACCACCTGCAAAGGTTGGAAAAGAAAAAGATCGTCATCAAAATGACAGGATTTCGCTAAAAAGAAACAAAGGATCACTTTGTCCCACCAAAAATCTGGCGAAATTTTGGCATGGTTTCGGGGCAATTCTGAAGAAAAGGGAAATACCCCGAAAGAAATAGAAAATTTGAAGATGGGCTCAACATCGCTGTGAGCTCCGAAACTCCAAACTTTCGAAACCTCAAAATCTCCGCAAAATCAAGAATGGCTCAACATCACTACGAGCTCCAAATTCCCAAATTTGCAAAGATCTTCAGGTATGCTATCACATCATGCTACTCAATTCAATTTACAAAAAGTACATGCATGAACATCTAGATTTGCATAAAAACGCATTATCATGATGAGCCAAAAAAAAAAAAAAAAAAAAAAGGAAACTTTCTCAAAAAAAAAAAAAAAAGGAGAAAGAAAAGAAAAAAAAAGAAACTTTCTCAAAAAAAAAAAGGAGAAAGAAAAGAACAAAAAAAAAAGAGAAACTTTCTCAAACAAAAAAAAAGAAGAAAAAAAAAAAAAAATCAGGCCACGTGGTTGTACGGATCTGTCCTTACGGCCCACAAAAAAAAAAAAAAAAGAGAAAAGAGACACACGTGAAAAAAAAAAAAAAAACAGAAATCACGTGGAAAAGAAAAGAAAAAAAAAAGAGAAGAAGAATAGAAAGAAAAGAAAGAAAAAAAAAAAGAAGAGAAACTTTCTTTTTTTACCATCCTATTCTCTACATAAAGTTTTCTTGAAAGAAAAAGAGAGAAAACTTACTTGAAGCCATTGATGGAGAAGAAGAAGGAAAAAGCTTGAAGATCCTTGAAGAAGAAGAACTCTTGGTCTTGGAGCTCTCTTGAGATTGTTGCAAAAGAAAGCAATAAGAGCAAGAGATCCTACCTCCCTTTGCTTTTATAGGAGAGAGCAAATCAAAGAAGGAAACAAAGAAGAAAGGTAAGTGTTACTAATTAGTAACCTTACCAAAAGAGAAGGAATTAAAAAGATTCTTTCCCAAAAAGAAAGATGTCTTTGAGAGATTTTCTCCCAAAATCAATCAATGAGAGATTCTCTCCAACAAAATAGGATATTGAAGATTCTTTCCCAAAAAGAAAGATACCTTGAGATATTCTCTCCCAAATTAAGGGAATATGAGAGATTCTCTCCCATAAAGCTATTTTTAGATATTCTCTATCCAAATGAGATATCTTTAGATATTCTTTACAAAAATGGCCCCACATGTGATCTAAGCCATCCTAAAAAGCTTAAGGTCCCATGGGCTAGCCCATATGAGCCAGGTTTGACCACCTAGGCACTATAAAAAAAAAAAAAAAAGGCTTTTAGTCAGGAAAAAATCCCTCTTACCAAGAGCATACAAAAATGGTTCCATGCCTCTTTTGAGTTGATTGAACCATACAAAAAATTCCAAGCCCCATGAGCTTCCAAAAATCAAACCATCCAGCCTCATATGCCAAATTGAGCCAAAATCTTGAAATTGACATTCCACAAAAATCCAAACCACTCCAATGGACCCACACAGTCCCAAAGAGTGACCAAAAACCAAAGCCTGGTCCCCTAACTTGCCACATACAGCTTGTTAGGTCACAAGATCAAAACCAAAACCCGACCCCCTAACCTGCCACATACAGCTTGTTAGGTCACAAGGTCAAAAACAAAAGCCCAAATCCACATCCCTGATGTCATCTTCAAAACTTTGCCTCGAGATGGTCCCTGATTCCTTTCATTTACCATAAAATTCCCCTGGAAGCTCAAAGGCTACTCTACCAAAGGAAAGATTGCTCAAAGACTCTTGGTCAAGACACAAGCTCTCCTTCAAAAATCTCTTCGAGGCACATCGACTATAAAAGTCAAGCAACTCGTCGCTGTACCTCGACGGGGCATTTGTTGACACAAAAAATATCACTTTGCCTCTTCAACATCAAGAAAGCTGCATGAAGTCGCAACCTGCCATAAATAGGCAATGCAATTTCTCCAAAAAATCAAATCTTGTCAGAATCAAACAAAAACTGCAAGATCCTTCAAGATAGCCAAGAGAAGAGTACACATGAAGTTTCGGGCCATTTCGACAACATTTGGCCTAACTTCACTTCTCCGACAGCTAAACAGGAGCTCTCTGCGGCGACATCATCGGAGACGTCAAAACTTCGATCAGAGCCTACAGATGACTCCAGCATGTCTCAAAAAGGCTCCATGCCAAATTTCAAGTCAAACCGACAACTTTTGACCCTCCATCAATGCTCGAGCAGCAAAATCAAGCCTCCCGGCGGCGGGAACCACCGAAGCCTTCGCTCATCAAACCAAGTGCATGAGTGGCTTCAACATGCTTCCAAAAGGCTGCACGTCAAATTTCAGGTCATTCTGACAACGTTTGACCAGGTTTCGATGCTCCGAGAGAAAATCAAGCCTACCGGCGGCGGAGCAACCCGGGACCATGACATCCAAAACGGAGCCCATGGAACGTCTCAAAATGACTCCAATAGGCTCCCCGTCAAATTTCAGGTCAATCGGACATCGTTTGGCCACATATCAAAGCTCGGCATTTTCCCCGCAGCAAAATCAAGTGAAGCATCGACGGGACCCCAAACGGCTTCAAAACTCAAACAAAAGCCTATGGTTGGTCTTATTTATTGCTCAAGAGGCTTCACCTCAAATTTCAGGTCATTCCGACATCGTTTGACCAAGTTTCAGCTTCTGGCGGAAAATCAGCAGCTCTATGCGACAAAGTCTTCGGCTTTCCCTGAAAATTAGAAACTTTGCACTCTAAAAATGCAAGGATTCTCATCAAGTTTTCTACAGGGAAATCAAGCCAATAAATGAGAAGAAATGTCAGGAAAAATACAGAAGAAAACGGCGACGAAAAAGACCTCAAAACGACCGCAAAACGGGCTCCGAAGGGGAAAATTCCCCCAGGGTCGCAGGCCCCTGCGACCATGGCCCATGGTCGCCGGCGACCATGGAAGTCCGGGTCACCGGATTTTTCGCCGGTGACCCGTTTTTCCGTCCTTTTTCGCGTTTCGCGCACTTTGGCCCCTGTGGTTTCCTGAAAATGTGATTTTTAGTGCTTGAAATTGACTCATATTCGACGACATCTCGGATCCGCCGTCAAAAGCATAAAATCATCATTGATCGCTCCAAGATCGCCAACCGGCTGACCAAGAAAGTGCACTTTCTGTCCGACCGATTGTGAAATCGACAAGACAGATGTCACCGGCCCGCTCTTAGCTATCACTGTCTGAAGTTACATGTTCATCCGATGTCGATCAGCATGAAGATCCATCGATGATCATCGCCAAAAGAATTCCAGAAGACACGGCACGGCCCGCGACTCTTCGACTGCTCAGCGACCAATTAATGTGGTTAATTGGCTAGCTTTATGGCAGTCATTAACTCATTTCTTTGGACGGCCCAATCAGAAGCAAGCATTTGGGAGTTACAAGTCAATTGATTCATGGCATTTAAACCATGAAACTCCTCCCATCATGGCGATTAAATGCCCTTAATCTCCATCGGCCAATCAAATTCAAGGAAAAAGGAGTTACAAAATCAAGAAATAAATCTTGTAACTCCTCCCATTAAAGCCATTAAAGCCCATAAACTCTCCTAAATGGCTACCAAAAGCCTATAAATAGGAGAGCATTCCATTGAAATCAGGATCAGAAAAAAAGAGATCAAATCGATCAATCGGAAAAAGAATCCAGGCATCACTTCCAAAGCGCCACAGATCCAGAAATCTGAGAGAAAGAAAAAGAGAGAAAAACTCTGCTGAAGTTCTGCACCGGCCACCACTACAAGGTGACAAAAGTCCCTTGGGGGGGCACCCCCCCCCCCCCCCCCCCAACAAGGTCCTTGCCTTCTCCCGCTGCCTCCAATGGCTTAGACGTGGCTTTTCAGCCCGTCTACTTAGCTTTTTATTGGACATAGGACCTTCTCTTGGTCTTTGTCCTCTAAAAATCTGAGGTTATAGCCAAGCCAAGCGAATCAAGAGCATCTTCTGTTCTCATCTGCATGGATGATGGCGAAGCCCATACATGGCTTGCGACCGTCAATCTGAACGAGTCCCCCACAATCTCCTGAAAAGTTAGATCCTCCTTTTCTTGCTTTTCATTGTAGTTTGTATTTTTCTAAAAGAGACAAAAATCACAACTCTTGTCTTTTATTATTGATGAGAATTGTAAATCGGCTATAAACGCCACAAAATCGGCTATAAATGCCAAACAAAACACCGCCTTTCACGGCAAATCAAGAAAATGTCTATTTTCTTAAATATTTGTGCAATGGAAAACTTGAAAGAAGTTGATTTCCTTTTTACTTGCGAAGGTTGATCTCCGGATCACCACTTGCAATTCCAAGCAAAATAGAAAATCTGGCACACCCACACAAAAGAAATGTTGAAACACGCTTCAGGCCCGCCAGGGCGCGAAAGGGCCGGACCCGACGGACTCCCACGTTCCGCCGACCCCGGTAGCCGCCCCACGGCACCTCGGAGCGCGTTCCATCAACGTCCACTTCAAAAGGGCTGAGGTCGCCGGATATTTTATATCTCAAATGTGCAGAGGTTACAAGCTAGGAGAATTGGTGTGTAGAAGAGAAAGATTTTCTTGCTCCTCAAGTGCTGGTGGGGCTCTTCTATTAATAGTCTTCCCCTAACAGATGGGGACGACTTTACAGCAACGTTTACTCTACTTCGATGGAGCCTTTGAACTATCCTCGATGGACGAGGCGGTTGGGATACTCTCCGCAGGACTTGGTAAAAGCGGGATAAGGATTGACTATTTCCAAAGCGATGAGGGTTGCCTTGACGTGGCCAGGCCTTATGGATTTGGGCATGGACCTCATTGGACTAACCGGATCTTTATACATTTAAGCCCTGGCTCAGCATGGATTGGGCCACTTGGGCCTGACTCATCACAAATCATGAATTTTGGTGAGATTTTTCTGTAAATTCAAATTATGGATTTTGTGAGATTTTTTCTTTACAAAGGAATGAGTGTTTTTCAGATAGTTGTTTTCTTGATTTATTTAATTTGGTGTGCATTGGATAAACGAATAGGATTCATGCGTGGAAATTTGCAGTTTGGATGAATTTTGAGAGATTTGCTTTGGACATGATATGACTATTTTATGGATTGTTGTTTATATTGTTGTGACATTATTCTTTGAAGGATTGACCCTAACACTGGTTATGGCCCTTGATCAGATCTAGGATAAGTTCAAGAAAACCAACAATCACACAAGAACCTATCAACCACACACTGAAAGGAACACACAATATACGTGGACAACCCGATCTTGGGAAAAAACCACGGATACTGGAACCTAGAATAAACATGTGGATAGATGCAGAATTTGTCATTTGGCTAAAAGTAGATCACAAAATACCGGTCTTTATACACCATTACCAGTTCCTGAAGCACCTTGGGTGGATGTTTCTATGGACTTTGTTTTGGGTCTTCCCAATACAAAGAGGGCGCAGATTCTATATTGGTCGTGGTTGATCGATTCTCCAAAATGACACATTTCCTTGCTTGCAACAAAACTTTGGGTGGTTCACATGTGGCTAAGTTGTACTTCAAAGAAATTGCCAAGCTTTATGGGGTTCCGAATACCATCACATCCGATTGTGACTCAAAATTCATTAGTGATTTTTGGAGACACTACGTTGGAAAATGGGGACTCATCTATAATTTAGTTGTTGTTATCACCCCCAAACGGTTGGCCGAACAGAGGCAGTCAATCGGTCACATAGAAATCTATTAAGAAGTTTGGTCGGAGAAAATAAGCGTCAATGGGACTGCACATTATCACTAGCTGAACTTGCCTATAATTGCTCGAAGAAGTACTAACAGGAAAGTCTCTTTTTGAAGTAGTTCATGGAAAATTCCTAACAGCCCACTAGGTCTTGCTCCTTTGCCAATTACTAACAGATTTAGTGGAGATGTGGATTACATGGCAACTACATCAAGGACTTGCATGCACAAGTTGGAAAGAAATTGCAAGAAAGTAATAAGAAGTACAAACAACATTTGATAAACATCTAAGACATGTAGATTTCAAAGAAGGAGACTTAGTGTGGATCAATTTACGGAAAGAAAGGTTTCCAAGAGGCAAACTAAGGAAACTCTGTCACACAGTTGATGGACCATTCCGTGTGTTAAAGCATCTTGGTGATAATGCTTATCAGATTGAACTACCAAGAGATATGGACGTGTTAACCACCTTCAATATAGTAGATTTGCAACCTTAATACGTGGAATCAGATAGCGAGGATCTTAACTCGAGGTTGAGTCTTTCTCAAGCCAGGGAACTTGATGGTGGGCCATCCAAGGATCCATGCCACTTGGATCCAGAACTAAGTGTAGCACAAAGGACGTTAAAAAGGGAAATCAAAATTCCTTCACGATCCCTACAATTATGGGTTAACTGATAGTAGTTCTCATTGCAATTACTTGTGATTACTTTCTGTAATGAAGATATCCGTGTTCATTATATGGAGTTACTATTTTTTCTCCAAATTGAATGAAACTTTCTAAGTTCAGTCCAAAACTCTTTCATCTCATCTCTAACCACTGGCTTTAACAAAGCCTTGAGTTGAGTTGCAGGCTTGCAACTCGAGTCAATCTTCTTCGCCTCACTACGGAATCTCATTGAGTAACATGTGTTACATCGTGAGAGATCCATTCTTCCATTCCCATAAGTATGACCTCAAATTGAGTTTTTTCTTCTGAAAACACCATTCATCATCAATCTACTACACAACAACAATTTTAAGTGGGATACACCATAATAATATAAGTACATTATAGCGACATTCATCTTATGAAATCTCAACATTGCTGATAGCCCATGCGCCTCAATCAAAATATTCCATCAATTTCTATCCTCATGAATTGGGATAGATTTAGATGAAAATATCAATCCTGAATAAGCCACCCTTGAAAGAGCAACGACCAAATGGTTACATCATCGGCTGAGACCAACTCCCTTTAACCAATATTTCCACTCCTTCTCTTCATTTAAATTTTTTGCTACTATGTGTCTTTCTCTTCTTTATGTTTCAGATGAAAGAACAAAAATGAGTTTTTCCAATGGAGCGCATACATCTTCCATTGGAACCAAAAACCCATTTCACAAATACAATCGAAGAAAGAAATGTGGTACCGTCTTCACTATTTGGAACTCCAAAAACAGAACCCATTTTCAAATTACTGGCATAAACAAAACCCACCTTTCCTTCCCCTTTGTAAAATAAAAAAGAAAAAAAAAAGATTTGAGCTTGCCATTGTCACTTACAAGCAGAGGTAGAGTGAATCAGGAGGGAAATATCTTGTGCTCATTGATGGAGGAATGGAGAGGAGAAACAAGAATGCAGAACACAACCAAACTCGCATGCTCCGCTAGAGCTTTTCGTGAGAGTGAATGATAGGTTTTTGACCTTTTGGAAGTCTCCTTTAAAAATGGGCAAGATTGTTATTAGCTGAAATATGTAAGGATAAACTTGTCCTAAAACCCACTTCAGACTTTTATCTCTGTTTAAAATCTCTTCCTTTTTTAGAGGGGAGTGTTACACAGCGCTGGACGTTTTTTAAGAGAAAACGCACCTCCCGATTGTTGGCACAAAAAATGTCACTTATGCCTCTTCATACATCTTCAACATCAAAGAAGTCACATGAAGCTTCATTAAGCAACACAAGTATGATTTTCAAAGCTCTTGTGCCATTTTGGAGAAGTTTCAACGTCATTTCGTGTGCAATGACTCTTCTCACGATAAAATGTGCAAAAACTACTTCAAGCATTAAATCTTCTTAAAATCATCCGAAAACTTCAAGATCCTTTAATAAAGACATGCAGAGTGTGCACATTAAGTTTTGGGCCATTTCAACATTAATTAGCCTGACCTCACTCTTCCAGCAACTAAATGGGACTTTTTGGCGACAATAATGTTGGAGACCCTACCTATTCCACGAAACCAAGCATACAGTTTTTTTTTTTTAAAATACCACTAGAAGGCTCTACAACAAATTACAAGCTATTCCGACATCATTTGGCCTAAAGAGCAAAAGTCACATTCTCCTCACAACAAAATAAGCCATTCTAAAGACAACAGCATCAGAGACATCAAATCTTCAATCAGAGCCTGTGGATGGTCTTGAAATATTACCAAGAGGCTCTGTGTGAAATTTTGGTTCAAATCCGACATCATTTGACCCAACATCAGTCTTCTGGCGTTAAAACCAGGCATCCCGACGGAGACCACTGAAATGATCATTCTCCAAACATAGCACATGGATGGCTTCAAAATACTCCCAAGGGGCTACATATCGAGTTTCGGGTCATTTCGACATCATTTGACCCAACTTTAGCCCCTAGTAGCAAAGTCAAGTCTCTAGGCGGAGGAGTCCATTGGGACCATGACACACAAATTAGAGCTGGAAGATAGTCTCAAAATACTTCTAGGAGGCTCCCTGTCAGATTTCAGTTCAATCGGATATCGTTTGACCGCACATTAAAGCGCACCATATTCTCACGACAGAATTGAATCTACGAGCGACAGGACCCCTAGCAGCTTCAAAATTCAAATAAAAGCATGTGGTTGGTCTTATTTTATGCGCATGAAGCTCCACCTCAAATTTTAGGTCATTTTGACATCATTTGACCTGGTTTTGGCTTCTGGCGATAAATCGGTGCCTCCGTGCGACAAAGTCTTCTGCTTTCGCACAAAAATGGAAACTTCACTCCTCGTTTTGCACAGCTTTCCATCTACTTCACTGCAAGAAAAATATGTCAAAATTATACAAAAGTATCAGCAAAATAATCCAAAAAGAAAGAACTAAAAAAGATCAGAAAAAGCTATCAAATAGGCACAAAATGCCCTATGTTTGCCGGCGACCATTACTGCATGGTCTCCGGCAACCATGGAAATTCAGAGTCATCGGATTTCCTTGGAAACCGATATTTTGGGTCCTTTTTCCATGTTTAGGCCATTTTGCCTATATAACTTTTTAAAAATATGATTTTTGAGGCACAAAGTCCGTCGATTTTTATCAACATTAATGATTCATCATCAAAATCATGGATTCTTCATTGGACACCTCAAAGTTATCATTTGGCCAACCAAGAAAGCATACTTTCTGCCCAATGGATCGAGAAATCAACAGGACAAATTGTATCGGCCCATCCGCGGTGATCAATGTCTGAAATTGTATGATCATTCGACATAAAATGATATGAGAAATTCATCGGAGATCAAGGCACTCTAAGTCGCGGGTAGAATTCCAAAAGTTGCAAGATGGCTCGTGACCTTTTAATTTCCAACATGTGCTTTGGCAGTTACTTGATGCAGGATAGACCTGTGGTCCCCCATGGGTTAACCCACCAATGGGCCCAGCCCATATACCTCGACCAAGCTCTTTGGGCCCGACCCTCTATTTTCATGTTTTAGTTTATTAGGTTTTTATTTTATGCTATTTTATGGTTCATATTGGATGTTTTAATCCTGGCCACCAATGTGTTTGGATGGTCCATATTAGTTTTATGGTTAGTTATTTTTATCTATTTAAGCACTGTAATGCCTCTTGGCTTAGTAGTTAATGATTAATGAAAATTTTATTGCTTGCTTTTAGGTTTTCCGGAGTTCTTTCTTCCTCGCTTGCGATGGGGAGTTTGGTGTGAGGCCTAGAACTTTCAGGCGAAAGTCTGACATATCCCTTCCACTCTCCCATCTCTTGTCTCTCCGTCTTTGCCTGCCTCACACCTGGTACCCCGCTCCGCATCAGTACTTAATGCAATTAATGGCCTATTATCTTAGACAACCCAATCAAAATGCAAGAAAATGGAGTTACAAATGAAGTGCAATCATGGCATTGAAATGTGTGACTCCTCTCATCATGAAGATTCGATGCAATTAATGGCCACCACCTTGCATTGGTCACTCAAATTTTAAGAAAAAGGAGTTATAAATCCATGATAATAAAATGTGTAACTCCTCCCATGATGGAGCATTAATGCATTCAATGCATTCAAAGCCGATAAATCTCTCATCGAAAGCCTATAAAAGGAGGTCTCTCCCACCATTCTCCAACGTTGCTGCTATGCTCTTACAACGTTCAATCCCTTGCTAAAGAAGTCTGTCAACAGACACCACCACAAGGTGATTGATGACCCGCAAGGGGTCACCCCCACAAGGCCATTTCCTTCTCTTTCCATGGCTTAGATGCGGCTCCTTAGCCCGTTTTCTTGGATTTTTATTGAATATAGGATCATTCTTATTTCCTTGTTCTCTAAAAGTTTGAGGACCAAGCCACGCCAAAGAATTAAAAGCATCGTAAGTTATCAATCAGAGGAACGTCAAAGGAGTCCAAATATGGGCTGTATCCACCAATCCGAACGAGTCCCCACAATCTCTTGAGAAGTCATATTTCATTTTCTTAGTTCTTATTGTATTTGTATTTTAAAAGAGATAAAAATAACAAATCTTGTTTTTTCAATGAGAGTTACAAAATTTCCATTTATGGCATCAAAACTTGCCTCAATGACAAACACAAAATCGCCTTTCAAGGTAAAAAAACACCGCCTTTTATGGCAAGCAAAGGAAATTCTCCTTTCATGGCACCCAAAAAACCAAAAATCAAATTATGTCTCTTTTAAACACAAGTGCAATGAAAAGTTAGAAAAAAGGTTTATTTTCTTTTCTACATTGAAAAGTTGATCTACGGATTATTTCTTTTCTCTTTCAAGTCAAAAAGAAAATTTGACTTATCCGTAAATCAAAACCCGACTGTCCGTTTGCTACGGGTTATGAAAGGGTTGGATCCAGGGGAACGATTTCCACATTCGCTGATTCCAGCAGTTCCCGCAGTCTCGAACGCGAACACGTCCACCACTAATTGGGCCACTGGAATGTATGATGATCATGTAAGTCCATTGGATGGGTCATCCATAAGATTATCATAGCCTTTTGATCCATGGTCCTAAAACTTGATGGTTTAAAAGCATTATTTTATTATGATTTTAATCCAATTGTGAGGAAAAGTTTGATGAGTGTCAAGCTTGGACTTTGACTATTTATTGGGGGTAGTGTGTGTGAAAAGAGTCGATTGACTCAATATGGGCCCATGACAAAAAAAAAAAGATGGGCGAAAATGGGGTGTTTTTAAAGTGGGACGTTTTTTAAAATCTCCCTTTTTTAAATCTTAAAAAAAAAAAAACAGGTTGCTCAGAACAATTGAGTTAAGATGCTTTTCTCATGCACGCCTTTGGATAGCATCTTAAAACTTCTTCTTGGGTAAACTATGAGAACCGATGCTCGGTGAAGGATGCACAACGCCATGGACACACCAGGATACATCAGAGATATGGACTTTTCAAAAAAATTTTTAAAGCCCATGTTTAAGTATCTAAGTATATCATGGACTATAAGCAAGCTTAAAAGTGCTTACTCATATAGCAAAGAAGTTGAATTGATTGCCAATTTATGATGGAATATATAATTGCTGTAACACATGTTCAGACCCTCCTACAAATTATACCAGTTGACAGTATGTCTATAGCATAGGTTGATAATTTCCACAATATGTGACCCAAATATTCGGGAATGAACATAAAATCATTGATTTTGATCATTGTGCAACTTCATTTGCAGCAAAATGCTGACAAGGTTCTTTGATATTGGCAAATGTCAACCCAAAATAGTGAGGATGCATTTTAAGTTTCGATTCAGACAACATGCATGGAAAATCTGTATACATCATGGCAGAGTTTTAAAACCACAATTTTAATAGTCATGTGCATCTACAATTTGAGCCTCATTCATTCTTTCCTTGTATCTCCTGAATCCTTCTTATGGAACCAAAACTTACATGTAAGCTGGTTGGGTATCTTTGTCCACCACAAAACTCGATAATGTATTTGAAATGTTGGAAATTCCATTATAAAAAACTTCACATTGTATGATGTAAACTACGGACGCCTGGCTAGTAGGCTATTCCATCAAATAATAAATTAACTATAATAAAAGAAAATGAGACTCCACTAGATTCAGTTGAATTGAATTAGTTTGATACTCTCATGTTGCTCTTCAACATTTTATTACAATAAGAACAAGATTGGTTCCAGCTGATACGAGGACATAAATATGACTGGATTTTACTATAATGAAGAAGTTCACATTCATTGATCCTTCTGTATTACTTATATGTTATACACATGTGGTTCACATGCCTATGTAAAAATAACATATAGGCTACAAAGATAATACAAAACATAACTTAAGCAAAATGAAAAAGAGAGCAGCAACTCTACAATTGTCAGCCTAATTAACAAAGATGTTTTCACGTGCTCCACCTTTGTATCTACCGACTTCAACCTTGATTCTGAGTGCGTTGACAAATGACGAATCTCTTCATTAGTTATGGAAGAAACATTAACTGTGAAATTTGCATCTTCGATCCTGTCCATGAATACCTCATCCTACCAGATAAGCTTGTCACAACCATTTTCACCCTACAAGCATTTTTACCTCATTAGACCTTAAAATCCATGTTGTTTGATTTACTTCAACTAAAAAAATCACAAAAGCATTACCAAAACTTTCTACCTAGGTTAAAAATGGTGTGAGAAGCCCTTTATAATCACATACCCATTATAATCATATACCGAAACTTTCTACCCAGGTAAAAAATGGTGTGAGAAGCCCTTCATAATCATATACCCATTACCACAAGGGCATTTTGGAGCCCAGTCCGAATTTCGAGCACAACATGAATTCAACCTACCTATAAACTTCTTTTTTTAGGAGGAAAAACCACATCATAAATTCCAGAAGAGCTTGAAGTGCAATAGACCATCACCAAATATATATCCAAAAATTCAAAATCTAAAATGGGCACTTACTTGTAAATGATTGCGCTGTCATGAACAATATATATCCCATTCGTTAATCTAAAACGAACACAACCTACTGAAAGATGTTTTCTGTAAGAGGTAAATCAACATGCAAGGCAATTAACAAAAAACTACATAAAATCAATGGGGAAAAAATCAGCTTCGGTACAGAATGCCAGCTGATCTATGAAATGAAACTAACAAGATTGAGCACATGGGATAAACTTGTAGTACTAGTTTGAGTGCCTAGTTATTGTCGGATGACCTTCAAAGATAATTTAAACTTCAAAATTGCAGTAGATGTTTTCTTTTCCTAAAAATAGGTTTTGTAACATCTCGGCCCTTGACCCAATATTAATTCTAATTAATTGCTTGTTAGTTAATTAAGTATGTCTAGAGTCTTAGCGAGTCGGGTTTGACGTATGAATCTCGCGTACGGAGTCTCGCGCAATTCGGAGTGTATTTGGGTAGAGTAGGGGGTTGGTTTGCAATTTTGGGAAGTTTTCATGGGTTTTAATGAGATTATGAGTTTTGTGAGTTTGGGTGCATCGGATAGGTCTTGTCATTTCATGAACTTTAGCCTTCAATCGTGTTTCGATTCGACGTGTCGAGGTGGCCCGAATATCGTTGTTAGTGAAGCCAAGGACTAAACTAGAATTTCAAATTAACCTAACCTAATATAAGCTACAACCATCCCTCAATTTTCTTTCCTTCTCACCTCACTCTCTCAACTCTCATTCTCTCATCTCCTTCACTGCCTCCTCACCATTTCCGGCCACCGGAGCTTTGGCGTCAACGGCCAAGCTACACTTCTTCTTCCCCAAGCTTCCAAGACTCCACCCATCTACTTTTCAAAGCTTTCCATTCAAAACCCACTTCAAGGTAAGCTCCCTAAGCTTTTAGGTCTAGTCATTCTTCTTCCTTTTGGTATGAAATGGAATAGGCTAGCTCACATCAACCCTTTTCATGCATTTGTAGGAGTGATTTTTGGGTTGAGAGTGCTTTCTCCAAATTTGAGCTCAAAAGAGGATTTTCAGCAATTTTCTCTTGGTTTAGTCAAGTTCTTCATCAAGGCAAGTTTATATACATATGCTAAGCTTTGATATGTTTGTCTTTATTTATTTGGAAGATTGATAATGGATTAGAGGTACAATTGCTATTTTATTTTTAGAATCCTTGAAAACATGATAATTGGGGCTAATTATATAATGGATTGGATTTTGATTTAGATGGATAGATTGATTTTGATTTTGGGATTCGAATGGAAGGGTTTTACTCTTTATATGCATTGATTTCAGGTCAAAGGGATTTGAAAGGGGTTTGGACCCATTTTCACTTCAGTTACAGAATTGAAGTTATGTAACTGCAGTGTATGCGGTCGACCGGCCTAGGGGCCTGGTCGACTGGCCACATAGAGTCAGGTGCACACTGTTCACCCATTTATTTTACAACCCCCGGTCGACCGGACCAGGGGGATGTCGATCGGGTGAACTGCTGGTTCCTTTTGGAAAGGGCCTTTTAGACTCTATCTTGGATGGACTTAGGTGAAACTTTGGCTATCCTTTTTGGACTCATTTGACTATATGTGAGGATATTTTGAGCCGACGTTCTTCACATTTATCCCGGTGGGATTGGGACTTAACTTCGCTCAATCTTGAACGGTATGGGACAACGGGATATCCTTCTTATATCTATACACGAAGATTAATTGTTCGGGTATCATGAACCCTAATTCCTTTCGCTGACTAAGTAGGGTTGTACGATGCTTCAGGAATGACTTTGTACTTAGGTTTGGATTATTTATCGTTTTTGATTCTGAATCATACCACCTGGTACTATCAACATGCAATGTTCATGTTCTTTAGCTTCGTTTACTTTGTTTTGTTTTGGGATCGAATGAAGAACTTAGATGATAAACTTAGGATCGTTTTTGATATTCCGTTCATTCTAAAGTTTGATTGAAGTATTGAGACTAGGTGGCTTTGATTGTCAAGGCTCAGTGTTGAGACTAGGTGGCTTTGATTGTCAAGGCTTAATGAGGACTACTTATGATATTGATGTTTGAAGTTAGTTTGATTGATTGGTTTGATTTGACGATGCAAAGTAGTCTCTCTTTCGTTTTAGGAATCTTGTTCGCACAAGAAGCCTAGTCCCTTACTATTGTATGTTTAAGACTCTTGTGTTAGGCACCACTCAGCTGTTAACGTCCAACAGAGCTGGGGCACCACTTTGTGTGAGGGCTTTGGAATTTTGACGTATGTAGTACGGATTGTTATATTTTTGATAGAGTTCACCATCAGATACCCCTTTTGAAAGAAGTATTGAAGTTTGGTTTTGAATGGTATCTATTTTGCTTGCTTGTCGGGTTTTTATCTTGTGCCTAGTATATCTCTACCACAACTCAATGAGAGTGGGGAGGGCAATGACACTATCCCGTGGTGATTAGTATATGTGGGCCGCCTATCTTGTTATGTTAGATTGATTATGATTCAAATGCTATGCATTTCCTATGATCTTGTCTATCGTCTACTGATGAGTCCTGAAAAGTGCACATTTTCATACACATTTTGAACCATTTTAAGGGCTTATTGATATTAAAGAGCTTTATTTAGTGTTAAATCATGTTTTTATGCATTTAGGGTCCATTGTAGTGCATTCATGCATAATTTGCTCAAAAATCACATGCCATTTTTGGAGATTTATTTTTGGAAAGTCGATTATTTTGGGTGCATCAAGTAGGGTCCCATGCATCGTCCATCTAAATTCCTTACATAAAATTATTCTTGAATCCATTTATTTTAATTTGTGTAGGAGAAATCAAGAATGGGACCCACATTGGTGAAATTTGAGAGAGATCAAGGATAGGACATCTTTTCAAGGTGGACCCACATATCTTGGTATTTTTGGAAAGTTTGAATAGTCAACAATGGAAAGCTAGATTTGTGATTTCAAGATCAAGAAAGGAAAGTGTGCTAAAAGAGTTGACTAGTCAATCAATGAAGCTTGGAAGCAAACCAAAGATAGAAGGGGAGTTAAGAAACAAGGAAATAAAGATCCCAAGATCCCTTTGGATGTCCACATGGGTCCCACACACCCCATTGCACAATTAACATTCCATATGTGCATAATTATTTTCGGATTTTTCAGAGGCAGCAAAATTAAAATGGTCATAACTCTTAATCCAGCCGTCGGATTGGTGTAATCCACACACCTTTGGAAAGCTCTTTTCGAGTAGATATCTTTAGAACCAAGATTGTGTCAATCGGAGCTAAAACGAAGAAGATATGACCTCTGAAAGTTGGTGCTATAATTTCTACTCGGGATTGCAATTTTGCACATGGAAAGCACCAAAAATCTCTCACTCACCTTGCTAATTCTTTGAAGACTTGTTGGCCAAGGAAGAGAGTTGTCATACAAAGAAGATTGCATGCTACAAACTTGAAGTAAAGAAGGAAAGAAAGAGAGCAAAAAATCTATATATTGAAGGCATAAGCATACCTCCTCTCATGAAAGAAAAGACCCCCTCACTAGTGTAATTCCTCCATCATTCTAACCATATCCTTTCTCTACCATAGCCCATCTCTTTTCAAGAAGGTTTATCCCAACTTGAAGCTTCAACTAGAGAGGTTCCTTTCATCCTAGTATGTAGTTGTTTTGGAATTTTATTTCTTTATTTTTTATGTAAAAACATTGCATATTAGTAAAAGTGTGATTTTTTTTTATTATTATTCTTTTTCTTAGGTGATTAATGGTTGGATTGTGTTTTCCTTCTTGTTGTTCTTGGATTGACAATCAAAGATCCTAAGGGCAATAAATAAGTAATTATGAACCCGATTTGAGAATAAAAAAAAAGAGCACACTTATCACACATTTAATTATTGCAATTCCCACACATTTACTTCTGTTTGAAAAATCCATACATTTAATTTCTTGTTAATGCCACACATTTAATTTTATGCAATCCACACATTTATTTTCTTTTACACTACACATTTAAATTCAAGCACTTTTTTTTTCTTTTCTTCTTATGCTTCTTAAATGTTTAAGTGAATTTTTATGCATAGTTAATGGTTGGAACTAGTTAGCATTGCATGCATATTCATATGGTGGACTCTCTTACATGTTTAAGTGGCTGAGGAATCTAGTTCAGAAAAATATATGATTTGAATGGTGAAATTCGGCCAAACATAGTACTAAATCTCGGATCCAGCATATAAATAATATTTTCTGTACAATTTCAGCAAACCTGCAGAAACAGTTTTTTGGCAAAAAGTTTGAAGTGGGTAGACCAGTCAAATTATGGTATTTTAATGTGAAATTTGGGAAATTGAAGTTTAGCATGTGGTCTATCACGTCCCAAAATTTTAGATCAAAATAATTTCAGGAAGTTGGTGAACTAGTGGCTCAAACATGGCTGGTCGGACCCACCTACATGCAGAATTTCTGCACAGTTTTAGTTTTTTAGGTCATGTTCATGCATCCATATCTATTTCATTTTAAATCGTTTTTCACTTCCGTTTTTTTTATTTGATTCATGCATCATTGTAGTTCAAAACCCAGCCATTAAACTCAGTTTTAGGTTGCATTAGATTAGGAGAAATCATGCATAAAAATAGCCCTGCATACTAGTTTTCTAGACTTAGAAATTTCTAATATCTCATGGCATACATGGCATTACTAACTTTCTAACTTAGGTTTCTTTTATTTCTAGTTTAGTTTTTTAGTTTTATTTTTGGTAATTTTTATTCTTGATGTTCTAACTTGTGTGTTCTTTTGTAGCAATTTTAGTTTTTAGTTTAGGATTTTTAGATTTAGGAAGTTTTCTTTTCATTGGTTTGTAATTAATTTAATTTTTGGAAAGTAGGAATAATGGTTGTAATTTTCTAGTTTGTTAGACTAGATTTAGATTTTTAATTTAGGACAGGTACAAGTTGAGAAGAAATCTTAATTTACATTGCTCCCTGTGGATCGACCTGGTCTCACCAGTTTATTACTACATCGCGGCTCTACACTTGGAGCTCACGATCATCTACTCTGACTCGTACTGCATATCTTGATGTTATATATATATATATATATATATATTGATTGTTTGCCGACCGTCATGTCTGATGATGCTACTCTTGGTGCGTATGTATTGAGCCCTTCTATCCCGAGGAGACGACGGAGGAGATTTAGACGGATCACAGAAATCTTTATCACAACATATCAAATAATCTAATAAAGTTGTTTGTAAAACTCTTTTAGAGTTATGGACAGGTGGGAAACATTGTGTGTAGGACATTTATACATTTAGGCCTATCCATATCAAATCATACTTTATATGACCAACAAGAAAAGAAATTGGATCCTAACAAACTGAGGGACCCATAGGCTTTGCTCACAGGAGGAAGTGAATTGTAGAATCTGTAAAAATGGAGACAAAGAACATTCCTGCAGAAGCTAAAAAGAACTGCTGAATCAGAGAACAAAAGGGAGCTCCAAACAGGAAATGAAAGGCCAGAACAGGGCAGGGATTGAAAGGTCAGAACAGGGCACATCTCAACTGAACTGCAGGATAATAGCGGAAGCAAAACGGAGGGAGTTATAGGCAGCACCACCTAACTCCTGGATGCCTACAAACTCACTGAAGAGGAAACCCAAAAAATGTAGTTTACCTGTCCAGTTCGAAAGAACAGTTTTGTATAGTCAACTTGATACATCTCTGGTAGAATATTGAACTGGTGAAGAATTGCAATAGAAACACTGAGTGGACCTTTAGATGCAGCATTCTCCAGAAGAAGAAAGCCATACCTAATAAGGTTTTCAGAGCAGTCAAATGAAACCATGTGTTAGAAGAAATAGATACAGCTTCCTGGACAATTACACAGCAACAACAAAAAAAACAAGAATTAATTGCTTTACCTTCTTGCAAACTTTTGATGAGACATTCGTGTAGGATAGCCAGACCTTGATATACGAACCACCTCTAGGACTCCACAACATCTGAGCCGCTGCAGCACAAGTCCTTGCTCATAGATGCCAGGAAGCTGCGAGTTGTTTGGCTTGATACAACGTATGAAATGTGGTGTTGTGATTTCCAGGCGTTGCATTAATTGGAATAGTTGACTCTACACACAGAATAAAAAGTGATGAAAGATGGAAGTCAACATCACCAACACTGTTAGTCCTGCAAAAGCTTATTCTTCATCCAGCACTTTTAGAAGATTAAAGCTCATTTATATGCAATTTGTAAGATTCCTTATTAGCAATTCAGAAAATAATTTGTGCACACAAATCCAGTTCTTTAATTATTGCCATAAACAATTTGGTCAAGTAGCAGCAGTTAATTTATTTATGGCAATAGTACTGCACTTTTTTTCCGAGTCAGAAGCAGTAGTTGCTCTTGCCATCTACCAAGCTAGCACAAGATGATTTCTCATTTAAACTAATTCAAAAGATGTAAGCACAAATAAAATTTCTTTTGAAAAATAAATAAATAAATAAAATTGCATCCATAAATTAATAAATGAACAAACCAACAACATGAGAAAATCCTCCTTGTCAAACTGTGCATATATGTTACTTGCTGCCATCGTCTCCACCAAACCATAAAACATCAAAACCACAGAAACAAATGTAATAATACAAGCAGCAGTAAGAAGCCGAAGAAGCACTGGAGACAAAATGTTCAATATGATGTAATTTGATTTCCATTGCAATAATTCAAAGAACATATTATAAGATTTCAATTTTCATCATTAAGACTTTCAGCTGAAAGATTCATGCAAAGCAAAGAGAATACGTTGTCAATATCTTCCATTTTGTGTCTTGTGGCCTTCCTTTGCAATCATGAAATATGCACAGTAAAAGGCTTCCTCTCAGGAAGGAATTTATGTGCATGAGAATGTATCATAAAAACTCAGAGTGCAACTATAAAATGTTGTGTGAAACTTTAAATGTTTTATATGATAGAAATTGCATTGTGCAGCAATTGCCTTCTGCAGCTTGTGTCACCAAGACCCTAAAACCGTGGACCATCCAATGCACAGTCACAAAATTAGTATGAAGGCAATTTCCTAGATTTGTATGGGCCTCTCTATCCTTGCATTCCTTCTTTTCAGAATGATTTTGGACCACAAAATCAAAAAATGAAAATTATTGAATGGAACATGGCTAATAAAATTATACTGAATGCAGCTCTAGCAGGTCTTTCTACTGATAAATGGACTCCACCACCAGGCAACTATTCAAAGTTAGATTTTGATGGAAAGCATGCACAGGTGATCCCTTTTCTAACATTAACATATGTGCCTGATAAGATTCTCATCAAACAACTTACCTCCTTCGCATGCAATGTCCAGTATTGATCATTTATGTTTTCAATCTTTTCACCGGGTGGAAAAATCTGCAAGGAAGATTATGAAGTTAACTGCTAAATAAAAATGAAAAACAAACTAATGAAAAGATATGTGACCATCTATGGAAGATCTTGCCATGGTATACAGCTCACCCAATTGCATAAGCACTTGCATCAGAAATTTCACAGTAAACAGTTCAAGATACCCAATGGCTTGATTCTCCATTGAACACTGTTATCGGCCGTGCTAGTTGTATGACTTCCATTGCCAACCGGAGCACCTACAAGATCAAAGGAAAAAAATTCAGAATAATTAGAAGAAGAAAAAAGGACCAGATGACACACACCAGCACTCTTGCGACTAACAGAGACAATTGGGTTCCTATAGATGCCAAGGTGTTTTAACCATAAAACTTGTAATATCTCTTCCTTGAAGGCCAATGCTGAGAACCTTGCATATCTCTTCCTTGAAGCAAATATCAAGTTTTGGGTCAATAATTAGGTCTACCCCTTTCTGTTCCAATGTGTTGCACACCCACTTCACCAAGTCCTTCTCCCCGTATTCAGGATCCACAGGGCGTTTACCTGTCACAAGCTCTAGAATAACCACTCCAAAGCTGTATGTGTCACTTTTCTCATTCACTCGAAGTGTATATGCATACTTTGCAAGAAGTAGACCAGAACAACATTGGTAAATAACAAGAACTCACCATGCAAAAGGGGCCAAATAAAAAATAGAAGAGCAAAATTGCCAACTAACAGAAGGAAGCAAAGTGGGAAGTATTGAGTCAAAAGTCATAAATGTAAATAATTTACCTTACTAGAAGCATGCTTGTTCTATAAACAACAAGAAGTTGTCCGAACTCTTAGTGCATCATCCAAACAGGGGATAAAAACAACTTCAATTTGTAATTGATTTAATGCTTGAGTAAAAGAATTGGAATATTGAATATAAAAATTCATGAACTTCAAAAAGTAGAAGGAAGAAACAATGAAACAGACTAGACTTAGGATCCAGAACGGGCCAAAAGGGAGGGCTGTAATAATACCAAATTCTGTTAAAAGGTGAATGAACTGAGAAAGGAAAAACATTACTTTGAAAAACTACATGATCTCTATGAACTAGAGATAAAGGGTTGCCAAAAGTAGTAGGAAACAGTATCTTAGAAACAAGAGAGAATGAAAACTGAATTTAAAATGGAAACATTCATCCAACAAGATGCAAGGTTCACAATCCAGCAGCCCCTAAACATTCATCCAATGCAATTGCATACCTCATTGGCCAATCCAGCAGCCCTCCCTTGCAGCTGTGAAGGAGATCTTCCAAGCTACCATTGGGCATGTACTCATAAACCAGAAGCTTAGAATCCCTTGCAGTACAACAACACCAAAGCTTCACACCTGCATTCATGTGTCTGATCTTCCCTAAAGTGCTCACCTCTGCTTCAAAACCATGGTCTTCTACATCTCCTTTCTTCACTGACCCACAAAGCTTCTTCACTGCAACCACCTCTCCATTACTAGGATTATCAAATGTGTCTAGTCTAGTACACTGTATCCATGTCCAACTCAGACATGTTTTCCTTCCCCAAGTTACAATGGTGGGTGTTGACCATTCATGATATATACTCCATCAGAACATTCGAGTCCAGTGAAAGTCCAAAATATTGAATCATATGATACCCGGACACTTCAAAGTAGGCAAAATATCTGTATCGTATTGTACTAAATAATTCATTTTCACGTGTAAGTTCAGTCCCCCTGTCATACCCATAGTGTTTTATCCATGCCATATTTGGGCATCAATCATGGTTGAATCACAAGTTACCACAGGTTCTTCACAATGAACCAGGAACCGGTGTGTTTACCATTATGCTGGAATAACAACTCAATTTGGACCAAAACTGAATTGCAGGAAGCATCATAAAAAAAAAACCTACTAAAAGAAGTTACAAAATTTGATCATACAAAAGGCATACCTTCTAAAATTAGCGTGAGTGGTCATTTAAAATAAAGATGCCAACCAACTGCGACTGCAGCCAATATAACTTTGAATAATAACTTAGGGCCAAATGTAGATGATTGCTGCAACGGTTGTGGTGGGTCCTGCTGCTTCAATCTTAATTTGGCAGAAAACTTGGCTAGGAGCTGTGGAATGAGGCCAAGCCTCATGGCAGCTGCAAGTAGAATATAGATGCATTAATTTTTCCCCCTTAAGGAAATAAAAGTGGAGAGTATATACCCAAAAAAGGTAAAATGGTAGGACGATGCCTAGAGGCAGAGCAGCATTTTCACTTGCATATACTAATAGTAACCAGGTAGCCTTCACTATTGAGCTGTCGGCTTTGTTTTGACAACCTCTCAGTTTTCATCTTCTACGAGATCGGGATGCACCCATATGGGTTGTCTGTCTGGTGCTGGATAAGGAACCAACTCTTAGGACGCTTGAATTCTTTTTATCACCTTGAAGGAAGTAATGATTGTAGACACCTCATTTGGCCCCTATGATAGCCTTAAATGCCCCTCATATATAACGGTGCCCCCATTTCACCCATAATTGAATGATTAATGGCATAATTCAGATTAATTAATGACAATGAAGATGCTTGTTGATGATTTTAGACTTAGTTCGACGACTTCTAGAAATTCATGAGAGAAAAGCCAAATTGCGTCAAGGTCTCAGTCCAATCCACTACTCATACAAGAAGCGGACCACAACACCAATTATATGTACTCCGGACCACTTAAGACATGCTTGGGCCATTTTCCACAATGATTACGCTTAGCTTGCCAAAATGTCCCCCGATTAGCCTAAGTTAAGAAGCCAAATCCATTGTTCCAGAGGTCCCCCTTTTTTCCCAACCCCTAATCATGAGGAAAGTTGGACCCTTGAATTCTTCACTTCGAGAGCTTTCCGACGGTATATAGAACGCCCAAATCCGAGAAGCAGATCATAAGTTATGAGTTTTCAAAGTATTCCTTAGAAAGAGTGATGGAACTCCATCTATACCCTACTGAAACCCACCTACGCACCAGCCCTGTGGCGCCCACCCTATCCGGGACCACCTAGGGATCCCATGTTGGGCGCCCACCCTCCTATTCCGCCGATTTTACCTTAGGGCAGCCCAGGACCACTTCAAACAATGACCCAACTTCAAAGTGATGGAAGTCCATTTAGGCACCAACCAAGTGGCACCCACCTAACTGAAATCCATCTAGACTCCACCTCGTGGGTCCCCACACTGCCCAGCCCACCTAGGCACCCCATGTTGGGGGCCCACCCTCCTATTCCACTAATTTTACCTAAGGCAACCCGGGACCACCTCAAATAGGGACCCAACTTCAAAGATGATGGAAATCCATCTAGGCACCACCCTTGTGGCGCTCACCCTACTGAATTCCGAATAGGCACTAACCTTGTTGTGCCCACCATGTCCAGTCCATGTAGGCATCACCCTTGTGGCGCCCAACCAATTATGTGCTCATGTAGGTCCCCCGCAGCTGAGCATCTATTCATTAAATCTCGACTCCAAATGGGACCAAAGTCCGCAAATGAATCGAACCACGTAGGCCCCACCTCATGGGTGCCCACACTATAATGGACCACCTAGGCACCACCCTGTGGGCCCACACTACGTAGCCACCAGGGAACCACCCCATGGGCCCCCAGCCTGTGTACCAAACCCTAATTCACCCTAAACCCTAAATCCACCTTGGGATGAATGAACCTTCTAGAAACTCACTTAAGAGGCAACCCTAATCCCTGTCGCTTGCCCAAAAGCCTTTATATAATCCCTCTTAACCCCATTTAAAAAGGAGCGACCAAAAAGAGAGAAAAATAGAGAATAAGGAAGAAGAAGAGGGGTAGCCACCATTAGGGAGAAAATTTTCAGATCTAGAGAAGAAGAGGAAAGAGGGAAGGAGACTCTCATGTCTTCTAGATCTAGAAGGAAGAGATCATCTAGAGCCATGGATTTCTGCGAAAACGCCGGTCTAGGAACTTGAAGAGCGCAATTTGAATCGGTATTTCTAGATCTCTTTTGTTTCATTGCATTTTCCCATCATCATTGCTTAGAAACATGCTTAGGATCATTTAAGCATCGTAGATCTACATTAGCTTTTGATAAAAATGATATTAGTGCATCATCATATTAGTAACATGTTTAGGTTCATTATAATAGAGTAGATCTACATTGATTTCGTAGTCCTAATTTCATAGCTAGATTGAATCTCACATTAGTAGCATCATCATCATCATTTAGAACGAGAAGATCGCAAAAAGCCTCCAACAGAAAGGCTGGGCGCCTACCTTATCCCGGACAAGCTAGGCACCACCCTCTAGGCGCCTACCCTTCTGAGACAAGTTCTGGGCTTCGGATCTCAACTTGTTGCATCATATTCGTAGATTTGTTAGTTGCATCATTAGTAGTTCGTATTAGGACATTCGTATCAGTTGCTGAATATCGTGAGTTGTGCTGAAAAATCCTAAGATCATTGTGCATTCGCTGCGATTCGTTGAAAATCCTGACTGAACAAAGTAGGCACCACAGGTGTGGCGCCCAAGTGGAATTTTCCATTTTTGTGCACAACTTCCAATCTTCCGCATTTAGTTCATTTAGGAATTGCATAACAATGATATATGTGGTTGTTTCATGTGTTCTGAACTTTGAATTATCATTTCTATCACGCCTCACATCATATCATTTGAATCACAGTCATAAAAAAACCCAAAAAAAAACATAAAACATAAAACTACTTCTCTTTCCTTACTCTCTAGTAAATTAGAGAAGAAACCAAAAATAAATTAAAAGATACCCAAAAAATCCAAAAATAGTAGGTAGATAGTCCAGGTTATCAAATCTCGTGCCTAAGTAGGATAAACCATGAGATTAGCTAAAACATCATAATTAATTAACTTAACAACCATCAAATCATTAAGAACCCTAAAATTGATAATCTTAATTAATTTAGACTAAAATTGGATTAAGGAATCATTAAAATCAATTAGGGAACCCAAACTGTTAGGATAGGCTCCTCCCCCTTGGAGCCTAGCTTGCTCATTCACTAAAAGTCCCTAATTAAGGATTAAATCTAATTAATTAAGATCCTAATCCCACACCAATTGACATAGTAAAAACCTTTAATCCAAAAGACCTTAAGACCCTAATTAATTCGGATTAAAAATAACCAAGAACTGTAAAAAGCCTAAAACCTAAAACACATCAATCCGGGCGCCCCCCGCTGGGTGCCCACGCTACCAAATCCACCTAGGCATCACCCCCTGGGCGCCCAGCTTGCTCATTCCCTATGAAGCCCCAGTTAAAATCTAATCTAATTAATTAAGACCTTAACCAACCCCAATTAACACATTAAAATACTTTCTAACTTAAAAGACCTGAAACCTTAATTAATTTAGACTCGAACTAACCTAAAAAATACGAAACCAACAAAAACCCTAAGAACATCCATCTGGGCGCCACCCCCTGGGTGCCCGGCCTGCCAAGTCCACCTGGGCATCACCTTCTGGGCGCTCATCCTATCCCATCACTAAAACACCCTAATTGAAACAAAACCTGAATCGACACATAATAAAACATTTTTAACTCAGCAGACTTGAAACAATAATCAATTGGGACCTAAGAAACACAAAACTTACCAACCAAAACCATACTCACCTGGGCGCCACCCCCAGGGTGCCCATCCTGACGGATCCATCTGGGCACCACCTTCTGAGCGCCTAGCCAATCACTAAGAAACCCCAATCGAAGTTGAACCCGAATTCAATCCTAATCCACACAACATAATAACTTTAAATCTAAAATAACTGAAACCCTGATCAGTCCAACCTCAGATTAACTTATAGATCATCGAACCAACTCAGACCTCAAGACAGTCACCTGGGGCACCACCCCCTGGGCGCCCAGCCTGTCAATCCACTTAGGCACCATCCCTTGGGCGCCTATCTTGATCAATTCTCTTAAGAAGCCATCAATTTAAAATTAAACCTAATTCATTTACAATTGATTATGAACAAACACTCTCCATCAAAATACACAGTCCCTTAATCAATTCAAACTTGAGTTGACCAAACAAAATCATAAAACCAACCAAATCCTAAAACGCAGCCAGTCTGGGCGCCACCCCTTGGGTGCTCATCCTGCCAGATTCACTTGGGCACCAAACCAGCCTACTCTTTTAAGAAAAGTACTAATTCACAGCTTGACCTAATTAATTAACACTCAAATCAATCCCAATCAACATAATAAAACACTTTTGACTTAAAACACTTGAAACTTTAATCGATTCAGACATAATGCCCAAAACCCTTTAGGACCAACAAACGACAACGTAGGCTCCACCCCTTTGGCGCCTAGCCTACATTTCGACCCTAGTCTATGAACTCAACTAACAACCCCTAATTAACACCTTACAATTTAAAATTAACTAAGACCAGAACTTAAAACAATCCCCAGACCCAAGGACCAGTAAGCTACTCCCATCCGGAGCAGTTGAAAATCACAGGCAACTGACCTGGGTGCCCATCCTGCCAGATCCACCTGGGCGCCACCCCCTTGGTGCCTGTCCTCCCACTTGCACTAAAATGAGAATCTTTGATTTTTTTTCAAATCCGAATCCAAATCACTTTGACATTTGGACATCAGTGAATTAAAACAACCTTAAACGTTAAAATTCATCAAGTAAAAACCCCCGGAATTCCGAAAAGAGAAAAAAAAGTCTGAAAAACATAAACTATCAGGATAGGCTCCACCCCCTGGGCGCCTACCCTGTTTTAATCTTGAATTGAGATTTTCGACTACTTTGTGGAATTCTAATTTAAATTAAAAATAACAAAATCATAATATATTTAAAAAACATTAATTAGAACCTTAAAACATCCTCAACTTAACTCTTAATCAAACCACAACTTAAAACGAACAAATCGAATCAATTAAATCTTACGCAATAAGTTAATTAGGCATAGAAACCACTGAGCTTAGGATATTTACACCCTAGTTTGCACCGAATTCTCCCATTAGGTAGTTTAGAGCAATAGGCTTCATCCCATCACTTTTCCTGCTCCGTTAGGGGACTGGGAAAGCTGATGTGGGCGGTCTAGGACCTTAGGTTATGGTTAATCCGATGATCAGTAATAAAATACTAATCACGTAAATCCAAGTAAAATTCCCTAGTTCGGCACTTCTAGCCCCAATATAAAAAATTAATAAAACTATAAAACCCACAAAATAAACCAAAACATTTTTTTTTCTTTAATTTATTTCTTCCTCCACCTCAGGTGATGGATATTTAATCGGACTTAACGATAAAAGGAAATGAAGAACTGATTTCTAAAATTGAATAAATGAGAACGACGAGATGAGATGAATGATTTTTCACACACTTTCAAACAATCATGGCCCATCAGCCACGCTAAAACAAACACTGACCCATCGACTACCTCCAATCAATTACAGCCCTCACTTTTATCACCCATGTATCACACACGAAAAACACAAAAATCACAAGTCAATGTCTCAATTGCATCATCATTTTGGTTTGAAAAGTAAGCATTTAAACCCTATTTTGCCAAGGAATCAGAAGGGGGTACCCGGGAACGGGGCCGATCCTCTTCTTAAATATTTGGCACCTCCTCCTTTTTATTTTCTTTAGTTTTCACTTTATCTTACTTGGATCTACTATGACTAAGTTGTGTGAGGATTAACCTTTATTTGGACTTTAACCCATGACCCTGAATTGACCCTATATTAAAGAGACCCAAAGAGACCCAAATCAATGTGACAGGATAACCGTCGTGTGTTGCAGGCAGCACATTAGACGAGAGGAAGAACCCACCCACTTATTTTCTCCCATTTTTCTTTGACTTCGGTGAAGAGCAGTGTTACGGCCATTACCGTAGCTAGCGATTGTGATCCATCGATTTTGAGGGTAGTCGAAATCCTCATTTTCGATGTAAAAGTTAAATAGCATATATAGATGAATGGAGATTTCCCCAAGTCAAATGTCATTTTCCCAGGCAGGGGTCAAATTTTCCCATCTGACAGCCTGGCGATTGTGATGGGACCTTTTTTGTTCTCCTGTCACTTATTTGGGTCTTTCTGGGGTTTTATTCTATCACACGAACATCCGATCAATCATCAAATGTCCGTGTCCCATTCAGTTTAAGGTTGTTATGAGTCTAGTCCGAAATTAAACCTAAGGTCCGGATGCACCGTCCACTAAGCTTTCCCCCATTACATCATAAGAGACAAACCTTCACCAATACTCACCACAAAACAACATAAAATATGCTCTTCTCATCCCCTCTCTCTTGATTCTCATCTAAATATTTCTTCATAAATGGAGCGTCACACGTTCGGAATGTCAGACTTTCAACCCCTCTCACCCCCACTATTGATCCAAACCACCGGCAGGTCACACCAAGCATTGCAGAATATATAATCGTCTAGGGTATTAGATGGATCCTTAGCAGCTTCTAGCCATGACCCACAATAAGTAAGATGGTCCCTCTTCAAAGGAGGCCCGCTACCAGTCAATACCATTACAATGGGAAGGAATCATTCCACCGCATCTACCCCATCTTATTTGTCAGGGGAGAACCCATTCTCCTCGCATTCAAGGATGACTTGCACAGATCTAATTGGTCCCACCAGCCAGGTTACAAGATATAGGGTCCACGATAATATTTCATCAAGAGATCACTCTCTCCGCACGAGTGATCTTGTTGTCTCGCAGGTTATACCATACTCTTCTCTGATTAGTCAGACTGAGTCAATCAAATCTTCTATCCCACAGTACGGGATGCCTACTAATGCACCTATCACTACCCCGGTTAGAGTCATCGTACCACCCTAGACTCTCGCGATAAACGAGAATCTGTATCGTTTGGCGAGTCATGATTTAGTAAACCCGGGTCAGTTGGCAACATCCAAGACCTCACACCAAAACCTTTTGACTCATATGGGAACACCAGATATCTACCGATAGCATGAGGTAACCCGACCCCAATTCCAGGTAATGACTCATCCGCCAATCAATCAAGCACGTTACAATCCTGTAACAGCCGGCACTGATATATTATATCCCCAGCCAATTCAATATGAGAGGGCCCCTCCTATCTATCAAAATTAGACCGCCTTGATCTACCAAGTGCCTAACTCAGATTAGAGGCCCCCAGTCCAAAACGTGCAGGTTATCAATCCCACGGGTGTTAGAAACTCTTATCAAACATACCAGGGAAATGAGCCACGCTATCAGCAGCCATATCGACCGCCCACCTTAAGCTCGATAGTTGACCCATACAGAGGGTAGTCGGTCGCTTATGGAGGAACTTGGTTGAACCAAAGTTATCATCCTATCCAGCAACCGTATTACTAGGACCAGTTCCAAGAGCCAACCTATGCCCCTGCTCCACTAGAACCGCAAGGAGAGTACCATCCACCGAATTTTCAATACCTATATCCTCTAGCGTTCAAAGAACCGCAGAAAAACATAGAAGAGCTTTAAATGAAATTAAGAAGAAATCATCGAGCTTGACTGGAAAAAAGGAAGGATTCTACGATTTTACTAAAAAGGAAGAAAAAGAGAGGTCACCTTTCCCTATTAGAGCTCCTAAGTTTGTACCTTACGATGTGACGACCGACCCTCAACACCACCTAGTCTCGTTCTGCAACAAGTGTCGCACCGTCGCTGGCAATTACTCCATGCTCATAAATTATTTTCAGGAATCATTAACGGGGGATGCATTGACTTGGTATACGTCTGTACCTTTCCACGAGATTAATACCATCGAGGATGTAGTAGAAAAATTTCTAGCACGATACTAGCACCTAACTAAAAACAAACCCCTGTGGCACGACTTAGCAAACCTTAAACAAAAGAACAATGAGGATTATGAGGAGTTCGCGATGAGATGGAAAAACCAATTCGCGCGATTGGATTGCAATATGCAAGTAGAAGAACAAGTGAGAATGGCTATATATCAAATATGAAGGATCCAATGAGGGCTTTAATGACGATCTAGGAGGCCGTTAGTTGAAGTAATCTATACCGTAGGCTGTCCAAGATGAAACAAAATTTAGACGAATGAATATTGAACTCCATCATTGACCATAAGAAAAAAACGCGTAGGGCTGGCTCAACTACCCATCCAAAAACCGCGCAACCCCTGAAGTGAGCTCGAATCAAGAAGAGGTCTAACAACCGTACCAAGGACATAACAGTGTCAGCTTTAACCAACACCAAAACCAAGGGCAAAATGGCAATCCCAATTTCCAGGGTGGTAACCCGAATTATCAGAGGAACAACCAGAATTATCAGCGAAACAATTAGAATTTCCGAAACCCTCCGAAAAGCAATCAAGGTTATGACCAACCGCCCAAGAGTCAAGGACCTCTGGTGAATCAAAATCCTAATCACATACAACCGGTCCCAAATTCAACAGTTCCGCTGCAAAATCAGAACACGAATCCTCAAACCAACTATGGTACGGTCCCTTCCAATTACAATAGAGACAACAATGGCAACCAAAATAACACGAACAATGGGAATATATGAAAATTCGGACCCAAAAGGGAGAACTACCCATCCCTTCCCTAGCCTTGGATTGCTGTCTTCTGGCCTATCTTAAACCAGAACGCCCTCCAACTCCTACCGAAACGACTGTGGGCATGGTCAAAACACCTAGATAAGACCAGGTTTTGTGCCTACCATAGGATGTCGGGGCATGAACTTACCCAATGCTACACGGTTAGAGAACTGATCTATGATCTCAATGACGAAGGCAGAATCGACTAGAATAATATCAGGCTAGTAGGCGCAAATGATCCACGAAATATCCCCCCTAATTAGAATGCGACCACCAATCCGGTGCAAAGTGTTCCTAACATGCAGATCTATACGAACCCGTTACCTCAACATGGACCATCAACCTTTGGGCAAACCCGTCGACTCAGTTAATAGACATTGCTTTGATAGAGCACCAACACATTGATGCCCAAGCCTAAGGCAGTGTAAAACATAGCTAACCATGCCACAACAAGTTCTTTGAGAAAGAGGACAATCGAAAATACATCACGTCATGGGATGGGAAGACCAAATTCAAAATCTTTAATTCCGGAATGGATGCGATCGTCGATTCTCCTGACCTTTACAAGGTGAATTTTAATGAGCCGGACGACCAAGAATCATTGATCCTTACGAGTTCCTAACCAAATCCGCACCCGAATACAAATGCACCTCAGGCTCACCTCCGATCCAGATGAATCCGTCCTCCCCGACTACCTCCTCACCTGGTTACTTGAGACTTAGATTCACAAAATCCCAGCGCTAAGGCTAAAGAGACCATTGATGACAGAGCTTATACTTCGATAAAAACGGGGATAGAGTATGACCTTTTAGGGCACCTGACGAATATCCCAGCTAAGGTATCCGTCCTCGATTTGATTAAAACCTTACCCAAACGTCAGCAACAATTACTTAAGGCAATTCTGGGCTTACAAGTCCCTATAGGCATAACTCCCGAGTCTTTTACTTTGAATTGCTTTTTTATGATTCTTGGCTGAAATACGCATTTTAAGATAGTCTAATATTCGTTTTTCTTATAAATGGATTTCTAGTTATTCTAGGATTAGGAACATATTGCAGGGGATCGGGGTTGTTTAAGACTAGAACCCGTGCTTCGAGCAGTTCAAAGGGCATTTCCTAGCCGTCTCAAGAAAATATTGGGGGTAAACCGCGTTTGAAGCAATTTATGGTTGAAAGACGCGCTCTACAAAATTAAGTGATATCATTTTACCGTAAAACTTGTTTAAGGAAAATTAGGGCTTAATGGCTAATCTCATCGGATTCAAGCCCATTTCTAACAGACAAAAAAATTATTTCGTGCGATCAATAGCTTGTAAGTAGATAAAACCACGAACTTGATGATTTTAGGGCATTTTAGGGTATTCTTGTCTAGTCTTTTGCTTTGAAATTTGTTTCATGCGGATCTATGCTGAAACACGTGTTTTAGATATCTTGAGATACTTTTCTATTTTAAAATTGGTTTCATGCGACTGTAGGATTTTCAACACTTTAAATGGAATTTAGAGTTGTTTAAGACCGAAACGCGTGCTTTGGGTAGTTCAAGGGCATTTTAATATCAAATCGCGTTCCATTTGGCTTTAAGAAAATGTTGTCTTTAAACTGCATTTCACGCGATTCACAGTTGAATTCTAGAAAATTCTTGAATATCTTTTTCCTTTAAAATGTATTTCAGGAAAATCCGGGCTTGAAAACTAATCTCATGGGGGTTCTAATCCATTTCTAAATAAAAATCATATTTCGTGCAATCAATAGCCAAAATCTAGAAGACAAAGCGTGCTGAACAATTTCAAGGCATTTAAGGGTTTAATGGTCTAATCTTTTAGTCTGAAATGTGTTTCATACGATTACGGGCAGGAATGAGAGTTTTACGATATCCTAAGATACGTTTTTTTTTAAATGTTTCACGCAATTCTAGGATTATGAACGCATAGTAGAGGGTTGGGTGTAAACTACGTTTCACACAGTTCACTAGCGAATGAGCGCAATGGAAAATTCGGTGTTATAATTTTACTTTAAAACGGATTTCAAACAAATTAGGGCAAAAGAAATAATCTAATGGTATTCAAGGTCATTTCTGGCTAACAAAGAACATAATTTATGCAATCAATAGCCTGTATTTCGATAAAAATGCATACTCAATGATTCAGGAGCATTTTATGGTATTCTGAACTAGTATTCTCCATTGAAATGCATTCATGTGATTCTATGTTGAAATACACATTTTAAGGTATTCTGATATGCTTTCCTATTTAAAATGGGTTTCACAGGCGATACTAGGGTTAGGAACGCATTACATGGGATTAAGGGTCGTTTAAGACAAACCTGTGCTTCACGCCGAGAGTAGGGGTTTCAAGACAACTCATAGAAAATGTTGGCTTCAAATCGCATTTCACGCAATTCTAATCCATTTCGAACTGAAATACACATTTTACTATATTCAGAGATACTTTTCTCTCTAAAATGGGTTTCAAGCGAGTCTAGGATTAGGTACGCTTTACACGGGATCTAGGGTAGTTTAAGACCGAAACACATGCTTCGGGTAGTTCGAGCGCTATTTTAATATTAAATCGCATTGTATGCGGTTCTAGGAAAATATAGACTTTAAATCGCATTTCATGCTATTCGCGATTGAAAAACACGTTCTAGAAAATTTTGAGATATCTTTTTTTCTCTAAAACTAGTTTCACGCAAATTCGGGCTTAAGAAGTAATATCGTGGGATTCTAAGCGACTTTTGACAACAGATTGTATTTGGTGCAATCAATAGTGTATATTTCAATCACAACGCATGCTGGCGGATTCAAGGCCATGTGAAGGCATTATGGTTTATTCTTTTACTTTGAATTGCATTTTTTACGATTCTTTGTTGAAATATGCATTTTAGGATATTCTAATATACGTTTTTCTTTTAAATGTATTTCTAGTGATTCTAGGATTAGGAACGTATTGCAGGGGATCGAGGTTGTTTAAGACTGAAACCCGTGCTTCTCGCAGTTCGAAGGGAATTTCCTAACTGTCTCTGCGAAAATATTGGGGGTAAACCGTGTTTTAAGCAATTTACTGTTGAAAGACACGCTCTAGAAATTTAAGTGATATCGTTTTACTATAAAACATGTTTAAGGAAAATTAGGGCTTAATAGCTAATCTCGTAGGATTCGAGCCCGTTTCTAACGGACAAAAAATTATTTCGCGTGATCAATAGCCTGTAAGTAGATAAAACCACGTGCTGGAAGATTTTAGGACATTTTAAGGGATTCTGGTCTACTCTTTTGCTTTGAAATTCATTTCAGGAGATTCTATGCTGAAACATGCGTTTTAGATATCTGGAGATACTTTTCTGTTTTAAAATTGGTTTCATGCTACTGTAGGGTTTTAAACGCTTTAAATGAGATTTAGAGTAGTTTAAGATTGAAACGCGTGCTTCGGGGTAATTCAAAGGCTATTTTAATATAAAATCGTGTTCTATTTGGCTTTAGGAAAATGTTGTCTCTCAACTACATTTCTTGCAATTCATGATTGAAAGACACGCTCTACAAAAAATTTTAATATCTTTTTCATTAAAAATGTATTTCGGGCAAATCCGGGCTTAAGAACTAATCTTGGGGGGGGGGGGGGGGGGGGGGGGGGGGTTCAAGCCATTTCTGAATGAAAATCGTATTTCGTGCAATTAATAGCCAATACATGGATGAAAAAGCGTGCTCGACGATTTCAAGGCATTTAGGGGTTTAATGGTCTAATCATTTACTCTGAAATGTGTTTCATATGATTATTGGAAGAAATACGAGTTTTACGATATCCTAAGAAACGTTTTGTTTTAAAATGTGTTTCATGCAATTCTAGGATAAGAAACGGATTGTAGAGGGTTAAGGGTTATATAAGACTAAAAGTCGTGCTTCGGGCAGCTCGTAGGGAATTCTAGGTGTGTCCGAAAAAATGTTGGGTACAAGCTGCGTTTCACGCAGTTCGCAAGTGAAAGACGTACTTTGCAAAATTCAGTGTTAGCCTTTTACGTTAAAACGAATTTCAGAGAAATTATGGCAACTAATCTAATGGTATTCAATAGCCTGCATTTCGATAAACATGCGTACTCAGTGATTCAGGGGCATTTTAGGATATTCTGTACTAGTATTCTACATTGAAATGCAGTCCTATGATTCTATGTTGAAATACGCATTTTAAGATATTCTAAGACGCTTTCCTATTAAAATGCGTTTCATAGGCAATACTAGGTTTAGGAACGCATTACAAGGGATCAAGGGACGTTTAAGACTGAAACCGTGTTTCGTGCCAGTAGTAGGGATTCTGGATAGCTTTGGAAAATATTGGATCCAAATCACATTTCACGCAATTCTAATTCGTTCCGAACTAAAATACACATTTTAGTATATTCAGAGATGCTTTTCTCTCTAAAATGGGCTCAAGCAAGTCTAGGGTTAGGTACGCTTTACATGAGATTTACGGTTGTTTAAGGCCGAAACGCATGCTTCGGGCAATTCGAGCTCTATTTTTAATATTAAACGTGTTATATGCGGTTCTAGGAAACTGTAAACTTCAAACCGCATTTCACGCTATTCGCAGCTGAAAGACGTGCTCTAGAAAATTTTAGGATATCTTTTTTCCTTTAAAATGAGTTTCACGCAAATTCAAGCTTAAGAAGTAATCTCGTGGGATTCTTAGTGACTTCTGACAGCAAACCGTATTTGGAGCAATCAATAACATATATTTCAATCACAACGCATGTTGGGAGATTCTAGGGCATGTCGGGGCATTATCTTTTAGTCTTTTACTTTGAATTGCATTTTTTACGATTATTGGCTGAAATATGCATTTTAAGATATTCTGATATACGTCTTTCTTTCAAATGGATTTCTTGTGATTCAGGGATTAGGAACATATAGTAGGGGATTGGGGCTGTTTAAGACTGAAACCCATACTTCGAGTAGTTCGAAGGGGATTTCCTAGTCATCTCTGCGAAAATATTAGGGGTAAACCCCGTTTGAAGCAAATTATAGTTGAAAGACGCGCTCTAGAAAATTAGGTGATATCGTTTTACTGTAAAACATGTTTACGAAAAATTAAGACTTAATAACTAATCTCACGGAATTTAAGCCCACTTCTAACGGACAAAAAAACCTATTTCGTGCGATCAATAGCCTGTAAGTGGATAAAACCACATGCTGGAAGATTTTAGGATATTTTAGGATATTTTGGTCTAGCCTTTTACTTTGAAATTCGTTTCATGCGACTCTAAGCTGAAACATGCGATTTCGATATCTTCTTAATAACTAATCTCACGGAATATAAGCCCACTTCTAACGGACAAAAAAACCTATTTCGTGCGATCAATAGTCTGTAAGTGGATAAAACCACATGCTGGAAGATTTTAGGATATTTTAGGATATTTTGGTCTAGCCTTTTACTTTGAAATTCGTTTCATGCGACTCTAAGCTGAAACATGCGATTTAGATATCTTGAAATACTTTTCTGTTTTAAAATTGGTTTCATGCCATTTAGGGTTTTCAACGCTTTAAATGGGATTTAGAGTTGTTTAAGACCAAAACACGAGCTTTTGGACGTTCGATGGCTATCTTAATTTAAAAACGCATTCTATACGGATTCAGGAAAATGTTGTCTCTAAACTGCATTTCACGTGATTCAGAGTTGAAAGACGCGCTCTAAGAAATTCTTGAAATTCTTTTACATTTAAAATCCATGCTTAAGAACTAATCTCGTGGGGGATTTAAGCCATTTATAAATGATAATTGTATTTTTTGCAACCAATAGCCTATATGTTGTTGAAAAAGTGTGCTGGATGATTTTAGGGCATTTAAGCGTTCAATGGCCTAATCTTTTACCCTAAAATGTGTTTCATACAATTATTGGCAGAAATACAAATTTTACGATATCCAAAGATACCTTTTGTTTTAAAACATGTTTCACACGATTCTAAGATTTGGAACGCATTGTAGAGGATTAAGGGTTGTATAAGATTGAAAGTCGTAATTCGGGCAGTTCGTAGGGAATTCTAGCCGGGTCTGGAAATATGTTGGGTGTAAACTGCATGAAGAAAGCTGCGCTCTCGAAATTTCAATGTTATGCTTTTACTTTAAAATGGATTTCAGACAAATTAGGGCAAAAGAACTAATCTAATGGTATTCAAGGCCGTTTCTGGCTAATAAAGAACGTAATTTTTGCAATCAATAGATTATATTTCGATAAAAATGCGTACTGAATGATTTAGGGGCATTTTAGGATATTCTGAACTAGTATTCTGCATTGAAATGCACTCGTGTGATTCTATATTGAAGTACTCATTTTAAGATATTCTGAGATGATTTCCTATTTAAAATGGGTTTCACAGGCGATACTAGGGTTAGGAACGCATTATTAAGATTAAGGGTCGTTTAAGACTAAAACACGTGCATCGCGCCGGGAGTAGGAGATTCTAGATAGCTCTCAAAAAATGTTGACTCCAAATCGCAATTCACGCAATTCTAATCCGTTTCTAATTGAAATACACAATTTAGTTTATTCAAAGATACTTTTCTCTGTAAAATGGGTTTCTAGTGAGTCTAGGGTTACGTACGCTTTACATAGGATTTAGGATTGTTTAAAACCAAAACGCATGCTTTGCGCAGTTCGAACGCTATTTTAATATTAAATCGCGTTCTATGCGGTTCTAGGAAAATGTAAAATTTAAACCGCAACTCACATTGTTCGTGGCTGAAAGATGCGCTGTCGAAAACTTTGGGATATCTTTTTTCCTTTCAAACGAGCTTCATGCAAATTTGGGCTTAAGAAATAATCTCGTGGGATTCTTAGCAACTTCTGACAGCAAACTATATTTGCTGCAATTAATAGCGTATATTTCAATAACAACGCATGCTGGGGGATTCAGGGGCATGTCAGGGCATTATGGTTTAGTCTTTTACTTTGATTTGCATTTTTTACGATTCTTGGCTTAAATATGCATTTTAGGATATTCTGGTATACATTTTGCTTTCAAATGGATTTATTGTGATTCTGAGATTAGGAACGTATTACAGCGGGTTGCAGTCATTTAAGACTGAAACTCGTGCTTCAAGCAATTCGAAGGGTTTACCTAGCCTTCTCTGCGAAAATATTGGAGGTAAACCGCATTTGAAGCAATTTATGGTTGAAAGACGTGCACTAGAAAATTATATGATATCGTTTTACAATAAAACGTGTTTAAGGAAAATTAGGACTTAATAACAAATCTCGTGGGATTCAAGCCCATTTCTAACAGGCAAAAAACCATGTGCTGGATGATTTTAGGACATTTTAGGGTATTATGATCTAGCCTTTTGCTTTGAAATTCATTTCAAACGACTCTATGCTGAAATATGCGATTTACATATCTTGAGATACTTATTTATTTTAAAATTAGTTTCAGGCCATTGTAGTGTTTTCAACGCTTTAAATGGGATTTAGAGTTTAAAACGAAAATGCGAGCTTCTGGTTGTTCGATCGCTATTTTAATTTAAAAAAGTGTTCCATACGGCTTTAGAAAAATGTTGTCTCTAAACTGCATTTTACACGATTCACGGTTGAAATACACACTCTAGGAATTTCTTGAAAATCTTTTACATCTAAAATGTGTTTCGGGCAAATCCAGGCTTAAGAACTAATCTCGTGGGGATTTTGTGCCATTTCTGAACGAAAATCATATATTGTGTAATCAATAGCCTATATGTGGTTGAAAAGGCGTGCTGGACGATTTTAGGGCATTTAAGCGTTTAATGGTCTAATCATTTACTCTGAAATGTATTTCACATGATTAAAGGCAGAAATACGAGTTTTAAGATATCCTAAGATACGTTCTGTTTTAAAATGTGTTTCACGCGATTCTAAGCTTTGGAACGCATTGTAAAGGGTTAAAGGTTGTATAAGACTGAAAGTCGTGAATTGGACAATTCGTAGGGAGTTCTAGCCTGGTTTGGAAATATGTTTGGTGTAAACTGCGTGAAGAAAGATGCGCTCTCGAAATTTCAGTGTTATCCTTTTACTTTAAAACGAATTTCAGACAAATTAGGGCAAAAGAACTAATCTAAAGGTATTCAAGGCCGCTTCTGACTAATAAAGAATGTAATTTTTGCAATCAACAGCTTATATTTCGACAAAAACGCGTACTCAATGATTCAGGGGCATTTTAGGTATTCTGAACTAGTATTCTGTATTAAAGTGCACTCATATGATTCTATGTTAAAGTATGCATTTTAAGATATTATGAGATACTTTCCTATTTAAAATGGATTTCACAGGCAATACTAGGGTTAGGAATGCATTACTGAGAATAAGGGTCGTTAAAGACTAAAACTCGTGCCTCGCGCCGGGAGTAGGGGTTTCTAGATAGCTCCCAAAACATGTTGGCTCCATATCGCAATTCACGCAATTCTAATCCGTTTCTAACTGAAATGCACATTTTAGTATATTCAAAGATACTTTTCTCTCTAAAATGGGTTTCTAGCGAGTCTAGGGTTACCTACGCTTTACATAGGATTTAGGATTGTTTAAAACTAAAACGCATGCTTTGCGCAGTTCGAACACTATTTTAATATTAAATCGCGATCTATGCGGCTCTAGGAAAATGTAAACTTTAAATCGCAACTCACGTTGTTCATGGCTGAAAGACGCGCTCTCGAAAACTTTGGGATGTCTTTTTTCCTTTAAAACGAGCTTCATGCAAATTTGGGCTTAAGAAATAATCTCGTAGGATTCTTAGCAACTTCTGACAGCAAACTGTATTTGCTGCAATCAATAGCGTATATTTCAATAACAATGCATGCTGGGGGATTCAGAGGCATGTCAAGGCATTATGATTTAGTCTTTTACTTTGAATTCAATTTTTTACGATTCTAGTTGAAATATGCATTTTAAGATATTCTGATATAAGTTTTTCTTTCAAATGGATTTCTACTGATTCTAGGATTAGGAACGTATTATAAGTGATCAGGGTCGTTTAAGACTGAAACCCGTGCTTCAAGCAGTTCGAAGGGGATTTTCTAACCCTCTCTGCGAAGATATTGGAGGTAAACCGCATTTGAAGCAATTTATAGTTACAATACGCGCTCTAGAAAATTTTGTGATATCATTATACCGTAAAAAATGTTTAAGAAAAATTAGGACTTAATAACTAATCTCGTGGGATTCAAGCCCGCTTCTAACGGACAAAAACCTTATTTCGTGCGATCAATAGCCTGCAATTAGATAAACCACGTGCTGGAAGATTTTTGGACATTTTAGGGTATTCTAGTCTAGTCATTTGTTTTGAAATTCATTTCATACGATTCTATGTTAAAACATGCGTTTTAGATATCTTGAGATACTTTTTTGTTTTAAATTGGTTTCATGCGATGGTAGTGTTTTTAGCGCTTTATATGGGATTTAGAGTTGTTTAAGACCAAAACGCGAGTTTTTGGTAGTTCAAGGGCTATTTTAATTTAAAAACACGTTCTATTCGGCTTTAGGAAAATGTTGTCTCTAAACTGCATTTTACGCGATTCACAACTGAAAAAGCGCTCTAAGAAATTGATAAATATCTTTTTCATTTAAATTATGTTTCAGTCAAATCCGGGTTTAAGAACTAATCTCGTGAGGGTTCTAAGACATTTTTGAATTAAAATCGTATTTTGTGCAATCAATAGCATATATTTAGATGATAAAACGTGCCGGACGATTTCAAGGCATTTAAGCATTTAATGGTCTAATCTTTTACTCTGAAATGTCATACAATTATGGGCAGAAATACGAGTTTTATGATATCATACGATACGTTTTATTTAAAACGTGTTTCACGCGATTCTAGAATTAGAAACGCATTGTAGAGGGTTAAGGGTTGTATAAGACTGAAAGTCATGATTCAGGCAGTTCGTAGGGAATTCTAGGCGGGTCTGGAAAAATGTTAGGTGATACTGCATTTCACGCAGCTCACAAGTGAAAGAAACGCTCTCGAAAATTCGAAGATCCTTTTCTCTCTAAAATGGGTTTCAAGCGAGTCTGGGGTTATGTACGCTTTACATGCAATTTAAGGTTGTCTAAGACCAAAACGCATGCTTCAAGCAGTTTGAGTGCTACTTTAATATTAAATCGCGTTCTATGCAGTTCAAGGAAAATGTAGACTTCAAACCGCGTTTCACACTATTCGCGATTGAAAGACGCTCTCTAGAAAATTTTAGGATGTCTCTTTTCTGTTAAAATGAGTTTCACGCAACTTTGGGCTTTAACACATAATCTCGTGGGATTCTATGCGACTTCTGACAACAAACCGTATTTAGTGCGATTAAAAGTATATATTTTAATTGCAACGCATGCTAAGGGATTAAAGGGCCTATCAGGACAATATGGTTTAGTCTTTTATTTTGAATTGCATTTTTTATGATTCTTGGTTGAAATATGGATTTTAGGATATTCTGATATATGTTTTTCTTTCAAATGATTTTTTACTGATTCTGGGATTAGGAATGTATTGCAAGAGATCAAGGTTATTTAAGACTGAAACCTATGCTTCAAGGAGTTCGAATGGGAATTCCTAGCGGTCTCTGCAAAAATTTTGGGTGTAAACCGCGTTTGAAGCAATTTACGGTTGAAAGATGCACTTTAGAAAATTATGTGATACTATTTTACCATAAAACATACTTAAGGAAAATTAGGACTTCATACCTAATCTCGTTGGATTCATGCCTGTTTCTAACGGACAAAAAACTTATTTCGTTCAATCAATAGCTTGTGATTAGATAAAACCACGTGCTGGAAGATTTTAGGACATGTTATGGTATTCTGATCCAGTCTTTTGCTTTGAAATTCGTTTTATGCAATTCTATGCTGAACCATGCGTTTTAGATATCTTAATATACTTTTCTGCTTTAAAATTGGTCTCATACGATTGTTAGGTTTTCAACGCTTTCAATGGGACTTAGAGATGTTTAAGACTGAAACTCGTGCTTCGGATAGTTCGACGGCTAATTTAATTTAAAATCGCATTTTATTCAGCTTTAGGAAAATGTTCTCTCAACTGCATTTCACGCGATCCATGGTTGAAAGACGCGCGCTAGAAAAGTCTTAAATATCTTTTTCATTTGAAATGTGTTTCAGGCAAATCCGGGCTTAAGAACTAATCTCACTGGGGTTCTAAGCCATTTCTGAATGAAAATCGTATTTTGTGCAATCAATACACTATATCTAGAAGAAAAAGCGTGCTGAACAATTTCAAGACATTTAAGGGTTTAATGGTCTAATCTTTTATTCTGAAATGTGTTTCATACAATTATGGAAAGAAATACGAGTTCTACGATATCTTAAGATACGTTTTGTTTTTAAATGTATTTCACACGATTCTAAGATTAGGAACGCATTGTGGAGGGTTAAGGGTTGTATAAAACTGAAAATCATGATTCGGGTAATTCATAGGAAATTCTAGGCGGGTCTGGAAAAATGTTGGATGAAACTGCGTGAAACAATTGAGACGTGCTCTGGAAAATTCAGTGTTATCCTTTTACTTTAAAACGGATTTCAGACAAATTAGGGCAAAAAAACTAATATAATGGTATTCAAGGCCGTTTCTGGCTAACAAAGAACGTAATTTGTGCAATTAATAGCCTGTATTTCGTTAAAAACATGTGGTACGCTTTACATGCGATTTAGGGCTGTCTAAGACCGAGACGCTATCTTCTAGAAATTCGAGGACTATTTTAATATTAAATCACGTTCTATGTGGTTTAAAGAAAATGTAAACTTTAAACCGCGTTTCACGCTATTCGCTGTTGAAAGACATGCTTTAGAAAATTTTAGGATATCTCTTTTCTGTTTAAATGAGTTTCACGCAACTTTGGGCTTAAGACGTAATCTTGTTGGATTCTAAGCGACCTCTGACAGCAAACCGTATTTTGTGCGATCAATAGCACATATTTCAATCACAACGCATGCTGGGGGTGTCAAAGTGGTTTAGTCTTTTAGTTTGAATTGCATTTTTCACGATTCTTGGCTGAAACATGCATTTTTAAATATTCTGATATACGTTTTTGTTTCAAGTGAATTTCTTGTGATTCTGGGATTAGGAACGTATTACAGGGGATCGGGGTTGTTTAAGACTGAAACCCGTGCTTCGAGCAGCTTGAAGGGAATTTCCTAGATGTCTCTGCAAAAATATTGAGGGTAAACCGTGTTTGAAGCAATTTACGGTTGAAAGACGTGTTCTAGAAAATTATGCGATATCGTTTTACCGTAAAACATGTTTAAGGAAAATTAAGACTTAATAACTAATCTCGTGGGATTCAAGCCCATTTCTAACGAATAAAAAACTTACTTCGTACGATCAATAGCCTGTAATTACATAAAACCACGTGTTAAAAGATTTTAGGATATTTTATGTTATTTTGGTCTAGTCTTTTGCTTTGAAATTCGTTTCATGTAATTCTCTGCTGAAACATACATTTTAGATATCTTTAGATACTTCTCTGTTTTAAAATTGGTTTCATGCGACTATATGTTTTGAACGCTTTAAATGGGATTTAGAGTTGTTTAAGACTGAAACACGTGCTTTGGATAGCTCGAGGCCTATTTTAATATAAAATCGTGTTCTATAAGGCTTTAGAAAAATAGTCTCTAAACTACATTTCAGGCGATTCACGATTGAAAGACATGCTCTAGAAAATTATTGAATATCTTTTCATTTAAAAGGTGTTTCAAGAAAATTTGGGCTTAAGAATTAATCTCGTGGGGATTCTAAGTCATTTATGAAAGAAAATCGTATTTCGTGCAAACAATAGCCAATATCTAGATGAAATAGCGTTCTAGATGATTTCAGGGAATTCAAGGGTTTAATGGTCAAATCTTTTACTCTAAAATGTGTTTCATCCAACTATGGGCAGAAATACGAGTTTCACGATATCCTAAGAAACGTTTTGTTTTAAAATATGTTTCACGCAATTCTAAGATTAAGAACACAATGTGGAGGGTTAAGGGTTGTACAAGACTAAAAGTCGTGATTCGAACAGTTCATAGGGAATTCTAAGCGGGTCTGGAAAAATATAGGGTGAAACTGCGTTTCACGTAATTCACAAGAGAAAGGCGCACTCTTGAAAATTTGATGTTATCCTTTTACTTTAAAACGGATTTCAAACAAATTCGGGCAAAAGAACTAATCTAGTGGTATTCAAGGCCGTTTCTGGCTAATAAATAACGTAATTTGTGCAATCAATAGCTTGTCTTTCGATAAAAATGCATACTCAATGATTCAGAGGCATTTTAGGGTATTCTGAATTAGTATTCTGCATTGAAATGCACTCGTGTGATTCAATGTTGAAATACACATTTTAAGATATTCTAAGATGCTTTCCTACTTAAAATAAGTTTCACAGGTAATACTAGGGTTAGGAACACATTATGTGGAATTAAGGGTCGTTTTAGACTGAAACCCGTGATTTGCGCCCGGAGTAGGGAATTCCAAACATCAAAATGTTGGCTCCAAATCGGATTTAACGCAATTCTAATCCGTTTCTAATTGAAACATGCATTTTCAAATATTCAAAGATACTTTTCTCTAAAATTGAAACTTTAAACCACGTTTCATGCTATTTACGGTTGAAAGACGTGCTCTAGAAAATTTTGGAATATCTTTTTTTCCTTTAAAACGAGTTTTACGAAAATTTGCGCTTAAGAAGTAATCTCGTGGAATTCTAAGCGAATTCTGACAGCAAACCGTATTTGGTGCAATCAATAGTGTATATTCAATCACAACACATGTTGGGGGATTCAAGGGCAAGTCAAGGCATTCTATTTTAGTCTTTTACTTTGAATTGTATTTTTTATGATTTTTTGCTGAAGTATGCATTTTAAGATATTCTAAAACTATTGTGTTTGGATCAGGTTTTGGAAAGAAATAAAAATGGTAAATAAAGTAAGCAACTATGCAAATATAGAAACTCTAAATAAAACAAGTATCCATGCCAAATTAGAAATTCTAATTTTAGTAAGTCCTCTCTTCCACGCGGCCTAATGCAGAAAGATGTCTTGGACTTCTTCATCTTCTAAACTCTTTGGGATTCCTCAAACTCTTTAAGTAACTCCAAACTCTTTGGCCATCACAAACTCTATCTACCTTGACTTGAAAGCTGCCGGAATTTACAAATAATAAAAATTAAAAAATACATAAAATTCTAATATTTCAAAAATTGAGATTTACATGCAATCTATTAATAGAAATAAAATATGCTTAGGGAAACCATCATGCCTTGCTCTTTCGCGGGAAAACCAAGGAAACCATGATGCCCTTTACAAGTTGCCTAACATAACCAATAATAATAACAAAAATAGAAACTTGTGGGGCCACATGGAGAGGACAAACACCTGCAGGTTAGTATCACATATACAATAGGAACTAGGGCTAAGAAGGTGTCAATCATCATGATGAAAAATTCGAATTGTCAAAACAAACAACAGTCCTATACGCTCGGGCGGAGATGAACTTGCTCGAGTAAGCACTTCACACCAGGCCCGCTCGAGCGCCCTACTCGTAGAAACTGGGTCAACTAGAGCGGGGATGAATCCGCTTGCGTGCCTGACAAACTATTAGAAGAAAAACAATGATTTTTGACCAACCAGTTCCTTTTCATGCATACAGAAAACATAATATATGCAAAAAAAAAAAAAAAAAAAATCAAAAACTGATCCTTACACAACCCTAAATCTATCGACTCCACATCTCATGTAAAGACTAGAAGACCAATCTAACACAATGAGAATCTAGGGATCGCTCTAATACCAATTGTTGGAGTGGGCCTCGTGGATAAGTATTTACAAACTTTTGACCCACTTATGCAAAGATCAATACCCATAAGGCCAAAAACCCAACCCCGAGATCTAAAACCCTAATCTCATGCATTAAGATCAAATAATACATCAAGAAGCTAGCTCAAGAAACAAACAAGCACAATTAAATCTACAAAAACAAATAGATAATAGATATATACCTTTGGAGCTTGGTTGCGTTCAAATCGAGAAGTTGAAAACTTGATCTCTACGAAAACTCTTTATGCATATTTTGATCTCCTTTTTCCTCTGTGTTCTTCCACGCTGTAACCCTCTTAGAAAACTTCTCAAAGAGAATAGTGGGATCTTCAAGTAGAAAAAAACCCTAACACTCTTATAGGAAACCAGAGGAGATCGAGGAGGAAGAGAAAGAAACTTAATCAACCGCCATATATGTCATTAGTAGCAAGAAACTGTTTCTTTTTTCTGATAAATAAGGAGAACTATACAAATTCATGTCCTCATAAGAGAAAATTAAATTTTGCTAAATAAGGAGAACTATACAAATTCATTTGTCATAGTAATCGTTGATAGTGAATTAGTGATCCTTAGCTAAAAAAAAAAAAGGAAGCCTACCACAACGAATTAGCTAAACAAATTGAACCTACAACAATGAATTAGCGAACTCCAATAGGTGGTGAGTGAAATGCACACTGTGAACATGAATTATTAGATGAGTTGCGAACTAAGTAACCATTGATTCATCTAGTAGCAAAGGAAGAAGCAAATAACTATTAAATTTCAAAAAGTATGATAAATTATCATACCTAGGGGGATATACCCAAATGAATCGGCCACTACACTGATACTTGTGATGCCTCATTGATTGAATGAATCGGCCACTACACTGATACTTGTGATGCCTCATTGATTGAACAATAGCTTAGATATCTCAATCTCACCAATCAAAGGGTTAAAATTGACATCTAAGAATGCCCTTATCTAACAAACACAAGCACACTCTTTCAAACTGAAAATTAAAATCATTATAATATTGCATTAAACAGGAAAGAAAAAATAGTAATATAGTAGACCTATTTTCAACTGAGGTTGATATCATTAATGTCATTCAAATCTTTTGCATCCAAATTATCAGCATCAAGAAAATACATCTGTAAAAAAATAAAATAAAATAAAATAAAATTTAGTATCTCATAAGCACGCAAGGTTGTCGAAGGGTAGCACTCCAATAGTTTAGGTCTGAAGCCTGTTGATATGGCCAGGCATATTAAAGACTCTGACTTGCTCAACCTCATCTGTCCATTGCTATACTAAAAATATCCAATTAACATATTATATTTTTAAAAAGTTAGAAAAACAATAATCTTTGTTGGTAAAGAGAGTGTCATAATAAAAATAGTTGATTTAAATCAAAGCAACTAAAAATAATGGATCCCATATCATATGTCAGGCATTCAAATAAGTACAGAATGCATCATCTAAGAAACTTATTCTTTTAGTCTATGGCAATAATATTTGCAATGATATAAACAACTAAGATCTACTATTAAGATAAATCTTTTAATTCATAAACACAGCGATACATTGCCAAAGTGAGTTGGCAAGCAATGGTTCTAAACTTACCATATCCAATTTGTTGCATCTGTATCCACGCAAAAAAGAACGTGCATATACAAGTAACACAACTTGTTAACGCCATGGCTCATAAGAATGGCAAATATTCCCACCTATTCAAATCAACAGGCAACAAAGGTGCATGGTCAATAACTGCTTATATTACCAACCAATCAATCTAATTTAGAAATCCGTTTCATGGAGTCTATTGTTCACTCAATCTTATTTTTTCTGTGGGGTTGTGGCAACAAAGGCAGTCCACCAATCTCAAATTAGTGGTCGCTGGCTAAGAAAAAAACCCTAAATGCATGAACAAAACCAATTCAATATAAAGGATCAAATAAATCATAAATCCAAACAAAGACAGTCAGAAAGAGGAAGTTCTCCTTTTCGTTGGGCATCTCACCAAGAGGGAAAGCAAAAGAAGAGGGGAAGAGGTGACCAGGCGAAACTCTCCTTTTCTTGCATGACGGCTGTGCATGAGAGAAAGATTCGAGAGAAGAAAGGAAGGATGGGGAGAATTTTGTTCATCCCTAAATCTAAGTGGGTCCCGCGAGTGGAATGAATGTCCACAACAGGCAGCTGAAACTGCTGCTTTTATATTATGGTATAGAAATCATGGTTCTAAAAGATCTTTGGAATAATTATAATCGGTACTATTTTAATTTCAATTAACTGTCATGATAATAAGCAAGCAAATATTTCAGACATTGTCAAACATGTGAATGTATCAATGGATACCCAAACAAATGCCACATTTGAGCTGTCACTATGGAAATTGATTTAAGTAAAAAAAGTAGGACAAAAAGGTTCTCAAAATTTTTAGTTTGCCCAAAGACGATAGTCTTTTAATATTCAATCCTCTGCCAAATAGTCTTGCTAGATTTACAATTTTATTCAAGTAGTTTTGAGGCTCACTGTCAAATTGACGAGAGGATTTATATAATCAACAATATCAACTTGTTAAACATGAGCTCCACTACAGTTGCAATGAGGAAGGAAAAAGGTAGGATGATATGCTGAGACTTGGATTCATGAGAAATTCATAAGGTTCCTTTGGGAGAACCACCCCCCAAAATATTAGCATTAATCCTACCAGCCTTTTAGTCCTATCCTATTTTATAGTTGCTTTTGTTATTCTGGGACATTTGCATGTAGAAGAGGGAACATGAAATAGTTGAAGATTACCAAATCAAAACTCCATTCTTTGTAATCTCAGGAAGATGAACAAATGAAAGCCTTAAAAATATTTATTCTTCTGGATTCAGCTTAGTACTCAAGGATCTAAAAGGGGGAATATACAGTTTTACTGCTGCAAAATCCATTTACAATTGCATCCTCATGACTTAAAGAAGCTCATTAAACACTTATAATCTTCATCCTCATAGATTCATTTGAACTTGAATTCAATAAGACAAAGAATTGAGTTGAGTCCAAGGGGAACATCAATGCAAATTTCCAAAAGGGCAAACTTTTGAATAAGGAAAAACATTAAAGGTGGAGAATTAACCATAGAAAAAGCTTGAAACTGAGTTCCTCCATGTTCTAATACCTCTAGGGGAGAAGAATTTTGCATATAAACTAATTGGATTAACTGATCTTTCATGCAGAGGAACTGGTGAGCTATATGAAACAAATATTGGTGAGCTATAGGCAGTGAAAAAATAGTTCACATTCGAAGTTTTGCATCACTAAATATGTATGCACTCAGCAGTCAAGAATTAGTATTTGTAAGCAATATGAATTAATAGTAGTTAATCCAATGCATGATCATCAACTGTATCAAGCATTTAAGAAAAGTTAGAAAAGAAAGATAAAGTTCTTCATACATGTGACATACAATCAAATATGAATAGATTCTTGCAGAAAGTGACAAATGTACTATAGATCTAGGATGATAGGATGGATCTGTTGTGCTCATTGTTACCACTATGAACATGTGCTGTGTATGGCAAAGTGTTGTGTGCAATTCTTTTCCCTTTTTTTTTTTGGGTGTGTAATTCACTTGTAACATGTATGAGTCTACTTACAAGCATTTCCAAATAAGTGACCAGTACATGAGCAACTTGCAAATTCAATGAATTTCAAAAATAATTCAATAAAAGTTCGCTATGTGTGCACATATAAACACAAATCAAAAGGTTCGTGCTTGACTATGCTAGTTTCCTCTGATAGGCTAAGATTTAACTTTAGTAGATAGAGTATCACATCAGATTATCTAAGTTTCGCAACTATAGAATCAAGGATAGAAGGAGTAAGATAGGGAAAAGGAAGAGCAGATCATTTATTATCTTAGGACTTGAAAATCCTATTGTTTCTTTGGAAATGGATGTTATCTTAGGACTTGAAAATCCAATAGGCAATGTTATAGTTTAATAAAAGGAATATCCAAGACATACTGACCTCTGCAATATAGGCAAAACATTCTCTAGATACTAGTTTGCTGAAGCATGAACAGGTGTCGCTCGAATGGCCAGTGGCATTAATACTCTCTCTTGCCCCACGCTCAATAATCCATATAAGTGTCAGGATCCTCAGCCTCGCACTCAACAACACATAATACACGGCTTAGGCCAACTATACCAATTCAATAATCATTGATAAATGCTAAATGACATTCCAACATAGATTGCCAACACACATGTGGATTGAAGCAAACAAACAAGAGTCCTATGGAAATAAAACATTGACGTTTGTTGTTTGTGGTAAATACAAAGTCATGCCAGTAATTGTTTCGAAGTTCTCTCTAGTGAATCCATCTTTGTTATGAGATAAGGTTCTCAACAAAACAACGTTAGTTAGAACCCTCTCTAAAAGACAATATCATAATTAAAAATCTAAAGACGCCTGTTTTCTCTCTTCCGGATTTCTTTTTTAGAGTCAAATCAGCATTATATATTACTTAAGCAAACACCTAATCATCTAATATTAAATTACTCAAGCAAACATCTAATCATGTAAAATTCAAGAAATAAGAAAATCAAATATATACTAATAAATATAATTAAGATTACCAAGAAATCTTAAGCAAAAATACTCAAGTCGCTATGGGACCCTTTCTCAATCAGCATTAAATTCAAAGAAATGGCCACCATCTGAGTACAAAGGGCATAAGAAAAGATAGTTTGGTTACTAGTTTCTGAAGTATATATATGGCTACAATCAGTTACCACCATATCCATCCATCATGGCCCATCAATTACTAAAATAAAGTAAGAAAACATGGCAATTGAAAAATACACTGCATTCATCGATTTTTCGTGTAGAATGCAATGATGCAAAAAAATCTACATGAGTATAATTATGAATTTTGAGAAAATTAATGCGATAATAGGATAATGCAAAAGAATAATTTCATGAAATCATGCAGTTTAATGAATTTTGACCAATTATGACTTAAATTCCAACATTGAATGTTGGAATAAAATTCAATGAAATCAAGTTATCCTAAATAAGTCCATAAATCTACATGAAATAATGACAATATGATGCAATTTCATGGACTCAATACGCCCTCCAACCAACATTTTGCAAAAGATGTGAAAAGGCGAAGTTAACTAACCTAACCTAATATAACCTAAAAATACAAAAGAAAACTAATGCAGAAAACAAAAGCCACTTTCGCTAGCACTCTCAACTGCATTTAGCGTATGCAATAAGCCCTTATACCCCTAGGCTACCCTAGTGGACGAATTGTGGTTCGTGAGGTTTTGCCTTGAATATACCAACAAAACTCAAAAAACTAAAGAAATCAAAAGAAACTCTAAAAAAAAAAAAGTTTATAAACATTGGATACTCTCGATTCTCATAATAGTCAAAGCAAAGACAAATTTGAAATACGGTACACCAATCTCATCTTTGGAAGGAAATTTTCAAAATCATGCTAAATATGATCGTGCACGATGAGAAGGTACGTATACATCAATAAATAAGTGTTAAATGCTCTATTAGAACCCCAGTGAAAACGACTCAATCAAATAATCTGGACCACCTAGACTTTAAAAAAAAAAAAAAAAAAAAAAAAGATTTCCTTTCAAGGCAACCATGATGGCTTTCGCACTACTGTTTTTCAAAAGGCCGTGAAATTTCAGCGACAAGCTTCTCACTTTCTTCTTTTTTATTTTCTCTTGATTTTTTTTCCTTTTCAACGGTCCCCAACAATAGGTAGCCCTTTTCATGTACCCGAATCAAGGGTGTACCCAAATCAAGGCAACCATGATGGCTTTCACACTGTCGTTTTTCAAAAGGCCGTGATATTTTTTCCATTTCAACGGTCCCCAACAATAGGCAGCCCTTTTCATGTACCCAAATCAAGACAACCATGATGGCTTTCACACTATCATTTTACAAAAGGCCGTGATTTTTTTTTCCTTTTCAACGGTCCCCAACAATAGGCAGCCCTTTTCATGTACCCGAATCAATGGTGTACCCCAATCAAGGCAACCATGATGGCTTTCGCACTATCGTTTTACAAAAGGCCGTGATTTCTTTTTCCTTTTCAACGGTCCCCAATAATAGGCAGCCGTTTTCATGTACCCGAATCAATGGTGTACCCCAATCAAGGCAACCATGATGGCTTTCGCACTATTGTTTTTCAAAAGGCCGTGACTCTTTTTCCTCTTCAACGGTCCCCAACAATAGGCAGCCCTTTTCATGTACCCGAATCAAGGGTGCACCCCAATCAAGGCAACCATGATGGCTTTCGTACTATTGTTTTTCAAAAGGCCGTGACTCGTTTTCCTCTTCAACGGTCCCCAACAATATGCAGCCCTTTTCATGTACCCAAATCAAAGGTGTACCCAAATCAAGGCAACCATGATGGCTTTCGCACTATTGTTTTTCAAAAGGCCGTGACTCGTTTTCCTCTTCAACGGTCCCCAACAATATGCGGCCCTTTTCATGTACCCGAATCAAGGGTGTACCTAAATCAAGGCAACCATGATGGCTTTCGCACTATTGTTTTTCAAAAGGCCGTGACTCGTTTTCCTCTTCAATGGTCCCTAACAATAGGCAGCCCTTTTCATGTACCCAAATCAAGGCAACCCTGATGACTTTCGCACTATTGTTTTTCAAAAGGCCATGACTCTTTCCTTTTCAATGGTCCCCAACAATAAGCAACCCTTTTCATGTGCCCGAATCAAGGGTGTACCCAAATCAAGGCAACTATGATGGCTTTCGCACTATTGTTTTTCGAAAGGCCGTGATTTTTTTTCCATTTCAACGGTCCCCAACAATAGGCAGCCCTTTTCATGTACCTAAATCAAGGCAACCATGATGGCTTTCGCACTATTGTTTTTCAAAAGGCCGTAATTTTTTTCATTTTCAATGGTCCTCAACAATAGGCAGCCCTTTTCATGTACCCGAATCAAGGCAACCATGATGGCTTTCGCACTATTGTTTTTCAAAAGGCCGTGATTTTTTTTCCCTTTTCAATGGTCCCCAACAATAGGTAGCCCTGTTCATGTACCCGAATTAAGGGTGTACCCGAATCAAGGCAACCATGATGGCTTTCACACTATTGTTTTTCAAAAGGCCATGAAATTTCAACGACAAACTTTTCTCTTTCTTCTTTTTTTTTCTCTTGATTTTTTTTCCTTTTCAACGGTCTCCAACAATAGGCAGCCCTTTTCATGTACCCAACTTAATTTACTAATTTGTGGAAAAATCCACCCAGATGAACTAGGAAACCTATAAAACTAAGGTTTGGTTTTCCTTCATATATTCAATCAAGTCGATAAAAGAATGGAAATCAAAATTTCACATTTAAAGGTTTTGAAAATGTATACAAACTGTGTAATGTGAAAGGATCAAAATTTAGCACTTTTTCAAAAAGATTTCTGCAAACAAAAACTCTTTTTTTTCTAAATTTTGAGAATTCTAAAATTCAAGCCATCTTCCGTTTATTGAAAATTCTCTCAAAAGATTTCTCTTCAAAACAATCTAAAAAGCCAAAGATAAACAGCAAAAATTCTTGTAAGAAATTTAAAAAACTTCCTAAATATAGAAAATAAAGCAAAAGATGTGTGAAAATTTTGTCTAAAAATAGATGAGTGTGCTTGTCCCCACCCGCAAACCTATGATGAACATCATTTTCATGTTATGCATGCAATGCAAAAGAATATAAAACATGAGGAATAAAAGTACAGGAGGTAAAGTGAAGACACCGGAGAACGTAAAGCTTTTTCTAACCTTGTCAAAGGTTAGACAAAACCCACAAAAACAAACAAAAAGAAAAAGAAAATTACCCTACTGGAACACAACTTGGAATCCACCCGGATTCCAGAAAAAATTTAGTTGTATGCCCATTGTTACAAAGCTTTGCTGGCTATTTGCCATGCCCATAGCTATCCAAACTGTGCAATTACCCTATTAAATTAAATAATTCAACTTGAATTGCGATTTTTTTCCTCAAATGGTGATATTTGCATTAAGTAGAGAGATGATGTTACATCAAAGAGCGTAAAAGCTCAACATCAAAAGGACAAAATTACAAAAGTACTATCGATCTGGTCTAAAAAGAAGATTCATACTTGAGAGATTTCATGTTAAGTCCTATAAGTAACCAGGAAATGAAGGGTTGGTTGGTCATTCAACCTCATTACATATGTTATGGTACCTTATGTCCTCAGTCAGTTTCTGGTTTTTGCATAATAAAAACAAAGAAAATATAAATAATAACTTGAAAAATAAAAACAATGCTCCATGATGAGAAACAATAATCCGTCACAAAATAATGTTCACACAAGACCCTATAGAAAGCATAATTCCCAATAACCTTATAAAACTGCCATTGAAGGTATTAACTTAATAGACCATAAAAGAAAAGGCATGCTACAAATGAAACGGTCACAGAACAAAGAGTAGTCCATAAATCAAAGGGATCACGGATATTCAAAGACATGAAGTACAATAGGAACACATTCGATGCTAGAATGTCAGTACCGTGATGAAGAACATCAAAATGAAGCCCAATCAAACAATAAACTTCCAGGTGCCGGGCAGACATTTGGGAGCATGCATAGGCAGTCGTTAAATGAGACGTGGCAGTAAAAAAGTGCTTGGATCAGAAATTTTCAATGAGAAAAAAACTAGGTAGGATCACAAAAGTTTTCTCCAAATGAAGACATTATTTCACCACCGTGTCCTACTATGTATCAATCATTAAAAATCAATGTGAACTATATGTCTTTTATTTTAGAATGCTTTAAAGCTAACAAATGAAGAAGAATATCCTCTGTAGACAGAAGGCATGAGGAGACACCTATTGTAGAGTTCCCTACAACATCTAGTTTGTCATTCACTCATATGTCAAGTATGTTACAAAGGAAACAAAAGAAAGAAAAAATCACACAGTTCAAGGTAGTTTATTTATATAATATTTAGCTAGACTATACATTAAAATCATCGAAACCTTACCGCTGCCACTTGTAACAATAATAGCAAAACTACTTCCCGCTGATATAACAAATGATATTCCATTAAGTATCGTTCGCTCTATTAGGTATCTGAAATGAGAAAAAGAAACAAAAGAAATTATGATCACAAATCAATAAAACTCGAAACTAGAATAGATATGGAAATGGAAGCATAATAAAATCCTGAAATAAAGCCAAGAGAAAAAACACTCTAAAGACTTTTAATTCAAAAAAGATGCCCAAAATATAATAATCCTATAAGATGAACTTTAGCAATAATACATAAAGCACCTAAACCAAAATAACAAATGCTTTGTAAAAGAATCATGTTAGAAGAATTTATAAACGTGAATGAACATAAAGATATCAAAAACAACAAAAGAAGTTAAGAAAATAGAAATTGTTAAACACCAAAATGCCAGTCAAGAGAACTGATGCAGCAGTTGGTTTGTGCCAAACAACATCCTTTAAATAAATAAATAAAAGAACCGATGCAGCCTCAACTCTATAGAACCGTCCCGCAACATACACAAATCTTAGGATTATACTACTAGGATCTAGTATCCTAAAAAGAAAAAAACACAAACAGCAGTAAGGAAAGACGAGCAAAAAAAAAAAAAAAAAAAGGAGCCTATGGCACCGTTGGGAAGTGCCCGACCACCAAGCCATAGGTTCTAGTTGAACTACCAGTTAAAAAGAAGACATGATGGGCAAAACACATTTGACAATTCAACCTTATTGTGCTTAGAATTACACGTCCCGGCCATAGATATGCAAAACATGTCCAAAGGGTTTTTTTAAGCACCATATTTTTTCAATCCAAAAGCTACTCACACCCTTTCTCATTATTATAATGACCAAGAATCGTTTGTGATCCAAATCTAACCCAAGTTCCATGGGCCATGCCTAGGTCTATTGGGCACAAGTCCAAGTCCCATGGTTGGCCTAACAGGCACAACTATATAATGACAGGATGACCATGCCTCCTCTATTACTACTTACTATAAATAGCTCTTCTATTACTTTCAAAGGTGAAATTGTTTGTAATGAAGTGACTGCATTTAACATTGTTAATGGGCAGACTGTTTTAATACGATAAAGTCCTGTTTCGATGAACTGTCTGGCTTCCCTCGAACACAGATTGGGTTCATAACTTTTGACAGCACCCTCCATTTTTATAATATGAAGGCATGTGATTCTTTCTACTCTTGCATATATGATAAATATAGTTCCTCTTTCTCACTGTTTCTCTCGTGTGTTTTTGCTTTATGATTGTTAATATTTGCTTTAATAAAATAGATTAATTACCAATACAAAGTTTGTCTTTCTGTAACGGTCATCCTTGACACAACCTTAAATGATGGTGGTTGGAGACCTGAATGACATATTTGCACCCTTGCCAGGTGATCTTCTTGTCAACTTGTCAGAATCAAGAAGCGTAGTTGATGCATTTCTGGATAGCGTTTCAGGACAATGTCAACATAGAATCTACTTTTAGACCTGCTCTTAAAGAAGCATTTATGGTTATGGTATGCCATGTATTTAGTTCTGGGATTATTGTAAAGCTGTTCAGCTTATAGTTTCTTGGACCACACCATCACGAAGGGGACCCAATCGAGTATGAAGGGATCTGCGGCTAAAAGCCGTCAAAAACTTTGCCGTCGTTTTTTGTGTATTGTTTAAGTTGAGAATTGACTTTGTTTTTTTTATTGTAAGTTCATCATACTATAAATCATGGTATAAAACTAAGGCTTGTTCAAAATTAACCATCCATATAATTTACTTTGCTACAGCCCAATCAATATAAAATGCACTTAAAAATGAGAAGAAAGATTTGATATATGGAATAATAAAGCATGGAGAAGCAAAACAAATTCACTACCTTGAAGATATTCTATACTACATGTGCAAACACAACCATTATTGATGCGTCCATGTCGTTGTAACTCAGGTTTAACTTGGACAAAACAATCAAACTACACAGTCATCAGTACTTAACCGAAATGAAAAAGCACAAAAATCAAACCACATATACAGTACATTCTTTGACAATGAAAACATAAATGTTTAGTGAAAATTAATTTAACATGCAGGAAATTGGGATCTTGAAACATAAATTCACCAATTTAGTGTAAGTGATGAACAGTGCTAAGTGTATGCATTCATGCATCTTGGGAGAATATTAAAATTGGTTGCCGAGCATTTTACTGTTAGTTACTACTTCAAGTGCAGAATCTCTAACTTTTTCCCTCCTAATTTCTCAATTATAGTAGAACACAGTAAAACCAAAACAAAAACTCAAAATGTGGAGATCTAAAAATGATCATTAAAAAAAAAAAAATTCTCACTCAATTGAATTTGAATGAAGGGAAGATGGAAAATGAATATCCACCCATCATTCAAGTAATTCAAATCCTTGGACATGTTTAATAATCATTCGGTGGAGCTCATTTGACTATGAATTCCTCTCTATTATGTGGGAACAAACAAGCTCCCTAAGAAATTATATATAGAGACAAAAATAAAAGATTTAAGAAATATATCATTTTTTCAAATATCATAAATTTGGTTAGTGCTGTGGACTACTGAAAGTAAAAACCTGAGCAATGCTCCTAAAAATGCAATATTTTGATTCAAATACTTAGAGCCTGATTGCTGATTTTTCTGAGAAGGATAGCAATGATGATAATAGAGAATCTTGCGAAAGGGTTAGATGCATCGATAGGGAGGAACCTTCCTAGCAACACGTTTAGACAAATGAAAGAGGGGCCCCTATGATCTCTAAATCAAATGATCAAAATAAATCAAAAAAATCAAAAGCATTGTATACACAAATATCAAACATGCTGGATCAATATAATCTTCAACATATATTTGACATCAAGATTCTAAGGAATATGAAAGCCTAACAAAAACTTATAAGCAATGCAATGGAAATAAAAGGAGCTGAACTACAAAAAAGCCTGTTATTTAATTAATTCTGCAGCTCAAAAAAGACTATAGTGGTCACATTTTCCACATGTTATGGAAACCACTTACCCAATATCAAGAAATCAATATGCAAACACATCAACTAAGATGAAACAATGCGTTGATGTACTCTCTCTCTTCAATCAAGTCTTATGTGCTAATGTTGACAATAGCACATCCAATAGCCTTGGTGGGATTGAGCACCAATGCCATTCCAATCTTCCTAGCAACACCAAACATACCATACAAGTATGCATTAAGTTAATTCAAGGAAGTACACCGATGATATTGTGGACAACTTGAAAAGGAACAACAAAGAACTTGATACAAAGGAAAAACAAAAAATAAACCAAAAAAAAAAAAAAAAAAAAACAGTTCTCATCTGCAAATGTAGCCACAGGACTAATAAATCTTTTTTGTTACGAGTAAAAGTATCATCAATTTGGGTCATGGACAAAAGATATGACTTCATTGATAATATATTGATATAGTGAATTAGGAACAATATTTTTTTGTTGAAAATTAAAAGTTGCTTAAAAAAAAAAAGCATTTCCTAAAGCTATTATCTAATGCATACAATTAATATCTCAGAAGTCAGGACAAATATGCAGTTGTGGTCATTAATCTGAGCAATGGACAAAAGATATGACTTGATTGATGATCTAGTGAATTATGAACTATTTGTTTTGTTGAAAGTTAAAAGTTGCTTGCAAATATAGCATTTCCTAAAACTATCATGTAGTGCATAAAATTATTATCTCGGAAGTCGGGAAAAATATGCAGTTGTGCCTCCAAACTGTAGTGAGCAACCCACAATTTATTATCGGTGGAGATAAGAATGGCAAGGCCCACTTGGAATTCCCACTGCACAAGAAGCAAATGTTCAAAATCAGGAGAGAAGCCAATACAAATCAGAGAAGGAAGAAGACATAGGCAAACGTGACTGTACTTGGCCTGGCATATATCACTTTTCCATTGATGCTACTGGTGTTGATGCAGCATAAAGACGAGCCTTATAGTGGGAATCAACAATATCACACCTACATGCCTTGTTTGAACCACGTTACAGTAGTATGGAGCCCGATCCAAAATCACATAATCCAGATGAAGTTAATGGGACAACATATCACACTAACACTCAAGAATCAAGATACTCATTCGCAAGGAGCAAAGGCCAGATGAAGAAAAGTAAAGATATGAGAGGAAATACATATGTAATTCCCATTCGTTCAGGATTGTGGTTGGATTTGGAAGAGAAACATACAAAGTAATCAATAAATACGACAGAGATAGCTTATTGCAGATGAAACCTTCCATTATTTCTTTTAAAGACTTGTCAAAACTAAAGATTTGAGATACATTGGTGCCAACAACTCAGCGGAAGTTTATTCTCAAGAATCAAAATCAACATACATGATTTTTCCAATACTATACTCATGAAAATGACAAAAAGGTTGGAAACAAAAACTATTCTGTTCACCGAGATATGAGAAGAGATTTTCTTCCTAATAAAATTTTTCAAAATTAGTAAATACATAAGACAAACAAATCCATTAGAATGACAGAGTACTTCAATGGTAATGTGAAATTAAATAAATGCTCAAAAAATAAATAAAACTCTGTTGAACCGGAGCCTAGAATTATATACCTGAGGACGAGGGTATCCTCCCATAGGCCACCCAATAGGCCGTTTCACATCTTTTGGTAGAAGGGTGTGCACCTGTTCTATTCCACACCTAATTCTAAACAAATAAACAAATAAATATGGATAGGTTCTTTCTAAAGGAAAACAAAGAAGAAAAAGAAAACGGCTAACAAAATATGAAACATACTTGTAAGTGCACAAAAATTCACAGACCCGGGGGGGTGAATTTGCTGCCCACTGGAAGAGGACGGAGGCTGGAGCTCCTTGTAGATGATAGAAAAACCGATGCCTCGAGCCTGAAAGGGGAAAAAGGAGAAGGTCAGAGGACCCTGGCTTGGGCAGCGCAGGGCTCTCCGATGCCTTTGTTAGTTGCAAGTGCAGGACTAAACAGAGGTAGGAGATGAAGTGTGGGAGGAGACGGCGTACCAGCAGCATGTGGATAGCCCCCTCGTTTACCTGTTGAAGGCTTCTGTATTTATAGAGAAGGAGAGTGGACTTTGGGGTAAGCACTTGAGAGGCTGTCCCATCGTAGCTCACTCTATCCCATCGTAGCCCACTCTGTCCCATCGGGTCATACCCTGATGGATGGGCGGTGCAGCTGTGTCAGGGATTTTGGGCGGTGCCCTTATCCTGTTGCCGTGGCATGACAGCTGTCCATGGTCATCCCGATCAGCAGACTGACCGAGACCGAGATGGAGCATGGCCGAGGCTGAACTCCTGGTCTCATGCTTGTACCGAGGCCGAAGCCAAGGGGCATGTTACCGAAATGGAGCGCCTAGCCGAGGGCTGAGGTCGGTATTCATGCTTTTGCCAAGTCCGGGACCTGAGGTCGGTCGCCTTGGGGAATACCCCCACACAATACTAATAAATACAATACTATCCATAATAACCAGTGGAAATCTACCTAGGCTCTTCAGCAATAAAATCAGGATGGCTGAAAATCTTTGCAGCATTGTGTCCTTTGTTTGTTGGAATTGGTTCGCCAACTAGTGTGTGTGCGTCACAAATCACTGACAAACAAAAAAAGCATACACAGAAAAATATTAAAATAAATAAAATGGTTAAGAAGAATCATAATAATCAGCGAGACTTTTTAGTATTAAAGGAAGGATGAACACAAACCGATAACATGTCAACTAACACTTGAAGTTTTGCCTTTGGCTCATACACTGAGACCTGATGTGGGTGAAAAATTAAATCGAAGTTTTTTAAGTTAGACTGATAACCCCTAATTACCATTTACAACATTAATACATTTTTAAATGTACACATGAAATGCATGACCTTATATCAATATCTCCTACATGCATATGCTACCTTGTGCTAAAATAATATAAACCTAAGTTGTTCGGTGTCGTTTGTTGTTGTTAGGTCACAACTAAGATTGCAATTCCTTAACATTGTTGGGTGGGTGGTGCACATTGATATGTGGGCCTCATAACATGGTCATATATGTAGGAATTATACTTTAACACATTCACTCTCATTCCCTTGGTATTGTCCAGCATAGATCATGGAGTCCAACCTTTATCGAGCAGACTCGGATTCACCAAAAATGGTCCATGTTGAACCCAAACTAAGATTTATGTCCTAAATCCTTATTAGGCCTAGTCTGAGTAAAATCCTTTGACAGCCCTACTGCCAAGATATCCAAACCAAACACATGTTCTACTTCTGGATACAAAAACATGCACTGCACCTAAATAAAATTTAAAGACAGCATTCTTCGAAAAAAGAAAAAAGAAAAAAGGACCAGGAAAATCATCAATAGGAACCTCCCATAAACCCAATAATTGTCAAAGACATGGAAAGAGAAGAAGACCTCTATCAGAACCAACATCCTCTCTATTGAGTCCAGATTTCGTCAATCTCAGACCAGATTTGAAAACCTCAACAAAACACATACGCGATATATATAAGTATATGCTCTCAGAAGATAACCACTCAAAATCAATAAGCAAGACAAGATCAAAAAAATGAAAAAGAAAAGAGCACAGAATCTAACACATTCAACTTAAATCAATCAGTGGGTTAAAAGAGCAACAAGTTAAGCCTTTGTCAATGAATTAGAAAAAAAAAAAAAAAGAATAACTGCTACTATTGAAGGCCGAGAAAAAAAAGCTGTCCTGGAGAGGAATAAAGAAGAAGTGTTGGGAGAGAGGGACAAATCTATTCAGAAAACATCAGAGCCAAAGCTTGGATTGCATGTAACTGGACCACCATCACCAAGCAGCAGAGAAAAAAGCAGGAGGCAAGCGGCGAAGCAGATGCGAAACACCCTTTTTTTAGCGGGCCCATAGCTGGTGTCTCTTGTTGTGCACTCCATTTGGCAAATTGGCTAGTGCAGAGAACTTTCCTGAATCAGGGAGAAGCATCATAGTTATTGGAAGCAAGAGGGAAGTTGGTTGAGGAAGGAGACAAAAGTGCAGAAAGGACAAAAGGAAGGAGTCGACGACAAGCAGGTAAAACTGCTGCTTTTATATATGATGATATAGATATAGATATAGATATAGCAAACATGAAAGTGGTTCTCCAATACAATAGATTAAAAATGATGTAAACAGATTATTGAAGAAAACATGCATTTCAATGAAACTGGATGATTCCTCAATTTACTATAGGTCTTTTTGTTTGCATTGGAAAGGTATATTAAAAAATTTCTTACGGACCTAAAAACGTGTAATAACAATCATAGCTTGGCCCCCTATCTGCCACCATTAATTTCATGCCAACAACAGTATAAGGATCCCACATTTCAGTAAACTCAGCCTTCCATCAAAAATCTTTAGTTCATCTCAAAAAACCCACACTATTCCCATCCAGAATAGAGAAAATCTTCACCTTTGCCATCGAAAACCAATTTATAATCACAAACTAAGCAACCTAACTTCTTCCTTGAACAAGTGAGGGAATAAAAGAATAAAAAACTAAGAATAAAAGAAACATGAGTCAAAACGATCATCTACTTAACTTTGATTCTCATCAAAAACCTCAAAACAGGAAAACCTCTTCGATCCTTCACAGATAAATGAAAACAACAAAAATGGTGGAAGAAATCCTAATACGTACATATGCCAAAAAGGAGATTTTGGTGGTGATTAGAGCAAAACAACAAGAACCCATTTGAAACAATCAATTTCTAGAATCAAATAAAAGAAACTTCCATACTTTATGGAGCTACAGTTTTGCTTAGAATTAGTAAAGATTGGGATTGGTTCATCACATTGAGAGTACTTCTGATTATCCAAATGTGACTCAGGATGGTAAGTTTCTACCCAAACTGCATCTTGTTTTCATTTATTTAGCTTACATAAGGGTGTTTTTGGATTGGATGTACATCAAGTTGTAATTCAGTAATTGATTTGAACATTTTGGTAAAAGAGATAGTTGTCCTTCTTCTGTGGGATTCTATGTTACCCTCTTTGTAATTTCAACTATAAAAATTAAAATTTGGGATGGTAAGGGGGAAAAATGAATTATATGTGATGTTTTTCTCCTACTACATTGCATCAAATAATGCAGTATTCTTGCATCATCATCATCACTAGAGAATTAAGATTTCCACTATAGAATTCAACGTGTTCCTGCTAATGCGTTTCATAGTATCTGCGATTTTAGGGAAATCAAGGTGATCCCCCATCCATGATGGATGGGCCTTCATATATATGCAGTAGCAATCATCTGCCAAATAAAAATCATTAGAACACTATAACTAATCAATGCATATTATCCGTCAACAGTCCGTTGATAGGTTTTGTAGAAGTCCCACAGTTTACGCTAGACCTTTTATAGGCCTTAGTGGTTCTGTAAAGGTTCCTCGGAGAGTGAGAGGGAGAGGGAGATAGGTGGTGGGAATTTTTTTTTTTTTTTAAAAACCAATAAATGTTGAAGTTTTCTTGATGTTTATTATGGCAAAATAATTAAGAAAATGAAGATCATGAGTCTGGATTTACATTCTCACCTCCCCTAACCCCATGTCAGCCAGACTTCACCTCTTTACTAATCCTTTCGTGGAGCTTATTTGACAATGGATTCATATGTAGTCAATCTCTATGCTCTTATGTATTCAATTCTAAGTCCAACAAACTGGCCCCTTGTGATTTTTAGATATTTGAAAATAAAAGGCCTTGATTGCTACAAAACTCATAAGAACATAAATTAGAATGCTTTTGAGAGCTTTTTATTATTCAGTTGTTAGTTCCATGCATCCAACATTAACATATCCGAATTCAAATTTCACACCAATCATGAAACCAAGCACCCTTCCTTGATGCCCACAGATAAGTGGTAGATTGGTTGTTTTCCCTCCCAAATCAGAAATTGTTGCATTTCAAGTCAGCCGGAATGGAAAGTACCTGATTAGAGGGTAAGCATACTATCAAAGCTGATTCTTATAGTACCAAAATCTCTAAACACCATAATAAATAACTGATCACAAATCCTTTTGTTTTTAAAAAAATCAGGTTAGGTGAGTTGCTTGGAAATTGTGGCAATCCAAGCATATTCCCAGCTACGATCCTTAGAATGCAGTTGCCTTGCACTCAGTTACCTGAAAATATAAATAATATGCTGCATGTCTCCAACGTAGCAATAAATAACAAAAATGAAATGCTCCCAATGCTGTCACCAAGCAGAATTCCAAATGCCCATGGCCCCTCCAGCATTTGAAATACTATAATTTTGAGAATCATATGGCGAAAAGTGACTTTTCAGGTGGATAGGTATACAGAATTCCAGCAATGAAACAGCATTTGGAATTCTAGAATTCTGAGACTCCTAAAGGCTAAAAGTAACTTTTTCAGGTGGATTGATATATAGAATTCCAGCAATGAAACACAGCATATTTGAAAAGATAAGGAGACAACTTTTACATCATTCCCAACATTCCAAATTCTTTTCAAAAATACCTCCAAAGAAAAAAGGCCCTACAAGAGATGACTTTGCCTCCTTAACCATCTATGCACATTCCTCATCATTTCATTTGGAACTTGGTTACACCGAGGGCTAATGCTAATGCATTTTTCTAGTAGACCTTTTTCTAAGAAAATCTCAATTTTCAATAATCTTAAAGAAACGATATTTTCCTTATTTGCTTCCCCAGTAGGTTTATGGATGAAACAATCGAGCACCTTTACAATCATAGTAACTCCACACTTATTCATCCTATCTTTGCAGTCATATCATGCTATCTTTGTAGCTACTGTGTCCTTTTCTTCTAACAGTCCCACGGCCTTTTTTAAGGGTCTATTTGAGGTTGGTATAGCGGAATGCTCTAAGTACAAGCCAAATATTATGTAAAATTAACCTTTGGCCATGGAATGGGATCATGGATCATGGTGGGAAAATGAATAAGAGGATCTATAAAGGAAATGTTGCTAAGATCATTAAGTAAAAAGAATACGTGGATTTTAAGTAGGCCTTAAAATAAGTAGTTTAAAGAAATCTCCTCATTTGACTTAGAGAGAGATCAAATATGATCGTTAATGGGAACCGTCACCAAAAGTAACAACTAATTAAGTCAACCAAAACTAGGCCACGCAAATACCTAGACCATCTGATGTAGGTGGTAAAATGACATATGATAAAGGTGTACCCTGACTTGAATGACAAATGACACTGCATCAAATAGAGCAAAAATTCCAGTAATTAGAGGAGTAAAGATGCTTTACACTTGTGTTAGGCCACATCAGATTGCGGTTGATCATAAAATTGCCTCAAACAGCGTGAATCCGCTACACCTTCCCAGAAGGAGGTAGAGATTGTTGACAAGGTAAGGCATTAATGCCAAAATTAGATGCTCATTCTCATACACTATAATAGAGAATCTAAATGATTGAACTAAGATTTTTTTGGGAAGAAAGAACAATCATCTACAATCATTTAAATAAAAGGTGAGAGCATGCTATATGACTCTATATGAAGCAAAATCGATATTCTAAAAACTAATCCTACCCCATAATCTATGTCAAACCCATTAATTTGAATGCAATCACCATGTTCTTAACAGATACACAAAAAAAAAAAAAAAAAAGAACACACACACAAAGGGCAATTAGAATCAAACAAAGCGAAATCACCACATTCAAAATTCACATAAACAAATGCATATATTCACAACAAGAACCCTATTATATACCAAGCCGAAATGAAAATAAGAAAAATTTGTAGGAAAAAAAACAAGGCAAGATCAAGAAATCTACACAATGCATAATAGAGAAACTAAAACATACAGCAGTAACATATTTGTTGTTCGAATCCTTCTCCTTGAAATGCTTTCGAAACTCCTCCCTTCAGTAAAATAAAATAAACAAAAAAAATAGCGAAACCAACATCAGAAAAACACAAAGCACAAACAAAAACGAAACAAAAACCACACAAACTGAAGAGAAAAATCAAGTTACATGAAAACGAAGAAAGCACTTGCTGGCGGATCCTTGGCCAGTTTCTCCTTCTTCACAAGCTTCCTGCTCGTCGCCTCCTTTCTTTCCTCTTCACATAAAGCCTTCAAACACAGAAACACACACACACACACACACACACACACACACACACACACACACATAGAAACAATTAAATCAACGAGAACAAAGGAATACTGAAAGAAAGCGAAACAATGACATCGAGATCTAAGTAAGAATTAACGAAAAGCTGAAGAAATTAGAGAATCAACGAAACGTCAAAGAAATCTGAGAATCAACTAAAACCCGAAGAAATCTGAGAATCGACGAAAAATCCAAGAAATCTGAAATGCTATTGGCTTTATTGGACGTAATGTCCTTTGATGTTCCTCCTTTCATTGTAGGAACTGGTTCGAAAAATTATCAGATTTGTGAGATGTCATAGAATATCGAAGAGGGATCGAGAAGAAGAATAAGACGAAGAAGAGAAAGAGAGAGAGTACCTGAGTTAGGGTTTTCGAGCATCGAGGGAGAGAAAAAAGACTATAGAAAGGGAGAGGATGGAAGACGGGGATGGAAATGTGGAAATGTGGGTTTGGGTGGGATTTTGAAATCTTCTTACACGGTAGTGATCTTTGTTCTAGAAGCCTCATTCGTTGATCCATTTTTTTTGCGCTTGTGCTTCATAGTTGCCGATCAAAGCAGGGCTTTTTGATGATTTGGATCGTTCGTGCTTTGGGTGGACCACCTTGGAGCATTACTTAATACGGGTGTACAAAAAAATCCATCAATCCGTAAAACTGATCCGATCCGATCCGATCCGCGGATTTTTAGCCGAATCCAAGACAAAAGGATTTGTGACGGATTGAGAAACTTGTAATTTGAAAGCAATAGATGGGTAGTAGATTTCACCCTCAATCCGCGGATTCGATCCGATCCGATCCGTTGACATTAAATATAAATAAAAGAACTTAAAGGGCCTAAATATAAGTTAAGAGGTCTAAATATAAAAGAAGAAAAAATACGGGGGTCAAAATGTAATTCATTTTTATATATAAGAGTTCAAGGTTTCAATAGATGGAATGTGATTTTTATGAGTTTAACAATATGTTTGGATTTATTTGTTGATTAGATCTCTTTAGGTTGTAATGTAGATAAATAAATAAATATATAAAAAAAAAACAGCTATTTGTATTGATCAATTGGGTAGCTTCTAGGACAAAAATAGATATTTGTATTTGTTTTGGATTGTTAGCTTGTATGTTAAAACTCTTTACAACATATTTGATATCTTTCTTTAACATTAGATTCAACGGATTGAACGGATTAAACCACGGATTAAACCGATCCGGTCCGGTCCTCTACAGATTGGATCGGATCAGTTTTCAAAAACCACGGATTAGTGACGGATTCCAAATCTATCAATCCATAGGTAACAGACTAGTGACGGATTCGGCCTAATCTGCACCAATCCGATCCTTGTACACCCTTATTACTTAGTATAAATTTTCCTTTTTATATGCCTCCACATATTTATTCTTATCTGGAGCCCACCTATATTCATTCTCATAAGGTTCTTAGGGAGATGGATAATTTGGACCGAGATAAATGAGTGCAAAGAATCGACCCTTTAAGATTATAATTGTGAGCACCTTCTTCAAGTGCAGCCATTGGAGTTATTTTATGACCTGTTTAGGAGAGCATATCAATCAAATGCACTTTACCATAGATATGGGTCGAAGTTTGGTTTGGCAGTGGTTAATTCTTTAATTAAAAAAATAATATTGAATATTTAAAAGAATAACTTTTATATATAATATTGAGTATTTTATCAAAGAAATCACCTTAGATGTTAATCGCATAAAAGAATAACTTTTAGTTTCCCTCGTAAAGGAGTGGTCCTTGGGGGCCACTTCTGATTTTTTTTTTTTTTTTTTTTTTGTTTACATCACACATTGCTCCCTTTATTTTTTGCACATGACCTAGGGAGCGTCAATATCAACGCTTCCTTGTATTTATAGGAGAATTTCAAAACATAATAAATATTAATCCATAACCATTCAAATTGACACTTGAAAATTGGTACATGAGGATTTTGATTGATCGAATTTCTTTAAAATAAAAAAGATATTTTAGGATTCTCCTAACAATAATTCCTATATATAAACTAACTCTAACAACACTCATAGATGTTTTAAAGGAAATTTCTTTTTGCAAGGTTTACCTTTCAAAAATATAAATAATAAATAATAACACTTGTAGATTTCAAGCCAATTGATATTATCTGAAATGTGGATCAAAGATGAATGAGCTTGGACAACTCTCTCAGGGTTTGTTTGGCCACTTCACTAATAAACTGGAGTGAAGTAAAGCCTCCTTTCACCAGACAAGAAAAGACCAGGGGTCATATCAAAAGCACGAAATTTTAAATTTTCCTCCTTCATTTAAGAAAAAGTTAAAATGCAACATTCTCAGGCTACTAAAAGACAAAAACCCATCTACCTTTTACCCAAAAAGTCAAAAAGATTCCTTATCAAGCCACTAAAAATAAATTTTCATCATACTATGATTAGACCCATAATATTTTATTTTCTCGTCAATCTTCACTTCACTTTAGTTCGCCCTATAAGTATTTTTTCCAAACAAACCCTCAAGGAACATCTAAGTGTCCTCTTCATTCCCATAAATTGAAGTAGTGAGTTGTGCAAGTGTAAATCTTCGCATCTCTACAAATTAGGATAGTTTTTAATTATTTTGCATTTAATCTATTTCAATCCCAAGTTCTACTTTTTCATCTAGTTTCTTAATTTTGATTTTCTATAACTATCTTTTTTTTCTAAAAAAAAACTAAATCGTCTTAAAATTTGCTGACCTCTTATTTTTCTTTATTCAAAAACTAAATATCCATCCCCACTTTATGTTATAAACTCTAAGTAATCATATATAGACATGGGTCGAGACCCAAGACCCAATTATAAATCTGATCCTAGTTCATTGACTCCTCTCTCTCTCTCTTTATGTTGTGTGTGTGTGTGTGAAAAAGTGACCTCCATCTTGGTATGCTTTTGGTGGGCCACCGACTGCTTGTGGTGGAATCAGTGTTGATATGTGCATTATATATTTAAGTGCACTTAAATAGTGAAGAGTCAAACACCCTATTATTCTATGCAAACAAACACCACCCAGTAAACGTCGGTCTAAGAAAGGAATGAGGGAAGCGGTGAGGAGTGAAGGAAACAAGGAGGAGATGTAAATGAGACTCTTCACTTTCCTAAGATTTGATTTAACATAGTGATGATTGGATAATCAGTTGCTCCAAAAGAGAATACTATTTGATGGCTATTTGTAGATCTTCACTTTTACCTTTTCAGTTTCAGCCCCTATGATAAGAAGGTTTTGCTTCGAATTCCCGTGAATTCAATTCCTACCAGACACCCGACCCCATTAAGATATATATTTTGAATCAGATATTTCATTTATTCAATTAGGAGGACATGTCAGTCAAAAAGAAAGGAATATTGAATTTAATTTTTCATTTGAATTACTTTGTCAAACTTCTCCCATTTGAGTCCGCAGTACATGACTGCTTGACACTCCTTATTCGACATAGTGTGCCTTTTTATTATTGTTAAATACTAAACTTTAGAGACTATATTTTCGTAAACCTTGATGTATTCTTTTATTTGAGGGCAAGTCTGGTGGCAGCAACTGCAATAATTCAAGCTCCAACAGTGTATATTTAGGTTGTTGCAATTACAACACTAATGGTTGAACATTGGGATGACCCAACCGGTCAGCCTCTGTGTGCACTACCATCTCTACCAGCATCTCAGGCTGGACTTAACTTGCTAAGCTCTTAACTTGCTGAGCCGCAACTGAAGACATCAATGTGTGAAAACAAGCCTAAGCATTGATAATTGATACCACAAACTTAGGGACTCAATTTTAATAAAATCTCAATGTATCATTCCATTGGAAGAATGCACTATATATACCAAAATGACAGTGGAGGATATAATTATGGAAACTAAATTGTGTAATTGCATCAAGGATCTTTCCTAATCTTTATTAGTAATCACTATGCATCTAATCCGATCTAGGATATTCCCAATCATATCAAATAATCAATATCTTAAACATATCTAATAACTTAAACCTTCCTATCAACCTCCTGCTTTTGCATAGTTGTTTTAAGAAAAGGATTGTGATAACCTTCCTATCAACCTCAGTAATCACTATACAGCAAGGAGATGATGGTCTAAGTTGCATTTGTACAAGCACAATTGTTGAAACCTAAGAATTAGTACAAGAATGCCTGCTCCAGTGAACCTCTAAGGCACAATTTTTTTGGAGTTTTGAAGTAAATTTTGTGCATGGCTACTATGTATTGTATACGAATTCATACGGTGCTATAATCCAAAGGTGTGACTCTGGTATAGTTCATCCTTTAAAAGATCATGATGCACTCTAGACTCTAGAGTGATGAAGATTAAAATTATTTGGTGCACGTAACTCTTTCACTGCATGCAACATCCTCAAGTTTGGAAAACAAAAACAACTCACTCAAATTCACTTAAAACAAACCCCAATCCTCCATCGTCCTTCTCAACTGAAAATACCCTTAATTTGGAATCTACAAACCCTAATCAATGAAAACAAACAATGTACAAATTGAATATGACATTGAAGATAAAAAACCATGCACTTCGATATCATATGTGGGATGGCGGGAAAACAAAATGGAGGGAAAATACAAAAACATTGAAAATGATTCAAAAAGGAAGGAGATTTATACCTCTGGAGTGTCGATCGAAATCACGGACAATGGAAAAAAACGATGGAAGCAAAGAGAAGCACTTGGGGAATTCAGTTTGAAGGCTTGTGGTTGTGGAAATGGAAACAACCGCTCTTCGTCACTCGCCCAAGGTCAGTCTCGATGGTAGGATGGAAGAGAGAAGAAAAAAATGAGAAGAAATAGGGATATGAGCCCTGATATTATTCGCGGACAGGGTCATCGCCGACCTCATTCTGTGTAAATAAGGTCGGTGCTGACGATGTGACAAATATGTAAAAAAAAAAAAAAGAAAGAACGAAAATTGGGCCCAATTGCTCTAACTGGTGCCCCACTTGCTTTGTGTTTGACTGCGTAACATGTGCGGATAAAGCTTATTTCTATGGATATATATATATATTGTCATCTAGATTCCAGGGAATGATTAGCATCTATCCTTAGTGGGCCCACCACATGACATCTAATTACTTATCATTATCTTGTATGGGCCCTAGCCATCATGTCAAAGACTTTTTTTCTAATGATATCAGAAGCAGGTTATACGGTTTATGGAAGGTGAAGGTATTGGTCCAGCCCTAGCCCGGACCAATTATGTTTATGGAAACCAAAACATGAATATAACTTGGCTCAAATCAGATCTGATTTGTAAATTAAATGATAAAACTCTCTCTCCTAATACAATTTGGGTTTACTTGGGCTGGATTTGGCATCCAAACTTTTCAATAGGTGTAAAACGGCCTCCTTCCAGATGGGCTTGCCCATTCTTTTGAGAAAGAGTCCAGCTTGTGATGCCTTCGGCATACTTGATGCATGACAATTATGGGTGAACTAGTCATTTGAAATGTCTCAGGAAATTAGAATCATCTGATTAAGGGAGGTAGGGTCTCAAAGGGTTGTATTATTAAAACAAAATGTTCATACTACATGATTTAAATCTATTTTTAGACAGGTGGGGACTGGGTTAGAGCCTGGTAATTGAAGTCCGAACATGAATCCAGCCCAAGTACTACATGGGTTCTGAAATGTAAGGCCCGAACCCAACCTGTTGTGCCCAAACAGTGCCAACCAAAAATTTCTACTTTAATCAGGTCGGGCCAGGCCATGCCATGCCAGTGGAGGGTTGACCCAAACCTGAAGGGAACCATGCCGACTGGTCAAAGGACACGCACAGTTACATGCATATATGTCAGAGAACTGCATCAAGATACTATTCCATCTGTTCTACCATTAAAAAAAAGAGAGAAGATACTGATCTATTTGTGGTAGACTAGACAGTTCACAACTGCTCTAATCTTTAATTTCCAACCCAACCGTTGGTCAGCAATTGCTGGACAAGCCAAGATATAGACCTTGGTCCCACACCTCAAGTGTGAGGACAAATCGACCAGGCAATTAAGGCATTAAGCTAGGCTGCGCATTTTGAAATAGAAGACCAAAGAAAGAGTCCTGGGGCCACACTGAACTAATACAAGAGAGCCGGACAGTTTCTTGAGGGCCATGCAGACTCAAGGAAATAAAAATTCAAAAAACCGATTATTGGGTGTAATTAGTTTATTTATTAAACTAGTGCAACATGCCTGTGTTGGTTAAGAAATAATTAAAATCTTAAAATGATATATTTATAAATATTTAAATAAGTTATAAATGAATATTGTCGTGTAATTCATAACACGAATACAATTAAAACTGAACTTAAAAAAAGCAAAGGTTTAAAGGAAATGTTTTGTAAAATGACCCAATCAATTTATTTAGTATGTGTATTGGAAGAATACTCAATTACATATAATACAGGGCTAATAAATGAAAAATTGAAGAGTACTTATAAATAATATAACATATGATGAAGAAGAAAATAGGGGTGCTGGTGGGCCGGGCCTGGATATGAAGAAACCCATACCCATTTAATATTTGTGCCGGTCTTGGATTAAGTGATAGAATGACCAAAGCCTGGCCCGACTCAATCCTAGTAAGGAGTGCTTATAACTTAATGTAATTCATCCAAACAATTGCTAAAGAACCTTGAAAATCAATAAAAAAAAAATTTTTAATTTGGACCGGCCTGATTTACTATATGGGATGGCTCGCGCCAAAACTTTTTAAGCTCTAGTCGAGCTAAAGGCGGGCCTAGCCCTATGATTTCATAGTTGTGCCAGACCTAGATATGCCTCTGCCCTGCCCAAGCCAGCCCATAAACACCACAAGAAGAAAACATATATAAGAGTAGTCAATTTGAATTGTTCATGACAGGAAGAATGAATTAATTTATAAAAACTATTCAAGCTTGGAAGACTCCATCAATCAGGTTCTGCACTTGTTCTTGATATTGTTGCAATGTTGTGTGTCTCTGGTATTGCATTGGAATTATTTGGTCCAACATTTTGATTTGCCGTATTTTCTTATTTTTTTGATATTGCATATTCAAAATTTTGTTAAATCAATAAATAATGTAAATGATAATAAAAAAAATCATGATAAAGATATTATATTAAAACTCACATTTTTCTATTTTTGATAGCAATAATGTTGGCTCCTAAATGTAGTTTGTTTTGTCTACTTTCTCGATTGAGATGACACTTTCAAAGGTTAGTCTATTCATAGTTGAGTCTATTTTTTATATAAAATAAATACTATTTCCATGATGCCTTTTGTAATCCATTTGCTAGCAATTCATACCAATTAACTTGAAAAAGTAGTTTAAGAGTACACAAACATAGGTTAAACCTCAGGCCAGCCACATTAGCTCACCCAAGGGCTCCTTACCTCTCACCCAAGGACTCTCCCATTGGCGTGGGCTTGATGGGTCTCCAGCTAGTTAATGGGCTAAAAAAAATAGAAATAAATGAGGAATTGAATCCAATATCATAAGGCAATATTGCAATTCTAGATGCCATGAATTTTGAAGCAATAAATCTATAGAATTTTAGGGTTTTTAGGGTTTCCCCATTTGATTGCAGAATTCAAACCCCAGGAATCTTAGCAAGTTCGAAAAGCTGATGAAAAGAAACAAGTAGATCAAAATTATAGGAGGTTCTCCAAAAGACCCCAAAGGTTTATACTAAATCTGAAAACACCCGGTGTTAACAAAATTCTAATAAAGATCCCCTTATCTTTGAGAATGTTTTTGAAAAACATCCTTGATCATAATTTTGAAAAACATCCTTGATCATAAACTAGCATTTCATGTCCTAGATATCTTAAAAGTGCAAAAACTCCTTCATTTAGAATCTAAAATGATGATTGAACCCAAACAAAGTTTGCCCTCAGTCTGAGTTAACCTTTTTGTTTGGTGAGTCAGGGTGTTAGATTTAAAACAAGAAGCTTTTTGTTCTTTCACTTGCTCAGAAAAAAAAAAGAAAAGAAAAGAAAGGAAATGTTGTTTTATAAGATATTTTCAAAGTTATGGACAATTAAAAGTTTTTAAATGTTAGGGTGCTTTTGAGAAATAAAGCAATCCTAGCTATTTTTAGAAAAAGTCTCAAACATCATCAACAGACTGACAAAAAATCAAAAGAAAAAGAAGAAAAACACACATATTTGAGTCTATGAGGCCTATTGGAAAAACTCTTAAGTCCGATAACCTGGACCTGAGTCAGATGAGGTTAGGTTTTTTGTTCTTTTTTTCTCACTAAGGGTATCCTAGAGGTCTTTGACCCCATTGGACTAATCCCACGGGTGGTGCTTGCTAATTGCCAAACCCATTCAAACACACACTGGGTAAATATAGGGTAGGTTTCGAACACAAGATATGGGGAGCAAACCCAAGCTTTATGCCACTCCACCAACTCCCAAGTGGGAGATAATGTCCCAAACTATGTTTAAAGTCATGGTTTTTATAGATTTCTTGAACCTCTTTTCAATTATTATGGAACGTGGCTAATAATCTTTTCAGGCACTCCTTTTGGGTTACTTCATACTAGCCACTCTAATTCATGATGGAAGTTTTTGGTTCAATTCTCTATTTTCGTTGCCTTTTATAGTTGACCAATAGCCTATATCCCTACTGTTTCTATGATATAAAATATCAGTCTGTCGGCTGAGCCACACTGCTTTCCATAGAAGCTTAGTGTATCCTACTAATCAACTCAAGTGATGGGACCCTTACTGCTACACAAGAACTTCTCCAAAAATCGGTTTTGCTCCCTTTAGCCGACCGGAGCTCAGAGAATGCAAAATTTGGATTGCTTACTGTAATGTAATTGTAGTTTAATAAAAACCCTCTCACATGCATGTACACCAACACATGCATCAGCACATGAAAATACCTATGCATGTACATGGAATGGGAGTGATTGAGAATCATGGCATTGGCACTGATGATGAAATCTTGTTCAGATGGTGTTGTCAAATATATTAGTGAGGATTGTGAAAGACCTAAAGAAACAACTAGAAGTGTCATATCTTTTCGTTAAACCCGTGTCAAAGAAAGAGTCTCCCAACTACCTCGACATTATCAAGAACTTGATGGATCTGTCCACCATCAAGGAGAAGGCTAAGAAGATGGAATAAAAGAGCATGGAAGATTTCAGGCACGACGTGTGGCAAATAACCAACAATACACACACATAATGATGGGCACAACTCCGACATCTTTCCCCTTGCATATCAATTACTAGAGCTCTATGACTATATGTTGAATTTGAATGATGAGGACTTGACAGAAGCCAAGTCTAGAATTGAACTTAGAGATGTGTAAGAATGTTGGTGCTGCCATTGTAATTTGGTGGGTTCAGCTATAAGTGTAAAATTTTGTTTCCTCCATTTTTAAATGAAAAAGATTTGTATATATGAAGGACCACGCTAACATACATTGTAATTAGGAGTTCATGAGAGGAAACATCCTTGGCCCTTAAAAATGTTATCCAGTACTATACAAAAATTCAACCCCATAAATTTCTAGCTCTGTGGGCCTTGCTTCTTTGATTAGAATTTAAAATAGGTCGTCCTAAGGGACTAAATAAATGGGCATATTACATTTAGATCCTTCTGGTTTTCCACATTTGACCAACTCTTGGATGGACCATTAAATGGATGGACTTCATTATGGGGATAAATAATAGTTTAAATTCAAAGTAGAGATTGATTGGATAGATACATAATCCATTGCTGAGTGTGTAAGCTTGCGGCTCGCACTCAGTCAAATGTTAGGTAAGCAGATATGTTGAATTTGAATGATGAGGGTCCAATATTGGGTCCAATGCAGATATTGGGTCCAATATTTTAGCCCATAAGTACCCTGTAATTGAATTTTGTTGGCATACAAAAAATTCATCACATTTCTCAAGGCAGGATACTCATTGTCATGGGAAAATGTCATTTTTCTGGCCACTGGAATCTGACCAGCCATAATAGCAAAATTTCCGGCGGCCATTCTTTATAAAACTTCATCGGCCACTTCAGCTCTCAAGACACCGGCCGCTCAATGCATGTCATGGCTGCCGCCCTTCATTTAAACCATAGTCGCTGGACGTTAAAATAGTATAAACACCAACCGTCAGACACCTTCTCCAATGGCCGCCGAGCAGTTATCACTCTCGATCTAGGACTCCTTCACCAATGGACGCCGAGCAGTTATCGCCCACGATTTGGTCAGTTACTTCTTATAATGGTCGTTGGATCTGCAACAGGAACAGTTACAACTTCCATTAGATTGTAGTTTTTGAAACTACCCCACTCCTCCATGATTTCCGATGGTTATGGCCTCTCAAAAGCTATAAAAGAGAGACTTAGGGGAGCAGCAAGGAGACCCGATCCGGTGCAAAGAAAAGCTAGAAACTCTGCCATTTTTCACACGAAAGAACTACTCCTCTTCTCTTCTCAATGTGAGAACCAGGCAGCAGTTGTCTTGAAGATTGAGTGACAATTTTTAAAAAACTAGTCTTTGTTTCCCTCATGCCGGAGAAGAAGAGTAGAGGTTTTTTACTGTTTTGATGCATACATCACTGTCAACTCTTCTTTCACATGAGGGTGATGAATCACAAAGATTGGCAGAGGAAACTACGATGTAGATTTTCCAACTTCGTCTCGAGCAACTTTCCGAAGACAGCAGCCTCCTCTTTCTCTTTTTATTTTGTATCATTTCCTTTGTATTTGATCTCCTTAGCATGACGAAGGGGTTGTACAAGAATTTGTAAACAACCCGTACTCAGAAGGTGAGACAACAGAACCCATATAAACAAAAGTGGAGATGACCTCCTAAAGCATAATTAAATAAATGTGCAAGCCACCTTCACATCTTTCTGTAAAATCCAAGAATGAATAAAAGTTCTCCCTTTTCATTTTGAACGAAACAAATTTAAATGCAAAACGTAGTTTCAAAACTTGGTCATAGTTCAAACCTTGCTTGACTCGGTTGAAATCAACTGAAATGGCAATAAATCATGAACTAGTTATAAAAGCTCAGTCCACAATCTTTTGGCTAGACTCGGGAAAAAATGGCTAGACTTAGGTTGACATAGTCAAGACTCGGTATCTTAGGCTATGATAAAAAAAAACCCTTATATATTTGACTAACTTGGGTTTAGTTCTTGAATTGAGTTGGCTTCGGAGATTCTCGAGCTAAAGTGAGTTTGAGCTTGTTTTACATTTTTTTTTTATAACTAAATTCAATTTAAAAACAAAGTTCAAAACCATTTGCTGAACTGAGTAGACACACCTAAAATATTTCTTAACCAGATCTGGTTGAATATGAGTTAGACCAAAGTGTCTGCTCAATTAGTTAACTCTCCGGTCTAGTTTTTAATACATTGGTCTTACACATAAAGTGTACAATAAATACCACGAGGAATGAAACTACGTGAAACATGAACAATGGATTGCATGATATGAAATTTCACATCTCTTGATCTTGATTCGTAGTTGACTGTTGCTGTGGTATGGTGATTCATTTTCTACTATTCTCTACGTATCATAATTACCATTTGATCAAAATAAAGTGATCAGATGAAGGTGGAAAATATTGAAACTTTATTTGGACAATTGAAACATGCATTATGTGGCCCACATTTCATTAATCCAGACTGTTCATAGTCTCTTGATTAATTTATCTAAGGTTTTGCAATCTCTAATTACCATCTTATATTTTGTTTAGATGACATCGTGAATTGATTACCATCAGGTTAGTATTCAGTGATAATCAACCCTAGATACCCTTGTATAGGAAGAAAGATCACCATTAAAGATATGATTTGACTACATACAAATGGAACATATAACCGTCCAAGGAGTCGGTGGCCCACCAAAAGCATACCAAGATGGAGGTCACTTTTTCACACACACACACACAACATAGAGAGAGAGAGAGAGAGAGAGAGAGAGAGAGAGAGAGAGAGGAGTCAATGAACTAGGATCAGATTTATAATTGGGTCTTGGGTCTCGACCCATGTCTGTCTATATATGATTACTTAGAGTTTATAACATAAAGTGGGGATGGATATTTAGTTTTTGAATAAAGAAAAATAAGAGGTCAGCAAATTTTAAGACGATTTAGTTTTTTTAGAAAAAAAAGATAGTTATAGAAAATCAAAATTAAGAAACTAGATGAAAAAGTAGAACTTGGGATTGAAATAGATTAAATGCAAAATAATTAAAAACTATCCTAATTTGTAGAGATGCGAAGATTTACACTTGCACAACTCACTACTTCAATTTATGGGAACGAAGAGGACACTTAGATGTTCCTTGAGGGTTTGTTTGGTAAAAATACTTATAGGGTGAACTGAAGTGAAGTGAAGATTGACAAGAAAATAAAATATTATGGGTCTAATCATAGTATGATGAAAATTTATTTTTAGTGGCTTGATAAGGAATCTTTTTGACTTTTTGGGTAAAAGGTAGATGGGTTTTTGTCTTTTAGTAGCCTGAGAATGTTGCATTTTAACTTTTTCTTAAATGAAGGAGGAAAATTTAAAATTTCGTGCTTTTGATATGACCCTTGGTCTTTTCTTGTCTGGTGAAATGAGGCTTTACTTCACTCCAGTTTATTAGTGAAGTGGCCAAACAAACCCTGAGAGAGTTGTCCAAGCTCATTCATCTTTGATCCACATTTCAGATAATATCAATTGGCTTTAAATCTACAAGTGTTATTATTTATTATTTATATTTTTGAAAGGTAAACCTTGCAAAAAGAAATTTCCTTTAAAACATCTATGAGTGTTGTTAGAGTTAGTTTATATATAGGAATTATTGTTAGGAGAATCCTAAAATATCTTTTTTATTTTAAAGAAATTCGATCAATCAAAATCCTCATGTACCAATTTTCAAGTGTCAATTTGAATGGTTATGGATTAATATTTATTATGCTTTGAAATTCTCCTATAAATACAAGGAAGCGTTGATATTGACGCTCCCCAGGTCATGTGCAAAAAATAAAGGGAGCAATGTGTGATGTAAACAAAAAAAAAAAAAAAATCAGAAGTGGCCCCCAAGGATCACTCCTTTACGAGGGAAACTAAAAGGGCTTTTTTTTTTTGTGCGATTAACATCTAAGGTGATTTCTTTGATAAAATACTCAATATTATATATAAAAGTTATTCTTTTAAATATTCAATATTATTTTTTTAATTAAAGAATTAACCACTGCCAAACCAAACTTCGACTCATATCTATGGTAAAGTGCATTTGATTGATATGCTCTCCTAAACAGGTCACAAAATAACTCCAATGGCTGAACTTGAAGAAGGTGCTCACAATTATAATCTTAAAGGGTCGATTCTTTGCACTCATTTATCTCGGTCCAAATTTATCCATCTCCTTAAGAACCTTATGAGAATGAATATAGGTGGGCTCCAGATAAGAATAAATCTGTGGAGGCATATAAAAAAGAAAATTTATACTAAGTAATAAGGGTGTACAAGGATCGGATTGCTGCGGATTAGGTCGAATCCGTCATTAGTCCATTACCTATGGATTGATAGATTTGGAATCCGTCACTAATCCGTAGTTGTTGAAAACTGATCCGATCCAATCCGTGGAGGACCGGACCGGATCGGTTTAATCCGTTCAATCCGTTGAATCTAATGTTAAAGAAAGAGATCAAATATGTTGTAAAGAGTTTTAACATACAAGCTAACAATCCAAAACAAATACAAATATTCTATTTTTGTCCTGGAAGCTACCCAATTGATCAATACAAAGAGCTGGTTTTTTTATATATTTATTTATTTATCTACATTACAACCTAAAGAGATCTAATCAACAAATAAATCCAAACATTTTGTTAAACTCATAAAAATCACATTCCATCTATTGAAACCTTGAACTCTTATATATAAAAATGAATTATATTTTGACCCCCGTATTTTTTTTCTTTTATATTTAGACCTCTTAACTTATATTTAGGCCCTTTAAGTTCTTTTATTTATATTTAATGTCAACGGATCGGATTGGATCGAATTCGCGGATTGAGGGTGAAATCTACTGCCCATCTATTGCTATCAGATTACAAGTTTCTCAATCCGTCACCAATCCTTTTGCCTTGGATTCGGTTAAAAATCCGCAGATCGGATCGGATCAGTTTTACGGATTGATGGATTTAATGCTCCAAGGTGGTCCACCCAAAGCACGGACGATCCAAATCATCAAAAAGCCCTGCTTTGAACGGCAACGATGAAGCACAAGCGCAAAAAAAAATTGGATCAACGAATAAGGCTTCCAGAACAAAGATCGCTACCCTGTAAGAAGATTTCAAAATCCCACCCAAACCCACATTTCCACATTTCCATCCCCGTCTTCCATCCTCTCCCTTTCTATAGTCTTTTTTCTCTCCCTCGATGCTCGAAAACCCTAACTCAGGTACTCTCTCTCTTTCGCTTCTTCGTCTTATTCTTCTTCTCGATCCCTCTTTGATATTCTATGACATCTCACAAATCTGATAGTTTTTCGAACCAGTTCCTGCAATGAAAGGAGGAACATCAAAGGACATTACGTCCAATAAAGCCAATAGCATTTTAGATTTCTTGAATTTTTCATCGATTCTCAGATTTCTTCGGGTTTTAGTTGATTCTCAGATTTCTTTGACTTTTCGTTGATTCTCTGATTTCTTCAACTTTTCGTTAATTCTTACTTAGATCTCGATGTCATTGTTTCGCTTTCTTTCAGTATTCTTTTGTTCTCGTTGATTTAATTGTTTCTCTGTGTGTGTGTGTGTGTGTGTGTTTCTGTGTTTGAAGGCTTTATGTGAAGAGGAAAGAAAGGAGGCGACGAGCAGGAAGCTTGTGAAGAAGGAGAAACTGGCCAAGGATGGCGCCAGCAAGTGCTTTCTTCATTTTCATGTAACTTGATTTTTCTCTTCGGTTTGTGTGGTTTTTGTTTCGTTTTTGTTTGTGCTTTGTGTTTTTCTGATGTTGGTTTCGCTTTTTTTTTTTTTAATTTTATTTTATTGAAGGGAGGAGTTTTGAAAGCAGTTCAAGGAGAAGAATCCGAACAACAAATCTGTTACTGCTGTATGTTTTAGTTTCTCTATTATGCATTGTGTAGATTTCTTGATCTTGCCTTGTTTTTTTTCCTACAAATTTTTCTTATTTTCATTTCGGCTTGGGATATAAGAGGGTTCTTGTTTTGAATATATGCATTTGTTTATGTGAATTTTGAATGTGGCGATTTCGCTTTGTTTGATTCTAATTGCCCTTTGTGTGTGTGTTCTTTTTTTTTTTTTTTGTGTATCTGTTAAGAACATGGTGATTGCATTCAAATTAATGGGTTTGACATAGATTATGGGGTAGGATTAGTTTTTAGAATATCGATTTTGCTTCATATAGAGTCATATAGCATGCTCTCACCTTTTATTTAAATGATTGTAGATGATTTTTCTTTCTTCCTGAAAAAATCTTAGTTAAATCATGTAGATTCTCTATTATAGTATATGAGAATGAGACATCTAATTTCGGCATTAATGCCTTACCTTGTTCACAATCTCTACCTCCTTCTGGGAAGGTGTAGCGGATTCACGCTGTTTGTGGCAATTTTATGATCAACCGCAATCTGATGTGGCCTAACACAAGTGTAAAGCATCTTTACTCCTCTAATTACTGGAATTTTTGCTCTATTTGATGCAGTGTCATTTGTCATTCAGGTCAGGGTACACCTTTATCATATGTCATTTTACCACCTACATCAAATGGTCTAGGTATTTGCGTGGCCTAGTTTTGGTTGACTTAATTAGTTGTTACTTTTGATGACGGTTCCCATTAACGATCATATTTGATCTCTCTCTAAGTCAAATGAGAAGATTTCTTTAAACTACTTATTTTAAGGCCTACTTAAAATCCACGTATTCTTTTTACTTAATGATCTTAGCAACATTTCCTTTATAGATCCTCTTATTCATTTTCCCACCATGATCCATGATCCCATTCCATGGCCAAAGGTTAATTTTACATAATATTTGGCTTGTACTTAGAGCATTCCACTATACCAACCTAAAATGGACCCTTAAAAAAGGCCGTGGGACTGTTAGAAGAAAAGGACACAGTAGCTACAAAGATAGCATGATATCACTGCAAAGATAGGGCGAATAAGTGTGGAGTTACTATGATTGTAAAGGTGCTCGATTGTTTCATCCATAAACCTACAGGGGAAGCAAATAAGGAAAATATCGTTTCTTTAAGATTATTGAAAATTGAGATTTTGTTAGAAAAAGGTCTACTAGAAAAATGCATTAGCATTAGCCCTCGGTGTAACCAAGTTCCAAATGAAATGATGAGGAATGTGCATAGATGGTTAAGGAGGCAAAGTCATCTCTTGTAGGGCCTTTTTTCTTTGGAGGTATTTTTGAAAAGAATTTGGAATGTTGGGAATGATGTAAAAGTTGTCTCCTTACCTTTTCAAATGCTGTGTTTCATTGCTGGAATTTTGTATATCAATCCACCTGAAAAAGTTGCTTTTAGCCTTTAGGAGTCTTAGAATTCTAGAAATCCAAATGTTGTTTCATTGCTGGAATTCCGTATACCTATCCACCTGAAAAGTCACTTTTAGCCATATGATTCTCAAAATTATAGTATTTCAAATGCTGGATGGGCCATGGGCATTTGGAATTCTACTTGGTGATAGCATTGGGAGCATTTCATTTTTGTTATTTATTGCTACGTTGGAGCCATGCAGCATATTATTTATATTTTCAAGTAACTGAGTGCAGGGCAACTGCATTCTGAGGATTCTAGCTGGGAATATGCTTGGATTGCCACAATTTCCAAGCAACTCACCTAACCTGATTTTTTTAAAAACAAAAGTATTTGTGATCAGTTATTTATTATGGTGTTGAGAGATTTTGGTACTATAAGAATCAGCTTTGATAGTATGCTTACCCTCTAATCAGGTCCTTTCCATTCCGGCTGACTTGAAATGCAACAATTTCTGATTTGGGAGGGAAAACAACCAATCTACCCACTTATCTGTGGGCATCAAGGAAGGGTGCTTGGTTTCATGATTGGTGTGAAATTTGAATTCGGATATGTTAATGTTGGATGCATGGAACTGACAACTGAATAATAAAAAGCTCTCAAAAGCATTCTAACTTATGTTCTTATGAGTTTTGATAGCAATCAAGGCCTTTTATTTTCAAATATCTAAAAATCACAAGGGGCCTGTTTGTTGGACTTAGAATTGAATACATAAGAGCATAGAGATTGACTACATATGAATCCATTGTCAAATAAGCTCCACCAAAGGATTAGTAAAGAGGTGAAGTCTGGCTGACATGGGGTTAGGGGAGGTGAGAATGTAAATCCAGACTCATGATCTTCATTTTCTTAATTATTTTGCCATAATAAACATCAAGAACACTTCAACATTTATTGGTTTTTAAAAAAAAAAAAAATTCCCACCACCTATCTCCCTCTCCCTCTCACTCTCCGAGGAACCTTTACAGAACCACTAAGGCCTATGAAAGGTCTAGTGTAAACTGTGGGACTTCTACAAAACCTATCAAGGGATTGTTGACAGATAATATGCATTGATTAGTTATAGTGTACTAATGATTTTTATTTGGCAGATGATTGCTACTGCATATATATGAAGGCCCATCCATCATGGATGGGGGATCACCTTGATTTCCCTAAAATCGCAGATACTATGAAACGCATTAGCAGGAACACGTTGAATTCTATAGTGGAAATCTTAATTCTCTAGTGATGATGATGATGCAAGAATACTGCATTATTTGATGCAATTTAGTAGGAGAAAAACATCACATATAATTCATGTTTCCCCCTTTCCATCCCAAATTTTAATTTTTATAGTTGAAATTACAAAGAGGGTAACATAGAATCCCACAGAAGAAGGACAACTATCTATTTTATCAAAATGTTCAAATCAATTACTGAATTACAACTTGATGTACATCCAATCCAAAAACACCATTATGTAAGCTAAATAAATGAAAACAAGATGCAGTTTGGGTAGAAACTTACCATCCTGAGTCACATTTGGATAATCAGAAGTACTCAATGTGAGGAACCAGTCCCAATCTTTACTAATTCTAAGCAAAACTGCAGCTCCATAAAGTATGGAAGTTTCTTTTATTTGATTCTAGAAATTGATTGTTTCAAATGGGTTCTTGTTGTTTTGCTCTAATCACCACCAAAATTTCCTTTTTGGCATATGTACGTATTAGGATTTCTTCCACCATTTTTGTTGTTTTCATTTATCTGTGAAGGATCGAAGAGGTGTTCCTGTTTTGAGGTTTTTGATGAGAATCAAAGTTAAGTAGATGATCGTTTTGACTCATGTTTCTTTTATTCTTATTTTTTTATTCTTTTATTCCCTCACTTGTTCAAGGAAGAAGTTAGGTTGCTTAGTTTGTGATTATAAATTGGTTTTCGATGGCAAAGGTGAAGATTTCCTCTATTCTGGATGGGAATAGTGTGGGTTTTTTTGAGATGAACTAAAGATCTTTGATGGAAGGCTGAGTTTACTGAAATGTGGGATCTTTATACTGTTGCTGGCATGAAATTAATGGTGGCAGATAGGGGCCAAGCTATGATTGTTATTACAGCTTTTTAGGTCCGTAAGAAATTTTTTAATATACCTTTCCAATGCAAACAAAAAGACCTATAGTAAATTGAGGAATCATCCAGTTTCTATGAAATGCATGTTTTCTTCAATAATCTGTTTACATCATTTTTAATCTATTGTATTGGAGAACCACTTTCATGTTTGCTATATCTATATCTATATCATATATAAAAGCAGCAGTTTTACCTGCTTGTCGTCGACTCCTTCCTTTTGTCCTTTCTGCACTTTTGTCTCCTTCCTCAACCAACTTCCCTCTTGCTTCCAATAACTATGATGCTTCTCCCTGCTTCAGGAAAGTTCTCTGCACTAGCCAATTTGCCAAATGGAGTGCACAACAAGAGACGCCAGCTATGGGCCCGCTAAAAAAAGGGTGTTTCGCCTCTGCTTCGCCGCTTGCCTCCTGCTTTTTTCTCTGCTGCTTGGTGATGGTGGTCCAGTTACATGCAATCCAAGCTTTGGCTCTGATGTTTTCTGAATAGATTGGTCCCTCTCTCCTAACACTTCTTCCTCTTTATTCCTCTCCGGGACAGCTTTTTTTTCTCGGCCTTCAATAGTAGCAGTTGTTCTTTTTTTTTTTTTTTTCTAATTCATTGACAAAGGCTTAACTTGTTGCTCTTTTAACCCACTGATTGATTTAAGTTGAATGTGTTAGATTCTGTGCTCTTTTCTTTTTCATTTTTTTGATCTTGTCTTGCTTATTGATTTTGAGTGGTTATCTTCTGAGAGCATATATATATATATATATATATATTGCGTATGTGTGTTGTTGAGGTTTTCAAATCTGGTCTGAGATTGACGAAATCTGAACTCAATAGAGAGGATGTTGGTTCTGATAGAGGTCTTCTTCTCTTTCCATGTCTTTGACAATTATTGGGTTTACGGGAGGTTCCTATTGATGATTTTTCTGGTCCTTTTTTCTTTTTTCTTTTTTCGAAGAATGCCGTCTTTAAATTTTATTTGGGTGCAGTGCATGTTTTTGAATCCAGAAGTAGAACATGTGTTTGGTTTGGATATCTTGGCAGTAGGGCTGTCAAAGGATTTTACTCAAACTAGGCCTAATAAGGATTTAGGACATAAATCTTAGTTTGGGTTCAACATGGACCATTTTTGGTGAATCCGAGTCTGCTCGATAAAGGTTGGACTCCATGATCTATGCTGGACAATACCAACGGAATGAGAGTGAATGTATTAAAGTATAATTCCTACATATGTATTAAAGTATAATTCCTACATATGAGAGTGAATGTATTAAAGTATTAAAGTATCAATGTGCACCACCCACCCAACAATGTTAAGGAATTGCAATCTTAGTTGTGACCTAACAATAACAACAAACGACACCGAACAACTTAGGTTTATATTATTTTAGCACAAGGTAGCATATGCATGTAGGAGATATTGATATAAGGTCATGCATTTCATGTGTACATTTAAAAATGTATTAGTGTTGTAAATGGTAATTAGGGGTTATCAGTCTAACTGAAAAAACATCGATTTAATTTTTCACCCACATCAGGTCTCAGTGTATGAGCCAAAGGCAAAACTTCAAGTGTTAGTTGACATGTTATCGGTTTGTGTTCATCCTTCCTTTAATACTAACAAGTCTCTCTGATCATTATGATTCTTCTTAACCATTTTATTTATTTTAATATTTTTCTGTGTATGCTTTTTTTGTTTGTCGGTGATTTGTGACGCACACACACCAGTTGGCGAACCAATTCCAACAAACAAAGGACACAATGCTGCAAAGATTTTCAACCATCCTGATTTTATTGCTGAAGAGCCTAGGTAGATTTCCACTGGTTATTATGGATGGTATTGTATCTATTAATATGTTTCATATTTTGTTAGCCGTTTTCTTTTTCTTCTCTGTTTTCCTTTAGAAAGAACCTATTTATAATTATTTGTTTATTTATTTAGAATTAGGTGTGGAATAGAACAGGTGCACACCCTTCTACCAAAAGATGTGAAACGGCCTATTGGGTGGCCTATGGGAGGATACCCTCGTCCTCAGGTATATAATTCTAGGCTCCGGTTCAATAGAGTTTTATTTATTTTTTGAGCATTTATTTAATTTCGCATTACCATTGAAGTACTCTGTCATTCTAATGGATTTGTTTGTCTTATGTATTTACTAATTTTGAAAAATTTTATTAGGAAGAAAATCTCTTCTCATATCTCGGTGAATAGAATAGTTTTTGTTTCCAACCTTTTTGTCATTTTCATGAGTATAGTATTGGAAAAATCATGTATGTTGATTTTGATTATTGGGAATAAACTTCCGCTGAGTTATTGGCACCAATGTATTGCATACCCATCGCTTAATGGATTTTGTTTATCTCAAATCTTTAGTTTTGACAAGTCTTTAAAAGAAATAATGGAAGGTTTCATCTACAATAAGCTATCTCTGTCGTATTTATTGATTACTTTGTATGTTTCTCTTCCAAATCCAATCACAATCCTAAACGAATGGGAATTACATATGTATTTCCTCTCATATCTTTACTTTTCTTCATCTGGCCTTTGCTCCTTGCGAATGAGTATCTTGATTCTTGAGTGTTAGTGTGATATGTTGTCCCATTATCTTCATCTGGATTATGTGATTTTGGATCGGGCTCCATACTACTGTAACGTGGTTCAAACAAGGCATGTAGGTGTGATATTGTTGATTCCCACTATAAGGCTCGTCTTTATGCTACATCAACACCAGTAGCATCAATGGAAAAGTGATATATGCCAGGCCAAGTACAGTCACGTTTGCCTTTGTCTTCTTCCTTCTCTGATTTGTATTGGCTTCTCTCCTGATTTTGAACATTTGCTTCTTGTGCAGTGGGAATTCCAAGTGGGCCTTGCCATTCTTATCTCCACTGATAATGAATTGTGGGTTGCTCACTACAAATTGGAGGCACAACTGCATATTTGTCCCGAGTTCCGAGATAATAATTTTATGTACTACATGATAGTTTTAGGAAATGCTATATTTGCAAGCAACTTTTAACTTTCAACAAAACAAATAGTTCATAATTCACTAGATCATCAATCAAGTCATATCTTTTGTCCATTGCTCAGATTAATGACCACAACTGCATATTTGTCTTGACTTCTGAGATATTAATTGTATGCATTAGATAATAGTTTTAGGAAATGCTTTTTTTTTAGCAACTTTTAATTTTCAACAAAAAATATTGTTCCTAATTCACTATATCAATATATTATCAATGAAGTCATATCTTTTGTCCATGACCCAAATTGATGATACTTTTACTCGTAACAAAAAAGATTTATTAGTCTTGTGGCTGCATTTGCAGATGAGAACTGTTTTTTTTTTTTTTTTTGGTTTATTTTTTGTTTTTCCTTTGTATCAAGTTCTTTGTTGTTCCTTTTCAAGTTGTCCACAATATCATTGGTGTACTTCCTTGAATTAACTTAATGCATACTTGTACGGTATGTTTGGTGTTGCTAGGAAGATTGGAATGGCGTTGGTGCTCAATCCCACCAAGGCTATTGGATGTGCTGTTGTCAACATTAGCACATAAGACTTGATTGAAGAGAAAGAGTACATCAACGCATTGTTTCATCTTATTTGATGTGTTTGCATATTGATTTCTTGATATTGGGTAAGTGGTTTCCATAACATGTGGAAAATGTGACCACTATAGTCTTTTTTGAGCTGCAAAATTAATTAAATAACAGGCTTTTTTTGTAGTTCGGCACCTTTTATTTCCATTGCATTGCTTATAAGTTTTTGTTAGGCTTTCATATTCCTTAGAATTTTGATGTCAGATATATGTTGAAGATTATATTGATCCAGCATGTTTGATATTGTGTATACAATGTTTTTGATTTTTTTGATTTATTTTGATCATTTGATTTAGAGAGCATAGGGGCCCCTCTTTCATTTGTCTAAACGTGTTGCTAGGAAGGTTCCTCCCTATCGATGCATCTAACCCATTCGCAAGATTCTCTATTATCATCATTGCTATCCTTCTCAGAAAAATCAGCAATCAGGCTCTAAGTATTTGAATCAGAATATTGCATTTTTAGGAGCATTGCTCAGGTTTTTACTTTCAATAGTCCACAGCACTAACCAAATTTATGATATGTGAAAAAATGATATATTTCTTAAATCTTTTATTTTTGTCTCTATATATAATTTCTTAGGGAGCTTGTTTGTTCGCACATAATAGAGAGGAATTCATGGTCAAATGAGCTCCACCGAATGATTATTAAACATGTCCAAGGATTTGAATTACTTGAATGATGGGTGGATATTCATTTTCCATCTTCCCTTCATTCAAATTCAATTGAGTGAGAAATTATTTTTTTTTAATGATCATTTTTAGATCTCCACATTTTGAGTCTTTGTTTTGGTTTTACCGTGTTCTACTATAATTGAGAAATTAGGAGGGAAAAAGTTAGAGATTCTGCACTTGAAGTAGTAACTGACAGTAAAATGCTCGGCAACCAATTTTAATATTTTCCCAAGACGCATGAATGCATACACTTAGCACTGTTCATCACTTACACTAAATTGGTGAATTTATGTTTCAAGATCTCAATTTCCTGAGTTACAGCGACATGGGCGCATCAATAATGGCTGTGTTTGCACATGTAGTATGGAATATCTTCAAGGTAGTGAATTTGTTTTGCTTCTCCATGCTTTATTATTCCATATATCAAATCTTTCTGCTCATTTTTAAATGCATTTTATATTGATTGGGCTGTAGCAAAGTAAATTATATGGATGGTTAATTTTGAACAGGCCTTAGTTTTATACCATGATTTATAGTATGATGAACTTACAATAAAAAAAAAAGTCAATTCTCAACTTAAACAATACACAAAAAACGACGGCAAAGTTTTCGACGGTTTTCAGCCGCCGATCCCTTCATACACGATTGGGTCCCCTTCGTGATGGTGTGGTCCAAGAAACTATAAGATGAACAGCCTTACAATAATCCCAGAACTAAATACATGGCATACCATAACCATAAATGCTTCTTTAAGAGCAGGTCTAAAAGTAGATTCTATGTTGACATTGTCCTGAAACGCTATCCAGAAATGCATCAACTACGCTTCTTGATTCTGACAAGTTGACAAGAAGATCACCTGGCAAGGGTGTAAATATGTCATTCAGGTCTCCAACCACCATCATTTGAGGTTGTGTCAAGGATGACCGTTACAGAAGGACAAACTTTGTATCAGTAATTAATCTATTTTATTAAAGCAAATATTAACAATCATAAAGCAAAAACACGAGAGAAACAGTGAGAAAGAGGAACTACATTTATCATATATGCAAGAGTAGAAAGAATCACATGCCTTCATATTATAAAAATGGAGGGTGCTGTCAAAAGTTATGAACCCAATCTGTGTTCGAGGGAAGCCAGACAGTTCATCGAAACAGTACTTTATGGTATTAAAACAGTCTGCCCATTAACAATGTTAAATACAGTCGCTTCATTACAAACAATTTCGCCTTTGAAAGTAATAGAAGAGCTATTTATAGTAAGTAGTAATAGAGGAGGCATGGTCATCCTGTCATTATATAGTTGTGCCTGTTAGACCAACCATGGGACTTGGACTTGTGCCCAATAGACCTAGGCATGGCCCATGGAACTTGGGTTAGATTTGGATTACAAACGATTCTTGGTCATTATAATAATGAGAAGGGTGTGAGTAGCTTTTGGATTGAAAAAATATGGTGCTTAAAAAAACCCTTTGGACATGTTTTGCATATCTATGGCTGGGACGTGTAATTCTAAGCACAATAAGGTTGAATTGTCAAATGTGTTTTCCCCATCATGCCTTCTTTTTAACTGGTAGTTCAACTAGAACCTATGGCCTGGTGGTCGGGCACTTCCCAACGGTGCCATAGGTTCCTTTTTTTTTTTTTTTTGCTCGTCTTTGCTTACTGCTGTTTTTGTTTTTTTCTTTTTAGGATATTAGATCCTAGTAGTATAATCCTAAGATTTGTGTATGCTGCGGGACTGTTCTATAGAGTTGAGGCTGCATCGGTTCTTTTATTTATTTATTTATTTATTTAAAGGATGTTGTTTGGCACAAACCAACTGCTGCATCAGTTCCCTTGACCGGTATTTTGGGGTTTAACAATTTCTATTTTTTAACTTCTTTTGTTGTTTTTGATATCTTTATGCTCATTCACATTTATAAATTCTTCTAACGTGATTCTTTTACAAAGCATTTGTTATTTTGGTTTAGGTGCTTTATGTATTATTGCTAAAGTTCATCTTATATTGGTGGATTATTATATTTTGGGCATCTTTTTTGAATTAAAAGTCTTTAGAGTGTTTTTTCTCTTGGCTTTGTTTCAGGATTTTATTATGCTTCTATTTCCATATCTATTCTAGTTTCGAGTTTTATTGATTTGTGATCATAATTTCTTTTGTTTCTTTTTCTCATTTCAGAAGCCTAATAGAGCGAACGATACTTAATGGAATATCATTTGTTATATCAGCGGGAAGTAGTTTTGCTAGTATTGTTACAAGTGGCAGCGGTAAGGTTTTGATGATTTTAATGTATAGTCTAGCTAAATATTATATAAATAAACTACCTTGAACTGTGTGATTTTTTCTTTCTTTTGTTTCCTTCGTAACATACTTGACATATGAGTGAATGACAAACTAGATGTTGGAGGGAACTCTACAATAGGTGTCTCCTCATGCCATCTGTCTACAGAGGATATTCTTCTTCATTTGTTAGCTTTAAAGCATTCTAAAATAATAGACATATAGTTCACATTGATTTTACATGATTGATACATAGTAGGACACGGTGCTGAAATAATGTCTTCATTTGGAGAAAACTTTTGTGATCCTACCTAGTTTTTTACTCCTTGAAAATTTCTGATCCAAGCATTTTTTTTCTGCCACGTCTCATTTAACGATTGCCTATGCATGCTCCCAAATATCTGCCTTGTGCCTGGTAGTTTATTGTTTGATTGGGCTTCATTTTGATGTTCGTCATCACGGTACTGACATTCTAGCATCAAATGTGTTCCTATTGTACTTCATGTCTTTGAATATCCGTGATCCCTTTGATTTATGGACTACTCTTTGTTCTTTGACCATTTCATTTGTAGCATGCCTTTTCTTTTATGGTCTATTAAGTTAATACCTTCAATGGCAGTTTTATAAGGTTGTTGGGAATTATGCTTTCTATAGGGTCTTGTGTGAGCATTATTTTGTGACGGATTATTGTTTCTCATCATGGAGCATTGTTTTTATTTTTCAAGTTATTATTTATATTTTCTTTGTTTTTATTATGCAAAAACCAGAAACTGACTGAGGACATAAGGTACCATAACATATGTAATGAGGTTGAATGACCAACCAACCCTTCATTTCCTGGTTACTTAGAGGACTTAACATGAAATCTCTCAAGTATGAATCTTCTTTTTAGACCAGATCGATAGTACTTTTGTAATTTTGTCCTTTTGATGTTGAGCTTTTACGCTCTTTGATGTAACATCATCTCCCTACTTAATGCAAATATCACCATTTGAGGAAAAAATCGTAATTCAAGTTGAATTATTTAATTTAATGGGGTAATTGCACAGTTTGGACAGCTATGGGCATGGCAAATAGCCAGCAAAGCTTTGTAACAATGGGCATACAACTAAATTTTTTCTGGAATCCGGGTCGATTCCAAGTTGTGTTCCAGTAGGGTAATTTCTTTTTCTTTTTGTTTGTTTTAGTGGGCTTTGTCTAACCTTTGACAAGGTTCGAAAAAGCTTTACGTTCTCCGGTGTCTTCACTTTACCTCCTGTACTTTTATTCCTCATGTTTTATATTCTTTTGCATTGCATGCGTAACATGAAAATGATGTTCATCATAGGTTTGGGGGTGGGGACAAGCACACTCGTCTATTTTTAGACAAAATTTTCACACATCTTTTGCTTTATTTTCTATATTTAGGAAGTTTTTTAAATTTCTTACAAGAATTTTTGCTGTTTATCTTTGGCCTTTTAGATTGTTTTGAAGAGAAATTTTTTGAGAGAATTTTCAATAAACGGAAGATGACTTGAATTTTAGAATTCTCAAAATTTAGACAAAAGAGAGTTTTTGTTTGCAGAAATCTTTTTGAAAAAGTGCTAAATTTTGATCCTTTCACATTACACAGTTTGTATACATTTTCAAAACCTTTAAATGTGAAATTTTGATTTCCATTCTTTTATCGACTTGATTGAATATATGAAGGAAAATCAAACCTTAGTTTTATACGTTTCCTAGTTCATCTGGGTGGATTTTTTCACAAATTAGTAAATTAAGTTGGGTACATGAAAAGGGCTGCCTATTGTTGGAGGCCGTTGAAAAGGAAAAAAAATCAAGAGAAAAGAAAAAAGAAGAAAGAGAAAAGTTTGTCGTTGAAATTTCACGGCCTTTTGAAAAACAATAGTGTGAAAGCCATCATGGTTGCCTTGATTCTGGTACACCCTTAATTCGGGTACATGAACAGGGCTACCTATTGTTGGGGACCGTTGAAAAGGGAAAAAAAATCACAGCATTTTGAAAAACAATAGTGCGAAAGCCATCATGGTTGCCTTGATTCGGGTACATGAAAAGGGCTGCCTATTGTTGAGGACCGTTGAAAATGAAAAAAATTACGGCCTTTTGAAAAACAATAGTGCGAAAGCCATTATGGTTGCGTTGATTTGGGTACATGAAAAGGGCTGCCTATTGTTAGGGACCGTTGAAATGGAAAAAAAAGCATGACCTTTTGAAAAACAATAGTGCGAAAGCCATCATAGTTGCCTTGATTTGGGTACACCCTTGATTCGGGTACATGAAAAGGGCTGCTTATTGTTGGGGACCATTGAAAAGGAAAGAGTCATGGCCTTTTGAAAAACAATAGTGCGAAAACCATCATGGTTGCCTTGATTTGGGTACACCCTTGATTCGGGTACATGAAAAGGGCTGCATATTGTTGGGGACCGTTGAAGAGGAAAACGAGTCACGGCCTTTCGGAAAACAATAGTGCGAAAGCCATCATGGTTGCCTTGATTTGGGTACACCCTTGATTCGGGTACATGAAAAGGGCTGCATATCGTTGGGGACCGTTGAAGAGGAAAACGAGTCACGGCCTTTTGAAAAACAATAGTGCAAAAGCCATCATGGTTGCCTTGATTTGGGTACACCCTTGATTTGGATACATGAAAAGGGTTGCCTATTGTTGGGGACCATTGAAGAGGAAAAAGAGTCACGGCCTTTTGAAAAACAATAGTGCGAAAGCCATCATGGTTGCCTTGATTTGGGTACACCCTTGATTCGGGTACATGAAAACGGCTACCTATTGTTGGGGACCGTTGAAAAGGAAAAAGAGTCACAGCCTTTTAAAAAACAATAGTGCGAAAGCCATCATGGTTACCTTGATTGGGGTACACCCTTGATTCGGGTATATGAAAAGGGCTGCCTATTATTGGGGACCGTTGAAAAGGAAAAAAAATCACGGCCTTTTGTAAAACGATAGTGTGAAAGCCATCGTGGTTGTCTTGATTTGGGTAAATGAAAAGGGCTGCCTATTGTCGGAGATCGTTGAAATGGAAAAAAAATCACGGCCTTTTGAAAAACTATAGTGCGAAAGCCATCATGGTTGCCTTGATTTGGGTACACCCTTGATTCGGAAACATGAAAAGGGCTGTCTATTGTTGGGGACCGTTGAAAAGGAAAAAAAATCAAGAGAAAATAAAAAAGAAGAAAGTGAGAAGCTTGTCGCTGAAATTTCACGACCTTTTGAAAAACAGTAGTGCGAAAGCCATCATGGTTGCCTTTAGAGGAAATCTTTTTTTTTTTTTTTTAAAGTCTAGGTGGACCAGATTTTTTGATTGAGTCGTTTTCACGAGGGTTCTAATAGAGCATTTAACACTTATTTTTTGATGTATACGTACCTTCTCATCATGCACGATCATATTTAGCATGATTTTGAAAATTTCCTTCCAAAGATGAGATTGGTGTACCGTATTTCAAATATGTCTTTGCTTTGACTATTATGAGAATCGAGAGTATCCAATGTTTATAAACTTTTTTTTTTTTGAGAGTTTCTTTTGATTTCTTTAGTTTTTTGAGTTTTGTTGGTATATTCAAGGCAAAACCTCACGAACCACAATTCGTCCACTAGGGTAGCCTAGGGGTATAAGGGCTTATTGCATATGCTAAATGCAGTTGAGAGTGCTAGCGAAAGTGGCTTTTGTTTTCTGCATTAGTTTTCTTTTGTATTTTTAGGTTATATTAGGTTAGGTTAGTTAACTTCGCCTTTTCACATCTTTTGCAAAATGTTGGTTGGAGGACGTATTGAGTCCATGAAATTGCATCATATTGTCATTATTTCATGTAGATTTATGGACTTATTTAGGATAACTTGATTTCATTGAATTTTATTCCAACATTCAATGTTGGAATTTAAGTCATAATTGGTCAAAATTCATTAAACTGCTTGATTTCATGAAATTATTCTTTTGCATTATCCTATTATCGCATTAATTTTCTCAAAATTCATAATTATACTCATGTAGATTTTTTTGCATCATTGCATTCTACGCGAAAAATCGATGAATGCAGTGTATTCTTCAATTGCCATGTTTTCTTACTTTATTTTAGTAATTGATGGGCCATGATGGATGGATATGGTGGTAACTGCTTATAGCCATATATATACTTCAGAAACTAGTAACCGAACTATGTTTTCTTATGCCCTTTGTACTCAGATGATGGCCATTTCTTTGAAATTAATGCTGATTGAGAAAAGGTCCCATAGCGACTTGAGTATTTTTACTTAAGATTTCTTGGTAATCTTAATTATATTTATTAGTATATATTTGATTTTCTTATTTCTTGAATTTTACATGATTAGATGTTTGCTTGAGTAATTTAATATTAGATGATTAGGTGTTTGCTTAAGTAATATATAATGCTGATTTGACTCTAAAATAGAAATCCGGAAGAGAGAAAACAGGCGTCTTTAGATTTTTAATTATGATATTGTCTTTTAGAGAGGGTTTCTAACTAACGTTGTTTTGTTGAGAACCTTATCTCATAACAAAGATGGATTCACTAGAGAGAACTTCGAAACAATTACTGGCATGACTTTGTATTTACCACAAACAACAAACGTCAATGTTTTATTTCCATAGGACTCTTGTTTGTTTGCTTCAATCCACATGTGTGTTGGCAATCTATGTTGGAATGTCATTTAGCATTTATCAATGATTATTGAATTGGTATAGTTGGCCTAAGCCGTGTATTATGTGTTGTTGAGTGCGAGGCTGAGGATCCTGACACTTATATGGATTATTGAGCGTGGGGCAAGAGAGAGTATTATGCCACTGGCCATTCGAGCGACACCTGTTCATGCTTCAGCAAACTAGTATCTAGAGAATGTTTTGCCTATATTGCAGAGGTCAGTATGGCTTGGATATGCTTTTTATTAAACTATAACGTTGCCTATTGGATTTTCAAGTCCTAAGATAACATCCATTTCCAAAGAAACAATAGGATTTTCAAGTCCTAAGATAATAAATGATCTGCTCTTCCTTTTCCCTATCTTACTCCTTTTATCCTTGATTCTATAATTGCGAAACTTAGATAATCTGATGTGATACTCTATCTACTAAAGTTAAATCTTAGCCTATCAGAGGAAACTAGCATAGTCAAGCACGAACCTTTTGATTCGTGTTTATATGTGCACACATAGCGAACTTTTATTGAATTATTTTTGAAATTAATTGAATTTGCAAGTTGCTCATGTACTGGTCACTTATTTGGAAATGCCTGTAAGTAGACTCATACATGTTACAAGTGAATCACACACCCAACAAAAAAAAAAAAGGGAAAAGAATTGCACACAACACTTTGCCATACACAACACACGTTCATAGTGGTAACAATGAGCACAACAGATCCATCCTATCAACCTAGATCTATAGTACATTTGTCACTTTCTGCAAGAATCTATTCATATTTGATTGTATGTCACATGTATGAAGAACTTTATCTTTCTTTTCTAACTTTTCTTAAATGCTTGGTATAGTTGATGATCATGCATTGGATTAACTACTATTAATTCATATTGCTTACAAATACTAATTCCTGACTGCTGAGTGCATACATATTTAGTGATGCAAAACTTCGAATGTGAACTATTTTTTCACTGCCTATAGCTCACCAATATTTGTTTCATATAGCTCACCAGTTCCTCTGCATGAAAGATCAGTTAATCTAATTAGTTTATATGCAGAATTCTTCTCCCCTAGAGGTATCAGAACATGGAGGAACTCAGTTTCAAGCTCTTTCTATGGGTAATTCTCCACCTTTAATGTTTTTCCTTATTCAAAATTTTGCCCTTTTGAAAATTTGCATTGATGTTCCCCTTGGACTCAACTCAATTCTTTGTCTTATTGAATTCAAGTTCGAATGAATCTATGAGGATGAAGATTATAAGTGTTTAATGCGCTTCTTTAAGTCATGAGGATGAAATTGTAAATGGATTTTGCAGCAGTAAAACTGTATATTCCCCCTTTTAGATCCTTGAGTACTAAGCTGAATCCAGAAGAATAAATATTTTTAAGGCTTTCATTTGTTCATCTTCCTGAGATTACAAAGAATGGAGTTTTGATTTGGTAATCTTCAACTATTTCATGTTCCCTCTTCTACATGCAAATGTCCCAGAATAACAAAAGCAACTAGAAAATAGGATAGGACTAAAAGGCTGGTAGGATTAATGCTAATATTTTGGGGGGTGGTTCTCCCAAAGGAACCTTATGAATTTCTCATGAATCCAAGTCTCAGCATATCAACCTACCTTTTTCCTTCCTCATTGCAATTGTAGTGGAGCTCATGTTTAACAAGTTGATATTGTTGATTATATAAATCCTCTAGTTAATTTGACAGTGAGCCTCAAAACTACTTGAATAAAATTGTAAATCTAGCAAGACTATTTGGTAGAGGATTGAATATTAAAAGACTATCGTCTTTGGGCAAACTAAATATTTTGAGAACCTTTTTGTCCTACTTTTTTTACTTAAATCAATTTCCATAGTGACAGCTCAAATGTGGCATTTGTTTGGGTATCCATTGATACATTCACATGTTTGACAATGTCTGAAATATTTGCTTGCTTATTATCATGACAGTTAATTGAAATTAAAATAGTACCGATTATAATTATTCCAAAGATCTTTTAGAACCATGATTTCTATACCATAATATAAAACCAGCAGTTTCAGCTGCCTGTTGTCGGACATTCATCCCACTCGCGGGACCCACTTAGATTTAGGGATGAACAAAATTCTCCCCAGGCCTTTCTTCTCTCGAATCTTTCTCTCATGCACAGCCGTCATGCCAGAAATGGAGAGTTTTGCCTGGTCACCTCTTCCCCTCTTCTTTTTCTTTCCCTCTTGGTGAGATGCCCAACGAAAAGGAGAACTTCCTCTTTCTGACTGTCTTTTTTTGGATTTATGATTTATTTGATCCTTTATATCGAATTGGTTTTGTTCATGCATTTAGGGTTTTTTTTTTAGCCAGCGACCACTAATTTGAGATTGGTGGACTGCCTTTGCTGCCACAACCCCACAGAATAAATAAGATTGAGTGAACAATATACTCCATGAAACGGATTTCTAAATTAGATTGATTGGTTGGTAATATAAGCAGTTATTGACCATGCACCTTTGTTGCTTGTTGATTTGAATAGGTGGGAATATTTGCCATTCTTATGAGCCATGGCATTAACAAGTTGTGTTACTTGTATATGCACGTTCTTTTTTGTGTGGATACAGATGCAACAAATTTGATATGGTAAGTTTAGAACCATTGCTTGCCAACTCACTTTGGCAATGTGTCGCTGTGTTTATGAATTAAAAGATTTATCTTAATAGTAGATCTTAGTTGTTTATATCATTGCAAATGTTATTGCCATAGACTAATAGTTCTTTTTTAGTATTTTAAGTATTAATGTCTTAATAATTCAAAGAATAAGTTTCTTAGATGATGCCTATCCTGGACTTTTTAAAACATAGACTGGAGGCACAGCTTTGATGTTGGAATTGCAATTTGTTTTTGTCATCAAAGGGTTCTTTTATGTTTATAAGCTTCTATCATAGATGTGTTATTAGTTCTTCTGATCTGCAACAGAATAATTCAGGTTTGTTAGAAGCTTTCTATTTTAGGATGACTAGCAGACTCCATTTGGTTGATTTCTTCTTTGATTCTTCTGTTATAATTTTATGATGTTTCCAACTATATCAAAATGGTTTTCTCATTCGGTTCTTCTGTTATCTTTACTCATGAAGAAATGAGTTTCTTATATTGGACTTATGTTGATTTTTATTAACTTCTGTGAACTTTGTTGATTTATCTTAAGTAGGAAACATGACAATCTGGGGCCACCTGGAATAGTGCAATGAGTCCTCTGGGCCACTTGGACAAGTGCCACTTCAACTGAGTGTGGGTGTGAGGACATATGATACCCTGATACGGCTTTGATATAGTACAGATACAATGGATGTCACAGACACATGGATTTTACGCACAAAATGTGAAGTATCAAAATTTGCTAAAGTTTTGAACGTGTCATCCTAATTGCTAGAACCATGCCACTATGTCCTGGTCATTTTAGTGTAATCTATTTTTATTATGACACTCTCTTTACCAACAAAGATTATTGTTTTTCTAACTTTTTAAAAATATAATATGTTAATTGGATATTTTTAGTATAGCAATGGACAGATGAGGTTGAGCAAGTCAGAGTCTTTAATATGCCTGGCGTTATCAACAGGCTTCAGACCTAAACTATTGGAGTGCTACCCTTTGACAACCTTGCATGCTTATGAGATACTAAATTTTATTTTATTTTATTTTATTTTATTTTACAAATGTATTTTCTTGATGCTGATAATTTGGATGCAAAAGATTTGAATGACATTAATGATATCAACCTCAATTGAAAATAGGTCTACTATATTACTATTTTTTCTTTCCTTTTTAATGCAATATTATAATGATTTTAATTTTCAGTTTGAAAGAGTGTGCTTGTGTTTGTTAGATAAGGGCATTCTTAGATGTTAATTTTAACCCTTTGATTGGTGAGATTGAGATATCTAAGCTATTGTTCAATCAATGAGGCATCACAAGTATCAGTGTAGTGGCCGATTCATTTGGGTATATCCCCCTAGGTATGATAATTTATCATACTTTTTGAAATTTAATAGTTATTTGCTTCTTCCTTTGCTACTAGATGAATCAATGGTTACTTAGTTCGCAACTCATCTAATAATTCACGTTCACAGTGTGCATTTCACTCACCACCTATTGGAGTTCGCTAATTCATTGTTGTAGGTTCAATTTGTTTAGCTAATTCGTTGTGGTAGGCTTCTTTTTTTTTTTTTTTAGCTAAGGATCACTAATTCACTATCAACGATTACTATGACAAATGAATTTGTATAGTTCTCCTTATTTAGCAAAATTTAATTTTCTCTTATGAGGACATGAATTTGTATAGTTCTCCTTATTTATCAAAAAAAAGGAAACAATTTCTTGCTACTAATGACATATATGGCGGTTGATTAAGTTTCTTTCTCTTCCTCTTCGATCTCCTCTGGTTTCCTATAAGAGAGTGTTAGGGTTTTTTTCTACTTGAAGATCCCACTATTCTCTTTGAGAAGTTTTCTAAGAGGGTTACAGCGTGGAAGAACACAGAGGAAAAAGGAGATCAAAATATGCGTAAAGTGTTTTCGTAGAGATCAAGTTTTCAACTTCTCGATTTGAGCGCAACCAAGCTCCAAAGGTATATATCTATTATCTATTTGTTTTTGTAGATTTAATTGTGCTTGTTGTTTCTTAAGCTAGCTTCTTGATGTATTATTTGATCTTAATGCATGAGATTAGGGTTTTAGATCTCGGGGTTGGGTTTTTGGCCTTATGGGTATTGATCTTTGCATAAGTGGGTCAAAAGTTTGTAAATACTTATCCACGAGGCCCACTCTAACAATTGGTATTAGAGCGATCCCTAGATTCTCATTGTGTTAGATTGGTCTTCTAGTCTTTACATGAGATGTGGAGTCGATAGATTTAGGGTTGTGTAAGGATCAATTTTTGATTTTTTTTTTTTTTTTTTTGCATATATTATGTTTTCTGTATGCATGAAAAGGAACTGGTTGGTCAAAAATCATTTTTTTCTTCTAATAGTTTGTTAGGCACGCAAGCGGATTCATCCCTGCTCTAGTTGACCCAGTTTCTATGAGTAGGGCGCTCGAGCGGACCTGGTGTGAAGTGCTTGCTCGAGCAGGTTCATCTCCGCCTGAGCGTATAGGACCGTTGTTTGTTTTGACAATTCGAATTTTTCATCATGATGATTGACACCTTCTTAGCTCTAGTTCCTATTGTATATGTGATACTAACCTGCAGGTGGTTGTCCTCTCCATGTGGCCCCACAAGTTTCTATTTTTGTTATTATTATTGGTTATGTTAGGCAACTTGTAAAGGGCATCATGGTTTCCTTGGTTTTCCCGCGAAAGGACAAGGAATGATGGTTTCCCTAAGCATATTTTATTTCTATTAATAGATTGCATGTAAATCTCAATTTTTGAAACATAGGAATTTTATGTATTTTTTAATTTTTATTATTTGTAAATTCCGGCAGCTTTCAAGTCAAGATAGATAGAGTTTGTGATGGCCAAAGAGTTTGGAGTTACTTAAAGAGTTCGAGGAATCCCAAAGAGTTTAGAAGATGAAGAAGTCCAAGACATCTTTCTGCATTGGGCCACGTGGAAGAGAGGACTTACTAAAATTAGAATTTCTAATTTGGCATGGATACTTGTTTTATTTAGAGTTTCTATATTTGCATAGTTGCTTACTTTATTTACCATTTTTATTTCTTTCCAAAAACTGATCCAAACACAATAGTTTTAGAATATCTTAAAATGCATACTTCAGCAAAAAATCGTAAAAAATACAATTCAAAGTAAAAGACTAAAATAGAATGCCTTGACTTGCCCTTGAATCGCCCAACATGTGTTCTGATTGAATATACGCTGTTGATTGCACCAAATACGGTTTGCTGTCAGAATTCGGAAATACTGTTTGCTGTCAGAATTCGCTTAGAATTCCACGAGATTACTTCTTAAGCGCAAATTTTCGTAAAACTCGTTTTAAAGGAAAAAAAGATATTCCAAAATTTTCTAGAGCGCGTCTTTCAACCGTAAATAGCATGAAACGCAGTTTAAAGTTTCAATTTTAGAGAAAAGTATCTCTGAATATTCGAAAATGCATGTTTCAATTAGAAACGGATTAGAATTGCGTTAAATCCGATTTGGAGCCAACATTTTCCTTGAGCTGTTTGGAATTCCCTACTCCCGGTGCAAATCACGGGTTTCAGTCTAAAACGACCCTTGATTCCAGATAATGTGTTCCTAACCCTAGTATTACCTGTGAAACTTATTTTAAGTAGGAAAGCATCTTAGAATATCTTAAAATGTGTATTTCAACATTGAATCACACGAGTGCATTTCAATGCAGAATACTAATTCAGAATACCCTAAAATGCCTCTGAATCATTGAGTATGCGTTTTTATCGAAAGACAAGCTATTGATTGCACAAATTACGTTATTTATTAGCCAGAAATGGCCTTGAATACCACTAGATTAGTTCTTTTGCCCGAATTTGTTTGAAATCCGTTTTAAAGTAAAAGGATAACATCGAATTTTCAAGAGTGCGTCTTTCTCTTGTGAATTGCGTGAAACGCAGTTTCACCCTATATTTTTCCAGACCCGCTTAGAATTCCCTATGAACTGTTCAAATCACGACTTTTAGTCTTGTACAAACCCTTAACCCTCCACAATGTGTTCTTAATCTTAGAATTGCGTGAAACATATTTTAAAACAAAACGTTTCTTACGATATCGTGAAACTCGTATTTCTGCCCATAGTTGTATGAAACACATTTTAGAGTAAAAGATTTGACCATTAAACCCTTGAATTCCCTGAAATCATCTGGAACGCTATTTCATCTAGATATTGGCTATTATTTGCACGAAATACGATTTTCTTTCATAAATGACTTAGAATCCCCACGAGATTAATTCTTAAGCCCAAATTTGCCTGAAACACCTTTTAGATGAAAAGATATTCAATAATTTTCTAGAGCATGTATTTAATCGTGAATCGCCTGAAATGTAGTTTAGAGACTATTTTTCTAAAGCCTTATAGAACACGATTTTATATTAAAATAGGCCTTGAGCTATCCGAAGCACGTGTTTCGGTCTTAAACAACTCTAAATCCCATTTAAAGCGTTCAAAACATACAGTCGCATGAAACCAATTTTAAAACAGAGAAATATCTAGAGGTAATTAGCGAAAGGTCCCTCAAATGGAATGTATCCAGGCTCCAGTCCAGGCAAATTTTGTTTAAGGGCTCTGGTCCATGCAATTAGACACTTTGTAGCCAGAGGTCCCTACATTCATATTTCAGGACTGATTTGCCCATTCAACCGTTTTAGGCATAAAATTTTGAAATTTTAAATTTCAAATTTTGAATTCATCTGAGATTAATACCGGGGAAGAGATCATCGGGATCTCTTGATTTCACAGCACAGCAGATCAATCGACGGAAGAGAACCCGTCGGAGAAGGGTTCTGGCTGAGATTCATCGGACTTGGTGGCCCATCACTGTACATGATCGAGTTGCAGAACCCAGTTGCAGCGAAACAGAGAATCCAATCCAGACTTGGGTTCTCGGATCGCACGGTTCCGAAGAAGAAGATCGGACTTCCGTCACCCCCTTGTCACCTGCGCCGGAGAAGGGGATAGTCCTGCTGCTCCCGCCGCCCGTCGCCTGCCTGTCCTTGTAGTAAGAGAACTCGAAATCGCCACACAGTCGTCCATCGCTACACGATCGTCGTCACGCCTATCACCACCGCAGCCGTAGCCGGAGTTCCGCCGTCGTCATCACCTGGCCCGCGCCCATCGTTGCCGCGGAAGACAACCCCAGAAGAAGTCTGGGCGCTGCAGTCTCTCTGTTGCAGAAACAGAGAAGATCGAAGCAGACAAACCAAGTTGTGTCCGTTGCGGGTCAGTCCCAGGTCAGGTCCGACCCGCCCACTCCAGGAAAGCCCAGCAGGATTTAGAAGCTCTGGGCCAGCGCAGTTTAGTTCAGGTTCTGGATTCTGCAACGACAACTGGTTCTAGATTCCAGCGACGTGCCAGTTCAGGTCATGTTCCTTGCGTTGCTGCGCCTTGCCAGTTGTGGATTCCGGAAGCAGTGCCTTGCTGCACCCAGATTCAGAACCCAGATCGAGAAACAGTGCCTTGCAGCAACAAGTTTTGTCAAATTTATTTGTGTTTTGGACAAAATCTATCTGAGTTTTTGGCTTTTTATCTGACTTTTGGAACAAATTTATCTGAGTTCTGCATAACTTTATCTGAGTTCTGGATAAATTTGTCTAAGTTTTTGGCTATTTATCTGACTTCTGGAACAAATTTATCCGAGTTATGGACAAATTTATCTGAGTTCTGGATAAATATATTCAAGTTTTAGGCTATTTATCTGAGTTATGGAACAAATATATCTGAGTTATAAAAAAATCTATATGAGTTTTTGGCAGATTTATTTGTATTTTTGCATTGTATTTATGTCTTTTGAAATTTATTTGTATTTTTTGAAATAAATTTAACTGAGTTTTTGACAAAAAGACTTGAGTTTTTTGCCACATTGTTCGCTAATTTGAAAATTTGGGTTATCTTAGTTTTGGCAAATGTATTTGCATTTTTTTTAAATTTATTTGCTTTTTTTAATTTTATTTACCTCTTTTGAAATTTATTTGTGTTTTTTGAAATTTATTTATATATTTTTGAAATTTATTTGGATCTTTTGAAATTTATTTGGATCTTTTGAAATTGATTTTCTTCTTTTGAGATTTATTTATATTTTTTGGAATTTATTTGTGTCTTTTTAAATTTTTCTGCGTTCTTTTGAAATTTATTGTGTTTTTTGATATTTATTTCGTTTTTTGAAATTTATTTGCTTTCTTTTGAAATTTATTTGCGTTTTTTAAATTTATTTCATTTTTTGAAATGTATTTGCTTTCTTTTGAATTTTATTTGCATTTTTTAAATTTATTTCATTTTTTAGAAATTTATTTGAAATTTGTTTCTTGTTTTTTGAAACTTATTTGTGTTTTTTTGAAATTGATTTGAAAATCTCATTAGTGGAATTGTATTAATCATGGTTAATTTAATGGTAGTTAACCATTATTAATGGCTTATCCCATTAATCATGGGATATGATTTGAAGAAAGGGTAAATTAGACTTTATAGGCTCCCAAATTTGGAAAAAGGACCTCTCACAGTATAAAAAAATATTGTGGACCTAAGCCACCAGAGTAAAATGTTTAGGGACCCGTCGCCGAATCCCCCAAATATCTAAAGATATCTAAAACGTATGTTTCAGCAGAGAATTACATGAAACGAATTTCAAAGCAAAAGACTAGACCAAAATACCATAAAATATCTTAAAATCTTTTAACACGTGGTTTTATGTAATTACAGGCTATTGATCGTACGAAGTAAGTTTTTTATTCGTTAGAAACGGGCTTGAATCCCACGAGATTAGTTATTAAGTCTTAATTTTCCTTAAACATGTTTTACGGTAAAATGATATCGCATAATTTTCTAAAGCTCGTCTTTCAACCGTAAATTGCTTCAAACACGGTTTACCCTCAATATTTTTGCAGAGACGGCGAGGAAATTCCCTTCAAGCTGCTCGAAGCACAGGTTTCAGTCTTAAACAACCCTGATCCCCTGCAATACGTTCCTAATCCCATAATCACAAGAAATTCACTTGAAACAAAAATGTATATCAGAATATTTAAAAATGCATGTTTCAGCCAAGAATCGTGAAAAATGCAATTCAAAGTGAAAGACTAAACCACCTTGACACCCCCAGCATGCGTTGTGATTGAAATATGCGCTATTGATCGTACAAAGATATCCTAAAATTTTCTAGAGCGTGTCTTTCAACAGCGAATAGCATGAAACACGGTTTAAAGTTTACATTTTCTTTAAACCACATAGAACGTGATTTAATATTAAAATAGTGCTCGAATTGCTAGAAGATAGCGTCTCGGTCTTAGACAACCCTAAATCGCATGTAAAGCGTACCACATGTTTTTAACGAAATACAGGCTATTAATTGCACAAATTACGTTCTTTGTTAGCCAGAAACGGCCTTGAATACCATTATATTAGTTCTTTTGCCCTAATTTGTCTGAAATCCATTTTAAAGTAAAAGGATAACACTGAATTTTCCAGAGCACGTCTCGCTTGTTTCACGCAGTTTCATCCAACATTTTTCTAGACCCGCCTAGAATTTCCTACGAATTACCCGAATCATGATTTTCAGTTTTATACAACCCTTAACCCTCCACAATGCATTCCTAATCTTAGAATCGCGTGAAATACATTTAAAAACAAAACGTATCTTAAGATATCGTAGAACTCATATTTCTTTCCATAATTGTATGAAACACATTTCAGAATAAAAGATTAGACCATTAAACCCTTAAATGTCCTGAAATTGTTCAGCACGCTTTTTTATCTAGATATAGGGTATTGATTGCACGAAATACGATTTTCATTCAGAAATGGCTTAGAACCCCCGTGAGATTAGTTCTTAAGCCCGGATTTGCCTAAAACACATTTCAAATGAAAAAGATATTTAAGACTTCTCTAGCGCGCGTCTTTCAAACATGGATCGCGTGAAATGCAGTTGAGAGAACATTTTCCTAAAGCTGAATAAAATGCGATTTTAAATTAAATTAGCCGTCGAACTATCCGAAGCACGAGTTTCAGTCTTAAACATCTCTAAATCCCATTGAAAGCGTTGAAAACCTAACAATCGTATGAGACCAATTTTAAAGCAGAAAAGTATATTAAGATATCTAAAAGGCATGTTTCAGCATAGAATTGCATAAAACGAATTTCAAAGCAAAAGACTGGATCATAATACCCAAACATGTCCTAAAATCTTCCAGCACGTGGTTTTATCTAATCACAAACTATTGATTGAACGAAATAAGTTTTTTGTCTGTTAGAAACAGGCATGAATCCAACGAGATTAGGTATGAAGTCCTAATTTTCCTTAAGTATGTTTTATGGTAAAATAGTATCACATAATTTTCTAAAGTGCATCTTTCAACCGTAAATTGCTTCAAACGCGGTTTACACCCAAAATTTTTGAGGAGACCGCTAGGAATTCCCATTCGAACTCCTTGAAGCACAGGTTTCAGTCTTAAATAACCTTGATCTCTTGCAATACATTCCTAATCCCAGAATTAGTAAAAATTCATTTGAAAGAAAAACATATATCAGAATATCCTAAAATCCATATTTCAACCAAGAATCGTAAAAAATGCAATTCAAAATAAAAGACTAAACCATAATGCCCTGATAGGCCCTTTAATCCCTTAGCATGCGTTGCGATTAAAATATACACTTTTAATCGCACCAAATACGGTTTGCTGTCAAAAGTCGCATAGAATCCCACGAGATTATGTGTTAAGCCCAAAGTTGCGTGAAACTCATTTTAACGGAAAAGTGACATCCTAAAATTTTCTAGAGAGCGTCTTTCAATCGCGAATAGCGTGAAACGTAGTTTGAAGTCTACATTTTCCTTGAACTGCATAGAACGCGATTTAATATTAAAGTAGCACTGAAACTGCTTGAAGCATGCGTTTTAGTCTTAGACAACCTTAAATTGCATGTAAAGCGTACATAACCCCAGACTCGCTTGAAACCCATTTTAGAGAGAAAAGGATCTTTGAATATTCTAAAATATGTATTTCAGTTAGAAACGGATTAGAATTGCGTGAAATGCGATTTGGAGCCAATATTTTTCAAGAGCTGTTTAGAATCCCCTACTACCGGCGCGAGGTACGTGTTTCAGTCTTAAACAACCCTTAATCCCATGTAATGCGTTCCTAACCCTAGTATTGCCTGTGAAACCCATTTTAATTAGGAAAGCATCGCAGAATATCTTAAAATGCGTATTTCAACATAGAATCACACAGTGCATTTTATTGCAGAATACTAGTTTGGAATTCCCTAAAATGCCTCTGAATCATTGAGTACGCATTTTTTATCGAATTACAGACTATTGATTGCACAAATTACATTTTTTATTAGCTAGAAACAACATTGAATAACATTAGATTAGTTTTTTTGCCCGAATTTGTCTGAAATCCATTTTAAAGTTAAAGGATATCATTGAATTTTCGAGAGCGTTTCTTTCACTTGTGAGATGCGTGAAACGCAGTATCACCCAACATTTTTCCAGACCCGCCTAGAATTCCCTACGAACTGCCTGAATCATGACTTTCAGTCTTATACAGTAATACAACCCTTAACCCTCTACAATGCGTTTCTAATTCTAGAATCGCGTGAAACACATTTTAAAATAAAACGTATCGTATGATATCATAAAACTCGTATTTCTGCCCATAATTGTATGACATTTCAGAGTAAAAGATTAGACCATTAAATGCTTAAATGCCTTGAAATCGTCCAGCACGTTTTATCATCTAAATATATGCTATTGATTGCACAAAATACGATTTTAATTCAAAAATGTCGTAGAACCCTCACGAGATTAGTTCTTAAACCCGGATTTGACTGAAACATAATTTAAATGAAAAAGATATTTATCAATTTCTTAGAGCGCTTTTTTCAATTGTGAATCGCGTAAAATGCAGTTTAGAGACAACATTTTCCTAAAGCCGAATAGAACGTGTTTTTAAATTAAAATAGCCCTTGAACTACCAGAAACTCGCGTTTTGGTCTTAAACAACTCTAAATCCCATTTAAAGCGCTGAAAACACTACCATCGCATGAAACCAATTTAAAACAGAAAAGTATCTCAAGATATCTAAAATGCATGTTTTAACATAGAATCGTATGAAATGAATTTCAAAACAAATGACTAGACCAGAATACCCTAAAATGTCCAAAAATCTTCCAGCACGTGGTTTATCTAATTGTAGGCTATTGATCGCACGAAATAAGGTTTTTGTCCGTTAGAAGCGGGCTTGAATCCCACGAGATTAGTTATTAAGTCCTAATTTTTCTTAAACACGTTTTACGGTATAATGATATCACAAAATTTTCTAGAGCGCGTATTGTAACTATAAATTGCTTCAAATGCGGTTTACCTCCAATATTTTCGCAGAGAGGGTTAGAAAATCCCCTTCGAACTGCTTGAAGCACGGGTTTTAGTCTTAAACGACCCTGATCACCTATAATACGTTCCTAATCCTAGAATCAGTAGAAATCCATTTGAAAGAAAAACGTATATCAAAATATCTTAAAATGCATATTTCAACTAGAATCGTAAAAAATTGAATTCAAAGTAAACGACTAAATCATAATGCCTTGACATGCCTCTAAATCCTCCAGCATGCGTTGTTATTGAAATATACACTATTCATTGCAGCAAATACAGTTTGCTGTCAGAAGTTGCTAAGAATCTTATGAGATTATTTCTTAAGCCCAAATTTGCATGAAGCTCGTTTTAAAGGAAAAAAAGACATCCCAAAGTTCTTGAGAGCGCGCCTTTCAGCCACGAACAACGTGAGTTGAGATTTAAAGTTTACATTTTCCTAGAGCCGCATAGAACGCGATTTAATATTAAAATAGTGTTTGAACTGTGAAAAGCATGCATTTCAGTTTTAAACAATCCTAAATCCTATGTAAAGCGTAGGTAACCTTAGACTCGCTAGAAACCCATTTTAGAGAGAAAAGTATCTTTGAATATACTAAAATGTGTATTTCAGTTAGAAACGGATTAGAATTGCGTGAATTGCGATATGGAGCCAACATTTTTCGGGAGCTATCTAGAAACCCCTACTCCCGGCGCGAGGCACGAGTTTTAGTCTTTAACGACCCTTATTCTCAGTAATGCGTTCCTAACCCTAGTATCGCCTGTGAAATCCATTTTAAATAGGAAAGTATCTCAGAATATCTTAAAATGCATACTTTAATATAGAATCACATGAGTGCATTTTAATGTAGAATACTAGTTCAGAATACCTAAAATGCCCCTGAATCATTGAGTACGCGTTTTTGTCGAAATATAAGCTATTGATTGCAAAAATTACATTCTTTATTAGTCAGAAACGGCCTTGAATACCATTAGATTAGTTCTTTTTCCCTAATTTGTCTGAAATCCGTTTTAAAGTAAAAGGATAACATTGAAATTTCGAGAGCGCATATTATTTCTTCACGCAGTTTACACCAAACATAATTCCAAACCTGGCTAGAATTCCCTACGAACTGCTCAAATCACGACTTTCAGTCTTATACAACCTTTAACCCTTTACAATGCGTTCCAAATCTTAGAATCGCGTGAAACACATTTTAAAACAGAACGTATCTTAGGATATCTTAAAACTCGTATTTATGCCTTTAATAATGTGAAATACATTTCAGAGTAAATGATTAGACCATTAAACGCTTAAATGCCCTAAAATCGTCCAACACGCGTTTTCAACCACATCTAGGCTATTGATTACACGATATATGATTTTCATTCAGAAATGGCATAAAATCCCCACGAGATTAGTTCTTAAGCCTGGATTTGCCCGAAACACATTTTAGATGTAAAAGATTTTCAAGAATTTCCTAGAGTGTGTATTTCAACCGTGAATCGCGTAAAATGCCGTTTAGAGACAACATTTTTCTAAAGCCATATGGAACCCTTTTTTAAATTAAAATAGCGATCGAACTACCAGAAGCTCGCGTTTTCATCTTAAACAACTCTAAATCCCATTTAAAGCGTTGAAAACACTACAATGGCTTGAAACTAATTTTAAAATAAATATCTCAAGATATGTAAATCGCATATTTCAGCATAGAGTCATTTGAAATGAATTTCAAAGCAAAAGGCTAGATCATAATACCCTAAAATGTCCTAAAATCATCCAGCACATGGTTTTTTGCCTGTTAGAAATGGGCTTGAATCACACGAGATTTGTTATTAAGTCCTAATTTTCCTTAAACACGTTTTATTGTAAAACGATATCATATAATTTTCTAGTGCACGTCTTTCAACCATAAATTGCTTCATATGCGGTTTACCCCTAATATTTTCGCAGAGAAGGCTAGGTGTTAGACCCCGACTCAGACCAACTCGATTAGTACTAATTAAGTGAGTGATTAGTCTTAAGTGAGTCTTAGTACTAGTTGGGTTAGAACGTGATTAGACTTAGTCTGGATTAAAGCTTTAGGGATTTTGAGGACGTTTAGTATGAGTCAGACACACTCAGGGACGCCCTGAGTACACGTGTAAGAATGGGTTCTTGCTCTAGATCTTTGCTATAGTTGTGATTTTTATTTCTCTTGAATGGTGTTATTATTTGTGACAACTTTTGTGTTTAACCTGCATGCATTTGAGGCCCAGAAACCCAAGTTTTGGCCCAATAAGGTTAAATCTGTCTTGTCATGCAAAATCTGGGCACAATTTTCGAAGTTGTGAAACTATGTCAAAATTATACTTTTCTGAAACTAGATTTTTCGACGATCGTTTTGTTCTTCTTCGTCGTTTCCATCCGGGGTCCACAAGACCATGTTTTAATCGTTTCAAGTTCAGCTGTAAAGGGACCCACCTCTCAACCCTTATAAAAGATCTCCTATTCTCTCTCCTCCCTTTTTCTTCCCCATTTTCCTGCAACGGTTTGCCCTAGAGTGGAGAAGAGAAGAAAGTTCTTCCTTGGTCTTTCTCCCTTGGAAATCATCTAGCAAGAAGGCTCCATTCTCCGATTCGACTTCGCCATTCTCTTTCTCTCTTCTCAAGCTTCGATTGGGACGTTTTTGGAGCCAAACCATTGCACTATTCATCATCTTCAACCTCCCTCCATCTTGTTTAGCTAGCTCAATGTTGGTGTTTTCCTTCATTCTTTCCATTTGATGTTCTTTAGCTCACCTAGAGCTTGTTTATCATGATTTCAAACCCATTTTCGAAATGGGGGTTTGTAGTGGCCAAAATGGTGATTTTTGTGTGCTTTCTTTTGGGGGTTTTGTGTAGATTTCGTGGAGCACCCCATTCTAGTTGGATTTTGTGGAGCTTTGCTTGGCTTTGGTTGAGGCAAGTAAACTTTATAGGTTTTTCATGTACATTGTATTGTGGTTTCATTTCTTCCATTAAGACATGATTTTTATGCTTAAACCCATGAATGTATGTTATGTTTATGTCCTCTTAAATCATGGGTTGAGTTCCTCTACTTGTGTTGTGGCTAATGACTTTTCCAAGTTCTTAGAATCAAGTGTAAGTTTTATGAATTTGTATTTGGAAATGCCTTGATGTTTCTCTTTGGATTGAATGGATTAATTGTGGATGGAATGCCTTGAAAATGTATGAAATCATCCCTTGGAAAGTATGTAGGCTTGGGGAGTGAAGGTGGTGAAAATGTGGAAGTGAAGGAGGGAAGGAAGTTGTGAAAAATCTGAACAGAATGCACTGCCCGTGCCTGTTGGTCAGCTTTCGGTCGACCGACAGCCAACCGAGGATCTGTCGGTTCAATTTCCAGAGAGCAACATTTTTGTCAGGTCATCCGTCGGTTCGCCGTCGATCGACCGACAGCCAACCGAGGATCTGTCGGTTAGCATTCTGGGCTGGGATCTGTCGGTCAAGCCGTCGGTCGGCCGACAGATCAACCTCAGTTGACCGACATGTGACCGAGGGTTGACCGACAGTTACTAAAAGAACTATTTTTGAAGGATTTTCGCGAGGATAAAAACTAGACTATGCCTTAGACCTTCATTTGACATTTTACACTTGAAATTCCTAAATGTACCTTACCTTCGGGGACACCAAGTTATATAGAGTTTCGACGTTTGGGTTTCCAAGTCCACAAGGGTCAAAGATTTGGTCTTAGCCTATGTTTGATAGATTTATGTTTGGACTCTTGTTTTGATGCTTCATGCATCCTCATCTTCTTGTTTGATTTTTTAAGTATAAGCATGTATTTAAGACGTGTTTCAAGAATCGTGTTTCAAGAATAAAAAAGGCAATCATTTCTTAAGTTTGCTAAGCATTAATATTGTGCTATTTTGCTAGTCTCGTCGTGTTGTGTTTTATAAATGATCTCCCTCTTGTTTTGTCGAGTTCTCGAACGTGTATTGCCGTGTTTTGTGCATTCATGATATAAGTGAATACCACTGAGCTTGGACTGCCCTTCTAACTTGATCCACTACCTGGGGGTCCTTAAACATGTGGACTGTCTGCAGACTAGTCGTGTATTATATTACACATCGTGCGTGTTTGTGGTCCGATTCCGCGGCCGGATACCCCATCTACCTTGTGTGGCGTGGGATCGTGTTTTTGTGTCGTGCTTGTCGTGCGTGCTTGCTCTTGTCATCATGTATGACGGAGAAAGGATGAGCTCAATGTGGATTTATCTTTTCATGATATTATAAGTATTCATGCTAGTTTCGTAAACTTGAAACGTGTATCAAGATCTTGAACTGTTTTAGCATTACTTCTCATATTCATGCCTAAATTGTTTATTTGCCAAACCGTCGTGTTTGATGCTTGTTATTTTCGTGTCCAAGTGCAGGAGAGTTCAAGCGTGACGAGGAGTGCTCGTAGGAGGTTGTTGAGCCACCCCCAGCACACGAGTGGCAGCCCAACGACGTCATCTAGACGCCGGTCGGGATCGTGATGTCTCGTTCACTTAGTTGGGAAACTCTCTTGGGATCTATTGTTGTATTGGCCTTTGTTGGCCTTTCTTGGTTTTGTAACTTGCACTAATATACTTTTGTTACACTTTGAAACGTTAATCATGATAGGAATGCTTTGATGACATTCTCTTTTGATACCTTGTCTCGATATTATATAATTCTCTTGTATCTCATTGTTTAAGATTTGAGTGACATGTTTTGCTACGCGCTTCCACATATCCATTCGTGTGAGCTAGACCCGTGTCTTGGGATCCTCACCGTGGAAACCTGTGGGAAAAAATACAAACAGCGGCGGTGTGTTTTATGTGTTGGTTAATCATGCCGCCGTAGCGTCGCGGGCCCGGACCTCGGTCCGGGGTCGCGACACTAGGTAAACCCTTCGAATTGCTTGAAGCACGAGTTTCTGTCTTAAATGACCGCAACCCGCTGTAATAGTTCCTAATCTCAGAATCACTATAAATCCATTTGAAAGCAAAATGTATACCAGAATATCCTAAAATGCATATTTAAGCCAAGAATCGTAAAAAATGCAAATCAAAGTAAAAGACTAAACCATAATGCCCTGACATGCCCCTGAATCCCCCAGCATGCGTTGTTATTGAAATATACGCTATTAATTGCAGCAAATATAGTTTGCTGTCAGAAGTTGCTAAGAATCCCAGGAGATTATTTCTTAAGCCCAAATTTGCATGAAGCTCGTTTTAAAGGAAAAAAGATATCCCAAAGTTTTCGAGAGCGCATCTTTCAGCCACGAACAATGTGAGTTGCGGTTTAAAGTTTACATTTTCCTAGAACCGCATAGAACGCGATTTAATATTAAAATAGCGTTCGAACTACGAAAAGCATGCGTTTCGGTTTTAAACAATCGTAAATGCTATGTAAAGCATACATAACCCTAGACTCACTAGAAACCCATTTTAGAGAGAAAAGTATCTTTGAATAAACTAAATTGTGTATTTCAGTTAGAAACGGATTAGAATTGCGTGAATTGCGATTTGGAGTCAACATTTTTTTAGAGCTATCTAGAATCCCCTACTCCCGGCGCGATGCCCGTGTTTTAGTCTTAAACGACCCTTAATCTCAATAATACGTTCCTAACCCTAGTATCGCCTGTGAAACCCATTTTAAATAGGAAATCATCTCAGAATATCTTAAAATGCGTACTTCAATATAGAATCACACGAGTGCATTTCAATGCAGAATACTAGTTCAGAATATCCTAAAATGCCCCTAAATCATTCAATACGCATTTTTATCGAAATATAATCTATTGATTGCAAAAATTATGTTCTTTATTAGCCAGAAACGGCCTTGAATACCATTAGATTAGTTCTTTTGCCCTAATTTGTCTGAAATCCATTTTAAAGTAAAAGGATAACAATGAAATTTCGAGAGCGCAGCTTTCTTCACGCAGTTTACACCCAACATATTTCCAGACCCAGCTAGAATTCCCTACGAACTGCCCGAATCACGACTTTCAATCTTATACAACCCTTAATCCTCTACAATGCGTTCCAAATCTTAGAATCGTCTGAAACATGTTTTAAAACAAAAGGTATCTTTGGATATCGTAAAACTCGTATTTCTGCCAATAATTGTATGAAACACATTTTAGAGTAAAAGATTAGACCATTGAACGCTTAAATGCCCTAAAATCATCCAGCACGCTTTTTCAACAACATATAGGCTATTGGTTGCAAAAAACACAATTTTCATTTACAAATGGCTTAAATCCCCCACGAGATTAGTTCTTAAGCATGGATTTGCCCAAAACACATTTTAAATGTAAAAGAATTTCAAGAATTTCTTAGAGCGCGTCTTTCAACTGTGAATCGCGTGAAATGCAGTTTAGAGACAACATTTTCCTGAATCCGTATAGAATGCGTTTTTAAATTAAAATAGCCATCGAACGACAAGAAGCTCGTGTTTTGGTCTTAAACAACTCTAAATCCCATTTAAAGCGTTGAAAACCCTAAATGGCATGAAACCAATTTTAAAATAGAAAAGTATTTCAAGATATCTAAATCGCATGTTTCAGCTTAGAGTCGCATGAAACGAATTTCAAAGTAAAAGGCTAGACCAAAATATCCTAAAATCTTCCAGCATGTGGTTTTATCCACTTACAGGCTATTGATAGCACGAAATAGGTTTTTTTGTCCGTTAGAAGTGGGCTTAAATTCCGTGAGATTAGTTATTAAGTCTTAATTTTTCGTAAACATGTTTTACGGTAAAACGATATCACCTAATTTTCTAGAGCGCGTCTTTCAACTATAATTTGCTTCAAATGGGGTTTACCCCTAATATTTTCGCAGAGATGATTAGGAAATCCCCTTCAAGCTACTTGAAGCACGAGTTTCAGTCTTAAACAGCCCCAATCCCTTACTATACGTTCCTAATCCCTGAATCACGAGAAATCCATTTGAAAGAAAAATGTATATCAGAATATCTTAAAATGCATATTTCAGCTAATAATCGTAAAAAATGCAATTCAAAGTAAAAGACTAAACGATAATGCCCTGACATGCCCTAGAATCTCCCAGCATGCGTTGTGATTGAAATATATGCTATTGATTGCTCCAAAAACGGTTTGCTGTTAGAAGTCACTAAGAATCCCACGAGATTACTTCTTAAGCTTGAATTTGCGTAAAACTCGTTTTAAAGGAAAAAAGATATCCTAAAATTTTCTAGAGCTCGTCTTTCAACCACGAATAGCGTGAAACGCGGTTTGAAGTTTACATTTTCCTAGAACCGCATATAACGCGATTTAATATTAAAATAGCGCTCGAATTGCCCGAAGCATGCGTTTCGGCCTTAAACAACCCTAAAACCCATGTAAAGCGAACCTAACCCTAGACTTGCTTGAGCCCAATTTAGAGAGAAAAGCATCTCTGAATATACTAAAATGTGTATTTTAGTTCGGACCGAATTAGAATTGCGTGAAATGTGATTTGGATCCAATATTTTCCAAAGCTATCCAGAGTCCCTACTACTGGCACGAAACACAGTTTTAGTCATAAACGTCCCTTGATCCCTTGTAATGCGTTCCTAAACCTAGTATCGCCTATGAAATGCATTTTAATAGGAAAGCGTCTTAGAATATCTTAAAATGCGTATTTCAACATAGAATCATAGGACTGCATTTCAATGTAGAATACTAGTACATAATATCCTAAAATGCCCCTGAATCACTGAGTACGCGTGTTTATCGAAATGCAGGCTATTGAATACCATTAGATTAGTTGCCATAATTTCTCTGAAATTCGTTTTAACGTAAAAGGATAACACTAAATTTTGCAAAGTGCGTCTTTCACTTGCGAACTGCGTGAAACACAGCTTGTACCCAACATTTTTTCGGACACACCTAGAATTCCCTATGAACTACCCGAAGCACGACTTTTAGTCTTATACAAACCCTTAACCCTCTACAATGCGTTTCTAATCCTAGAATTGCATGAAACACATTTTAAAACAAAACGTTTCTTAGGATATCGTAAAACTCGTATTTCTTCCAATAATCGTATGAAACACATTTCAGAGTAAATGATTAGACCATTAAACCCCTAAATGCCCTGAAATCGTCGAGCACGTTTTTTCATCCATACATTGGCTATTAATTGCATGAAATACGATTTTTCATTCCGAAATGGCTTGAACCCCCCCCCCCCCCCCCCCCCCCGCCCCCCTCCCAAGATTAGTTTTTAAGCTCGGATTTGCCCGAAATACATTTTTAATGAAAAAGATATTAAAAATTTTTGTAGAGCGTGTCTTTCAATCGTGAATTGCGAGAAATGCAGTTGAGAGACAACATTTTCCTAAAGCCAAATAGAAAGCGATTTTATATTAAAATAACCGTTGAATTACCCCGAAGCACGCATTTCAATCTTAAACTACTCTAAATCTCATTTAAAGCGTTTAAAACCCTACAGTCGCATGAAACCAATTTTAAAACAGAAAAGTATCTCCAGATATCTAAAACGCATGTTTTAGCATAGAATCTCCTGAAATGAATTTCAAAGCAAAAGAGTAGACCAGAATCCCTTAAAATGTCCTAAAATCTTCCAGCATGTTGTTTTATCTACTTACAGGCTATTGATCGTGCGAAATAATTTTTTGTCCGTTAGAAAAACGGGCTGGAATCCTACGAGATTAGCTATTAAGCCCTAATTTTCCTTAAACATGTTTTACAGTAAAACGATATCACTTAAATTTCTAGAGCGTGTCTTTCAACAGTAAATTGCTTAAAACACGGTTTACCCCCAATATTTTCGCAGAGACAGTTAGGAAATTCCCTTCGAACTGCGAGAAGCACGGGTTTCAGTCTTAAACAACCTCGATCCCCTGCAATACGTTCCTAATCCTAGAATCACTAGAAATACATTTAAAAGAAAAACGTGTATTAGAATATCCTAAAATGCATATTTCAACAAAGAATCGTAAAAAATGCAATTCAAAGTAAAAGAATAAACCATAATGCCTTCACATGGCCTCGAATCCCCCAGCATGCGTTGTGATTGAAATATACACTATTGATTGCACCAAATACAGTCTGTTGTCAAAAGTCGCTTAGAATCCCACGATATTACTTCTTAAGCCCGAATTTGCGTGAAATTAGTTTTAGAGAAAAAAAGATATCTCAAAATTTTCTAGAACGTGTTTTTCAATCGTGAATAGCGTGAAATGCGATTTAAAGTCTATATTTTCCTAGAACCGCATACAATGCGATTTAATATTAAAATAGCGCTCGAACTACCCGAAGCATGTGTTTCGGTCTTAAACTACCCTAGATCCCGTGTAAAGCATACCTAATCCTAGACTCGCTTGAAACCCATTTTAGAGAGAAAAGTATCTCTGAATATAGTAAAATGTGTATTTCAGTTCGAAACGGATTAGAATTGCGTGAAATGCGATTTGAAGCCAACATTTTCTATGAGTTGTCTTGAAACCCCTACTCTCGGCATGAAGCACGGGTTTGTCTTAAACGACCCTTAATCCCATGTAATGCGTTCATAACCCTAGTATCGCCTGTGAAACCCATTTTAAATAGGAAAGCATATCAGAATACCTTAAAATGTGTATTTCAACATAGAATCACACGAATGCATTTCAATGGAGAATACTAGTTCAGAATACCAAAAAATGCACCTGAATCATTGAGTACGCATTTTTATCGAAATACAGGCTATTGATTGCACAAATTACGTTCTTTGTTAGCCAGAAACGACCTTGAATACCATTAGATTATTTCTTTTGCCCTAATTTGTTTGAAATCCGTTTTAGAGTAAAATTATAACACCTAATTTTCCATTGCGCTCATTCGCTCGTGAACTGCATGAAACGAGTTTACACCCAACCCTCTACTATGCGTTCATAATCCTAGAATTGCGTGAAACATTTAAAAAAAAGTATCTTAGGATATCGTAAAACTCTCATTCCTGCCCGTAATTGTATGAATCACATTTCAGACTAAAAGATTAGACCATTAAACCCTTAAATGCCCTGAAATCGTTTAGCACGCTTTGTCATCTAGATTTTGGCTATTGATTGCACGAAATATGTTTTTTATTTAGAAATGGATTAGAACCCCCATGAGATTAGTTTTCAAGCCCGGATTTTTCTGAAATACATTTTAAAGGAAAAAGATATTCAAGAATTTTCTAGAATTCAACCGTGAATCGCGTGAAATGCAGTTTAAAGACAACATTTTCTTAAAGCCAAATGGAACGCGATTTGATATTAAAATGCCCTTGACCTACCCAAAGCACGCGTTTCGGTCTTAAACAACTCTAAATTCCATTTAAAGTGTTGAAAATCCTACAGTCGAATGAAACCAATTTTAAAACAGAAAAGTATCTCAAGATATCTAAAACGCGTGTTTCAGCATAGATTCGCATGAAACGAATTTCAAAGGAAAAGACTAGACAAGAATACCCTAAAATGCCCTAAAATCATCAAGTTCGTGGTTTTATCTACTTACAAGATATTGATCGCACGAAATAATTTTTTTGTCTGTTAGAAATGGGCTTGAATCCGATGAGATTAGCTATTAAGCCCTAATTTTCCTTAAACAAGTTTTACGGTAAAATGATATCACTTAATTTTGTAGAGCGCGTCTTTCAACCATAAATTGCTTCAAATGCGGTTTACCCCCAATATTTTCGTGAGACGGCTAGGAAATGCCCTTCGAACTGCTCGAAGCACGGGTTCTAGTCTTAAACAACCCCGATCCCCTGCAATATGTTCCTAATCCTAGAATCAATAGAAATCCATTTAAAAGAAAAACGAATATCAGACTATCTGAAAATGCGTATTTCAACCAAGAATCATAAAAAAAGCAATTCAAAGTAAAAGACTCGGGAGTTATGCCTACATGGACTTGTAAGCCCAGAATTGCCTTAAGTAGTTGTTGCTGACGTTTGGGTGAGGTTTTAATCAAATCGAGGACGGATACCTTAGCTGGGATATTCGTATAGATCTGCATGTTAGGAACGCTTTGCACCGGATTGGTGGTCGCATTCTAATTAGGGGGGATATTTTGTGGATCATTTGCGCCTACTGGCCTGATATTATTCTAGTTGATTCTGCCTTCGTCATTGAGATCAAAGATCAGGTCTCTAACCGTGTAGCATTGGGTAAGTTCATGCCCCGGCATCCTATGGTAGGCACAAAACCTGGTCTTATCTAGGTGTTCTGACCATGCCCACAGTCGTTTCAGTAGGAGTTGGAGGGCGTTCTGGTTTAAGAGAGGCCAGAAGACAGCAGTCCAAGGCTAGGGAAGGGATGGGTAGTTCGCCTTTTTGGGTCCGAATTTTTATATATTCCCATTGTTCGTGTTATTTTGGTTGCCATTGTTGTCTCTATTGTAATTGGAAGGGACAATACCATGGTTGGTTTGAGGATTCGTGTTCTGATTTTGCGGTGGAACTGTTGAATTTGGGACCGGTTGTATGTGATTAGGATTTTGATTCACCAGAGGTCCTTGACTCTTGGGCGGTTGGTCATAAACTTGATTGCTTTTCGGAGGGTTTCGGTAATTCTAATTGTTTCGCTGATAATTCTGGTTGTTCCTCTGATAATTCGGGTTACCACCCTGGAAATTGGGATTGCCATTTTGCCCTTGGTCTTGGTGTTGGTTAAAGATGACACTGTTATGTCCTTGGTACAGTTGTTAGACCTCTTCTTGATTCGAGCTCACTTCAGGGGTTGCGCGGTTTTTGGATGGGTAGTTGTGCCGGCCCTACACGTTTTTTTTCTTATGGTCAATGATGGTATTCAATATTCATGTTGACACCAAAAAAGTCACTATGTCTCCTCAACATCAAGAAGCCTCGTGAAGCTGCATCCTGCTACAAAACAGGCAAGGCTACTTCAAACATCAGATCTTTTCAGAATCAGACAAAAACTGAAAGATCATTCAAGACAGCCAAAAAAGGGGTACACCTAAGGTTTCGGGCCATTCCGACATCGTTTGGCCCAACTTCACTGCTCCGACAGCTAAACAAGCGCTCCCGGCGGCGACATCATCAAAGACACCAAAACTTTGATCAGAGCCTACGGATGACTCCAGAATGTCTCCAAAGGGCTCCGTGCCAAATTTCAAGTCAAACCGACAACGTTTGATCCTCCATCAATGCTCGAGCAACAATATCAAGCCTCCGGCGGCGGGAACCACAGAAGTCATCACTCATCAAACAAAGTACTTGAGTGGCTTCAACATGCCTCCAAAGGGCTGCACGTCGAATTTCAGGTCATTCCGACAACGTTTGACCAGATTTCGATGCTCCGAGAGAAAATCAAGCCTACCGGCGGCGGAGCAACCCGGGACCATGACATCCAAAATGGAGCTGATGGAATGTCTCAAAATGACTCCAATAGGCTCCTCGTCAAATTTCAGGTCAATCGGACATCGTTTGACCACATATCAAAGCTCGGCATTTTCCCCGTAACAAAATCAAGTCAAGCATCGATGGGAACCCAAATGGCTTCAAAACTCAAATAAAAGCTCATGGTTGGTCCTATCCACTGCTCAAGAAGCTTCACCTCAATTTTCAGGTCATTCTGACATCGTTTGGCCTAGTCTTAGGCTTTCCCAAAAAATGGGAAACTTTGTGCTCCGATTTCGCGCGGGTTCTCGTCAAGATTTCTCCAGGAAAATCAAGTCAATAATTGAGGAAAAATGTCAAGAAAAATACAGAGGAAAGAAGGAACGAAAAAGACGGAAAAACGGTCGAAAACGAAGCTCGGCAACCGAAAAGGGCAAAACCCTAAAGTCGCCGGCGACCCTCCGGGTTGCCGGATTTTGCACCAAATTGCCCGTTTTTCGATCCTCTTCGCATTTCGAGCATTCCTGCCTCTGTGATTTTCTGAAAATCCAATGTTTGATGCTTGAAAACGACTGATCTTCACCGACATCTCGGATCCGCCATCAAAAGCATGAAATCATCACCGATCGCCTCAAGATCGCCAATCAGCTGACCAAGAAAGTATACTTTCTGTCCGACCGATCGTGAAATCGACAAGACAGATGTCACCGGCCCACCAACATCAATCAATGTCTGAAATTGCACTTCAATCCGACATCAAACAATGCGTGGATCCACCTGTGATGATCGCAAGAAGAATCTCAAAAGGCGCAGCGCGGCCCGCGACTCTTCACATGCCTTGGCAACCACTTAATGACGTTAATTGACCCGTTTATGACAACTTAATGCGGTCGTTAACTCATTATTTTGGACGACCCAATCAGATTCAAGCATTTGCGAGTTACAAATCCAAGCAATCATGGCATTTAACCCATGAAACTCCCATCATCATGAAGCTTAAAAGGAATTAAATGCCCACTACCTTCATCGGCCAATCACAAGCCATGAAAAGGAGTTACAAAATCAACTTGTAACTCCTCATCAATTCTCTCATCATGGCTATCAATGCTCATAATCACCTCATGGCTATCAAAGGCCTATAAAAGGAGATCCATTTCCAAGAGAGACACATCTATTGACATCTATCGGCAAATCGATACACATATCGACTTGAAATTCTGCATTTCTCTTAAAGAAATCCAGACGAAGTCCTGCTGCTCTGCTGCAAGAAGCATCACAAGGTGATCAACGTCCCTTGGGGGGCCATCCCCACAAGGTCCCCTCCTTCTCCAACATGGCCTAAACGCGGTTTTTTAGCCCGTTTACTTGGTTTTTCATTTGATATAGGACATCTTCTTGGTCTTTGTCCTTTAAAAAACTGAGGTTAGGAGCCAAGCCGAAGAATCAAAGCATCAACCGTTCTCATTTGAAGGACGATGGCGAAGTCCATACATGACTTGCGACCGTTGATCTCTACGTGTCGCCACAATCTCCTGAGAAGTAAGATCCATTTTCTTACTTTTCTATTGTAGTTTGTATTTCTTAAAGAGACAAAAAAAGAAATCACAATTCTTGTCTTTCATATTTGATGAGTTTTGTAAAATCGGCTTTCACGGCAAACAAACAAAAACGCCTCCTACGGCATTCTCAAAAAACAAACTTGTTTCTTTTCTTAATATTTATGCAATTTGAAAGTTATAAAAAAGAATTGATTTCCTTTCTATTTGTGAAGGTGAATCTCTGGATTATCACCATTCCAAATTCCAAGTAGAAAGTAAATCTGGCATACCCGTTAGCAAATGGCATACCCGGATTATCACGCACCGTCAAAAGTTGCGTCCATGGATGACTCAAAATCGTCAGAATCCTCCGGCAAGTCAGCAACAAGAAAACAAAGGCTACATGTTAGCAAATGACAGCACAAACAAAAAGAAGAAAAAAAAAAGAAGCCAAAGCAATCATACCAGGTGAAGGTTCTGGAACCACTCCAGAGTCCCTGGGCTCTTCCTCGAATGCCACGACTGGATCCGTCATCACCTCATCGGCTGGAACCTCGGGCATCACCAAGTCATCTTCCTCTGCCAAAAGAAAGAAAGCAGCGGATCAAAACAAAAAATCTCTCATAAAAGAAAAAAAGTGGCAAAAGAAAGAAAGAGGATCGTACCAGCTGTCTCCTCTTCTCTGCTTCTCTTTTTCGGAGGCTCGTCAGCATCCTCAGACACCTCCTCAGCAATGGTTAGAGGAACTTCAAGATCAGAAGGACTATCATGCCGTCTCATATGACGGCATTGTCCTCTCCTCCTCTTGCCTAGGCGGGTCAATCTGCTCGATGATCCTGTCCCACTATCAACATTAGGCCTCTCATTAGAGTCCTCACTGGATGGTCTACTCTTTTCAGTAGACTCCATGGAAGCCTTCGTACGCTCTGCTTGTATCATAGCATCGATCTCGGCCTCCTCCTCCTCCAGCTGTATCAAGACCTCACCAGGAATTCCTTGTGCAGCTCCTGATCTGATGATGTCCTGCTCATTGAGAAAGCCTATCTTATGCTTCTCACCAGAAAGGAAGGCCAAACTTCCTCCCGACGGACACCATCTGATTTGCCAAGACCTTTCCCAAGAGACTGCTTGACATCGAGCTCTTTCTTGGAAAGGCCCCAGTACACTGAGAAGCTCTCCACAAACCACTTCGTGAAGCCAGCAGTCTGGAAGGTGGGCAGCTCAGGATAGGAAATCATGGCGGTAGTGTCCTCGGTGCTGTAAAAAGCCCATGCATTCCTCCCATCCTGCAGACCTCCAAAACGTTTCACTATGCTCGAATGCGCTCCAACAACGCCTTGAGAGAAGCCAAGCTGAAATGCAAAACGCGAAGGGATATACGGCTGGATATCGACGAAAAGATATATGCGGTACACCATCGTACCAACCCGTATGTTAAAAAGCCATCTCTTCTCCGCGTCTGTCAAAGCATAGTGTCTTTCCAACCCTGCCCTGGTCGAATCATGGGAGACACCAAAGTCAAAAGCCTTCTTCCGCAGGCCCGGAGAAAGCTTCACTGAAGACTGCCCAATCTCGATGTCCCTGAATCGTCTGATCCTCAAACGTGTAGATAAAAGAGATTCGGGAACGGCTGTCCCTCTAGCCAAACGAATCATAAAAGGATCTTCGTCCTGTGCAACTCCCAACCGATGGAAGCTAGGACAATGGTATACATACCACGAATAGAAGATGTGGGCAGAAAAGACCCTGTTCATGGGAAGCCCAAGCTGAACCAAGAAAGCAGCAGCCTGAAGTTCGGTACACAAATAGGAGTAAAGAGCATGTACCAAAGCTAGCCGCTCTCCAAACGCCACCTGGCAAGCCGGAAAAATACAGTACGGCCTGATGTGTGTTCCATCTCCTCCAGCAAAAATAGCCTCACCCAGCTAATAAGTGAGGTAAACAGCGAGATCTCTCCGCAACGCAATGTCGGAACAAATGGCATCTGTGCTTGCGAAGAACTTCTTTAAATCTTCTTGCATAGCGGCAATCTTCTTCAAACTTGATGCTTTAGCCCTAGCATCTTGGGCCATGCCATCAGAAGACTCCCCGCTGTCAAAAAAGTTGGAGCTGCAACTTCTCCAACTGCTACATCTAACTTTCGAGCCCTCCTTCTCTTTCAAAGAATCATAGAAGGCAACGAGCTGAATGTACACAATCCTGAACTCTTCAGACTGCTCCTCGAGGACGCTGTCAACAGGCATAAACTCCTCATAGAGTTTGCCGAGGATATGCAATCCGGTGATGGCGCTCAGTTCCTTCAAAGAAAAACCAATCTCACCATTCGTCACAATGAAGGTGTTGGTTTGTGGAAGGAATGACTCCAGCATGGCCATGAAAGCCTCAGCGGAGAAAACAATGGTTTGCCGAAAAGCGCGAACCGCATCAAAAATCTCGGCCTCCCGCAAAACAGCCTCGCCAATCCTCAGGGTGTGATCAGTCCATGATTCCCAACTTGAGTCAGCACTGAAGCGGCCACGAAGTCGAAAAGGCTTCACCCAATTGCTGCCATCACCCCGAAAAATGCCAAGGCCCGCCGGTCTCAAATCGACCGATGGATGATCAGAACCTTGGTAGCCATTGGCTGGCATCAACATGTCCATACGGACAGGTGGTTTCTCTGTAAAACCGGAGGAGCCGCCAACAAAAATCCCGGTCTTGATCACACTGGTCCTCTTCACCCAGGTCGGAGGATCTTCCCTCTTAGGACACGTGGGAGAAAGGCTCAAGATCGAGATGGTCCGATCAAAAGTCGACCGGGTGGAAATAGTTCTCTCCTCATCATCTGCAGTGTAAGAGGACTGAAAACATCTCCTTTGGTATGTCAAGTCATTGGGTACTGCATCACCAAAGAAAAAGGTAGGCTTGAGCACAACACTCTGATTGTCCGTAACCCAAGGACGACTACTTACCATGATCTTGTAGAATTCCTCATGTTTGAGAGCGATCAGTCGCTGTCTCATCTCATCATGATTGAGGGAATCGCACTCTTCCAAGTTCTTCTCAACAAATTGGACCTTCTCCCAAGCCTGCTGAACGGCCGCATTGGAAGATCTGGCAGACCGACGGAGTGCGTCAGTAACAGGACCCTTACCCTTGTTCGTTCTGGAAGAACTACCTGCAAAAGATGGAAGAGAAAAGATCAACCATCATCAAAATGACAGAATTTTGCTACAAAAGTTCTAGCGAAATTTTGACATGGTTCCGGGGCAATCCCGAAGAAAAGGGAAATATTCCGAAAAACACAGAACGCTTGAAGATGAGCTCAACATCACTGCGAGCTCATAGTCAGTGCAAAATTCTCAAAGAAGTTTCGAACTCAATATCGCTGCGAGAACGAGCCAATCTCATCAAATTTCTGCAAAATCTGGAGAAGAGCTCAACATTGTTGCGAGCTTCAGAATCCAAAAATTGCAAAGTTTCTCAAAATCCAGCAAGACCGAGAAAGAACTCAACATCGCTGCAAGCTCAAACTCCCAATACTTATGAAAGATTTTCAGGCATGCATCATCATGTTTCCAAATCCATTTACCAAAAATCATGCATCAAAGAATATCATCATGCATTAGAAGCTAGGAAAATCTTGACCAAAGTTTGACCAATTTCAACCCAATTTGGTCAAAACCAATCAAACTTTGTCCAAGTCAAAAATCATGTTGGCTTGACCTAGAGACTCTAGCCTTCTATCTTGATGCATAAAAAAAAAATGCATGAACATATTGAAATTGCATGATCCTCATTATCATAGTGAGCAAACAAAGAAAGAAAAAAAAATCTCAACAAAAAAAAAAAAACCTGACAGAAAAAAAAATCAGCGTGAAAACAGAAAAAATCGCTGGAAAAAAAAGAGAAGAAAATCAGCGAAAAAAAAAAAAGGAAGCGCGAAAAGAAAAAAAAAAAAGAAAAACGTGCTTGGGGAAAAAGAAAAGAAAAGAAGAAGAAAAAAAAAAGAGAGAAAAGAAAAGAAAAAGAAAAAGAGAAAAAGAAAAAGAAAGCAAAGCAAGAAAGAAGCTACAATGGAGATTCTTGTGGAGGAAGAAAACTTACTTGAAGCCATTGATAAAGAAGAAGAAGAAAAGCTTGGAGCAAAAGCACTTCTTATCTTGGAGAGCACTCTTGAAGAATTCTTGCAAACAAAGAAAGCAATGGAGCAAAAGAACCAACCCTCTTGCTTTTATTGAAGAGAGCAAGCCAAAAGAGGAAACAAGGAGAAAGAAAGGAGGTAAGTACTAAAAATAGTTACTTTCCCAAAAAGAAAGACATTTTGAGAAAACCTTTCCACAAAAGAAGGCAACTTGAGAGATTCTCTCCAAGTAAGGATATTTTTAGATATTCTCTACACAAAAGAGATATTTTTAGATATTCTCTACACAAATGACACCATATGAGATTTAGGCCATCTCCAAAGCCTAAGGTCCCATGGGTTAGCCCACATGAGCCAGGTTTGACCACCTAGGCACTAAAAGTGACTTTTTAGTCAAAATATTCCTCTTACCAAGAGCAAAAAAAAGAAAAAGAGCAAAAAAGTCCCATGCCTCTTTTGAGTTGATGGGACCATTCAAAAAAAAAAAAAGAAAGAAAGCCTCATGAGTTTTCAAAAACCAAACCATCCAACCTCATGAACCAAATTGAGCCAAAATCTGGAAATTGACAAAACCAAATTCCGGTCCCCTAGCTCGCCACATACAACTTGTTAGGTTACAAGACCAAAACCAAAATCAAAATCCAATCCAAACCAAAACCAAAACCAAAAAACCAAATCTGACCCCCCAACTTGCCACATACAGCTTGTTGGGTCACAAGGTCAAAATAAAAAAATCGAACCCTGACCCCCCAACCTGCCACATACAGCTTGTTAGGTCATAAGGTCAAAAACCAAAATCCAAAACCCAAAATCCAAATACCCCATGTCATTTTCAAAACTTTGCCTTGAGATGGTACGTGATCCCTCTCACCACCATAAAATGCCCCCGGAAAGTCAGAAGGCTATTCAAAAAAAAAAAAAAAAATACTCAAGACTCTTGGTCAAGTTGAAATCTCTCCTCCAAGTTTCTCTTCGAGGCACATCGACTCCAGAAAGCTACTCGTCGCTGTACCTCGAGGGGGCATTTGTTGACACCAAAAAAGTCACTATGTCTCCTCAACATCAAGAAGCCTTGTGAAGCTGCATCCTGCTACGAAACAGACAAAGCTACTTCAAACATCAAATCTTGTCAGAATCAGACAGAAATTGCAAGATCCTTCAAGGCAGCCAAAAGAGGGGTACATCTGAGGTTTCGGGCCATTCCGACATCGTTTGGCCCAACTTCACTACTCCGACAGCTAAACAAGCGCTCCCGGCGGCAGCATCATCAAAGACATCAAAACTTTGATCAGAGCCTACGGATAACTCCAAAATGTCTCCAAAGGGCTCCATGCCAAATTTCAAGTCAAACCGACAACGTTTGACCCTCCATCAATGCTCGAGCAGCAAAATCAAGCCTCCCGGCGGAGGGAACCACCGAAGCCATCACTCATCAAACCAAGTACATGAGTGGCTTCAACATGCTTCCAAAAGGCTGCACGTCAAATTTCAGGTCATTCTGACAACGTTTGACCAGGTTTCGATGCTCCGAAAGAAAATCAAGCCTACCGGCTGCGGAGCAACCCGGAACCATGACATCCAAAATGGAGCTCATGGTTCGTCTCAAAATGACTCCAATAGGCTCCCCGTCAAATTTCAGGTCAATCGGACATTGTTTGACCACATATCAAAGCTCGGCATTTTCCCCGCAGCAAAATCAAGTCAAGCATCGATGGGACCCCAAACGGCTTCAAAACTCAAATAAATGCCCATGATTCGTCCTATCCACTGCTCAAGAAGCTTCACCTCAATTTTCAGGTCATTCCGACATCGTTTGACCTAGTTTCGACTCTTGACGGAAAATCGGCTACAAAGTCTTCGACTTTCCCGAAAAATGGGAAACTTTGTGTTCCGGTTTTGTGTGGGTTCTCGTCAAGTTTTCTCCAAGAAAATCAAGTCAATAATTGAGGAAAAATGTCGAGAAAAATACAGAAGAAAGAAGGAACAAAAAAGACGGAAAATCGGCTGAAAACGAAGCTCGGCGACCAAAAGGCAAAAACCCTAAGGTCGCCGGCGACCCTGCAAATCCGGGTCATCGGATTTTGCACCAAATGCCCCGTTTTTCGATCTTTTTCGCGTTTCGAGCATTCCTACCTCTGTGATTTTCTGAAAATCCAATGTTTAATGCTTGAAAACGACTGATCTTCACCGACATCTCGGATCCGCCGTCAAAAGCATGAATCATCACCGATCGCCCCAAGGTCGCCAACCGGCTGACCAAGAAAGTATATTTTGTGTCCGACCGATCGTGAAATCGACAAGACAGATGTCACCGACCCACCAATATCAATCAATATCTGAAATTGCATCGCAATCCGACATCAAACAATGTGTAGATCCACCTGTGATGATCGCAAGAAGAATCTCAAAAGACGCGGCGTGGCCCGTGACTCTTCACATGCCTTGGCGACCAATTAATGACGTTAATTGACCCATTTATGACAACTTAATGCAGTCATTAACTCATTATTTTGGATGGCCCAATCAGATTCAAGTATTTGGGAGTTACAAATCTAAGCAATCATGGCATTTAACCCATGAAACTCCCATCATCATGAAGCTTAAAGGGAATTAAATGCCCACTACCTTCATCGGCCAATCACAAGCCATGAAAAAGGAGTTACAAAATCAACTTGTAACTCCTCATCAATTCTCTCATCATGGCTATTAATGCCCATAATCACCTCATGGCTACCAAAAGCCTATAAAAGGAGGTGGGTTCCAAGAAAGAAAAAAGAGAAGATCCCAAGTGCAATCCTAAGCTCTGAAAATCCAGAAAATCCAAGAGAGAGACGAAGTCCTGCCGCTTTCCTCCCAGAAGCACCACAAGGTGATCAACGTCCCCCCCCCCTCCCCCCCAAGGTCCCATCCTTCTCCAACATGGCCTAAACGTGGCTTTTCAGCCCGTTTACTTGGTTTTTCATTGGATACAGGACCTCCTCTTGGTCCTTTTCCTTTAAAAAACTGAGGTTAGAAGCCAAGCAGAAGAATCGAAGCATCAACCGTTCTCATTTGAAGGACGATGGCGAAGTCCATACATGACTTGCGACAATCGATCTCAACGTGTCCCCACAATCTCCTGAGAAGTTAGATCCCTTTTCTTACTTTTCTATTGTAGTTTGTATTTCTTAAAGAGACAAAAGGAAATCACAATTCTTGTCTTTCATATTTGATGAGTTTTGTAAAATCGTCTTTCACGGAAAAATCGCCTTTTACGGCAAACAAACAAAAACGCCTCCTACGACATTCTTAAAAAACAAACGTGTCTCTTTTCTTAATATTTATGCAATTTGAAAAGTTAGAAAAAAGGATTGAGTTCCTTTCCACTTGTGAAGGTGAATCTCCGGATTATCACCATTCTAAATTCCAAGTAGAAAGTAAATCTGGCATACCCGTACAAAAATGTTGATACCCGCGTATTCTCTCCTCCGCCGAGACCCAAGTCAGCCCCCAGGGTGCGGAAGGAGAGGACGGAATTCCGAGGGTCCATCAACCTGCGAGACAACAAGATCACTCGTGCGGAGAGAGTGATCTCTTGATGAAATATTATCGTGGACCCTATATCTTGTAACCTGGCTGGTGGGACCAATTAGATCCGTGCAAGTCATCCCTGAAGGCGAGGAGAATGGGTTCTCCCCTGACAAATAAGATGGGGTAGATGCGGTGGAATGATTCCTTCCCATTATAATGGTATTGACTGGTAGCGGGCCTCCTTTGAAGAGGGACCATCTTATTTGTTGTGGGTCATGGCTAGAAGCTGCTAAGGATCCGTCTAATACCCTAGAGGATTATATATTCTGCAATGCTTGGTGTGACCTGCCGGTGGTTTGGATCAATAGTGGGGGTGAGAGGGGTTGAAAGTCTGAGATTCCAAACGTGTGACGCTCCATTTATGAAGAAATATTTAGATGAGAATCGAGAGAGAGGGGATGAGAAGAGCACATTTTATGTTATTTTGTGGTGAATGTTGGTGAAGGTTTGTCTCTTATGATGTAATGGGGGAAAGCTTAGTGGACGGTGCATCCGGACCTTAGGTTTAATTTTGGACTAAACTCATAACAACCTTAAACTGAATGGGACACGGACATTTGATCATTGATCGGATGTTCATGTGCTAGAATAAAACCCAAGAAAGACCCAAATAAGTGACAGGAGAACAAAAGAGGTCCCATCACAATCGACAGGCTGTCAGATGTAAATTTTTGACCCCTTCCTGGGAAAAGGACATTTGACTTGGGGAAATATCCATTCATCTATATATGCTATTTAACTTTTACATCGAAAATGAGGATTTTGACTACCCTCAAAATCGATGGATCACAATAGCTAGCTACGGTAATGGCTGTAACACTGCTCTTCAACCGAAGTCAAAGAAAAATGGGAGAAAATAAGTGGGTGGATTCTTCCTCTCGTCTAATGTGCTGCCTGCAACACACGATGGTTATCCTGTCACATTGATTTGGGTCTCTTTAATATAGGGTCAATTCAGGGTCATGGGTTAAAGTCCAAATAAAGGTTAATCTTCACACAACTTAGTCATAGTAGATCCAAGTAAGATAAAGTGAAAACTAAAGAAAATAAAAAGGGGGAGGTGCCAAATATTTAAGAAGAGGATCGGCCCCGTTCCCGGGTACCCCCTTCTGATTCCTTGGCAAAATAGGGTTTAAATGCTTACTTTTCAAACCAAAATGATGATGCAATTGAGACTTTGACTTGTGATTTTTGTGTTTTTTGTGTGTGATACATGAGTGATAAAAGTGAAAGACCGATGGGCCGTAATTGATTGGAGGTGGTTAATGGGTCAGTGTTTGTTTTAGCGTCGCTGATGGGCCATGATTGTTTGAAAGTGTGTGCAAAATCATTCATCTCATCTCGTCGTTCTCATTTATTCAATTTTAAAAATCAGTTCTTCATTTCCTTTTATCGTTAAATCCGATTAAATATCCATCACCTGAGGTGGAGGAAGAAATAAATTAAAGAAAAAAATGTTTGGGTTTATTTTGTGGGTTTTATAGTTTTATGGATTTTTTATATTGGGGCTAAAAGTGCCGAACTAGGGAATTTTACTTGGATTTACGTGATTAGTATTTTATTACTGATCATCGGATTAACCATAACCTAAGGTCCTAGACCGCCCACATCAGCTTTCCCAGTCCCCTAACGGAGCAGGAAAAGTGATGGGATGAAGCCTATTGATCTAAACTACCTAATGGGAGAATTCGGTGCACACTAGGGCGTAAATATCCTAAGCTCAGTGGTTTCTATGCCTAATTAACTTATTGCGTAAGATCTTAATTGATTCGATTTGTTCGTTTTAAGTTGTGGTTTGATTAAGAGTTAAGTTGAGGATGTTTTAAGGTTCTAATTAATGTGTTTTTAAATATATTATGATTCTGTTATTTTTAATTTAAATCAGAATTCCACAAAGTAGTCTAAAATCTCAATTCAAGATTAAAACAGGGTAGGCACCCAGGGGCTGGAGCCTATCCTGATAATTTATGTTTTTCAGACTTTTTTTTATCTCTTTACGGAATTCCGGGGGTTTTTACTAGATGAATTTTAACGTTTAAGATTGTTTTAATTCACTGATGTCCAAATGTCAAAGTGATTTGGATTCGGATTTGAAACAAAATCAAAGATTCTCTTTTTAGTGCAAGTGGGAGGACAGGCACCAAGGGGGTGGCGCCCAGGTGGATCTGGCAGGATGGGCGCCCAGGTCAATTGCCTGTGATTTTCAACTGTTCCGGATGGGAGTAGCTTACTGGTCCTTGGGTCTGGGATTGTTTTAGGTTCTGGTCTTAGTTAATTTTAAATTGTAAGGTGTTAATTAGGGGTTGTTAGTTGAGTTGATAGACTAGGGTCGAAATGTAGGCTAGGCGCCAAAGGGGTGGAGCCTACGTTGTCGTTTGTTGGTCCTAAAGGGTTTTGGGTATTATGTCTGAATCGATTAAAGTTTCAAGTGTTTTAAGTCAAAAGTGTTTTATTATGTTGATTGGGATTGATTTGAGTGTTAATTAATTAGGTCAAACTGTGAATTAGTACTTTTCTTAAAAGAGTAGGCTGGGTGCCCAAGTGAATCTGGCAGGATGAGCACCAAGGGGTGGCGCCCAGACTGGCTGCGTTTTAGGATTTGGTTGGTTTTATGATTTTGTTTGGTCAACTCAAGTTTGAATTGATTAAGGGACTGTGTATTTTGATGGAGAGTGTTTGTTCATAATCAATTGTAAATGAATTAGGTTTCAATTAATTAGGTTTAATTTTTAATTGATGGCTTCTTAAGGGAATTGATAAAGATAGGCGCCCAAGGGATGGTGAATAAGTGGATTGACAGGCTGGGCGCCCAGGGGGTGGTGCCCCAGGTGACTGTCTTGAGGTCTGAGTTGGTTCGATGATCTTTAAGTTAATCTGAGGTTGGACTGATCAGGGTTTCAGTTATTTTAGACTTAAAGTTATTATGTTGTGTGGATTAGGATTGAATTCGGGTTCAACTTCGATTGGGGTTTCTTAGTGATTGGCTAGGCGCTCAGAGGGTGGTGCCCAGATGGATCCATCAGGATGGGCACCCTGGGGGTGGCGCCCAGGTGAGCATGGTTTTGGTTGGTAAGTTTTGTGTTTCTTAGGTCCCAATTGATTATTGTTTCAAGTCTGCTGAGTTAAAAATGTTTTATTATGTGTTGATTCAGGTTTTGTTTCAATTAGGGTGTTTTAGTGATGGGATAGGATGAGCGCCTAGAAGGTGGTGCCCAGGTGGACTTGGCAGGCCGGGCACCCAGATGGATGTTCTTAGGGTTTTTGTTGGTTTCGTATTTTTTAGGTTAGTTCGAGTCTAAATTAATTAAGGTTTCAGGTCTTTTAAGTTAAAAAGTATTTTAATGTGTTAATTGGGGTTGGTTGAGGTCTTAATTAATTAGATTAGATTTTAACTGGGGCTTCATAGGGAATGAGCAGGCTGGGCGCCCAGGGGGTGATGCCTGGGTGGATTTGGTAGCGTGGGCACCTAGCGGGGGGGCGCCCGGATTGATGTGTTTTAGGTTTTAGGCTTTTTACAGTTCTTGGTTATTTTTAATCCGAATTAATTAGGGTCTTAAGGTCTTTTGGATTAAAGGTTTTTACTGTGTCAATTGGTGTGGGATTAGGATCTTAATTAATTAGATTTAATCCTTAATTAGGGACTTTTAGTGAATGAGCAAGCTAGGCTCCAAGGGGGAGGAGCCTATCCTAACAGTTTGGGTTCCCTAATTGATTTTAATGATTCCTTAATCCAATTTTAGTCTAAATTAATTAAGATTATCAATTTTAGGGTTCTTAATGATTTGATGGTTGTTAAGTTAATTAATTATGATGTTTTAGCTAATCTCATGGTTTATCCTACTTAGGCACGAGATTTGATAACCTGGACTATCTACCTACTATTTTTGGATTTTCTGGGTATCTTTTAATTTATTTTTGGTTTCTTCTCTAATTTACTAGAGAGTAAGAAAAGAGAAGAAGTAGTTTTATGTTTTATGTTTTTTTTTTTTGGGTTTTTTTATGACTGTGATTCAAATGATATGATGTGAGGCGTGATAGAAATGATAATTCAAAGTTCAGAACACATGAAACAACCACATATATCATTGTTATGCAATTCCTAAATGAACTAAATGCAGAAGATTGGAAGTTGTGCACAAAAATGGAAAAGTCCACTTGGGCGCCACACCTGTGGTGCCTACTTTGTTCAGTCAGGATTTTCAACGAATCGCAGCGAATGCACAATGATCTTAGGATTTTTCAGCACAACTCACGATATTCAGCAACTGATACGAATGTCCTAATACGAACTACTAATGATGCAACTAACAAATCTACGAATATGATGCAACAAGTTGAGATCCGAAGCCCAAAACTTGTCTTAGAAGGGTAGGCGCCTAGTGGGTGGTGCTTAGCCTGTCCGGGATAGGGTAGGCGCCCAGCCTTTCTGTTGGAGGCTTTTTACGATCTTCTCGTTCTAAATGATGATGATGATGCTACTAATGCGAGATTCAATCTAGCTATGAAATTGGGACTACGAAATCAATGTAGATCTACTCTATTAGAATGAACCTAAACATGTTACTAATATGATGATCCACTAATATCATTTTTATCAAAAGCTAATGTAGATCTACGATGCTTAAATGATCCTAAGCATGTTTCTAAGCAATGATGATGGGAAAATCCAATGAAATAGAAGAGATCTAGAAATACCGATTCGAATTGTGCTCTTCAAGTTCCTAGACCGGCGTTTTCGCAGAAATCCATGGCTCTAGATGATCTCTTCCTTCTAGATCTAGAAGACATGAGAGTCTCCTTCCCTCTTTCCTCTTCTTCTCTAGATCTGAAAATTTTCTCCCTAATGGTGGCTACCCCTCTTCTTCTTCCTTATTCTCTATTCTTCTCTCTTTTTGGTCGCTCCTTTTTAAATGGGGTTAAGAGGGATTATATAGAGGCTTTTGGGCAAGCAACAGGGATTAGGGTTGCCTCTTAAGTGAGTTTCTAGAAGGTTCATGCATCCCAAGGTGGATTTAGGGTTTAGGGTGAATTAGGGTTTGGTACACAGGCTGGGGGCCCATGGGCTGGTTCCCTGGTGGCTACGTAGTGTGGGCCCACAGGGTGGTGCCTAGGTGGTCCATTATAGTGTGGGCACCCATGAGGTGGGGCCTACGTGGTTCGATTCATTTGCAGACTTTGGTCCCATTTGGAGTCGAGATTTAATGAATAGATGCTTAGCTGCGGGGGACCTACATGAGCACATAATTGGTTGGGCGCCACAAGGGTGAGGCCTACATGTAGTGAAGAAGCTTTGTGGGTTAGTGAAGAAAAGATGTAGAAGACCATGGTTTTGAAGCAGAGGTGAGCACTTTAGGGAAGGTCAGACACATGAATGCAGGTGTGAAGCTTTGGTGTTGTTGTACTGCAAGGGATTCTAAGCTTCTGGTTTATGAGTACATGCCCAATGGTAGCTTGGAAGATCTCCTTCACAGCTGCAAGGGAGGGCTACTGGATTGGCCAATGAGGTATGCAATTGCATTGGATGAATGTTTAGGGGCTGCTGGATTGTGAACCTTGCATCTTGTTGGATGAATGTTTCCATTTTAAATTCAGTTTTCATTCTCTCTTGTTTCTAAGATACTGTTTCCTACTACTTTTGGCAACCCTTTATCTCTAGTTCATAGAGATCATGTAGTTTTTCAAAGTAATGTTTTTCCTTTCTTAGTTCATTCACCTTTTAACAGAATTTGGTATGATTACAGCCCTCCCTTTAGCCCGTTCTGGATCCTAAGTCTAGTCTGTTTCATTGTTTCTTCCTTCTACTTTTTGAAGTTCATGAATTTTTATATTCAATATTCCAATTCTTTTACTCAAGCATTAAATCAATTACAAATTGAAGTTGTTTTTATCCCCTGTTTGGATGATGTACTAAGAGTTTAGACAACTTCTTGTTGTTTATAGAACAAGCATGCTTCTAGTAAGGTAAATTATTTACATCCATGACTTTTGACTCAATACTTCCCACTTTGCTTCCTTCTGTTAGTTGGCAATTTTGCTCTTCTATTTTTTATTTGGCCCCTTTTGCATGGTGAGTTCTTGTTATTTACCAATGTTGTTCTGGTCTACTTCTTGCAGAGTATGCATATACACTTCGAGTGAATAAGAAAAGTGACACATACAGCTTTGGAGTGGTTATTCTAGAGCTTGTGACAGGTAAACGCCCTGTGGATCCTGAATACGGGGAAAAGGACTTGGTGAAGTGGGTGTGCAACACATTGGAACAGAAAGGGGTAGACCTAGTTATTGACCCAAAACTAGATATTTGTTCAAGGAAGAGATATGCAAGGTTCTCAGCATTGGCTTTCAAGGAAGAGATATTACAAGTTTTATGGTTAAAACACCTTGGCATCTATAGGAACCCAATTGTCTCTGTTAGTCGCAAGAGTGCTGGTGTGTGTCATCTGGTCCTTTTTTCTTCTTCTAATTATTCTGAATTTTTTCGTTTGATCTTGTAGGTGCTCCGGTTGGCAATGGAAGTCATACAACTAGCACGGCCGATAATAGTGTTCAATGGAGAATCAAGCCAATTGGGTATCTTGAACTGTTTACTGTGAAATTTCTGATGCAAGTGCTTATGCAATTGGGTGAGCTGTATACCATGGCAAGATCTTCCATAGATGGTCACATATCTTTTCATTAGTTTGTTTCTCATTTTTATTTAGCAGTTAACTTCATAATCTTCCTTGCAGATTTTTCCACCCGGTGAAAAGATTGAGAACATAAATGATCAATACTGGACATTGCGTGCGGAGGAGGTAAGTTGTTTGATGAGTATCTTATCAGGCACATATGTTAATGTTAGAAAAGGGATCACCTGTGCATGCTTTCCATCAAAATCTAACTTTGAATAGTTGCCTGGTGGTGGAGTCCATATATCAGTAGAAAGACCTGCTAGAGCTGCATTCAGTATAATTTTATTAGCCATGTTCCATTCAATAATTTGCATTTTTTGATTTTGTGGTCCAAAATCATTCTGAAAAGAAGGAATGCAAGGAGAGAGAGGCCCATACAAATCTAGGAAATTACCTTCATACTAATTTTGTGACTGTGCATTGGATGGTCCACGGTTTCAGGGTCTTGGTGACACAAGCTGCAGAAGGCAATTGCTACACAATGCAATTTCTATCATATAGAACATTTAAAGTTTCACACAACATTTTATAGTTGCACTCTGAGTTTTTATGATACATTCTCATGCACATAAATTCCTTCCTGAGAGGAAGCCTTTTACTGTGCATATTTCATGATTGCAAAGGAAGGCCACAAGACACAAAATGGAAGATATTGACAACGTATTCTCTTTGTTCTGCATGAATCTTTCAGCTGAAAGTCTTAATGATGAAAATTGAAATCTTATAATATGTTAGTTGAATTATTGCAATGGAAATCAAATTACATCATATTGAACATTTTGTCTCCAGTGCTTCTTTGCCTTCTTACTGCTGCTTGTATTATTACATTTGTTTCTGTGGTTTTGATGTTTTATGGTTTAGTGGAGACGATGGCAGCAAGTAACATATATGCACAGTTTAACAAGGAGGATTTTCTCATGTTGTTGGTTTGTTCATTTATTAATTTATGGGTGCAATTTTATTTATTTATTTATTTTTCAAAAGAAATTTTATTTGTGCTTACATCTTTTGAATTAGTTTAAAATGAGAAATCATCTTGTGCTAGCTTGGTAGATGGCAAGAGCAACTACTGCTTCTGACTTGGAAAAAAAGTGCAGTACTATTGCCATAAATAAATTAATTGCTGCTACTTGACCAGATTGTTTATGGCAATAATTAAAGAACTGGATTTGTGTGCACAAATTATTTTCTGAATTGCTAATAAGGAATCTTACAAATTGCATATAAATGAGCTTTAATCTTCTAAAAGTGCTGGATGAAGAATAAGCTTTTGCAGGACTAACAGTGTTGGCGATGTTGACTTCCATCTTTCATCTCTTTTTGATCTGTGTGTGTAGGGTCAACTATTCCAATTGATGCAACGCCTGGAAATCACAACACCACATTTCATACGTTGTATCAAGCCAAACAACTCGCAGCTTCCTGGCATCTATGAGCAAGGACTTGTGCTGCAGCGGCTCAGATGTTGTGGAGTCCTAGAGGTGGTTCGTATATCAAGGTCTGGCTATCCTACACGAATGTCTCATCAAAAGTTTGCAAGAAGGTAAAGCAATTAATTCATGTTTTTTTTGTTGTTGCTGTGTAATTGTCCTCAAAGCTGTATCTATTTCTTCTAACACATGGTTTCATTTGACTGCTCTGAAAACCTTATTAGGTATGGCTTTCTTCTTCTGGAGAATGCTGAATCTAAAGGTCCACTCAGTGTTTCTATTGCAATTCTTCACCAGTTCAATATTCTACCAGAGATGTATCAAGTTGACTATACAAAACTGTTCTTTTGAATTGGACAGGTAAACTACATTTTTTGGGTTTCCTCCAGTGAGTTTGTAGGCATCCATGAGTTAGGTGGTGCTACCTATAACTCCCTCTGTTTTGCTTCTGCTATTATCCTGCAGTTCAGTTGAGATGTGCCCTGTTCTGGCCTTTCAATCCCTGCCCTGTTCTGGCTTTTCATTTCCTGTTTGGAGCTCCCTTTTGTTCTCTGATTCAGCAGTTCTTTTTAGCTTCTGCAGGAATGTTCTGTCTCCATTTTTACAGATTCTACAATTCACTTCCTCCTGTGAGCAAAGCCTATGGGTACCTCAGTTTGTTAGGATCTAATTTCTTTTCTTGTTGGTCATAAAGTATGATTTGATATGGATAGGCCTAAATGTATAAATGTCCTACACACAATGTTTCCCACCTGTCCATAACTCTAAAAGAGTTTTACGAACAATTTTATTAGATTATTTGATATGTTGTGATAAAGATTTATGTGATTTATGTGGGCCGTGCAGGTGGGTGTGTGTAGGGTGGTGCAGCAGGTGGGCCGTTGTAAGGGGTGAACACCCCCCACAGGGAGATAGGCGGGGCCCAGAGCCCCGGGCCTATTGTATACACTTCAGGCGTCAGGGAGTTGCCCCTAGCCCTATTCATGCATTTGTCCCTGGCTCGTCACCAGGGGGCCTCCCCGGGTTTCGATCCCGTGACCTCTTGTTAAAGAGGTATTTAGGGAGAAACCCAGTACCACTTGGGCTACTAGCTCAAGTGGTACTGGGTTTCTCCCTAAATACCTCTTGTTAAAGAGGTATTTAGGGATTAGCTCAAGTGGTACTGGGTTTCTCCCTAAATACCTCTTTAACAAGAGGTCACGGGATCGAAACCCGGGGAGGCCCCCTGGTGACGAGCCAGGGACAAATGCATGAATAGGGCTAGGGGCAACTCCCTGACGCCTGAAGTGTATACAATAGGCCCGGGGCTCTGGGCCCCGCCTATCTCCCTGTGGGGGGTGTTCACCCCTTACAGCCGTAAAGGTGGGTGTGTGCAGGGTGGTGCAGCAGGTGGTGTGTGTAGGGTAGTGCAGCAGGTGGGCTGTGCAGGTGGGTGTGTGCAGGGTGGTGCAGCAGGTGGGTTGTAAAGGTGGGTGTGTGCAGGATGGTGCAGTAGGTGGTGTGTGCAGGGTAGTGCAGTAGGTGGGCTGTGCAGGTGGGTGTGTGCAGGGTGGTACAGCAGGTGGGTGCATGCAGGGAAGGTGTGCAAGGGGATTTGGTAGGGAGATGAAGCGCAGGTGGGGTTCAGGGGGCTGGGACAGTGGCTATGCAAGCTGGGTGGTGATGGCAGTGCAGTGGGTGGTTGTGAGGGAGAGGAAGAAAGGACGAGAAAGAGAAGGGAAAGAAAAGAATGGAGAAGGAGATGGTGATGGTGTCGGCAGTGGAGGTGCAATGGGTACAGGTGGTAGGGGGAGGAAGAAAGGAAGGAGAGAAGTGGAGCAAGGAAGAAAAGAAAAGGAAAGGGAGAGGGACGTGCACAGGCATGGGTGCAGGGGAGGAGAAGAAGGAGAGAAGAGAAGGGGGAAAGAAATAAAGAAGAGGAGGAGGCAGTGGGTGTGCAGGTGGGGTGGTGCAGCTGGTGGGTGTGTGCAGGTGGTGGAAGAGGAGGAATTTTTTAGAACCCTTATGGTGTCTGTTTAATGGCTCATTTGCTATAAACTCTTTTCACTTTTTACCTTTTCACTATGCTTTGCAGCTTCTAGTTTATTACTATGGCATTACTGCAAGGGGAGCACTTTCAGAAGAACACGTATTACTTTCTGCCAAGTGCATGGTGTGTCAGCCGATTCTTTGTAATTATGATAAGTTGGAATCCTATTACTTAATAGTATTCTAGTAGATAAAAGGAACAATATTGTTTACATTTCTGCTATTCCAGCCAGAATATAATTGGTGAGTGTTTTTTCTAGACTTGGTTTGGGACTTTTGTGCAATACTAAAATGTTTAGTTTACTTGCTGTTTTTCATTTTCCACACTTTGTAACAATATGTCAGTATGCTCTCTCCTCATGCTCCAAATTTTGCATGTACTTAAATTTAATGTCAGTATTCTTTTATAGATGGTTGATTACAAGGCACATAAAAAGAATTAGACTGAAGGGCAAAAGTACTTTATGGTAAGTTGAGCATTATTGAGAATTGAATTATGCTAGACCTGGTTTTTGGCATCCAACCCTTTTTTTTTTTTTTTTTTTGAGTTATGTTTTAAGGTTACAGAATTGAAAAAACTTGCAAAAAACTTGTCAAGGATGATGTTTTTCTTCTTTAGAATACTCACCTCTTTTCTGATATTACTCAAATCATGTCAACAGGAGTTAATTTATGAATATTTTCCTTTGGCAACAACTAAGAGACAGTTTGGTTCTGTATAAATTTTGAATTTCAGGTGGCAGTTGACGGGCACCTCATACCACAGGCCTTGTTTCAAATGTTCTCATGGAGGCTGTGTGATCAGCCTATCAAATCATGTTGCACGTGAAGGAAGTCTGTATTGCAAGCACCATCACTCTTAGCTCTTCAAGGCAAAGGGGAATTTCAGCTAGCTTGGCAAACATGAACCTCCTAATCTAGTCCCAAAAGCGGGACCTACCCTTTAAACTTCATATATACAATCCAGATTGACAGGAGTTCAAAGCGTCAGAGTGCGGGTGAATGTTTTTTATTAGTCATGAAGGTCACATACATGTAACGTAGGGTTAACATGCAAAACAACCCCCATTTGTGTTTGCTTTTGATTTTTGTGTTATATATTTATGTATTTCTAAATATTGTAAATTGTACATTTAAATTCAAGCTAGTATATTGATTTTTTAAATAAACTGATGATGTGTGATATTAATGTGGTGTAGATGAGAATGCTACAATTTATGGGTTTTAATTTATTTTCTTTTTGTGAATTTAAGAAAAAATAAATTTAATGGAAAATAAAAAAAATTATAGCAAAATTATTTTTTTAAAAAAATATAATAATAAAATTAGGGATGGTTCAAAATCGTCATTTAACACGGTAAAAAGCGTTCTAATATCAAAATATGGAGCGGTTGTAAATCCTTCCTGTAATTGTTCTAAAAATTAGAATTTGGAATGGTTTTAAAAATTTTGAAAGTGTTTAAAACCGTTCCAAAACAGACTACTAATTGTAAGGACGCTTAAAATTGGAACGGTTCTAGAAAATCAAGTAGTGTTTATAACCGTATCAAAATTATAAATTTGGAACAGTTTTAGAAAATATAAAAGTGTTTAGAACCATTCCAAAAAGGACTACGAAGCGTTCCAAATATTTGAATTTGGAACAGTCAAGAAAAATCTGGCAGTGTCTAGAACCGTTCCCCAATTTATAATTTGGAACGATTCTAAAAAAATTGGAACAGTTGTCAACACTTCCAAAACATTTAATTTGGAACGGTTTTGGCCGGTTCCAATGTCTTAGGAACATGGGTATTTGTAGCGGTTTAGGACCGTTCCTATTTTTTTTAGGAACGGTTCTGGCCCGTTCCTATTTGTTGTTTTTGGTGTAGTGACTGATGACTCTACTATCAACCCCATACACAGAAATGCATAAGTCTGTAGGACTACTAAGGAACTATTTATAGGAATGTCTAGTGAGTGCAAGGCTGCCTTGTGGAGCTTTCAGCTTGAGTGCTTTGCATCTGATTAAGCTAAAAGGTGTTTGTGGCGGAGGAGGCTTGGTGTCACGCCCCGAATTTTGAGATCTTTGGGACCCTCAGATTTTCGAAACTCGATGGTCCCACATTGAACATGAGGGGCCAATCCTCTTAATAAACACAATGTGGACAATCTAAATTAACTAATTTAAATTAATGCATCAATGAACAAACCACTATTAATAAAGTTGAGCAATAATGTCAAAGCTCAATATTCTCAAAATATCCAAAGAAATATGACATGGTCCATCTAAGCCACTACAAAGAAAATGAAATCTAAGGTGCTGCCAAGCTAAGATTCTTTATTGTCGGAGTCAACCTCAACATCCGAGGAAGGAAATAGAAAAATATGCATATGAGCATAAAGGTCCACAAGTAAACAAACTATAGAGCTATAGCAAATGATTATTCGATCAAATGATTGCAATTTGTGTATGATGAATAAATATGGTTAATTCAAGGGTATTCCAATAAAATTGAAATGCTAGGAAATATTAACAAGATAATTTGAATAATGGTGCATGAATAATTTTGCAAGGATTCATGAATATTGGCAGTAATTATAGATCACATGATCTAATCTAAGAAAAGGCATATCCACGGTCACAATACACAAAAGTACCCGTCAGAATTAAGCCCTGACCATGTACAATATGATCACACATAGAAGGGCCCGAAGCCATAATAACACACACATAAGGGCCCGAAGTCATAAGGGACTAGCTGTAGTCTAGCTATCACGCACAAAGGGGTTCCCAGGCCCCGATGTCATACCCATAGAGAGGGCTAAGTCCTCGTTTGGGTGACCACATGTCATGTTGCCCAATACGTTAGATGATGTCTTAGAGATCAAGGTTTGCATACAAGGGTGGACCATAAAACTCAGAATTCAGGTTTCTAAGCAAAATATTATTTGGTGCATTTTTTCCAACATAATTGGAATTGTGTATTAATTTTGAAGTCCAACCATGATATAAATATTTCTAGCAAGGATTCTTATCAAAATTTCTATATCTCATGGAAGCATGAAATGAACATGGAACAAGTTCAATAATTACAATTTTGATCATTGATGAGTACACAAATTAGTTCATAAAGGTATAGATATATCAATAAAATTAATGACCCTAAATAAGCTAAGATGCAATTGGGCCCCGCATGAAACAGAAGAATTGTATTTGAGTTTAACATATTGGAAAGCAAGGGTTAGAAAACTCTTAACTACTAGAGGACCATAGTAAGGTTACTTGCCTCAATTAGCGGTGGATGATGGATTTAACTCGGCCTAACTTTAATGCTGTGGCGACTCGGTTTGGGTCCTTGTTAAAGATGGTTTGAGAATAGATTAGTACTGGGTTAACGTGTAAACCTAGGGGTATGAGCTATAAAAGTGATGAGTGGGCTTAGTTTGGATTGGGCTTAGGGTAAATAAGTTGTGCAAGTGGGTTTAATTTTGTGAAGCAAAGGTGGGCCTGATCTGGGTTGGTTTGAGTTATGAAAATTCTGATTTTGATCATGTGATTTGATTAAGTGGGTTCACAGGTCAAGTGTTGGGCTGGTTAGGTAAGTTCAAACTCGGGTTTGATGATTGTGCAGCACAATTTATGATGATATGAATTTCAGTTTGTTTAAGTCCTAGGTCAGTTGGCCTAGGACCACGGTTTGCACCCGGAGGTTGTGGGTTCAAAACTGCACTACCACACTGGGGCTACAGGGGAATTTTACCCGGCTTTCTCTCCTGGGCCCGTAGGGATTATTCTGGCCCAAAGGGCTGGGAACCAGCGTTATCAAAAAAAAAAAAAGTCCTTATGTGTTGCTTGGTTGGAGGGATAATGAATGCAAATGGAGGTATAATGCAACTGAGCTATAGATTATGTGGGTTGGACCTTGATTCGGATCCAATAGGTAGGCCAGTACTTGAATTTAGTTGAGAGTTTTTATTCTACAAGTGGGTACAACTTCTCTGGTTGCTAAACATGAGGAACAAGATTCCGAGATGGGTAGGAGACAAGGAGGTTGATTTTAGTTCTGAAAAATGAAAATGGAGGTGAAATTGGATGGTTTGGGGTGGGTCATGTGAGGTGCATTGGCTAGGATTTGTGTTAATGCTCTGTTTGTTTAGGGGTCTCAGATGTGATGTTTGTTTGGAAGCATAGATGGGTATGGAAGAGATGAGATGAATAGAAGTGAAGAAGAGTTAAATACTTGGCTCATATCACAAAAACAAGAACTGGGTTCTGTGTGGTTAACTAATTGAAAAGATGAAGTTCTGTCCTTGTCATGTAACTAGCATGACTATGAAGGGGACTAAGGTGGTTTGGTCTTACGTTTTATACAGGCTGCTTGGTCCTAGTGGTGAAATCTTTGTCAAGATTATGTTGTAGATTGAAAGAACAAAATGTGGGTATAGCATACAGTGACTGAAATAAAATAACAGAAACACAAAAGAAAGGCCATGTCAAGCAGGAATCAAGGATGGGAAGAAGACAATGAATTTATTTTGGTAGGTTAGACAATTAGAGGCTATGTGGTTTAGGTTTAATGGATTGACTGGTTCATGTTTGGTTTGGATGGAAATGGGTTGTCAAAGAAGAGGGTTTCGCATGTGCTTTGTGTGGGTTGGATTTGATTGGTTACTATAATATAGACAAAGAAAGAGAGAAAACAGATATGGCGATTTAGTGCAGTAGAGCTGCTGTAATTATAGGCATGGGTATGTGTGTTAGTTTGGGAATTTGCAAATTGTGAAAATAAGAAAATGGAAAATGGGTTTTGTATTGAGAAGAGTAAAGGCAGGGCCCGTTTGGTTGGGTGGATTCATGAGGTAGAGAGATGAAGATGGAAACGGGCTTTAGGTGGCAGCACATCACATCATGGAAAACAAAGAACTAAATAAAATAAAGGATAACACAACATCATAAGTAAAAGAAAAGGAAGGGAGAGAGACAGTGATACATGCGGTACTAGCAGAAACTATAAATGGGAAATAAACAGAAAGTAACTATAGCAAATAGAAGAAAACAACAGAGAAAAAGGTGTGAGGAGTTACCTGGAAGAGAACTCTTTGCAGAAGAATCTTGGGGGAGAGAACTAGAGGGAGAGAGAGATCGCAAGAGAGGAAGAGAGATTAAAAGTTGGTACTGGGAAAAAATAGGTTGTGGAAGTAAGATCCCTCTAATTAAGGAAGAGATGGAGTACTAGTGGAAGGGAATATTGTGAAGGTGGAGAGAGTGCTCTAACTGACAATTTCCACAACGTGGGATTCCAATTTGACTGGGTCTAATTCCCTTAGGGCACGTTTGTGTAGAGGTAACTTCCATGGAAAGATGAAATTGCCACATCAACAAATTCTATGGTTTTTAAATTCCTCAGAAATGGTTTTATGAGGAAATTAGAAATTCATGTTTGGTGCAAAAAGGTTTTCCTCGAAGAATTAGTGTTAATGTTGTTTGGTGCAGCTATAGATTTCTTTAGGGCACGTTTGTGTAGAGGTAACTTCCATGGAAAGTTGAAATTGCCACATCAGCAAATTCTATGGTTTTTAAATTCCTCAGAAATGGTTTTATGAGGAAATTAGAAATTCATGTTTGGTGCAAAAAGGTTTTCCTCGAAGAATTAGTGTTAATGTTGTTTGTTGCAGCTGTGTGGACTGTTTCGACCGAAACCGATGTTGTCCCGGCCTCGGCAATGGTACCAATCAAAGAAGGCCTTAACCCCCGCCTTTCAGCCGCAGCCGCATCTCAGCCATTGTCAAGGTGGGACTGGTCCCGGTAGAAATACCGACCACATCTTTCCGAGCTCAGCCTCGCGCTTGCATCCTTGTCCGATCTCGGGTATAACTGACCTCGGTGCCTTCTCCAGTTCGGCCCCTCGGCCGAGGTGAACACTGGGCGTCCAAACTCCCATTATGAGATGAGATGGGTGCTTTATAGGGAGTTCCTGACAAGTAGGGTGGCCACCGGCCATTGATAAGGGCTCGTTCCTATCAACAGATCACATCCACATTTATGTAAGGGATCTGAGGGGAGATCTGATGGGACAAGTATCCTCACCTACCCCCACTAAAGGTCCCAGGTGTGATCTGATGGGACAAGTATCCTCACCTACCTCCACTAAGGAATCTTCTACTCTCCTCTATATATGCCTGCATGAAGAACCATGAACAGGTACATGCAATACACAGCCCGCACTGTTATTTTGCTAAACACCTTTTTCTCCACTTCACCCTAGTTCAGTAACTGCACTAACTCAGGCGTCGGAGTGCCTTTGGCTGACAGCAGCCTCGGGCCCTGACTGTTCTTTCTTCCCCTTTTTCAGGATTCAGGCCGTCGGTGACTTCTCCGACCAGCTGAACAGGATTTTCCTAATCCCCTTCATCACTTAAACTAAGTCCGTAATAATTTAGGCACTTACAATTGGCGCCGTCTGTGGGGAACTGATCTGAAAAATCCATATTTTCATCCTAACAGCCATGCCTCCTAAGGCTAAGAAGGGAAAGAGCGTTGTTGGACCGTCCAGGTCCAGCCAGCCAGAGATATTTTTGCCTCTCATGCCACCTCCACTGGTGACGAACCAGGCAGGGGCATTAGAAACAGGCCAGCAAAGAGATACCAGGCAAACACCTCCCAACCCTCAGTCGAGAAGAGCGGAAGGGGCCCCTGATATTCGAAGCGTAGGGTCACCCGTCACGGTGACACACTCATCATCAAGGGGTGTACCAGCGTCTCCTCGGAGCGGTCCCGTAGCAATACGGGCCCGGACAACGTCCTCCCAGGCGGAGCGTCCACGTATGGAGGTTGTTTTCACCCAAGCACCCTGCAAGGACGTTCCTCCTCAGGAACAGTCCCAGCGAGGTAGAGCTCCTGAGCAGTCTCAACCTCTTCAGTCTCATCACGAAGACCACATGGAAGAGGACCATGTCCACCTCGGTGACGAAAGTGACGACGACACGGCGCTAGAGGAAGATGTTGAAGCCCAAGCTGAAGCAATCAAGGCTCAGAACCTCGTCATTGAGGAACAAAAGGCGCAGATCCTCCAGCTCCAGCGACAGCTGGAGGTAAAGGACGGAACCCTGCCCGAAGCCTCTCACACGCCTCCACCTCAGCGGAAAGCTCAGCGGAGCCCCGAGGGTCAGCCAAACCTAAGGGAGCAACTAAACGAGAGGCGTGCCCGAGCTCGGGAAGAGGGCTCGAGTAACACTCACGCCAGCGCCGACCAGCAGCAGCGCCGGAGGCAAAGGCGGAAGACCGGGGCCGACCCCGACATGGCTGCTTATATTGATCAGCAAATTAAGCTGGCCGTGCAGCAGAACCTGGAGCATGCCGGCCTCGCTCGAGGTCGGTTGGCTACCAGATATAGTGACATCCACGGCACATCTCCATTTACTCGGGAAATCAGAGATCATCCTCTCCCTGATAAATTCAGCGTCCCACGCTTCAATCTTTATGACGGAACGTCAGACCCCGAAGCTCATCTCCGACACTTCACCCAGAAGATGTCGGTATTCAGCGGCGACGGCAACCTCGATTGCAAGGTTTTCTCCTCCAGCTTAGGTGACCTCCCGCTTCGGTGGTTCTGTGCACTCTCCGAGGGATCAATTTCGAGCTGGCAACAGCTCCGGAACTCCTTCGTCGAGAAATTTCAAGCACACCGGGTCATCCCTAAGACTGACGCCGACCTGATCTCGATCAAGATGAGGCCAACCGAGAATCTCACTCAATTCGCCAAAAGGTTCTGGACCATCTACAGCGTAATTGAGAATTCCAATGACGAGGTAGCCGTCACGGCCTTTCAACAAGCTTTGCTACCAGGCAATGAGCTTCGGAAGAAATTAGTGCGTCACCTTGCGGTTTCAGTGAAGGCACTCATGGCCCGGGTGAACCAGTATGTTGAGCAAGAAGAAGATGAGGTCCGGGCTCGGGAGAGCCATAATCTTTGGCCCCCACTCCCAGAGGGCCAACCTTCGGAGGGCCGACCTTCGAGGAGGGAAAAGAGGCTTGCTAAGAAGGAGGCGGATCGAAATAGAGAACCATCCAGCTCGGCAGCACGTTTTGCTCCCACTTCGGGAGGCAGCGCAAAGCCGAAGCCAAGCGGCGCCCCTCACAAAGCCTTAAACACCATCTTCAAGGAGCCCATTTACAAACTCCTCGGCAAGATCCAAGCCCAGCCCTTCTTCAAATGGCCCCAGCCTATGAAAGGTGACGCTGCCTCACGAGATCAGAGCAAGTTCTGTGCCTACCACAAAGATAGAGGACACAGAACCGAGGATTGCTACGCCTTCAAGAATCACCTTGAAAGGCTTGTGAAAGATGGGCACCTCAGAGATCATATCAAAGAGGAGGGTAGAGTAAACCAAGCCCAGCAGCACCACCTCGACGACAGGGATAGCGATGGCCCTATAGGGACCATCGATGTCATTCACCTGGCCCCCGCTCCCAGAGGCAGTGATCAAGCACGTGCTGAGGCCAGGAGGGCCCAGCATGGCAAACATGTGATGGCGGCCGAGCTCGGTCCCTCTGCAAAGAAGGCCCGCATAGAAAGACCAAAGATCTGGTTCTCAGATAAAGATTTGGCCGGGGTCCAGCTACCCCACAATGATCCTCTTCTTTTGACTATAAGGTTACAAAACTTCAACGTCAAAAGGATCCTAGTGGACCCCGGGAGCTCCTCAGAAATCCTCTATTTCGACTGCTTCAAAAGAATGGGTCTGAAGGAGGAGGATCTGCTGGAAGCTCGCACCCCTTTAGTGGGATTCAACTCCAAAACAGTATATCCCAAAGGGAAGATCTCCCTCAAGGTCGAGGTCGGAGGAGCCCCTATGACGGCAGACTTCCTGGTGGTGGATGCATAATCTCCATACAATGCTATCATGGGAAGAACCTGGCGTCATAACATGGAGGCTGTACCCTCGACCCACTACCAGAAGCTCAAGTTCCCGTTACAGAACGAGGACGGAAGCTTCGAAGTCATCATAGTCCGCGGCGACCAAGACATGGCCAAAGAATGTCTCATGGCCGTGGTCCCCGGAGAGACAGAGCCACAGCGAGTCCACATGACCGAGCTCGAAGCTGAGCTCGACGCTGTGGGCCGGACTCCCGAGCAGAAGAGCGTTGAGGACCTCACCTAGGTCGTGATCGACCCCAGTGATCCAGAGAGGTTCTTCCTGCTCGGCAGTCACCTTGCTGACAAGGAAAGGGCCAGGATGCTCGACTTCCTGTTGCAAAATAGAGAGGTCTTCGCTTGGACCCCATATGAAATGTCTGGCATCAGCCAGGAGGTCATAAGCCACAAGCTGAATGTAGATCCCCAGCATAAACCTGTTGCCCAAAAAATTCGAAGGTCGGGTACCCAACAGGCAGAGGCTGTGACCAAGGAGGTCAACAAATTATTGGAAGCTGAAGCTATCAGAGAAGTCCACTACCCTGTGTGGTTAGCCAACACGGTTGTGGTGAAAAAGAAGGACGGGAGCTGGAGGGTCTGCGTAGACTTCACCGATCTTAACAAAGCCTGTCCTAAAGACAGCTTTCCTCTACCAAAGATAGACCAGCTGATCGACGCCACTGCCGGGCATGAAAGGATGAGTTTCCTCGATGCCTACCGAGGTTACCATCAAATTCCAATGCATGAGCCTGATTAAGAAAAAACCGCGTTCATAACACCCAGGGGCACCTACTGTTACAAAGTAATGCCCTTCGGGTTAAAAAACGCAGGTGCCACTTACTAGAGGCTGGTGACCAAGATGTTTCAGGACCAGCTCGGCAGGACGGTCGAGGTATATATCGATGACATGGTCGTTAAGTCAAAACGGTCACATGACCACTTGACTGACTTACATGAAACCTTCTCCACCCTCAAACAGTACAAGCTCAAGTTGAACGCCTCCAAGTGTGCATTTGGCGTCGGCTCGGGCAAGTTCCTGGGCAGCCTGGTTACTAGGCGTGGAATCGAGGCCAATCCCGATCAGATCTCGGCAATCAGAGCCCTATAAAGTCCGACCTCGACAAAACAGGTTCAGAGACTTACCGGGATGGCGGCAGCACTGAACCGCTTCATCAGTCGAGCCTCAGATAAATGCCATCCCTTCTTCCAGCTCTTGAAAAAGAGCTCCGGGTTCCAATGGACCCCGGAATGCGAAAGTGCTCTCCAGGAACTCAAGGTATACCTTTCTTCCCCTCCCCTGCTTTCCACCCCGGTACGGGGCGAGGTCTTATACCTATATCTGGCAGTTTCGGACCATGCAGTAAGCTCTGTGCTCGTGAGAGAAGATGACAGGCAGCAAAAGCCCATCTATTACACAAGCAAAATCCTGCTGGACGCCGAAACGAGATACCTGCCATTGGAGAAGCTCGCATTTGCACTCGTCAGTGTGTCCCGCAAGCTCTCCCACTACTTCCTGACATATTCCATAGTGGTTGTGACAGAACACCCGCTCAAGTCCCTCTTTAGGAGAGCAGACTTTTCTGGCAGAGTGTCTAAATGGGATGTCGAACTCGGGCAATATGATATCAACTATCAGCCCACGACGGCCATTAAAGCCCAAGTACTGGCAGACTTCATTGTGGAGTTCACCTCTCCTAGTTCGGTGCCGAGCCATCTCGACACCGAACTGGGGGGCAAGGAGGCGAGGACTTCGTCCGAGACCGAACAGGATCGGTCTTGGAAACAGTTCCTCGACTCATCTTGGAAAGTCTTCGTCGATGGGTCCTCCACCTCCAAAAGGGCTGGCGCTGGCGTAGTCCTTCAATCTCCGGAGGGCCTCGTCATTGAGCAAGCCCTGACTCTTGACTTCAAAGCATCTAACAATGAAGCTGAGTATGAAGCACTAATTGCAGGGCTAGGCAGCGCAAAAATCCTGAGGGCACAGCAACTGGTGATCTTCAGCGACTCACAGTTGGTCACAAGCCAACTCAATGGGGATTACCAGGCCCGTGATGACAGGATGGCAGCCTACCTAGCCCACACCAAGCAACTCCTCTCTCAGTTCCAAAAGGCTGAAGTCAGGCAGATAGGCAGAGACTCCAACTCTTACGCCGATGCTCTTGCAAACCGGGCCTCTGCTGTCGAGGCAGGAAAAAAAAGAACTGTCGAAGTAGAAATACTAGACAGACCGAGTATACAACTTCAACCACCTCGGCAGCTCATGTGTATTGATCTCGGCCCGAGCTGGATGGATGAACTCATCTCCTATCTCAAGAACGACCAGCTGCCCGAGGACAAGAACCAGGCCCACAAAATCAGGCTAAAGGCAGCCCGATTCTGGCTCTCTCCGGATGGCAAACTCTACAAAAAGTCTTACAATGGCCCTTACCTCCAGTGTGTACACCCGAGCAGAGTCGAGGACTTCCTTTATGAAATCCACGAAGGGATCTGCGGCAGCCACATCGGAGGTTGGTCACTGGCTTACCGAGCAATCAGTCAGGGGTACTAGTGGCCCTATATGCAGAAGGACGCACAGGTCTATGCCAGGAAATGTGAGAAGTGCCAGAAGTTCTCCCACTCTCTCCATCAGCCAGCACATGACCTAAGTCCTCTTTCCAACCCCTGGCCCTTTGCCCAATGGGGACTGGACCTCGTGGGACCACTCCACCGAGCTCCAGGGAACAAAAGGTGGCTGGTGGTAGCTACTGACTATTTTACCAAATGGATAGAATCTGAAGTGTTGTCCTCCATCACTGAGAAGGATACCAAAAACTTCGTGTGGAGAAACATCGTAACCAGATTTGGAGTGCCTCGAGCCTTGGTCTCGGACAACGGGACTCAGTTCGACTCCAACTCCTTCAGGAGCTTCTGTCAAGATCTTGCGATCAGGAACTACTACTCCACTCCAGCTTACCCCCAGAGCAATGGAAAGGCTGAAATCTCTAATAAGGTGGTGCTCGATGGACTCAAGAAGAGACTAGACCGAGCCAAAGGGAGATGGGCAGGAGAGCTTCCGAGTGTCCTTTGGGCATACAGGACTACCCCGAGGCGCTCGACCTCGGCTACACCCTTCTCCCTAGCCTATGGGATGGAAGCTGTAATTCCACTTGAGGTCGGTCTCCCGACCCTCAGGTCGGAACTGTTCGATCAGGGCCAAAATGATGTGAACCTCGCCACCGAGCTCGACTTAGCTGAGGAACGAAGGGATGCCGCAGCCATCCGCCTCGCTTCTTACCAGCAACAGTTGGCTAGAGGGTACAATCAAAGGGTCAAAGAGCGGAAGTTCTCCCCTGGAGAATTGGTCTTGAAAAAGACCCTTCCAGCAGACAGAAGCCCCAGCGAAGGAAAGTTTGCACCGAACTGGCGCGGGCCATTCAAGGTGACTTCGATTGCTGGGCAATCCGCATATAGACTTGAGGACATGGAGGGTAAAGAGCTACCACGCCCGTGGAATGCCACCCACCTCAAGAAATTCTATTTTTGAGATGTAATCTGATTTTGGAAGGTAATAAACTGATTCTTTTTATAGAATATGTTTGTGCTTTCCAAATTATCTCCTACTCTCAAAGAAGATGGCCGAGTTATGGAGCTCGGCATATACATACAGCTCGGTTACCAGGATCAACTACTTCAGCGCGGCCAATGGGCCAGTTAAGTTTTGATTATAAAGCCGGACTCAGCTTTGGTCATAGGACCGAGCGCCTTTTACCGAAATCAGTGCTTGTTATGATTGCAGGATCAATACGGCATCTCGGGTTACAAAAATACATTAAGCACGACTATGGGCCGAGCTCATTTACTTGTTTTATTTCCTGCTTTATTCTGGTTGTCCAGCCAAACACATAAACAGAGGAAGAACAAGAGAAGAAACATTCACCACAGATGTTCGAGATTGGAAGCAAAACCAATTTTATTCAAAATTGAAGACTGATTACAAATCTCTTCCGAAAACAAAGATTTAAATCTTCCCCCCAGTACAGAAAATCAAAAAGGAAAATACATAATCTTTTTTTCAAGCCACAGCCCCCTCAGTACCACCAGCAGCAGCGTCCCCCTCGACTTCGGCAATCACTTGTTCGGCGCCGACATTAGTTCTAGGGACACTGTCTTCGCCTTCCCTGACAGGGACCTCAGGAGCTTGGCTCGGTGTGGGTCGAGGAGGAGGAAACTGGGGGATCTCTGTGTACACAGGGCTGTCCTCGGGGACCCCTGCCGCTCTTAACGAGCTCGTCCACCCCACCCTCCAGGCTTTCAGGCTGACCTTCTTGACTTCGGCGATGTAATGTTCGGTGGCTTCAGCCACCCCTTCGTCGAAAGCCTTCTCGACTTCAGTCCTCAGCTTCTCAGCGTCGGCACGAAGTGCAGCCTCTACCTCCTCCCACTTCCTTTCAAGCTCGGCCGTTGTCCTGACTTGGTCTTCCAATTCTGCTCTGGCCTTATCAAGCTCGTTTTTAAGGCCCGTGGCGTACGTTTCCTGCTCGGCCGCCTTCGTTTTTATTTCCCCGAGCTCCGCCTCAAGCTCCATTCCTCTCTTCTCCGCCCTCTCTGCCCGAGCAGCGCTCTGTTGGGCTTTCTCCGCCAATACCAGACCCCTTTGCAGGATCTGTGAAAACAAGTGTAACAAGGAGGTCAGTACTGGAAGTGCAGAAGTCAAAGGAGAAATGCAAGCTCAGAAGAAGAAATTACCTTGAGGGCGTCGCCCATCTGGGCCACATCCAGCTCGACCTCGCTCAGCTTCCAATGTTCTGCCATGTCTCCAGGCAGAGCGCAGGCATGCGCGAGGGCACTGACAACGGAAGTACCGTCAGTCAATCGGGCGTCCGATGACAATGACCGGCCGTCTTCCAGCAGAAAAATAGGCTTCCAGAGCGGAGGGCCGAGCAGCGGAGAGTGCTGAGGGACTGGGTTGGGCTCGTCCTCGATTGGGTCTACACTCCTAGGCCTTTTTCCCAACCGAACTGAGTCCCGATGGGATTTAGTCCGACGCTCAGTCGTTGTGGAAGGCTGAAGAGGAGACTGATTCGGGGGAGAGACAGCTGTGTCTTCCAAATTCGGAGGGAGAGCAGGTCCCGAGGGGGTGGGCGAGTCTTCGAAGACGACATCCTCAAGGCTTATCATCGCCGCACGGCGTCGCCCCATCTCGACCTCGTTTGATCCGGAAGACTGGAGGTCTACAAGCTCCACTCGCCGAGCTTCCTCGGATTCGCCCTCTGACTCGTGCTCCTCTTCGGACTCGGTCTCTGCAGCGGCCTCAGCCCGTGAAGACCCGGCTTCGGCAGAAGCTCGAAAGGGTACGATCTCGGGGGGCACTCGTGCAGACCCTTCAGCTAGGGCTGTCTGCTCTTCGGCTTCGGCAAGAGTTAAGATTTGCGCCCCCCTAAGGTTCTCGTGCCGTCTTCTGATAAAGGATCGGTACACAGGCTCGTACCCGAGAAGGGCTGAAGCTGATCGTGTCCGGTGACCCTTGTAAATGTATATTCTTTTTAGCCAGGCGACGTTTCGCCGCCACCTGGAGTTCTTTTTCTGCTGCTTTCTTTCCTTATGACCTGCAAGCCAAGAAATTGAGCGTCAGTTCGGCAAAACAGAAGTACATCAAAAAGACTAGAAAATAAGATATTTACTCGGTGGCACTCCGAGACGACGGGGAATGTGATCCACCCTGGGCTCTCTAGGGGCATACTCCCAGCTCCCGGTGACGTAAAGGCAGTCGTCCCCGGCGTATTTCGTGTTGTCCTCAAGCTCGTTGATTATGGGATTCCCCTTCGACCGAACTCGGAGGTAATATGCGTCGTCCTTTGGAGATCGACAGAGGTCGTAGACGTCCTCAATATCCTCGACGCCGAGGTCGGTTTCCAAAATCCTATTGAGTTCGGCTATACCCATAATTATCTTGAAACCGTTGGGCATTAGTTGGCAGGGGGTCAGGTTCCACCTCCTGAGACAAGCCCTCAGGAGAGGATGGACTGGGAATCTCACCCCGCCTTCGATTATGGCCACTAGTGGGAAGGGCATCCACCCGTCTACAAGAACCCGAGGTCGGATTCGGTCATCAGGCTCATCCGCCCTAATCTGGACATTCTCTGGTATCTGATATTTTTTCCTAAGCTCTGCTAGGGTAAGCTCTGTGTCTATCCAATGTCTATATACTCCCATCTTCCCCAACATAAACCAAAATACAGGTGACGGCAACGGAGAAGAAGGACAGGGAGCACAAACCCCCAAAAAGAAAAAGACCCCAGAGAAGGAAAAATGGCAGAAGAAGGACAGAGAGGAACTCACTGGGACACAAGGCTGGACGGAATGTAGGGACAACGGAAACCCCAGGCTTCGAAAGGCAGCGAATGGACTTCTCAGACAACGAGGCTTCAGGCAGATCTCAGGCAGAAGCTCCAAACGCAATGACAGCAAAAGTAGTCCCCCTTCAAAGACAAGAGCTCTTATACAGAGACGAAAGATCTGTTCGTATCCCGAAAGGCGCGCGCAGACATTGCCTCGAGCACGCCATCCGTCTCCTCGATAAGACATCGCGACCATCAGGGACGTGACACGTGGCAGCACCGCGTCGCCTTCATGATGATATGGATGGGCTATCAAACCGCCTCCAGACAGCCAGGTGCTATTAAATGCGCCTTGGAAAACAAAACGACACCCCACGCTTCTTTATAAGATATGGGATCGGTTTCGGAAAATACTCCTATCACTCCTAACCCCGTGTTGTCCAAGCCCCCCGAGGTCAGGAGCAAGGGGCAGTTGTGTGGACTGTTTCCACCGAAACCGATGTTGTCCCGGCCTCGGCAATGGTACCAATCAAAGAAGGCCTTAACCCCCGCCTTTCTGCCGCAGCCGCATCTCAACCATTGTCAAGGTGGGACTGGTCCCGGTAGAAATACCGACCACATCTTTCCGAGCTCAGCCTCGCGCTTGCATCCTTGTCCGATCTCGGGTATAACTGACCTCGGTGCCTTCTCCAGATCGGCCCCTCGGCCGAGGTGAACATTGGGCGTCCAAACTCCCATTATGAGATGGGACGGGAGCTTTATAGGGAGTTCCTGACAAGTAGGGTGGCCACCGGCCATTGATAAGGGCTCGTTCCTATCAACATATCACATCCACATTTATGTAAGGGATCTGAGGGGAGATCTGATGGGACAAGTATCCTCACCTACCCCCACTAAAGGTCCCAGGTGTGATCTGATGGGACAAGTATCCTCACCTACCTCCACTAAGGAATCTTCTACTCTCCTCTATATATGCCTCCATGAAGAACCATGAACAGGTACATGCAATACACAGCCCGCACTGTTATTTTGCTAAACACCCTTTTCTCCACTTCACCCTAGTTCAATAACTGCACTAACTCAGGCGTCCGAGTGCCTTTGGCTGACAGCAGCCTCGGGCCCTGACTGTTCTTTCTTCCCCTTTTTCAGGATTCAGGCCGTCGGTGACTTCTCCGACCAGCTGAACAGGATTTTCCTAATCCCCTTCATCACTTAAACTAAGTCCGTAATAATTTAGGCACTTACAGCAGCTATAGATTTCTTTAGTGAAAATCACTTTTTAGTAAAAACTATTGGGTGGGTGGGTTGGTATGTGTGTTGGGTGGGTGGGGTTAGGAGGGGAGGAGGAAGAAAGAGGGTTGCCTGGTGGAGTGAGGGGGAGAGAGAGGAAATTGGGGGGTCATTTTTCTGTGGAAATAGACTTCCCAAACCCCCCCCCCCCCATAGGAAGTCTATTTCCATGCCTAGGAATGAAAAATATGACGTGGCGAAAAAGCATTTCCGCGGAAAACTGCCGCACCAAACACATGAAAAAGAAGTTTTCCGCAAAAAACTATAACCTTTTCAGCGGAAATGGGCGACACAAACATGCCCTTAGTGAAAACCACTTTTTAGTAAAAACTATTGGGTGGGTGGGTTGGTATGTGTGTTGGGTGGGTGGGGTTAGGAGGGGAGGAGGAAGAAAGAGGGTGGCCGGGTGGAGTGAGGGGGAGAGAGAGGAAATTGGGGGGTCATTTTTCTGTGGAAATGAACTTCCCATACCCCCCAATAGGAAGTCTATTTCCATGCCTAGGAAGGAAAAAGCTGACGTGGAGAAAAAGCATTTCCGCGGAAAACTGCCGCACCAAACACATGAAAAAGAAGTTTTTCGCAGAAAACTACAACCTTTTCAGCGGAAATGGGCTACACAAACATGCCCTTAATGAAACCAAGTATACTGAGATTTAATATCTATCATCAATGTTGGGTCCCACCAAAAATATGATGAAATTACACAAAGCACTAATTTTATTTAATGAATGGGTGGGGTCAAAGCATGATCCAATCTATGATCAAAATTGAATAGAAAAAGCAACAATAATAAGGATAACAATAATCACAATAAAGACCTAGGGATTGGGTCCTTACACTTGGTTAGCAAAGTAAGATGTGGTGAAGGTTGGCCATCCTGCCGTAAAATTGCTTTAGTAGTGAGTCACCCTAGGTAAATCTTTCTCGCTTTATTTGATGTTTATCAGTTTCCTCGGTAAATATTTGCATAATTGTGATGCATTTATGGCTTCGGTATTCTTCTAATCACTAGGATTTTTGGATCATTACCCATCTCACTAAATCCAACCCACATCATAATAATGCAAAAGAAAGAAAGAAAGAAAGAAAAAACTAACTAAAACTAACAATAGCATGAAAGAGAGAGAGAGGGAGGGAGGGAGAAAGCTGCCAACGGCATCCCGTAGTTGTCGGCGATGTCTTGTGATTTGAATTGATGGCTCAAATGTGTAGAGAAAGTGGGGAGAATGAGAAGAAGTAAAAGGGAGAGGAGATGGTGAAAAAGGAAGGGAAGGAACAAAGGAAAAATCCTCACAATGGTTGTCAGTGCTTATCGGTGAAAGTTGGGTAGAGACCGATGGAAGAAAGGAGGAACAAGGAGGGAAATGGGAGAAGAACCGATCCTTTCTTTTGTTTTAAATGCCCTAATGGCATTTTTTTTCTTTTAAAAAATTTAGGAAAAAAATCATGAGTAGGAAACTATTTTTACTTGTGTACAGCTTAATGTGGGGCCAACATGGGACTCTACTTGGGACCGAAACTTAGGGGAATCGAAAGATCTCCCGGGCCCTTCATCTTTACAAAAAACCAGCCCCATGCCTAAGCCCTATCATCTCCATATGGGCCCCCTAAGTTTAACGGTACATAGTCCATTTGGATTTGTGCAGTCTATCTAATATACCATTCCATTTAGATGGGTGCCAAACTAGGATTTGTGCAGTCTATCTAATGTACCATTCCATTTAGATAGATGGGTGCCAAACTTGGAGGACATGTGAAATTCTCGAGGGTCTGTATGGTCCAATTGGATGGACCATTATAAGGTGGAGATTTTTTTTTTTTTTTTGAATGGTACTATCAGGTGGCGATGAAAAGAACTTGAAAGTTGTAAGTGCACAAAAACTCACAGACCCGGGGGGGTGATTTTGCGTCTCACTTTAGAGAAGATCTCCTTGGTTGTGGTTGTGATGATAGAAAAACCGATGCCTCGAGCCTGAAATGGGAAAAGGAGAAGGTCAGAGGACCCTGGCTTGGGCAGCGCAGGGTTCTCCGATGCCTTTGTTAGCTGCAGGTGCAGGACTAGAACAGAGGTACGAGATGTAGTGGGAGAAGAAATGGCATACCAGTGAGTGGTGTTTGTTGCCCATCCAGCTTCTGGAGCCGTTGCTGTGCTCATATAGAGGAAGAGAGGGGACAAGAGGGAGACTCTATCAGAGTCTGATCCCATCATAGCCCACCCTGCAGTCCCATCGGGCCTGATTCCTGGGCCCAGTCCCATCAGGACATTCTGGGCCATGCACCTGGCAAGGGTGGATAAGGGAGAAGAAAATATCCCCAACACAAAAGTCAATTTTACAAGGCACATACAAAATTGCACTATTTTATGTTTATCAGTTTCTTCAATAAATATTTGAATAATTGTGATGTAATGATGGCTTTGGTATTCCTTTAATCACTGTGATTTTTCGGTCATTATCTGTCTCCTTAATTCCAACCCACATCATAGTAATGCAAAAAAAAAAAAAAAAAAAAAAAATGATAGCATGAGAGAGAGGGAGGGAGCACAACGCTGGCCGCATCCCATAGCCGTCAACGATTTCTTGTGATGCCTATTAATGGCTCAAATGTGTAGAGAAAGTGGGATGAGTGAAGAAGAAGTAAGAGGGAGAGGAGATGATGAAAGAGGAATGGAAGGAAAGAAAGAAGAATCCTCACAGTGGTTGCCGGCGAGTCGATACTCACCGATGAAAGTTGGGTAGAGACCGATGAATGAATGAAAGAGGGAAGAGGAAGGAAATGGGAGCAGAATCTATCCTTTCTTTTGTTTTAAAGGCCCTAAGAGCATTTTTGTCTTTAAAAAAAATTAGGAGAAAACTCACCCGTGGGAGACTATTTTGACCGACCGTCCTAATTTGAAACTTTTGTGTAAACCTTAGACCCTAATTTGGAAGATTTGAATCTCGAATCTTGCCGTCCTTTTTTGAAACAAGCCCAAAACTCAGGGTCTCTTTTAAAACTTCCCCACACCTATATATCCATCCTCCGCCAAACCCTTGATCCCTAGTGTCACTTGTGTCTCTTTGCTACTAATCCGAAGAAAGCCAACATCTGCAAGGGCTGTTGAACCAACAAGGCCCGTGGCGTGGACGCTCCCTTTTTTCTTCCTCTCTGCATGCCAACAGTTTTCTATCATTGTAAGTCCACAGCTAGGATGTTTGCTTCTTTAAAACTAATAATGTTTTCCTTTTTATCCAGCATCTGATTAGGATACAGATAGATATCTTTGTTTGGAATTTGGTTTTCATAAGATAACTACACTTTCTTGAGTGAGATCTTTGAATAGAAAAAAAAAAAAAAGGGCACAAAACATTAACCCCGAATAGTAATAAATATTTTCACCTTTAAGGACGATGGTTGAAGCCATTCAAATCAGAAAACACACAATATCCAGAAACTGGGATTTCTGTCACTTGCGTAGATAGGGACCTTCCTATCTTGGTGTCGTTTTGCTTCCCTATACGACTCATGCTTGTGGTAATTGATATCCTGGTGGTGTCTTCTACCTTTCACATTACATGATGTTCAGTTCTTGTACAGTATATTCTTTTTTTTTTTTATTAAGGGTCTGCTTTTAGTACTGTGTTTGAAAATTTTATTCTTTTTAATGAGTTGCTTTGGTATACAGAGAGATATTTTCTCTACTGACTGCTAAGTCGTTTTCTTTTATAAATTTAATTTGTTTTCTTTTTTGCTAAAAAAATGTCCATTAAAATATGGACAATGTTGTTTTATTGTTTCTTTTCAGTCTTTTTTTTAATATATTTTCTCAATAATTTTTTTTATTTTATATTTCAATAATTACTTTCTTACAAATGATACAAAGTTAATTTCTTTATTAATAAGAGACTTTAGCTGGTTTCTATATGTTTTTTTATTAAAAAAACAGACAGTAGTATTGAAATACAAAAAATTTGACTTTTAAATCAATTATAATATCATCATCAAAGCCTTTCCCGACTTTGCAAGGGTCGGCGGCTACCCTGTTCCTCCACTTCCTATTTATCCTGAGCCAAATCCTTGGGTGGGTTGCACTTTTTCGTATCTATCCTTACTACAACTATCCATGTCCTTTTCGGCCTACCCCTTTTCCTTGGTAGATCATTAGCTTGCAATAAAGAAACTTTTCCTCAATGGTGTTGTGCTGCCATTGCTGGCTTGCATTAGACATCTTGAACCATCTCAAACGAACTTATCTTAATTTATCTTCTATCGATGCTACCCGAAAGCGCTCATTTCTAATCTTATCTTTTCTGGTTTCACCAAACATCCATTTGTAACATTTTCATCTTTGCTACACTCAAATTTTTTTTTTCTTTTGCATGTTTATACTCATTTTTTTGCATTTGTTTGCTTCTTGATTGGCCAACGTTTTGCTCCATATATCACATCTGGTCCAATAGCAAGGAGTTGTAATGTATATGTGTTGTTGATTATTTTTATCTCTCATATAAAATAATTGTTTTTACTGACATAAATCTTTTCACTCCCCTTTTCATCATTAAATGTGAAAAAAGATAACATTTCCTTTTGCTTTACTTTTTACCTTATTGTTATCATTTGTTCCCCTTAGTTTTTTTTTTACCTGGGCCCATTATATTCTCTTTTTTGACATGGTTACTTTTAACTTTTAAGAAAGCAACAAACAGTATAAGAGAATAATACTAACTTGCTCAAAAAGAAGCATTAGAAAGACAAAACAAAAGAAAGAGACCCCTTAAACATATCTACAAAGACCTAACAGAATAGGCAGAAATCTCCTTTCAATTGTGCATAATCTGATCTATGGAGAAATCTTTGAATAACGGACTAATGGACACCCACAGAGCTACAAGAAACTTAGTTCTCTCCACCAAACATCTTTGACTAGTTGAAACCCCTTCAAAGCATCAGGAGTTCCTCTCCTTCCAAATTGTCCGTAAGACTACCAGAAAAGACAATCTCCACAATTCCTTGCCTCAGTTGGGGCTTTCCAAGCTTGGAAAAGATCCTAAAGTGATTGGAGAAAAACCCAGGAACAATCGAACCACTGCACCACCGATCTCCATATAACCTGAGTTGTGGTGCAATTCAACATAAGATGGTCCACTGATTCCTCGTCTCGTAAACACATAGGGCATCCATTCACCACTATGCTCCCTCTCCTCTTAAGGTTATCCATAGTGAGAATTCTTTTCCACAAGGCCAACCGCCCAAATATAACAACCCTGGGGGGAGCTTTGAGCTTCCAAATGCTACTTACTCCACTTTTCTCCCTCCTAGGGTTAGAGAAAACGACAAAGAAGGAAGCAACAGAGAACCGGCCGTCCTTAGAGGCCATCCACACCCTCTCATCCTCTACTCCATCCACCACATGAGACCTTGTTAAGAGGTCAAGGAGCACTAAGATTTGAGGCACCTCATGATCCTTTAAGTTCTTCCTTAAGATAGGGCACCAAATCTCCTGACCACCAACCAATGTCATGTAGGCTTTAACCTTAGCCACCTTCTCCATTGCACAATTGAACAAATCCAGAAATTGAGTCGCCAATGGCCTATCTCCAACCCATCGATCTTTTCAAAAAAGAATCCTTTCTCCCAACCTGATTTGATACTTAATGTTGACCAATGGCCTGTCTGGGCCCATTATATTCTTGAGCTTCAATTTAGGTCTATGATATGGAAACAAGCATTTTTCAAGTTTAGGTTGTGGTTTTGTAATGGTTTAGGTCGAGCTAAGTCTTTTGGATGCCCAAGCATTGGTCTTTATCATTATCACAAATGATGTTGTTATTGGGACTATATCTCAATATTATTGTAAGCATATGGGAAAATGTGTAGCTTTTTTAGTGCTAAAAAACTAATTGAAAAATGTGAATTTCCAAGTTGATGTTGTCAAGGTAAGCCAAATCTGATCATTTGTGACCCCTTTAAACCCTGATCTTCAATCAATGATAAATCCCTTTAAACCCTGATCTTCAATCAATGATAAATCAAATATGTAGAAGGAATGGAAACAAGTAAACACACTAGAATTTCTTTTGTGTCGAGCTTGTGAAGTTTCCTTTTGCTTCTTATATAAGATACATCTCGTCTCTAACAAAAATTCCAAAAAAAAGAATTCTAATAGCATTGTAAGAGGGAAAGAACCAACAGGAAAAAAAAATCATTTGAAGTTTCCAAAGCTAGGTGTGCATGTTTCTTTTGGCAACTAGCCATCTTGCATTAGTGGGCCCCATGCGTTGGTTGGTTCTGCTGGCTTGGCCTGGTTTGGGCCAAGAGGGACTATTATCTGATCAAAATGGACCCATAACAACTTGATTTAAATCTCTTTTTTTATTTGGTTTTTTTTTTTTTTTTACCCTTTATAGAAGCTTGACTGATACAGATATAAAGCCCTTGGACTTGTTCAAACTGTTTCAACTTTATCAGTCAAAAAATCCACTAGATCCAAGTTGTCCTCTCCTACATTAGATTCCCTCACTTGAAAATCAATTCTGCTACTTATCATTTTGTTTTCCACTTTCGCTTCCCCTGTAAATTATCCACATAAATGTCTTTTGATGACACTTGATTATATGAAGATCTAGAATTGCTTTGTTCAGATGATTAACTGATTTGATCCATTTGTGCCTCTAACTCAATCTCTGATAGTACTCGCCGTTGGATTCCTTCCTAGAAAAGATCAACATTATCTATCATATGTAAATTAAATGCACAATTGATGATGTCTAAACGTCCTAAGTATCATCTGGCACATCTACTCCATGTAATAGGTCAATCTTCTCATCATTATAAATTGGGTTTTTTCATAATCTTGATACTGCTATTTTGTGGGCTCGAAGTTCATGATCTAAACCACTCAATATTTTAGTAGAATTTGTAAACTCCAAAGGGCATATTTGTTTAGCAAGTGGAAGAGTAAAGGTGGTAAAGTTGGTTGAGATTTGACATATTCTATCTTTACCTTGTTTGGTTGAGAATTAAAAACTGTAAAGTAGATGTGACATTTTTAACCACAAACTTTACCTCATGCTACTTCTTTTTAACCTTAGAAAAGTGAGATATTCTGTGGTGAAGTTAAGTTGAGAAAAAAAGTGCTTTTTTATCACACAGTCTCCCTCTCACCCTGACTTTACCTTAGGTAATCCGAACAAACATTTTACCACTCTTTTCCTTTTACTTCATTGTAGTTTAGCATTTCCATCATGGAGCATTCACTTCAGCTTTGCTGTCACACATGTAATTATGCCCCAGGGCATAGTGTTCCATATCTTAAATCCTTATTGATTTTGAGATAAAAAAATTGCTTAATTCCACTTTCTGATTTTTCTACACTTGTGAGCCCAAGTTCATGATCCGAGTTGGTCTATATTCTCATAGAACTACTAAATCACATGGTTCGAATTTTCATATCTTACACCCTTACTGGTTTTGATAAGTATGTGAAAAAGCATGAATACACTAATCCCACTTTATGATTTTTCTGCACTCTTGTGGGCTTTAAAATTTTATGATCCATGCACACATATATAGTTTATTTTTTAATGTCTCTAGTGTCATTGTTATTCATAGTGATCATCATCATCAACCATGTATCTAAGGGTGCTTTTGCATGTCCATACAATGCTGAAAAAAGAAGGGAACCAGCCTCCTTGAAATAGTTGGATTTATTTTTGTTTGTGACTTTCTTTACCATGAGTCTCTCTTAAAAAAAAAAAAAAAAAAATCATTTGATGGATTGAAATTGGTGAACGAACTAACTACATTATCTTTTGTCAATACATGGCTAATAGCTTAACTTTATTTATTGATGCAATCTTAGGGTTAGGATGCAAGTGCCGGAGCATAACTAGGGTTCCCACAGGAACAATCACGTGAAGAAGACAACTCTCCCGCGATAAAACCTACAAAAGGGAATTCTATTAATCTCAAAATCTAATATGAGAAATAATTCTCTACAAAGCCATATAAATAGTAAAAGAAACTTAAACCCTAAGAAACAATCCTAATCAAACTAGGAAACACAATAAATTAGAAACTAACCCTAATTATATTCTTTGCTAAAAATAAAACTAATAACAATTAAAATTAGAATTTCATGGGTTCCACATGTGGCCCACGAGCCTTGTTGCAATGACGTGGTATTGTTGCTGCAACATTTATCCAATTCAATCAATTTTGGTCCAATCAATAGATTAGGTATAGAAGATGTTTTATCCTTTTGTAGTTTGGATTTTTTTTTTCCGATTTTGTTACATCTGTATAGATTCATCTTTTTTAAACAACAATTATAGTGCCTATTTGAATCTATTTATTTTTTTAGGAACATAAGAATTTACGAGTATTTCAAAATTGGAATTTATCAATTTTTTCTTTTTATTAACATCATAAGAAATAAGATAGCAACTTATTTAATTTCTTGTGTGGCAACATGTCGTGATCCAGGCTGCTCATCAAGTGCCTCACATTGTTGATAAGCCACCTGCCAAAAAAAAAAAAAGAAAAAAAAAAAAAAAGAAAAAAAAAAGTGCAGATGAGTCTCTATGATTACTTGTAATATCTGTGTGGAATTGTTATTGGAAATGATGATCTACATCTCAATACTGTTAGCAGACAATACTTTTGATGGGGATTGGTTTGAATCACTGCATGATGAGAGAGAGTCACATGAGGAGAACATGGAAATTTTGTGGAATAGTGCTAATAGCGTACCAATTATTACCTTCTATTGAATTGTTTCAGCATTTGATACTTGATACAGATGAGTTTTAGTAGATACATAATAATAAATTTTTTACACCAAGTTTTTCTTTTGCTTGAAAAAAAAAGTTAGTCTTTATCTTGTTCTACTGGTTTTTAGTTTTATTTATTCACATTCTTATATGAAAAAGTTCCTTCCAATTGATGCAGTGAGATCCAAGAAGAAGTGGGCCCCTCATGGACCCCACCAAGAATGATTTACTTTCTTTAAATAGTTTATTAATTTTAGTAATTTGATATTTTAGTGATTTGATTTACTTAGAGATTTTAGTGAGAGATTTTAGGAGAGTGATTTTAGGAATCACTGAATAATAGTAGTTTCTTTATTTAGACCATTCCTCTATTATAAATAGAGAGGGATGCTTGATTGTAATGCATACTATATTTTTAATAAAAATTCAGAGAAGTTCTCGTGAGTTACCCTTTGGGGTATTTTCCCTAAGTAATCTTAGGGTTTTGAGTCTTACAGCTCGATCTCACCGTCGGAGGTGTAGATTTTCACCGTGGCCTCCGGGCTACGCCATCAATTGGTATCAGAGCAAAGATCCACTTTCGGGTCGCTGTCTTGATCGCCGATTTGAGGTAACCCATAAATCCCAATCCATTTGATTTACTGTCATCCACCATCTTTTATTATTCCATCAACCATCACCGCAACCACTTCCCAAACGCTAATCTCATCCCTCTTCCCCACACTGCCGAGGCCTATACCAACCATCAAGCCTTAAACCAGTAGCCCAACTCCATCCACCCAGCCCTACACCGTTCCAGCCGAAACCACCACCCAACCTAAGTCTTCCTCCACCCTTATCCATCACAGCCACCACCATCCTGATATCCCTCCAAAACAGAAAGCAGAAATAGAAAAAAAAAAAAAAAAAAAAAAAAAAAAACAGAAAAACAGAAAGGAGAACCCAAAAAAAAAAGTGAGACTGGAAATCAGTGATTTTTCAGGAGACCTTCATCCTAAGGCTTTCGTTGATTGGCTCAATTCTCTTGATGACTATTTTGCCTGGTACAACATGAATGATGCTCAGAAGCTCGCTTTCACAAAAGTTAAGCTCAAGGGGCTGCACGCATTTGGTGGCAAAGTGTTGAAAACAGTGTACTCGCCTTTGGGCATCCAATTTTCCAATGGGAAGATATGAAGGGGCGACTCAAGCAAAATTTTCTTCCTTCTGACTATATTGATTCTCCATAAAGGATATCTTAGTCTGCAGCAAGGTGCCTATTCGTTGGATGAATATAGCAATCTATTTCGGGACTATATTGTGCGCTGCAATCTGTGGGCGAATGATGGACTCGTTATCAATAAATATACAGAAGGCTTACGTCCTGATATTCGGCAACGGATTTCTATGTTTGATTTCATTGATATCAATGAAGCCTACTGTAAAGCCCGCAAAGCACATCATAGAATCCAATTGAGGAGGCGGGAAAGATCCCAAACTGGAGAGTTTTCCACTCGAGGGATACAGTCTCCAATTCTCACCATTGCCCAACAGTCGGTTAATCGACCGAGGCCACAATAGACATTGCAAAAGCCGCTTCAAGGTGTACAACGGCCAGCTCCTCCCCAAAATCAGCAGCAACAGGCACTACAAAATGATCCTCGTGCGCAAGGACGTGCTGACAAAAAGGAAGTGATCTGTTATACCTTCCAGTAGAAAGGACATTATGCTAGAGAATGTCCTCATCGGAATCTCTATGCCGAGGATGAAGCCGATGACAGCGAAGAGTATGATGAGCACATTGAAATGGAAAAACCGACAGATACTCAAAGCGTTTGTCTTGAAGAATTTCTTTCTGATGGTTTACCACTTGTATATCTTGAGCGCCATCTTCTGATCACTGAAGATCAACAGGAGGAACATGATTCTAATCATGCACCTATTTTTCGCTCTCGAGTTCACTGCATGGGAAAAACTTGCAATATGATTATTGATGGCGGTAGTGCTATGAATGTTATTGCTAAAGATGCTGTGGAAAAATTAAAGCTACCTACTACAAAGCATCCAAGGCCATACAAAATTGCTTGGGTCAATGATTCAACTATTCCGGTTGACAAGCAGTGCATAGTTCCTTTCAAACTGGGTTCTTATAAAGATACAATCAAGTGTGATGTTATACCAATGAAATCACACACATACCAATGAAATCACACACATACTCTTTGGTCGCCCATGGCTAAAGAAGTTAAAGGTTGTTACAGATAATGACACAAACACCCATATTTTCATATGGAAAGGTAATAAGACCCGGTTATGGCCACTGCCACCCCAGCATGTTGCTAAGGCGTCAAAAGAAGCTGCCACTCCTCAGATGTTAACCATGAGTAAATTTGAACAGGAAAGCAGAGATCAAGATTTGATGTATGCCTTGGTTATTCGCCAAGTGCCAGATGATTCTCCCCATGAGTCCATTCCGGAAGAAGTCAAGCCACTGCTACAACGCTTCTCCGATCTTATTCCGGTTGAACTGCCAAATAATCTTCCACCCATGAGGAACATAGAGCATGCCAATGATCTAGTTCCTGGTTCTTCACTTCCAAATCTACCTGCATATCAAATGAGTCCTGTAGAGCACGCCGAACTCAAGAAACAGGTGGATACCCTGTTACAAAAAGGGTACATCCGGGAGAGTCTCAGTCCCTACGGGGTACCAACCCTTCTTACGCCTAAGAAGGATGGAAGTTGGCGCATGTGCATCGATAGTCGAGTTATCAACAAGATTACGGTAAAGTACAAATTTCCTATTCCTTGATTAGATGATATGCTTGATATGATGACAGGTTCAGCCATCTTCTCCAAAATTGATCAGCGCAGTGGTTACCACCAGATTCGCATCCGTCCCGGTGATGAGTGGAAAACAACATTCAAAACCAGAGATGGTCTGTATGAATGGTTAGTCATGCCATTCGGGTTAACAAATGCTCCCAGTACCTTCATGTGGGTTCTGACCCATTTATTGCAACCCTATATCGGGAAATTCGTCGGTTGTTTATTTCGACGATATTCTTATTTACAGCAAAACCAGGGAGGAGCATCTCACTCATCTCCACACTATTTGACATCTCCTTCGTAGGGAAAGTTTCTACATCAATCTCAAGAAGTGCACTTTCATGAGCAGTTCTGTTATATCTTGGGATTCATCATCTCGTCGGATGGTATTAAAATGGATCCAGCGAAGGTCAATGCAATTATGGATTGGCCTCTCCCCACCAAAGTATCTGAAGTCCGGAGTTTTCATAGACTTACTACCTTCTATAGGAGATTCATCAGGAATTTCAACAGTATCACTGCTCCTATTATAGAGTGTTTAAAGAAGGGCGAGTTCAAATGGACCAATGCAGCAACTCGAGCTTTTGAGTAGCTCAAACAAAAAATTACAGAAGCTCTTGTTCTCCGCCTTCCAGATTTTGACAAGGTGTTTGAAGTTACGTGTGATGCGTCCAATGTTGGCATTGAGAGTGTCCTTAGCCAAGAGGGACATCCAATTGCTTTCCATAGTGAAAAACTTTCAGATTCAAAGCGCAAGTACTCTCCTTATGCCTTGGAGTTTTATGCTCTTGTTCAATCCCTTCGCCATTGGAGGCATTATCTGATGGGTAGAGAATTTGTGCTTTACTCTGATCATGAGTCTCTCAAGCACATTCATTCCCAACATAAATTGGGCGCTAATTTTGCCAAATGGAGCGCTTATATTCAGGAGTTTACATTTACCATCCGCCATAAATCCGGCAAGGAAAATGTGATCGCGGATGCTCTTAGTCGTCGGAAACATCTCTTGACCACTATGGCTATTTCTGTACCGGGTTTTGAGCAAATCAAGGAGGCATATGCGACAGACAAAGACTTCAGTACCATCTATAAAGAGATCCTTCAGGGTGAGAATCTCAATCATCCATACTTTAGCATTCATGATGGTTATTTATTCTATGGTACTCGCCTTTGTTTACCAAATACGTCTATCTGCGAGCACGTTATCAGGGAACTCCATTCCGGTGGATGTATCGGACATTTGGGTCATGATAAGACCTTCACACTTGTTGGCGACATATATTATTGGCCACACATGACACCATATGTTTCTCGTATCTGTGAGAGGTGTCGCACTTGCCAGTTGGCTAAAGGAAGTAAGAAGAATGCGGGTTTATATCAACCGTTGCCAGTTCCACAGGGCCCCTGGGAGGATATCAGCATGGATTTTGTACTTGGGTTACCTATGGCCCTTAGAAAAGTCGACTCTGTTTTTGTGGTTGTGGATCGTTTCTCCAAAATGGCTCATTTTATTCCTTGTTCCAACACTGCTGATGCCTACAAAGTTGCATAGCTCTTCTTTAAAGAGATCGTTCGCTTGCATGGACTTCCGAAAACCATTGTGTCTGACAGGGATACAAAGTTCGTTAGCTACTTCTGGAAGACATTGTGGGGCATGTCTAAAACAAAGCTGCAATTTTCTACTGCCTATCATCCACAAACTGATGGTCAAACAGAAGTCGTCAACCGTAGCCTTGGCAATCTGCTACGTTGTCTAGTGCGCGACCATCTTACTACCTGGGATCAAGTTCTGCCTATGGCTGAGTTCGCCTATAATAACTCAGTCAACCGGTCTACAGGAATTTCTCCTTTTCAGGCAGTCATTGGCTAGACCACGTTTACCAGTTGATCTTGTTCCCCTTCCCATCGAAGCAAGACCAAGTGTTGATGCGGACAGTTTCATTCGCCATATCCAGCAGATTCATGAAGAAGTTAGACGACATATTCCAGCAAGCAATGATTCTTATAAAGCACATGCAGATAAGCGTCGTCGTTTCGTTCAGTTTGAGGAAGGTGATATGGTTATGCTTCGTAATCGTCCAGAGCGCCTTCCACCAGGATCCAACAAAGAGCTACACCCCCGCAATTCTGGACCATTCAAGATTCTCAAGAAAATTGGCCCTGATGCATGTGTTGGATTTACCACCAGATCTTGGTTTCAATGCTACCTTCAATGTTGAAGACCTCACTCTCTATAAGGGCCATGACCAGGATAGTCCGTCCGAAGAACATGCGCTTCAGCTACCACTACCCCCAGCCCCTAAGGATCAGATTGTTGATGTACTTGATGATCAGATTGTTTCCACTAGACAAGGGGGATTTCAAAAGTTTCTTGTTCTTTGGAAGAATCGACCCCTCTCGGATGCATCGTGGATTACCGCTACGGATTTCCAGCGTCTTAATCCCGATCTGTACGAGTGATATTAAGCCATTCACTCGCCGGAGTCGAGTCTTTCCAAGCCGGGGAGAGTTGATGCAGTGAGATCCAAGAAGAAGTGGGCCCCTCATGGACCCCACCAAGAATGATTTACTTTCTTTAAATAGTTTATTAATTTTAGTAATTTGATATTTTAGTGATTTGATTTACTTAAGAGATTTTAGTGAGAGATTTTAGGGGAGTGATTTTAGGAATCACTGAATAATAGTAGTTTCTTTATTTAGACCATTCCTCTATTATAAATAAAGAGGGATGCTTGATTGTAATGCATACTATATTTTTAATAAAAATTTAGAGAAGTTCTCGTGAGTTTCCCTTTGGGGTGTTTTCCCTAAGTAATCTTAGGGTTTTGAGTCTTAGGGCTCGATCTCACCGTCGGAGGTGTAGATCTTCACCGTGGCCTCCGGGCTATGTCATCACCAATTTTTCATAAATCAAAATTAAAGCAAAGATTTTAGAATTTTCCCGTGGATGGAGAAATTAGTAAAGTAAATTCAAAATCAAAGTACATTTGATTGATATACACTAAAGTAGAATGTTCAGTCTAGATAACCTTGTCACATCCGTAGACAAATCTTAGAGGCATTCCAATATATTAACAATTGGGGTCTCTGAGGTGCTAATAATGTTTTTAATTTCAAAATTAGGTCAACTGTTTGATTAATTATGTGCAAACACATTATTAGTGTAGATGTAGAAAAAAAGGAAGTGAATTCATTTATGTTACAATAATTGATCTGATGGTTGTCTCATATTTGATTAAGTGGTACAATGGTTTTTAGTGTTTTGGAATTCTTAGGTGTCCTAACTGATGGATTTGTATATTTCAAATTTGATAATTCCACGAGAACTCGAGTGGACTAAGAATTCAGTCCCATCACTTATGCTTCCACCTTGGTCATCTAAAATACCCCAAATTGAAATAAAGGACACTTTTCCTCTATCGCGATTTTGATGTAGAAAGCAGATGGGAAGATGTGGGGCGGGCGATGAAAGAGGGTGAAGGTAGGAGAAAGATTGAGCTCTCACCAAACTCTGATCCGGAGGCATTAGTAACTTCACCAAACTCCAAACCAGAAGGCATTAGGGATCTCTTGAAGAAACCAATAATTTTCGGTCATCATTAACCATTACTAACTAGCCAAAGAGGGTTTACATCCTTATATAGGAAAAGAAATAACCCTAGGACTAATCTAGACCATCTAAACACATTGATGACCAGGATTAAAACGTCCTACTAAAAACTTAAACATAATCAAAATATAAAAATAACATAAAAAAGAATGGACCGGGCCTAAAGACTTGGTTAAGACATGCGGGTCGACCCATGGGAGCCATGGGCATGTCCTGCGTCGTATTCTCACCTTCTTGGAGAGAACTCGGGCGAGTTCTGTAAATCACTCTTCTCTACTTGGATACGGTATTGCTTCTTCTGATTTTTGACTTCAACATGGATGTGTGATTTGACCATTAGATGCATCAGTTGTTTGCTTCGGACTAGTAGATAACAATCTTCTATTGTGAACAGTTTGTCCCTTAAGATGAAATCAATGTGGGAAACTTCAATTAGTTGCTTCACTTTTTGACTAATGCCTGTTTCTTCAATTAATATAGGCTTTTCTGAATGTTGCTCTGCAATCATATCCATCGGATTTTAAGTTTGATTGCTAACCAAATCGAGTCTTCAACTTTCTTTATTGCTTGCATCTGTTGATCAACATTGTCCAAAGGAGAAAGTTCATTTTCTGTCTCCCTATTCATCTGAAGTAGAAACCTTAGTGGGAGTCTCATTTGTCACTTCACCTGAATTTATTGTGGAATCACCGGTTTCTTGGTTTTGTTTCTGCAGTAAAGCTATCATCTGTACCACCATGTCTTGCATTTGCTTGGCAAATTGATCTAAGGTAGCATTGAATTGGGATGAATCTTGAATCGGCTTCTCAACACCAGTCATGATTTCATTTGCCACGGTCTCCACAATATGTACTTTTGTGGATTGTTGAAATTTTCCTGCTAGAGGGTTGGAAGTTTCCATGCGAGACCAATGATTAAGCATGTGCTCTTCATGAATTGCTTCTCTGCATGGTTCATACTTGGTCTCCAGTCTTCCATATTTTCCAATATGCTTGACCTCAAACCTATGAGAAATCTGATGTCTAGATTTGGACTTTAGGTGTTCGAAGTTAAAGATAGATCATCGAATGGAGTCCAGGTTACTTTGATATCACCATGTGATGATAAACTGTTGAAAGAGCAAAATTTTCGTCAATCTCGAATTGGGTCCACCTTTTCCCGCTTGCAGGGTTTTGTGTGTCAATCTTGGAGTTGTAGCTATCAGGTTGGGCTTGGCTCGTAGTTTGGATTTGAGCCTTAACCTAAACTCAGGCCCAGCAAATTGCGCTCGATTAAGCCTCCCAAGTGGGGCCTGTTGGCCTCGTTCTTCGTGCAATAGAGAAGAAAAGGCCAAATTTTGGGCTTTTGGGCTTTTCTGAGAGATGTCAGCACGGCAGTCAATGTGCCATGGCACGACTCGGCCCCATCATAAGAAATTAGTAAGTCGAAAATTTCAGCCACGCTCACAATTTTCCATAGGTTTCCACATGTGAGGATGAGCCAAATTTCCTCAAATACATAGTCCAGTCATTGAGCAGAAGCTTGTAGTAATCATGCGTCATAGAACATTTGCATAACAATCGAGACAAATATCAAGTGTATAAAATCTCAAAAAAGGCATTACCATATATGCTTAAAGTTGAACATTTACACGAGAGTTTTTGTTACAATTCCCCAAAATAAAAGACCATCAAGGGTCAGTATCAAAAAGTGAGCATGTCAATTCTGGCGTGGAATCCAATGTTTAGATGGCATCATCAACACACCACTCCCTTATCTCCTGTGGTTCCTCAACTGCCTCCTCTATCTCCGACTTTCAGGTAAATGGGCCAATACCTACATCACCAAGTGTAGCAAAGTTTGGTTTACGACACCTGCAAGTAATAAAAATAAATAGCATACTATGTTTGCTCCAATTAAGAATATACAGACAGATAATTAACATAATTTCAATGAAGTCTACAACTGGGCTAGTAATGCATGAATAGCAAGACTGAATGATAATAAGCATAGGACAATTTAAGACAAATCTAAACATTAAAGCCTCCTAGAAAATTGGAAAAATCCACATATAGCTATATTCCCCCAGCTGCATGGTTGCAACTTGCAATGGTATGGCCGTGAAGAGAGCTAGCAAGACAAGGGAATGATAATAATAATAAGTAAGCTACACCCATCCGGGAGTTTAATATATGACCATCAAGCAAGATACCGGGTATAATACCTGAAAATATACAAGCAAGAACTATACTACAGACAGTGATACACACACACATACAAACCCCAAAACAATCGGGTCCGACTGAAATGGAATCAAAGCTGGGTGGTGCCGACTCAATAATCCAAGGGCAAGACTGACTGACCAAACTCTACCTCAAGAATGGTGAAACTACTCTAAGACAGCCTAGGGCGAGCAAGAACATACTTACCTCCATGCAAGGATGAAAATAGCGGTAGCGGTGGGCGTAGCGGCCCGCCGCCAAACCGCTACGAAGTGAGCGATACGTAGCGTAGCGGGGATACGTACCGGCGTAGCGGTGCGATTTGAAAAAATCGCCAAAAAAATCTGAAAAAATTCCAGAAAATCCAGAAAATTGTAAAATGAAAGAAAATGTGGTTCTTTTGCAAAAGTAAGTAAGAAAAGGGGGCGTAGCGGTGCCCTCAATACATGAGGTCCTGTATCGCTGTATAAATAGAAAATAATAGTAATAAATAGTTTTTTCATATGCTTTTATGTTTCTTAGTCATGCTAACTTAAAAAGTAATGGAAAGCTCATAAAAAAAAAATAATAAAATAAATAGAACATGAATTCATGAAATAAAAGCATAAGAAATTAAGAATTAAGAAATAAGAAGACTTAAGAGTTAGGTCATTACACAATAGTGACAATACACAATACCCATTTGTCATTACTCATTAGTGAATATTGAACAGTCAAATATCAAATATCATTACTCATTCAGTCATTCATGATTCAAATTCAATCAAGTGAATGAACTATGAAGTGATCAACAATCAACATTCAACACCAATTTAAAAATGACAAAGAATAGAGAGTTAGTGAAGGATATAGGAATACCTTAATCAATAATCACCACCAAAAGGAATGTCTACCAAGATTCAAGGGGCTATGGTTATCATCATCCCCATTAGTGTTATTATTTGATCCACTGGCACTGGCACCATATTGGATTTGATATTGATGAGAATTGGGATCTACAAATCCAAAGAAGGCAGCTGCACCCGTATCAAAAGAACTTGGAGGAGGTGGAGGTGGTATAGGTGGATTTCTACCATATTGCGTTTCACCATAGTCACCATATGAGTATGACCCCGAAATTGAAGACTGTTCTTCTCCTTGTTGTAATTAACCATATGGAAAATAGTCAAAATATTGTGAGGGTCCTTGTCCACTGTAACTAAGGTTCCACGAATCAGTCCATGATGCCGCTTGTTGTCCTCCAACATCTCCACCCATATTTCCTTGCTCACTACTACCTCCAGCCACAGGTGGTGAATCTCTTCGGCGCCGTTGATAACCACGGCTTGGATCAAATCTTCCAGATGGAGGTAACTCATGTACTTCCTCTATAGGAATGTCATCGTCTTCATCATGCTGATAGTATTCACTAGTACCACCTGTCCCACTGTCTCCTGCTCCTCCTCCATCTCCACCATGGCTACTCGAAGAGACGGTGGTGGAACTAACTTTCTCAGAAGCAGGTTCTTTTCCACTCCTCCTAGTCCTACTGGTACCTCCTCCCTGAGATGGCTGACCTTCTGCAGGTGCCTCATCTATATCCGAATCTATCAATTCTTGAACTGTTTCCTGGAATTTCGGATCTGAATCTAGCAGTGGATCCTCTATCTCGGCTAACCATGGGAGTAAGGGATCGTCCTCTCTGAATATGTGATCCAAATTAATAGGACAATAAGCAGGATCATCCCTTGACCTTCTCTCCCTAATTCTGTTTCTCAACTTCAGATTGTAATGACAATATACAAGCTTGTTGAGTTTCTGCATGGTAAGCCGATTTTTGGCCTTCGTGTGGATCAAAGAGAAAGTGATACAATTTCTTTCACAGTTGGAAGATGTTGTAGTTTGACTAAGGATGCGAAAAGCCGCTTTCCTTAGATGTGGAGCACTCTCTCCATAATTCATCCACCAATCAGCTGAAATGCAAAAAATAAATAAAGAAAATTAGATATTCGTAACCCTCAAGTCCTTCTAATCAATTAAGATAAATAAATCAAGATTCAAGACTATTGGGTGGGGTCTTCTGTTCATCGTCATACCAGGTGGCATCCTTCCAATCGACCGTATCACAAGAGGGTCAGCAAATGTTCCTCTCCTTTGTGTATATATAGATATCTACAATGTGAAAATTAGATATAAGCATGTATGGCAGTATGGCAATTGGCACTTGGTAGCATAATTAAATTCTCTCAAGTAACCACCCACTCACCTCTTGTATTGCATCAATTTGATCATCTGCATCTAACAATTTTTTTAATACCTCCCGTAATCCTACTCGCAAGTCCGTATCTATTGCTTCGGTGTGTAGTTCGACATTGCGGTAATAGAATTCGGGATTCAAAAGATAACCTACATTATAAATATGTAGAATGTACTGTGAGCAAACAAGATAATAGATACATTAGTTAACAAAAAAAATGTATCAAATTCAAAGATATATATTAATTACCTGCAGCATGCAATGGATGGTGCAACTGATCGTTCCAACGGGCATCAATAATCTTTATATATTTATCGTGATATCTAACATTTTCTATAATGGATTGCTTTGCCCGATCCATTGCTTCATATATAAAGCCCATTGTCGGCTTGTCATCACCATCTACAAGCCACAACACTTTAACCAAAGGCTCAAAAACCTGTAATATCTTCCTCACTTTCTTCCAAAACTTATTGTCCCTCATAAGGTTTGGGACTTCAAACCCCGGACCACTAGTTGCATTGCCCCATTTTGAACAAAGCCATTCTTCTGATGCAAACATCTGAATGAGCTCTGTTCTAAACTTTACAAGGCTTTCCATAGCCAGAAAATGAGTTGCAAACCTAGTTATTCCTGGACGCAGCAAGGCATGGTTATTTGTGTATCTTTTCATCAAGCTTAACACCCATGAATGATCATATATAAATCTTGTAATTCCTCTACATGCCTTGATCAATGAAGCCACTTTTGTCTTCCTTCCAATCTCTTCCAAGATGAGATCTATGCAGTGTGCTGCATATGGGGTCCAGAATAAATGGGTCCTCTTCTCCTGTAATTGCAAACCTGCTTTCTTGAAATTGGCGCTATTATCTGTAACAATCTGTACAATATACTCCTCTCCCACACTCTCTACAACTTTATCCATAAGATTGTATATATATGTGGCTGTTTGTCTAATGTTCACTTGCATCAATGGACTTCACAAAGACGGTCCCAGTGACTGAATACACCAAAAAGTTTATTAATTGTGTTTGGGTGCCGTTGGTCCACCCATCACACATGATGGTAACACCATTCTGTTGCCACATGGGCCTAAACGTTTCCACCCAAGCCTTTATTTCTCTATATTCTTCTTCAAGATATTTAGTGCCCACATCATATACGGAGGGCGCCTGTATACCACGCCCAGCTTCGGCGGCAACATCAAGAATAGTCTGGAAATATGGGGAATCTATTGCTGTAGGTGGTATGTTCTTGTGAATTAGCCATTTTGCTGTAGCTTTGGCCAATCTATCGCTTGCAGCCTTGCCTTCATTACCCCTTTCATAACACTGGATATTTTTGGTTGTTTATCTCCCTCTTTTCTATGTGCTAGAGGATCAATAGGGGGAGGAACTGCTCTTCTCGTAGAGATAATTTCTACATCAACATCCCATTCTCGGGTGCTAAATGCCCTACGCAAGGACCCCGCAATGCCCTTACCCTTGCTTGGCACAGATGCAGATGAGCCCCCTGCATCATAATATTTGGTTCCAGCAAATGCACGACGTTCTTGTTCTTCTTGTTGACTCATCAAAGACTCTCGGAGTGCAGCCTCCATCTGTGCATCTTCCTCCTCATCAAAGTATTCATCCCCAAATACATCATAACGGGCAGCATCAATATCTTGCCGCTTCTTTTCTTTTATCTCTACTTTTCTAGCTTTATTTTGGCCAAGCAAAGCTTTCATTTCTTCCCTGATTTCCCTTGGTACTTCGGAACAGGCAGCAACATTGCCAAAAACGTGGCCCAAGTGCTGCTTGAATCTTGTAATGCCCCCAGTGGTTATTTTCGAACAAAACCTGCATTTGATTTTCAACCTATTTTCCTCAACTGCCTCACCAAATCTCCATGCGGGATCAGTACTACGAGGCATTTTAAGTGATCAATTTGCAAAGACAAATAGACCGAATACCTGTCTCTTGCTATAAATATGAACAAGTAGTATGTTAAAAATTAAAAAAAACAAAGAAATATGTTAGAGGAAACATATATATAATGTTTAGGAATTATTCTCTTGACATTTAATTGGTATTTCATTACTTAAAGTATCAATTTTTTTCAAAAAATAAATAAATCCGAAAATAAAAATTAAAGAAAAATTAAGAAACATTCAAGTGGTGATGGATTGATCTATGGGAAACATAGATCTATCATTTATAAGCAATTTCCAAGTTGTTTCATTGGTTGTTAATGAATATACACATTTTTTTTTTCAAAAAATAAATAAATCCGAAAATAAAAATTAAAGAAAAATCAAGAAACATTCAATTGGCGATGGATTGATCTATGGGAAACATAGATCTATCATTTACAAGCAATTTCCAAGTTGTTTCATTGGTTGTCAATGAATATACACATTTTTTTTTCAAAAAAATAATAAATCCGAAAATAAAAATTAAAGAAAAATCAAGAAACATTCAAGTGGTGATGGATTGATCTATGTGGAACATAGATCTATCATTTACAAGCAATTTCCAAGTTGTTTCATTGGTTGTCAATGAATATACACATTTTTTTTTCAAAAAATAAATAAATCCGAAAATAAAAATTAAAGAAAAATCAACAAACATTCAAGTGGTGATGGATTGATCTATGTGGAACATAGATCTATCATTTACAAGCAATTTCCAAGTTGTTTCATTGGTTGTCAATGAATATACACATTTTTTTTTTCAAAAAAATAATAAATCCGAAAATAAAAATTAAAGAAAAATCAAGAAACATTCAAGTGGTGATGGATTGATCTATGGGAAACATAGATCTATCATTTACAAGAAATTTCCAAGTTGTTTCATTGGTTGTCAATGAATATACACATTTTTTTTTCAAAAAAATAATAAATCCGAAAATAAAAATTAAAGAAAAATCAAGAAACATTCAAGTGGTGATGGATTGATCTATGTGGAACATAGATCTATCATTTACAAGCAATTTCCAAGTTGTTTCATTGGTTGTCAATGAATATACACATTCTTTTTTTCAAAAAATAAATAGATCCGAAAATAAAAATTAAAGAAAAATCAACAAACATTCAAGTGGTGATGGATTGATCTATGGGAAACATAGATCTATCATTTAGAAGTACTTTTCAAGTTGTTTCATTGGTTGTCAATGAGTATTCACTTTTTTTAAAAAAAAAAAAATAAATAAATCCGAAATAAAAAATATCAAAAAATTTAAAAAAACCCAAAAATATGTGTGCATCATCAAAGGAAAACATAGATCTAACAATATTACAAGATAAGGAAGAATTTATAGTAGTTAGAGTCTTAAAGAGAGATGAAATGATCTCAAAACTCAAAAGTCAACTCCAAAAAAGTTCAAAGAAAGAACATTCCTAGAATAGAATCTTGAATCTTGATGAAGATGCTTGGATCTTGTCTCACTAACAATATTTCCATGTTTTGATGTTTGTTTTAGTGAATTTTGAGCTCAAATATGGTTTTACAGTAATAGAGAGGGTTTTACAGCAAGTAACAGTGAAAGAAAAAGGAGAAAAGAGAAGGGAAAGAAGAAATGGGTCGTCAGGGGGTGTTTTTAAACACCCCCGCTATGTGGCGGCCGCCACGTAGCGTAGCGGTATGTATGCGTAGCAGCCGATACGGTGCGTATCGCTATAAAATGAAAAAAGCGTGGCGGCATCTGCCGCCACGGCCGATATATATTTTCATCTATGCCTCCATGAGTAGCCCTAACAAAACTGAAACTATCTTGGACAAATAACGGCCAAAACTGGGCAAACTAACACGGTACACGGGCCAAACTTGACAGAACTAAACCACACAGACTTAACATCAGAACTAGACCAGACCTAAGATCCTTAGGGCAAATTGACAACATTTCGGTAGGAAAAGGTCCGTCCCAAAAGGGTCGAAAGGGTTAAGTTGGCTCGGTGAATGAGGAAGGCAGCAATGCAATGAATGCGTGCTCGCCAACACCGAATACCAAAACCCAGGATCCTTTCAATCTAAGGGAGAAAACGGGCAAGTTAATGCGTGCTATACCTTGGAGAATGACTTGCAAGGTCAAAAGACTGAGCACAACAACTAAACACACAAAGAATGCATATGCCGTGCACCCGAGTAGACAAGCATAATGATGCTAAACTGATAGAAAAATGACTAATCATTTAAGGAACCATGACAGTTTTACCAACATAGGTCATAGATTGCCATGACCGCCCTTAACATGCTAGAACCACACTATTCGGCCTTGCCTATGCGCACCAAGGGTCCGAATGTCGGAAATTAAAGCCTAGTTGCATAAAATCCATATAAAGAAAAGGGAGGATCATCAATTTCCCCTCCATTCCAAAAATACAGAGAGCAAAAAAGAAGTCAATTTCTAATTTAGGCCCTTTCCTTTTTTCTTTTTCAAATTTAAAGCCCTAGCCTCTACCTATTCTTCCTTTTTTTTTTCTTCCAACTAAAAGAGATTTTTTTTTACAAACGGCCCCCTTGTCTTTTCTTTATTATAATTTTAATACTTTTCTTCGACTAAAACAACTAGCGTGTCCCCAGCGTGTCCGGAAAATAAAATATAAAAAAATTAGCAAGACACCATTTTTGGCGTGTCGGACACGTGTCTAGGCATGTCTGTGTTCGACAAGTGTCGGACACTGACACGCCGGCCCCGGAGAGGTGTCCATGCTTCCTAGATTGTTTGTGTCAAAGGAACGAGTTGCTGAGTAAAATCTTGGACTGTTTGAAATCTTCAACTGAATCAGAGACCTCGACCAAAGACTCATCTCACTGCCATGTTTGACCGGGGGTATTGTAGTTGTGCAAGAGCAATGTAGATCATCAATGTTTAGAGACAGTGCTATAGAAGAGGATGACCCATTCAGGTGATTTCGGGAGAACCGCGAGTTTGAGCAGACCTTTTGAGATTTCGCGATGTACTGTGGGAGTAATATCCTTTTTTTATTTTTGAGTTGGTTTAGATCATTTGGAGGACCAAATGTTTAAGGTGGGGAGGATGTAAGACCCCGACCCCTAATTTTCGTGATTAGTGTGTTTTTAGCTGTGGGTTGTTCTCTAAGTGAGATTTGAGTGTAATTGAGTTGGTTTGTGGATTAGAATAGTTTTCTATAGCTTTGGGGAGTTTAGAGAGTCATTGGACCTAGTCTGGCAGCCTAGGGACGCCTTAGGTTGCACGTGTCAGCGTGGGGGGTTGTTCTTGATTTTGAAATTTTCCAATTTTGGTTTCTTTTGATAGATCAAATTAGCCCCAACAACTTTTGTGTTTACCCCGATCCCATTCAAAACTCAAAAAATCAGTTTTTCCAGCCCTAGGGACAAAACAGCCTTTTCACATTGAAATCTGAGCCCAAATTTCGAAATTCCAGAACCATGTCAAAAATATACTTTTGAAAACTAGATTTTTTGAGGATCATTTTAGGCTTCTTCGTCGATTTCATCCGAGGCCTAGAAAACCCATTTCTGAGCCCATGAAGAACTATTAGTTGTGGGCCCCACTCATGACTTTGTATATAAGCTGCCCACCCTCTGTCTTTATTCACACATGCGGATCCTGGGGAGAAATATTATTTATACTTCCCCAATTCGCGTCCCCGAGGTTGGACCGTAGCAGGGATCCGGGTTCGGGGGCGTGACAGCGATATCTCCAATTCTTTTGAGGATGTCGAGTGGTTCAATATATCTTCATGACCTACCCTTTTTTTCGAACCACAAAGTTCCTTTGACAAGCAACACTTTCAAAAACATCTTATCCCCTTTCTTAAATTCCAAGTCTCATCTATGGGCCTTTGTGTAGCTCTTCTATCGACCTTCAAACGTTTTTGTACTAAGTACTAACTTAACCTTGTCACTTGTCTCACCAACTATAGGTGGTATGTGAAAACTCCAAACTCCGACTTCTTCCCCACCATGATTTATACTATCATTGTAGTAGCCGCATTATCGGTCGTATCGGTCAAGGTGCTATGGTTTCAAATCTCATAGAGCCAAGTGGTTTTAATTTTAAACTTTGTTTTTTCTATTTCTTCTCCTCCATAGCCTTTTCCTAAAGTTGTCTCTACTTTTATAAGGTCTCAAATCACTAGAAAAACAAAAGATTGGTTGTTAGACAAGATTCAAATTTTTTTGATCACTTAAAAGAATTCACACTGCTGCACCAATATGTATCGCCACAAATGCTACGTATTGCCTATTATGTAGCATTTTGGCAACTCACTGCTATGCCCGCCACAGCTGCTATTTTGATCCTTGTTCCCCACAGACAGGGGGCTTGCAACTTTTGCCATAGAACGCTTCATAAGGTGCCATCCAATACTAGCATGAAAATTGTTGTTGTAGGCGAACTCACACGTTGGCAAGTTTTCAGCCCAATCTCTCTTGAAGTCTAATACACAGGTCCTGAACATATCTCTAGAGTCTAGTTCATTCTTTTAGTCAGACCATTGGTTTACGGATCATAAGCGGTGTTAAAGTTCAACTAAGTACCCATTGCTTCATGCAAGGTGGTCCAAAATCTCGAAACGAAACGACTCTCTCTATCGGACACAATTGAAACTAGGTTTCCATGTAGACTTACAATCTCTGCGCTAAACAACTTAGTGAGCTGATGCATCCTCATCTGTGATCCTATTTTCATCGGTAAAAAGTGGGCTGACTTCATCAATCGGTCAATGATCACCCAAATCACATCATTACCTCTTCTTGTCTTAGAAAGTCCCGAAATGAAAGCCATAAAGTAATATGCTCCCATTTCCACTCTAAACTCTCTCATGGTCGCAACAATAAGGGGAGGCTTTTGGTGCTCCGCCTTTATCTACAGATATGCTAAGTATCTAGAGACAACCTATGATCTCACATTTCATGTTGTTCCACCAAAATCTGCCTTTCAAGTTGTTGAACATCTTTACCTGGGTACATCGAATACCTCCTATGGTGTGTCCCCATCATAATCTTATTATTCAAGTCTCTCATGTGTGGCACACACAATCCGTCATGGAAGTAAAGACTCCATAGTCTCTTTGCAATGTGCTTGAAAATCCTTGCCAACTTTGGGTCGTTCTGCTGGTTGTCCTTGATCTTCTGGATAATGGTTCTGCTGGTTGTCCTTGATCTTCTGGATAATGGTTGGCTCAGAAATGGACATACTCGCTAACATCACACCCTCTCCTCCCTCTCCTCAAGCAGCTGCAACTCTACATCCATATCTCGAAATTGCTTTATCAAAAGCCCATCCTCCACATATATGTGGACTTTTTGTTCAATGCATCTGTGACAACATTCCTTGGGTGGTACTTGATTGGCCCCACTTTTTAAGCATATAGAGGAAGTAGAGGAGTGCACACATGGGCCGACCTACATGTCCATAATAGGCTGGATTAGGACTAAATTGGGTTTGCTTTGGGTCCAGATTAAATTCAGCAATTTTGTCTTTTAATTTGTAACTCAGATTAATGCCCACATCCCATTTCACATTTGAGCCCTTGTGCTTGATTAAGCCCTGTTTGAGATGGATCAAAAGTTCTTTTGATGGATAAAATCAATTCAAATAATATAGGGCTTGCCAAACATGGGATTCATGAAATCTGGACCATCAACTTCTGTCCCACGCGCGCGCACACACAAAAAAAAAAAAAAAAAAAAAAAAGAAATCTAAATACTACCGAACCAAAGTGAATTGAACTTCAAAGTGTTCAATTCAAACAGTCTGCAGTTCAAAACTTGTTGGAGCAAACTAGTCAACCATGGGCTAGTTGGACATGGCAAGAGCCGAGCAACACTTGAAGTGTGCTCTAGGTCCTCTGGCCCACTCATGTACATCTTCCTAGCAGTCAAACCGTTCACGAAAATGTTGCACTGGCCATTTGCCGACTGCACCTAACCTCACAACCGTACCTTGGTTACAGTAGCAGCCCGACAACACACAAGAGTGAATTAACTTGAAGAGGTGACCCCTCACACAAGTTAAATCAGGCTTAATTGACCATGGTTCAAAATAGCGGCCGTAGCGGTTGAGGCCTCTACGCTATTTTTAAAATAGCTGCGCTACGGTCTAAAAACCTAGTAGAGCAAAGTAATTTTAATTTTAAATACTATTTTTGCTATTTATTCTTCTCAATAGCCTTTCTTAAAGTTGTATCTGCCCTTATATAGTTTCAAATCACTAAAAATACACAATCTTGGTTGCTATACAAGATTAAAAAACTTAGACCATTTAAGAAATTCACACCGCTACACCGCTACGTATCACCACAACCGCTACGTATCGCCCGCTACGTAGCATTTGGGCCACTGACCACTGACAGTGTGAGAGACGAACATACAAATATGCTGAATGACCTCCCTTTTGAGGGACGATTGTATTTCATATATATAGGGGCTGAATGCCCTAATTACAGCAATTAGCAGTATCTAATCAAATCCCTAATTACAGCAATTAGCAATAACTAATCAAATCAAGATCCTAAAGATTAGCAAATAAATATGTACAGATCTTTGACTAAATTACAAAGACTGGGCCTATGATACAAAGAATGGACCTAATGGGCCTGCAAGCTTGGGCCAACATTAACACCCCCCCTCAAATTGATGCCGAGGAATCAACAAGCATCAATTTGTCAGTCAAGAATTGATGACGCGGTCGAGGAAGTGCTTTGGTAAAAATATCAGCAGTCTGGAGGCTTGAGGAGATGAACGGAAGGGAAATAACATCGCGTAGATATTCATCTCTGATAAAATGACGAGCCACTTCAATGTGTTTAGTTCTCTCATGAAATACTGGATTCTCAGTAATCCGAATGGCACTGGTGTTATCCGCATGTAATGGCGTGGGAGATTTCTGGGAGAAGCCAAGTTCCTCAAGAAGACCACGAAGCCATATAATTTCGGAGCAGGCGGCAGACATAGCCCGGTATTCTGCCTCAGTGGATGATTTTGAAACTTTGTCATGTTTCTTCACTTTCCATGAAATAAGAGCATCACCTAGGAACATGCACCAGCCCGTAGTGGACCGGCGAGTATCTGGACAACCTGCCCAATCAGCATCAGAATAGGCAGACAAATGCATCTGCGAGCCAACAAGGAAAAACAAGCCTCTGTGAGAAGTGCCAAGAAGATAACGAATAATACGTCGAACAGCGGCTAAATGAAGATGATGAGGCTTGGTCATATACTGACTCATCAAGTTGACTGCATAACTGATGTCAGGCCGAGTAGTAATCAAATATATAAGACTACCAACAAGTTGACGATAATATGTTGGATCAGAAAGAAGATCACCACTGTCACTATGGAGTTTAAGATTCAGTTCAAGAGGAGTATCCACTGGTGTGGATTTAGACAAACCCGCCGATTCAATTAAATCCATAGTATACTTATGTTGATGTAAAATCAACCCCTTCTCAGAATGATGAACTTCCAATCCCAAAAAATATTGCAGAGGGCCCAGATCCTTCAGATAAAAAGATTGATGTAGAGAAAATTGGAAATCTTGAATCGTGACTGTATCTGTGCCAGTGATGATGATATCGTCTACATAGACGAGAAGAATGGTGATTCCTTTTGATGTGTGATGCAAAAACAAAGATGGATCATAAGGACTCTGCTAAAACTGTAGCTTGAGTAAAGCATCTTTGAATTTGTCGAACCATGCACGTGGTGCTTGTTTTAGCCCATATAATGATCGTTTCAGAAGAGCAACTTGATCTGCTGATGGTTTCAGGAAACCTTGAGGCAATCGCATGTAAACTTCCTCTTTAAGATCACCATGAAAAAAGGCGTTTTTCACATCAAATTGAAAAAGAGGCTAGGATTGAGATGCAGCTATGGCAAGGATAGTGCGAACAGTGGTCATCTTTGCAACAGGCGCAAAAGTTTCTGCGTAGTCAATGCCATATTCCTGGCGGTTGCCAAGGGCCACAAGCCTAGCCTTGTATCGATCCAAAGTACCATCGGCCTTTAATTTGATAGAGTAAACCCATTTACTCCCAATAGGTTTAACCGAAGCTGGGCAAGGAACAGTAACCCAGGTTTGGTTCTGCTGTAGAGCACTAAGTTCTTCTTCCATAGCCTGTCTCCAGCACTCATGTTTTGCTGCTTGTGAATAAGAAGTAGGAATGGATACAGATGATAAAGTAGCAAAATATGAAGAATGAGAGAAACCGTATCTATCCGGTGGACGAGATATACGAGCAGAACGGCGAATAGCAAGTTGAGGGGAAGTTGATGCTGGAGCAGGATTCGGGACCGGTTCTTGCAAAAGAGGCAAAGTAGTGGCATTTGTTCCTTGTCGACGAATATACACCTTGTCCGGATGAAATCGCAAAGGTGAAGGAAGACATTCATCAGCAAAGGATGGTACTTTAAAAAAGGAGATTTCTGGAGAAGAATCAGAATAAGACTGAAAAAGGTACTGATGTTAAAAAAAAAACAACATTCCGAGAAATACGAATACGCTTGGAGGTGGGATCATAACAAACAAAACCTTTTTGGTGGGAAGCATAACCAAGGAAGGCACATTTTACAGATTGTGCGGATAACTTGGAACGTTCATGTGTGGGAAGATGAACAAAACAAACACAACCAAAAGTGTGGAAATTTGTGTATTGTGGGTCAGTTTTGAAAAGACGAAAATGTGGAGATGTGTTTTGAAGTTTTGGAGAAGGAAGGCGGTTGATGATATGAGTAGCAGTAGTTAAAGCTTCTGGCCAAAATCTAGGTGGAACGGAGGATTCTAATAAGAGACACCTGACCATGTCTAGAAGATGACGATTTTTCCGTTCTGCAACACCATTTGTTGGGGAGTATAGGGACAAGTCCGTTGGGATATAATCCCTTTGTTTTGTAAAAATTCCTGAAATTGGTTGGACACATATTCCCCCCCTGAGTCGGTTCGAAGAACCTTAATACATGTGGAAAATTGATTTTGAACATAGTTCAAAAATTTTTGAAACACATCAAAGACTTCAGATTTGGCATGTAGAAAATAAATCCATGTAAAACGGCTATAGTCATCAATGAAAGTTACGAAATACTTATACTGTGAATGAGAAATAATTGGTGCAACACCCCAAACATCACTATGTATTAAATCAAAACTTTTGGTAGCAGAAGAAACATGTAATGAAAAAGGCAAAGTTTTACTCTTTCCTAGCTTACAAGTGGTGCAATCAAGAGCAACATCAGATGATAAAAACTTCATTTTATTAATATGACCAGAATTTAACAAGGATAACAAAATAGTTGAATTGGGATGGCCTAATCTATTGTGCCACAACTGCACATTATTCCTAGAGACAACTGATAAAGCAAACAAAGACATATCTGGATTTGGTGTTACTATGTGAAGAGGAAACAAACGCCCATACTTAGGCCCCTTCACTATTACCTTCCCCGTCTCCTGATCCTGCACCACACAACCAGAGGAGGAAAAAGAAACATTGCAGTTATTATCAACCAATTGACCAACAGAGATTAAATTGGTAGAAAGATTGTTGGAACAAAACACATCATGTAAAGGTAGAGAATGAGCAATATCACCAACAGAGGTAATTGGTATGGTGGTACCATTAGCAGCATGGACCTGAATCTGCCCATCATATGGTTTAATTTTGGAGAAATTTTTGGAGGATGATGTCATATGATTGGAGGCACCAGAATCAAAATACCAGTGAGAGGGAGATTGAATTTTACCAGATATACCAAGAGTGGAAAAAGCCTGGAGAATCATCTGTTGGATCATTTCAGGGGAGACTGGAGCAGCAGTAGCAGGTGCCGAAGAAGATGTGGAAGAAGAATCAATAGTGCCAGTAGCAGTAATCGCTTGGTAAACTTTCGGATTTCTGTTTTGAGGACGTTTGCGGCATTCATTGATTGAATGTCCAGAAGCTTTGCAATAATTGCAGATCCTCTGCTTGCACTGATTTGCATAATGGCCGAAAGTTTGACACTTGAAGCACTGCACTTTACTCATATCTCTGGTTGGTTGCTTCCCCTTGGAAGAATAAGCAACATTTTCTGACGAGTTTGGTGAGTGAAAGGCAGTGGGTACAATATAGGCAACATCCATAGCACTCGGACTAGCTTGGTGGAGCATACCAGATTGCGTCAATTGTCTCTGTTCCTCTCGCAGTAATTCATTGAGACAAACATCTAGTGAAGGAGAAGGGACCCTACTCATGAGATTAGATCTGACTGATTCATACTGAGGCCTTAATTTCATAAGAAATTGGTCCCAATGAGTAGTTGCTAAAATTACTTGCAATTCAGGAAGAGCGTGTGCAGAAATATTGGCATATTTGATGTCATTTAATTCTGTCCACAAAGTCTGAAAACCAGAATAATATTCCTGAATGGAAGAAGTCCCCTGCATATAATTCGCAATTTTAAATTCTAACTGATACTGTCGAGCAGAATTTCCCTGATGATACACTATTTTTAGATATTCCCACATATCTTTGGCAGATTTGTAAGGTCTCAAATTCATGAAGAATTGTGGTTCCATGGAACCTAGAATCCAAGTTTTGACCTTAGCATCTTTTGTGTTCCATGACAGAATTTTTTTTTCATCTTCTGTTGGTTTTGGATCAGTGCCAGAGATATGGCCCCATAACTCTTTACCCTCTAGATAAAGTTCAAATTGAAAAGCCCAAAGAGGGATAATTTTTTCCATTAAACTTGATTAAGGTGATTTCAGATTTCTCCATTAGAACAACAGATGAATCAGCAGTAGAAAAATCCAGACAGCAACAGTAGTCACAGCAAAAACACAGCAGAGATCCACAAAGAACAACAGAACATGCAGAATAAACCAGCAGAAGAAACAAGAAGAATAAAGAACCACTGCATACACTAGCAGAAGAGGCCGTCAGCAAAAACTTCCGGAAAGGTGCTCCCAGCAGTAGGAGTCGTTCATGTCGTCAGGGAGGAGAACATGAGCTGGGCCCCACCTGATGATCTCTTGAGAGATCAGAGAGTGGGGATGGCTGAGCAGGATAAATACGCAACTAATGGAAGTGGATGCTAACAAATCAAATCCAGATCCAGGATTTTGTACGGCCGAGATGAAAACAGACCAAAAAAATGAATTTCCACAAGAGTGGGTAGAAGGCCTACCTCGGATGACCAATAATTGTTGCAAAAATCTTCATAAATCAGAGAATATGCAGACGACCAATATGGAGGAGTCCGCTGAGATGGGTCACGTCTGATCACAGGTGGGCCACACCTGATCTGAGATGATCAGGGAAGATCAAGGAGGATCCGACTGAAGAAAATGATCACAGATGATCACTGATAGGCTTCCAATGCTTGGAAGATGACTGAGACAATCACAGATGTTTGATTGACTGAAGAGAGAAAATTTTACTCAGCTCTGATACCATGACAGTGTGAGAGACGAACATACAAATATGCTGAATGACCTCCCTTTTGAGGGACGATTGTATTTCATATATATAGGGGCTGAATGCCCTAATTACAGCAATTAGCAGTATCTAATCAAATCCCTAATTACAGCAATTAGCAATAACTAATCAAATCAAGATCCTAAAGATTAGCAAATAAATATGTACAGATCTTTGACTAAATTACAAAGACTGGGCCTATGATACAAAAAATGGGCCTAATGGGCCTGCAAGCTTGGGCCAACATTAACAACCACTACGCTTGCCGAACCGCTATTTTGATCCTTGTAACCGACAAAATTATTGATCATATCTCCCCTCTATGGTTGATAGCATTTAATCTTATGGACGATCTCATTTAATAACTCATGTGGAGCATCATGGTTCTGTTTTTGCATTGGCCCTTCAACATGTTCCAGTCGCATTGGCATTTAATAGAATTTTTTTTTTTTTTGGTAAAAGGCATTTAACAGAAGTTAGATACACTTAAAGTTACACGTCCTAGTTGATTTCACGAATTTTGATGTTACACTTCCTACTCGATTTCACTGATTTTGATGTTATATTACTAATTTGACTAACGTGTTTAATTTTTCTTTGTTTTTTACTCCCATAGATGATTGCTCTAAAGCCACTATCAACATCAACATGCTACTTGTTTGAATTGGAGAGAAAGGGAAAAGGAGTAAAAAGGTCTAGATGCACAATGGTGAAAAGGGGAGCATCTAAAGAAGAAGAACCACAGCACGAAAGCAGCAGTAACATACAAATCCTCCCTCGAGATATAATGATGGATATACTTTCCAGACTGCCCATCTATTCTCTCTTACAGTGCACTCTTGTTTCCAAGGCATGGCGAGACACTATAAGGTGCAACAACTCTATTTTTGCCACCATGCAACATAACCGAACCATGGAGAGCGAGAACACCACCCTTAGCCTCATGTTCTTCCTAGATGATTTAGAAAAAGAAGATGATTGCACAAATCTCTATTTGATCCAAAGAGGAGAAGTGGGGGAACATCAAAAGTTAATAGTGATGGATGCACAATTCACCTGTTTCAATAGATTTTTTCGCATTATGGGAGCATGCAATGGTCTAGTATGCTTTTCTGCCTATGCTATAGGTGGTCCAGCGTTTGTATCCAATCCAATCACTAGAGAATGCTTGATGTTGCCATCAGAAGAAAGCTTATATAAATATGCCTGTATATCAGGATTCGGATTTGCTCTTGCACAGAAGGAATACAAAGTGGTGAGAATGGTGAGTAAGTGGCCAATGGAACGCATTCAAGATGATGACTCATGGAAAGCTGAGATATATACTCTAGGGACAAATGCATGGAGACAGCTGAAGAATGTCCCCGCCTTAAATGCAGCGCATCTGTTTGGTGATTTCTCCGATGTATTGGTAAATGGCTCTCTTCATTGGTTTTGCTGCCACCCCGCAAGATCCTTGCTCATCTTCTCGTTGGACATGGATCGTGAGGAGTTTGGAGTGGTGCCAGCTCCTAAATTTCGTTCTGTAGGTATTATACGATTGATGGCTTGGAAGGGGTCTCTTACCCTAGTCTGTAAGTCACGAGATTCCTATCTACAAATATGGGTGATGAAAAGATACAAAGTGAAGAGGTCTTGGACTAAACAATTCAATGTTAGATGGGCCAGTTGGTTTCACATTCGATCTAATTATTGGCCATTTGATGATGGAAGTTTTGAAGCTGACCTGAAAGTTATTGAGCATCCCCGTCTTAGAGGTTACTCTTTAAAAGAGGAAAATTTTAGAGTTATTGCTCATGTGCCAAGCTTAATTTCTCTCAAAACTATCATGGGAAAGGAAGAAAGGATGGGGGTTTTCCCAAGACTATCATTGGATGAGAAGCTTTATAATCGTAATAAGAAGTTCTGGGAATAAAACCTCTGGTACTTCTTTTTATTATAACTTGAACAATAATGTCATTTTATTTTGAGCTTTTGAGATAGTGGTTGTCTTAGTTGCTATTTTAATATATTATTTAAAAACATGTTCATGTAATTCTCTGTTTTTTTCTTCTTCAAAATGTTGGGGAAATCAGGGAAGAAAAATCTCCATAGGGGTGGTTTGATAAATTCACTTGTATAAGGAGGTTAAATGTCACATCAGCAGTAAGGGTAATATGCTGCTGGGCTTTATTTATTTATTTATTTATTTTTTTATTTTTAATTTTTTGATAATCCATGTTATCTTTCCTTCAACCCAACCTAGGAGCCTTTGGTCTTGAGCATGAGGGACATTTAATTCTGAACAGCAGTTGGCTGGGCTTTAATTCACGCCACCGGAGTTTGAATTATTTACCAGAAATCTCAGAAAACAGAGCTCAAAAACTCAGGTTTCTATGGAGAGCATTATATTCAATTTCTAAATAAGAAGCTATGAAAAAAGATTTTTAGTACTACAAATCATACTGTAGCTGAAGAGGGACTTGAATAGGAATAGGTCACAATCAGTTGAATCTGAGTTTCATCATTACTTTTATGGAAAGTATAATAATCACATGAGATATGTGAAACAAGTTGCATGGAGTACATCTCAATAGAACGGTTGAGAACTCCCTAAATTAAAGGTTATTTGAGACCTTAGGTGACTGACATTTTGCTTCCCATTTTCTTTCCCATTCGAAACAAAGCCAATTTCTCTTTACGTGGATTGAAATAGAGGTCGCCAAAATAATTTCCAAATGCTCTAATTAAATGCGTTTTGAACCAGTTTTAACTTTTTAGACAACAAGAGGTTTAAAATAGACTTCCCAAACGGGTACATAGTTTATTAAAAAGATGTGAGTGGATCTCTAAAATTTGTCTCTGGGACTCAATTGACACTCAATTTTGCAAACAATTGCAAAATTGAGTCTCAATTTTGCCAATGGACACTCAATTTTGCTAACAGTTGCAAAATTGAGCCTCAATTTTGCCAATTGAAATTGCATCTTTCATAGAGAAGGATTATCTATTGGCATTTATAAACACCATGTTTCTTTGCTAGAGTTTTTGAATTTAGTCATCTAAAAAGTCAGAAATGTCCTTTTGAATTCTCTAAATCCATCCTCCGTATGGGTCTATTTCTTTAGTGGAAATCCAAGAAATCAAATTTATAGATTTTAACAAAAGCTGTCCGTGACTGTTTCTTTACAGGAACTCAGAGATTTTTTGTTGAGGGGATTTTAAATTTCTCGAAGATGGTGGAATTCATGAATCCGCTTTTATACTTAAGTGTTCAGAAATCCCACCAAAAAGCAAAGGACTAGAATTCTAGAAATTCCAAAGGTTATTTGAGACCTTTTAGGTAGCAGAAATTTTGCAATTATGGTGAAGAAATATGACATTTACAAATGCTAAAGGACAAGTCATTATATCATGTCATGAAGTCCCCAGCACATCAAATTCTTGTCAGAAGTTTTAGTAAAGAAGTAAACCCTCATGAATCCTCCTCTCCACTTGTCATACAAAAACGCTGGGTGGGTTTAAAATCACCATGGGGCAACTCTGTCTGGGAACGGGCAGATTGTGCATATGCATGGCAGGTTGCCCCATGGTGATGTAATGGACTGTGGTTGGTCCACTCAAAGCCACCGTGGGATAAAACCTCACCAGATCCGAACTCGTGTAATAAATATTCATTGATGGGGCAGGGCCAACTATGCAATTCAACCCGCTCAAAAAGGCCACTTTCCCATGCAACATTACAAAGCTAGGTGTCTATTTTGGGCAGACTATAATCAGATTGATAACGTCCAAATCACATATTATTAATAGTAATGAAAAAGAACCAGAGTAAAAAAAAAAAAAAAAACATAAAACCCCAGCCTTGTGCATGAATGTCCTGCCAACATAAAATTGAGCGGATCCGGATCTCCATTTTCGTCCAAAAAGTGGAGTCCTATCTGGCCAAATCAGGGGGTGACGCGTGGGGTGGAGGTACCCCGCATGTGGCGACCCCTGATCCCCTGTTTGGATGAAACAGGGGATCCGTTTCCAAATCGAGCAAACATGCATCGCGTTACATTACAGTGGGGCCCACCTTTTCTTCTAATACAAATTAAGCAGCTAAAAACAAAATAAAAACCCTTTCTCAACATAGGTTAGATTATAACCTCCTCAAATCTTAATCTAATCTAAAAGGAGTGGATCGGTCCCACTGTATGATTGGATTAATTTTAAGGTGGGCCACGGCCACTCGATTGGACTTGCGATCTCGAAGTGGGTCCCACTGAAAGAGAAAGAGGAAAGAAGAGAAGAGATGAGGCGGTGGCATAAACGTGATTAAGACGAAAACGGAGGTGAATTGTTAAAGGAGTAGTTGTACAAAGCGCAACTATAAAAGCCTGTTAACTGTCACTGCCTGAAAGACATTCCCATTTCTCATTCGCTCTCTCACTCACTCTCATTCGATCCAAACCCGCTCTGCAATTCCTTAAGTCTTCCTCTCCTCCTCCTCTCCTTCAATGGCATCTTCCTCTCCTTCTTCTTCTCCTTCCGATATTAAAATGGGCGAAACCCTAGACTCCATGCCCTCTGCTTCCACCGATACTAAAATGACCGAAACCGAAACTGTCGTTTCTTCTTCTTCAATGCCTACTTCTGATACTAAAATGGCCGAAACCCTGCACTCCACGCCCTCTTCTTCTTCTTCTTCTTCCGATACTAAAATGTCCGAAACCCTAGCTCCTGCTTCTGATGTTAAAATGGCCGCCGAAACGCTGGAATTCAAGCCCTCTGCTTCTTCCGATGTTAAAATGGACGTGGACGCCGAAGCAGAAAAGGCGAGAATCATAGCTGATATGATGGCTCGAAGCCTGTCTGATCATTATAAGCAAGAGGCGATAAAGCTATGGCGAGTCCAGTCTACGCTACTTGAGATGTTGTCGGATCGGGGTTACAAACCGGAAAAAGAAATTGAGATCTTCAAGGATCCGGATGACCAAGCGGAAAAGAAGAAGGAGACGGATACGGAAGAAGAAGATAAAAAGAAGGAGATGATGAAGAAGAAGGAGGCTATGGAAGCGTTTGTCAACAAGTATGGGAAGAAGAAATTCGATAGGAAAGTTCTGAATTCTATTTTCGTGAAGAAGAATGAACCAGCTTACAAGGTGAATTCTACATTCTTGGATTTCTAATTTCATGGATTTTTTGTGGTTTCTATGTATGTGTGTGTGTGTGTGTGTGTGTAGTTTGATTTGGATGATTCATTTGTTTTCTTGATCCGTTCATGCATATTTAAAAGATAATTTATCTGTTTGTTCTTGAAGAATTTATAAGTTCCTGGATTGAATTTCATAGATTTCTGTCTTTTGTATGGTTTGATTTGGATAATTTGTGTCTGTAGTTTGGTTTTGGCTCATTGATATGTTCTTTGCCTTCATTATCTGTCTGTTCTTGAAACAATTATAAATTCTTGGATTAAGTTTCATAGATTTTGTATCTTTTGTATGGTTTGATTTGGATAAGTTGTCTGTGTAGTACTGTAGTTTAGTTTTGCCTGATTGAAAGGGGTCCACGAAACAGAAGGAAAGACTAGATGAGTCCTTGTTCTATGTTATGCAATGTAAATTTCTATATTAAGGTGGTTGAATTTACATATCTAGGAGTTTATTGGTCAATGGCAAAAATGCATTATAAGAGGAATTTCATTTTTGCAATAGATGATGGGAGGAGGAATACTCAGATGGATAATAAAGACATTCAGAGCCACTGTTTAAATCATTTCAAAGAATTTTATCAATCTAACAGTCAAATGGGTGATCTGATGGATGTTCTATTGAGAATTACCATCTTTCCTTGGTCAGAGGATAACAGTTCGGGACAATGATTTGCTTTTACAGATCTCAGCTGAATTGGAGAATTAGAATGTCATTTTTTTCAATTAATCCAATCAAGGCACCTGGCCCAGGTGAATTCTCTGCGAGTTTTTATCAAAAGTTTTGGGAACTTATAAAGAGGGACATCATTAATGGAGTTATATATTTCTTCAGTACGAACAATCTCTCCGAACAAATCACAGAGGTTACTATAGTCCTTATTCCAAAAATGGAATAATGCGACTCCTCAAACACATGGGCCACCAGTTTGTGGGTCATTAACAGATCATGGTGCTTCTATATTTTGCATCAAGTTAATTTTCCTTAATACAATATCAGATTTGGCGAGATTTTCTCTTGGTTTCCTAATCAAGTGTTTTGGTTGGTCTGATCTCCTCAACATAGACAAAGGGTCCTACAGATTAGATGGTGAAAGCATCGTTTTCTTACTAATCCTGTCTGCCTTATCTTCTTAACCATCTATATCATGGCAATGATAAAATTGGTATCTCCGATCTGGGAGATTTATTCGTTGCTGGTCAAGGATGCAAAGAAATTTAGATCTTGATGCATTTGGACCATAATTTGTTCTATATTCTCTTAATTCATTGGTGATACAGCTGCTGGTTTACTTCTAGTATAAGCAGCTAGTGAGGCCCTGCAGGTGCAATTCTAACATATAGATTAAGGGAAATGTAGTTGACATTATACGTTGTTAATTATGTTACAAATGTTGAAACATTTGATAAGTGTGGAAAATATTTATCTTATGTTATATATGCAAAAATGATTAATATATGATTCATTGGTTTCCTTCCCACCAATCAAATAAGGGGTTATAGATGTTGTCATGCATGTAAAAAGTGAATCAATTCATACATACAGAAGGGGAAAAACCATTGTAAAAATAAGCATATGTTGTATGAAGGAATGAACTCGTGAAAGAAGAATTCAATGATACCACTTTGGAAGGAGACTCCCAGATTATCATGATCGGTTGAGAATAATCTAAATCTATCATGGAAACTCATGAAGATCTCAGAGATGATTGAGAGACTTCTCTAGCTCTTCATGGAAGGTCTCGTCCTGCGGGTGACAAGGTAGCCAAGTGGCATACCAATTAGCAAAGCTATTTACTTACTTTCCTTAAAGAATTTATTTCTGAATTCTGTAATTTGAAAATAGAAAGAAGATTAATAATTTTTGCCTATTTATCAGGACCTATTGTTTATCGAATAGGTAGTTGCAATTAATCTGGGTGACCAACTGATTGGCCATCTCATGTTTTTGTTGTTAATCTACTTTGCTATTTCTAATAATCATTCTATCTGCTTCTCTGTTTTTGCCCTTTTGGATCAGATATGCGTTTTCTTCTATGAGGGGATTACTGCTAAGAAGCTTAGATCTTGCTTGGAGTATTTACGTTCTGTAAAAGCATCTAGAGGAATAGTGGTGGTTGAAAAAGCAGTACCAGAAAAATTCAAATCCTTCGTGGAAGAAAATTTTAATGCAGATATTGGTTCTTATCGTTTTGAGCTTTTTCAGGTTAGTTCTCCATTTACCTTTGATTTTTTTTTTTTTTTTTAACTTTTTTTTACCTTCAATGGCAACCTCAATGATATTTTACCCTTGGTTCCCTTTTATAGGAAGCGGAACTAGTGGTAAATGTTTCAAAACATGATAAAGCTCCTAAGCATGTATTGCTTAGCAGTGATGAGAAGTGCAAGCTGCTAGAGCGTTACAAGGTGAAGGAAACACAGGTCTGTTCTCAAGGAATCTGATAATAAAACACAATTAATTTGTCGAACTTGAGTCTTATATATTTTTTCATGAATTACAGCTTCCAAAGATACTCGTCACCGATGTTCAAGCGAGGTACTTAGGTGCATGCCTTGGACAAGTCATCAGGATTATTCGTCCAAGCCCAACTGCTGGACAATTTGTTGCAGTATACCGCTTCGTTATACCTACTCCTCCTCCACCGGAGTAACAGGACTCTCATTTTTTTTTTTTTTTACTTACCATGTGACACCTTGGACTCCATTTTTTCATCTACCTGATTGACATTTACTGCTCCTCCACCGGAGTAACAGGACTCTCATTTTTTTTTACTTACCATGTGACACCTTGGACTTCTTTTTTCATCTACCTGATTGACATTTACTGCTTGACCTTTAATTGATTACTTACATGATGTTGCTGCTTGACTTTTAATTGATTACTTTCATGATGTTGATGGCGTTGATGGTGGTGAGGTCCCTCCTCTCTTCAAGGTTTCTGCAGTCATGGGCACGCTTCCATGGAATATTTTGGTCCTTTTGGTGTTTCTTTGTTCGATCTCTGCGGCAGGAAGTTTTGTGTCCTGATGTTCCTTTATTTCTGTTTGACTGTGCTGTTTCTTTTTTGCTCTGGTTCTTTTGCCATGTTGTGGTTGGAAAATAAATTGTAAATTTCCCTTCTGTCAGTCCACTTCTAAGGAAGAGGCAGATCCTCTGAGGCTTTGACTTATATTTTATAAAGCCCAAATGAAAATAGCAGAATTAGAAAGTGAGGCCAAAGTTTTGAAAATCTAAGCTGCTCAAAACAAATTCCCTCCAAGTGCACAGGGTATCCTCATATTCTACTTTAATAGGAGTTGGTGACGTATCCTCAGAGTAAAGTTGACCGTTTGATAAATAATATGATTAATGAATATACATAATGTTGTGTTAGCTACATTTTTAATAAGATGGTCAATTTTATGGTGATACAAACTACTATTGGAGTAAAATTTGTCGATACCCCCATATATTGCAGGGGCATTTATTTAAACAACCCAGATCTTCAATGGGGGGTACCACTCTTGAATTCTACTCCTTCAACTTAGGAATTCTCCCAGTCAGCCTGTGAGGATTCAGACCCAGTTGGGTACTTACCATTCAGATTTCCTGGCTCAATCTTGGGCCTGGGTACCAAATTAATCAGAATGCTGAATATTTTGTAAATTTATATCCTCCAAAAGTACAGCGGACCGGAATTTACACTGCTTAAATAATGGTTATTTGATGGTGATTTTTGAAAATTCATCTTTTATCTTCAACTTTAACTACTTATGGTATGAGTCCTATGTATTTTTATGCAAGCCCTAAATGGTTTTTAAGCTTAGCCAATTGAGAAAGTTGTGCAATTGAAGTCAACTTTAAAATTTGGTATTCTAACTAATGTTGTGAGCCTTGGTTCTCGAAGGCCAACAAGTCTCTAGTATCATTTTAAGTTCGGATCAATTAAGATGCAGCAGCTCCATCAACTCCTAGCTCTCTCTTTTCTTATTCTTCTATTTTACATGTTGCCCACTTTTTATTGGTTCATCTGTAAAAATGAATGAAAAACTAGGAATACTTCAATAGAATGAAGGTCATATGCGACCCAGGTTTTAAACGAATTCAATTAAGAAGGAATTCCTATCTACCGCCTCAGTTCACCTGCGGTCTTTCCCTCAAAAAACTCACCAAGCATATGATCTAGATCCTCTGCCTTGTATCGAATGTATTTCTGAGGATTCTTCCTATTCTCGATCATAGGCCTGAAACATAAGGAGCAATATAATCAAATATAGAATCAAAATATGCAGAAAAATTATGATATGTAGGGACATCAGTGGAAGATAATCATCTGATATAATATGTATATAATTCTTTAAAAAAAAAAAAAAAAGGTAATTGTACTATCCACATGTGAAAAAAAGATAATCCACCATAGGTCCATTATAAGGAAAGTACTAGCCTCCCGCCATCTTGAGAACGGCTGTTCCCCACGGAGGGCTTTTATTTGTCTGTTTACGAGATATGGATCTTCTTAGGATAGTGTTGGTGAAACGGGGTGGGGGCTCACTCCCCAAGGACAGCCCGCCCACAATGGTTTTCATGCAATGCTAATTGGTAGGTCACACTTAACTAAAATGGGGATTTAGTATCCCCAAGGACTTGCCTCATGTATTTTAGAAACCAAAGCTAATCGGGAGTCGTAAATTATTTGGTATGAGATGTCTAGATAATAATGAATGATGGGGATCATAGATAGTTAGTCTTGACCTTTATTATGACCAACTTTGATCCGCACCAATCTAAGTAGCATTCGCACTCCCCACGGAGGCATGCCCTAAAGGATTGGAATTCCAATGTATTCTAAATTTAGTGGTTAGAGGATTCCCACGTGAATTTGGTAGAATACTAAACCCTTATGTCATTTATATTCTTTGATTGAATGTATGACTATGTGCTACAGATTTTTCCAGCATGAATTCGAATAATTTCAATCCACTTGCGACCATCATCAACCAGAATAAGTTGGTGGCATCCAACTATGCAGACTGGAAACAGAACCTGGATATTGTCCTGACTGCTTCGGGATACAAATATGTCCTTACCATTCCCCCCCCCCCCCCCCCGATGAGCCTGGGCCAGATGCACCACAGGACGAAAATGACCTTTACAGCAAATGGGCCAAAGATGATGAGATGGCCATGTGATGCAAGTGCAATGTTGTTTTCAAAAAACAAACTAGTTTAGCTATGGTTCTAATGTAATTGAAAACAACAAAGAAGAATTCAACCAATTAAATGAATCATGCTATAAAATTAATCAAAGATTTTGACAAAGCATGATTTAAGAAATTTGAAACAAACTTGGTTTGAATCAAGGTGAAGAATCCAATACAACTTAGATCAAAGATTAAATGTAAGTAATGGATTCAACACGTCATAGTTATCATGCTAAAATTCATTTACCAATAATTTAAACAAAGCAAGTAACATATGATTAGGAAAAGTAAAGCTTACTTCGTGAATTAACTCAATGGAACCAAGCTTTAACTTTCCAAATGACCCCTTAGTCTCTCTTAGCTCATTCCCCTTTTTTGTCCCCAAACACCTCAAGGATGGCTTAAATGTTCCTCTCTTTGGCCATGAATGAACTTCATTTTAAACCCAAAAAACAGCTAGTCCCCGATCGACCTAGTACCTTACCTAGTCGACCTAGTGAACAATGAACAGAATTCTGACCGTTAGAGAGCCAATGGCTCTTTTCCTGACCGACCTTCTGTGGAGGGCCTGTCGATCGACCACACAGTGGGTCGACCGAGTCACTGTGAAATTTTCCCAAAAATGAGGCTTTTCAAAGTATTTTTCTAGGGGGAAAAGTTCTTCTCCTGTGAGCATCGTGGGCTATGGAATCAAGCCTGGAAACATGTTTTAAATCAATCTAAGAGTTTTAAAAACATGAAACCTAAAATGCTTAAGATGATTTGAAACTTTTAAAACCATTGGCTTGCTTGATTCATAAAACTTCTTTTTCAAACTTAATGCATCCAAGTTTTAAATCCAAAACATGCATGAATCATTATTTTTAAAAGTCTTAAAAACAACGCATGTGAAAATCAAGATTTCAAGTTTTTCTAAATCAATGCTCTTGTGAAAATTCAAATGATGATTAAAATGATAATGCATCCATCAAAATGCAAAACACAAAATCCCTAACAAGGTTTACGACCTACAGCAGATCCGCCTAGAATCACGATCGAACTGCCAGAAGCACGGGTCTTGGCCTTAAACGACCTTGAAGCCCCTGCAATGCGTTCCTAACCCTAAAATAGCTTGAAACACATTTCAAAGCAAAACCTGTCTCAGAATATCCTAAAATGTGCTTTTCGGCCTAGAATCGTATCAAACGCATCGCAAACCAAGAGACCAAATAGTAACACCCCGAGACGCCCAAGAATCATCCAACACGTGTTCTTATCCAAATATAGGCTATTGATTGCATGAGATATGATTACAGACGGAAACGGGGCTGAATCCTACGAGATTAGTTCTTAAGCCCTAATTTGCCTGAAACCCATTTTAAAGTAAAGAAACAGTCACAGTATTTTCCAGAGCGTGTCATTCAACCGCGAGTTGCGCAAAACGCGATTTACAACCTACATTTTCCCAGAGACGCCTAAAATCCAAAACAAACTGTCCGAAGGACGCGTTTCGGTCTTAAAAAACCTCGAATCCCACGTATTTCGTTCCTAGCCCTCGAATCAAGTGAAACTCATTTTAAAGCAAAACGCAACTCGAAATATCTTAAAATGCGTATTTCAGCCTAGAATCGTAAGAAATTCATCTCAAACCAAAAGTGGAGACAACACCCCCCCTTAAATGCCCTAGAATCATTAATGACGCGTTTTTATCAAAATATAGGCTATTGATTGTAAGAAATACGGGTTTCACTCAAAAACGGCTCTAAACCCCACGAGATTAATTCTCAAGCCCAAATTTGCTTGAATCACGTATTAAAGGAAAAAGGCTTCCCAGGACTTCTTAGAGCGCTTCTGTCAACCGCGGACTTCGTGAAACGTGGTATGGTGCCAGTGTTTTCCTAGACCCACCTAGAACCTGGTTTCATAATAAGATAGATATGCAACTGCTCGAAGCACGTGGTTTAGACCTAAACAACCCTAATGCCCATGTAATGCGTTCCTTACCCGTGAATCGCCTGAAACCCTTCTTAAAGCGAAAAAGTGTCTTAGATTATCATGAAATGTGTATTTCGGGATGGAATCGTTGTAAACGCATTTCGAAGCAAAATAGTAGACCATAATACCCTCAAATGACCTAGACTCATCCGGCACGCGCTATTATCAAAATACTCGTTATATTGATCACACAAGATTCTTTTGTCAGTCAGAAACGTGGCAGAATCCTGCGAGATTAGCTCTGAAGCCCTAATTTTCCTGAAACCCGTGATATCAAAGAATTTTCCAGAGCGCGTCTCCAAACTATGAATAACGTGAAATGAGGTTTACAACCTACAGTTTCGCAGATCCGCCTAGAATCATGAACAAACTGTCTGAAGCACGGGTCTTGGTCTTAGACGACCTTGAAACCCCTGCAATGCATTCTATGGTTCTAATGTAATTGAAAACAACAAATAAGAATTCAACCAAGTAAATGAATCATGCTATAAAATTAATCAAAGATTTTGTCAAAGAATGATTTACGAAATTTGAAATAAACTTGGTTTGAATCAAGGTGAAGAATCCAATACAACTTAGATCAAAGATTAAATGTAAGTAATGGATTCAACACATTTACCAATAATTTAAACAAAGCAAGTAACATATGATTAGGATAAGTAAAGCTTACTTCGTGAATTAACTCAATGGAACTAAGCTTTAGCTTCCCAAATGACCCCTTAGTCTCTCTTAGCTCATTCCTTTTTTTTTTCTCCAAACACCTCAAGGATGGCTTAAATGTTCCTCTCTTTGGCCAGGAATGAACTTCATTTTAAACCCAAAAAAATGCCCAACGGCTAGTCCCCGACCTGGTACCTTACCCAATCGACCTGGAAATAACAGTCACAATTCTGACCATTAGAGAGCCAACCGCTCTTTTCTCGATCGACTTGCTGTGGATGGCCAGTCGACCGACCACATTGAGGGTCGACCGATTCACAGTGAAAATTTCCCAAAAATAAGGCTTTTCAAAGTATTTTTCTAAGGGGAAAAGTTCTTCTCTTGTGAGCACCATAGACAGCTCTGGGAAAATGTCGGCTCCAAATAGCATTTCACACAATTTTAATCCGTTTCTAACTGATATACACATTTTATTATATTCAGAGATACTTTTCTCTCTAAAATGGGTTTCAAGCGAATCTGGGGTTAGGTACGCTTAAATGGGATTTAGGGTTGTTAAGTCCGAAACGCAGTTTGAAAGGGGTTCTATAAGGCTCTAGGAAAATGATGTCTCCAAACTGTATTTCCAACGGGTTCATCTCATGGGTCCACCAATACTAATTCCTTATTTAGAACCCTTTCTAAAATATTAAATTGATTTGACCAATTACTATAACTGTTGTGTTTGGATCAGATTTTGGAAAAAAATAAAAATGCTAAATAAAGTAAGCAACCATGCAAATATAGAAACTCTAAATAAAACAAGTATCCATGCCAAATTAGAAATTCTAATTTTAGTAAGTCATCTCTTCCACGTGGCCCAATGCGGAAAGATGTCTAGGACTTCTTCATCTTCCAAACTCTTTGGGATTCCTCAAACTCTTTGAGTAACTCCCAACTCTTTGGTCAAGAGTCCATCATCACCATCATCTTGACTTGAAAGCCACCGGAATTTACAAATAATAAAAATTAAAAAATACATAAGATTCATATACCTAAAAAATTGAGATTTACATGGCAATCTATTGGAAATAAAATGGGCTTAGGGAAACCATCATGCCTTGCCCTTTTGCTGGTAAACCAAGAAAACCATGATGCCCTTTACAAGTTTCCCAATATAACCAATAATAATAACAAAAATTGAAACTTGTGGGGCCACATGGAGAGGACAACAACCTCCAAGGTTAGTATCACATACACAATAGGAACTAGGGCTAAGAAGGTGCCATTCATCATAATGAAAAACTCGAATTGTCAAAACAGATAGCGGTCTTGCGCACTCAAGCGGAGATGAACCCGCTTGAGCAGGCCAAAAACCCAACCCCAAGATCTAAAACCCTAATCTCATGCATTAAGATCAAATAATCCATCAAGAAGATAGATCAAGAAACAAACAAGCACAACTAAATCTACTAAAAAAAATAGATAATAGATATATACCTCTGGAGCTTGGTTGCGCTCAAATCGAGAAGTTGAAAACTTGATCTCTACAAAAACTCTTTTCGCATATTTTGATCTCCTTTTCCCTTTGTGTTCTTCCACGCTATAACCCTCTTAGAAAACTTCTCAAGAAGAATGTGGGATCTCCACGTAGAAGAAAACCTAGCACTCTTGTAGGAAACAAGAGGGGATAGAAGAGGAAGAGAGAGAAACTTAATCAACCGCCCTATACGTCATTAGTAGCAAGAAATTGTTTCCTTTTTTGATAAGGAGAACTATACAAATCCATGTCCTCATAAGAGAAAATTAAATTTTCCTAAATAAGGAGAACTATACAAATTCATTTGTCCATAGTAAACGTTGATAGTGAGTTAGTGATCCTTAGCTACAAAAAAAAGCCTACCACAATGGATTAGCTAAACAAATTGAACCTACAACAATGAAATAGCGAACTCCAATAGGTGGTGAGTGAAATGCACACTACAAACTTGAATTATTAGATGAGCTGCGAACTAAGTAACCATTGATTCATCTAGTAGCAAAGGAAGAAGCAAATAACTATTAAATTTCAAAAAGTATAATAAATTATCATACCTGGCTCAATCTCTCCAATCAAAGGGTTAAAACTGACATCTAAGAATACATTACTCAAGGAATTATCTAGATCGATAATGGCCACACTATGTAGGAAGGCTATACCTCTTTCTATTTTAAATTTCCAATAGCTTTGACCTCAAATGATCAAGATTGTCAGTCTTTTTTTTTTTTTTTTTTTTTTTGTTGCAGAGTACTCATAGTTTTCAGGTATAAATCAAGAAGCCAGATTTTAGTCCTGTATAATAGGGGACGGTTGGTCATTTGCCCTTATCTAACAAACATAAGCACTCTTTCAAACTGAAAATTAAAGTCATTATAATATAACATTAAACTGGAATGAAAAAAGAGCCCTTATCTAACAAACATAAGCACACTCTTTCAAACTGAAAATTAAAATCATTATAATATAACATTAAACTGGAAAGAAAAAAAGAGTAATATAGTAGACCTATTTTCAACTGAGGTTGACATCATTAATGTCATTCAAATCTTTTGTATCCAAATTATCAGCATCAAGAAAATACATCTATAAAAAGGGTTTTTTTTTTTTTTTTTTTTTTTTTTTGCGCGGCCACAACATTACCAACGAATCAATCTATAATTCACAAATCCGTTTCATGGAGTATATTGTTCAGTCAATCTTATTTTTTCTGCGGGGTTGGGCAGCAAAGGCCATCCACCAATCTCAAATTAGTGGTTGCTAGCAAAAAAAAAAAAAACTAAATGCATGAACAAAACCAATTCAATAAAAAGGATCAAATAAATCATAAATCCAAACAACAACCCTCAATAATACACACCAGATAAGAAAAAACCCCCAAAGGGCACTTCTCCACTCAACAGCATCTTCAGTCATCCCCATCTCCAATAATAAAACCCCAATAAAGACACTTCTCCACTCAATTCCCCTCCTCAGTTTCCAAACACATATTTCTCCGTTTCCAAACCTATATTGAATCTGCAGCAGATCTTTACACATCCAAAGACAGCCTAAACAACTAAAATCATCTATCCACAACAAAACCAACCCACAACAGGAAATCACCATTAACCACATAAATTAAAAAAATTAAAGCTATTAAAAAATTAAAAAAAAAACCTCAATCAGTGATTTGAACCATCAGATGAAGCGAGGGGAAGACAGACCTAGAAATATTAGACGTCGCAGTGACGAATCCACAAACAATAATGGTGAAGCAACGCAACGAAAGGCACTGCATCGGATGAGATTGGGGTTGCATGCATGTGCAATCAGGCAGGAAAGAGGAGAGGAAAGAGGAGAGGAAGATAGACCTGGAAATATCAAACGAGGCAATGACGAAACCAGAAACAACGGTGAAGAGCAAAAGGAATTGCATAAAAATCGGGTTGCATGTATGTGGGCCCACTATGAGATCTTCTTTAAAGACACCTTGCATGTAAGGGGCCACAGGTAACATTTGAGTAGGCAAATTCAATAAGACAAAGAATTGAATTAAGGCCAAGGGGAACATCAATGCAAGATTTCGAAAAGGCAGAATTTTGAATAAGTAAAAACATTAAAGATGGAGAATTACCCATAGAAAGAGCTTGAAACTGAGGTCCTCTTAAAATCCTATTGTTTCTTTGGAAATGGATGTTATCTTAGGACTTGAAAATCCAATAGGCAATGTTATAGTTTAATAAGAAGAATATCCAAGCCATACTGACCTCTGCAATATAGGCAAAACATTCTCTAGATACTAGTTCGTTGAAGCATGAACAAGTTCGCTCGAATGGCCAGTGGCATAATACTCTCTCGTGCTCCACGCTCAAATCCATATAAGTGTCAGGATCCTTAGCCTCGCACTCAAAAAAACATAATACACAGCTTAGGCCAACTATACCAATTAAGTAATCATTGATAAATGCTCAATGACATTCCAACATAGATTGCCAACATACACGTGGATTGAAGCAAACAAACAAGAGTCGTATGGAAATAAAAAAATTGATGTTTGTTATTTGTGGTAAATACAAAGTCATGCCAGTAATTCTTTGTATGTTCTCTAGTGAATCCATCTTTGTTATGAGATAAGGTTCTCACCAAAACAACGTTAGTTAGAACCCTCTCTAAAAAAACAATATCATAATTAAACTGCAATCTAAGATCACCTATTTTCTCTCTTCCAAATTTCTTTTTTAGAGTCAAATCAGCATTTTAAATTACTTAAGCAAACACCTAATAATCTAAAATTCAAGAAATAAGAAAATTAAATTTAGTTTAATATAATTAAGATTACCAAGAAACCTTATGTAAAAATACTCAAAGTCGCTATGGGACCCTTTCTCAATCAACATTAAATTCAAAGAAATGGCCATCATCTGAGTACAAGGGGCATAAGAAAACTTAGTTTGGCTACTAGTTTCTGAAGTATATATATGGCTACAATCAATTACCACCATATACATCCATCATGGCCCATCAATTACTAAAATAAAGTAAGAAAACAACGGCAATCGATTTTTCGCGTAGAATGCAATGATGCAAAAAATCTATATGAGTATAATTGTGAATTTTAAGAAAATTAATGCGATAGAATAATTTCATGAAAATCATGTAGTTTAATGAATTTTGACCAATTATGACTTGAATTCCAACATTGAACGCTGGAATAAAATTCAACGAAATCAAGTTATCCTAAATAAGTCCATAAATCTACATGAAATAATGACAATATGAAGCAATTTCATGGACTCATCACACCCTCTGACCAGCATTTTACAAAAGATGTGAAAGGGTAAAGTTAACTAACCTAACCTAACCTAACCTAAAAATACAAAAGAAAACTAAAGCAGAAAAACAAAAGCCACTTTCGTTGGCACTCTCAACTGCATTTAGCGTATGCAATAAGCCCTAATACCCCTAGGCTACTCTAGTAGACGAATTGTGCTTCGTGAAGTTTTGTCGTGAATATACCCACAAAACTCAAAAAACTAAAGAAATCAAAAGAAACTCTCCCAAAAAATAAAATTATAAACGTTGGATACTCTCGATTCTCGGAATAGTCAAAGAAAAGACAAATTCGAAATACGGTTCACCAATCTCATCTTTGGAAAGAAATTTTCAAAATCATGCTAAATATGATCGTGCACGATAAGAAAGTACATATACATCAAAAAATAAGTGTTAAATGCTCCGCTAGAACCCTCGTGAAAACGACTCAATCAAATAATCCGGTCCACCTAGACTTAGCAAAAAAAAAGGATTTCCTCTCAAGGCATCATGATGGCTTTCGCACTATTGTTTTTCAAAAGACCGTGAAATTTCAGTAAAAAGCTTCTCTCTTTCTTTTTTTTTTTTTTCTTTTCTCTTGATTTTTTTCCTTTTCAACGGTCCCCAATGATAGGCAGCCCTTTTCACATTCCCGAATCAAGGGTGTACCCGAATTAAGGAAACCATGATGGCTTTCGCACTATTGTTTTTCACAAGGCCGTGAAATTTCAAAGACAAGCTTCTCTTTCTTCTTTTTTCTTTTCTCTTGATCTTTTTTCCTTTTCAACGGTCCCCAACAACAGGCAGCCCTTTTCATGTACCTGAATCAACGGTGTACTCGAATCAAGGCAACCATGATGGCTTTTGCACTATTGTTTTTCAAAAGGCCGTGATTTTTTTTCCTTTTCAATGGTCCCCAACAATAGGCCGCATTTTTCATGTACCCGAATCAAGGGTGTACCCGAATTAAGGCAACCATGCCTTTTCATGTACCCGAATCAAGGCAATCATGACCGCTTTCACACTATTGTTTTTCAAAAGGCCGTGATTTTTCTTCCTTTTCAACGGTCCCCAACAATAGGCAGCCCTTTTCATGTACCCGAATTAAGGGTGTACCCAAATCAAGGCAACCATGATGGCTTTTGCACTACTGTTTTTCAAAAGGCCGTGAAATTTCAGCGACAAGCTTCTCTCTTTCTACTTTTTTCTTTTCTCTTGATTTTTTTTTCCTTTTCAACGGTCCCCAACAATAGGCAGCCCTTTTCATGTACCCAAATCAAGACAACCATAATGGCTTTCGCACTATTGTTTTTCAAAAGGCCGTGATTTTTTTTCCCTTTTCAACGGTCCCCAACAATAGGCAGCCCTTTTCATGCACCCGAATTAAGGGTGTACCCAAATCAAGGCAACCATGATGGCTTTCGCACTATTGTTTTTTAAAAGGCCGTGAAATTTCAGTAACAAGCTTCTCTCTTTCTTCTTTTTTCTTTTCTCTTGATTTTTTTTCCTTTTCTACGGTCCCCAACAATAGGCAGCCATTTTCATGTACCTAACTTAATTCACTAATTTGTGGAAAAATCCACTCAGATGAACCAAGAAACCTATAAAACTAAGGTTTGGTTTTCCTTCATATATTCAATCAAGTCGTTAAAAGAAGGGAAATCAAAATTTCACATTTAAAGGTTTTGAAAATGTATACGAACTGTGTAATGCGAAAGGATCAAAATTTAGCACTTTTTCAAAAAGATTTCCGCAAACAAAAACTCTCTTTTGTCTAAATTTTGAGAATTCTAAAATTCAAGCTATCTTCCGTTTATTGAAAATCCTCTTTAAAAAATTCTCTTCAAAAAAATCTAAAAACCCAAAGATAAACAACAAAAATTCTGGAAAGAAATTTAAAAAACTTACTAAATATTGAAAATAAAGCAAAAGGTGTGTGAAAAATTTGTCTAAAAATAGAAAAGCATGCTTGTCCCCACCCCTCAACCTATGATGAACATCATCCTCATGTTATGCATGCAATGCAAAAGAATATAAAACATGAGGAATAAAAATACAAGAGGGTAAAGTGAAGACACCGGAGAATGTGAAGCTTTTTTTAACCTTATCAATGGTTAGACAAAACCCACAAGAACAAACAAAAAGAAAAAGAAATTACCCTACTGGCAACACAACTTGGAATCCACCTGGATCCCAAAAAAAATTTAGTTGTATGCCCATTGTTACAAAGCTTTGCTGGCTATTTGCCATGCCCATAGCTGTCCAAACTGTGCAATTACCCGATTAAATTAAATAATTCAGCTTGAATTGCAATTTTTCTCAAATGGTGATATTTGCATTAAGTAGAGAGATGATGTTACATCAAAGGGCATAAAAAGCTCAACACCAAAAGGACAAAATTATAAAAGTACTATCGATCTGGTCTAAAAAGAAGATTCATACTTGAGAGATTTCAGGTTAGGTCCTCTAAGTAACCGGGAGATGAAGGATTGGTTGGTCATTCAACCTCAGTACATATGTTATGGTACCATATGTCTTCGGTCAATTTCTGGTTTATACATAATAATAACAAAGAAAATACAAATAATAAATTGAAAAATGAAAACAATGCTCCATGATGAGAAACAATGATCCGTCACAAAATAATGTTCACACAAGACCCTATAGAAAGCATAATTCTCAATAACTATATAGAACTGCCATTGAAGGTATTAACTTAATAGATCATAAAAGAAAAGACATGCTACAAGTGAAACAGTTAGAGAACAAAGAGTAGTCCATAAATCAAAGGGATCTCGGATATCCAAAGACATGAAGTAGAATAGGAACACATTTACATTCGATACTAGAATGTCAGTACCATGAGGGAGAACATCAAATTGAAGCCCAATCAAACAATAAACCACCAGGCACCTTACAAACATTTGGGAGCATGCATAGGCAGTCATTAAATGAGACGTGGCAGTAAAAAAGTTCTTGGATCAGAAATTTTCAAGGAAAAAAAAAATTAGGAAGGATCACAAAAGTTTTCTCCAAATGAAGACATTATTTCACCGAAGTTTCCTATTATGTATCAATCATTTAAAATCAATCTGAGCTATATGTCTCTCATTTTAGAATGTTTTAAAGCCAACAAATGAAGAAGAATATCATCTGTAGATAGATGCATTGAGGAGACACCTATTGTAGAGTTCCCTCCAACATCTACTTTGTCATCCACTCATCTGTCAAGTATGTTACAAAGCAAACAAAAGAAAGAAAGAATCACACAGTTCAAGGAAGATTCTTTATATAATATTTAGCAAGAATATACATTAAAATCATTGAAGCCTTACCGCCGCCACTTGTACCAACAATAGCAACACTACTTCCCGCTGATAAAACAAAAGATATACCATTAAGTATCTTTCGCTCTGTTAGATATCTGAAATAAGAAAAGAAACAAAAGAAATTGTGCTCACAAATCAATAAAACTCGAAAAAAGGATAGAAATGGGATATGGTTAACTATATAATAAAAGCCCGAAATAAAGCCAAGAAAAAAAAAACAAACTAAAGAATTTTAATTTAAAAAAGATGCCCAAAATATAATGTTCCACCAATATAAGATGAACTTTAGCAATAATACATAGAGCATTTAAATCAAAATAACAAACGCTTTTTAAAAGAATCATGTTAGAAAAATTTATAGATGTGAATGAACATAAAGACGTCAAAAGCAACAACAAAAGAAATTAAGAAAATAGAAACTGTTAAACAGCAAAATACTGGTCAGGAGAACTGATGTAGCAGTTACTCTATAGAACAGCCCGGTAGTATACACAAATCTTAGGTTTATACTGCTAGGATCTAGTGTCTCCTAAAAAGCAAAAACACATAAACAGTAGTAAGTAAAGACAAGGAAAAAAAAAAAAAAAAAAGGAGCTTGTAGCAACGTTGGAAAATGCCAAACCACTAGGCCACAAGTTCTAGTTAAGCTACCAGTTAAAAAGAAGATATGATGATCCCAACCATGGACGTTTTCCACCTATGCACGCTATGATGATCCCAAGTTCTGTTCTTAACCCCGAAGTTGTGAAATGCATGTTCTTCATTAGTTCTATTCCTATAAGAGAGAATTTTAGAGCAAAAAAAGAAAAAAAGAAAAAGAAGAAAATAAAAGACGTGTTGTTAAAGTGCTATTATCAATAGTCCTAGCTACCATGAGTCAAATCAGCATTATAAAATTACTTATGAAAACACCTAATCATATAAAATTCAAGAAATAAGAAAATCAAGTATATACTAATATATGACTAATATTACCAATAAATCTAATGTAAAGACACTCGTCACTCTAGGACCCTTTCTCAATTAGTATTAAATTCAGAGGATTTTAGGCAGTGGCCATTATATATGAGCCAAAATTGAAGAATTCAAGGTGACATTCTTATATAAGGGCATAAGAAAACTTAATTAGGTTATTGGCTTTTGAAGTGTGTGTGTGTATATATATACACTTTTACTACCTCTTTGTAATTGTCTAACTGTTAAACAACCCCAAGTGGACCCCCACCATGGCCACCCATGCATGGGAAATCACCTTCTCTCTATTCAATTGAATTTCTCTCTTTGATTTCTTCTCAAAGTGGGTGCAAAACTCTGGATTTTACAAACGCAAATAAAACTTAAAACTAAAACTCAGAAAAAAAATAATTTTATGTAGAAACAAATAATGCAATGCATGGGACCCAATTCACATCGTATGAACTCATGTGAATACACTGCATTCATCAATTTTTCGCGTAGAATGCAATATTGCAATGATGCAAATAAACTACATGAGTTTAATTGTGAGTTTTGAGAAAATTTATGCAATGATAGGGCAATGCAAAAGAATAATTTCATGAAAATCATGCAATTTAATGAATTTCGACTTCAATTCCGACATTGAATGCTCAAATGCATGAATATCTAAAATTCAATGAAATCAATGCAACTTATCCTAAAGATGTCCACAAGTGTACATGTAATGACAATATGATGTAATTTCATGGAATCATCACCCATCGAACCAGCATTTTGCTAGTCCCAAACAAAATATGTGAAAAAGGTGAAGTTCACTGACCTAACCTAATCTAACCTAAAAAAACAAAAGACTAATACAGAAAACAAAAGCCACTTTCGATGGCACTCTCAACTGCATTTAGTGTGTAGTAAGCCCTTAAAACCCTAGGTTACGCACATCTCATGTATTTTCACGGCATGAGGAGCAAACCCACATCTCATGTATTTTCACCAACTTTCAAAGTAATGAATCCCTTTTTTTTTTTTTTCTTTCCTCATGATTTTTTTTCTTTTCAATGGTCCCCAACTATAGGCAGCCCTTTTCATGTAACCGAATTAATTCACTGATTTGTAGAAAAATCCACCTAGATGAACCAGGAAACCTATAACACGAAGTTTGGTTTTCCTTCATATTTTCAATCAAGTCATAAAAAGAACGGAAATCATAGTTTCACATTAAAACTTTTCAAAATGTATACGAATTGTGTAATGTGAAAGGATAAAAATTTAGCACGTTTCCAAAAAGATTTCCCATACAGAATAGCGAACCAAACTCTTTTATCTAAATTTTGAGAATTCTAAAATTCAAGTTTGTTCCATTTATAAAAATTCTCTCAAAAATTCTCTTTAAAAAATTCTAAAAGCCCAAAGGAAAAAACAAAAAAAAAAAAAGCAAAATTTTTGAAAAACTTCATAAACCAAGAAAATAAAGCAAAAAGTGACAGTTTTGTCAAAAAAATAGACAAAAGTGCTTGTCCCCACCCCCAAGCCTAAGATGAACATCATCCTCGATGTTATGCATGCAAAGCAAAAAATATAAAACATGAAAAATAAAAGTACAGGAGGGTAAAGTGAAGAAGGCACATGAGAATGTGAAGCTTTTTGGAACCTTGTCCGTGGTTAGACAAAATCCACAAAAACAAACAGAAAGAAAAAGAAGTTACCCTAGCAAGACAACTTGGAATCGACATGGATATTCGAGACAATTTTCCTCCGCACATTTGACAAAGATCTTATGAAAATGTTTGGCAATATAGACCACTTATCCCTTGTCAAATTGTGAAGGAGTAGCCACCTTGAAAATCTCTTCCTCAAGTAGCATTGATTCTTTGAATCCCATAGGAAGAGGTATTAACTCACTATCGGGTGGTCCATGGTCCTCCCATACCAACAATACTTTAAAAATTTCCAACACAAGATAAAAACTCAAACATCTCTCCCCACTAGACACAACGGAAAATGACAAAAAAAAAAAAAAAATGATTTCTTCAAATTCGTTAATCAAAGATCAAAGTCATTGAAAATAGAAAACCCAAACCCTAGAGATGATACAAACACACACACACACACACATAGAGAGAGAGAGAGAGAGAGAGAGAGAGAGAGAGAGAGAGAGAGAGAGAAGATAATGACGTTCCCGACCTATAAATATTACAAATATGAAATCTAGCCTTAAATATTGGTTCTATGAATTATTACCGTTATCCGGTATCTTAGTCCAGTGTTACCTTCTGTATGTCCATCCATTCAAAGTTTCTCCATGCAGATATTCTCCCTATGGGCTTTCTGTCCTAGAGGAGATGGAGGGTTGAGCTTCTCATTTGAGGATGTTGGTGTGGTACTTGCAATATGAGGTATCTATCCAATTGTCTATCTATTTGAAAAATGATTTAGAAATTAAAATATAGGTTGGTTACACATAATTTTGAATAAAATACATATTCCTAGAGATGCCTACATTGCTAAACATTATGGATAGCAATGGACACCATTTACCCTACTATCCAAAGGGCTTGAGAGGTAGAAATCAGGTATGGACCCTTGTTCTTCAACTGTGAAGTTCTGGTTTGGGTCCACAGTCAGGAACCCCTTCGGTATTTGGATGAAGTCTGGGACATTCTGGTCAATACATGTTTATTGAATTGCCGTAATGGTTGAATGAGTAATATGTGTAGCCAGGATTGAGCCAAGACTTCTTAGACCCCAAAAAAAAAAAAAAAAGATATATATATATATAAGAGCAGGAATGGCAGTGAACCCAATTTACCTGCCAACCTACAGGACCAGTCCGAAAATTTTGATATGCGGGCCCCATGTTGTGCCTTGACCATCAATCCAGATTTGGGTCAATTTGTGAACCTGTCAGGTAAAGTTGGAGGGTCAGGTACGGCTTTGGATCCATTTCTATTCCTTCATAAAATAAAAAATTTGGGAAGTTCTGTAATTTTTGTTAATGCCAGGCAATTTTAAGAAGCCCTAAAAATACTTGCATACGTTTGAAAGTGTACATAAATATACAATAAAAAGATCACGCATTTACATTCTTAGATTTCTTTTATCAGAATTTTATACGGGTTCATCATTGCAAATGCACTCTCTTTCTTTCATTTTCTTTACTATGACGGAATCTATAGAGATTGGTTGTTATTTTAATGTCAAGATTTAGCTAAACCTGGACCGATTAGCGCATCCAATTTGTAGAGATTGGTTGCTATTTTAATGTCAAGACGTCTGTGTGGGTGCGGGTGTGGGGCCCGTGGATTAGTCCTGCCAAAGGTGGGGCCTTGAGATATCAAAAAAATATAAAACAGAACAAAACAAAACACCCTATCTCAAATAGGGGGCAAGACAACGGTATTGAAAATCTATGCCAAAGAAAGAAAGGAAGGAAAAAAACATAGTAAAAGCAACCATAACAGGACCTATCAGCCCCTGGTTATACATTTCCAATTAAAAATTCTAATATGAAATTTTTGTTTATAATTAGTCCTTGGCTTAACACAGGTGTGCTTTGCTAGTCTTTATGAATCAGAGTGGAAAGATCATATTAGAAGAGAAGTGAATTAACCTAGCAAATGTCAATGAAACAGAAAAGGAGTTCAAGATAGAATTATACTAGAAAATCATAGACAATCAATCATCAATAATTAAAACAACCAAAACCCATTTCCAAATACATCATCGTCAATGATCAAAACTAGTAAAAACTCATTTCAGAAAAACAATCATCATCAGTAATCAAACCTACCAAAATCCTACAAAGTCCATAAACAGAAACACAATAGAGAGTAGTGGTCTAGTGCTTAAACCAAATAAGGAAAACCAATGACGATCACAATTATAATGATGATGATGATGATGATGAAAAGGGGGAAGAATGAATCAGCAAAACCCTTTAAACCCCAATAAAAACAACCCTATGAACACACGCAAGTACCAAAGAAACAAACCAAAACACCCATTTAAGATAAATTGTTAATTAAAATCATTGAAAATGGAAAACCCATTTCTATCTACTACATGATTCATCTAATTTGTCAATCAAAGTCATTGAAAATAACGAACCCAAACCGAAACCCTAGAGATGGTATGCTAAGAGGGAAAGAGATGAGATCTGACCATCTCATGCCTAAGAGAAGAGAAGGGGGCCGAATGCGAAGAAGGAAATAAAAATGTCACGAGTGTGTACTAGGGTCTTTGTCGTCATCTCCTTCATATTCACCATGCCGAACTTCATTTATGATCATCGCTTCCATCATTTTCTCTAATCGGACATGCTATGAATTGGAAATGAGAAGAATCCTTGGATCGATGGTGCAACAGGATGGAGGGATTGATACTGATGTAAGTCACAGGATTCAGGCCGGGTGGACCAAATGGAGGAGTGCTTCGGGGGTCTTGTGTGATCGGAAAGTTCCCCTTAAGGTTAAAGGAAAGTATTATAAGGTGGGGGTAAGACCAGCGTTGTTATACGGATCAGAGTGTTGGCCAGTAAAGCATAATCATGTTAAGAAGATGGAAATTGTGGAGCTGAGAATGTTAAGATGGATGTGCGGGATCACAAGGAGAGATAGGATTAGGAATGAGGAGATTAGGGGAGGAGATTAGGGGCAATGTAGGAATAGCACCGATTGAAGATAAAATGAGAGAAAATCAACTAAGATGGTTCAGCCATATTAGAAGGCGCCCAACGGAGGCACCTGTTAAAAGGTGTGAAAGCATGGAGATTGCCAAGAGTAGGAGAGGGACAGGGAGACCCAAGAGAAGTTGGAAAGAAACTATTAAACATGACCTTGCCTACATGGATCTAACGGAGGACATGGCCCTAAACAGATTTGATTGGCGTCGTCAAATCCATATAGCCGACCCCACCTAGTGGGAAAAGGCTTGGTTTGGTTTGGACATGCTATGAATCGCCTGAGGATTTAGCCAAACCCCAGTATAGAGTTGATAACTCTCTTGAAATCCTTCAAGGGATTCAGCCAACCCCTCATGAAGTTAGTCTACTTTTCGTTCATGGATTGGGAGCTACATCACCTAGAGGTGTGGATGGCCATGGGCCTCATTTTACATGAGTGGCATGTTGGCCAATTGGCTAGGGCCTCAGGCACTGTGTTGGAATTGGCCCACTTTCCAAAATTCCATTCTATGCTTGCACCTCTAGGGTTGCATCAATGGCAAATCCCACCATTAACACTCAACACCAATGTGACTCATAGTTAACATTTTATTTAAATCACAAGTGAGCTACATTTTTTAAATCCGATGGGCTGCACTTATGAAATCAACGGGTCACTGTGGATGCCAAACACTTTGGATTTCTATGAGGCACTCAAAATCAGATTTGACAACTATTTTAAATCGGCAGTAGGTGACAAAAATGAAACAAGTGGATCAATATGATTGCCCAAAGGGTTTGGGCTTTTATGGCAGCGCTCTAATCTGATTTTACATAACTTAAATCCATCAGTTGTCCACATCTATTAAAAAAATCATCCCATATACATGGCTTATAAAATTTTCATTTGGCATGTAGAAATGACATATTGCATTATCGACGTAGTAGAATAAATTAAATATATATAGTTTATATAATATGATCTCTATTTAGTATAATTTGTATTTCTTCAAAACAGAACTTCAAATTGAAAAGCAAAATGGAGCTTCAACCGAAATGTTTCATTTCTAAGTGAAACCGTTACAAAGGTCAGAAAAAAAAAATTGCAACTATGAGCTTGTCACCTCTCTGACCTGCACTGAACAACCTATATCTACTTTAGAGATTTTGATGACTTCAAATCAAATAGAACATCTTTGCTTTTCTTCTCTGAAGCGGTCTAAGAAAAGATGATAAAGTCCACTCTATTCTAGGTATGTACAAAGAATAACTTTTCATTATTTAATTGGTACTCTTATCTTTTCATCTTGACAAGGGCATAAAAGTATGCCCCCATCCATGAAATTACATCCATATAACTTCAAGAATGGACATCCTAGCCCTCTTCTGCTGTAAGTTATAACTCATCATATACTATTATCACAATATTCTCGAAATGGACAGTCCAAAACAAAATCAAAGCCCCTCTGAAATCACTACACCTAAAAAGTTTCACCTACACACATATGCACATGCATGAGGGACATACTCAACGTTCAATTGTAATAGAATACAGTTCAAAGCCAACTAAGTCTTTAGTGTGTTGATACCTACCTGCTGCAAATCTAAACTTGATGATGCATTTAGTCTTCCATTCTTTATCATGCTCTCAATCCCTTTACCGATACTTGCAGTATAACATTTATCCATAACCTTCTTTCTGTGGGCTACTGAATGTATTTAAGAAAATATACATTAATAATGAAAGGGAAAAAAAAAAGCATACAAGATTAAAAAGAGAAGTGCAATAACTAAAAATCCAAAAAGTTCCATCACAACAAATCAAATATAAAAATATGTTCAGAAATTTGCATTTGGAAACATTACTCACAATTAACGGTAGAAATACAAAATAAATGAGAAGAAATCAGGCAAACTTAACAACAAAAGCAATTTACTCTCTCTAAAGAGAAAAACCAGCCAACATTATAACAATTAAAGGCTTTGCAATTGGCAAGGAATCTAATTTGCAAGTGACAGATCAATAGATAAACGATGAAACGTGATGAGCTTACATTACTGTGTCACCACTAAGGTATTCTTACACAATGGATTGTCAGTAATGTAGTTGAAGAGGACAAATTAAGAAAGTGGATATTTCATTAACAAAAGGTGCCCCAATTACAAACCCATAAATAAAGCCACAAAGGAAGTGGAATAAATACAAATTAACGGTTGCTTACTTCCTATGAGAAATAGGACATCCTGGTGCATATTTAAAGACCAGAATCATGGGGTTGCAGAGGCTGCACTTGAGTATATACTAAGTTGAGCAAAAGAGAGTATTGGCTGCTCGTTTTTGGCAGTTGTTTATGAGAGAGAGGAGAAAAAAGTGTGTGAGTGAGACAGAGGATGTTGTAACTGTATTTAAAGGCACATTTAAAGCGTTCATTATTTACAACATGAAGGGATTTGATGAAACCCCCTTTTTTAGATGCCTAGTGAGGGTATTATTAATTTCTTGCAGGGTGTTTGATGCATGTTGAGTAAGCTTTGTTCAGTTCAGCATAAAGAATTGTTCATTTTTTTCCAAGAAAAGACGTGCAAAAAATTAAGAAAAGAAATCTGGTATTTCTTTTTTTTAAGAACAAGAAACTTTATTAGAAAATAAAGAAAAGGAAGGACTGAGATAAGGCCATGGATCAATTATTGATTCACACAAACCTTCAATGAAAAAAATGTTGTCCTCTAAACCCGTAGATTGCTAATTGTTCACAATCAACTTAACTAGATACAAGCTAAGCAACTTCAGGGAAACGATACTATTTTGTTATCAACATACTAGAACAATTGTGACAACTATGATTCATGACAGACCAACTTAAATTTTCTTAAAAGATTATTGACTTAAACCTTTTGAAAAATACATTGACAAACATATAAATGATATGGCTTACAGTTGCAAAAATCAAATTCTTCTCCTTCCTTCTTCATCTCAATCATTAGCAGTTCTCTTGACTTTTGTAACCAATCTTAAAGCTTCTACAGGAATATGATGTGGATTCTTTTTTTTTTTTTTTTTTGTTTGTTTGTTTGGGGGGATGGGGGGAAGATGTTGTATTGAATATGAATGGAATTTAAGCCGTTTGGCTTCAAATGTAGCCCATTGGCTGCTCTTCCTCACCCCTACACTGCGTCAATTGATATCAGAGAGAAGATCCATCTCTCATGTCACCGATCGAGGTAATCCGCAAGTAGAATTTTAATTCCCTCTTGATTGTTATGTGTATCTTGTCTGTGGTGTGAGACCAAGACAACTTGAGCCGTATGGATCCGTATGGCCTCAAGAGGAACCCATTGGCTGCTCTTCCCCCACCCCCCACACTCTGCCGATTGATATCAGAGAGAAGATCCATCTCTCATATTGCCATTCCAATCGCTGATCGAGATAATCAGCGAGTTCTACCCCTCCCTTTGAATTTCTTTCAATCTGCGACTCATCATCATCATCATTCCATCGCTACAACCCCATCAGAAATCCAAATAGCAGACGATATCACAGGGCCTCCATTCCAAAATAGACCACTAAAACCCATCCCAGTCAAACCAATCCAGTCTCAGCGGACACCCATTACAACCAAACCAGACCACTTCAAACCAATCAAATACCCTAAAACCCCATATCCCTCTCAATCGAAAATCCCTAACCACCGAACCCAAGATTCACCCAAATCCTCAAAATCTGAAACCCTAAATTTGGCAAACCCAAAACCTAATCTAAATCCAACCAAACCCTAATCAACAATTTTCAGTGCCCAATTGACCTGATTTTTATAAAATCCCCAAATCCGAAACCAACCCAAATCTCAAAATCCATCAGCAATACCAACCCCAGAAGCAATTGGACCTTCCATTGCTCACCTGAAACCCCACTTTCGACCTCCAAAACCACAAACCTGCATCCATTACCCATCTGAAGATTAAAAAAAAGCACACCAACAGAGAAGAAAAACAAACATAGAGAGACGAAGCGGGCGACATTACCTGTTCTCAGTGCCCTGCGCCCTACTGCCGTGCCGTTCCCCGCTGTCTGCGCACTGGTGCATCGCCGTCGCTTCCTCTCTCTCTACGCCTCTCCTCCTTTTCGGTTTTTTTTTTTTAGTTTTCTTTTCATGAGAGAACGAATGTGACACGGAGCGTGGATGGGTTGGGTCATATAAAAGGTGTTGGGTAGTGGGCTTAGGTAGGCTGCTTGGGGTTGGCTAGGCCTGCTTTGCCTGGGCCAGGTACCATCTTTTATCTTTTAAATTATATATATATGTATTCATAAATAAAATTCTGAAATATTGCATTAAAACTCAGAAACTCGACCGAAATGGGATCCAAAACGAAATCAACAATTATGTTTCAGACGATTCTTCCGTCATTAAAAGCCTTCAATTAAAAATCAACCTTTCTGCCCAAAAATAACAAAAAATTGCCACCGCCCTCTTCTTTTGGTACAGTCAACTTAATGAGGCTAAAGAATCCAAGTACAACTTTAGAGTGGGCTCCACACTATAAGGGTTAATCTTTTGATCGTTGCTCGGTAGTTTCTTTAAACTACAAAAATGGATTTACGTGTGTGAAACGCAAGTAATCTATGTATGATACATATTACTATGTTTTTTAGGAGGCTCCATTTTATACCTCTAGTGAGCATACCATAAACGTACGAATGAGATAAGAGTAAAATCAATTATTTCGCGTGTAGTCAATGTGAGGATGGCTTGGCTTAATGTTTCCATGTATATTTGGAAAGCTAGGAACAACTTGATTTTTTTCTCACCAACCTCCTCATCCAGTTAAAATAAAATGCAAATCGATATCACATATTCTTGAATGAAATCTATCTCATATGTATGCAGGTCCTGGATCCTACGTTGGGTTATTTACATACAATTGGTTGTCTCCATTATCAAATTATTCTTTTTAGATTATCAAATTATCCTCTTGAATAACTTTCATACTACACATAAAGTTGCGTAATTTCTTTACACCGTTGAATTGCACATGAAAATCTGAGTCAAAAGGTGATAGACTTCATATTTACATATAATGGGAAATTATAAAAAATGCTCCATTTTAAAAATGCCCTGTTTTTCGCCCCTCTTTTTTTGGTCATGGGGCATATGTTAATTCAATCTAATATTTTCACACACTACTTCCCATGAATAGTCAGAGTCCAAGTTTGACACTCATCCAACTTTTCCTCACCATTCGATTGAAATCGTTCAAAAATTATGCCTCTAAACCATTAAGTTTTAGGGCCATGGATCCAAAGATTATGATGATCTTATGGACTCAATATTTTGCATATAGCAAGGCCTCATATGGATCTTTCCATCTAATGTACTTCCATAATTATCATGCATCCCAGTGGGCCCAACCATAAGAGGCATTTTTTCCTTAAAAACGACCAGTTTCTGAATAAACAAATGTATTTACCTTTACAAAAAAAAAAAAAAAAAAAACTCTTTGAAAATGTATTTATGTTTATATGGCGAGCAAACCCACATCTCCTTTATTTTCACCAACTTTCAAAGTAATGCATCCATATTTTCTTTTCTTTTCTCTTGATTTTTTCCTTCTTTTTAACGATCCCCAACAATAGGCAACCCTTTCATATACTTGAATTAATTCACTGATTTGTGGAGAAACCACCCAAATAAACAGGGAAACCTATAAAACTAAGGTTTGGTTTTCCTTCATATTTTCAATCAACTAGTGAAAAGAACAGAAATCATAGCTTCGCATTAAACACTTTTGAAAATGTATACGAACCGTGTAATGTGAAAGGATCAAAATTTAGCACTTTTCTAAAAAGATTTTTGCAAACAAAATAGCCAGCCAAACTCTCTTTTGTCTAAATCTTGAGAATTCTAAAATTCAAGGTATCTTCCATCCATAAAAATTCTCCCAAAATTTGTTCATCTCTTTAAAAAATCTACAAAGCCAAAGAAAAACAACGAAAACTATGAAAAAAATTGAAAAGCTTCCTAAAATCTACTTGTCCATTTGCTTGAGGTTAATATCGGCGTGAATAATAGAGTTCTATACTATTTTGTGCACAAATCGCCTAATTGCTGAGATATGAATTATGGACCATCATCTGTTATGAAACTTTGGGGATTCCAAATCTGGATATAATGTTATTCTTTACGAATTTGATCACGCAGTGGCTTTGACGTCGACACATGCTGTAGCTTCCACCCATTTGGTATAATATTCTGTTGTTGTTAATAATGAAGGCCTTGTTTTGGGTATTTTCAAGGGTTTGGGCCAAAGGTCCTATGATATCAAATGACTAGGTTGAAAAAGGCTATGGAGCAGTCATAGGATGTCGGAATGACACTTGGGAATAGATTAGGTCAACGTGCAATTGACACCTCTTACATCTTCTAACATGATAAATCGAATCACCCTCTTCATTATCCACTAATTCATAACTACCCATTCTGTCATTAATATTTGTGGTTTTTAAGAAGCGTTCCAGTTCAGAAATGATGGGAAAAAATACAAAACCTATCCTATTAATTTGACACATGATCACTTTTAGTCACGACTGTTCTACTAGAGAGATTTCCTATCACTTCAGCTTACCTATAATTTCAAGACAATCAAACGATTACATTTTTATATTTTTATACATTTTGTGCCATGATTTTTTTTTTTGGAATATTGAGATTTTGTGATTTTTATGTTTTTCTTTTGTTGTTGTTGTTTTTGTGTTTTTTTTTTCCTTGGGTATAATCCTAAGTAATAGCTACTCTATTTGAGCTCACTTGAACTTATAGTGATTCATTAATGTGAAGGTAGAGATTTGTCTAGCTTGATTATGATTTTGTATTGTTTGTACTAATAGGGTGGACTTTGTTAAACAACAATAAACATTAGATCAAATATTATGAATTAAATTTGTTCAATTGTACAACCACTCCTGGATTTTCACCCTCTAGACTGGGCTATTGGTCCAGGAGTGATGCTTCAACAACTGGTGACCCAGGGTTCGATCCCTGGGCATGTGTGTGAAACTAAGTTGCTAACACCACTCAACCATTAAGTGTTGCGTACAACTACTCTTGGGTGTTCAATCAACTCTTCTAGTAAAATGCAAATTCAGGAAGCATTTTTTTTTTTTATAATTGTATGTAGATTTCACACACGTATTCTACTTAGGAAATTAAGACTCCATACATGTATAAACAATCATGCTGGGAAGCTATTCGATGCAACTAGAGTACAAACCATATAACTATGGGGCATGGATATGTACTTCAATTTTGAAAAGATGGTTCTTATTTGGATTTATATCCCAACATTAATCAATTATAAGGTATCCTCTACCTATGTTAAAAGTGTTGGTTGTGTTTTCATCATCCTATTTAATTCTTCATTAAAGGACATCATCATCACAACCCCTACATGGATATGTGCTTCAATTTTGAAAAGATGGTTCTTATTCGGATTTATATTCCAACATTAATTAGTTAGAAGGCATCCTTTACCTATGTTAAAAGTGTTGGTTGTGTTTTCATCATCCTATTTACTTCTTCATTAAAGGACATCATCATCACAACCCCTACATGGATATGTGCTTCAATTTTGAAAAGATGGTTCTTATTCAGATTTATATTCCAACATTAATTAGTTAGAAGGCATCCTCTACCTATGTTAAAAGCGTTGGTTATGTTTCCATCTTCCTAGTTTAACTCTTCATTGAAGGCCATCATCATCTAGGCTCTTCTTTTGAAGCTAAGCAATGTGATTAGTTCAATTTTATGCATGTTTTAGTTTAAATTCCCTACTTGTACCTTAATTGATTACTAGATTTTAGATCTAATTTTGCTAATCTTTCTCATTTCTCATGCTCTATCTCTACACTTGATGCTTGGATAATCTCAATTGATGCTTTGTAGTTGGATTAAGTTATCTCACATAGCATGCTCTATGGCCCTCATCTTTGATCTTTTGTAGCTTGATTTTGATTACTTATTGTTAGGGTAGCTAGATGATGATCTATGATCTTTGCCTTTGATTTTCTTCATTTTAATCTTCATTGTTATATCATCAAATCCAATTAGGCAAGAGATTGCTAATTGGATTGTAGATTTGGGAATTAGAACATGCATTGCTTGAATTAATTACATACTTAATGGATTTTGGATTGCCTAATCTCCTATTTTTATTGTTGTTAATTTAAATCTTTGTTTGATTTATTATTTTCACTTCGAGATTGTTAGATATACACATTTCACACAACTTGTTTTAAAACCCTACACATTTTCACATTAAATCTTCCACTTCCACCACCATTCATCCACTAGTTTAGTGTAGCTTGTTAGATTAGCTTACATCTAATTAATTTTATATCTTAGATTGTTAATTAACTATTTACATTGCATAGTTTAATAGTTTTAATTGCTCACTTCAATTGTCTTTACTAGCTATATCTTAGTTCAATTCTATTTTAATTGGATTCATTGCTTGTTCCATCATCTCTCCGTGGGATCGATAATCCGGACTCTTAAGTCCTTTACTACTTGATGACTGTAGTCTTGCGGTTAAGCGTTGCACATATAAGTGTCGATCAAGTTCTTGGCGTCGTTACCGGGGAACGTCTTCCAAGTAAATGTATGTGCGTGGACGTGACTCTTACTATACAAGGATCATTGGTAACAACTGATTTTTACCTCCTGTTATTGGGCGGATGTGATTCCGTGCTTGGGGCTCATTGGCTTCGCACCTTAGGTCCAATTTTATGAGACTTCTCTAATTTGTGGAAGAAGTTCACATTATAAGGGACTCCATACCATTTCAAAAGGGAGGTGGCCAAAGAGCTCATTGTCTTTGATGCTGGTGACCTGAAACAAGCTGTCAGAAAATAGAAGCATGGACTGCAACTTCAATTGTGTAGTGTGATTGGGTTTCAACCCAACCCAACATCAAATCCCAAACCCACCAATTTGCTGGCTGAGTTTAATGATGCATTTGAAACACCCAAGGGCTTACCGCCATCTCGTACAAATGATCATCACATTCCCTTTCCAGAAGGAACACGACCCATTAATGTCTGCCCTTATCGTTACCCGCACTACAAAAGAAATGAAATTAAGAAGAATGTGAAGGAAATGCTACATGCTGGCATTGTGCGACCAAGTCACAGTCCATTCTCTTCGCTGATGCTGTTAGTTCGTAAAAACGATGGAAGCCGGAGACTATCTGTTGATTAGCGGGCTCTAAATCGTGAAACTATCAAAGACAAGTTTCCAATTCCAATAATTGATGAATTATTGGATGAGTTGCAAGGGGGCGGTGTTTTTTTCAAAGCTTGATCTACAATCTAGGTATCACTAGAGCCATGTTCATCCAGATGACATTTCAAAAACAACATTTCGAACGCACAAGGGTCACTATGAATTTCTCGTGATGCCTTTTGGACTCACCAATGCGCCATCAACCTTCCAAGGGCTTATGAATGAGGTATTTCGACCATTCCTTCATAAATTTGTACTTGTTTTCTTTGATGATATATTGGCTTATAGTAAATCTTGGGAGGATCATGTAACCCACCTTCACATCACATTGGCAACATTGCGCACTCATAAGTTGCATGCCAAGGAATCAAAATGTCGCTTTGGATGTTCTGAAGTAGACTACCTTGGGCATATAATCTCATCAAGGGGAGTAGCCGCAGATCCCAACAAAATCTCTTGCATAATGAGCTGGCCCTTACCAACCACTATCCAGGCCCTTAGTGGATTCCTTGGGTTGACAGGGTACTGCCGGAAATTCATCAAAGTTATGGAAAAATTGCAGCCTCCCTCACCTCCATGCTCAGAAAGGACTCCTTTCATGGACCAATGAAACACGAGAAGCTTTTCAAAATCTTAAACAACATACTAGAACCACGTGTGCTGGCCCTACCCCATTTCTCAAAGTCATTTACAATTGAATGTGATGATTCAAGAATTGGAATAGGAGCCGTCTTAATGCAAGAAGGATGACCCTTGGCTTTCCTAAGTCAAGCTCTTCAAGGGAAGGCTCTCTTCCTATCAACTTATGAGGAGGAGTTACTTGCATTAGTGCTGGCTATTCAAAAATGGAGACCATATCTCCTTGGTAGTCGGTTTACAATCAGAACCGATCAACAGAGCTTGAAATACCTATTGGAGCAACGAGTTGGCACACCTACACAACAGAAGTAGCTCACTAAACTCATGGGTTATGATTTTATTGTTGAATATCGAATCGGTAGAGAAAACATTGCGGCACTTTCCCGCCGTGATGAGCATAGTGCATTACTAGGAATCTCACATCCCGTACCCTCATGGTTAGCATTGGTTCGATCTGAGTATGCCATGGATCCGAAGCTATAAGAGAAGGCTCAGAAATTCGCTGTGGGATAGCTAGCTCTCACGCTCTACACTTCTCATGATGGATTGTTATTCTATAAGGGCTGCCTTTTCATTAGCTCTCAGTCTTCTCTTCGGTCCCAAATCCTCAAACAATTAACTGAGAGCCCCACTGCTGGCCATTCAGGATATCATAATGTTGGAAGTAGGTGGGCCTCGTGGATAGATTTTCAAAACTTTTGACCCACTTGACTCAGGGATCAAGTATCCATAAGGCCAAAAACCCAATCCAGGATGCATAACCCTCAATCTCATGATCATGTACAGTAAGTAAAACTATCTAAAAGATAAAACAGAAGCGAACAAGCATCCATAAAAATCTACAACATACAAGGAAGTAGATTATACCTTTGGAGCTCGGTTGTGCTCTAATGGAGAAATTGATGACTTTCGTTGATGTAGAACCTTTCTACAAACTAAGATCAGAATCTCCAACACCTCTTAGCCTTCCACGCTATGACCCGAATTAGATCTCTTTTCTCAAGAAGATTGGTGGAATCTTCAAGAGAAAACCCAACTCGAAACTCTAAGGAACTAGAAGAGGAAGAGAGGAGAAAGCAGTGCAACAATTGCACAAAAGAGGCTGGACATTTTTTACTCCAATTAGATGGACGTCCATGAGGAGTGGATTCCCTTTTATAATCTCTCAGGTCTCCTCTTTTCATAATTGAAATGGAAGTCTTACTTCGACAACAATTAGTAAGTATACTATTACCACTATTAGAAGTCCTACTTCAAATAGAAATAGTAACTTTCTAATTCTTTTCTTTTAGAGTTCAAGTAGGATTAGTATCTTTCTAATAACTTGGGCTACTGTGGGGACCACTAGGGATTCCATAGAAAGCTGGTTCCAACTGGGACACGCAACCCCACATCTCATGTGCAATCCGGGCCCACAGTTAATTGCAAATAACACCACTATATAAATGCAATTGCACTCCAGTCTTAGGAATAAATTACAATGAAGACCCTAAACTTCCCAGTTACCACAAGTAGGCCCCTCTATCAATATCCATGGATCAATTGGAATAAATTTGTCTCTTCCAATCTTAGTTCCACATCTTATTATCCTTGAGCCCCAATTAATCACTATGATCATCAGTACCATCCAATTAACTCTTAATCAAGATGGGTGCGCACTTACTAATGACAAATCCATTAATTGGGACAAAGGGATAATAGAGATAGATTCCATCTTGATCATTCAATGTTCCCACAGTCCTACTACCATATACCCAAGACACCGAGGTGTTGATCTACAGTTGGCCTCACTCATTGGTGACTCAAAACAAATGAATAGATAGAAACTTGAGTTCATCAATGTCTCAAAATTGAGAGCCTATTGCTAGGGAATTATGAGAGCATACCTTATTATAGAGACGAAATTCCATAAGGTGCTTCTCATGGTCCTTCAATACATCCAATGTACCAGCACATTGATCCAGAATCTTCCATTCTGATAATCGAGACAAATCACACTATCTCATAGTGATCAAAGTACTGCAACCTTATCAGATGAGATGCTCAGTCTTATCACTGGTTGTGAAGATATTTTAAGTATAAGATTTGTAACATATATCTCCCGTGTGTGGATCTCATCCATACACATATATCACATCTAATATACTAATGGGACCCGATTCAACTCATGAACCATTATGTCATATGTATTGGTCATGTGCATAAAGTAATAAAATAAAACTCATCTCATGAAAGTAAAGCATGATTTTATTGATAAATAAAGAAATTAATCAATTTATCACATCAACTGATGGATTGAGTCCATACAATCTAACACATAAGACATTGCATAGGGTTAAGGCTGATTTCTATTGGCATGGGTTATGCACATTTATCCTCAACTTCATTTGTGAATGAAACACATGCCAGCGTAACAAGGCTGAAAATGTGTCTCCTGTAGGTCTACTACAGCCATTGCAAATTCCTACCACAATTTGGATAGACATTATTAGGGATTTCATTGATGGGTTTCCAAGGTCGCAAGGCCATGATGTGATTATGGTGGTAGTGGACCACTTGTCAAAATATGCACATTTCATTGTTTTGTCTCATACTTATACAACTACTTCTGTTGCCCGACTATTTACGAATCATATATTCAGGTTACATGGAATGCCTCAATCCATTGTCAGTGACAGGGATACTACATTTACAAGTTCCTTTTGGCATGAGTTATTCCGCTTACAAGGGACCCATTTAAATCTCACTTCAGCCTATCACCCCTAACTGATGGCCAATCGGAGGTTATCAATCGTTGTCTTGAAACTTACCTACAGTGTTTTGCAGGGTCTCGAACCAAAGAATGGGCAAAATGGCTTCCAACTGCTGAATGGTGGTACAACATCTGTACACATTATGCTAAAAAATGATGCCTTTTGAAGCAGTATATGGGGTTCCCCCACCCAGACTCTTATCCTATGTCCCTAGCACCACTCGGGTACAAGTAATGGAGGATATATTAAAGCACCGTGACCAAATTCTGACAATTCTCAACGAAAATCTGCAGGATGCTCAAAATAGGATGAAATGTCTAATGGACCAACATCTGAATGAGAGGGATTTTGCAGTTGGTGACTGGGTCTATTTAAGGCTCCAACCATATCGCCAAAATTCAGTCGGAGTGCGGCGGGTGCTGACTCTGAGCCCCAAATATTATGGGCCCTTTCAGGTGTTGCAGAGAATTGGTCCAGTAGCATACAAACTGGAATTACCAGCTGGGTCACGCATTCACCTAGTTTTCCATGTCTCCTGCCTTAAGCAAAAGATTGGTAAACATGTTCAATCTCAAGGTTCCCTACCTCCAGTCACTACCGACGGAATACTGCAACCCAAGCCTGAATATATATCTAGCTCGTTGCATGGTGAAGCAAGGAAACAGAGCAGTCACTGAAGTTCTTATAAAATGGTCAAGTGCAAGTGAGATAGATGCAACATGGGAACACTATCATAATCTCCTTTAGTGATTTCTAGACATTAACCTTGAGGACAAGGTTGTTGTAAGGGAAGGGGATTGATACGTGCCAAGTACTGTGGCAATGGGCTGGGCTTCTCTTTCATGTGTCAAATAAGTTGAATGGGTCTACCTGCCTTGGGTGGGTTGTTTATAGGCTATTTACCAAGTCTAAAGGGTACTTCATTTCAGTTAGGATGCTTACCAAGTCTAAGTAGTTGTTGGGTTGGTAGGGTGTACATGGGTATATGTAATGAGGCTACTTTCTAGATTTTCTAGGAGTCTGTTAGTTGTGCTCTGTCATGATATAATTAAGCATGATAAACCTACTAAATAAAAATTTAGAGAAATTTGATTCCCACTGAATTCCCTAGGAGGTTTGCCTTCCCTCGAAGAAGGCCAATTCCATCAAAATTCATCACCACAGGAAAAAGCACGCATCAATTTCATTCATCTATATTCATTCACCTACATGGATTTCATAAAATGAAAATGGTCAAGTCATATTCATCAATTTGCCAAGAACAGGTGTGCTATTAGACATTACACATGGTTTTAGTGGTGGCAAGTATACACACGAGTAGGCAATGGTCCAAGATCTTTTAGAAAAATGAGAAAATAATAACATGAATTTTAGGAAAAGAACTGAAAGTACAAAAATAGAGACATTTAAAAAAATAAACCTTAATATATATACAATACTATAATATTCAAAATAAATATTTATATTCAACACAGATACAAACATTGACATTGTTCAAATGCTTCCTTGCAATGGCCCAATTGAGATGTCTTGTTGTAAGAAATGACCTAATTCCTATCACCAAAAGCACTTTGAGGTCTAACACTGTTTTTAAGCCCCATATCAAAGTCTCCTTGCAAGAGTTTTAAAGTTTAATGTGGATGGTGCTTCAAGGGGTAAGCCGGGCCCGACGGGGATTGGAGGAGTGCTTCCTAAGTGTAAGGGTGATGTCGTTCTTATGTTCTCCAAGCATGTTGGTGTGTACGACTCTAATGAAGTGAAGGTGCTAGCAATTTTGGAAGGTCTCAAATTGTTCTCAACAAGATATAGTGGTGCCCTTGTGTTAGAAAGTGATTCTTCAAATGCGATTGTGTGGGTATCTAACCGAAAGTCTTACCCATGAAAATTTCAATTCCTCTTCAATAAAATTAGGGAGATTTCAGCTCGCATTAATGTCTCCTTCCATCATGAGATTAGATCTGCCAACTCAATGGCGGATGTGCTAGCAAAGCATTGATAGGTTAATTCCTTGGGTAGTTGGGTGGGTGTCACTTGTAATTGGAGTTGTGGCCGGTTCTTCTCTCTTGCACCTTCCAACTCCTCTTTTCTTTAAGTTTTGATGTATTCTTTTCTTCCTTCTTTTAATGAAATCTTTGTTACCCTTTTTTAAAAAATAGCTTAAAGTATGATGGTGTTTTAACAATATTCCATCCAACAGTGGGTGAAGTTTCAATGAGTGTGAAATTAAGCCTTGTAACATATCACTAGCGAAAGGCACGGGCAATTAATTCATAACATAATAAAAGCATATCTATAATGAAGAGACTGGATTGATAGCACAAAAGAGGACAATAAACTTATCATGTCATATACGACAAACTCCTTACATGGTATTAATTTTTTTTCTTCAAAATTTCAATATATTCAGATATGCAAGTAACATTTTTCATTATCAATTTAATTCTATTCGAAGCAAATATTAGGTTTTCAGGCTCTCTGTTTGTAGCTTAGTTGTGCTTGTGCAAAGGTGATAAAAATTGCGACAATAAGGTGGTCGGTTTGCCAGAGCTTGCCTTGCAACGAAAATAATGATCATCCACATAAATGACACCATTAGTTGAAACACTTATAGATCCAACTAACATCCCACTGCTTAAAGGATGCTGAGATAATCTATACTATTAATTTGTACCAAATCTCAAGGGGCAGAAGACAGTGGTTCATAAAATAAACTCTGAAAACATGTCTTTTATATTACAAACATAAAGATAAGGTTTCAACAGACACAAACCTAATAGGATAAAAGATTTGCTTCTATTAAGTGGGTCAATCAAAATGAAATCTATCACAAACTATGGGTGAACTTTGAAAATCTACCCATTATGGCATGACAACATACAATTGGAATGCACAATGCAATCAAGCTAAACATAGACAATTATATTATGGAATATAAGTAGGTTTTTAATTTTTTTTTTTACAAAAACCATAATATTGGAGACTAAAAATTTTGATTATATTAAGTTGGTCAATCATAATACAATCTATGAGAAACTATGTGCAAACTTTGAAAATCTGCCCATTATGGCATTACAACATACAGTTGGAATGCATGATGAAATCAAATTCCCAATGCAAAGCAATATGATAAAAGGCCATCAGCAAAGCTAAACATAAGCCACTATAAAAATATCATGAATATCTTTAGTTTATCAATTGAATTCAAAGCAGCCATAAGGCACTCTAAACATAGTCACTTGTATAAAAAAGTAAATAAAACCAGTCACTAAATCAAGCCCAGGCAAAATGGTAAGTTCATTAACTTTTTTTTTACCAGAGGCTAAATAAAAGGAATTTGATTAGGTACCTCTACTTTAGAATGGGGTGTTAGCTGAAGATCCCAATTCTATGACAACCAGTGACCTGGTTTTGGTGGACGATGAAGACTAAGGTTTGACATGCGGGGATGACGGTGAAGAATAATTCTGAAAGAAAAAATGTAATCAAGGAATAGCAAAAGATAGATGGGAGAAGTGAATGATAAGATAAACAGAACATTATAAAGAAAGAGGAAACACCCAATTCATTAACCCATAAAGATTTCCATATGCACGTTACAAATCAGTGAGGAGAACGGCAATGTAGCTTCTCCATTTTCCGGAAGAGAACGAAAATGCTTGTAACGGAAGAGGGAAGAGGGTTCAGAAGAGAACGTAAATGCATCTTCTCCATCCTGGGAGAGGAGGAAAATGCCTGTGTAACGAAATAGTTCAATTTATTGAGTTGTGTTGGGTGAGGTATGAATGGGACCTGCAGTTTTGGACCTCAATTAATAAACATTTAAAAGCATTTACATCCTAAATGGGTCAAGCTGTGTTGGGTCGGATATCAATGGACCAGCAGTTTTGGATCTCCATTAAAAAACTGTCAAAATCATTTAAAAGTCAAAATCAGGAGGCTAGTTTCACAATTGAAAACATCACTTTTGTATATAAGAATGGGGAGGCGGTCCTGTAAAGACCGTCCTTACCGTCCGTACCGTTCGGAACGCCCACTAGGGTCCATCTTATGAACCATCCAAAGTGACCACTCATTCATAACCCCCTTATAAGCACTGACTGCCATGAATTTGCATGGATTCAGATGAACTTGACCGTTGGATTGAGGGTCGATTTTTCTTCCTTGATATAAGGATGTTAAACTTGTGAGCCATGGATGAAGGGGTTAGAGGTATTAGATTGACTTCAAATTTGATATATAAGTTGACCCTACTTGGATCTTTCAATCCCCCTTTGTCCCATGACCAGTGGGGTCTCACAATGGGTCCCAATAGACGGTCCGCACCGTAAACCGTAAGTACGGTCATTACAGGACCGCCTCCCTATAAGAATAGGCCTATAGTATAATGGGATTTTTACTAAATAATTAAGCTTATACAGCAAAAAATCGATTTTATGAAGAATTAAAACAAAATCACCATTTAGTTGTTCGTACCTCTTTTTTTGACGAAATTACCCTAGTTGACGATATCGCCAACTGAGTTGAAGATATCGCCAACTGAGTTGGCGATATCGTCAACTTTCTGTATAAGAATCTACGAATTTTCTTCTTTTTTTTGTGAAACAGTCTTTTCTCTTTCTCCCATTCATCCGTTTTATGGGTTCCCTACTACCATTTCTCATAGATCTTTCTTAAAACTAGTTTATGAAATTAATTTTCAACAACAGGTATGTTCATTTTCATATTTTTCTTATTTTTTGTACTTTCTCCTCATTCTTATTAGATAAAAGAGGATTCTCAGGCAACAACGTGAATTTTTTCTACTTCATTTATTCTTCTAAAATATTACTAGTGCATTGTTACTGATGGCCAGTAGAACGTTGGCATAGTGCCATGTTACTTCAAAGCAGAGGACGGCCTTTGTTGAGGAATCCAATTGTTGAGCACTTAGGATTCTTATACATTAGTGCACTTATCATGATCTATTCATTTAGCAAGTGATCTTAGATGGAGAAGGCTAGAGGAGACTTGGAGTTGGGAGTTTATGAAATGGTGCTACTGTATGTGATTTTTTTTTTTAAATGTACATGTTGCATTGCGGTTAATTATCAGTTCTTCTTTTCCTTAGAAAACAAATGCTAATTGCCACATATTGGCTCTCTTCATCTCCATCTCTAGCTTTGCCAAGGTGTTTTTTTTTTTTAAGTGTTTGTGCACTTTTCAAGCATCTAAAATAGTTGTGTAGGAAAGAATGATTATAATTTCCTTTTGTTGCTAATTTAGCCTAACAAAGTATCTTTAGTCAATAAGTTGGATGGTATCATTGCTCATACTAATGGGCTTATTGTGAATTTGAAATGCACTATATTTTGGAAGTTTGAATAGTTGCCACACCTTTTTTCCTTGAATTTCCTAAGTTTTGTGTTGCCATAAACCACCACTTATTCCATGCTACAATAGGCATCCATGAATAGTGACATATGCTCTGAATGGGGTGGGTTTTAGACCTTTTATTTGCTTGTTAGTACTCACGGTTCTTTGTACAATTGTCTTGTAATTTCTAATAAAAGTTGTTTTTCAATTGACATGTCCAATGCTTGAAGGCAGGCTGAACCTAAGTCAAGCAACGGTTTGGTTAAGGGCTTAGATTTTTCTTTGATAGACAATTAAAACAATGAGAAAACTGATACTAACTGTCAATGAGTTAAGTTGATGATATAGAAGTTGAATGTTGGAAGCTTTAGAGGAAAACAAGTCCAATCAAGAATCAATACTCCATATATTTCAAAAATCCAATTATACAACCCAAAAATCTCGAAGTATCTTTAAAAAAAAATCCCGAACTATAGCAGTCTATAACCTATTAATTGAACAACAAAATGTAGCTCTAAATCCATAGCAAAGAGCCAATATATTCCCATATGGACAACTAATCCATATGACCATATAAACAAAACATACAAGTGTCATTGTGTGCATATGTATCACATAAGCAACCAACTAATGAGTTGTACTATTAAATATTATAACAGCCCAAAAAATGGGTTCATTTCCAACAATTGGATCCAATTATTTTTATTTCTCAATTGGATTTAGTTCGCTTCATGTATATAAATTGGATGCATGTTTTAGTTCATTTTCGTATTTTTACTTGCTTAAACTACTAGACTTCTAGTTCCCCTAAAGTTTTTTACCATTTGCGTATTACAGTTCTAAATTTTATGGTTTTTTTTCTTTTATGGTTTTCTATTCTTATGTTTATTAGGGTTTCAAAGGTGGTAGTTGTAGATAGAAAGAAATAAGATTAGGATGTAGAATGGTCTTTCATCTTCCTACATATTTGAATAGTATGTCCATGGATGTACATTAGAATAATTTAAATTCATTTAACTACAATGCAGCATGTACATTTACAAAAATAAAAAATAAAAAAATTATGCACAGTAGCACTATTTCATAAACTCCCAACTCCAAGTCTCCTCTAGCCTTCTCCATCTAAGATCACTTGCTAAATGAATAGATCATGATAAGTGCACTAATGTATAAGAATCATAAGTGCTCAACAATTGGATTCCTCAACAAAGGCTGCCCTCTGCATTGAATTAACATGGCACTTGCCACCGTTCTAGTGGGCATCAGTAACAATGCACTAGTAATATTTTAGAAGAATAAATGAAGTAGAATAAATTCAACTTGTTGCCTGAGAATCCCTCCTTTATCTAATAAGAATAAGGGGAAAGTACAAAAAATATGAAAAATATGAAAATGAATATACCTATTGTTGAAGATTAATTTAATAAACTAGTTTTTATGAAAGATCTATAAGAAATGGCAGTAGGGAACCCATAAAACGGATGAATGGGAGAAAGAGAAAAGACTATTCACAAAAAAGAAGAAGAAAATTCGTGGATTCTTATACATGAAGTTGACGATATCTCCAGCTCAGTTGCCGATATCGCCAACTCAGTTGGCGATATCTTCAACTCAGTTGGCGATATCGTCAACTAGGGTAATTTCGTCAAAAAAAGAGGTACGAACAACTAAATGGTAATTATATTATTATTCTTCATAAAACCGATTATTTGTAGTATAAGTTTAATTATTTGGTAAAAATCCCTAGTATAATTGATGACACATATAGAGGATGAGGGTTTTGAATGAACTTTGGGTCAAGCATTGATGTGCCACTGCAACTTTTTTTCCGCGAGTAAGTTAAAAAGGCGGCTTGTATGGTGACCTTCGTCCTCCATTCCCCCTCTTTCAAGCGATCACGCGAGCGAGTCAGGAAGCGATCAAGAGATGGGAGATGACAGCAACAGCAGGAGCAGCACGTTTGGTGGGGAAGATCGGAGAGGGCACGCATGGTCTCGTGTTCTTGGCGAAGAGCAAGCTCCCTTCCAACACGGGCAAGTGCATCGCCATCAAGAAATTCAAGCATTCGAAGGATGGGGATGGCGTCTCACCCACCGCCATATGTGAGATCATGGTTCATTCCTTCTCTATCTTATCTTTTTCCTCTCATTGCACACATTTCGTCAAACAATTGGAAGTCGGCTCTAGCTCTTTTTCCACGTCAAAAAGAACGTTTTTTTTTCAGTAGCCCCACGTGAATTAGTGCTCCCATAAATTTGATTTTGGATTGATGATGTGAATTTAGATCATGGTTAGTTCGTTCCCCCTTTTCTCCTCTTTTTCGTCGAACAGTTGGCGGTCACGTTTCACTCTTTCAACCCATGATGAATTTTTAGTAGCCTCATGTGAATTATGTCTCTCTTGGATTCCGCCTTTCGGGCCTTCCATTGATTATGTGAATTTATGATCTAACGGCTGCGAATAGGCCAACTTTGAGGTCATCATGATGTGGTAGAACATGGAAACTACTTGCGGTTTGATTGTAGCATGAATTTTCAGTAACCCCATGTGAATTAGCACTCCCCCAATTATCATGTGATTTGGATACTATGGCTTTATCTAGCGGCTATATAGTATACCATGTGGTAGAAGTAGAACATGCGAATGACTTTCAGTCTCCTACCAGGTGGGCCCCACATTCTTGCTGTTCCCAAAGAGCATTTTGGGTTTGCACTTCGAAGACCCGAATTTTGTTGGTGGAAGGATAAGCATTTTAGTGGATTTAGGTTAGGAGGTGGACATGCAATTTCATGGGTTTCTGGTTATTGGTGTTGGGGTCGAATATTAGTAGAAACATTCTCCATGCCAAAAGTGATTAGGCTTGAATGAGAATCGTTGTTGAATTCCCATTACAGGGTGCATGATTTTTTTTCTGGGTGGGTTTCACACTTTACACTCCGCTTGTTCTATCTGAGGGGGCAAATGAAACATTGAGAACGGCAGTTAAGTCACATGTCTTCTAAGTGTGTGTATTCACGGGTTGATTAGGGCCTAGCGGGTGTGTAAGTATTGGATTTGGCCTTTGAGGTGAAACTATTATGCGAACATGCGTGAGTATGGTTCTTAATATTGTTTCAATTTGTCCTTTGTAGTGATAATTGGAACTTAGGATGTCATTTTTAATTGGTTGGTGTTGCAAGTTCACTATGTGCCGCATCCTACAGGGTTCCACATTTATTCTTTAACATGCGTTCAACAAAGAAGTGTGTTCATGGAGGGTGTTGAATTCTATTGTGTATCTCTGCCTACACCATAAAAAATCAACTTTGTTATTTATTTGACTTAAATTGGTAGTGTTACATGTTGTTTGTTATTAATTATTGTTTCAGATCATCTTCTTTGTTTTCTGAATGGTTTGATGTATTTGGCTTGCTATGCAGTTACTACGGGAAATTTCTCATGAAAATGTTGTCAAGCTTGTGAACGTTCGCATCAATCATATGGATATGTCGCTTTATCTAGCATTCGACTATGCTGAGCATGATCTTTATGTAAATTTGCACATATGTTTAGCTGTTTTTGAGATTCTCTCTCTCTAGATAACTGAAATTTTTATCGAGAGTGGGAAGAAAGGACAAGACTGGACTTCCTAGTAAGATGGTATAAAATGCCCTTATTTACAGACATCATATAGACAATTAGGCTATTGGGCCACTTGCAACAATAAGACTGTCCCTCTCTACACTTTATTTTTTGCAAAAGGTATATTCTTCATCGTTTCCCTTCAGAATATGGTGGGATGATGCATTTATGGAGCACGTAAAACACACATCAACTGAAAATGGGTTTTTTGAAAGTCCAAAAAAGTTTCCTACCTATTCTTGCAAAGTTGAAAGTTCATCTATAAACCACAACTTTTTGTTGTGATACTATAGATTAGGTGATATGGGCTTTTGTACTCTTTTTTAGAGCGCAAGAATTTGAGAGTTTTTAGAGATAAGGTGATATGGACCCCTAATAGTAGGTCTTTTTATCTATGTTTTCAGCCTTATACTTCACGCCAATTATATCTTCCCCAACATTCTTCATGCATAAATGCTTTATATAATCTCATTACCATTTATTGCACCAAGTCTTCCCATTCTATCTCACCCAGATAGTTAGCAAGTGGCAACCTCATACCTCATGCAGGTGCACAGGGTTTAGTTCTTGGATATACTGCCCTTTTAACATATGTACAGGCTCCTTTCTCACGTTTGTGGGCATTCTTCCTGTGTGCATGGGCTCCTTTCCCATGTATGTGGGCTCTCTTTTGGGTCACCCCACTCTCTGGCGTACACCAAAAAATTTCAAAAAAAAAAAAGAAGCAGCATCTCCATTCTATGAATAGCTTAATGAAACGGCAATTTACATGTGATCACTTTACTTTTCCAAACTTTACTTCTGCTATTAGTTTTTACATACAATCTCCAATACTCCCCTCTCAATGTCAATCAACTACTTTGATCATTGGTTCAGGTATGCTAATAATCAATCCGGATCCTCTACAATTTCAGCACTTCAACCCTATGGACACTTATATAAATGGGCCTAATACGTCCAGAGAGGCTTGGGATCTAGCTAACTAAGACCATGGGATATTTTAACTACCTGATTCAAGGTGAAAAATGGACAATTACCATCCTTTCTTTGCTCTTATTTCAAATGGTTATCAGCATCCTATCAATGGACTTTCTTCTAATCCACTAAATGTAAAGTACTTTTAAATTTGGTAGGGCCAGCAAGAACCAGACACTGCCATATATCCTATTTTTAAAATAATATTGTTAAAGCCTGAGATCCGCATTAAAATACATAAGAATTTAAATACATAGGGTGATTAAGAATTAAAAGTTTAAAGGTGAATTTCCAAAAATGAAGAGGACACTTTCTTTAAGAAGATGCTATTGGTTGTTTATTTTTTAGAATTCACCTTTGATCTTCACCTCACTTCCATGACATGGATACTATATTCATTGTAATCTGACAAAGTGCTGATCCCTTTTATTTGCATGCTTCTGATTTTCCTAAGCCATTCAAACACTGGGCTGGACTTAAATGAGCCCATGTCCAAGCACAGAAGGAACTCGTTCTAAAGCCAACAACATACCTGGGCCACTAGAGAAAAATAATTACACTACTATTTCTTTCAAAAGAATTAAAAGACATAATTCATGGTTGGAGAATTCATAATTAACCAAAGGCTGTCCTCTAGAATTCTCCTCTTGGAGAGGAGATTTAGAAATGGGGGTTTGGAAATGGCAAAGGATAAAAGTGACTTTGCAGGTACTTAAAATTACGGAGGCTAGTAAAGAAACATAGAATTAGAAAATGCCAAATCACCAGCATCACAAATTCCCGTCAGGAATTCTCCCACCCACACAAAAAGAACCCAACCAAAAAAAAATGACACAATGAGTGCATGAAAACAGGGCCTTTATGTTTGATGAGTAGCAACAAAAATGTAATTAGTTCAATAGAAACTATAAAATAAACTATTAGACAGCAGTTTCCATATTCTAACTGTCCACCCAGACCCAAATCCAGACCAGATCCCATGCTCAGACAACATATCGGTAAGTGACGTATCTGCATGCCGTTTCACTAGGTCAGATAATCTTCATGACTTGACCACGCTTGAGGCCATAGTATCTTGCAATTGGGTCAGTGATTTGAATCCGAGGAAGCTGCATAACATCGATCACAACAAGATTATACTTGGAAGGCATGTGATATGCATAAATGATTATTAAACCTGATACCTTATCATTTATGTTGCAATAAAAGTAATCCAATAAACTTGCCAATGCACTGGCAGATCAATGGCATAGGCATACCACAATAAGGGTAGTACGACCTGGGGCCATCCCTCATTTTCACTGTTGGTGTTCCACACACACACACACAGAGAGAGAGAGAGAGAGAGAGAGAGTAAACCACTAAATTCAAATGAATCGTGTTGTGGAAGAGTTTAATCTTAGTTATGCATTTAAGCAAATGAAAATGCAGCCATGTTGACCATCTGTAGTTTAATCTGAGTTATGCATTTAGGTAAATGAAAATGCAGCCATGTTGTCCATCTGTTCATTAACTTCAGCAGAGGAGTAGAACATTTACCTGGTTTTTAGGTAGACCCAAGGACATGAAACAACTCAAAAGAGGGGAGGTGACAAGCATAATGTGGAGCGCGCTATTAGCATTTGGGAAATATCCCAAAATCAATCTTGTTGGCTAAATCAGACCGCTAGAGTAGAGGATCGAATCACAACTGGCATCAACCCTTTCTTAACCACCCACCCATCCATTTCCTCAAATGCGGGATATAAACATCTATCCAGTCTGACATCCATAAATGAGAGCACCAGATCTCACTCTTGTGAAGTTAAACAATATAGAACATGGTTTCAAAATATTCATTTCTGTGGGTGCATCAACAAACTTGAAGGTTTAGATCTGCATCACCATAATGTTCGAAGCGCCAACCAAAAAAAATTTGTATGCAAGCGCCAACAAAAAAATATTTGTGTGAAGTCACCTCTTGATGTGCAACTGCATTAAGGCAATAAAGCCATATAAGTCGTGCATCGTTGATTACTTGCTTTATCCTAACTTGTTGCATTTGTTAAGGCTATGTAGTTATATTCTATTAACTGTAGTGCATCGGTTTTCGGTATGAGAGCAGGTAAGAATCATATGATCTTCTCATGCAGTGTTAACCTACATGTGCTTCAATAGATCTTCCAATGTTCCTTTTCCCATCTATTTCTTTTTTCACTTTATCTTTAACATCAATTTAGTAATAGAGCATCTAGGACTTTTTGTGAATATTTGATTGAAGACATCATACCATTAGCATGGCCCACTAAGCTAGGTATGTCTCACTTATCCCCAGGTATTTTGGTGCATGTCAGTTGTATGTGTTGCATGGGATAATTAATTATGCATTTAGACAGACATGCATAGCCAAAGTAGGTATTATTGCAAGTCTAGGATGATATTTAGTGTTTAGAAGAATGTGTTTAGTTTAACACATTAGGTATGCATGTAAGAAGTTTTGATATGCTCCATTAAGAGCCTTCCCTGCCAACACAGGAATGTGCAAAGCAAACAATGGTGTCTAGTTGTAACTTGATCAGATAGATTTAAATATCTATGGACCCCAATTGGATGTTAGGATTGGCAAATAAATCTGCATTTGTGGCAATGAATCATTTCCACTGGGGGAATTTGTGAGCACGCATGCAGATGTAAAGTGTCTTTGTATGTTTTTCTGGATTGTCATAGCCCTGCGCAACTATCAATGCTGTACTAATAGCATCACAAAAAGAAAGGGCTTAGGACATATACATGTGTTTCTTTTAGAGTATATCGCTCCAATAGTGTTTTCTTTTCTTCATTTGTAAGCACCCGATGCTCTGGAACAAGAACATGCTCTTTAATATTAACCAGCAACTCTGCCTCCTATATCAAGCAAATTAGAATGCACGTAACTGCTTCTGTAGGCCCATGTAAAAGGCAAACTAGAAGGATAAATCTTTACTGAAAATTCATATACAGCAGACAAGAAGGATAAATCTTCTCTGAAAACTAAGATACAGTGTGACACGAGAATTCATTAGCAGATAATAAGTTACATTGCAGCAACAATCCAGGAAATCAAGAAATTTCCCTCCCTCCCTCCCTCCCTCTAGAAATCCCTGGCCCGATCCATCGAGTTAAATGATTTTTTAAGTGCATATATAATCGTCAAAGAATATGAAAGCCTTAATTAGATGGTTACAGTCATAATTTCCCACTCAGTGGATTGATTGGAACAAGGAGATCATTGAGTCAATTTTTACTTGGAACTATGCAGGTTGATTAGGTTGTTCAGTAAATTATTTTTCTCTTCTATTATAAACATAAATACCAAAATAACTATGAATTTACATAAATTTTCATAATGAATTTCTATTTCAGTGCTTGTTTTCATTGAAGTATATACCTCCACATCAACAACTTTACATATTTAACGCTTAGAGGAAATGGAACAGAGAAGATGCAGGTTTAAAAAAAATAATAAATAAAGAAGATGATGAGTCTCCTGTATGAAGCGTTAGAAAATGAAACGCTGGAGATGTTTCTCAAAACTTTGAAGAGGCATGAGTAGGGGATTAAGGATTAACACTGCTGACGTGGCGCAAGGCAAAGTTAAATCTTACCCTTTTTCTCGTAACTATTTCTCTTAACAGTTTTTCAACTTTAAAGAGAAAGAATGGTTTATCAAGAGTAGGACGTGTCCAAATCAAGACCCTTTAGGGCATGTTTGTTTATATGTGTGCAGGAGTAAACATGAGGGACTTGGTAGGCAATGGAAAAGGTGAACGTAGGGTATGTTGAAGCAAAATTAGAGGTGTATTAAATTTTTTTGTTTGGATAGCATGAGTTGAAGGTGATAGACAATGTCAAATTAAAAAACACATTTTGTCTTGAAATTATCTTGTACTGAACTTCAGCACACTTTATCATACTTTTCTCTTATAAAACAGGGAGCCTGTGGATAGGGGTACTCATGGACCAGACTAGCCCGAACCCGGCTCAGGCCCAGTCTGACTTGGACCGGGCTTGGACCTCTGTTTTAGTACTCAGGACGGCTTAGACATCTTATTTTAGCCCGTTTAATTGATGGGCTAGGCTTGGACTCAGTTGTAAAGAGCCCAAACCTAGCCAGGCCCGATTGAAAAATAATAATAGGAAAATGTAGAGCAAGGGGAATCGAACAGTAATACTTTCACAGAAAGTGTCAAGACTAAATCAATTGAGCCACACACAAGAAAATATAATATAACTCTCTAAATTATATATCAATCTTGAGCTGGGCTCGCGCTTACAAGTATCTAGGCGGGCAGGGCTTGGGCCAGCTCCTTAAAGCCCGATACGAGCTTGGGCGGGCTTGGACAAACTGTTTAGAAGCCGGGTCGAGCCCGAATATTCCTTAGCCCAGCCCGGCCTGGCCCATGAACACCTACACTTGTGGAGGAGTAAAGGTTATAAATGTCATATCAAAAGTTAAATTCATTACTTTTCTCACCCAAACATGGTAGAGGTAAAATACGTCAAATCTCCATCCAACTTAAGCTTCACATTTACAGCTCCACTTGCTAAACGAACATGCTTAGAGAAACAAAAATCATAATAATAATAAATTAAAAATTAGGAAAATAATATGCTCATTATCCAACTTCTATCAACTATTAATATATTGAAAAGTAACATGCTGATAGTGTCACCTGAAGTATTTGATTACAAAGGAAAATATTCAAGATAACATATTATGATGCCACGGTTAGAATACATGAGTACAGACATGGGATGGGGATATGCACTTTTTGAAATCCAGGACACACTACAGATAGCTGCATCACCCATAACATGAGCTTCATAACAAGATTTTTATCAAGTATGATTTTTCTTATTTAACAAATATTTGAAATTAATGAAAATTATAATGGTTTACATTTCTATCAACCCTTTTAATGTTGATAACTAATAATACATCTAATAGAAATACATTAAATAATGGACTTACTACAATAGGAAACACGAAACTGAAATAGGAGCATGACTATTCGGTGATAACATGTTACAAATGCATCACTATATAGGAACCTGTATATACAACTCTTTTTTTTTTTTTTTACTTATGAATGGTCAAAACCCATTTATAGATCTCATAAAATGAAATTTGAATCTTCATCAAGAAACTAAACAATATGAATGGACTTTTGTCAGCCAGTCGCATATCTATTCCAGTGGGTACTGTATGAATAAGCCTCCTAAGATACAAAACAAGAACCTCATGGCTATACACAATAATTATTTGGTATGGTAGAAGTAAAATGTGAATGTAGAAACAACATAAAATACAGTATAGTACTGCAGTCTGCGGAACCCCACAAAAGAAAATACTCCCTTCTCTTAAACTTAAACTCATGATGCTTGGACTAAATGCAATTAGTGTTTGCTTAATCACTGTAAAGAACGGCAGCGATGATTTTGCTCAAAAAAGTTTGCTAGTTGAGCATTAGTAGAATTAATGGATTAAAAAATGTCCTGTTTTAGAAGTAATTTCAAACAGCTAATAAGCAAGCAAGCCCAAGATTTATGGCTAGGTTATAACAGGATTTCTTATGATTGTATGTAATCATTTAATTATCTCATCAATGCCAGACTTGGAGACCTCGTGTCTTGTTCATGGCAGGCGACCCTTGGGAGTAGAGTTGAAAGGGATATCGTCTCCACATAAGAAGATAGGGCAAGGAATAGCAACGTCCAATGGAGAGAGAGAGAGATGAACGAGGAGAAAGGTACGTGGACGAGTGAGGATTGATCGATTTAGGGCTTTTCCCCTTCTCTGCGTGCAAACGAAGAAGCTGTAACGAAATGAAGTCTCCCTCTCGATTTGGTGTCTTTTTTTCCTCCACTTATTTCATATGGGAAACTGGATGATTGCATGTTTTGGACGGCCCAGATTCATCTTCCTTTTCGGGGCTCGTCTGGCCTGGCACAGATCGACGTGGAGACGAAGGAGAGCGGCAGGGCGCGAGACTTTTCTCTCTTGGTAGTGGCGATCGTCTGAGATACAAGGAGCTTCACAGTGGCGAGATGGAGACCTTCGTCTCTCTGCGGGAGGGAGAGATGGGGTGGGAGGGAAACAACGATCGTCTGGGCTGGTTGTGGCGAGTGGATTATGGCATTTCTCGTTGAAAGGGGTAAAATATAACACCGGGGCGGGCCATCACGAGTTGAAATGTTTTGGGTGGGCCGGGCGGGGCGTCCGAAAATTCTTGGGCTAAAAGCCACTTAAGGCCACACGAGGATTTTGCATACTCGAGCTTATGGTCAACCCCGTGCTATGCACGGACCACGGAACCACCAAATGTACAAACTCATACGAATTATTTTTAATAAATTTATTAATTAGTAAACTTGTAAGTCCCTTTTGTTGCTAATTTGATCTTTATGTTTTTTTCAGATGTTTTATTCTATTAGTGAGGTGTAAATGGAGTTTGATGAAGATCGGGCACGTGTAAGAAAAAGTAAATAAAAGACATATTTACAATAAAAAAAAGAATAAAGAAAGTAGATTTAATTTGAATAACACGGGGTTCACAATATACACATTCGTATGAATTATACAAATTAAAAGACACTGAATTCAACTTTCGAAACAGTTACATTAACCTCTCGAAATCCAAAATATCCAAAATATGAATATGCCGAGTATTTTGTTAAAAGTTTTTTTTTTTTTTTTTTGTATTTGGGGTCTTTTTTAAATTTCTCAAAAATTTTTTAGTTATTTTATGGCATTGACCTTTCTGTCAGAGTATGTTTCAGCTACATTTATTGCCATTAAGGTTCATTTTGTCAATATTGTGTAATATATCTTTTTTTATTAATATTTTTTTTGAACTAAGTTGGGTTTTTCTCCTTTTATTTTATTTCTTTTGTTTTTTGGATATGGTCATTATACTTTCTTTTATGTTCATTTTTGGTGATGATTCTTTTTTTTTTTTTTTTATGGAGTCATTATACCTATGAAACCCCGTGCCATACAGGGACCCAATGGGAAGATAGTTTTGTTATTTTTTTTAATTTCCCCCAAGCGAATAACCCGTTTGAAGATAGGTCAATAATTTTTTTTTTCTTTCAAAGTTAAAATATATTAACTAAATAATTTCAAAATATAAATTAATGGGCCTACTATCAGCCTTGGGTCTCTACGAGTGCATCAGCAGCCCTATTATCCCTCCCACTTTTATATTCAATGGAGTAATCAAACCCCATTAATTTTGAAATCCATCGTTGTTGGATGGTTCGAATAACAAACTTCCTCCCTAACAAATAGTGATGCCATTTCTGAACTGCAATTATAATTGCCAAAAATTCCTTTTCATAAGTGGATAGTGCTAGATTTCGCCCATGGCATCAATTCAAAGATAAGCAATGTTAGCAGTCGTCTCCCTTTCGTATGAGGTGTGCTTATACGGATGCTGTTCAATGGATTCTTAAAGTGGGTCTCATTGATTCTTGTCATTCTATAAAATCTTGAATGTTTTTTGTTATTGGGTTTCATCTAATATTGAGATTCCTTTTTTTTTAATCAGATGATTGCTGCTTTCGGCTTCAGTTTTCAAACTGCTTATCTCTCTGTGACGTATCTATATTGATTCAATTGTTATCAGTGGCATGTTTGTCTTTGGTTGTGAAGATGGAAGAATGCAAAATCCCTCCACTATCAGAGTTTCATGCGGACGGTTACACATTTGATTGGCAGGTTATTCAGAGAATGGAAATTTTGGTTTTGAATACATTGGAGTGGAGAATGAATTCTATTACCCCATTTGCATATCTACACTAATTTAGCACTAAATTCAGCAATGAATCTAGGCCAAACACAGTGCTTTCTAAAGCTGTAGCCATTAAACCCCCCCAGTCCATGTATTGATCTATCACTTCAGAAGAAACGATGCAACGATGTAACAGTACTTACCTTCTCCTTGGTGAGTCTAAGTTTGGTTCCGTCCACCCTTGCCTTGCGACCTAGGTATTCATTTTCTGGTTTCCGCCGTGCTCCAGTCTTCCCTTTATGATTTTCGTTTCTTACTGGTTCCCATTTATGTACTTGGAGTAGTAGATAGGAGTTTAGATATGAAGTGGGAATTTCGTTTTTTTTAAGGAAGTTATGTTGTTTAGTTATTTTAGAGAGAGGAGACTGGAGAGAAAGGAGATTTAGGAGACTGGAGAGAGAGGAGAGTGGAGTGTGGATGGACATTCTGACAGCTGTCCTGATGTATTTTATGAAATGAGGAATTGTACTTTGGAGGCCTGTGGTTAAACAAAGGGAAAACACATTCCAATAGAGGTATAGATATATATATATATATATATATAGAGAGAGAGAGAGAGAGAGAGAGAGAGAGAGAGAGAGAGGGAGGCTCCCCTAAGCTGGAGCTTAGGATATCCTAAGCTGAAGCATGTGGTTCGTATGTGTGAAGGAAGGGCAGTCATTTTGGAAGCCTGCGCATTCTTTTTCTTCCCTTTCCCTCCTTTTTCTTTCAAACCCAATCGATTGAAAAACCTAGAACCAGAGTTTCTCTCGCCCTCTTCCCTGGTCGTCTCTCACCCGGTCGCCCTCTTCGTTACCCTCCCTCTTCCTCATCTCTCTCTCAATTGGACTCTCTCGATCGAACATCTGACGATCTCCTTCCTCTCTGTCTCCTTCCTTCTCTCTATCTTACTCTAAATCCCCTTCCTTTCTGTCTCCTTCCTTCTCTCTATCTTACTCTAAATCCATTTGCAACTAAAAAAAGAAAAGAAGTCAAAATGTCTATGTACTCCGTCCCCGTCGCTTCATAGATGAAGATGTGGATTCCTCTCTCGGCCTCTCTTATTCTCTTCTTCTTCTGCCAAATCTATATCTATGCCATCTAATTATGGGATTGTTGATCGGCAATCCCATCCCCTTTTTCAGTAACTTGATGCCACAATGCCAAAGTCGCTCAGCCCTAAACCTCATTTTAGATTGGTTATTGTTGCCATTCGTTGATTCTGTTTGTGAGATTTGGCTGGTATTTATTTTTTTGGTTTGATTGGGACCTACTGGCATGCCATATGTTCCATATCTTTTCATGAATTCCACCTCATCGAACGAGTAGTAGAGAGCATTGGAAGTGAATGTGATCTTCTGTTGAGTTTGACTCAATTAGATGTTTGAAGATCCTAAGCTGACTAGGAAGAGTACTGAGGATTTTAGTTTGCATGTGGAGATGATTTAGATTTGTTAGTTTTTTAACCCAATAGAACATTATGTTTTTAGATTGCAGATGTTTGTGATGATAAAAAAATTATAGGTTGTAGGCTGCATGTGGAGATGATTTTGATTTTTATTGTTTTTGAACCCAACAGAACATTATGTTTGTAGATTACTGGGTGTTTTCTCATCATCAATTTCATGAAGAGTATCTCATCATCATTTGTAGTAAATAGCTGGCCCACAACTGATCATATAGAATGTATTGTGGAAGTTGGATTTGGCTTTTGTAATTGGCCATGTTGGGTTTGAAATGTATTACGGATGCTAGAGTGCACTGGATTTGGAATGCATTATGGATGTGATCAATGTTAACAAATGATTCCAAGTTGTATATTTTTGGGAGATTATAAGGTTATAATTTTACAGGTTGTATGTTGAAATTTGGTGTTTTGAATGAGAATTCAAATAGATTTTCATGTTGTTGGAAATTGAGTGAATCCAATCAGATTCTCAAACTATATGAAAATGCCTGCAGTAAGTGGGCTTTATTTTGATTCATGGTGATATAGCTGCGGGGTTTTCTAAGCAAATACCATTTTCTGATAAATTTGATTGCCTTGCTCCCCATTTTGGTCTGCTCATGTATGAGAAGGAGCCATTTGTGTATGAGTTTAGGAGCAAGGGGAGGCTCAACCGTCACATCAACAAACTAAAGCATGGAGAGGAAATTTAGAGATGAATTTAAGGTGTCATGTATATGGAGACAACATGAGAATGGCTATAATATTGCATGCTCAACCAAGTTCTTTTTAAGAAGTAAAGAAAAAGCTTGTAACATCAACTATTTTGGACCTGCAGCATTCAACACTTGCTATTGGATTTTAACATTGAATGTGAGGCCTCACCCCTTGTGGACCCTCAATTTGAATTCAAATATTATATTATAGCCTATAGTATCTAATTATACTAATTAATAGGGATTAGTAAGGGTAGATATGTATTTTCCTAAGTTTTAGTCTAATTAGGCCATTTGTGTATTTTGTAGGCTTCATAGGGTGTCTTTTATAATTGTTAGAGTTAGTTAGTTAGCTAGAGGCCCTCTCTAGTAATTATGATTATTAGGAGGGGTTTTCCACTTGAGAAGTTTCTAGAAACCCTATTAAAAAACCAAACTACCCATGGCCTTATCCCCATTTCTATTCAAATTAAAAGGACCCTTTGGTCATTAGCCACCCAACATAACCTATATAACTAAACCCACATCCCATACATATGCTACTTCTCCTCTCTCATTTCCCCCTCTTTTCTCTCTTCTTCCCTAATTTCCCTCCAACTCTCTCCCATTTTCCCTCCAATTCTCTCATCTCCCTCTCTTTCTCTCTCTAGAAACCCTAGATCTAGAACTCCAAGAAGAAGAAGAAGATTACCTGCAACAAGATCAGCTACAACTTCTCCAAAAGATCTCTCTCTATCTTATACATATCCTCTCTCTTTTAATCAAGGTATTACTCATCCTCTTCTAGTTCAATTTCATTAGAATTTCTCTTCCTCTCTCTAGGTTTTCCTTCCTTATAGAAATTCTCTTGTGGATGTGGGTGTAGGTGTTAGAGACCTTCTTAGATCTGAGTTTTTGGGCTGGTTTGAGTGTTTGCAGACCATAGGAGCTGGGATTTTGGTATTTAGAGCCTTGGATCTCTCTTTCTCTCTCTATCCCTTTGCTTTTGGATTGAGGCAAGTGCAATACGCCTATTTAGCATAGAATGCATGTTTTCTTTAATTAGTTTGATTATGCAATTTCAATTCAATTAATGTTTGAATGCTAGATCTACCTTTTGAGCTTGTTTTCATGGTTTTTGGCCATTGATGGATGGGTTTCATCTCATTTGGAAGATCAATGGCCCAAGGATGGATGGTTGGATGTGTATTAAAGTGCTTTTCATGTTTTATGATGTTTCTATGATGATTGGACAAGATTGAATGGGTTTTAGATGGAAATTGGGTTGAAGAAGGAGAACGCCAGCATGAATGTGCTTAAGGCTTAATGATATTATATATATAACCATTTTTCCAAGTTACATGTGATTTAAGAACATAAATGTTGGATCTTACATATAATTTTCATGCAACAAAAAAGGATCACAGACATTGATTAGATCTGGTTTTTCCAGATCCCAAGATCCCAAGATCTTGACAGAAACTCTTGAAGGAGTTGGAGTCGAACTGAGTCCCGTTGTCCGAGACCAAGGCTCGAGGCACTCCAAATCTTGTCATGATGTTCCTCCATACGAAGTTTTTGGTGTCCTTCTCGGTGATGGAGGAGAGCGCTTCAGCTTCTATCCACTTGGTGAAGTAGTCAGTTGCTACGATCAACCATCTCTTATTTCCTGGAGCTCGGTGGAGAGGTCCCACTAGGTCCAGTCCCCATTGGACGAAAGGCCAGGGACCGGAAAGAGGACTTAGGTCATGAGCCGGCTGATGGAGAGAGTGAGAGAATTTCTGACACTTCTCACATTTCCTTGCATAGATCTGGGCGTCCTTCTGCATGTACGGCCACCAGTAGCCTTGGCTGATAGCTCGGTAAGCTAATGACCGACCTCCGATGTGGCTGCCGCAGATTCCTTCATGGATTTCATAAAGGAAATCGTTGACTTTGCTTGGGTGAACACACTGGAGGTAAGGGCCATTGTAGGACTTTTTGTAAAGCTTGCCATCTGGAGAGAGCCAGAACCGAGCTGCTTTCAGCCTGGTTTTATGGGCTTGGTTCTTGTCTTCAGGAAGCTGGTCGTCTTTGAGGTAGGAAATCAACTCGTCCATCCAGCTAGGACCGAGGTTGGTACACATGATTTGCTGCTGCTGAGGTGGGTGGAGCTCTATACTCGGTCTGTCCAGTGCTTCTACTTCGACAGTCCTTTTTCTTCCCGCCTCGACAGCGGAGGCCAGGTTTGCTAGTGCGTCGGCGTGAGAATTGGAATCTCTACCGACCTACCTGACTTCAACCCTTTGGAACTGAGATAGGAGTTGCTTGGTGTGGGCTAAGTAGGCTGCCATCCTGCCGTCACGGGCCTGGTAGTCCCCATTTAGTTGGTTCGTCACCAGCTGTGAATCGCTGAAGACCACCAGTTGTCGTGCCCCCAGAATTTTTGCACTGCTCAGTCCTGCTATTAGTGCTTCATACTCAGCCTCGTTGTTAGATGCTTTGAAGTCAAGGGTCAAGGCTTGTTCAGTGACGAGGCCCTCTGGAGACTGGAGGACGATGCCAACGCCAGCCCTTCTGGAGTTTGAGGACCCATTGACGAAGACCTTCCAAGATGAGTCGAGGAATTTTGTCCAGGACCGCTCCTGCTCTGTTTTGGTCTCGGTGGTCGTCTCCACCTCATTGCCCCCCAGTTCGGGTTCGAGGAGACTCGGTGCCGAACTAGGAGAAGTGAATTCCACAATAAAGTCTGCCAGTACCTAGGCTTTAATAGCTGTTCTAGGTTGATATTGGATATCATATTGTCCTAGTTCAACAGCCCATTTGGACACTCTCCCAGAGAAGTCTGCTTTTCTGAAGAGAGACTTGAGTAGGTGTTCTGTCACAACCACTATGGAATACATCTGGAAGTAGTGGGAGAGCTTGCGAGAGGCACTGATGAGTGCAAATGCGAGCTTCTCCAATGGCAGATATCTCGTCTCGGCATCTAGCAGAATTTTGCTTGTGTAGTAGATGGGCTTTTGCTGCCCGTCATCTTCTCTTATGAGTACCGAGCTCACTGCATGGTCCGAAACCGCTAGATATAAGTACAAGACCTCACCCTGTGCCGGAGTGGAAAGCAGGGGAGGCGAAGAGAGGTATCTTTTGAGCTCTTGAAGGGCTTTTTCACACTCAGGCGTCCATTGGAACCCCGAGCTCTTTCTTAGGAGTTGGAAGAAGGGACGACATTTGTCTGAAGCTCGGCTAACGAAGCGGTTCAGCGCTGCTGCCATTCCCGTAAGTCTCTGGACTTGCTTTGTCGAGGTTGGACTTTGTAGGGCCCTTATCGCCGAGATTTGGTCGGGATTGGCCTCGATTCCTCGTCTGGTGACCAAGCGTGTGCTAGGGCACTGACAACCGAAGCACCGTCGTTCAATCGGCTGTCCACCGATAATGGCTGACCGTCCTCCAGCAGGAAGTCAGGGTTCCAGTTCGGCGGACCAAGCAGCGGCGAATGCCGAGGGACGGGGTTGGGCTCATCCTCGACTGGATCTACAATCCTAGGCCTTTTTCCCAACCGAACCGAGTCTCGATGGGATTTGGTGGGACGCTCAGTCGCTGTGGAAGGCTGAAGAGGAGACTGAGTCAGGGGAGAGATGACTGTCTCTCCCAAGTTCAGAGGGAGAGTGGTTCCCAAGGGGGTGGGCGAGTCTCCGAAGATGACATCCTCGAGGCTTACAATTGCCGCACGGCGTCGCCCCATCTCGACCTCTTCGTCTGATCCGGAAGACTGGAGGTTCACAAGCTCCTGTTGCCGAGCCTCCTCGGATTCGCCCTCTGACTGGTGCTCCTCTTCGGATTCGGTCTCTGCAGCGGCCTCAGCCTGTGAAGGCCCGGCTTCAGCAGAAGCTCGAGAGGGTATGATCTCGGGGGGCACTTGTGCAGACCCTTCAGATAGAGCTGTTTGCTCTTCGGCTTCGGCAAGAGTTAGAACTTGCTCCCCCCTAAGGTTCTCGTGCCGTCTTCTTATAAAGGATCGGTACACAGGCTCATACCCAAGAAGGGCTGAGGCTGATCGGGTCCGGTGACCCTTGTAACTATAGATTCTTTTTAACCATGCGACGTTTAGCCGCCACCTGGAGTTCTTCTTCTGCTGTTTTCTCTCCTTATGACCTGTACGCCAAGCAATTGAGCATCAGTTCGGCAAAGCAGAAACGCATCAAAAGACTGAAGAAATTGAGATATTTACTCGGTGGCACTCCGAGACGACGGGGTATGTGATCCACCCTGGGCTCTCCGGGGGCATACTCCCAGCTCCCGGTGACGTAAAGGCAGTCATCCCCGGTGTATTTTGTGTTGTCCTCGAGCTCGTTGATTATGGGGATTTCCTTCGACCGAACTCGAAGATAGTGTGCGTCATCCTTTGGAGATCGACAAAGGTCATAGATATCTTCAATATCCTCAACGCCAAGGTCGGTCCCCAAAATCCTATTAAGTTCGGCTACACCCATGATTATTTTGTAACTATTGGGCATTAGTTGGCAGGGGGTAAGGTTCCACCTCCTGAGACAGGCCCTCAGGAGGGGATGGACTGGGAATCTCACCCCGCCTTCGATTATGGCCACTAGTGGGAAGGGCATCCACCCCTCTACAAGAACCCGAGGTCGGATTCGGTCACCAGGCTCATCCGCCCTAATCTGGACGTTCTCTAGTATCTGATATTTTTTCCTAAGCTCTGCTAGGGCAAGCTCTGTGTCTATCCAGTGTCTATATACCCCCATCTTCCCCAGCATAAACCGGAATATAGGCGACGGCGACGGAGAAGGAAGACACTGCGCAGACCCAAAGGAGGAAAAACGACAGAAGGAAAAATGGCAGAAGGGCAGAGAGGAACTCACTAGGACACAAGGCCGGAAGGAATGTAGGGACAACGGAAACTCGAGCTTCAAAAAGCAACGGATGGACTTCTCGGACGACGAGGTCTCTCGGACAGATCTCAAGCAGGTCTCAGGCAGAAGCTCCAGACACAATGGCAGGTCCAGCAAAAGTAGTCCTCTTTCGAGGATGAGACCTTTTATAAAGAGATGAAAATCTCTTCGTATCCCGAAAGGCACGTGCAGACACAGCCTCGAGCACGCCACCCGTCTCTTCGATAGGACTTCCCAGCCATCGGGGGCAAGACACGTGGCAGTACCGCGTCGCCTTCATGATGATATGGGCGGGCTATTAAACCGCCTTCGGACAGCTGGGCGCTATTAAATGCGCCTCGGAAAGCAAAACGACACCACGCTTCTTTATAAGCTACGGGATCGGTTTCGATAGCTCCCATCCTATCACTCCCGACCTCGAGGCGTTGCAAAATCCCCGAGGTCAGGAGCTGGGGGCAATTGTGTGGAGTATTTCTACCGAAACCGATGTTATCCCTAACCTCGGTAATGGTACCGATCAGGAAGGGCCTCGACCTCGGTTTTTCCTGGCACGGCAGAGCCTTAGCTATTTTTTCAAGATAGGACTGGTCCCGGTAGAAGTACCGACCACATCCTTCTGAACTCAGCCTCATGTGTCGACATCCTCGCCCGACCTCAGGCACAACCGACCTCGGTGTCTTCTCCAGTTCGGCTCCTTAGCCGAGGTGAACACTGGGAGTCTAATCCCCATTATGAGATGGGACGGTTACTTTATAGGGAGTCCCTGACAGGTAGGGTGGCCACCGGCCATGGATAAGGGCTCGTTCATATCAACAGATCACATCCACATTTATGTGAGGGATTTGAGGGGAGGTCTAATGGGACAAGTATCCTCACCTACCCCCACTAAGGATCCCAAATGTGGGCTGATGGGATAAGTATCCTCACCTACTTCCACTATGGAATCTTCTACTCTCCTCTATATATGCCTGCATGAAGAGCCATGAACAGGTACATGCAATATACAGCCTGCACTGTTATATTTTGCTAAACACCTTCTTCCCCACTTCACCCTAGTTCAGTGACTGCACTAACTCAGGCGTCGGAGTGCCTTTGGCTAACAGCAGCTTCGGGCCCTGACTGTCCTTTCTTCTTTCTTTCAGGATTCAGGCCATCGGAGATTTCCCCGATCAGGCTGAACAAGATCTTCCAAATCCCCATCATCATCTAAACCAAGTCCGTGATAATTTAGGCACGCACAGTGATGAAGTTGGAACAAGGCTTTGGCATAGTGTCTTTCATCATAGCATCCTCGACCTCAACTACAAACTTTCAGCATGTCTTACGAGTAACAGTTTCCAGTTGTAGAAGATTAAGATTTATGAGGAAATCCCAATGAATATAAAAATCGTGAACTATGAACCAAAAAAAGTGAGTGCAAGGTATATGCCATGGTTTGATGAACTTGGAAACTTTGCATAAACAAAGTATAGTGTCTACGAAAACAATTTCAATAGTGAAAAATCAGACAATGCCATAATTACCAAACTGAAGAGCCACACAAATTTAGCTGTGACTGTAAAGAGTAAGGTCCATTTGTGAACTTGATTTGAGTTAATAGGAACTCTTAGCAATTATTTTATCAAAGGGGCTAAAAATGAAGGATTAAAGGTGAAGATCCAAAAGGGCAATCAAGTAGTTTCCTCTTTGATATGAATTGATTACTCTCATCACCATGTTCATAATATCACAGGGAAGTAATGGTCCCATCTACTCCTCTACCTTAACCTTTCTCCGCTCGCTTCTTTAAATACAAATTCAGTAAAACCCCTTTTACAATAAATTCCTAGTAGTTCAAACCGAGTATGAAAAAAAGCCCTTAAACCCACAATCAAGAAAGATGTCATATCATACACTCCAACACTCCAAGAGAAGGAACTACATGACCATCTGGAAGAGACTGTTACACACTCAAACATACATCCACCTTACACGAGGCATATATATGGCCTCGTCCTGACTCTCCATATTGTTAATGTATACCTAAGACATTTCCGATGGGAATAGACCAAAAATCACATTGATTTGATAATCTTAACCATCTTATTAGAGGAATTTTTTCTTTCTACTGCTTCAAACTGTTAACATCTTTGCTTACTGCCCATTTGATTCCAATCAAAGTGACTTTTTGCCTATGCACCATATATGCAATTTGAACAGCATGTATCAACGTGTACAAATGCCAAACGAAGGTGGATGTCAGAACAGTGTGATGCACTATAGACCCTGAGGCGTATGATCCATCCAGAACAAGGGAACAAAAGACCAAGATCAATATTAAGGGACTTAACTAAACAACCAAAGGTAGCAAAACTAAAAGGCAAAGGAATAATGAAATTAATCTGAAATGCTTTAAAAACAAAAAAAAAAAAAAAACCCAAGCAAATAGACAATTCTAACATGGAGTAAACAGATCAAGATAACAAACCAACAACCCCATAAAGGGAAGGCCAGTCAGAGTAATGGCAATGGAGAGTGGGCATTAAAAACATAAGAAAAAAACAAACACCAAATCATCAAATAACAAAAACCAACCCCATAAAGGGAAGGCCAGTCAGTGTAATGGCAATAAAGAAGGGGGCATTAAAAACATAAGAAAAACCCAAACACCAAATCATCAAATAACAAAAACCAACCCCATAAAGGGAAGGTCAATTGTAGTAATGGTAATGAAGAATGGGTCATTAAAAACATCAGAAAACATTCCCCACCCCCAAAACATCAAAGAGAACTATTAAGAACAACAAGAAAAATCCCAACACCATGAAAGAGAACTACACTGAGATGCTACAAGAAATTAAAAGCTAAATCCAATAAGTTGATACCCAAGGCCAGTACTCACCATAAGAGACAAGAGAAGGAAATCCAACAACAAAAATGGTGTGAAAAAAGAACAACCCACAAAAATGGCAGGCTGTTTAAGAAAGCAGAGACAAATGTCACAAGATAAAGAGACCCAATAAAAGTGAGTGAGAGAGAAAGAGAGAGACCTGAATCAGACAGACTCCACAATCTTTTGGGTTTGGAGAGGCCATTGTTTGGGTGCCCAAGAAACATGATAGAGATCTTGGTTGGAAGGGGTTTTTGATGCTTTCGAATTAGATGGGAGAGAAACAGAGGATCAAAAATTCAGGAAATAGAGTCAAAGGGGAAATGGTGGGAAGAGGTCACAAATAGGAAATGGAATTTTGGAGAAGTCAGTCACAAGTTCACAACTCTTTCGCTTTCACATATGCAGACGGCGAGTCCCGATCCCCGCGATTTGGCCACCTTAAAATTGAACGCATAATTATAATTAATAGATAGAATGATTTTCTTGGGCCCACAGCGAGACACAGTTGAATTTAGGGGTGTAAAAAAAATCAAAAAATCATTTAACCGACCGAACCGAACCGAACCGAACCAAACCAAACCAACAGTTACTTATCGTATTTCACAGTTCAGTTACTGTTACGGTTATTAAAATTGAAAAACCGTACTTCACGGCTCAGTTATAATTTTCAATCTCGACTCACGGTTATTAACCGAACCGAATCGTAAAATACGGTTTGGTTAACCGTTTTCCCAAAACACACGGTTAACCGAACTGTTATGCTAATAAAAAAAACTAAATGGCCTAAATGTATTGCATAATAGATGTTTTGTAGTATCATTTTAGACTTTTTTTGTAAAAGATTATAGTGTTGCTTTGTTTGTTATGTGAAAAATGATAGTGGTGTTCTACATGCAGAGTCAAAGGACAAAGATAAAAGAAATTTAAGTAACAATTAACCGTAACCAAACCGTCTAATACAGTTAACCGCAATTTGATTTTTAATGATTTTTTAAAGTACAGTTACAATTACGGTTTTTAAAAATTGAAAACCGTAAAATATGGTCCGGTTAACGGTTTTCCCAAAACAAACGGTTAACCAAACCGTTACGCCCTTAGTTGAATTTCACTAGGTCCAACTGTGACGACAACCAGCATTAATCGCAATCGACTATAGAGCACAAGATTGCAGAAAAAAATATATTCCATAGACGCATATTGCAATCAACAGTCCTGAAAGGCGAGTCTCACTATGATGATGACACCTATCCGACTAGCCAAGAGACTACAAGAGAAAATCCTCCAAAGACTCCCCAATTAATTTAAATTATAGTTATTCAAAATAATCGCTCTCCATGCATATAGTAATTAATTTCCCAAAATTTTAGTCAAATATTAATATTAGTTAGTCTCCTTGTTGGATTGAGCGTGTAATTAATCATTTAATTAAGATGATTGTATTCATTATACGCTAAGATTTTTGGTAGGATTGACTTTTGTTGGAATAAGATTTAGATACATTCCACACATTGCAAGGCACATTTTGGCCCGCTTGGATTTTTCCTGGATTGGATGCTAGTTGTTTGTTTAATTTTCACATATCAGAGGGCTGAGAATAACAAATGAGGTTGATTAGAAATAATGGGTAGGGCTGATTTTTGTCAAATGACTTATCCACAACCTTTCTTGCTACTTTGTTGGCCAAAGGACTCTCCCTTGGTATCATGTGACCCCTTTTTAGATTAAATGTAGGAAAATTCCTATAAAAGGGTAGTGGAAAATCTAAACTTAAAATTGATTCTTTGTAGATGATTGTCTTGGAAAACTCCTTTTTTATTTGGCAGGGAATAATGAAAGAGAATAGAAAGAAATCTAACAAGCATAAAGAAGAAGAAAAAAATGCATGCAGTTTCTAGCTAGACACATGATTAGATGATGGAGGGGTACCGGCTACATCGGTTGGCATAGAGTGGTAGATTTGAGGCACTCATTTTTTTGTTTTATTTTATCCAATGGCTAATACAGACTGTCGGCGTTGAATTTGTCAATATTTGATTTACAAATCTACCTTTGTGGTAGTGGTAGGTTAGAGATTAAATAATGTAGGAAGAAGCTCTTGCCCACTTATCATTAGATCAGGGTTTTGGACACCATTATTCGAGTACCCAAGTCTCCATTTTGAGTAGAGCTTTATTTATATATAAATTATTCACATGCGTAATTAATATGTATCATTTCGTTTGTTTGAGCTTGTAAGTGCACAAAAACTCACAGACCCGGGGGGAGTGATTTTGCGGCCCACTTGAGGAGGATGGAGATTGCTGCTCCTTGGTGGCGATAGAAGAACCGCTGCCTCAAGCCTGAAAGGGGAAAAAGAAGAAGGTCAGAGGACCCTGGCTTGGGCAGCGCAGGGCTCTCCGATGCCTGAGTTAGTTACAGTTGCAGGACTAAGCAGAGGTAGGAGATGTAGTTTGAGAGATGGCGTACCAGCGTGTGGATAGCCATTGTTTTACCTGTTGAAGGCTTCTATATTTATAGAGGAGGAGAGTGGACTTTGGGGCAAACACTTGAGTGGCTGTCCCCTCCTAGTCCAGCTGTCTGTGCTAGTGATGCTCTCATAGCCCACATGTCATTTACTTTATGTTCCCTCACAGCCCACTCTGTCCCATTGGGCCATACCTGATGCATGGGCGGTGGTGCTCTGTCAGGGATAAGGTTGTGGAGACATAAATGCCTTTTGTCTTATTTACACGTTCTATGACGTGTTTGTCAGTGCATAGAGATACACCTGTCACCGAGACCGAAACCAAGGGGCGTTTTGTTTGTCAAACCCACTGCATAAAGAATTCATAAAGACTTGCTTTTGCTTTCTTTAATAATATTTCCCAAAAAAACTCTCTCCTAGCAACACTCATAAGTTATATGAGGCCGATGTCATGGCTTTTTAGTCGGCTCAGTCAGGTTAGGCAGTTCGAGTTCGGCCAGAACAGGCAGCTTGAGCTAGAACTTGAGCTCGGCCAGAACTTGAGCTCGGCCAGAACATGAGCTCAGCCAGAATAGGCAACTCGACCAGAACTTGAGCTCGGTCAGAACATGAGTTCGGCCAGAAATGAGCTCGGCCAGAACTTGAGCTCGGCCAGAACATGAGCTCGGCCAAAACAGGCAGCTCGGCTAGAACTTGAGCTCGGCCAAAACATGAGCTCGGCCAGAACTTGAGCTCGGCCAGAACATGAGCTCGGCCAAAACAGGCAGCTCGGCTAGAACTTGAGCTCGGCCAAAACATGAGCTCGGCCAAGTTAGGCAGTTTACTTCGGGCAGACTGTCCAGAATTCCTGGTGTAAGTCTGAGGGAGGAAATATCCCCCCACACAGAGCTTATTCACATATGTGATGCATAAATGAGTTGTGAAAATATTATATAAACAAGCCCATTTACACAAAAAGATTTACTCACTTGAATAGTTGGTAAAACTATTTACACACCTATCTTGCAAAAAGACACTAATATAGTCTCTACATGGTGATTTTTGCTCTTATGGGGCCCCATCAAATAACTATGTATTTTTTATCTTGTAGGCCCCATATTTGTAATCCAAACTGTTCATTTTGTTTATTGAAATAAGACATTTAAGCTGATTATGTTGAATCTGCATAGACTTTGAGTAATTTGTTAAATAGTAACAGCCTATTAATTTGATTTTCGAGACTTTTATGGGCTCCAATTCATTATTCAAATCACTAAATATTCTTACATTAATTGGTAAACATCTAGAGATATAGTTTCGTATTTTGATTCTTCATGGATTTTGAGAAATTTGTGTAAAAGACCCAAATATATCTAAAGTTATTGGATATACTCATTTATTCATGTGAAAATAATGGTTTTGACAAACATGGTAATACTTTTCACATTATATATTTTAAGATGGCAGGTAAATTCGTGGGAGAGCGACACGTGGCGCAACGTCAAACTTGTGAATTCGTGGGGGAGCAACCTCAGACTTTTGGATTCGTGGGGGAGCGACACGTGGCGCATCTTTAGACTTTTTGCAATGCCACATTCCGGAATTGCCCTTCTCACCTAATCTCACAAAACCACTATTCTCTAATTTTCCTACAAAATAGGATCTAACATAATAGGATCAAATCTGAATTCTCTAACGTTAATTTTTATACCCTTTTAATCTAATCTCATATTTCATGGGCATTCTCAACGTTTTATCCTCCTTCCAATAGTTTTAATTTTTCTAAAATTTCTCATGCAATCCGTCCCTGTAATCTTGGCACATATATCTTATCCAAAATTAATATGATTGATTAGTATATAATCGCCTATATGTCTTTCCCAAATTTACTATGATTGATTAGTATGCAATTCCTTCCTTATCTAATAATCTTTTGAATTTTCCTAAAATCTCTGAACGTAAATCCCTTCTCTATCTAATCTCTCAATCGAAAATTTCTCTAATTTCTCTCTTTCATTGCAATTCCTCTTAACATAAACATTTGTATCATTAATGGAATCTATACTTCCAATCCTCAAATTAGAAGAGACAATCCTCAAAACAGTCGATAAGAATCCACATTCGTCATAATCGAAAAAACCGGCTCCGGAAAGAGCACGCAGCTCTCTCAGATCCTCCACAGGCATGGACACACCAAGCACGGGACCATCGCCATCACACGGCCCTGCCGAGTTGCCGCCGCCTCAGTAGCAAGGCAATTCCTTTCGAAAGATCATTTTTTCCCACCTTACTGCTTCTGTTTACATTGGAGATCTCACCTGCCTTCTTTGAGATATGGAGTGTGGTTTACACCAAGAAATGGAGGAAAGATGCGAAATGATAAAATTTGGGTTCCAAAAATCCTGGAATTTGTTTATAAGTTGTGATCATTCCCATTTCCATCCACTTTTATGGTATTTATTTCTTGTGCAGGGTAATGTGATTCGATTGGAGGACCGGACTCCGGAGAAAACTTGTATCAAGTAAATACATCAAGCATTGAAGCATGATTTGCTTTTCACTTTTTCCTTAATAGATTTATTTATATTTAGGAATGCCCAGATACCTCACTAACAGATGTTTACCGCATGAAGGCCTTTCTAATCCAAAGCTAAAACAATATTCAATCATTGCATTGGATGAAGCTCATGAGAGAAGTCTAAACACATGAGATAATTAGCTTATTTTCTAATTATATTTTGAATATGATGTTGTCATTTTTTTCCTTAGCAGTTTATGGGATGTATAGACGGTGTAGTTTGAAAAATGCAAACTTTTGACTTTCAGATATCATAGTCTGCATGCGTTATATATGTATATATTTACATATTTCTTCGTTTAAATATTTAATGATTTTTTGCCCTCATTTTAGATACTTAACTCAAATTAAGAGGTCATGTTAAAGATGATAATTAAAATTGCCAGTAAGGCTACATGTAACATTAGTTTTTTAAAATTATAGGATTATTAGTATTCATTTGCTATAAATAGCTCTCGGCAATGCATGGATAGTGATAATGAGAGGTACTAGGGTTGTGGGTCCTATTGATAGTTAGTTACAATTTTCAAACAACTTGAATCCCTACCATATCTACCCAAAAATCCCCTAATTCGTGTTATACCATTCCATTATTTTTCACTTTATATACGATTTTGTCTACAACGGTATTGGTTATCCTATTTATATCCACCCGCTTATAAGTTTCAAACTTTCATCCAGATGTGGGGCCAAATGTGGGTCAATGTTAATGTAGTTTCCTTATTACTATAAATTCAAATGCCAACTAATATTATCCATTTTAATCTTAATTATTCAATTTAATCTGTTTTAGATTTTTTACTCCTACCATTAGACAATATAATTGTTTCTTTTATTTCTATCTTTTTCTTAAAGTATTTGAAAAAAAATAAATTTTACTATTTTTTTTATTTTTCCCAATGTTTTCCACTTGCAATTTTATTTCATTCGTCCTCTAGGTATTATGGTTTGCATCCATGATTATTATGGATAGTTGTTGTGATGAGTTTATTATTATTTAAAACATTCATGTTTTGATGGACAGCAGAAATATCACGAATTGATTGATGGAGACTTATAAACATGCATTGGCCCTTCATATCATAGTTCTTTTATATGCTTTTTTTATATACTAATTCTATTTACTAAATCTTTAAAATATCTCCTTTTAAATTTTTTTTTTCTTATTTATGCTCATCATTTTGCTTTCTCTTTTTCATTCTTATAAGGTTCATATAACATTTATGCATGGTATATGGAAATAGAAATTTTAGTTATTTCATTGTAGATTGGAGCGTCAATATCAACCTCCGCTCCAACTGCATCGCACAATATGTTATATAGCATAGACAACTCTAGCATCGTCGCTACTGATACCATAAAGAACACGGTAAGTTTGACTCAAACATGATTCAATGTTTTCCTTTTGACGATTGATTTAGATTTATATATAAGAGTCTTTCAAAATATTTGCCTTTATAAAAAAAATCGTCCCTCCCATATGCATTTGACCAACAACTACTTCTTATTTATATTTAAATTTGATGATGCACAAAAATGAATTTGTACACCACCGGTCAAGTATGAGTAATAAATGAGAGAGAGATTTATAGTGGTTCGGTCAGTGTGACCTACATCCACTTCAAGGGCAATGGTCGCCGGAATGTATTAATTTCTCAAGTGTGTCAGTGATTACAAACTTTGGAGAGAGTGTCGAAGAGAGATTATGGCTTGCCCCTCAAGTATCGAGAGGCTCTTTAATTTATAGTCTCCCCCTAACAGATGGGGACGACTTTACAGCGCCGTTTACGAGGAGCCTTCGAGGTGTCCTCGACTGGCGAGGCAGTTGGGATATTCTTCGCAGGACTTGGTAAAAGCGGGACGTGGCCTGACTGCTTCCGAAGCGACGTGGGTTGTGTTGACGTGGCCAGGCCTCATGGATCTGGGCCTGGACCTCAATGGACTCAACGGATCTTCACTAACTTAGGCTTGGCTCATGACGAAATGATGCCCCCTCTCACGGGCCTGACCCATCATTTGCCCCTCAATGCCCCGTGCCCAAAGAAGCTTTGAAAGGGGGGCATTTTTAATATCCGGGCTTCTTTCCTATTCAAATGATTTTTGCCGCATTCCTCTCCTTGCCAGCATCTTGTTGTACGCCCAGGTCCGGAGGAGAAAGATTTTTGGGAGAGTTCCTGCAGTGTGGGACTTCTTTTATTCTTAGTTTGGGGTTTTTTAAATCCTAGGCTTTGTGGGATCCTAGCATATAAAATCCCTTGCTTGGAGAGAGAGGAGACCCAACTATTCCCATTCCCAAGAGAAAGGTTTTGTTTTTCACCCATCTTCTTCATCCATTGAGTCTTCATTCCCAGAAAAGGGGAAGTGGTTCACTCTTCAAGGCCATGGAGCATTCCATTGCAGACAAAGCTGAGATGGTGAAGGTCCAGCAGACGAGAGTGATGGCTGCCACGACGGCGGTCGTCGCGACGGCAGCACCGAACGTTGGTGCAGCGCCGGCCGGCCTTGGCGAGGGGCAGGTGGCGGCGATGGTCCCGGGCGCTGGGCAGCGGGCGGCATTGGGCCCGAACGTCGCGCAGCGAACGCCAGGTTCACGCGTGGCTGGCGTGACCGCAGTGCCCTGCGTGGGCGTCGCGGGCGGCGACGGTCCCGCCTTGGGCGGCGCTGCAGTGGAAGGCGATGCCCTGGGCGGCGCTGCAGTGGGCGGCGCTGCCTTAGTTGGCGCTGCAGTGGGCAGCGCTGCCCTGGGCGGCGCTGCCGTGGGCGCCGATGCCTTGGGCGACGCTGCAGTGGGCGGCGGTGCCTTGGGCGACGTCCACTTGGGCGGTGGTACGGCCGTTGGCACGGGCGACGAGGGCAGCACGGCCCTTGGCGGTAGGGGCGCTGGCGATGGGGGTCGGAAGGCGTCGAGATTTCCCGCGACGCCGGATGTAGCGGTCATGAGCGCCAGTGCCAGACGGACGGCAGCAGCGGTGGTGGCAGCGCCTGGGGCGGGCGCCCGGGCCGTGATGGCAGCGCCTGGGGCGGGCGCCCGGGCCGTGATGGCAGCGCCCGGCGTGGCGGCTGTGGCGACGGTGGGGGCAGCGCCCGGTGTGGCGGCAGCGTCGAGGACGGCGGCGGCGAGGGCAGCGCCTGGCACGGGCGCCCAGGCAACGGCGGCGCCCGGTGCGGGAACATCGGGTGTCTCTACGCGGGTGACAGCGGCAGCCTCATCAGCCCCCTTAGGCGCAGGCTTAAAGTCGAAGTGTTCGGTGGTGGCGGCGTGCGAGCGGGGCCCTGCGGGCTAGGGCGCAAGTCCTAGTAATGTATCTACCAGAATTTTGCGTCGTCGCACAAAGTATCAAGGAAAAGTGATTGCTGAGGATGCCGGATCCAAAGTAAGCAGTATTTTCAGTGTACTCAAAACAGACAGTGACCTTTTGAAGATTGCTATTTGTATCCCTCCCACCGTACTGTGCCGCCGGGCCGAACCAGACGAGCCAGCATGTGACCATTCTTCTGGTGACATCGTAATATATGAAGAGATGATCGAGGCCGGGTTAAGATTTCCAATATCTTCCCCCATTTGCCGTGTTCTTCACTATTTTTCCTTAACTCCGGGGAGATTAGCACCTAACGGATGGAGAGTCCTGCTTGGCTTCTTTGCATTGTGGAGGAGAGTACATCAAGAGGACGCTTCTCCTCTCGAGTTTCATGCTGCCTACAGTTTGATCGAGTCCCCAGCCCCTAACAGGGGATGGTACTATTTTACCCCTAGGGGCGGCAAGTTACTCACGGGATTGCGTTCCAATTGCCACGAATGGAAATCTCGCTTCTTCTTCATCGGTGGAGAGTGGATTGCTGAGTCAGATCGACCTTTGGTACCCACAGTCGTAACCCAGGCCCGTTTGCTAGATTCCTAGAATCAGAAGGTATTATTGCCCACTATACAATGCCTGGAACACCTCAGCAAAATGGAGTGGCTGAAAGAAGGAATAAGACTCTTTTAAATATGGTTAGGAGTATGGTTAGTAATACTTCGTTACCCGAGTTCATGTGGGGTGATGCACTAAAGATGGCCATGTATATTCTAAACAGAGTTCCTACTAAAGCGGTTCCCAAAACTCCTTTTGAGTTATGGACTGGTAGGAAACCCAATTTAAACCATTTCCATGTCTGGGGATGTCCATTTGAAGTGCGGGTTTATAACCCACAAGAAAAGAAGTTAGACCCTAGAACAGTAAACGGATATTTTATAGGATATCCGAAGAGGTCTAAAGGGAATCGTTTTTATTGTCCTAATCATTCAACAAAAATAGTTGAGTCCAATAATGCCAAGTTTCTGGAGAACCATGAAAATAGTGGGAGTAGTAAGGCTAGAAATATTGAATACAAGGAAAATAGAGATGAGCCTCAATCCTCATCTCAAAGTAGATTAATGATTCCACTTGATATAGAAGTTTCCCAGAACGACCCCTTGATCCGATTCCTTAAGATACACAACCAACTCTTGAAATGCAACCAGCTGTTATTGAAGAACAGCTGGAGGAATTAACAAGGTCAACTCGTATGAGAAAACCTACTATTTCGAATGATTATATTGTGTATCTCGAAGAATCAGATATAGAAATTAAAGAAAACCCAAAGACTTTTAGAGAGGCAGTAGAAAGTGAAAATTCTAGTAAGTGGTTAGACGCTATGAACGAAGACTTAGAATCCATGGCTATAAACGAAGTCTGGGATCTCGTTGGACTACCTGAAGGGTCCAAGACCGTTGGTTGTAAATGGGTCTTTAAGACCAAAAAGGACTCCAAAGGAAAGGTTGAAATATTTAAGGCCCGACTTGTAGTTAAAGGATTCACTCAAAGAAAAGGTGTTGATTATTTTGAAACCTACTCTCCAGTGTCTAAGAAAGATTCACTCAGAATAGTTCTGCACTAGTAGCTATATCAGATGGATGTCAAAACTGCATTCTTAAATGGGAATCTAGATGAAGAAGTGTATATGGAACAACCGGAAGGGTTTGTTCAACAAGGTAATGAAAGAAAACTGGTTTGTAAATTAAAGAAATCTATATACGGGCTAAAACAAGCTTCCAGACAATAGTACTTAAAATTTAATCATACTATTAAATTATTTGGTTTTTCCGAAAATCAAGTTGATCATTGTGTATATCTCAAGATCAGTGGGAGCAAGATTATTATTTTAGTCTTATATGTAGATGATATTTTACTAGCCAGTAATGATCTAAGTATGATTCGAGAAACTAAAACAATAATTTTGATATGAAAGATATGGGTGAAGCAACCTTTGTAATATGAATCGAAATATTTAGAGATCGATCTCAAGGATTACTTGGGTTGTGTCAAGAAGTTTATGTCAAAACTATTCTCAAACGTTTCCGAATGGAAGGATGCAGACCACAAAATGCACCTATGTCTAAGGGAGACAAGTTTAGTAAAGCACAATGCCCCATGACTGACTTAGAAGAATTAGAAATGGATAAATATCCCTATGCGGCAACAGTAGGAAGTCTAATGCACTTACAGACTTGCACGAGGCCAGACATTAGCTTTGTAGTCGGGATGCTAAGTAGATATCAAAGTAATCCCGGCCTGACTCATTGGGTAGCTGTCAAGAAAGTGACGCGTTACCTTAGCGGAACAAAAAGATATATGCTCACATATCAAAGATCCAATCAACTGGAGGTCATTAGATATTCAGATTCAGACTTTGCTGGATGTCTCGGTACAAGGAAGTCAACATCAGGTTACATCTTTCTGTTGGCTAGCGGGGCAATATCTTGGAGAAGTGCTAAACAAACTCTAACCACTCCATTAACATTCGATGCAGAGTATGTGGCATGTTTTGAAGCCACAGGTCACACATTATAGATGTGTAACTACATCATGGGACTTGAAATTATGGACACTATACCTGAACCGATTAAGATTTACTGCGATAATGATGCTGCTAGCCGTTTCTCTCAAAACGACAAGTGTTCCAGTAAATCAAAGTATCTGGAAGTAAAGTATCTTGTACTCAAAGAGAAAGTGCGAGATCATTTAGTGTCAGTTGTAGGAGCTCCATCGAAACTCATGATTGCTGATCCATTGACAAAGGCATTGGCGCCAAAGGATTTTGAAGACCATGTAATAAATATGGGCTTGAATGAAATGCCTTGTAAGAATCAATGATGTATGACACTATATATATTGATCAAGAAAGTGAAACGATCTTGCAATTCGTACTTTGTTTTTGAAGTCACATGTGGTAATTGTAAAATAAAGTAAGAATATATAAGTATTATGACATTACAGTTCCCATTAAGGTAAGTCATATTAACTGCTATATTAGGCAAGAATATTAAGGTTGTGATTGTGGAAGGAAGCATGTCACTAAAATGTGTAACCGCTACAATTCGCATTAATAAACTAACCTAATCACATATTAAAGGATCTTAGCATTAAAGTTAATGGAAAACCGGTATTTTTACAGATGCGCATCAATTAGTGTTATTTTCATTTGCAAAAAAAAGGTATTATAAAATAAATAAATAAATAAAAAGGGATGAATGTTGGTCATATGGACCAAGTGGGAGATATTGTTGGAGATCACAGGTGGTGGTCCACATGACCACTACTTGTTTGAGATTTTCAAACAACCGTTTTTCTCCCAGTTAAGGCACGTCCCTTAAAACTCCCTGATCATGCAGTTGTGGGAGTGCTTTCTGTTGATGGGGAGGAAAGTGTAAACGTAGCCTATAAAAAGGCTTGGGAACTCTCTCATCTTGAAACATACACAATTGCTTGGCATTCCCATCGATCAGCAGGCATCAAAGAGAAGAGTGAGAGAGTTAAAGTCCTGAGGTAATTTGTACCATTTTCACGATGGATCCAGGTATGCCTTTAATTTGGGTTTCTTTCCTAGTGTAAATCATACCATTAGATTGCAAATATAATCCGTCATAATTTCAGTAAAGAGGCCAGTTTTGCTAACAGAGGGATCTATAGCAGCTGGTGGTGGGGCCAATAACAAGGCATCGATGTAACCCCAGCTGCAAGTTGATGCCCCAGAGCTGCAAGAATTGATCCAGATAGACCCCGCCGGACTCCATGGTCGCATAGTCCCCAGTGGCCATAGTGTCGGTGGGAACGAACACACCCAAGGCAGAGGAGGTCGGTGCAGGCTGCTTTGAAAGGTGTAGCTGTGCTGAGGATTCATTGGGATGGTGCTGTGTGTCCAAGGGAGAGGAGTGTGGACCATTGTCAATATTTTGCGTGGGAGAGTTATGGTAGGTGAGACGGTGGTTCCATGAGACGGTGGTTGATGGTGGTATGTTATAGTGCTGGAGGAGACCCTTCAAATAGGGAGTCTGGATGGGGCGGTGATGATAAGACCACGATTCATGCCAGGTTAACGTGGCGCCCACTTAGCATTCTTGGAACTTCATCTCCTCTAATCGAAGCAAAATTCTCCTCGGGATGAGCCACATGTAGAAATCCAGTGACCTCCCCTATGGCGTGTTCAGGTGTTCGAAGGGTTGCATTCAAGGTTGTTATAGGCTAAAGTGTAACAATGGGGGCTACAGCTTCTAGGCCCATGGTGCTATCCTGCCCAGCATCTGTGTCACCCGCCATCGAAACTTGTGGGACAACAAAGAAAGTAATTGTCTCCTGACCTTTGACTTGGATCCGCCCGTACCTTATCTACCAGTTCCTTGTTTGCCAAGGTTCTTATCTCCTGAAATGGGACGGTCAACTGTTCTTGTGTAGCTGACTCCCTGTGAGGATGTTCGTGTGGGTGGGAAGATAAAGTAGGTAGTGGAAGAGGGATCCATAACAGCTGGTGGTGGGGCCAATAACAAGGCATCAGATGTAACCCCAGCCGCATGTTGCTGCCTTAGAGCTGGAAGAATTGATCCAGGATATACCCCGCCGGACTCCATGGTCGCATAGTCCCCAGTGGCCATAGTGTCGGTGGGAACGAACACACCCAAGGCAGAGGAGGTCAGTGCAGGCTGCTTTGAAAGGTGTAGCTGTGCAGAGGATTCATTGGGATGGTGCTGTGTGTCCGAGGGAGAGGAGTGTGGATCATTGTCAATATTTTGCATGGGAGAGTTATGGTAGGTGAGACGGTGGTTCCATGAGACGGTGGTTGATGGTGGTATGTTATAGTGCTGGAGGAGACCCTTCAAATAGGGCGTCTGGATGGGGCGGTGATGATAAGACCAGGGTTCGTGCCAGGTTAACGTGGCGCCCACTTAGCATTCTTGGAACTTCATCTCCTGTAATCGAAGCAACATTCTTCTCGGGATGAGCCACATGTAGAAATCCAGTGACCTCCCCCATGGCGTGCTCAGGTGTTCGAGGGGCTGCGTTCAAGGTTGTTATAGGCTAAAGTGTAACTATGGGGGCTACAGCTTCTAGGCCCATGGTGCTGTCCCGCCCAGCATCTGTGTCACCCGCCATTGAAACTTGTGGGACAATAGAGAAAGTAATTGTCTCCTGACCTCTGACTTGGATCCGCCCAAACCTTATCTACCAGTTCCTTGTTTGCCAAGGTTCTTATCTCCTGATGGGCGGTGGTGGCTGAGTTGTCCCTGACAGGCTCCCTCTATTTCGAATCTCCACTCGGAGCCATGTTGGCATCTGCATGCTGTCTTGACATGCTCGCATTTGATGTATCGGATTCGCTATGGGCTTTTGGCCTGCCTCTTGGCTTATTTTGTTTGGCTCGCCTAGGCCCTGCAGTTCTTGACCGATCCTAGCGATACTCCCCAATTGACCTTTGGCAGCGAGACTTTGATGTATTTTTCGACCATACCTTCCTGCCTCTGGTTCCCATCGAGAATCGAAAATTTATTACGTTGCGAAGTCAGACACTGCGGTTGTCCTGAGGGTTTCGAACACTGATGTCCTCATTGTCGAATCTCTGTCCACTGTTCACTCACCCTTCCTTGCTGCCAGTGTTTGCGTCGCCGGTGAGACCACTTCCAGGCATCCATTCATGGGGCTCTTTCATTTATCCAGTAGCCTACTTTGGAAAAAGCTACATTACATTAGGAGGATGAATTTCTAGCACATTTGGCACCATTGTGGTGGATTCTCCACTATGAACTTTTGAAAACGGTTCCCCTCCGATGTTCGTATGCATACACCATCCAGAGCATCATGTTCCAAGTCCATACCGACGAGAGCAAGGGTAAACAAAGCTCATTTGCTGGCTTTCCCTTTAGAGCGAGTGACCTCATCAAGTCTCAGGAGGGATCCCATGGGTGCTAATATGGTTCGAAGAAACTGCTCATCCCAGTATTCCATGGGGAGGCCGGGTAGCATTACCCATACGGGCATGGTGGCAATGTAAGTGGGGTCAAAATTAGGCACCCAAGGGGTTAGGATTAGTGGTTTATCCACAATCGTCCACAGGGAGCCCAAACGGACTATGTTTCAGTCAATAGGCAAGGTAAAAGTGCAAAGGAGGAAGTTGTTCTGCAGCTCTACTATATCAATGGTGCCATGGGTACACCAAACTTTAGGCAGACGGGCCAAAAGGGTGCGGATAGGGACTCGGCTGGTGCGGAACTGAGCTATCAGAGATAGTGCATGGGCGTCCCTGGCCTCCCAGAGCTATTCCACGCCAAACGAGATGACCGGCACCGAAGAGTTGTGCTTCGATAGCTTGGGTTGATACCTGATACCAAAGGGAGGTGGTGTCGTTGTAGTAGTGCTAGTGGACGAGAGGGTAATCGTCAGAGCATCCCTAAAGGAACGTAGCTGCGGAGTCGAAGTGGCTGTGTCAACATCCATTGCCGTGGTGGTTAAGGATGTCGAGTCAGCAAGGGGGATATTGGGGGTGACTATCGTAAGCGCAGGGGTGGGTGGTGGAAGTTGAGATGTTTAGAGGTGGAGGTTCAAAGAATGGAGGCGTCAGTGGCTGAAACTTGCAGGAACTCATCAGGACTACCCCAAACTCTAAATCTTTTTAATATTGGTAGGGTTCGCACACCTTGTACATGGGGCTCACCTAATGCTTGTAAATCTATCGCTAATGTGGGGTATAAGGATTCGAGGGTTAGTCATGGAATGAAGGATGGGTTTTACATGGATATGTTTTGATGACCACAATGTTTGCACTACAGGTATCTGTAGGTGCACGAAATTTCACGAACCCGGAGGTGGAGATCTCGAGACCCACTGGAAGAGAAGATGTGATGCCTTGAATAGAACCTGAAAGGGGGAAGACGAAAAAGGAGCAGTCAAAGACCCTGGTTGTGGGCAGCGCAAGACTCTCCGATGTCTAAGTCAGTGTAAGAACGTGACAGTAGGGTAGAGATTTTAGAGACAGAATAACGGTTCTGTCAGTAATGGGTTCTTTCTTGCGTACCTTTGGAGGAGACTAAGTCCTCTATTTTATACCGTCGTGAGGTTTCAATATCGTGGATCAGCATCAGAGCGCGATTGATGCGATTCCCTTAATCAGGGCAACCGTTTCAGTTGATCCCACTCCTTTAATTCAGGTAACCGCTCAGTCAATGCCTATCCCTTAATTACAGTTGTAACGTCGCCCGTTCTCCTTAGTATTCGCTGCCTCATAAACTATTACGCCACGTCTCTCGGTCGTTATGCCACGTCTCTATTGGGGATGATGGGCGATGCCCTTTATCCGAAATAGGTGGCCGATACCGAGGTGAGGACGTCCGAGATTAGATACATCCGAACTGAAGTAGGACCGAACTAAGGGAGTATAAGAGCACCGCAAGCAAGTCTACCGAGCTGCGTGGCAAGGACGAGCTTTCTGCCGAACTGTGAAGGGTCTTTTGGTGCTTTAACCTGAAACCGAGAATATTAAGTTCGGTTCCGAAGTGTCACATGTCTCCTTCATTACTGGCGGAGTGGGCCCAATCTCAGTGTTCGAGGAACGCCCCCACACAGTATCCTTTAAAATCCTTGAATAAATGGTTACCAATTACAATCATCGAGCCATGCAATGTGGAACTTGTTCTCTAGCCCCTGATGAAGACTTTCAAATCCTTAATTAGTTCGATAATTTGCATGAGGATCCTTACCGTCCAATCATGAAAGGGCTAAAATTTGTAGATAAATAAATAGCACTGAAACATATCTAGATCCTTTTGATTTGTTACTGTTTCTCTCCTTTGTGTTTGTCCTTGGTCGGGGGTAGGGATGTAAATGGGTTCCCGATTCTCCGATTATCTCGATGTTCCAACCTGTTAAAAATCGGGTCTGAGTTCTTATTTAGGCCCCGATAAGTCAATGGTTCCGGGTCCGGTTCCACCTTGGTTCGGACCCGTGGACCCGAGACCCGATATATTACCTCAATTTTCAGAAATTTCTACTAAAAATTATATTTTTTTTAATATCATTATCTACCTAGACCCGGATCCAGACCCATTCCATATATGGTTTTGGTTCCGGTTATGGAGCCAAGAAACTGGTTCCGAAGCGATCGGAACCGACACATTTACAACCCTAGTTGGGGGGGCTTCTTCAGTTTTGTAGCCTCTTATCTTTTTTAGAATAAATATAAAAAAAATCTAAACCAAGATGGCCCACACTTCTCTCATTAGGAAAGAATCAAGGTCCTTTTAGGCATTGACTCATAGAGTTATCTGACTTCGACCCTTGAGGAGGCTGCACATGATTTTATTCAATTTTATTACGTATTTGTTATCGGATTTATTCAGGTAAGAACTAGTTCTCACATATTATATGAGAATTTTTAGTGGGGCCCAACTATTGGTCCATTTGGGGATGTGACCAGAGGGGATGAAAAGATCTATGTCAGACCATCCCTAATATCAAGTTTGACCCCAAATCCATGTACCTAACCCCTTCATTCGTGGCCCACACAAGTTTAATGGCTTTGTATTAAAAAGAAAATTCAACCCTCGATTCAAAAGTTCAATCCATTCAGATTTAGATGGGTTGCTAGGTGGGTCCACCAATAGTTCTAACGTAAGCACGTTCTCACCTGCATATTTATGTTTATCTATATGTGGAATTTAGCCTAAGGCTAGTGAGCTAACATGGAAGTCTATATACAGAGCTGGGCTGACTTTTAGATTTATCCAGCTGGATTCAAGATAATTTAGGCTTATGAAGATCGTAATATAATTTGGATCATGGATACCGATGATTGGACGAGTTCATCGAATCATGAAAATTTCCTTCTAATACGCTATTGATAGAAGTATCCACTAAAAATAATAATCCAACGTGCCCTTATCATGGAAAGTAAGTACATTTCCATACCTAGCTAAATGTGACTCTAGTTCCTCTGTACATCCGAGAATTCCTATTTATGTAACTGCTCAAATTAAAATGCACAAGTAGAGCCCATTTATGAACTGCTCAAATTAAAATGCCATCATCTATTCATCCGAGGCCAAAGTTCACTTGAATGGAAACCGAGCCCAGAGAAACCCACCTTTTTTTTCTGTTAGAACTAGAGAAACACTTAAAATGCACAAAACTAGGGAGTGGAATCACTTTATTTTTCAAATCCCATAAATGTGAACTCCAATCACTAACACATTCATTGTTAAGTGGTGTTGGCATCATCACATTCATAAGATTTACAATGTGAGTCCACCTTTTGTGATCATGATTACGTGACTCGCGTTTAGAAATGACAAAGTGGACTACCTTTTTTTATGATTGTAGACGTAGGATCCGCTCCTGCCAACCTTTAAAAATTAGAATATGGGGTATATTCATAGGACTTATAATGTGGGTCTATCTGAATTATAATGTGGTGTCATCTTTTTTTTTTTTTTTTTTTTTTAAACACTGAACTGACCTTTTAAAAATCACATACCTTTAAAAATTAGAATATGGGGTCACATTGTTAGGATTCACAATATAGACCCGCATTTATAGGATTTATAATGTGGCTTTACATTTTGTGATTGTGATCATGTGACCCACCTTTAGGAATTATAATGTGGAGCCACCTTTTATGTGATTGTGGACACAGGACCGACATTTAGAAATTATAATGTGATGCCTGCCTTTAGAAATTAGAGCATGGGGTCCACATTCATATGATTTATAATGTGGTTCCACCATTATAGGAATTATAATATCCGCCAACCTTTTGTGATTGTAATCATGTAACTCACCTTTAGAAATTACAAAGTGGGGCCACCTTGTTTGAGTTGTGAACATGCGTGGTAAGTACTTTAGGATAGGTGAGAGGATTTGAAGTTTTAAATGGTCTTCTTTAAAAGCCAAGAAATAAGTATTCTTAAGAAAATGAAGTTTATTTTAGTTCCAACTTTTGAAGTTTTAAATGGTCTTCTTTAAAAGCCAAGAAATAAGTATTTTTAAGAAAATAAAGTTTATTTTAGTTCCAACTTTTTTAGGTTAAGAATTTGAGAATCTTTCCAGTGAGATCAAAATCTGCAACAATGATTTCGCATACTAAATATGTTTTTGGTAACCTTATCTCTAGAAATATGGAAATATCTTAATGGCATTATGCCAAGCATACCTTCCCACACATATCTAGGAATCAATCTATCCATTTGCAAGTGAAAAATATCAGCTGCTGAACGTGACTCAAAAAAAAAAAAAAAAAAAAAAAAAAACTAGCTGACTAACATAGCCAACATAAAAAAATAAAGGCCAAATGAGAGTGAATTAGTCCGGGCCAGTGCACACAGAGGGTTAGGGTTAGGGGTTTGGTGAGATCCATAGTACACTAAGAGTCGAGGACCCCAATTAATGTTATACTCTTGGGCTTGAACATGATTAGATTAAGAATTTAATATTTTGAACATATCACCCGATAAGAGGGTATTCGGGCATGAACCCAATTACACCAGACTTTAGGTCTGGGTCGGATTATCAACATGACTCAAAAAGAGGATCCGAATAATTATGAGTCTTATCATGGGGATGATCAGATAATCATCAGTCCAATTAATTAACATCCCCACCGTCAAAACCCCCCTAACCGCCTTAAAACCCAACCCCATTCCATTCCTCACGTCTTCATTCATTCAATCCTATAAATAAAATCATTCATTCAATCCTATAAATAAAAACACCCTCTTGTTTCTCTCCTCTTAAAACCCAACTTCCCCAATTCTCCTCACGAAACCCTCGCACAAAACCCTCTGGAATGGCGATGGCCGCCTTCTCTTCCGCAGAGATGGCCGCCTTCTCTTCCGCAGAGATCGCCGTCCCCATCGTCCTCTCCAACGGAGAACGTGAAATCGACGCAGGAATCATTGCATTCAACCCATCCATCGGCTTCGAAAAGCTTCGATCCCTCATCGCCGAACATATCGGAGCCGATCTTCACCACATCGCGATCTTCCTCTCCTGCCGCAAAGCGCCTCGATCTCCAGAGATCCGCTGCAGAGTCCTGATCCAGAACAACTCCGACGTCGCCGCCATCGCTCGAGAGAGGAACTGCTTCTTCTTCGTCCTCTGGAGGCCTCCGCCGCAGGCGACCAAGAGGGAGAGGAGGAGGGGACCTCGCCGGACTTGCGAAGACGTCGCCGTCATGACGCCGACCATCCTCCGCCGCGACACGCCGCCGCCGATCGACCAGAGGCTAGGGCTGGGGTTTGTGGATTACGAGAGCAGGATCCGAGAGTTGCAGATGCATGGAGAGAGTAACAGGTATCCGTCTGACCGTACATCGACAGGTCCGGGTTCGAATACCAGTACGAATACGGCCGTCTGTGGGCAGTGTCTCTCGAAGGAGAGGCCGATACCGTTCCATCACTGCGTGAACGATCGCGTAGTTGTTGGGTTTCGGACCCGCTTCGGGCCGATTGAGAGGCCTTCGAGTTCGAAGAACTGAAGAAAGTTTTCGTAACGGCATCTCTTTGTGACGGAGTTTTTCGTATATACATGCGGTACGATACGGTAGTGATGGTATTTTTGTTGGGTAATTACAAGATTGCCCTTTCATAGGGAAGCGGAAATGTAAAGGCTCTAATAGTAATAACTGGTAACAGATGAATAGGTTTAAACAAGCTTTAAGTCCTCCATTGATTTTGTGTAGGCTATACACCATCAATCGGTGTATATAGCTATTGAATTGCATTCATCTCATTGAGATTGACTATATTTTAGATTGAGGCATTGATGATGTAAAAAATATCATCATGACTATAGTTGAAATTCTATTGATCAGTGCAAGTAGAGTGGTTTTGTGGTATCTGGATGTGATTGTGGGTTTCAAATTCATTAGTGGTGTTTCGGTGTGACAATTTGTAATTAGTGGAGTGACATAACCGGAATGTTTTGTGAATGGCATTTGGACTATTGTTTTGTTGAGGAAGAGAATTTGGCTGTGTTGATTGAATGATGGGTACTTTAAAATTTTCCAAATATGATTAGTGGTGTACTAATGGAGAGTCGAAGGAAATTAAGGAAAAGTTCAAAATTGCAGCCACATTCCTTATAGAAATTCATATCTTAGATTGTTGATACAATGGACTGGCATTGTTTAAGAGGAGAAAAAATAGAAGCATCTATTAGTGGCCTGCCAATAGAGAGTAGATGAGGAAATGCAGGGAGGGTCATACTTGCAACCTCATCCATCTGGGGTGCACTTGTGCATAGAGAGATATACACTCACTATGAATTTTTATATTTGTGATGATAGCAAATCCTCCATTGCTACCATGTAGGAAATTGAAATCGTTTTCTGCCAAAAGTATTATACACCAAATGATGGAAAAGGAGGTTGTATTAAAAACCATAATAAAACTCTTCATGTGAGTTCCTCTTATTGCACAAATGCACTCCTTGGGAGTGGCTTGATTCTATATTTGATGGGTCACTTTATGATTGGAAAGGGATACTATTAAGAAATGATTACTTCAGCCTTACTATTAAGAGATGATTACTTTAGCCTTGAAATAAGAAATTATGGAAAAATGATCAAAAAGGAAAATTACTGTGAGACTTTAAATTTTAACAAACTTTAATAATAAGCATTTCAAATGTAAATAGTAATATTCATAAAAAAAAAATGTAAACAATAATAAAAGTAGTTTTTGAAGGGTAATAATGATAGAAGTTGGAGAGAATGGAGTAGAAATCATTGGCATAGAAAATCAAGATTGGTCTCATGGATTAAAGACGATGCCATATAAGGACGAATTTCAATTTCAGCGATATGGAAGGGTGGTGAGAGAAAATATCACCCAAGGAATAAAGATTTCTGTCTGATACGATGATTATAGAATGGATAAACCGTGAAAAACGATTAATAAAAGAGAATCAATACAAAAATTTTAAAAGTAATGAAAAATGTAAAAAATATTATAAAAGCGTGGAATCATAATGTGATTTTCTGATTTAAATATTTATGGTCTAAATTTAAAATCTCAAATGTGTTTTAAGATTTAAAGTTTTCTAAAAATAAACAACAGTTTTAAGATTTTAAATACAATTAGTACCCTTTAGCTTTTATATATATATATATATATATAGAGGGATCTTCATATGCATATGAATATTTCCCATATATATATATATTTTCCGATTATCTGGAAGTTCCGACCCTCAAAAAATCGGATCTGTAACCTAATTTAGGTTTCAATTCATAAACGAGTTCAGTTCTCAGTCCATATAGGCTTCGACCCATGGGTTTAGGACCCGCCATATAAGTCTTTGATATTGCAAACTGTACCTCTAAATTAACTTCTTCTTCTTCTTCTTTTTTTTTTAATGTTTTTGTGTATAATATTAGAGGCAATAGACTTGATGCACTCTTATAAGTTGAATGATATGCTTATAGTAAGAAGAAAAATAAAAAATGAAGAGAAATTAGAACCGATTTTCAAAATAGATACAAGTCCTCTAAGTGGACCCGGTTCTGGAACCAAACAAAATAGATTCCAAGTCAAAATTGGACCTGGTGCCGGAACCATTATTTAGAGACGAGTCCGGGTTCAGTATAGTTCTAACTCGGAATCTTTCCGTTTGCAACTCTAAGTGACGTGTGGTCTCTCTTTCAGGTAGTGTGGGCATCCTTTCTTTCTCCCACCCAGGGTATCTCCTGCTCAATGAAGCTTAGGAGCCTTTGGTCTTAAGCTCAAGGGACACTCGACTATAGACAACGGATAATTAATCCTTAGGTAAAATGGGAGGTGCCCAACAATGGTGTTGTGTTCCAATTTCTGAGACACAGAGTATGGGTGTCCTCTTCTCAATGAGTGCATATCTAAAATACCCAATTTTGATTCGGTTCCTTTTTTTTTTTTGGTTAGATAGACAATTCATAATCAATTCTCTAAACAGTCTGTGTCTTACCCCAAAAAAAAAAAAAGGCAGTCCGTGGATTCAGTGTCTCACCAAGTAATTAATTAATGTAGCAAGTTATACTTAATGCTTTAACTTGCCAAGTCAAGGATATATAACACGGAACCCGCGGACCCCCCTTCAGTTGATCATTGGTAAACCCACAGATACATAGAACCAAGTCAAGGACATATATGATATTAAGCTTGATGAATGTCAACATTTATTGTTGCCTGAGGGATATCTCTTCGGAGATGGATAGTTTTCTCCTTTTAGGGCTTGTTTTGATGTTACATCATTATTTTGTTTCTCACTTATCTTTTTTCATTTGTGCACACACCTAGGCATGAAAATTGAGCCATGCAGAGGCAACTAGGGCTTAGCCCGGCACAGCCCAGGGCACAGAGCACGAATTAATCCTTGCCGTACTGGGTTGTGCCGCCCATAGGCCGGCCCACAAGCCAATTCTATTTTTAAATTTTCTATTTTATAAAAATCGTAAGAGACTTTATTGACTTTCTAGGGTTCTTAACTTGAAAAAGGTTAAAACTATTAAAATAAATGCAAACATTGATGCTAATTTATAAATAAGAAATAGATCTTTAATTATTCTAAATTTTATATTTTTATTATATAAAAGAATTTAAAAAAACTAAAAAAATAAAAGTGGGTTTTGCCGCTGTCCAGGCGCCCTACCCTAGCACAGCCCATCAGAGGGAGCCATACCGGCCCATTGACTCAGTCAACGGCCCAGGCAAAGTTTTTTCCGTGCCACGCCGTATCGGGCCTAGACAACCGCCCAGATTTAGATGCCTTAAGTAAAAATGGTCACATCATGGGCTATTTTTACTCCTCCCCTGCTACTCCTTTCACCTCACATAAGTTATGTGGAATCCTTTGTGGGAACAACAGGAGTGTCCAACCCCACACTCATATAAACCTATCCACAAATTGGCAGGCACCCCAACTTAGCGCTATTTTAATTATTACCTACTATTGAATTAAAGCACATTGATTTCTCATATACTTTTATTATTGATTTTTGAGGTCTAAAGATTTAGCACCTATTAAGTTTTTGTTAGATAGTTTTTTGGTGAATTTCCTTTATAAACGCATTAACATTCCCCATCTCCTCAAATTAACGTTAGAGTCCTTCAAATTAACGCTCATTTGACTATTACTTAACGTTGGATTAGACACCTTTTTTTTTTTTTATAATTGGTAACATTGTATTAAAACACCTTGTTGTCCTACATGTGTTTCACCATCAATTTCACCTACTTTACCTTGATTGAGGCTTACATGGACAGACTTTGGGATGGGTAGAAACTGGATCATTGACCTGCTCCATGTTATAATTCATGTGTGTTTAGTAGTTGAAATTACTTGTCCATGGAATAATCCATGTGTGTAGTAGTTGGAATTATTTTAATGGAAAAAACCAAGTATTGTATAAGTTTCTCTGTGGGCTGACATGAACATTAAGGGCCAGCATTTTAGGCCAATCTGAATCACATATAATTGGGTCCTAATAGGTCAGAATCTGAGGTTTACTCTTGTATATTAAGTGTGAGGCCCACACTAGAAGCTACTACAGGTATTATCAACTGGGTTTGGAATTTGTCAAAATCCTTAGATTGACTAAAATGATATAACCAAATATAAATCTTGGGTTCTGGTAACTACATTCAACCCTCAGAAAAGGAATTTGATCCTCCAAATTTGCCTCAGATTATCTTATGCCCTAAGGATCTGTTAACTTAAGAACTGATACTACTTTGTACCTAGGATTGTAGGCTAAAAATGAGGGACCAAAGGTGAATATTAAAAAACAACCATTAAATAAACTTTCCTTTAATGGAAATTTAATAAAGGAAATATCAGAAATGAATACCCAACTATCACACTTGTAATTATAGAAAGTCAATGTCTCATCTACATCTCCAGCTTATATTTTTTAGGCCCCACCTCAAATCCTTCACTCCTCACCTCTTTAATAATCATTCGGTGTAGCTTATTTTACAAAGCCTTTCTATGTATTTTATGCAAACTCACAGGCCCGAAGTTCTTGACTTTAATTGAACGAGCTTAGTCTAGATTGTGGTGGGCTTCTAAATTAAGCTGAGCTAACTCGATAGTAATATACCCTAGAGCCCTCAAAGTTCAATGCTGAAAAGTGTTACAATTTAATATATTTAGGACTGTGGCAAGGTCAAGATATGATAATTTCTTACCACATTATACTCGATCTAGTTAGTTACTTTTCAAATGTTGCCAATAACCTTGAGTCTAGTGTCATCATTGTCATCAACTAGGCCTGTCATTAATCTAGCCTTCAAAAACAGGGGGGCGGTCCTCAACCTTAAAATGAGGGCTTCTATTTCTAAGAAAAAGCCACAGGATTAAATTTATACAGTTTCTTTTGAAGGCCCTGATATTTGAGGGCCGGGCTTAGACAGAAATAGGCCTGGCCCGGCCCAAGCCCTAGCCCTGGCCCTCATGTTTTTCTTATTAATATATATTTTTACATGTAAATATACACTAAAACGCCCCTTGCAACATCCACTTATCAGCAACAAAATGGGAATATGAAACCAATTTTATACCCCCGCACTCATTTTCAAATGCCATAAAAACTCACAGACACACGTACTTGGTTCATTTCATCTCTGTTTGATTAGCTAACTTGTTCTAAGTCCTGTATTATACTTGGGTGGCGTTTGAGATATCTACATTTTTGTCTTAAAACTGATTCAAAACAGCTTTAGATCGGTGGGGAACAAAAGTTTGAACCTCGTTCTCAAACCACATACAAAGGAAAGACCTCCATTTGGGACAGTCTCAGAGAGCATCTCATTTGAAACAGACCTGTCCGAATCGCACTGAGGTTGTGCAAGAGGCGGAGCTACACTCCACAACAAGGACAAACACATCAGTCTGGTTTTTGCATTTTTCTTCTTGATTGTGGGACCCAGAACTATGATCCGATCTGTTAGATGTCTTCATCATCTAAAAACACGGATATAGGGTCATATTTAAGCCATTGATTCATGATGGATCTTGAGATATTTGTCAAATACCATAGACCCTTACATCCACATTTCTAGACTTTTGTGTCCCCACTAATCAAGATTGAAACAGTTGATTCTCTTTAAAATGCTAAGAAAGGCTATGGGTCCAAAATTTAGGCATTGATTCCTTGTGGATCTCAAGAAAACTACGAAACACTTCGAACCGTTGATGCATCAATGCATATAGTGGATGGGTTCTCACGTGATTTGATTACTAGTCTTTTTTTTTTTTTTTTTTTTTTGTCATTTTCATGAATTCTGGGCCACAAAATAGAGATCTGAACTGTTGAAATCATTAATAACATCAAACACTGCTCGTACATTGAATTTGAGCCGTTGATCTATTACGGATATGTAGATATTAGTAAAAAAAAAATCCATGACTTTAACTAAGCATTTCTAGACTTCTGTGAGCCCACTAATCAAGATCCGAACTGTTGTTTCTCCTTAGAATGCCAAAAAAGGCTATATACGTTCAGATTTCATGCATTGATTCCTTCTGATCTTGGAAGATACACAGAGAACCTGAAACCGTTGATGTATCAATGTATATAGTGGCTTGGTTCTTGTATTATGTACCGATCCCTGTTTTTGTTATTTTTCTTAAAATGTGAGCCACAAAGAAGAGATCTGATCCGTCGACTCTTTTAAGAACTTCAAACACAGCCATCATGTCAAATTTGAGCAGTTGATCTTGCGCGGATATATAGATATTCTCGAAAAAGCTAGAACTTTAAATATGGATTTCTAGACTTATGTGAGTCTCTAAATCATGATCAAAACCATTGATCCTCTTTGGAAAGCTGAAAATGATTAGGAAAACAAACTCTCAAGCCTTGATTCACCGTGGATCTAAAAGAGATTTGTGAAGAATCTGAGCCATTGGATCAAAACAGCTTATCTCAAATAGCATTTTTGTCATTACCAAACAGTCTATTTATTAAGCATCGATTTCATGCAGATCTATTTCATATAGATATGTTCCATATAGAGATCATATAGATAAGACTTGTCAAACACGGCCTTAATGTATAAACAATAAGTGTTGCATGGTTGCTTCCAATCCCTTTCAGGTTTATTGCTTCTTATATTATATTTATATATTCTTACTAGTGCAAGAGGGGGTGTACTTGTGTTAAGAAGGATATATTTTTTCACCCTGTGGAGTGAGTTGGGATGCCAACTAATTCATAGAAGGTAGTTTGTATGTGCATGAAACTTTAAAGATATGTGGTGACTCAAATATAATTTTAATTAGATAATTATAACTCCCAATCTAAAGTTTAAAATAACAGTATTGTTTAAAGTGCATTTACTCTTGTGAGTGAAATCTGACAACGGTTAATAGTCATAAATGCTTTAAATTGAAAACAATGTTTATTCATAAAGTGTAAGTAAATGTAAATGGTTTAAATTTCTCAAAGATAAGTCTCTCCTTTATAAACAAATGAGGGAAAAAACCTTAAACTGGAATAATTTGGTACATGAAAATTCTTTTGAAAGATGTGAGATTGAATAAACCTTTTAACTATTTTCTTACTTTGACAAAATAATTAAAACTGTACGTCTAAAACCCAAGTTACAAATAGTGTACAACTTTTTCCGATTAAACAAAAGGTTTTAGAGACAACTTTTATTCTCCTAAAGTTTCTTAGTCGTCCCTTCCTAGAAAGGTTAGAAGAGATAATGGTTGGCTTACTTTTGATACTTGATTTCGATGTAGAAAATAATTAAAAATTAATTTTCTTGTTTTTTAGGCCTTGAGCCCTACCCTGGCCCTTGAGAATAGGGTACGGGCGTAGGTAGTGCAAGCCCTCTTGGCCAGCTAGGGCCCGATCCTGCATATATTGAGAGTAGGGTAAGGACAACCCTATGCTCAGCCTAGCTTGGCCCTTTGACAGCACTATCACCAACTAAGTTGGGGTCAGGTATATGAATTTTGTTTCTCAATTTCAATCTATCCTAGTTAAATCCTGAAGTAGGTTGCACTTCTTCAAATCTATCATTACTATTTCCATCCATATTCTTTTCGGCCTACACCATTTTGGTGGGCCATCAACTTACTTAGAGAAAATTTTTCTTCAATGGCACCGTAGTTGGCCTAGATTGGATACGGTCAAAACCACAAATTTACTGTATCATGTTTTAATAAATTTAAATTGATAATAATAATATGAAATATCCTTCCAAACTTCACATTCTGTATCAAATATATATTTATCACACATGCATAAAACTAGGTTGAGACCTAGGCCCCTCACAAGCTGGCCTGAACTCGTGTGTATCATACGACACCTGCGCGCGAAAACACAATCTATGCGGCTATACGAAATTTAGGACATTTCAAGATGTTTTTCGGTTTAAAACGGGTTTTGGGGCGAATCTTGGGTCTGAAGAACACTTCATGCAAGTTCGGCGCTCGAAAAGGCTCCAGCTCGAACTTCATGCGCATCGTACGAAACCTGCGCGCGAAAACACAATCGATGCGGCTATACGAAATTTAAGACAATTCGAGATGCTTTTCAGTTTAAAAACGGGTTTTGGGGCGAATCTTGGGTCTGGAGAACACTTCAGGCAGTTCGGGGCTCGAAAAGGCTCTGGCCCGAACTTCCTGCGCATCGTACGACACCTGTGCGAAAACACAATCTACGCAGCTATACGGAATTTAGGACATTTCGAGATGCTTTTCGGTTTAAAACGGGTTTTGGAGCGAATCTTGGGTCTGGAGAATACTTCAGGCTGTTCGGCGCTCGAAAAGGCTCCGGCCCGAACTTCGTGCGCATCGAACGACACCAGCGCGTGAAAACACAATCTATGCGGCTATACGAAATTTAGGACATTTCGAGATGCTTTTCGGTTTAAAACGGGTTTTGGGGCGAATCTTCAGTCTGGAGAATACTTCAGGCATTTCGGCACTCGAAAAAGCTCCGGCCCAAACTTCCTGCGCATCGTACGACACCTGTGCGAAAACACAATCTACGCGGCTATACGGAATTTAGGACATTTCGAGATGCTTTTCGGTTTAAAACGGATTTTGGAGCGAATCTTGGGTCTGGAGAATACTTCAGGCTGTTTGGCGCTCGAAAAGGCTCCGGCCCGAACTTAGTACGATTCGTACGACACGTCCGCGTGAAAACACAATCTATGCGGCTATACGAAATTTAGGACATTTCGAGATTCTTTTACGTTTAAAACGGCTTTTGGGACGAATCTTGGGTCTGGAGAACATTTCAGGCATTTCGCGCTCGAAAAGGCTTCGGCCCAAACTTCGTACGATTCGTTCGACACGTCCGCTCGAAAATACAATCTATGCGGCTTTACGGAATTTATGACATTTCGAGATGCTTTTCGGTTTAAGACGGGTTTTGGGGCGAATCTTGGGTCTGGAGAACACTTCAGGCAGTTCGGCGCTCGAAAAGGCTCCGGCCCGAACTTCGTGCACATCGTACGACACCTGCGCACAAGAACACAATCTATGCGGTTATACGAAATTTTGAACATTTCGAGATGCTTTTTTGGTTTAAAACGGGTTTTGGGGCGAATCTTGGGTCTGGAGAACACTTCAGGCAGTTCGGCGCTCGAAACGGCTCTGGCCCGAACTTCTTGCGCATCGTAGGACACCTGCGCGCGAAAACATAATCCATGCGGCTATACGAAATTTGGGACATTTCGAGATGCTTTTTAGTTTAAAACGGGTTTTGGAACGAATCTTGGGTCTGGAGAATACTTAAGGCAGTTCGGCGCTCGAAAAGGCTCCGGCCCTAACTTCGTGAGCATCGTACGACACCTGCGCGCGAAAATACGTTCTAAGCGGCTATACGAAATTTAGGTCATTTCGAGATGCTTTTCGGTTTAAAACAGGTTTTGGAGCGAATCTTGGGTCTGGAGAATACTTTAGGCTGTTCGGCGCTCGAAAAGGCTCCGGCCCGAACTTCGTGCGTATCGAACGACACCAGCACATGAAAACACAATCTATGCGGCTATACGAAATTTAGGACATTTCGGGCTGCTTTTCGGTTTAAAACGGGTTTTGGGGCGAATCTTGGGTTTGGAGAACACTTTAGGCATTTCGGCGCTCAAAAAGGCTCCGGTCCGAACTTCCTGTGCATCGTACGACACTTGTGCGAAAACACAATCTACGCGGCGGCTATACGGAATTTAGGACATTTCGAGATGCTTTTCGGTTTAAAACGGGTTTTGGGGTGAATCTTGGGTCTGGAGAACACTTCAGGCAGTTTGGCGGTCGAAACAGCTCCGGCCCGAACTTAGTGCGCATCGTAAGACGCCTGTGCGCGAAAACACAATCTACGCGGCTTTACGAAATTTAGGACATTTCGAGATGCTTTTCGGTTTAAAATGGGTTTAGGGGCGAATCTTGGGTCTGGAGAATACTTCAGGCTCTTCGGCGCTCGAAAAGGCTCCGGCCCGAAGTTCCTGCGCATCATACGACACCTGTACGAAAAAACAATCTACGCGGCTATACGGAATTTAGGACATTTCGAGATGCTTTTCGCTCTAAAACAGATTTTGGAGCGAATCTTGGGTCTGGAGAATACTTCAGGCAGCTCGGCGCTCGAGAAGGCTCCGGCCCGAACTTCGTGCGATTCGTACGACATGTCTGCGCGAAAACACAATCTATGCGGCTATACGAAATTTAGGACATTTCGAGATGCTTTTCAGCTGAAAACGGCTTTTGGGACGAATATTGGGTGTGCAGAACATTTCAGGCATTTCGGCGCACGAAAAGGCTCCGGCCCGAACTTCGTGCGATCGTACGACAGGTCCGCGTGAAAATACAATCTATGCGGCTTTACGAAATTTAGGACATTTCGAGATGCTTTTCGATTTAAGACGGGTTTTGGGGCGAATCTTGGGTCTGGAGAACACTTCAGGTAGTTCGGCGCTCAAAACGGCTCCGGCCCGAACTTCGTGCGTATCGTACGACGCCTGCGCGCGAAAACACAATTTATGTGGCTATATGAAATTTGGGACATTTCGAGATGCTTTTCGGTTTGGGGCGAATCTTTGGTCTAGAGAACACTTTAGCCAATTCGGCGCAAGAAAAGGCTCGGCTCGAACTTCGTGAGCATCGTACGACCCCTTCGCGCGAAAACACATTTTATTCGGCTATACGTAATTTAGGACATTTCGAGATGCCTTTCGCTTTAAAACGGATTTTGGAGCGAATCTTGGGTCTGGAGAATACTTCAGGTTGTTTGGCGCTTGAAAAGGCTCCGGCCCGAACTTCGTGCGCAATCTATGCGGCTATACGAATTTTTCGACATTTCGAGATGCTTTTCGGTTTAAAACTGGTTTTGGGGCGAATCTTGGGTCTGGAGAAAACTTCAGGCAGTTCGCGCTCGAAACGGCGCCGGTGAAAACTTCGTGCGCATCGTACGACACCTGAGCGCGAAAACACAATCTATGCGGCTATATGAAATTTAGGACATTTTGAGATGCTTTTCGGTTTAAAACGGGTTTTGGTCGAATCTTGGGTCTGGAGAACACTTCAGGCAGTTCGACGCTCGAAAACGCTCCGGCACGAATTTCGTGCGCATAGTACGACCCTTGTGCGTGAAAACTGAATCTATGCGGCTATACGAAATTTTCGACATTTCGAGATGCTTTTCGGTTTAAAACGGATTTTCGGGCGAATCTTGGGTTTGGAGAATACTTCAGGCTGTTCGGCGATCGAAAAGGCTCCGGCCCGAACTTCATACGATTCGTATGACACGTCCGCGCGAAAACACAATCTATGCGGCTATACAAAATTTAGGACATTTCCAGATGCTTTTCGGTTTAAAGCGGCTTTTGGGGCGAATCTTGGGTCTGCCGAACACTTCAGGTAGTTCGGCGCTCGAAACGGCTCCGGTCCGAACCTCGTGCATATCGTACGACGCCTGTGCGCGAAAGCACAAACTATGCATCTATACGAAATTTTGGACATTTCCAGATGCTTTTCAGTTTAAAACGCGTTTTGGGGCGAATCTTGGGTCCGGAGAACCCTTTAGGCAGTTCGGCGATCGAAAAGGCCCCGGTACGAATTTCGTGCGCATCGTACGACTCCTGCGCGCGAAAATAAAATCTATGCGGCTTTACGGAATTTAGGACATTTCGAGATGCTTTTCGGTTTAAGACGGGTTTTGGGGCGAATCTTGGGTCTGGAGAACCCTTCAGGCTGTTCGGCGCTCGAAAAGGCTCGAGCCCGAACTTCGTGCGCATCGAAAGACATCCGCGCGCGAAAACACAATCTATGCAGCTATACGAAATTTAGGGCATTTATAGATGCCTTTCGGTTTAAAACGGGTTTTGGGGCGAATCTTGGGTCTGGAGAACACTTCAGGCAGTTCGGCGCTCGAAACGTTTCGGCCAGAACTTCGTGTGCATCGTACGACACTTGCGCGGAAATACAATCTATGCGGCTATGCGAAATTTAGGACATGTCGAGAAGCTTTTCAGTTTAAGACGGGTTTTGGGGCGAATCTTGGGTCTGGAGAATACTTATGCTGTTCGGCGCTGGAATAGGCTAGGGCCCGAACTTCGTGCGCATCGTAAGACACCTGCATGCGAACACACAATCTATGCGGCTATACGAAATTTAGGGCATTTATAGATGCTTTTCGGTTTTAAAACGGGTTTTGAGGCGAATCTTGGGTCTGGAGAACACTTCAGGCAGTTTGGCGCTCAAAACGACTCCGGCCCGAACTTCGTGCGTATCGTACGACACCTGCGCGCGAAAATACAATCTATGCGGCTATACGAAATTTGGGACATTTCGAGATGGTTTTTGGTTTAACATGCGTTTGGGGCGAATCTTGGGTCTGGCGAACACTTCTGGCATTTCGGCGCTGGAAAAGGCTCCGGCCAGAACTTCGTGCGCATTGTACGACACCTGCGCACGAGAACACAATCTATGCGGCTATACGAAATTTAGGACATTTCGAGATGCTTTTCGGTTTAAAATCGGTTTTGGGGCTCATCTTGGGTCTGGAGAACACTTCACGCTGTTCGGCGCTCGAAAAGGATCCGGCCCGAACTTCGTGCGTATCGAACAACACCTACGCACGAAAGTACAATCTATGCGGCTATACGAAACTTTCGACATTTCGAGATGCTTTTCGGTTTAAAACGGGTTTTGGAGCGAAACTTGGGTCCGGAGAACACTTTAGGCCGTTCGGCGCTCGAAATGGCTTCGGCACGAATTTCGTGAGCATCGTACGACGCCTGCTCGCGAAAATGAAATCTATGCGGTTATACGAAATTTTCGACATTTCGAGATGCTTTTTGGTTTAAAACGGGTTTTGGAGCGAATCTTGGGTCTCGAGAACACTTCAGGCTGTTCGGTGCTCGAAACGGCTCTGGCCCGAACTTTGTGCGCATCGTACGACACTTGCGTGCGAAAACACAATCTATGCGGCTGTACGAAATTTGGGACATTTCGACATGCTTTTCAGTTTAACTCGGGTTTTAGGGCGAATCTTGGGTCTGGAGAACACTTCAGGCATTTCGGTGCTAGAAAAGGCTCCGGCCAGAACTTCGTACGCATCGTACAACACCAGCGCGGAAATACAATCAATGCGGCTTTACGGAATTTAGGACATTTCGAGATGCTTTTCGGTTTAAAACGGGTTTTGGGGCGAATCTTGGGTCTGGAGAACACTTCAGGCAGTTCGGCGCTTGAAACGACTCCGGCCCGACCTTCGTACGTATCGTACGACACCTGCGCGCGAAAATGCAATCTACGCGGCTATACGAAATTTGGGACATTTCGAGATGCTTTTAGGTTTAAAACGGTTTTGGGGCGAATCTTGGGTCTGGAGAACACTTCAGGATGTTCGGCGTCGGAAAAGGCTCCGGCCCGAAGGTCGTGCGCATTGTACGAAACCAGCTGTGAAAACACAATCATTGCGGCTATATGAAATTCAGGACATTTCGAGATGCTTTTCGGTTTAAAAACTCCCCAAAACCGTTTTTAAGCGAAAGGCATCACGAAATGTCGTAAAACACGCATCTCAACATTTTCGTGTACAGGTGCCGTAGATGCAAACGAAAATCGGTCCGGAGCCGTTTCGAGCGCCGAACAACCTGAAGTGTTTTCCAGACCCTAGAAACTCCCCAAAACCGTTTTTAACCGAAACGCATCACGAAATGTCCTAAAACGCGCATCTCAACATTTTCGTGCACAGGTGCCGTAGATGCGCACGAAAATCGGTCCGGAGCCGTTTCGAGCGCCGAAAATCTTAAAGTGTTTTCCAGACCCTAAAAACTCCCCAAAACCGTTTTTAATCGAAAAGCATCACGAAATGTCTTAAAACGCACATCTCAACATTTTCGTGCACATGTCCCGTAGATGCCCACGAAAATTGGTCCGGAGCCGTTTCGAGAGTCGAACAGCCTGAAGTGTTTTCCAGACCCTAGAAACTCCCCAAAACTGTTTTTAACCGAAAAGCATCACGAAATGTCCTAAAACGCGCATCTCAACATTTTCGTGCCCAGGTGCCCTGCTCACGAAAATCGGTCCGGAGCCGTTTCGAGCGCCGAACAACCTGAAGTGTTTTCCAGACCCTAGAAACTCCCCAAAACCGTTTTTAAGCGAAACGCATCACGAAATGTCCTAAAACGCGCATCTCAACATTTTCGTGCACAGGTGCCGTAGATGCGCACGAAAATCGGTCCGGAGCCGTTTCGTGCGCCGAACAGCCTGAAGTGTTTTCCAGACCTTAGAAACTCCCCAAAAACTATTTTTAAGCGAAACGCATCACGAAATGTTGTAAAACGCGCATCTCAACATTTTCGTGCACAGGTGCCGTAGATGCGCACGAAAATCGGTCCGGGGCCGTTTCGAGCGCCGAATAGCCTGAAGTGTTTTCCAGACCCTAGAAACTCCGTAAAACCGTTATTAACCGAAAAGCATCAAGAAATGTCCTAAAATGCGCATCTCAACATTTTCGTGCACAGGTGCCCTAGATGCGCACGAAAATCGGTCCGGAGCCGTTTCGAGCGCCGAACAGCCTGAAATGTATTCCAGACCCTAGAAACTCCCCAAAACCGTTATTGACCGAAAAGCATCAAGAAATGTCCTAAAACGCGCATCTCAACATTTTCGTGCACAGGTGCCGTAGATGTGCACGAAAATCGGTTCGGAGCGTTTCGTGCGGCGAACAGCCTGAAGTGTTTTCCAGACCCTAGAAACTCCCCAAAACCGTTTTTAATCGAAAAGCAACACGAAATGTCCTAAAACGCGCATCTCAACATATTCGTGCACAGGTGCCGTAGATGCGCACGAAAATCGGTCCGGAGCCGTTTCGAGCACCGAACAGCCTGAAGTGTTTTCCAGATCCTAGAAACTCCCCAAAACCGTTTTTAAGCGAAAGGCATCACGAAATATCCTAAAACGCGCATCTCAACATTTTCGTGCACAGGCGCCGTAGCTGCGCACGAAAATCAGTCTGGAGCCGTTTCGAGCGCCGAACAGCCTGAAGTGTTTTCCAGACCCTAGAAACTCCCCAAAACCGTTATTAACCGAGAAGCATCAAGAAATGTCCTAAAACGCGCATCTCAACATTTTCGTACACAGGTGCCGTAGATGCGCACGAAAATCGGTTCGGAGCCGTTTCGAGCGCCGAACAGCCTGAAGTGTTTTCCAGACCCTAGAAACTCCCCAAAACCGTTTTTAATCGAAAAGCAACACGAAATGTTCTAAAACGCGCATCTCAACATATTCGTGCTCATGTGACGTAGATGCGCACGAAAATCGGTCCGGAGCCGTTTCGAGCGCCGAACAGCCTGAAGTGTTTTCCAGACAATAGAAACTCCCCAAAACCGTTTTTAATCAAAAGGCATCACGAAATGTCCTCAAACGCGCATCTCAACATTTTCGTGCACAAGTGCCGTAGATGCGCACGAAAATCGGTCCGGAGCCGTTTCGAGCGCCGAACAGCCTGAACTGTTTTCCAGACCCGAGAAACTCCCCAAAACCGTTATTAACCGAAAATCATCAAGAAATGTCCTAAAAGGCGCATCTCAACATTTTCGTGCACAGGTGCCGTAGATGCGCACGAAAATGGGTCCGGAGCCGTTTCGAGCGCCGAATAGCATCAAGAAATGATCTTGGACTTGGGACTGACATCAGGTTGCATTCCTTTATAGTTGATCATGCGTGGGTGTTTCCACCTCCTACTTCTAATGCTCTTATGGATATTTTCCATGAGATTCCTTTAGAAGTCCAGCCTTCTTATGATTTTGATGATGAGCTTGTTTGGACTTTGGAAGATACTGGTTCCTTTACCCTCAAATCTGCCTACAGGTTAATCACTTTTAGCCACGATCAGAATTTACGTTGGCCTTCCTTAATATGGTTTCCGGGCTGTCTTAAAAAACACTCCATCTGTGCATGGATGTTTTTCAGAGGTAAATTGAAGACAAAGGATTTCCTACTCCAACGAAATGTGGATTGTGACTCTTGTTGTATGTTTTGTGATTGTACCTGGGAATCTGGATTCCATCTTCTTCTTCACTGTCCTTATTGTCAAACGGTTTGGTCATCATTATTAGCAACTCTCAACTTGACTTATCTCTCTTGTGATTCGCCTGTTGCATTGATGGACTCAATCCTCCTACGTGTGGATCAGCAGCATAACGGGATCCAAACAGTGGCTAAACTCATTTTTTGTGCTTATGTTTGGCATATATGGGCTGAGAGAAATGGGCGCATCTTCCGGGCTCAATTTCAGCCAGCTTGGTCAGTACTTCATCTTATCATTCAGACTCTTCAAAGTAGGCTGCTGTACCTTGGCATTTCTCTTCCGGATAGTGTTTCTTGTCATTGGAACCTTCCCCCTACTTCATTCACCCCTGTACGTCTCACTCCTATTGCTTATCAAGGTTGGAGACTATCTTTATACACTTCTATTCATACAAGTATCGGTATCCTCTGGGGCGATAGTGACCAGCCACTTGAAGGGGCAATACAACCAGCTATGGATTTATATAAGGGTCTTCTACATCTAGTGGCTCTTATTCCCTCTCATTTGTCATGCATTTTACTTGAAACGGAACATTCATTAGTTCACCTGCTACGGTGCCCTCATCTATCTCCATGGACGGTACGGTTTCAAGTAAGAAGTATAGTTGCTGTACTTCGGAAGTATCATGTCACCTATGTGGGCCCTCAAACTCCGACGGTTCAGTTCAGCAAACTATTGAGTAGAAACAGATTGTCTCCTACTCATATCTCCAATGTTGAAATAACAATGTTATGGAGAATTTGTTTTCCTTGAGCCCAGGTTGTGGGCATTGGTCTTAATTCTTTGCTAATTTATTATTTGGTTTAATGGGGTATGCCCCATTAGGAATTTCTAGTGCCATTGTTGGCTTTTAGAATTCCATTCTTTTGTATATAATTCTTTTAGAAGAAATAAAGCACTAACTTACTCTTCAAAAAAAAAAAAAAAAAAAAAAAAAAACCGAAAAGCATCAAGAAATGTCCTAAAACGCGCATCTCAACATTTTCGTGCACAGGTGCCGTAGATGCGCACGAAAATCGGTCCGGAGCCGTTTCGTGCGCCGAACAGCCTGAAGTGTTTTTCAGACCTTAGAAACTCCCCAAAAACCGTTTTTAAGCGAAAAGCATCAAGAAATGTCCTAATACGCGCATCTCAACATTTTCGTGCCCAGGTGCCGTAGATGCGCACGAAAATCGGTCCGGAGCTGATTCGTGCGCCGAACAGCCAGAAGTGTTTTCCAGACCTTAGAAACTCCCCAAAAACCGTTTTTAAGCGAAACGCATCACGAAATGTCGTAAAACGCGCATCTCAACATTTTCGTGCACAGGTGCCGTAGATGCGCACGAAAATCGGTCGGGGGCCGTTTCGAGCGCCGAATAGCCTGAAGTGTTTTCCAGACCCTAGAAACTCCCCAAAACCGTTATTAACCGAAAAGCATCAAGAAATGTCCTAAAATGCGCATCTCAACATTTTCGTGCACAGGTGCCGTAGATGCGCATGAAAATCGGTCCGGAGCCGTTTCGAGCACCGAACAGCCTGAAGTGTTTTCCAGACCCTAGAAACTCCCCAAAACCGTTATCAACCGAAAAGCATCAAGAAATGTCCTAAAACGCACATCTTAACATTTTCGTGCACAGGTGCCGTAGATGCGCACGAAAATCGGTCCGGAGCCGTTTCGTGCGCCGAACAGCCTGAAGTGTTTTCCAGACCTTAGAAACTCCCCACAAACCGTTTTTAAGCGAAAGGCATCACGAAATGTCGTAAAGCGCACATCTCAACATTTTCGTGCACAGGTGCCGTAGATGCGCACGAAAATCGGTCCGGGGCCGTTTCGAGCGCCGAATACCCTGAAGTGTTTTCCAGACCCTAGAAACTCCCCAAAACCGTTATTAACCTAAAAGCATGAAGAAATGTCCTAAAATGCGCATCTCAACATTTTCGTGCACAGGTGCCGTAGATGCGCACGAAAATCGGTCCGGAGCAGTTTCGAGCGCCGAACAGCCTGAAGTGTTTTCCAGACCCTCGAAATTCCCAGAAACCGTTATTAACCGAAAAGAATCAAGAAATGTCCTAAAACGTGCATCTACACATTTTCGTGCACAGGTACCGTAGATGCGCACGAAAATCGGTCCGGAGCCGTTTCGTGCGCCGAACAGCCTGAAGTGTTTTCCAGACCCTAGAAACTCCCCAAAACCGTTATTAACCGAAAATCATCAAGAAATGTCCTAAAACGCGCATCTCAACATTATCGTACACAGGTGCCGTAGATGCGCACGAAAATCGGTTCGGAGCCGTTTCGTGCGCCGAACAGCCTGAAGTGTTTTCCAGACCCTAGAAACTCCCGAAAACCGTTTTTAAGCGAAAGGCATCACGAAATGTCGTAAAACGCGCATCTCAACATTTTCGTGCAGAGGTGCCGTAGATGCGCACGAAAATCGATCCGGAGCCGTTTCGAGCGTCGAATAGCCTGAAGTGTTTTCCAGAACCTAGAAACTACCCAAAACCGTTTTTAATCGAAAAGCATCACAAAATATACTCAAACGCGCATCTCAACATTTTCGTGCACAGGTGCCGTAGATGCGTACGAAAATCGGTCCGGAGCTGTTTCGAGCGCCGAATAGCCAGAAGTGTTTTCCAGACCCTAAAAACTCCCCAAAACCGTTTTTAACCGAAATGCATCACGAAATGTCCTAAAACGCGCATCTCAACATTTTCGTGCACAGGTGCCGTAGATGCGCACGAAAATCGGTCCGGAGCCGTTTCGTGCGCCGAACAGCCAGAAGTGTTTTCCAGACCTTAGAAACTCCCCAAAAACCGTTTTTAAGCGAAACGCATCACGAAATGTCGTAAAACGCGCATCTCAACATTTTCGTGCACAGGTGCTGTAGATGCGCACGAAAATCGGTCGGGGGCCGTTTCGAGCGCCGAATAGCCTGAAGTGTTTTCCAGAGCCTAGAAACTCCCCAAAACCGTTATTAACCGAAAAGCATCAAGAAATGTCCTAAAATGCGCATCGCAACATTTTCGTGCACAGGTGCCGTAGATGCGCACGAAAATCGGTCCGGAGCCGTTTCGAGCACCGAACAGCCTGAAGTGTTTTCCAGACCCTAGAAACTCCCCAAAACCGTTATCAACCGAAAAGCATCAAGAAATGTCCAAAACGCGCATCTCAACTTTTTCGTGCACAGGTGCCGTAGATGCGCACGAAAATCGGTCCGGAGCCGTTTCGTGCGCCGAACAGCCTGAAGTGTTTTCCAGAACTTAGAAACTCCCCAAAAACCGTTTTTAAGCGAAACGCATCACGAAATGTAGTAAAACGCGCATCTCAACATTTTCGTGCACAGGTGCCGTAGATGCGCACGAAAATCGGTCGGGGGCCGTTTCGAGCGCCGAATAGCCTGAAGTGTTTTCCAGACCCTAGAAACTCCCCAAAACCGTTATCAAACGAAAAGCATCAAGAAATGTCCAAAACGCGCATCTCAACTTTTTCGTGCACAGGTGCCGTAGATGCGCACGAAAATCGGTCCGGAGCCGTTTCGTGCGCCGAACAGCCTGAAGTGTTTTCCAGAACTTAGAAACTCCCCAAAAACCGTTTTTAAGCGAAACGCATCACGAAATGTCGTAAAACGCGCATCTCAACATTTTCGTGCACAGGTGCCGTAGATGCGCACGAAAATCGGTCGGGGGCCGTTTCGAGCGCCGAATAGCCTGAAGTGTTTTCCAGACCCTAGAAACTCCCCAAAACCGTTATTAACCGAAAAGCATCAAGAAATGTCCTAAAATGCGCATCAAAACATTTTCGTGCACAGGTGCCGTAGATGCGCACGAAAATCGGTCCGGAGCCGTTTCGAGCACCGAACAGCCTGAAGTGTTTTCCAGACCCTAGAAACTCCCCAAAACCGTTATCAACCGAAAAGCATCAAGAAATGTCCAAAACGCGCATCTCAACTTTTTCGTGCACAGGTGCCGTAGATGCGCACGAAAATCGGTCCGGAGCCGTTTCGTGCGCCGAACAGCCTGAAGTGTTTTCCAGAACTTAGAAACTCCACACAAACCGTTTTTAAGCGAAAGGCATCACGAAATGTCGTAAAGCGCACATCTCAACATTTTCGTGCCCAGGTGCCGTAGATGCGCACGAAAATTGGTCCGGAGCCGTTTCGTGCGCCGAACAGCCAGAAGTGTTTTCCAGACCTTAGAAACTCCCCAAAAACCGTTTTTAAGCGAAACGCATCACGAAATGTCGTAAAACGCGCATCTCAACATTTTCTTGCACAGGTGCCGTAGATGCGCACGAAAATCGGTCGGGGGCCGTTTCGAGCGCCGAATAGCCTGAAGTGTTTTCCAGACCCTAGAAACTCCCCAAAACCGTTATTAACCGAAAAGCATCAAGAAATGTCCTAAAATGCGCATCTCAACATTTTCGGGCACAGGTGCCGTAGATGCGCATGAAAATCGGTCCGGAGCCGTTTCGAGCACCGAACAGCCTGAAGTGTTTTCCAGACCCTAGAAACTCCCCAAAACCGTTATCAACCGAAAAGCATCAAGAAATGTCCTAAAACGCGCATCAGAATATTTTCGTGCACAGGTGCCGTAGATGCGCACGAAAATCGGTCCGGAGCCGTTTCGAGCGCCGAACAGCCTGAAGTGTTTTCCAGACCCTAGAAACTCCCCAAAACCGTTTTTAATCGAAAAGCATCACGAAATGTCCTAAAACACGCATCTCAACATTTTCGTGCACAGGTACCGTAGATGCTCACGAAAATCGATCTAGAGCCGTTTCGAGAGCCGAACAGCGTGAAGTTTTTTCCAGACCTTAGAAACTCCCCAAAACCGTTATTAACCGAAAAGCATCAAGAAATGTCCTAAAACGCGCATCTCAACATTTTCGTGCACAGGTGCGTAGATGCGCACGAAAATCGGTCCGTAGCCGTTTCGAGCGCCGAATAGCCTGAAGTGTTTTCCAGAACCTAAAAACTCCCCAAAATCGTTTTTAATCGAAAAGCATCACAAAATGTCCTAAAACGCGCATCTCAACATTTTCGTGCACAGGTGCCGTAGATGCGCACGAAAAGCGGTCCGGAGCCGTTTTGAGCGCCGAACAGCCTGAAGTGTTTTCCAGACAATAGAAACTCCCCAAAACCGTTTTTAAGCAAAAGGCATCACGAAATGTCCTAAAACGCGCATCTCAACATTTTTGTGCACAAGTGCCGAAGATGTGCACGAAAATCGGTCCAGAGCCGTTTCGAGCGCCGAACAGCTTGAACTGTTTTGCAGACCCGAGAAACTCCCCAAAACCGTTATTAACCGAAAATCATCAAGAAATGTCCTAAAATGCGCATCTCAACATTTTCGTGCACAGGTGCCGTAGATGCGTACGAAAATCGGTCCGGAGCCGTTTCGAGCGCCGAACAGCCTGAAGTGTTTTCCAGTACCTAGAAACACTCCAAAACCGTTTTTAATCGAAAAGCATCACAAAATGTCCTAAAACGCGCATCTCAACATTTTCGTGCACAGGAGCCGTAGATGCGCACGAAAATCGGTCCGGAGCCATTTCGAGCGCCGAATAGCCTGAAGTGTTGTCAAGACCCTAGAAACTCCCTAAAACCGTTTTTAACCGAAAAGCATCACGAAATGTCCTAAAACGCGCATCTCAACATTTTTGTGCACAGGTGCCGTAGATGCGCACGAAAATCGGTCCGGAGCCGTTTCGAGCGCCGAACATCCTGAAGTGTTTTCCAGACCCTAAAAACTCCCCAAAACCGTTTTTAATCGAAAAGCATCATGAAATGTCTTAAAACGTGCATCTAAACATTTTCGTGCACATGTCCTGTAGATGCGCACGAAAATCGGTCCGGAGCCGTTTCGAGCGCCGAACATCCTGAAGTGTTTTCCAGACCCTAAAAACTCCCAAAACCGTTTTTAATCGAAAAGCATCACGAAATGTCTTAAAACGCGCATCTCAACATTTTCGTGCACATGTCCCATAGATGAGCACGAAAATCGGTCCGGAGCCGTTTCGTGCGCCGAACAGCCTGAAGTGTATTCCAGACCTTAGAAACTCCCCACAAACCGTTTTTAAGCGAAAGGCATCACGAAATGTCGTAAAGCGCACATCTCAACATTTTCGTGCCCAGGTGCCGTAGATGCGCACGAAAATCGGTCCGGAGCCGTTTCGTGCGACGAACAGCCAGAAGTGTTTTCCAGACATTAGAAACTCCCCAAAAACCGATTTTAAGCGAAACGCATCACGAAATGTCGTAAAACACGCATCTCAACATTTTCGTGCACAGGTGCCGCAGAAGCGCACGAAAATCGGTCGGGGGCCGTTTCGAGCGCCGAATAGCCTGAAGTGTTTTCCAGACCCTAGAAACTCCCCAAAACCGTTATTAACCGAAAAGCATCAAGAAATGTCCTAAAATGCGCATCTCAACATTTTCGTGCACAGGGCGGTAGATGCGCACGAAAATCGGTCCGGAGCCGTTTCGAGCGCCGAACATCCTGAAGTGTTTTCCAGACCCTAAAAACTCCCAAAACCGTTTTTAATCGAAAAGCATCACGAAATGTCTTAAAACGCGCATCTCAACATTTTCGTGCACATGTCCCATAGATGCGCACGAAAAGCGGTCCGGAGCCGTTTCGAGCGCCGAACAGCCTGAAGTGTTTTCCAGACAATAGAAACTCCCCAAAACCGTTTTTAATCGAAAAGCAACACGAAATGTTCTAAAACGCGCATCTCAACATATTCGTGTACAGGTGCCGTAGATGCGCACGAAAAGCGGTCCGGAGCCGTTTCGAGCGCCGAACAGCCTGAAGTGTTTTCCTGACAATAGAAACTCCCCAAACCCGTTTTTAAGCAAAAGGCATCACGAAATGTCCTAAAACGCGCATCTCAACATTTTCGTGCACAAGTGCCGAAGATGCGCACGGAAATCGGTCCAGAGCCGTTTCGAGCGCCGAACAGCCTGAACTGTTTTCCAGACCCGAGAAACTCCCCAAAACCGTTATTAACCGAAAATCATCAAGAAATGTCCTAAAATGCGCATCTCAACATTTTCGTGCACAGGTGCCGTAGATGCGCACGAAAATCGGTCCGGAGCCGTTTCGAGCGCCGAACAGCCTGAAGTGTTTTCCAGTACCTAGAAACTCTCCAAAACCGTTTTTAATCGAAAAGCATCACAAAATGTCCGAAAACGCGCATCTCAACATTTTCGTGCACAGGTGCCGTAGATGCGCGCGAAAATCGGTCCGGAGCCGTTTCGAGCGCCGAATAGCCAGAAGTGTTTTCCAGACCCTAGAAACTCCCCAAAACCGTTTTCAACCGAAAAGCATCACGAAATGTCCTAAAATGCGCATCTCAACATTTTTGTGCACAGGTGCCGTAGATGCGCACGAAAATCGGTCCGGAGCCGTTTCGTTTGCCGAACATCCTGAAGTATTTTCCAGACCCTAAAAACTCCCCAAAACCGTTTTTAATCGAAAAGTATCACGAAATGTCTTAAAACGTGCATCTCAACATTTTCGTGCACATGTCCTGTAGATGCGCACGAAAATCGGTCCGGAGCCATTTCGAGCGCCGAACAGCCTGAAGTGTTTTCCAGACCTTAGAGACTCCCCAAAACCGTTATCAACCGAAAAGCATCAAGAAATGTCCAAAACGCGTATATCAACTTTTTCGTGCACAGGTGCCGTAGATGCGCACGAAAATCGGTTCGGAGCCGTTTCGTGCGCCGAACAGCCTGAAGTGTTTTCCAGACCTTAGAAACTCCCCACAAACCGTTTTTAAGCGAAAGGCATCACGAAATGTCGTAAAGCGCACATCTCAACATTTTCGTGCCCAGGTGCCGTAGATGCGCACGAAAATCGGTCCGGAGCCGTTACGTGCGCCGAACAGCCAGAAGTGTTTTCCAGACCTTAGAAACTCCCCAAAAACCGTTTTTAAGCGAAACGCATCACGAAATGTCGTAAAACACGCATCTCAACATTTTCGTGCACAGGTGCCGCAGAAGCGCACGAAAATCGGTCGGGGGCCGTTTCGAGCGCCGAATAGCCTGAAGTGTTTTCCAGACCCTAGAAACTCCCCAAAACCGTTATTAACCGAAAAGCATCAAGAAATGTCCTAAAATGCGCATCTCAACATTTTCGTGCACAGGGCGGTAGATACGCACGAAAATCGGTCCGGAGCCGTTTCGTGCGCCGAACAGCCTGAAGTGTTTTCCAGACCTTAGAAACTCCCCACAAACCGTTTTTAAGCGAAAGACATCACGAAATGTCGTAAAGCGCACATCTCAACATTTTCGTGCACAGGTGCCTAGATGCGCACGAAAATCGGCCCGGAGCCGTTTCGTGCGCCGAACAGCCTGAAGTGTTTTCCAGACCTTAGAAACTCCCCACAAACCGTTTTTAAGCGAAAGGCATCACGAAATGTCGTAAAACGCGCATCTCAACATTTTCGTGCAGAGGTGCCGTAGATGCGCACGAAAATCGATCCGGAGCCGTTTCGAGCGTCGAATAGCCTGAAGTGTTTTCCAGAACCTAGAAACTACCCAAAACCGTTTTTAATCGAAAAGCATCACAAAATATACTCAAACGCGCATCTCAACATTTTCGTGCACAGGTGCCGTAGATGCGTACGAAAATCGGTCCGGAGCTGTTTCGAGCGCCGAATAGCCAGAAGTGTTTTCCAGACCCTAAAAACTCCCCAAAACCGTTTTTAACCGAAATGCATCACGAAATGTCCTAAAACGCGCATCTCAACATTTTCGTGCACAGGTGCCGTAGATGCGCACGAAAATCGGTCCGGAGCCGTTTCGTGCGCCGAACAGCCAGAAGTGTTTTCCAGACCTTAGAAACTCCCCAAAAACCGTTTTTAAGCGAAACGCATCACGAAATGTCGTAAAACGCGCATCTCAACATTTTCGTGCACAGGTGCTGTAGATGCGCACGAAAATCGGTCGGGGGCCGTTTCGAGCGCCGAATAGCCTGAAGTGTTTTCCAGAGCCTAGAAACTCCCCAAAACCGTTATTAACCGAAAAGCATCAAGAAATGTCCTAAAATGCGCATCGCAACATTTTCGTGCACAGGTGCCGTAGATGCGCACGAAAATCGGTCCGGAGCCGTTTCGAGCACCGAACAGCCTGAAGTGTTTTCCAGACCCTAGAAACTCCCCAAAACCGTTATCAACCGAAAAGCATCAAGAAATGTCCAAAACGCGCATCTCAACTTTTTCGTGCACAGGTGCCGTAGATGCGCACGAAAATCGGTCCGGAGCCGTTTCGTGCGCCGAACAGCCTGAAGTGTTTTCCAGAACTTAGAAACTCCCCAAAAACCGTTTTTAAGCGAAACGCATCACGAAATGTAGTAAAACGCGCATCTCAACATTTTCGTGCACAGGTGCCGTAGATGCGCACGAAAATCGGTCGGGGGCCGTTTCGAGCGCCGAATAGCCTGAAGTGTTTTCCAGACCCTAGAAACTCCCCAAAACCGTTATCAAACGAAAAGCATCAAGAAATGTCCAAAACGCGCATCTCAACTTTTTCGTGCACAGGTGCCGTAGATGCGCACGAAAATCGGTCCGGAGCCGTTTCGTGCGCCGAACAGCCTGAAGTGTTTTCCAGAACTTAGAAACTCCCCAAAAACCGTTTTTAAGCGAAACGCATCACGAAATGTCGTAAAACGCGCATCTCAACATTTTCGTGCACAGGTGCCGTAGATGCGCACGAAAATCGGTCGGGGGCCGTTTCGAGCGCCGAATAGCCTGAAGTGTTTTCCAGACCCTAGAAACTCCCCAAAACCGTTATTAACCGAAAAGCATCAAGAAATGTCCTAAAATGCGCATCAAAACATTTTCGTGCACAGGTGCCGTAGATGCGCACGAAAATCGGTCCGGAGCCGTTTCGAGCACCGAACAGCCTGAAGTGTTTTCCAGACCCTAGAAACTCCCCAAAACCGTTATCAACCGAAAAGCATCAAGAAATGTCCAAAACGCGCATCTCAACTTTTTCGTGCACAGGTGCCGTAGATGCGCACGAAAATCGGTCCGGAGCCGTTTCGTGCGCCGAACAGCCTGAAGTGTTTTCCAGAACTTAGAAACTCCACACAAACCGTTTTTAAGCGAAAGGCATCACGAAATGTCGTAAAGCGCACATCTCAACATTTTCGTGCCCAGGTGCCGTAGATGCGCACGAAAATTGGTCCGGAGCCGTTTCGTGCGCCGAACAGCCAGAAGTGTTTTCCAGACCTTAGAAACTCCCCAAAAACCGTTTTTAAGCGAAACGCATCACGAAATGTCGTAAAACGCGCATCTCAACATTTTCTTGCACAGGTGCCGTAGATGCGCACGAAAATCGGTCGGGGGCCGTTTCGAGCGCCGAATAGCCTGAAGTGTTTTCCAGACCCTAGAAACTCCCCAAAACCGTTATTAACCGAAAAGCATCAAGAAATGTCCTAAAATGCGCATCTCAACATTTTCGGGCACAGGTGCCGTAGATGCGCATGAAAATCGGTCCGGAGCCGTTTCGAGCACCGAACAGCCTGAAGTGTTTTCCAGACCCTAGAAACTCCCCAAAACCGTTATCAACCGAAAAGCATCAAGAAATGTCCTAAAACGCGCATCAGAATATTTTCGTGCACAGGTGCCGTAGATGCGCACGAAAATCGGTCCGGAGCCGTTTCGAGCGCCGAACAGCCTGAAGTGTTTTCCAGACCCTAGAAACTCCCCAAAACCGTTTTTAATCGAAAAGCATCACGAAATGTCCTAAAACACGCATCTCAACATTTTCGTGCACAGGTACCGTAGATGCTCACGAAAATCGATCTAGAGCCGTTTCGAGAGCCGAACAGCGTGAAGTTTTTTCCAGACCTTAGAAACTCCCCAAAACCGTTATTAACCGAAAAGCATCAAGAAATGTCCTAAAACGCGCATCTCAACATTTTCGTGCACAGGTGCGTAGATGCGCACGAAAATCGGTCCGTAGCCGTTTCGAGCGCCGAATAGCCTGAAGTGTTTTCCAGAACCTAAAAACTCCCCAAAATCGTTTTTAATCGAAAAGCATCACAAAATGTCCTAAAACGCGCATCTCAACATTTTCGTGCACAGGTGCCGTAGATGCGCACGAAAAGCGGTCCGGAGCCGTTTTGAGCGCCGAACAGCCTGAAGTGTTTTCCAGACAATAGAAACTCCCCAAAACCGTTTTTAAGCAAAAGGCATCACGAAATGTCCTAAAACGCGCATCTCAACATTTTTGTGCACAAGTGCCGAAGATGTGCACGAAAATCGGTCCAGAGCCGTTTCGAGCGCCGAACAGCTTGAACTGTTTTGCAGACCCGAGAAACTCCCCAAAACCGTTATTAACCGAAAATCATCAAGAAATGTCCTAAAATGCGCATCTCAACATTTTCGTGCACAGGTGCCGTAGATGCGTACGAAAATCGGTCCGGAGCCGTTTCGAGCGCCGAACAGCCTGAAGTGTTTTCCAGTACCTAGAAACACTCCAAAACCGTTTTTAATCGAAAAGCATCACAAAATGTCCTAAAACGCGCATCTCAACATTTTCGTGCACAGGAGCCGTAGATGCGCACGAAAATCGGTCCGGAGCCATTTCGAGCGCCGAATAGCCTGAAGTGTTGTCAAGACCCTAGAAACTCCCTAAAACCGTTTTTAACCGAAAAGCATCACGAAATGTCCTAAAACGCGCATCTCAACATTTTTGTGCACAGGTGCCGTAGATGCGCACGAAAATCGGTCCGGAGCCGTTTCGAGCGCCGAACATCCTGAAGTGTTTTCCAGACCCTAAAAACTCCCCAAAACCGTTTTTAATCGAAAAGCATCATGAAATGTCTTAAAACGTGCATCTAAACATTTTCGTGCACATGTCCTGTAGATGCGCACGAAAATCGGTCCGAAGCCGTTTCGAGCGCCGAACATCCTGAAGTGTTTTCCAGACCCTAAAAACTCCCAAAACCGTTTTTAATCGAAAAGCATCACGAAATGTCTTAAAACGCGCATCTCAACATTTTCGTGCACATGTCCCATAGATGAGCACGAAAATCGGTCCGGAGCCGTTTCGTGCGCCGAACAGCCTGAAGTGTATTCCAGACCTTAGAAACTCCCCACAAACCGTTTTTAAGCGAAAGGCATCACGAAATGTCGTAAAGCGCACATCTCAACATTTTCGTGCCCAGGTGCCGTAGATGCGCACGAAAATCGGTCCGGAGCCGTTTCGTGCGACGAACAGCCAGAAGTGTTTTCCAGACATTAGAAACTCCCCAAAAACCGATTTTAAGCGAAACGCATCACGAAATGTCGTAAAACACGCATCTCAACATTTTCGTGCACAGGTGCCGCAGAAGCGCACGAAAATCGGTCGGGGGCCGTTTCGAGCGCCGAATAGCCTGAAGTGTTTTCCAGACCCTAGAAACTCCCCAAAACCGTTATTAACCGAAAAGCATCAAGAAATGTCCTAAAATGCGCATCTCAACATTTTCGTGCACAGGGCGGTAGATGCGCACGAAAATCGGTCCGGAGCCGTTTCGAGCGCCGAACATCCTGAAGTGTTTTCCAGACCCTAAAAACTCCCAAAACCGTTTTTAATCGAAAAGCATCACGAAATGTCTTAAAACGCGCATCTCAACATTTTCGTGCACATGTCCCATAGATGCGCACGAAAAGCGGTCCGGAGCCGTTTCGAGCGCCGAACAGCCTGAAGTGTTTTCCAGACAATAGAAACTCCCCAAAACCGTTTTTAATCGAAAAGCAACACGAAATGTTCTAAAACGCGCATCTCAACATATTCGTGTACAGGTGCCGTAGATGCGCACGAAAAGCGGTCCGGAGCCGTTTCGAGCGCCGAACAGCCTGAAGTGTTTTCCTGACAATAGAAACTCCCCAAACCCGTTTTTAAGCAAAAGGCATCACGAAATGTCCTAAAACGCGCATCTCAACATTTTCGTGCACAAGTGCCGAAGATGCGCACGGAAATCGGTCCAGAGCCGTTTCGAGCGCCGAACAGCCTGAACTGTTTTCCAGACCCGAGAAACTCCCCAAAACCGTTATTAACCGAAAATCATCAAGAAATGTCCTAAAATGCGCATCTCAACATTTTCGTGCACAGGTGCCGTAGATGCGCACGAAAATCGGTCCGGAGCCGTTTCGAGCGCCGAACAGCCTGAAGTGTTTTCCAGTACCTAGAAACTCTCCAAAACCGTTTTTAATCGAAAAGCATCACAAAATGTCCGAAAACGCGCATCTCAACATTTTCGTGCACAGGTGCCGTAGATGCGCGCGAAAATCGGTCCGGAGCCGTTTCGAGCGCCGAATAGCCAGAAGTGTTTTCCAGACCCTAGAAACTCCCCAAAACCGTTTTCAACCGAAAAGCATCACGAAATGTCCTAAAATGCGCATCTCAACATTTTTGTGCACAGGTGCCGTAGATGCGCACGAAAATCGGTCCGGAGCCGTTTCGTGCGCCGAACATCCTGAAGTATTTTCCAGACCCTAAAAACTCCCCAAAACCGTTTTTAATCGAAAAGTATCACGAAATGTCTTAAAACGTGCATCTCAACATTTTCGTGCACATGTCCTGTAGATGCGCACGAAAATCGGTCCGGAGCCATTTCGAGCGCCGAACAGCCTGAAGTGTTTTCCAGACCTTAGAGACTCCCCAAAACCGTTATCAACCGAAAAGCATCAAGAAATGTCCAAAACGCGTATATCAACTTTTTCGTGCACAGGTGCCGTAGATGCGCACGAAAATCGGTTCGGAGCCGTTTCGTGCGCCGAACAGCCTGAAGTGTTTTCCAGACCTTAGAAACTCCCCACAAACCGTTTTTAAGCGAAAGGCATCACGAAATGTCGTAAAGCGCACATCTCAACATTTTCGTGCCCAGGTGCCGTAGATGCGCACGAAAATCGGTCCGGAGCCGTTACGTGCGCCGAACAGCCAGAAGTGTTTTCCAGACCTTAGAAACTCCCCAAAAACCGTTTTTAAGCGAAACGCATCACGAAATGTCGTAAAACACGCATCTCAACATTTTCGTGCACAGGTGCCGCAGAAGCGCACGAAAATCGGTCGGGGGCCGTTTCGAGCGCCGAATAGCCTGAAGTGTTTTCCAGACCCTAGAAACTCCCCAAAACCGTTATTAACCGAAAAGCATCAAGAAATGTCCTAAAATGCGCATCTCAACATTTTCGTGCACAGGGCGGTAGATACGCACGAAAATCGGTCCGGAGCCGTTTCGTGCGCCGAACAGCCTGAAGTGTTTTCCAGACCTTAGAAACTCCCCACAAACCGTTTTTAAGCGAAAGACATCACGAAATGTCGTAAAGCGCACATCTCAACATTTTCGTGCACAGGTGCCTAGATGCGCACGAAAATCGGCCCGGAGCCGTTTCGTGCGCCGAACAGCCTGAAGTGTTTTCCAGACCCTAGAAACTCCCCAAAACCGTTATTAAACGAAAATCATCAAGAAATGTTCTAAAACGCGCATCTCAACATTATCGTACACAGGTGCCGTAGATGCACACGAAAATCGGTCCGGAGCCGTTTCGTGCGCCGAACAGCCTGAAGTGTTTTCTAGACCCTAGAAACTCCCCAAAACCGTTTTTAAGCGAAAGGGATCACGAAATGTCGTAAAACGCGCATCTCAACATTTTCGTGCACAGGTGCCGTAGATGCGCACGAAAATCGGTCCGGAGCCGTTTCGAGCGTCGAATAGCCTGAAGTGTTTTCCAGAACCTAGAAACTACCCAAAACCATTTTTAATCGAAAAGTATCAAAAAATATCCTCAAACGCGCATCTCAACATTTTCGTGCACAGGTGCCGTAGATGCGTACGAAAATCGGTTCGGAGCCATTTCGAGCGCCGAGTAGCCTGAAGTGTTATCAAGACCCTAGAAACTCCCTAAAACCGTTTTTAACCGAAAAGCATCACGAAATGTCCTAAAACGCGCATCTCAACATTTTTGTGCACAGGTGCCGTAGATGCGCACAAAAATCGGTCCGGAGCCGTTTCGAGCGCCGAACAGCCTGAAGTGTTTTCCAGACCCTAGAAACTCCCCAAAACCGTTTTTAAGCGAAAGGCATCACGAAATGTCGTAAAACGCGCAACTCAACATTTTCGTGCACAGGTGCCGTAGATGCGCACGAAAATCGGTCCGGAGCCGTTTCGAGCGTCGAACAGCCTGAAGTGTTTTCCAGACCCTAAAAACTCCCCAAAACCGTTTTTAACCGAAAAGCATCACGAAATGTCCTAAAACGCGCATCTCAACATTTTCGTGCACAGGTGCCGTAGATGCGCACGAAAATCGGTCCGGAGCCATTTCGAGCGCCGAATAGCCTGAAGTGTTATCAAGACCCTAGAAACTCCCTAAAACCGTTTTTAACCGAAAAGCATCACGAAATGTCCTAAAACGCGCATCTCAACATTTTTGTGCACAGGTGCCGTAGATGCGCACGAAAATCGGTTCGGAGCCGTTTCGAGCGCCGAACATCCTGAAGTGTTTTCCAGACCCTAAAAACTCCCCAAAACCGTTTTTAATCGAAAAGCATCACGAAATGTCTTAAAACGTGCATCTCAACATTTTCGTGCACATGTCCTGTAGATGCGCACGAAAATCGGTCCGGAGCCGTTTCGAGCGCCGAACAGCCTAAAGTGTTTTCCAGACAATAGAAACTCCCCAAAATCGTTTTTAAGCAAAAGGCATCACGAAATGTCCTAAAACGCGCATCTCAACATTTTCGTGCACAGGTGCCGTAGATGCGCACGAAAATCGGTCCGGAGCCGTTTCGAGCGCCGAACAGCCTGAAGTGTTTTCCAGTACCTAGAAACACCCCAAAACCGTTTTTAATCGAAAAGCATCACAAAATGTCCTAAAACGCGCATCTCAACATTTTCGTGCACAGGTGCCGTGGATGCGCACGAAAATCGGTCCGGAGCCATTTCGAGCGCCGAATAGCCTGAAGTGTTATCAAGACCCTAGAAACTCCCTAAAACCGTTTTTAACCGAAAAGCATCACGAAATGTCCTAAAACGCGCAGCTCAACATTTTTGTGCACAGGTGCCGTAGATGCGCACGAAAATCGGTCCGGAGCCGTTTCGAGCGCCGAACATCCTGAAGTGTTTTCCAGACCCTAAAAACTCCCCAAAACCGTTTTTAATCGAAAAGCATCAAGAAATGTCTTAAAACGTGCATCTAAACATTTTCGTGCACATGTCCTGTAGATTCGCACGAAAATCGGTCCGGAGCCGTTTCGAGCGCCGAACATCCTGAAGTGTTTTCCAGACCCTAAAAACTCCCAAAACCGTTTTTAATCGAAAAGCATCACGAAATGTCTTAAAACGCGCATCTCAACATTTTCGTGCACATGTCCCATAGATGCGCATGAAAATCGGTCCGGAGCCGTTTCGTGCGCCGAACAGCCTGAAGTGTATTCCAGACCTTAGAAACTCCCCACAAACCGTTTTTAAGCGAAAGGCATCACGAAATGTCGTAAAGCGCACATCTCAACATTTTCGTGCCCAGGTGCCGTAGATGCGCACGAAAATCGGTCCGGAGCCGTTTCGTGCGACGAACAGCCAGAAGTGTTTTCCAGACATTAGAAACTCCCCAAAAACCGTTTTTAAGCGAAACGCATCACGAAATGTCGTAAAACACGCATCTCAACATTTTCGTGCACAGGTGCCGCCGAAGCGCACGAAAATCGGTCGGGGGCCGTTTCGAGCGCCGAATAGCCTGAAGTGTTTTCCAGACCCTAGAAACTCCCCAAAACCGTTATTAACCGAAAAGCATCAAGAAATGTCCTAAAATGCGCATCTCAACATTTTCGTGCACAGGGCGGTAGATGCGCACGAAAATCGGTCCGGAGCCGTTTCGAGCGCCGAACATCCTGAAGTGTTTTCCAGACCCTAAAAACTCACTAAACCGTTTTTAATCGAAAAGCATCACGAAATGTCTTAAAACGCGCATCTCAACATTTTCGTGCACATGTCCCATAGATGCGCACGAAAAGCGGTCCGGAGCCGTTTCGAGCGCCGAACAGCCTGAAGTGTTTTCCAGACAATAGAAACTCCCCAAAACCGTTTTTAATCGAAAAGCAACACGAAATGTTCTAAAACGCGCATCTCAACATATTCGTGTACAGGTGCCGTAGATGCGCACGAAAAGCGGTCCGGAGCCGTTTCGAGCGCCGAACGGCCTGAAGTGTTTTCCTGACAATAGAAACTCCCCAAAACCGTTTTTAAGCAAAAGGCATCACGAAATGTCCTAAAACGTGCATCTCAACATTTTCGTGCACAAGTGCCGAAGATGCGCACGAAAATCGGTCCAGAGCCGTTTCGAGCGCCGAACAGCCTGAACTGTTTTCCAGACCCGAGAAACTCCCCAAAACCGTTATTAACAGAAAATCATCAAGAAATGTCCTAAAATGCGCATCTCAACATTTTCGTGCACAGGTGCCGTAGATGCGCACGAAAATCGGTCCGGAGCCGTTTCGAGCGCCGAACAGCCTGAAGTGTTTTCCAGTACCTAAAAACTCTCCAAAACCGTTTTTAATCGAACAGCATCACAAAATGTCCGAAAACGCGCATCTCAACATTTTCGTGCACAGGTGCCGTAGATGCGCGCGAAAATCGGTCCGGAGCCGTTTCGAGCGCCGAATAGCCAGAAGTGTTTCCAGACCCTAGAAACTCCCCAAAACCGTTTTCAACCGAAAAGCATCACGAAATGTCCTAAAATGCGCATCTCAACATTTTTGTGCACAGGTGCCGTAGATGCGCACGAAAATCGGTCCGGAGCCGTTTCGTGCGCCGAACATCCTGAAGTATTTTCCAGACCCTAAAAACTCCCCAAAACCGTTTTTAATCGAAAAGTATCACGAAATGTCTTAAAACGTGCATCTCAACATTTTCGTGCACATGTCCTGTAGATGCGCACGAAAATCGGTCCGGAGCCATTTCGAGCGCCGAACAGCCTGAAGTGTTTTCCAGACCTTAGAAACTCCCCAAAACCGTTATCAACCGAAAAGCATCAAGAAATGTCCAAAACGCGTATCTTAACTTTTTCGTGCACAGGTGCCGTAGATGCGCACGAAAATCGGTCCGGAGCCGTTTCGTGCGCCGAACAGCCTGATATTTCTGGCACTCCACTTTTTGTTGTCGTCCGCAAGCTTAAACTCCTGAAAGAGCGCCTCATTGAATGGAAGAAATCCCAAGGATCCATCCCTTTAAAGGTTTCAGAAGCTTCTCTACAGTTAGAGACATTGCAGAGGCTATTCACACATGACTCCAGTCAACTGTTTCTTCATGAACAAATCCGTGTGGCTAAATGTGAACTTGATACCTTGCTTCGGGCTGAGGAGAGTATGTATAAGCAGCGTGCTCGTGAATTGGCAGTAAATTTGGGGGATAGTAATTCGAAGTATTTTTATCGACTTATGAAGAATCGACAGTCTCAAGCTTATATTTCTCAGATCACTGATGCTGAAGACACTGTCTACACTGATCCTTCAGGAATTTCTGCAGTGTTTGTCTCTCATTTCCAAACTATTCTTGGACCAGAAGTGCAATCTCAGGATCCTGACTTATCCCAGATTCGTCCTCCTGGGGTTCTTTCTGATGTCGATGCTTTGTCTCTCATGAACCCAATTACAATCTCTGAAATTGAGGATGTTATTCGGGCAGCTAATCCTAATAAAGCACCTGGGCCTGATGGTTTCAATGCTCATTTTTTCAAAGTTTGCTGGCCAATCATAGGTAAGGATGTGTGTGCTGCTATCACAGATTTCTTTAAACATGGGTCTATGTTAAAACAGCTGAAGCACACTTTCATTGTGTTGGTGCCTAAATCTGAAAATCCAAGCTCTCCAGATAAATTTCGTCCAATTGCTCTGACAAATGAGTTGTATAAAATTATAAGTCGTATTCTGGTGAAGCGTTTGAAACCTCTCATTTCTAAAATTGTGGGTCCAATGCAATCCGCTTTTGTGCCTGGTAGGAGCATCACTGATAATATTCTCCTTGCTCAGGACTTGATCCATAATTTTCATATAGAGAAAGGTGTTCCAAGAATGTGCATTAAACTTGATCTTGCCAAAGCTTATGATAGTGTTCGTTGGGATTTTTTGGAGGCTGCTCTTCGGTGTCTGCGATTCCCAGAACATATTATCAAGCTTCTTATGGAATGTGTATCAGGAGCAATGTTCTCCGTATTGATTAATGGTGCTGCAGAGGGTTTCTTTAGAGGTACTCGTGGGTTGAGACAAGGCTGCCCTTTATCCCCTTACCTTTTTGCTATTGTTATGGAGTTTTTCTCTATTATGATGAATCAATATGCCTCTAGCAAGTTGATTCCATCTCCTTTTGTGAAAAAGGATGTCATCATCTCTCACTTGTTGTTTGCTGATGATCTGATGGTGTTTAGTAAAGCTACCACATGTGCTGCAGCGAATCTCAAGCACTTCCTTCACCATTTTCGAGAATTTACAGGGCTTGGAGTTAGTTGGCTGAAGAGTGCTATTTTCTTTGCCAATTGTAATGAGGATGATCAATTTACTATTTCTTCTATGTTTCATGTTAGAAAAGGAGAACTTCCCATCAGATATCTCGGGCTACCTCTTTCTTCCAAAAAGTTAAGCTTCAATGACTGTCAACCACTTTTGGCCAAAGTGCAGCAACGGTTATCTGGCTGGAAAGCAAAGGTGATCTCATATGCTGGTAGATTGGAATTGATCAGGTCCACTCTATCATCATTTCATTTATTCTGGACATCTGTCTTCCTCCTCCCCCAAGCAATATTACATGCTCTAGACAGACAGATACGAGATTTTTTCTGGAATTGCTGGTCTTCTTCTTATATTCACCCTATCGCTTGGAGTTCCATTTGCCAGCCTCTCTCTGTGGGAGGCTTAGGTGTGCGATCTATTTCTGGCCTTGCAAAGGCAGCTTTGGTAAGACAGGTCTGGAACGTTGTAAGCAACAAACACACTTGCTGGACTCTTTGGGTCAATGCAAAATACTTGAAAGGTCAGTCCTTCTGGGATGTTTCCATTCCCAATTCAGCATCTTGGGGTTGGAAAGGTATCTTAGCTCTCCGCCAGGTGGCTCTTCCTCATATCAGATTTTTACTTGGTAATGGGCAATTCACGAAATTCTGGTCTGACCCATGGCTTCGTGGTGGCCGTCTCTTGGACATTTATGGATCACGAGCTGTGTATGATCTGGGGTTGGGTGCTGATCTAAGGGTTAGTCGATTCATCCAACATGGTTGTTGGAACTTTCCATCTCCTACATCAAATGCCCTGATGGATATATTTCAAATTATTCCTAATGAGACTCAACCATGGAGTCTGTTTGATGATGAAATTATTTGGACTCTTGAAGAGAAGGGAAATTTCACTTTAAAGTCTGCCTACAACTTTATATGCAACATTCCAACCCAGCAGCTCAATTGGACATCTGCAATATGGTTTACAGGGTGCATTAAAAAGCATTCTATTTGTGCTTGGATGTTATTTCATGGTCGCCTCAAGACAAAGGACTTTCTATTGCAACGAAATGTTGATTGTGATACTTGTTGTGTCCTTTGTGACTGCACGTGGGAATCATCTACACATCTCATGCTTCACTGTCCATATACTCACGAGGTCTGGAAGGTACTGCTTTCTAAATTGAATCTGCTTCCGGTTCATTGTTCTACTGTTCAGGAGCTGTTAGACTCTGTTCTCTCTCGTCTTCCTCTGCAATGTACTGGTATAGAAGCTCTTGGGAAACTTCTCTTTAATGCTTATGTGTGGCATGTGTGGGCTGAACGCAATGCAAGAATTTTCAGGGCAACATCTAGATCCAGTGGGACATTAGTGCAACTCATTGTTCAGGTTGTCACAATTCGAATTCTGTACCTTGGCATCAGCTTCCCGATTGATATTCAATGTCATTGGAATGTGCCTACAGTCGATTATGTTGTCAGCAGGAATTTGGTTAGCGACAGAGTCCAAGGGTGGCGAATTTCAATAACCACAATTCATCAGGTATTAGTTGGCATTTTCTGGCGTGATATTCATCAGCCTTTGAAAGGACTGCGGGTGTCAATGCTGAATCATTTTGATGGTCTCTACCATCTTATGCAGCTTGTTCCAGCGGATGCTATACCCATCACAATCGAGACTGATGCTTCACTGCAACTAATAATTCTTCACCCAGATCAGTCTCAATGGCAAATGCGATTCCAGGCGAGAAGGCTTCATGATTTGGTTACTCGCTTTGATCAAGTCAGCTTTTCTCGTCCCCATCCTTCTACTGTTCGTTTCAGCCAATTTATCAGCAAGTTATCAGGCCCTCCCACGATGAATATAGATAACATTGATATTTTGTACAATTCTCTCACTGTAAATTTTCGATAACAGCTCTTGGTTGGTTTTGCCTTTATTAGGGAATCCTTTATTATGTAAGAAAGGGGTATGCCCCTTCTGGTAGAGGCTATAATCATTCTGATATTAGCCTTCCATCTTGTAATTATATTGTTTTTTGAGAAAATGAAGAACTAACTTACTCTTCAAAAAAAAAAAAAAAAAAAAAAAAAAAAAATCGGTCCGGAGCCGTTTCGTGCGCCGAACAGCCAGAAGTGTTTTCCAGACCTTAGAAACTCCCCAAAAACCGTTTTTAAGCGAAACGCATCACGAAATGTCGTAAAACACGCATCTCAACATTTTCGTGCACAGGTGCCGCAGAAGCGCACGAAAATCGGTCGGGGGCCGTTTCGAGCGCCGAATAGCCTGAAGTGTTTTCCAGACCCTAGAAACTCCCCAAAACCGTTATTAACCGAAAAGCATCAAGAAATGTCCTAAAATGCGCATCTCAACATTTTCGTGCACAGGGCGGTAGATACGCACGAAAATCGGTCCGGAGCCGTTTCGTGCGCCGAACCGCCTGAAGTGTTTTCCAGACCTTAGAAACTCCCAACAAACCGTTTTTAAGCGAAAGACATCACGAAATGTCGTAAAGCGCACATCTCAACAATTTCGTGCACAGGTGCCGTAGATGCGCACGAAAATCGGTCCGGAGACGTTTCGTGCGCCGAACAGCCAGAAGTGTTTTCCAGACCCTAGAAACTCCCCAAAACCGTTATTAAACGAAAATCATCAAGAAATGTTCTAAAACGCGCATCTCAACATTATCGTACACAGGTGCCGTAGATGCGCACGAAAATCGGTCCGGAGCCGTTCCGTGCGCCGAACAGCCTGAAGTGTTTTCTAGACCCTAGAAACTCCTCAAAACCGTTTTTAAGCGAAAGGGATCACGAAATGTCGTAAAACGCGCATCTCAACATTTTCGTGCACAGGTGCCGTAGATGCGCACGAAAATCGGTCCGGAGCCGTTTCGAGCGTCGAATAGCCTGAAGTGTTTTCCAGAACCTAGAAACTACCCAAAACCGTTTTTAATCGAAAAGTATCAAAAAATATCCTCAAACGCGCATCTCAACATTTTCGTGCACAGGTGCCGTAGATGCGTACGAAAATCGGTCCGGAGCCATTTCGAGCGCCGAGTAGCCTGAAGTGTTATCAAGACCCTAGAAACTCCCTAAAACCGTTTTTAACCGAAAAGCATCACGAAATGTCCTAAAACGCGCATCTCAACATTTTTGTGCACAGGTGCCGTAGATGCGCACAAAAATCGGTCCGGAGCCGTTTCAAGCGCCGAACAGCCTGAAGTGTTTTCCAGACCCTAGAAACTCCCCAAAACCGTTTTTAAGCGAAAGGCATCACGAAATGTCGTAAAACGCGCAACTCAACATTTTCGTGCACAGGTGCCGTAGATGCACACGAAAATCGGTCCGGAGCCGTTTCGAGCGTCGAACAGCCTGAAGTGTTTTCCAGACCCTAAAAACTCCCCAAAACCGTTTTTAACCGAAAAGCATCACGAAATGTCCTAAAACGCGCATCTCAACATTTTCGTGCACAGGTGCCGTAGATGCGCAAGAAAATCGGTCCGGAGCCATTTCGAGCGCCGAATAGCCTGAAGTGTTATCAAGACCCTAGAAACTCCCTAAAACCGTTTTTAACCGAAAAGCATCACGAAATGTCCTAAAACGCGCATCTCAACATTTTTGTGCACAGGTGCCGTAGATGCGCACGAAAATCGGTCCGGAGCCGTTTCGAGCGCCGAACATCCTGAAGTGTTTTCCAGACCCTAAAAACTCCCCAAAACCGTTTTTAATCGAAAGGCATCACGAAATGTCTTAAAACGTGCATCTCAACATTTTCGTGCACATGTCCTGTAGATGCGCACGAAAATCGGTCCGGAGCCGTTTCGAGCGCCGAACAGCCTGAAGTGTTTTCCAGACAATAGAAACTCCCCAAAACCGTTTTTAAGCAAAAGGCATCACGAAATGTCCTAAAACGCGCATCTCAACATTTTCGTGCACAGGTGCCGTAGATGCGCACGAAAATCGGTCCGGAGCCGTTTCGAGCGCCGAACAACCTGAAGTGTTTTCCAGTACCTAGAAACACCCCAAAACCGTTTTTAATCGAAAAGGATCACAAAATGTCCTAAAACGCGCATCTCAACATTTTCGTGCACAGGTGCCGTAGATGCGCACGAAAATCGGTCCGGAGCCATTTCGACCGCCGAATAGCCTGAAGTGTTATCAAGACCCTAGAAACTCCCTAAAATCGTTTTTAACCGAAAAGCATCACGAAATGTCCTAAAACGCGCATCTCAACATTTTTGTGCACAGGTGCCGTAGATGCGCACGAAAATCGGTCCGGAGCCGTTTCGAGCGCCGAACATCCTGAAGTGTTTTCCAGACCCTAAAAACTCCCCAAAACCGTTTTTAATCGAAAAGGATCAAGAAATGTCTTAAAACGTGCATCTAAACATTTTCGTGCACATGTCCTGTAGATGCGCACGAAAATCGGTCCGGAGCCGTTTCGAGCGCCGAACATCCTGAAGTGTTTTCCAGACCCTAAAAACTCCCAAAACCGTTTTTAATCGAAAAGCATCACGAAATGTCTTAAAACGCGCATCTCAACATTTTCGTGCACATGTCCCATAGATGCGCACGAAAATCGGTCCGGAGCCGTTTCGTGCGCCGAACAGCCTGAAGAGTATTCCAGACCTTAGAAACTCCCCACAAACCGTTTTTAAGCGAAAGGCATCACGAAATGTCGTAAAGCGCACATCTCAACATTTTCGTGCCCAGGTGCCGTAGATGCGCACGAAAATCGGTCCGGAGCCGTTTCGTGCGACGAACAGCCTGAAGTGTTTACCAGACCCTAGAAACTCCCCAAAACCGTTATTAAACGAAAATCATCAAGAAATGTTCTAAAACGCGCATCTCAACATTATCGTACACAGGTGCCGTAGATGCGCACGAAAATCGGTCCGGAGCCGTTTCGTGCGCCGAACAGCCTGAAGTGTTTTCTAGACCCTAGAAACTCCCCAAAACCCTTTTTAAGCGAAAGGGATCACGAAATGTCGTAAAACGCGCATCTCAACATTTTCGTGCACAGGTGCCGTAGATGCGCACGAAAATCGGTCCGGAGCCGTTTCGAGCGTCGAATAGCCTGAAGTGTTTTCCAGAACCTAGAAACTACCCAAAACCGTTTTTAATCGAAAAGCATCAAAAAATATCCTCAAACGCGCATCTCAACATTTTCGTGCACAGGTGCCGTGGATGCGTACGAAAATCGGTCCGGAGCCATTTCGAGCGCCGAGTAGCCTGAAGTGTTATCAAGACCCTAGAAACTCCCTAAAACCGTTTTTAACCGAAAAGCATCACGAAATGTCCTAAAACGCGCATCTCAACATTTTTGTGCACAGGTGCCGTAGATGCGCACAAAAATCGGTCCGGAGCCGTTTCGAGCGCCGAACAGCCTGAAGTGTTTTCCAGACCCTAGAAACTTCCCAAAACCGTTTTTAAGCGAAAGGCATCACGAAATGTCGTAAAACGCGCAACTCAACATTTTCGTGCACAGGTGCCGTAGATGCGCACGAAAATCGGTCCGGAGCCGTTTCGAGCGTCGAACAGCCTGAAGTGTTTTCCAGACCCTAAAAACTCCCCAAAACCGTTTTTAACCGAAAAGCATCACGAAATGTCCTAAAACGCGCATCTCAACATTTTTGTGCACAGGTGCCGTAAATGCGCACGAAAATCGGTCCGGAGCCATTTCGAGCGCCGAATAGCCTGAAGTGTTATCAAGACCCTAGAAACTCCCTAAAACCGTTTTTAACCGAAAAGCATCACGAAATGTCCTAAACCGCGCATCTCAACATTTTTGTGCACAGGTGCCGTAGATGCGCACGAAAATCGGTCCGGAGCCGTTTCGAGCGCCGAACATCCTGAAGTGTTTTCCAGACCCTAAAAACTCCCCAAAACCGTTTTTAATCGAAAAGCATCACGAAATGTCTTAAAACGTGCATCTCAACATTTTCGTGCACATGTCCTGTAGATGCGCACGAAAATCGGTCCGGAGCCGTTTCGAGCGCCGAACAGCCTGAAGTGCTTTCCAGACAATAGAAACTCCCCAAAACCGTTTTTAAGCAAAAGGCATCACGAAATGTCCTAAAACGCGCATCTCAACATTTTCGTGCACAAGTGCAGAAGATGCGCAGGAAAATCGATCCAGAGAAACTCCCCAAAACCGTTATTAACCGAAAATCATCAAGAAATGTCCTAAAATGCGCATCTCAACATTTTCGTGCACAGGTACCGTAGATGCGCACGAAAATCGGTCCGGAGCCGTTTCGAGCGCCGAACAGCCTGAAGTGTTTTGCAGTACCTAGAAACACCCCAAAACCGTTTTTAATCGAAAAGCATCACAAAATGTCCTAAAACGCGCATCTCAACATTTTCGTGCACAGGTGCCGTAGATGCGCGCGAAAATCGGTCCGGAGCGGTTTCGAGCGTCGAATAGCCAGAAGTGTTTTCCAGACCCTAGAAACTCCCCAAAACCGTTTTCAACCGAAAAGCATAACGAAATGTCCTAAAATGCGCATCTCAACATTTTTGTGCACAGGTGCCGTAGATGCGCACGAAAATCGGTCCGGAGCCGTTTCGAGCGCCGAACATCCTGAAGTGTTTTCCAGACCCTAAAAACTCCCCAAAACCGTTTTGAATCGAAAAGCATCACGAAATGTCTTAAAACGCTCATCTCAACATTTTCGTGCACATGTCCCATAGATGCGCACGAAAATCGGTCCGGAGCCGTTTCGAGCACCGAACAGCCTGAAGTGTTTTCCAGACCCTAGAAACTCCCCAAAACCGTTATCAACCGAAAAGCATCAAGAAATGTCCTAAAACGCGCATCTTAATATTTTCGTGCACAGGTGCCGTAGATGCGCACGAAAATCGGTCCGGAGCCGTTTCGAGCGCCGAACAGCCTGAAGTGTTTTCCAGACCCTAGAAACTCCCCAAAACCGTTATTAACCGAAAAACATCAAGAAATGTCCTAAAACGCGCATCCCAACATTTTCGTGCACAGGTGCCGTAGATGCGCACGAAAATCGGTTTGGAGCCGTTTCGTGCGTCGAACAGCCTGAAGTGTTTTCCAGACCCTCGAAACTCCCCAAAACCGTTTTTAATCGAAAAGCATCACGAAATGTCCTAAAACACGCATCTCAACATTTTCGTGCACAGGTGCCGTAGATGCTCACGAAAATCGATCTGGAGCCGTTTCGAGAGCCGAACAGCGTGAAGTTTTTTCCAGACCTTAGAAACTCCCCAAAACCGTTATTAACCGAAAAGCATCAAGAAATGTCCTAAAACGCGCATCTCAACATTTTCGTGCACAGGTGCGTAGATGCGCACGAAAATCGGTCCGTAGCCGTTTCGAGCGCCGAATAGCCTGAAGTGTTTTCCAGAACCTAAAAACTCCCCAAAACCGTTATTAATCGAAAATCATCACAAAATGTCCTAAAACGCGCATCTCAACATTTTCGTGCACAGGTGCCGTAGATGCGCACGAAAATCGGTCCGGAGCCGTTTCGAGCGCCGAACAGCCTGAAGTGTTTTCCAGACCCTAAAAACTCCCCAAAACCGTTTTTAATCGAAAAGCAACACGAAATGTTCTAAAACGCGCATCTCAACATATTCGTGCACAGGTGCCGTAGATGCGCACGAAAAGCGGTCCGGAGCCGTTTCGAGCGCCGAACAGCCTGAAGTGTTTTCCAGACAATAGAAACTCCCCAAAACCGTTTTTAAGCAAAAGGCATCACGAAATGTCCTAAAACGCGCATCTCAACATTTTCGTGCACAAGTGCCGAAGATGTGCACGAAAATCGGTCCAGAGCCGTTTCGAGCGCCGAACAGCGTGAACTGTTTTGCAGACCCGGGAAACGCCCAAGCGCACAGGTGCTGCAGAAGCACACGAATAGCCTGAAGTGTTATCAAGACCCTAGAAACTCCCTAAAACCGTTTTTAACCGAAAAGCATCACGAAATGTCCTAAAACGCGCATCTCAACATTTTTGTGCACAGGTGCCGTAGATGCGCACGAAAATCGGTCCGGAGCCGTTTCGAGCGCCGAACATCCTGAAGTGTTTTCCAGACCCTAAAAACTCCCAAAAACCGTTTTTAATCGAAAAGCATCAAGAAATGTCTTAAAACGTGCATCTAAACATTTTCGTGCACATGTCCTGTAGATGCGCACGAAAATCGGTCCGGAGCCGTTTCGAGCGCCGAACATCCTGAAGTGTTTTCCAGACCCTAAAAACTCCCAAAACCGTTTTTAATCGAAAAGCATCACGAAATGTCTTAAAACGCGCATCTCAACATTTTCGTGCACATGTCCCATAGATGCGCACGAAAATCGGTCCGGAGCCGTTTCGTGCGCCGAACAGCCTGAAGTGTATTCCAGACCTTAGAAACTCCCCACAAACCGTTTTTAAGCGAAAGGCATCACGAAATGTCGTAAAGCGCAAATCTCAACATTTTCGTGCCCAGGTGCCGTAGATGCGCACGAAAATCGGTCCGGAGCCGTTTCGTGCGCCGAACAGCCAGAAGTGTTTTCCAGACCTTAGAAACTCCCCAAAAACCGTTTTTAAGTGAAACGCATCACGAAATGTCGTAAAACACGCATCTCAACATTTTCGTGCACAGGTGCCGCAGAAGCGCACGAAAATCGGTCGGGGGCCGTTTCGAGCGCCGAATAGCCTGAAGTGTTTTCCAGACCCTAGAAACTCCCCAAAACCGTTATTAACCGAAAAGCATCAAGAAATGTCCTAAAATGCGCATCTCAACATTTTCGTGCACAGGGCGGTAGATGCGCACGAAAATCGGTCCGGAGCCGTTTCGAGCGCCGAACATCCTGAAGTGTTTTCCAGACCCTAAAAACTCCCAAAACCATTTTTAATCGAAAAGCATCCCGAAATGTCCTAAAACGCGCATCTCAACATTTTCGTGCACATGTCCCATAGATGCGCACGAAAAGCGGTCCGGAGCCGTTTCTAGCGCCGAACAGCCTGAAGTGTTTTCCAGACAATAGAAACCCCCCAAAACCGTTTTTAATCGAAAAGCAACACGAAATGTTCTAAAACGCGCATCTCAACATATTTGTGTACAGGTGCCGCAGATGCGCACGAAAAGCGGTCCGGAGCCGTTTCGAGCGCCGAACAGCCTGAAGTGTTTTCCAGACAATAGAAACTCCGCAAAACCGTTTTTAAGCAAAAGGCATCACGAAATGTCCTAAAACACGCATCTCAACATTTTCGTGCACAAGTGCCGAAGATGCGTACGAAAATCGGTCAGAGCCGTTTCGAGCGCCGAACAGCCTGAACTGTTTTCCAGACCCGAGAAACTCCCCAAAACCGTTATTAAACGAAAATCATCAAGAAATGTCCTAAAATGCGCATCTCAACATTTTCATGCACAGGTGCCGTAGATGCGCACGAAAATCGGTCCGGAGCCGTTTCGAGCGCCGAACATCCTGAAGTGTTTTCCAGACCCTAAAAACTCCCCAAAACCGTTTTTAATCGAAAAGCATCAAGAAATGTCTTAAAACGTGCATCTAAACATTTTCGTGCACATGTCCTGTAGATGCGCACGAAAATCGGTCCGGAGCCGTTTCGAGCGCCGAACATCCTGAAGTGTTTTCCAGACCCTAAAAACTCCCAAAACCGTTTTTAATCGAAAAGCATCACGAAATGTCTTAAAACGCGCATCTCAACATTTTCGTGCACATGTCCCATAGATGCGCACGAAAATCGGTCCGGAGCCGTTTCGTGCGCCGAACAGCCTGAAGAGTATTCCAGACCTTAGAAACTCCCCACAAACCGTTTTTAAGCGAAAGGCATCACGAAATGTCGTAAAGCGCACATCTCAACATTTTCGTGCCCAGGTGCCGTAGATGCGCACGAAAATCGGTCCGGAGCCGTTTCGTGCGACGAACAGCCTGAAGTGTTTTCCAGACCCTAGAAACTCCCCAAAACCGTTATTAAACGAAAATCATCAAGAAATGTTCTAAAACGCGCATCTCAACATTATCGTACACAGGTACCGTAGATGCGCACGAAAATCGGTCCGGAGCCGTTTCGTGCGCCGAACAGCCTGAAGTGTTTTCTAGACCCTAGAAACTCCCCAAAACCATTTTTAAGCGAAAGGGATCACGAAATGTCGTAAAACGCGCATCTCAACATTTTCGTGTACAGGTGCCGTAGATGCGCACGAAAATTGGTCCGGAGCCGTTTCGAGCGTCGAATAGCCTGAAGTGTTTTCCAGAACCTAGAAACTACCCAAAACCGTTTTTAATCGAAAAGCATCAAAAAATATCCTCAAACGCGCATCTCAACATTTTCGTGCACAGGTGCCGTGGATGCGTACGAAAATCGGTCCGGAGCCATTTCGAGCGCCGAGTAGCCTGAAGTGTTATCAAGACCCTAGAAACTCCCTAAAACCGTTTTTAACCGAAAAGCATCACGAAATGTCCTAAAACGCGCATCTCAACATTTTTGTGCACAGGTGCCGTAGATGCGCACAAAAATCGGTCCGGAGCCGTTTCGAGCGCCGAACAGCCTGAAGTGTTTTCCAGACCCTAGAAACTCCCCAAAACCGTTTTTAAGCGAAAGGCATCACGAAATGTCGTAAAACGCGCAACTCAACATTTTCGTGCACAGGTGCCGTAGATGCGCACGAAAATCGGTCCGGAGCCGTTTCGAGCGTCGAACAGCCTGAAGTGTTTTCCAGACCCTAAAAACTCCCCAAAACCGTTTTTAACCGAAAAGCATCACGAAATGTCCTAAAACGCGCATCTCAACATTTTTGTGCACAGGTGCCGTAGATGCGCACGAAAATCGGTCCGGAGCCATTTCGAGCGCCGAATAGCCTGAAGTGTTATCAAGACCCTAGAAACTCCCTAAAACCGTTTTTAACCGAAAAGCATCACGAAATGTCCTAAACCGCGCATCTCAACATTTTTGTGCACAGGTGCCGTAGATGCGCACGAAAATCGGTCCGGACCCGTTTCGAGCGCCGAACATCCTGAAGTGTTTTCCAGACCCTAAAAACTCCCCAAAACCGTTTTGAATCGAAAAGCATCACGAAATGTCTTAAAACGCTCATCACAACATTTTCGTGCACATGTCCCATAGATGCGCACGAAAATCGGTCCGGAGCCGTTTCGAGCACCGAACAGCCTGAAGTGTTTTCCAGACCCTAGAAACTCCCCAAAACCGTTATCAACCGAAAAGCATCAAGAAATGTCCTAAAACGCGCATCTTAATATTTTCGTGCACAGGTGCCGTAGATGCGCACGAAAATCGGTCCGGAGCCGTTTCGAGCGCCGAACAGCCTGAAGTGTTTTCCAGACCCTAGAAACTCCCCAAAACCGTTATTAACCGAAAAACATCAAGAAATGTCCTAAAACGCGCATCCCAACATTTTCGTGCACAGGTGCCGTAGATGCGCACGAAAATCGGTTTGGAGCCGTTTCGTGCGCCGAACAGCCTGAAGTGTTTTCCAGACCCTCGAAACTCCCCAAAACCGTTTTTAATCGAAAAGCATCACGAAATGTCCTAAAACACGCATCTCAACATTTTCGTGCACAGGTGCCGTAGATGCTCACGAAAATCGATCTGGAGCCGTTTCGAGAGCCGAACAACGTGAAGTTTTTTCCAGACCTTAGAAACTCCCCAAAACCGTTATTAACCGAAAAGCATCAAAAAATGTCCTAAAACGCGCATCTCAACATTTTCGTGCACAGGTGCGTAGATGCGCACGAAAATCGGTCCGTAGCCGTTTCGAGCGCCGAATAGCCTGAAGTGTTTTCCAGAACCTAAAAACTCCCCAAAACCGTTATTAATCGAAAAGCATCACAAAATGTCCTAAAACGCGCATCTCAACATTTTCGTGCACAGGTACCGTAGATGCGCACGAAAATCGGTCCGGAGCCGTTTCGAGCGCCGAACAGCCTGAAGTGTTTTCCAGACCCTAAAAACTCCCCAAAACCGTATTTAATCGAAAAGCAACACGAAATGTTCTAAAACGCGCATCTCAACATATTCGTGCACAGGTGCCGTAGATGCGAACGAAAAGCGGTCCGGAGCCGTTTCGAGCGCCGAACAGCCTGAAGTGTTTTCCAGACAATAGAAACTCCCCAAAACCGTTTTTAAGCAAAAGGCATCACGAAATGTCCTAAAACGCGCATCTCAACATTTTCGTGCACAAGTGCCGAAGATGTGCACGAAAATCGGTCCAGAGCCGTTTCGAGCGCCGAACAGCGTGAACTGTTTTGCAGACCCGAGAAACGCCCAAGCGCACAGGTGCCGCAGAAGCACACGAATAGCCTGAAGTGTTATCAAGACCCTAGAAACTCCCTAAAACCGTTTTTAACCGAAAAGCATCACGAAATGTCCTAAAACGCGCATCTCAACATTTTTGTGCACAGGTGCCGTAGATGCGCACGAAAATCGGTCCGGAGCCGTTTCGAGCGCCGAACATCCTGAAGTGTTTTCCAGACCCTAAAAACTCCCAAAAACCGTTTTTAATCGAAAAGCATCAAGAAATGTCTTAAAACGTGCATCTAAACATTTTCGTGCACATGTCCTGTAGATGCGCACGAAAATCGATCCGGAGCCGTTTCGAGCGCCGAACATCCTGAAGTGTTTTCCAGACCCTAAAAACTCCCAAAACCGTTTTTAATCGAAAAGCATCACGAAATGTCTTAAAACGCGCATCTCAACATTTTCGTGCACATGTCCCATAGATGCGCACGAAAATCGGTCCGGAGCCGTTTCGTGCGCCGAACAGCCTGAAGTGTATTCCAGACCTTAGAAACTCCCCACAAACCGTTTTTAAGCGAAAGGCATCACGAAATGTCGTAAAGCGCAAATCTCAACATTTTCGTGCCCAGGTGCCGTAGATGCGCACGAAAATCGGTCCGAAGCCGTTTCGTGCGCCGAACAGCCAGAAGTGTTTTCCAGACCTTAGAAACTCCCCAAAAACCGTTTTTAAGCGAAACGCATCACGAAATGTCGTAAAACACGCATCTCAACATTTTCGTGCACAGGTGTCGCAGAAGCGCACGAAAATCGGTCGGGGGCCGTTTCGAGCGCCGAATAGCCTGAAGTGTTTTCCAGACCCTAGAAACTCCCCAAAACCGTTATTAACCGAAAAGCATCAAGAAATGTCCTAAAATGCGCATCTCAACATTTTCGTGCACAGGGCGGTAGATGCGCACGAAAATCGGTCCGGAGCCGTTTCGAGCGCCGAACATCCTGAAGTGTTTTCCAGACCCTAAAAACTCCCAAAACCATTTTTAATCGAAAAGCATCCCGAAATGTCCTAAAACGCGCATCTCAACATTTTCGTGCACATGTCCCATAGATGCGCACGAAAAGCGGTCCGGAGCCGTTTCGAGCGCCGAACAGCCTGAAGTGTTTTCCAGACAATAGAAACCCCCCAAAACCGTTTTTAATCGAAAAGCAACACGAAATGTTCTAAAACGCGCATCTCAACATATTTGTGTACAGGTGCCGCAGATGCGCACGAAAAGCGGTCCGGAGCCGTTTCGAGCGCCGAACAGCCTGAAGTGTTTTCCAGACAATAGAAACTCCGCAAAACCGTTTTTAAGCAAAAGGCATCACGAAATGTCCTAAAACACGCATCTCAACATTTTCGTGCACAAGTGCCGAAGATGCGCACGAAAATCGGTCTAGAGCCTTTTCGAGCGCCGAACAGCCTGAACTGTTTTCCAGACCCGAGAAACTCCCCAAAACCGTTATTAAACGAAAATCATCAAGAAATGTCCTAAAATGCGCATCTCAACATTTTCATGCACAGGTGCCGTAGATGCCCACGAAAATCGGTCCGGAGCCGTTTCGAGCGCCGAACAGCCTGAAGTGTTTTCCAGTACCTAGAAACTCTCCAAAACCGTTTTTAATCGAAAAGCATCACAAAATGTCCGAAAACGCGCATCTCAACATTTTCGTGCACAGGTGCCGTAGATGCGCGCGAAAATCGATCCGGAGCCGTTTCGAGCGCCGAACAGCCTGAAGTGTTTTCCAGACCCTAGAAACTCCCCAAAACCGTTATTAACCGAAAAACATCAAGAAATGTCCTAAAACGCGCATCCCAACATTTTCGTGCACAGGTGCCGTAGATGCGCACGAAAATCGGTTTGGAGCCGTTTCGTGCGCCGAACAGCCTGAAGTGTTTTCCAGACCCTCGAAACTCCCCAAAACCGTTTTTAATCGAAAAGCATCACGAAATGTCCTAAAACACGCATCTCAACATTTTCGTGCACAGGTGCCGTAGATGCGCACGAAAATCGATCCGGAGCCGTTCCGAGCGCCGAACAGCCTGAAGTGTTTCCCAGACCCTAGAAACTCCCCAAATCCGTTTTTAATCGAAAAGCATCACGAAATGTCCTAGAACGCGCCTCTCAACATTTCGTGCACAGGTGCCGTAGATGCGCACGAAAATCGGTCCGGAGCCGTTTCGAGCGCCGAACAGCCTGAAGTGTTTTCCAGAACTAGAAACTCCCCAAAACCGTTTTTAATCGAAAAGTATCACGAAATGTCCTAAAACGCGCATCTCAACATTTTCGTGCACAGGTGCCGTAGATGCGTACGAAAATCGGTCCGGAGCCGTTTCTAGCGCCGAACAGCCTGAAGTGTTTTCCAGACCCTAGAAACTCCCCAAAACCGTTTTTAATTGAAAAGCATCACGAAATGCCCAAAAACGCGCATCTCAACATTTTCATGCACAGGTGCCGTAGATGCTCACGAAAATCGGTCTGGAGCCGTTTCGAGAGCCGAACGGCGTGAAGTTTTTTCCAGACCTTGGAAACTCCCCAAAACCGTTATAAACCGAAAAGCGTGAAGAAATGTCCTAAAACGCGCATCTCAACATTTTCGTGCACCGGTGCCGTAGATGCGCACGAAAATCGGTCCGGAGCCGTTTCGAGCGCCGAACAGCCTGAAGTGTTTTCCAGACCCTAGAAACTCCCCAAAACCGTTATTAACCGAAAAACATCAAGAAATGTCCTAAAACGCGCATCCCAACATTTTCGTGCACAGGTACCGTAGATGCGCAGGAAAATCGGTCCGGAGCCGTTTCGTTCGCCGAACAGCCTGAAGTGTTTTCCAGACCCTAGAAACTCCCTAAAACCGTTTTTAAGCGAAAGGCATCATGAAATGTCCTAAAACGCGCATCTCAACATTTTCGTGCATAGGTGCCGTAGATACGCACGAAAATCGGTCCGGAGCCGTTTCAAGCGCCGAAGAGCCTGAAGTGTTTTCCAGAGCCTGGAAACTCCCCAAAACCGTTTTTAAGCAAAAGGCATCACGAAATGTCCTAAAATGCGTATCTCAACATTTTTGTGCACAGGTGCCGTAGATACGCACGAAAATCGGTCCAGAGCCGTTCCGAGCGCCGAACAGCCTGAAGTGTTTTCCAGAGCCTAGAAACTCCCCAAAACCGTTTTTAATCGAAAAGCATCACGAAATGTCCTAAAACGCGCATCTCAACATTTTCGTGCACAGGTGCGTAGACGCGCACGAAAATCGGTCCGTAGCCGTTTCGAGCGCCGAATAGCCTGAAGTGTTTTCCAGAACCTAAAAACTCCCCAAAACCGTTATTAATCGAAAATCATCACAAAATGTCCTAAAACGCGCATCTCAACATTTTCGTGCACAGGTGCCGTAGATGCGCACGAAAATCGGTCCGGAGCCGTTTCGAGCGCCGAACAGCCTGAAGTGTTTTCCAGACCATAAAAACTCCCCAAAACCGTTTTTAATCGAAAAGCAACACGAAATGTTCTAAAACGCGCATCTCAACATATTCGTGCACAGGTGCCGTAGATGCGCACGAAAAGCGGTCCGGAGCCGTTTCGAGCGCCGAACAGCCTGAAGTGTTTTCCAGACAATAGAAACTCCCCAAAACCGTTTTTAAGCAAAAGGCATCACGAAATGTCCTAAAACGCGCATCTCAACATTTTCGTGCACAAGTGCCGAAGATGTGCACGAAAATCGGTCCAGAGCCGTTTCGAGCGCCGAACAGCGTGAACTGTTTTGCAGACCCGAGAAACGCCCAAGCGCACAGGTGCTGCAGAAGCACACGAATAGCCTGAAGTGTTATCAAGACCCTAGAAACTCCCTAAAACCGTTTTTAACCGAAAAGCATCACGAAATGTCCTAAAACGCGCATCTCAACATTTTTGTGCACAGGTGCCGTAGATGCGCACGAAAATCGGTCCGGAGCCGTTTCGAGCGCCGAACATCCTGAAGTGTTTTCCAGACCCTAAAAACTCCCAAAAACCGTTTTTAATCGAAAAGCATCAAGAAATGTCTTAAAACGTGCATCTAAACATTTTCGTGCACATGTCCTGTAGATGCGCACGAAAATCGGTCCGGAGCCGTTTCGAGCGCCGAACATCCTGAAGTGTTTTCCAGACCCTAAAAACTCCCAAAACCGTTTTTAATCGAAAAGCATCACGAAATGTCTTAAAACGCGCATCTCAACATTTTCGTGCACATGTCCCATAGATGCGCACGAAAATCGGTCCGGAGCCGTTTCGTGCGCCGAACAGCCTGAAGTGTATTCCAGACCTTAGAAACTCCCCACAAACCGTTTTTAAGCGAAAGGCATCACGAAATGTCGTAAAGCGCAAATCTCAACATTTTCGTGCCCAGGTGCCGTAGATGCGCACGAAAATCGGTCCGGAGCCGTTTCGTGCGCCGAACAGCCAGAAGTGTTTTCCAGACCTTAGAAACTCCCCAAAAACCGTTTTTAAGTGAAACGCATCACGAAATGTCGTAAAACACGCATCTCAACATTTTCGTGCACAGGTGCCGCAGAAGCGCACGAAAATCGGTCGGGGGCCGTTTCGAGCGCCGAATAGCCTGAAGTGTTTTCCAGACCCTAGAAACTCCCCAAAACCGTTATTAACCGAAAAGCATCAAGAAATGTCCTAAAATGCGCATCTCAACATTTTCGTGCACAGGGCGGTAGATGCGCACGAAAATCGGTCCGGAGCCGTTTCGAGCGCCGAACATCCTGAAGTGTTTTCCAGACCCTAAAAACTCCCAAAACCATTTTTAATCGAAAAGCATCCCGAAATGTCCTAAAACGCGCATCTCAACATTTTCGTGCACATGTCCCATAGATGCGCACGAAAAGCTGTCCGGAGCCGTTTCTAGCGCCGAACAGCCTGAAGTGTTTTCCAGACAATAGAAACCCCCCAAAACCGTTTTTAATCGAAAAGCAACACGAAATGTTCTAAAACGCGCATCTCAACATATTTGTGTACAGGTGCCGCAGATGCGCACGAAAAGCGGTCCGGAGCCGTTTCGAGCGCCGAACAGCCTGAAGTGTTTTCCAGACAATAGAAACTCCGCAAAACCGTTTTTAAGCAAAAGGCATCACGAAATGTCCTAAAACACGCATCTCAACATTTTCGTGCACAAGTGCCGAAGATGCGCACGAAAATCGGTCTAGAGCCGTTTCGAGCGCCGAACAGCCTGAACTGTTTTCCAGACCCGAGAAACTCCCCAAAACCGTTATTAAACGAAAATCATCAAGAAATGTCCTAAAATGCGCATCTCAACATTTTCATGCACAGGTGCCGTAGATGCGCACGAAAATCGGTCCGGAGCCGTTTCGAGCGCCGAACATCCTGAAGTGTTTTCCAGACCCTAAAAACTCCCCAAAACCGTTTTTAATCGAAAAGCATCAAGAAATGTCTTAAAACGTGCATCTAAACATTTTCGTGCACATGTCCTGTAGATGCGCACGAAAATCGGTCCGGAGCCGTTTCGAGCGCCGAACATCCTGAAGTGTTTTCCAGACCCTAAAAACTCCCAAAACCGTTTTTAATCGAAAAGCATCACGAAATGTCTTAAAACGCGCATCTCAACATTTTCGTGCACATGTCCCATAGATGCGCACGAAAATCGGTCCGGAGCCGTTTCGTGCGCCGAACAGCCTGAAGAGTATTCCAGACCTTAGAAACTCCCCACAAACCGTTTTTAAGCGAAAGGCATCACGAAATGTCGTAAAGCGCACATCTCAACATTTTCGTGCCCAGGTGCCGTAGATGCGCACGAAAATCGGTCCGGAGCCGTTTCGTGCGCCGAACAGCCTGAAGTGTTTTCTAGACCCTAGAAACTCCCCAAAACCATTTTTAAGCGAAAGGGATCACGAAATGTCGTAAAACGCGCATCTCAACATTTTCGTGCACAGGTGCCGTAGATGCGCACGAAAATTGGTCCGGAGCCGTTTCGAGCGTCGAATAGCCTGAAGTGTTTTCCAGAACCTAGAAACTACCCAAAACCGTTTTTAATCGAAAAGCATCAAAAAATATCCTCAAACGCGCATCTCAACATTTTCGTGCACAGGTGCCGTGGATGCGTACGAAAATCGGTCCGGAGCCATTTCGAGCGCCGAGTAGCCTGAAGTGTTATCAAGACCCTAGAAACTCCCTAAAACCGTTTTTAACCGAAAAGCATCACGAAATGTCCTAAAACGCGCATCTCAACATTTTTGTGCACAGGTGCCGTAGATGCGCACAAAAATCGGTCCGGAGCCGTTTCGAGCGCCGAACAGCCTGAAGTGTTTTCCAGACCCTAGAAACTCCCCAAAACCGTTTTTAAGCGAAAGGCATCACGAAATGTCGTAAAACGCGCAACTCAACATTTTCGTGCACAGGTGCCGTAGATGCGCACGAAAATCGGTCCGGAGCCGTTTCGAGCGTCGAACAGCCTGAAGTGTTTTCCAGACCCTAAAAACTCCCCAAAACCGTTTTTAACCGAAAAGCATCACGAAATGTCCTAAAACGCGCATCTCAACATTTTTGTGCACAGGTACCGTAGATGCGCACGAAAATCGGTCCGGAGCCATTTCGAGCGCCGAATAGCCTGAAGTGTTATCAAGACCCTAGAAACTCCCTAAAACCGTTTTTAACCGAAAAGCATCACGAAATGTCCTAAACCGCGCATCTCAACATTTTTGTGCACAGGTGCCGTAGATGCGCACGAAAATCGGTCCGGACCCGTTTCGAGCGCCGAACATCCTGAAGTGTTTTCCAGACCCTAAAAACTCCCCAAAACCGTTTTGAATCGAAAAGCATCACGAAATGTCTAAAAACGCTCATCACAACATTTTCGTGCACATGTCCCATAGATGCGCACGAAAATCGGTCCGGAGCCGTTTCGAGCACCGAACAGCCTGAAGTGTTTTCCAGACTCTAGAAACTCCCCAAAACCGTTATCAACCGAAAAGCATCAAGAAATGTCCTAAAACGCGCATCTTAATATTTTCGTGCACAGGTGCCGTAGATGCGCACGAAAATCGGTCCGGAGCCGTTTCGAGCGCCGAACAGCCTGAAGTGTTTTCCAGACCCTAGAAACTCCCCAAAACCGTTATTAACCGAAAAACATCAAGAAATGTCCTAAAACGCGCATCCCAACATTTTCGTGCACAGGTGCCGTAGATGCGCACGAAAATCGGTTTGGAGCCGTTTCGTGCGCCGAACAGCCTGAAGTGTTTTCCAGACCCTCGAAACTCCCCAAAACCGTTTTTAATCGAAAAGCATCACGAAATGTCCTAAAACACGCATCTCAACATTTTCGTGCACATGTGCCGTAGATGCTCACGAAAATCGATCTGGAGCCGTTTCGAGAGCCGAACAACGTGAAGTTTTTTCCAGACCTTAGAAACTCCCCAAAACCGTTATTAACCGAAAAGCATCAAGAAATGTCCTAAAACGCGCATCTCAACATTTTCGTGCACAGGTGCGTAGATGCGCACGAAAATCGGTCCGTAGCCGTTTCGAGCGCCGAATAGCCTGAAGTGTTTTCCAGAACCTAAAAACTCCCCAAAACCGTTATTAATCGAAAAGCATCACAAAATGTCCTAAAACGCGCATCTCAACATTTTCGTGCACAGGTACCGTAGATGCGCACGAAAATCGGTCCGGAGCCGTTTCGAGCGCCGAACAGCCTGAAGTGTTTTCCAGACCCTAAAAACTCCCCAAAACCGTTTTTAATCGAAAAGCAACACGAAATGTTCTAAAACGCGCATCTCAACATATTCGTGCACAGGTGCCGTAGATGCGAACGAAAAGCGGTCCGGAGCCGTTTCGAGCGCCGAACAGCCTGAAGTGTTTTCCAGACAATAGAAACTCCCCAAAACCGTTTTTAAGCAAAAGGCATCACGAAATGTCCTAAAACGCGCATCTCAACATTTTCGTGCACAAGTGCCGAAGATGTGCACGAAAATCGGTCCAGAGCCGTTTCGAGCGCCGAACAGCGTGAACTGTTTTGCAGACCCGAGAAACGCCCAAGCGCACAGGTGCCGCAGAAGCACACGAATAGCCTGAAGTGTTATCAAGACCCTAGAAACTCCCTAAAACCGTTTTTAACCGAAAAGCATCACGAAATGTCCTAAAACGCGCATCTCAACATTTTTGTGCACAGGTGCCGTAGATGCGCACGAAAATCGGTCCGGAGCCGTTTCGAGCGCCGAACATCCTGAAGTGTTTTCCAGACCCTAAAAACTCCCAAAAACCGTTTTTAATCGAAAAGCATCAAGAAATGTCTTAAAACGTGCATCTAAACATTTTCGTGCACATGTCCTGTAGATGCGCACGAAAATCGATCCGGAGCCGTTTCGAGCGCCGAACATCCTGAAGTGTTTTCCAGACCCTAAAAACTCCCAAAACCGTTTTTAATCGAAAAGCATCACGAAATGTCTTAAAACGCGCATCTCAACATTTTCGTGCACATGTCCCATAGATGCGCACGAAAATCGGTCCGGAGCCGTTTCGTGCGCCGAACAGCCTGAAGTGTATTCCAGACCTTAGAAACTCCCCACAAACCGTTTTTAAGCGAAAGGCATCACGAAATGTCGTAAAGCGCAAATCTCAACATTTTCGTGCCCAGGTGCCGTAGATGCGCACGAAAATCGGTCCGGAGCCGTTTCGTGCGCCGAACAGCCAGAAGTGTTTTCCAGACCTTAGAAACTCCCCAAAAACCGTTTTTAAGCGAAACGCATCACGAAATGTCGTAAAATGCGCATCTCAACATTTTCGTGCACAGGGCGGTAGATGCGCACGAAAATCGGTCCGGAGCCGTTTCGAGCGCCGAACATCCTGAAGTGTTTTCCAGACCCTAAAAACTCCCAAAACCATTTTTAATCGAAAAGCATCCCGAAATGTCCTAAAACGCGCATCTCAACATTTTCGTGCACATGTCCCATAGATGCGCACGAAAAGCGGTCCGGAGCCGTTTCGAGCGCCGAACAGCCTGAAGTGTTTTCCAGACAATAGAAACCCCCCAAAACCGTTTTTAATCGAAAAGCAACACGAAATGTTCTAAAACGCGCATCTCAACATATTTGTGTACAGGTGCCGCAGATGCGCACGAAAAGCGGTCCGGAGCCGTTTCGAGCGCCGAACAGCCTGAAGTGTTTTCCAGACAATAGAAACTCCGCAAAACCGTTTTTAAGCAAAAGGCATCACGAAATGTCCTAAAACACGCATCTCAACATTTTCGTGCACAAGTGCCGAAGATGCGCACGAAAATCGGTCTAGAGCCTTTTCGAGCGCCGAACAGCCTGAACTGTTTTCCAGACCCGAGAAACTCCCCAAAACCGTTATTAAACGAAAATCATCAAGAAATGTCCTAAAATGCGCATCTCAACATTTTCATGCACAGGTGCCGTAGATGCCCACGAAAATCGGTCCGGAGCCGTTTCGAGCGCCGAACAGCCTGAAGTGTTTTCCAGTACCTAGAAACTCTCCAAAACCGTTTTTAATCGAAAAGCATCACAAAATGTCCGAAAACGCGCATCTCAACATTTTCGTGCACAGGTGCCGTAGATGCGCGCGAAAATCGATCCGGAGCCGTTTCGAGCGCCGAACAGCCTGAAGTGTTTTCCAGACCCTAGAAACTCCCCAAAACCGTTATTAACCGAAAAACATCAAGAAATGTCCTAAAACGCGCATCCCAACATTTTCGTGCACAGGTGCCGTAGATGCGCACGAAAATCGGTTTGGAGCCGTTTCGTGCGCCGAACAGCCTGAAGTGTTTTCCAGACCCTCGAAACTCCCCAAAACCGTTTTTAATCGAAAGCATCACGAAATGTCCTAAAACACGCATCTCAACATTTTCGTGCACAGGTGCCGTAGATGCGCACGAAAATCGATCCGGAGCCGTTCCGAGCGCCGAACAGCCTGAAGTGTTTCCCAGACCCTAGAAACTCCCCAAATCCGTTTTTAATCGAAAAGCATCACGAAATGTCCTAGAACGCGCCTCTCAACATTTCGTGCACAGGTGCCGTAGATGCGCACGAAAATCGGTCCGGAGCCGTTTCGAGCGCCGAACAGCCTGAAGTGTTTTCCAGAACTAGAAACTCCCCAAAACCGTTTTTAATCGAAAAGTATCACGAAATGTCCTAAAACGCGCATCTCAACATTTTCGTGCACAGGTGCCGTAGATGCGTACGAAAATCGGTCCGGAGCCGTTTCTAGTGCCGAACAGCCTGAAGTGTTTTCCAGACCCTAGAAACTCCCCAAAACCGTTTTTAATTGAAAAGCATCACGAAATGCCCAAAAACGCGCATCTCAACATTTTCATGCACAGGTGCCGTAGATGCTCAGGAAAATCGGTCTGGAGCCGTTTCGAGAGCCGAACAGCGTGAAGTTTTTTCCAGACCTTGGAAACTCCCCAAAACCGTTATAAACCGAAAAGCGTGAAGAAATGTCCTAAAACGCGCATCTCAACATTTTCGTGCACCGGTGCCGTAGATGCGCACGAAAATCGGTCCGGAGCCGTTTCGAGCGCCGAACAGCCTGAAGTGTTTTCCAGACCCTAGAAACTCCCCAAAACCGTTATTAACCGAAAAACATCAAGAAATGTCCTAAAACGCGCATCCCAACATTTTCGTGCACAGGTACCGTAGATGCGCAGGAAAATCGGTCCGGAGCCGTTTCGTTCGCCGAACAGCCTGAAGTGTTTTCCAGACCCTAGAAACTCCCTAAAACCGTTTTTAAGCGAAAGGCATCATGAAATGTCCTAAAACGCGCATCTCAACATTTTCGTGCATAGGTGCCGTAGATACGCACGAAAATCGGTCCGGAGCCGTTTCAAGCGCCGAAGAGCCTGAAGTGTTTTCCAGAGCCTGGAAACTCCCCAAAACCGTTTTTAAGCAAAAGGCATCACGAAATGTCCTAAAATGCGTATCTCAACATTTTTGTGCACAGGTGCCGTAGATACGCACGAAAATCGGTCCAGAGCCGTTCCGAGCGCCGAACAGCCTGAAGTGTTTTCCAGAGCCTAGAAACTCCCCAAAACCGTTTTTAATCGAAAAGCATCACGAAATGTCCTAAAACGCGCATCTCAACATTTTCGTGCACAGGTGCCGTAGATGCGCACGAAAATCGGTTCAGAGCCGTTTCGAGCGCCGAACAGCCTGAAGTGTTTCCCAGACCCTAGAAACTCCTCAAAACCGTTTTTAATCGAAAAGCATCACGAAAAGTCCTAAAACGCGCATTTCAACATTTTCGTGCACAGGTGCCGTAGATGCGCACGAAAATCGATCCGGAGCCGTTCCGAGCGCCGAACAGCCTGAAGTGTTTCCCAGACCCTAGAAACTCCCCAAATCCGTTTTTAATCGAAAAGCATCACGAAATGTCCTAGAACGCGCCTCTCAACATTTCGTGCACAGGTGCCGTAGATGCGCACGAAAATCGGTCCGGAGCCGTTTCGAGCGCCGAACAGCCTGAAGTGTTTTCCAGACCATAAAAACTCCCCAAAACCTCTTTTAATCAAAAAGCATCACGAAATGTCCTAAAACGCGCATCTCAACATTTTCGTGCACAGGTGCCGTAGATGCGCACGAAAATCGGTCCGGAGCCGTTTCGAGCGCAGAACAGCCTGAAGTGTTTTCCAGACCCTAGAGACTCCCCAAAACCGTTATTAACCGAAAAGAATCAAGAAATGTCCTAAAACGCGCATCTCAAAATTTTCGTGCACAGTTGCCGTAGATGCGCACGAAAATCGGTTCGGAGCTGTTTCGAGCGCCGAACAGCCTGAAGTGTTTCCCAGACCCTAGAAACTCCCCAAAACCGTTTTTAATCGAAAAGCATCACGAAATGTCCTTGAACGCGCCTCTCAACATTTCGTGCACAGGTGCCCTAGATGCGCACGAAAATCGGTCCGGAGCCGTTTCGAGCGCCGAACAGCCTGAAGTGTTTTCCAGACCATAGAAACTCCCCAAAACCTCTTTTAATCGAAAAGCATCACGAAATGTTCTAAAACGCGCATCTCAACATTTTCGTCCACAGGTGCCGTAGATGCGCACGAAAATCGGTCCGGAGTCGTTTCGAGCGCAGAACAGCCTGAAGTGTTTCCAGACCCTAGAGACTCCCCAAAACCGTTATTAACCGAAAAGCATCCAGAAATGTCCTAAAACGCGCATCTCAAAATTTTCGTGCACAGGTGCCGTAGATTCGCACGAAAATCGGTCGGGAGCCGTTTCGTGCGCCGAACAGCCTGAAGTGTTTTCTAGACCCTAGAAACTCCCCAAAACCGTTTTTAAGCGAAAGGCATCACGAAATGTCCTAAAACGCGCATCTCAACATTTTCGTGCACAGGTGCCGTAGATGCGCACGAAAATCGGTCCGGAGCCGTTTCGAGCGCAGAACAGCCTGAAGTGTTTTCCAGACCCTAGAAACTCCCCAAAACCGTTATTAACCGAAAAGCATCAAGAAATAACCTAAAACGCGCATCTCAACATTTTCGTGCACAGGCGCCGTAGATGCGCACGAAAATCGGTCCGGAGCCGTTTCGTTCGCCGAACAGCCTGAAGTGTTTTCCAGACCCTAGAAACTCCCCAAAACCGTTTTTAAGCGAAAGGCATCACGAAATGTCCTAAAACGCGCATCTCAATATTTTCGTGCACAGGTGCCGTAGATGCCCACGAAAATCGGTCTGGAGCCGTTTCGCGAGCCGAACAGCCTGAAGTTTTTTCCAGACCTTAGAAACTCCCCAAAACCGTTATTAACCGAAAAGCATCAAGAAATGTCCTAAAACGCGCATCTCAACATTTTCGTGCACAGGTGCCGTAGATGCGCACGAAAATCGGTCCGGAGCAATTTCGAGCGCCGAACGGCCTGAAGTGTTTTCCAGAACCTAGAAACTCCCCAAAACCGTTTTTAATCGAAAAGCATCACGAAATGTCCTAAAACGCGCATCTCAACATTTTCGTGCACAGGTGCCGTAGATGCGCACGAAAATCGGTCCGGAGCCGTTTCGAGCGCCGAACAGCCTGAAGTGTTTTCCAGACCCTAGAAACTCCCCAAAACCGTTTTTAATCGAAAAGCATCACGAAATGCCCTAAAACGCGCATCTCAACATTTTCATGCACAGGTGCCGTAGATGCGCGCGAAAATCGGTCCGGAGCCGTTTCTAGCGCCGAATAGCCTGAAGTGTTTTCCAGACCCTAGAAACTCCCCAAAACCGTTTTTAATCGAAAAGCATCACGAAATGTCCTAAAACGCGCATCTCAACATTTTCGTGCACAGGTGCCGTAGATGCGCACGAAAATCGGTCCGGAGCCGTTACGAGCGCCGAATAGCCTGAAGTGTTTTCCAGACACTAGAAACTCCCCAAAACCGTTTTTAATCAAAAAGCATCACGAAATGCCCTAAAACGCGCATCTCAACATTTTCGTGCACAGGTGCCGTAGATGCGCGCGAAAATCGGTCCGGAGCCGTTTCGAGCGCCGAATAGCCTGAAGTGTTTTCCAGACCCTAGAAACTCCGTAAAACCGTTATTAACCGAAAAGCATCACGAAATGTCCTAAAACACGCATCTCAACATTTTCGTGCACAGGTGCCGTAGATGCGCACGAAAATCGGTCCGGAGCCGTTTCAAGAGCCGAACAGCCTGAAGTTTTTTCCAGACCTTAGAAACTCCCCAAAACCGTTATTAACCGAAAAGCATCAAGAAATGTCCTAAAACACGCATCTCAACATTTTCGTGCACAGGTGCCGTAGATGCGCACGAAAATCGGTCCGGAGCCGTTTCGAGCGCCGAACAGCCTGAAGTGTTTTCCAGAACCTGGAAACTCCCCAAAACCGTTTTTAATCGAAAAGCATCACAAAATGTCCTAAAACGCGCATCTCAACATTTTCGTGCACAGGTGCCGTAGATGCGCACGAAAATCGGTCCGGAGCCGTTTCGAGCGCCGAACAGCCTGAAGTGTTTTTTTTTTTTTTTTGAAGAGTAAGTTAGTGCTTTATTTCTTCTAAAAGAATTATATACAAAAGAATGGAATTCTAAAAGCCAACAATGGCACTAGAAATTCCTAATGGGGCATACCCCATTAATACAAATAATAAATTAGCAAAGAATTAAGACCAATGCCCACAACCTGGGCTCAAGGAAAACAATTTCTCCATAACATTGTTATTTCAACATTGGAGATATGAGTAGGAGACACTCTGTTTCTACTCAATAGTTTGCTAAACTGAACCGTCGGAGTTTGAAGGCCCACATAGGTGACATGATACTTCTGAAGTACAGCAACTATACTTCTTACTTGAAACCGTACCGTCCATGGAGATAGATGAGGGCACCGTAGCAGGTGAACTAATGAATGTTCCGTTTCAAGTAAAATGCATGACAAATGAGAGGAAATAAGAGCCACCAGATGTAGAAGACCCTTATATAAATCCATAGCTGGTTGTATTGCCCCTTCAAGTGGCTGGTCACTATCGCCCCAGAGGATACCGATACTTGTATGAGTAGAAGTGTATAAAGATAGTCTCCAACCTTGATAAGCAATATGAGTGAGACGTACAGGTGTGAATGAAGTAGGGGGAAGGTTCCAATGACAAGAAACACTATCCGGAAGAGAAATGCCAAGGTACAGCAGCCTACTTTGAAGAGTCTGAATGATAAGATGAAGTACTGACCAAGCTGGCTGAAATTGAACCCGGAAGATGCGCCCATTTCTCTCAGCCCATATATGCCAAACATAAGCACAAAAAATGAGTTTAGCCACTGTTTGGATCCCGTTATGCTGCTGATCCACACGTAGGAGGATTGAGTCCATCAATGCAACAGGCGAATCACAAGAGAGATAAGTCAAGTTGAGAGTTGCTAATAATGATGACCAAACCGTTTGAGAATAAGGACAGTGAAGAAGAAGATGGAATCCAGATTCCCAGGTACAATCACAAAACATACAACAAGAGTCACAATCCACATTTCGTTGGAGTAGGAAATCCTTTGTCTTCAATTTGCCTCTGAAAAACATCCATGCACAGATGGAGTGTTTTTTAAGACAGCCCGGAAACCATATTAAGGAAGGCCAACGTAAATTCTGATCGTGGCTAAAAGTGATTAACCTGTAGGCAGATTTGAGGGTAAAGGAACCAGTATCTTCCAAAGTCCAAACAAGCTCATCATCAAAATTATAAGAAGGCTGGACTTCTAAAGGAATCTCATGGAAAATATCCATAAGAGCATTAGAAGTAGGAGGTGGAAACACCCACGCATGATCAACTATAAAGGAATGCAACCTAATGTCGGTCCCAAGTCCAAGATCATAAATTGCTCTTTCACCATACCTATCTTGTAACCGTCCTCCATTTAACCACGGATCAGTCCAGAATTTAATTAGATGCCCATTCCCAACAAGGAATTTGATGTGGGGAAGCATTAGCACCCGAAGACCAAGAATTCCCTTCCAACCTGAAGAGGCATTTTTTGGCACAGATACATCCCAGAGAGACACACCCTTTAAATATTTAGCATGAACCCACAAATTCCAACAAGTAGGCTTGTTTTGAAGCACATTCCACACTTGTCTCATCAAAGCTGCCCGAGCAGTCCCTGCAAAGGAGCGAATACCCAACCCTCCAGAAGAAAGAGGCTGACAAATAGAATCCCAAGCAATCGGATGAAGATAATGAGAAGACCAGTTGTTCCAAAAGAAATCTCTGACCTGCCTATCCATAGCATAAAGTACGGCTTTAGGGATAAGAAACACTGCAGCCCAATAAAGATGAATTGTAGACAAAGTAGACCGAATCAGCTCCACTCGGCCTGCATATGATAAAACCTTAGATTTCCACCCAGCCAAACGCTGTTGAAGTTTCCCAAGAAGCACTTGGCAATCAGTAAAAGTCAGCCTCCTTGAAGATAATGGAACACCCAGATATTTAACAGGAAAGCTGCCTCTTTGAACATTAAGAATTTCAGAGATAGTGTGCTGAACCGAATGAGAGCAATTAGCAAAATAGACTGCACTTTTCCCCCAATTAACACCCAAACCTGAAAATTGCCGAAACTGTTCCAGGAAATGCCTCAGGTTAACTGCAGTAACATCAGAAGCGGTGTAGAAAACAAATAAATCATCAGCAAACATAAGGTGAGAAATAGCCACTTGACCCTTTTGAAAAGGAGTTGGGATCAGATGGGAGGAAGCATAGTGAGACATCAAAGTAGAGAAGAATTCCATCACAATAGCAAAAAGAAATGGAGACAATGGACAGCCCTGTCGTAATCCTCTTGTGCCTTTAAAGTAGCCTTCAGAACTACCATTCACCAAAACCGAATAATGAACATCAGTAACACATGCCATGATGAGCTTAATGAAATGGGCAGGAAAGCGCAAGCATTGGAGTGCTGCTGCAAGAAAATCCAACCGGACACTATCATATGCTTTAGCAAGATCAATCTTGACACACATACGCGAAGGGCCTCTAGATAAATGAAAGTTATGAATCAAATCTTGTGCTAGAAGGATATTGTCAGTAATGCTTCTCCCAGGAATGAAAGCTGATTGCATGGGGCTCAGAAGTTTGCCAATAATCGGCTTTAGTCGATGCACCAAAAGCCGACTGATAAGTTTATAAAGCTCATTTGTCAAGGAGATAGGCCTGAACTGATCTGGAGAATTAGCAGACTCCCTTTTTGGAACAAGCACGATAAAAGTGGACTTAATCTGGTTTAACAGCAAGCCATGCTGAAAAAAATCAGTAATGGCTGCACAAACATCATTCCCAATTATAGGCCAAAAAACTTTGAAGAAATGAGCATTAAATCCATCTGGTCCAGGAGCCTTGTTTGGATTTGCAGATTTAATGACCTCCTCAATTTCTGAAATTTGCACTGGCAGAGTGAGGCTTACAGCATCCTCCTCAGAAACATAAGCATACGGAGGAATAGAAGAAAGGTCTGGCTGTTGCATATCAATAGGCGCCCCAAGAATACCAGAAAAATGAGAAACAAAAGCTGCTGCAATACCTTGAGGATCAGAAAGAGTGGTACCGTCCATATCAACTATTTGAGAGATGAAGGACTGAGCATGTCTCATTCGCATCAAGCGATAAAAATATTTAGAATTCCCATCACCAAGATTCACAGCCAGATCCCGAGAGCGCTGCTTGTACATGCTTTCTTCTGCAAGACATAAAGACCCAAGATGTATTCTAGCCATGCGTTCTTGTGCCTGAAAGGAGAAATTATGTGGATCCTGAGACAGGTTCCTTTGAAGCTCATCAAGTGTAGTTCTGGCAGCGTGCAGTTTTGTAGATAACAGACCTTGACGCTTTTTCCATTCAATAATTTTCGCTTTCACTCGCTTCAGCTTCGTAACCACCCTAAACAAAGGAGTACCATGGACCTCTGCCGCCCAAGCCTGCTGGACAACCGAGCTGAACCCTGGCATTTTAACCCAATAATTAAAATACCGGAAGGGAGATCTGATAAGAAAACTATCATTCAGCTTCAAGAGAAGAGGTGAGTGGTCTGAAAGACCAGGAGGCAACACATCACCCTGTAACAGATTTGAATTCATACAAGGAGCATTGACAAGAGCCCTATCCAGCTTACATTCAATCCTGGAAGTACCCATGCTAGAATTAGACCAGGTGAAAGGAGATCCAGTTAACTTCAAGTCAAACAACCCCATCTCATTAATGCAATCATTAAATTCAATAAGACCTACAGGCCTTGGGGCTGCACCGCCAAGTTTTTCATGAGTCCATCGGATGGTGTTAAAATCTCCAGCAATGACCCACGGCAAGGAGGATGGAGCTTTAGAGACAAGAGATTGCCATAAGCCCCGTCTAGTGATATAACTGTTAGCCCCATAGCATGCTGAGAAATAGAAGTGAACAGGACCAAACTGAACGTCACAGTGAATGAGTTACGTTCAGACCATACCAATGACCCACGGCCTGAAGTGTTTTCCAGACCCTAGAAACTCCCCAAAACCGTTTTTAAGCGAAAGGCATCACGAAATGTCGTAAAACGCGCATCTCAACATTTTCGTGCACAGGTGCCGTAGATGCGCACGAAAATCAGTCCGGAGCCGTTTCGAGCGCCGAATGGCCTGAAGTGTTTTCCAGAACCTAGAAACTCCCCAAAACCGTTTTTAAGCGAAAAGCATCACGAAATGTCCTAAAACGCGCATCTCAACATTTTCGTGCACAGGTGCCGTAGATGCGCACGAAAATCGGTCCGGAGCCGTTTCGAGCGCCGAACAGCCTGAAGTGTTTTCGAGACCCTAAAAACTCCCCAAAACCGTTATTAACCGAAAAGCATCAAGAAATATCCTAAAATGAGCATCTCAACATTTTCGTGCACAGGTGCCGTAGATGCGCACGAAAATCGGTCCGGAGCCGTTTCGTGCGCCGAACAGCCTGAAGTGTTTTCCAGACCCTAGAAACTCCCCAAAACCGTTTTTAAGCGAAAGGAATCACGAAATGTCGTAAAACGCGCATCTCAACATTTTCGTGCACAGGTGCCGTAGATGCGCACGAAAATCGGTCCGGAGCCGTTTCGAGCGCCGAATGGCCTGAAGTGTTTTCCAGAACCTAGAAACTCCCCAAAACCGTTTTTAATCGAAAAGCCTCACGAAATGCCCTAAAACGCGCATCTCAACATTTTCGTGCACAGGTGCCGTAGATGCGCGCGAAAGTCGGTCCGGAGCCGTTTCGAGCGCCGAATAGCCTGAAGTGTTTTCCAGACTCTAGAAACTCCCTAAAACCGTTTTTAATCGAAAAGCATCACGAAATGTCCTAAAACGCGCATCTCAACATTTTCGTGCACAGGTGCCGTAGATGCGCCCGAAAATCGGTCCGGAGCCGTTTCGTGCGCCGAACAGCCTGAAGTGTTTTCCAGACCCTAGAAACTCCCCAAAACCGTTTTTAAGCGAAAGGCATCAGGAAATGTCGTAAAACGCGCATCTCAACATTTTCGTGCACAGGTGCCGTAGATGCGCACGAAAATCGGTCCGGAGCCGTTCCGAGCGCCGAACAGCCTGAAGTGTTTTCCAGGGCCTAGAAACTCCCCAAAACCGTTTTTAATCGAAAAGCATCACGAAATGTCCTAAAACGCGCATCTCAACATTTTCGTGCACAGGTGCCGTAGATGCGCACGAAAATCGGTTCGGAGCCGTTTCGAGCGCCGAACAACCTGAAGTGTTTCCCAGACCCTAGAAACTCCCCAAAACCGTTTTAATCGAAAAGCATCATGAAATGTCGTAAAACGCGCATCTCAACATTTTCGTGCACAGGTGCCGTAGATGCGCACGAAAATCGGTTCGGAGCCGTTTCGAGCGCCGAACAGCCTAAAGTGTTTCCCAGACCCTAGAAACTCCCCAAAACCCTTTTTAATCGAAAAGCATCACGAAATGTCCTAAAACCCGTATCTCAACATTTTCGTACACAGGTGCCGTAGATGCGCACGAAAATCGGTCCGGAGCCGTTTCGAGCGCCGAACAGCCTGAAGTGTTCCCCAGACCCTAGAAACTCCCCAAAACCGTTTTTAATCGAAAAGCTTCACGAAAAGTCCTAAAACGAGCATCTCAACATTTTCGTGCACAGGTGCCGTAGATGCGCACGAAAATCGGTCCGGAGCCGTTTTGAGCGCAGAACAGCCTGAAGTGTTTTCCAGACCCTAGAAACTCCCCAAAACCGTTATTAACCGAAAAGCATCAAGAAATGTCCTAAAACGCGCATCTCAACATTTTCGTGCACAGGTGCCGTAGATGCGTACGAAAATCGGTCAAGAGCCGTTTCTAGCGCAGAACAGTCTAAAGTGTTTTCCAGACCCTAGAGATTCCCCAAAACCGTTATTAACCGAAAAGCATCAAGAAATGTCCTAAAACGCGCATCTCAAAATTTTCGTGCACAGGTGCCGTAGATGCGCACGAAAATCGGTCCGGAGCCGTTTCGTGCGCCGAACAGCCTGAAGTGTTTTCTAGACCCTAGAAACTCCCCAAAACCGTTTTTAAGTGAAAGGCATCACGAAATGTCCTAAAACGCGCATCTCAACATTTTCGTGCACAGGTGCCGTAGATACGCACGAAAATCGGTCCGGAGCCGTTTCGAGCGCCGAATAGCCTGAAGTGTTTTCCAGACCCTAGAAACTCCCCAAAACCGTTATTAACCGAAAAGCATCAAGAAATGTCCTAAAACGCGCATCTCAACATTTTCATGCACAGGTGCCGTAGATGCGCACGAAAATCGGTCCGGAGCCGTTTCGTGCGCGGAACAGTATGAAGTGTTTTCCAGACCCTAGAAACTCCCCAAAACCGTTATTAACCGAAAAGCATCAAGAAATGTCCTAAAACGCGCATCTCAACATTTTCGTGCACAGGTCCAGTAGATGCGCACAAAAATCGGCCCGGAGCCGTTTCGAGCACCGAACTGCCTGAAGTGTTTTCCAGACCCTACAAACTCCGCAAAAACGTTATTAACCGAAAAGCATCAAGAAATGTCCTAAAACGCGCATCTCAACATTTTCATGCACAGGTGCCGTAGATGCGCACGAAAATCGGTCCGGAGCCGTTTCGAGCGCCGAAGAGCCTGAAGTGTTTTCCAGAACCTAGAAACTCCCCAAAACCGTTTTTAATCGAAAAGCATCACGAAATGTCCTAAAACGCGCATCTCAACATTTTCGTGCACAGGTGCCGTAGATGCGCACGAAAATCGGTTCGGAGCCGTTTCGAGCGCCGAACAGCCTGAAGTGTTTCCCAGACCTAGAAACTCCCCAAAACCGTTTTTAATCGAAAAGCATCACGAAATGTCCTAGAACGCGCCTCTCAACATTTCGTGCACAGGTGCCGTAGATGCGCACGAAAATCGGTCCTGAGCCGTTTCGAGCGCCGAACAGCCTGAAGTGTTTTCCAGACCCTAGAAACTCCCCAAAACCGTTATTAACCGAAAAGCATCAAGAAATGTCCTAAAACGCGCATCTCAACATTTTCGTGCACAGGCGCCGTAGATGCGCACGAAAATCGGTCCGGAGCCGTTTCGAGCGCCGAAGAGCCTGAAGTGTTTTCCAGAGCCTAGAAACTCCCCAGAACCGTTTTTAATCGAAAAGCATCACGAAAAGTCCTAAAACGCGCATCTCAACATTTTCGTGCACAGGTGCCGTAGATGCGCACGAAAATCGGTCTGCAGCCGTTTCGAGCGCAGAACAGCCTGAAGTGTTTTCCAGACCCTAGAAACTCCCCAAAACCGTTATTAACCGAAAAGCATTAAGAAATGTCCTAAAACGCGCATCTCAACATTTTCGTGCACAGGTGCCGTAGATGCGCACGAAAATCGGTCCGGAGCCGTTTTGAGCGCAGAACAGCCTGAAGTGTTTTCCAGACCCTAGAAACTCCCCAAAACCGTTATTAACCGAAAAGCATCAAGAAATGTCCTAAAACGCTCATCTCAACATTTTCATGCACAGGTGCCGTAAATGCGCACGAAAATCGGTCCGGAGCCGTTTAGTGCGCCGAACAGCCTGAAGTGTTTTCCAGACCCTAGAAACTCCCCAAAACCGTTATTAACCGAAAAGAATCAAGAAATGTCCTAAAACGCGCATCTCAACATTTTCGTGCACAGGTGCCGTAGATGCGCACGAAAATCGGTCCGGAGCCGTTTCGTTCGCCGAACAGCTTGAAGTGTTTTCCAGACCCTAGAAACTCCCCAAAACCGTTTTTAAGCGAAAGGCATCACGAAATGTCCTAAAACGCGCATCTCAACATTTTCGTGCACTGGTCCCGTAGATGCGCACGAAAATCGGTCCGGAGCCGTTTCGAGCGGCGAACAGCTTGAAGTGTTTTCCAGACCCTAGAAACTCCTCAAAACCGTTATTAACCGAAAAGCATCAAGAAATGTCCTAAAACGCGCATCTCAACATTTTCATGCACAGGTGCCGTAGATGCGCACGAAAATCGGTCCGGAGCCGTTTCGAGCGCCAAAGAGCCTGAAGTGTTTTCCAGAGCCTAGAAACTCCCCAAAACCGTTTTTAATCGAAAAGTATCACGAAATGTCCTAAAACGCGCATCTCAACATTTTCGTGCACAGGTGCCGTAGATGCGCACGAAAATCGGTTCGGAGCCGTTTCGAGCGCCGAACAGCCTGAAGTGTTCCCCAGACCCTAGAAACTCCCCAAAACCGTTTTTAATCGAAAAGCTTCACGAAAAGTCCTAAAACGCGCATCTCAACATTTTCGTGCACAGGTGCCGTAGATGCGCACGAAAATCGGTCCGGAGCCGTTTTGAGCGCAGAACAGCCTGAAGTGTTTTCCAGACCCTAGAAACTCCCCAAAACCGTTATTAACCGAAAAGCATCAAGAAATGTCCTAAAACGCGCATCTCAACATTTTCGTGCACAGGTGCCGTAGATGCGCACGAAAATCGGTCCGGAGCCGTTTCAAGCGCAGAACAGCCTGAAGTGTTTTCCAGACCCTAGAAACTCCCCAAAACCATTATTAACCGAAAACCATCAAGAAATGTCCTAAAACGCGCATCTCAACATTTTCGTGCACAGGTGCCGTAGATGCGCACGAAAATAGGTCCGGAGCCGTTTCGTTCGCCGAACAGCCTGAAGTGTTTTCCAGACCCTTGAAACTCCCCAAAACCGTTTTTAATCGAAAAGCATCACGAAATGTCCTAGAACGCGCCTCTCAACATTTCGTGCACAGGTGCCGTAGATGCGCACGAAAATCGGTCCGGAGCCGTTTCGAGCGCAGAACAGCCTGAAGTATTTTCCAGACCCTAGAGACTCCCCAAAACGGTTATTAACCGGAAAGCATCAAAAAATGTCCTAAAACGCGCATCTCAAAATTTTCGTGCACAGGTGCCGTAGATGCGCACGAAAATCGGCCCGGAGCCGTTTCGTGCGCCGAACAGCCTGAAGTGTTTTCCAGACCCTAGAAACTCCCCAAAACCGTTATTAACCGAAAAGCATCAAGAAATGTCCTAAAACGCGCATCTCAACATTTTCGTGCACAGGTGCCGTAGATGCGCACGAAAATCGGTCCGGAGCCGTTTCGTTCGCCGAACAGCCTGAAGTGTTTTCCAGACCCTAGAAACTCCCCAAAACCGTTTTTAAGCGAAAGGCATCACGAAATGTCCTAAAACGCGCATCTCAACATTTTCGTGCACAGGTGCCGTAGATGCGCACGAAAATCGGTCTGGAGCCGTTTCGAGCGCAGAACAGCCTGAAGTGTTTTCCAGACCCTTGAAACTCCCCAAAACCGTTATTAACCGAAAAGCATCAAGAAATGTCCTAAAACGCGCATCTCAACATTTTCGTGCACAGGTGCCGTAGATGCGCACGAAAATCGGTCCGGAGCCGTTTCGAGCGCAGAACAGCCTGAAGTGTTTTCCAGACCCTAGAAACTCCCCAAAACCATTATTAACCGAAAACCATAAAGAAATGTCCTAAAACGCGCATCTCAACATTTTCGTGCACAGGTGCCGTAGATGCGCGCGAAAATCGGTCCGGAGCCGTTTCGAGCGCCGAACAGCCTGAAGTGTTTTCCAGACCCTAGAAACTCCCCAAAACCGTTTTTAAGCGAAAGGCATCACGAAATGTCCCAAAACGCGCATCTCAACATTTTCGTGCACAGGTGCCGTAGATGCGCACGAAAATCGGTTCGGAGCCGTTTCGAGCGCCGAACAGCCTGAAGTGTTTCCCAGACCCTAGAAACTCCCCAAAACCGTTTTTAATCGAAAAGCATCACGAAATGTCCTAGAACGCGCCTCTCAACATTTCGTGCACAGGTGCCGTAGATGCGCACGAAAATCTGTCCGGAGCCGTTTCGAGCGCAGAACAGCCTGAAGTGTTTTCCAGACCCTAGAGACTCCCCAAAACCGTTATTAACCGAAAAGCATCAAAAAATGTCCTAAAACGCGCATCTCAAAATTTTCGTGCACAGGTGCCGTAGATGCGCACGAAAATCGGTCCGGAGCCGTTTCGTGCGCCGAACAGCCTGAAGTGTTTTCTAGACCCTAGAAACTCCCCAAAACCGTTTTTAAGCGAAAGGCATCACGAAATGTCTTAAAACGCGCATCTCAACATTTTCGTGCACAGGTGCCGTAGATGCGCACGAAAATCGGTCTGGAGCCGTTTCGAGCGCAGAACAGCCTGAAGTGTTTTCCAGACCCTAGAAACTCCCCAAAACCGTTATTAACCGAAAAGCATCAAGAAATGTCCTAAAACGCGCATCTCAACATTTTCGTGCACAGGTGCCGTAGATGCGCACGAAAATCGGTCCGGAGCCGTTTCGAGCGCAGAACAGCCTGAAGTGTTTTCCAGAGCCTAGAAACTCCCCAAAACCGTTTTTAATCGAAAAGCATCACGAAATGTCCTAAAACGCGCATCTCAACATTTTCGTGCACAGGTGCCGTAGATGCGCACGAAAATCGGTCCGGAGCCGTTTCGAGCGCCGAACAGCCTGAAGTGTTTTCCAGACCCTAGAAACTCCCCAAAACCGTTTTTAAGCGAAAGGCATCACGAAATGTCCTAAAACGCGCATCTCAACATTTTCGTGCACAGGTGCCGTAGATGCGCACGAAAATCGGTTCGGAGCCGTTTCGAGCGCCGAACAGCCTGAAGTGTTTCCCAGACCCTAGAAACTCCCCAAAACCGTTTTTAATCGAAAAGCATCACGAAATGTCCTAGAACGCGCCTTTCAACATTTCGTGCACAGGTGCCGTAGATGCGCACGAAAATCGGTCCGGAGCCGTTTCGAGCGCAGAACAGCCTGAAGTGTTTTCCAGACCCTAGAGACTCCCCAAAATCGTTATTAACCGAAAAGCATCAAAAAATGTCCTAAAACGCGCATCTCAAAATTTTCGTGCACAGGTGCCGTAGATGCGCACGAAAATCGGTCCGGAGCCGTTTCGTGCGCCGAACAGCCTGAAGTGTTTTCTAGACCCTAGAAACTCCCCAAAACCGTTTTTAAGCGAAAGGCATCACGAAATGTCCTAAAACGCGCATCTCAACATTTTCGTGCACAGGTGCCGTAGATGCGGACGAAAATCGGTCCGGAGCCGTTTCGTTCGCCGAACAGCTTGAAGTGTTTTCCAGACCCTAGAAACTCCCCAAAACCGTTTTTAAGCGAAAGGCATCACGAAATGTCCTAAAACGCGCATCTCAACATTTTCGTGCACTGGTCCCGTAGATGCGCACGAAAATCGGTCCGGAGCCGTTTCAAGCGGCGAACAGCTTGAAGTGTTTTCCAGACCCTAGAAACTCCTCAAAACCGTTATTAACCGAAAAGCATCAAGAAATGTCCTAAAACGCGCATCTCAACATTTTCATGCACAGGTGCCGTAGATGCGTACGAAAATCGGTCCGGAGCCGTTTCGAGCGCCGAAGAGCCTGAAGTGTTTTCCAGAGCCTAGAAACTCCCCAAAACCGTTTTTAATCGAAAAGCATCACGAAATGTCCTAAAACGCGCATCTCAACATTTTTGTGCACAGGTGCCGTAGATGCGCACGAAAATCGGTCTGGAGCCGTTTCGAGCGCCGAACAGCCTGAAGTGTTTTCCAGACCTTAGAAACTCCCCAAAACCGTTTTTAATCGAAAAGCTTCACGAAAAGTCCTAAAACGCGCATCTCAACATTTTCGTGCACAGGTGCCGTAGATGCGCACGAAAATCGGTTCGGAGCCGTTTCGGGCGCCGAACAGCCTGAAGTGTTTTCCAGACCCTAGAAACTCCCCAAAACCGTTTTTAATCGAAAAGCTTCACGAAAAGTCCTAAAACGCGCATCTCAACATTTTCGTGCACAGGTGCCGTAGATGCGCACGAAAATCGGTCCGGAGCCGTTTTGAGCGCAGAACAGCCTGAAGTGTTTTCCAGACCCTAGAAACTCCCCAAAACCGTTATTAACAGAAAAGCATCAAGAAATGTCCTAAAACGCGCATCTCAACATTTTCGTGCACAGGTGCCGTAGATGCGCACGAAAATCGGTCCGGAGCCGTTTCGAGCGCAGAACAGCCTGAAGTGTTTTCCAGACCCTAGAAACTCCCCAAAACCATTATTAACCGAAAACCATCAAGAAATGTCCTAAAACGCGCATCTCAACATTTTCGTGCACAGCTGCCGTAGATGCGCACGAAAATCGGTCCGGAGCCGTTTCGTTCGCCGAACAGCCTGAAGTGTTTTCTAGACCCTAGAAACTCCCCAAAACCGTTTTTAAGCGAAAGGCATCAGGAAATGTCCTAAAACGCGCATCTCAACATTTTCGTGCACAGGTGCCGTAGATGCGCACGAAAATCGGTTCGGAGCCGTTTCGAGCGCCGAACAGCCTGAAGTGTTTCCCAGACCCTAGAAACTCCCCAAAACCGTTTTTAATCGAAAAGCATCACGAAATGTCCTAGAACGCGCCTCTCCACATTTCGTGCACAGGTGCCGTAGATGCGCACGAAAATCGGTCCGGAGCCGTTTCGAGCGCCGAAGAGCCTGAAGTGTTTTCCAGAGCCTAGAAACTCCCCAAAACCGTTATTAACAGAAAAGCATCAAGAAATGTCCTAAAACGCGCATCTCAACATTTTCGTGCACAGGTGCCGTAGATGCGCACGAAAATCGGTCCGGAGCCGTTTTGAGCGCAGAACAGCCTGAAGTGTTTTCCAGACCCTAGAGACTCCCCAAAACCGTTATTAACCGAAAGCATCAAAAAATGTCCTAAAACGCGCATCTCAAAATTTTCGTGCACAGGTGCCGTAGATGCGCACGAAAATCGGTCCGGAGCCGTTTCGTGCGCCGAACAGCCTGAAGTGTTTTCTAGACCCTAGAAACTCCCCAAAACCGTTTTTAAGCGAAAGGCATCACGAAATGTCCTAAAACGCGCATCTCAACATTTTCGTGCACTGGTCCCGTAGATGCGCACGAAAATCGGTCCGGAGCCGTTTCAAGCGGCGAACAGCTTGAAGTGTTTTCCAGACCCTAGAAACTCCTCAAAACCGTTATTAACCGAAAAGCATCAAGAAATGTCCTAAAACGCGCATCTCAACATTTTCATGCACAGGTGCCGTAGATGCGCACGAAAATCGGTCCGGAGCCGTTTCGAGCGCCGAAGAGCCTGAAGTGTTTTCCAGAGCCTAGAAACTCCCCAAAACCGTTTTTAATCGAAAAGCATCACGAAATGTCCTAAAACGCGCATCTCAACATTTTTGTGCACAGGTGCCGTAGATGCGCACGAAAATCGGTCCGGAGCCGTTTCGAGCGCCGAACAGCCTGAAGTGTTTTCCAGACCCTAGAAACTCCCCAAAACCGTTTTTAATCGAAAAGCTTCACGAAAAGTCCTAAAACGCGCATCTCAACATTTTCGTGCACAGGTGCCGTAGATGCGCACGAAAATCGGTCCGGAGCCGTTTTGAGCGCAGAACAGCCTGAAGTGTTTTCCAGACCCTAGAAACTCCCCAAAACCGTTATTAACCGAAAAGCATCAAGAAATGTCCTAAAACGCGCATCTCAACATATTCGTGCACAGGTGCCGTAGATGCGCACGAAAATCGGTCCGGAGCCGTTTCGTTCGCCGAACAGCTTGAAGTGTTTTCCAGACCCTAGAAACTCCCCAAAACCGTTTTTAAGCGAAAGGCATCACGAAATGTCCTAAAACGCGCATCTCAACATTTTCGTGCACTGGTCCCGTAGATGCGCACGAAAATCGGTCCGGAGCCGTTTCAAGCGGCGAACAGCTTGAAGTGTTTTCCAGACCCTAGAAACTCCTCAAAACCGTTATTAACCGAAAAGCATCAAGAAATGTCCTAAAACGCGCATCTCAACATTTTCATGCACAGGTGCCGTAGATGCGCACGAAAATCGGTCCGGAGCCGTTTCGAGCGCCGAAGAGCCTGAAGTGTTTTCCAGAGCCTAGAAACTCCCCAAAACCGTTTTTAATCGAAAAGCATCACGAAATGTCCTAAAACGCGCATCTCAACATTTTTGTGCACAGGTGCCGTAGATGCGCACGAAAATCGGTCCGGAGCCGTTTCGAGCGCCGAACAGCCTGAAGTGTTTTCCAGACCCTAGAAACTCCCCAAAACCGTTTTTAATCGAAAAGCTTCACGAAAAGTCCTAAAACGCGCATCTCAACATTTTCGTGCACAGGTGCCGTAGATGCGCACGAAAATCGGTTCGGAGCCGTTTCGAGCGCCGAACAGCCTGAAGTGTTTTCCAGACCCTAGAAACTCCCCAAAACCGTTTTTAATCGAAAAGCTTCACGAAAAGTCCTAAAACGCGCATCTCAACATTTTCGTGCACAGGTGCCGTAGATGCGCACGAAAATCGGTCCGGAGCCGTTTTGAGCGCAGAACAGCCTGAAGTGTTTTCCAGACCCTAGAAACTCCCCAAAACCGTTTTTAAGCGAAAGGCATCAGGAAATGTCCTAAAACGCGCATCTCAACATTTTCGTGCACAGGTGCCGTAGATGCGCACGAAAATCGGTTCGGAGCCGTTTCGAGCGCCGAACAGCCTAAAGTGTTTCCCAGACCCTAGAAACTCCCCAAAACCGTTTTTAATCGAAAAGCATCACGAAATGTCCTAGAACGCGCCTCTCCACATTTCGTGCACAGGTGCCGTAGATGCGCACGAAAATCGGTCCGGAGCCGTTTCGAGCGCAGAACAGCCTGAAGTGTTTTCCAGACCCTAGAGACTCCCCAAAACCGTTATTAACCGAAAAGCATCAAAAAATGTCCTAAAACGCGCATCTCAAAATTTTCGTGCACAGGTGCCGTAGATGCGCACGAAAATCGGTCCGGAGCTGTTTCGTGCGCCGAACAGCCTGAAGTGTTTTCTAGACCCTAGAAACTCCCCAAAACCGTTTTTAAGCGAAAGGCATCACGAAATATCCTAAAACGCGCATCTCAACATTTTCGTGCACAGGTGACGTAGATACGCACGAAAATCGGTCCGGAGCCGTTTCGAGCGCTGAATAGCCTGAAGTGTTTTCCAGAACATAGAAACTCCCCAAAACCGTTTTTAATCGAAAAGCATCACGAAATGTCCTAAAACGCGCATCTCAACACTTTCGTGCACAGGTGCCGTAGATGCGCACGAAAATCGGTCCGGAGCCGTTTCGAGCGCCGAACAGCCTGAAGAGTTTTCCAGACCCTAGAAACTCCCCAAAACCGTTATTAACCGAAAAGCATCAAGAAATGTCCTAAAACGCGCATCTCAACATTTTCGTGCACAGGTGCCGTAGATGCGCACGAAAATCGGTCCGGAGCCGTTTCGAGCGCAGAACAGCCTGAAGTGTTTTCCAGACCCTAGAAACTCCCCAAAACCATTATTAACCGAAAACCATCAAGAAATGTCCTAAAACGCGCATCTCAACATTTTCGTGCACAGGTGCCGTAGATGCGCACGAAAATCGGTCCGGAGCCGTTTTGAGCGCAGAACAGCCTGAAGTGTTTTCCAGACCCTAGAAACTCCCCAAAACCGTTATTAACCGAAAAGCATCAAGAAATGTCCTAAAACGCTCATCTCAACATTTTCATGCACAGGTGCCGTAGATGCGCACGAAAATCGGTCCGGAGCCGTTTAGTGCGCCGAACAGCCTGAAGTGTTTTCCAGACCCTAGAAACTCCCCAAAACCGTTATTAACCGAAAAGCATCAAGAAATGTCCTACAACGCGCATCTCAACATTTTCGTGCACAGGTGCCGTAGATGCGCACGAAAATCGGTCCGGAGCCGTTTTGAGCGCAGAACAGCCTGAAGTGTTTTCCAGACCCTAGAAACTCCCCAAAACCGTTATTAACCGAAAAGCATCAAGAAATGTCCTAAAACGCTCATCTCAACATTTTCCTGCACAGGTGCCGTAGATGCGCACGAAAATCGGTCCGGAGCCGTTTAGTGCGCCGAACAGCCTGAAGTGATTTCCAGACCCTAGAAACTCCCCAAAACCGTTATTAACCGAAAAGCATCAAGAAATGTCCTAAAACGCGCATCTCAACATTTTCGTGCACAGGTGCCGTAGATGCGCACGAAAATCGGTCCGGAGCCGTTTCGTTCGCCGAACAGCTTGAAGTGTTTTCCAGACCCTAGAAACTCCCCAAAACCGTTTTTAAGCGAAAGGCATCACGAAATGTCCTAAAACGCGCATCTCAACATTTTCGTGCACTGGTCCCGTAGATGCGCACGAAAATCGGTCCGGAGCCGTTTCGAGCGGCGAACAGCTTGAAGTGTTTTCCAGACCCTAGAAACTCCTCAAAACCGTTATTAACCGAAAAGCATCAAGAAATGTCCTAAAACGCGCATCTCAACATTTTCATGCACAGGTGCCGTAGATGCGCATGAAAATCGGTCCGGAGCCGTTTCGAGCGCCGAAGAGCCTGAAGTGTTTTCCAGAGCCTAAAAACTCCCCAAAACCGTTTTTAATCGAAAAGCATCACGAAAAGTCCTAAAACGCGCATCTCAACATTTTCGTGCACAGGTGCCGTAGATGCGCACGAAAATCGGTTCGGAGCCGTTTCGAGCGCCGAACAGCCTGAAGTGTTTTCCAGACCCTAGAAACTCCCCAAAACCGTTTTTAATCGAAAAGCATCACGAAATGTCCTAAAACGCGCATCTCAACATTTTCGTGCACAGGTGCCGTAGATGCGCACGAAAATCGGTCCGGAGCCGTTTTGAGCGCAGAACAGCCTGAAGTGTTTTCCAGACCCTAGAAACTCCCCAAAACCGTTATTAACCGAAAAGCATCAAGAAATGTCCTAAAACGCGCATCTCAACATTTTCGTGCACAGGTGCCGTAGATGCGCACGAAAATCGGTTCGGAGCCGTTTCGAGCGCAGAACAGCCTGAAGTGTTTTCCAGACCCTAGAAACTCCCCAAAACCGTTATTAACCGAAAAGCATAAAGAAATGTCCTAAAACGCGCATCTCAACATTTTCGTGCACAGGTGCCGTAGATGCGCACGAAAATCGGTCCGGAGCCGTTTCGAGCGCAGAACAGCCTGAAGTGTTTTCCAGACCCTAGAAACTCCCCAAAACCATTATTAACCGAAAACCATCAAGAAATGTCCTAAAACGCGCATCTCAACATTTTCGTGCACAGCTGCCGTAGATGCGCACGAAAATCGGTCCGGAGCCGTTTCGTTCGCCGAACAGCCTGAAGTGTTTTCCAGACCCTAGAAACTCCCCAAAACCGTTTTTAAGCGAAATGCATCAGGAAATGTCCTAAAACGCGCATCTCAACATTTTCGTGCACAGGTGCCGTAGATGAGCATGAAAATCGGTCCGGAGCCGTTTCGAGCGCCGAAGAGCCTGAAGTGTTTTCCAGAGCCTAGAAACTCCCCAAAACCGTTTTTAATCGAAAAGCATCACGAAATGTCCTAAAACGCGCATCTCAACATTTTCGTGCACAGGTGCCGTAGATGCGCACGAAAATCGGTTCGGAGCCGTTTCGAGCGCCGAACAGCCTGAAGTGTTTCCCAGACCCTAGAAACTCCCCAAAACCGGTTTTAATCGAAAAGCATCACGAAATGTCCTAGAACGCGCCTCTCAACATTTCGTGCACAGGTGCCGTAGATGCGCACGAAAATCGGTCCGGAACCGTTTCGAGCGCAGAACAGCCTGAAGTGTTTTCCAGACCCTAGAGACTCCCCAAAACCGTTATTAACCGAAAAGCATCAAAAAATGTCCTAAAACGCGCATCTCAAAATTTTCGTGCACAGGTGCCGTAGATGCGCACGAAAATCGGTCCGGAGCCGTTTCGAGCGCAGAACAGCCTGAAGTGTTTTCCAGACCCTAGAAACTCCCCAAAACCGTTATTAACCGAAAAGCATCAAGAAATGTCCTAAAACGCGCATCTCAACATTTTCGTGCACAGGTGCCGTAGATGCGCACGAAAATCGGTCCGGAGCCGTTTCGAGCGCAGAACAGCCTGAAGTGTTTTCCAGACCCTAGAAACTCCCCAAAACCGTTATTAACCGAAAAGCATCAAGAAATGTCCTAAAACGCTCATCTCAACATTTTCCTGCACAGGTGCCGTAGATGCGCACGAAAATCGGTCCGGAGCCGTTTCGAGCGCCGAACAGCCTGAAGAGTTTTCCAGACCCTAGAAACTCCCCAAAACCGTTATTAACCGAAAAGCATCAAAAAATGTCCTAAAACGCGCATCTCAAAATTTTCGTGCACGGGTGCCGTAGATGCGCACGAAAATCGGTCTGGAGCCGTTTCGTGCGCCGAACAGCCTGAAGTGTTTTCTAGACCCTAGAAACTCCCCAAAACCGTTTTTAAGCGAAAGGCATCACGAAATGTCCTAAAACGCGCATCTCAACATTTTCGTGCACAGGTGCCGTAGATGCGCACGAAAATCGGTCCGGAGCCGTTTCGTTCGCCGAACAGCCTGAAGTGTTTTCTAGACCCTAGAAACTCCCCAAAACCGTTTTTAAGCGAAAGGCATCACGAAATGTCCTAAAACGCGCATCTCAACATTTTCGTGCACAGGTGCCGTAGATGCGCACGAAAATCGGTCTGGAGCCGTTTCGAGCGCAGAACAGCCTGAAGTGTTTTCCAGACCCTAGAAACTCCCCAAAACCGTTATTAACCGAAAAGCATCAAGAAATGTCCTAAAACGCGCATCTCAACATTTTCGTGCACAGGTGCCGTAGATGCGCACGAAAATCGGTCCGGAGCCGTTTCGAGCGCAGAACAGCCTGAAGTGTTTTCCAGACCCTAGAAACTCCCCAAAACCATTATTAACCGAAAACCATAAAGAAATGTCCTAAAACGCGCATCTCAACATTTTCGTGCACAGGTGCCGTAGATGCGCACGAAAATCGGTCCGGAGCCGTTTCGAGCGCCGAACAGCCTGAAGTGTTTTCCAGACCCTAGAAACTCCCCAAAACCGTTTTTAAGCGAAAGGCATCACGAAATGTCCTAAAACGCGCATCTCAACATTTTCGTGCACAGGTGCCGTAGATGCGCACGAAAATCGGTTCGGAGCCGTTTCGAGCGCCGAACAGCCTGAAGTGTTTCCCAGACCCTAGAAACTCCCCAAAACCGTTTTTAATCGAAAAGCATCACGAAATGTCCTAGAACGCGCCTTTCAACATTTCGTGCACAGGTGCCGTAGATGCGCACGAAAATCGGTCCGGAGCCGTTTCGAGCGTAGAACAGCCTGAAGTGTTTTCCAGACCCTAGAGACTCCCCAAAATCGTTATTAACCGAAAAGCATCAAAAAATGTCCTAAAACGCGCATCTCAAAATTTTCGTGCACAGGTGCCGTAGATGCGCACGAAAATCGGTCCGGAGCCGTTTCGTGCGCCGAACAGCCTGAAGTGTTTTCTAGACCCTAGAAACTCCCCAAAACCGTTTTTAAGCGAAAGGCATCACGAAATGTCCTAAAACGCGCATCTCAACATTTTCGTGCACTGGTCCCGTAGATGCGCACGAAAATCGGTCCGGAGCCGTTTCAAGCGGCGAACAGCTTGAAGTGTTTTCCAGACCCTAGAAACTCCTCAAAACCGTTATTAACCGAAAAGCATCAAGAAATGTCCTAAAACGCGCATCTCAACATTTTCATGCACAGGTGCCGTAGATGCGCACGAAAATCGGTCCGGAGCCGTTTCGAGCGCCGAAGAGCCTGAAGTGTTTTCCAGAGCCTAGAAGCTCCCCAAAACCGTTTTTAATCGAAAAGCATCACGAAATGTCCTAAAACGCGCATCTCAACATTTTTGTGCACAGGTGCCGTAGATGCGCACGAAAATCGGTCCGGAGCCGTTTCGAGCGCCGAACAGCCTGAAGTGTTTTCCAGACCCTAGAAACTCCCCAAAACCGTTTTTAATCGAAAAGCTTCACGAAAAGTCCTAAAACGCGCATCTCAACATTTTCGTGCACAGGTGCCGTAGATGCGCACGAAAATCGGTTCGGAGCCGTTTCGAGCGCCGAACAGCCTGAAGTGTTTTCCAGACCCTAGAAACTTCCCAAAACCGTTTTTAATCGAAAAGCTTCACGAAAAGTCCTAAAACGCGCATCTCAACATTTTCGTGCACAGGTGCCGTAGATGCGCACGAAAATCGGTCCGGAGCCGTTTTGAGCGCAGAACAGCCTGAAGTGTTTTCCAGACCCTAGAAACTCCCCAAAACCGTTATTAACAGAAAAGCATCAAGAAATGTCCTAAAACGCGCATCTCAACATTTTCGTGCACAGGTGCCGTAGATGCGCACGAAAATCGGTCCAGAGCCGTTTCGAGCGCAGAACAGCCTGAAGTGTTTTCCAGACCCTAGAAACTCCCCAAAACCATTATTAACCGAAAACCATCAAGAAATGTCCTAAAACGCGCATCTCAACATTTTCGTGCACAGCTGCCGTAGATGCGCACGAAAATCGGTCCGGAGCCGTTTCGTTCGCCGAACAGCCTGAAGTGTTTTCCAGACCCTAGAAACTCCCCAAAACCATTTTTAAGCGAAAGGCATCAGGAAATGTCCTAAAACGCGCATCTCAACATTTTCGTGCACAGGTGCCGTAGATGCGCACGAAAATCGGTTCGGAGCCGTTTCGAGCGCCGAACAGCCTGAAGTGTTTCCCAGACCCTAGAAACTCCCCAAAACCGTTTTTAATCGAAAAGCATCACGAAATGTCCTAGAACGCGCCTATCCACATTTCGTGCACAGGTGCCGTAGATGCGCACGAAAATCGGTCCGGAGCCGTTTCGAGCGCAGAACAGCCTGAAGTGTTTTCCAGACCCTAGAGACTCCCCAAAACCGTTATTAACCGAAAAGCATCAAAAAATGTCCTAAAACGTGCATCTCAAAATTTTCGTGCACAGGTGCCGTAGATGCGCACGAAAATCGGTCCGGAGCCGTTTCGTGCGCCGAACAGCCTGAAGTGTTTTCTAGACCCTAGAAACTCCCCAAAACCGTTTTTAAGCGAAAGGCATCACGAAATGTCCTAAAACGCGCATCTCAACATTTTCGTGCACAGGTGCCGTAGATGCGCACGAAAATCGGTCCGGAGCCGTTTCGTTCGCCGAACAGCTTGAAGTGTTTTCCAGACCCTAGAAACTCCCCAAAACCGTTTTTAAGCGAAAGGCATCACGAAATGTCCTAAAACGCGCATCTCAACATTTTCGTGCACTGGTCCCGTAGATGCGCACGAAAATCTGTCCGGAGCCGTTTCAAGCGGCGAACAGCTTGAAGTGTTTTCCAGACCCTAGAAACTCCTCAAAACCGTTATTAACCGAAAAGCATCAAGAAATGTCCTAAAACGCGCATCTCAACATTTTCATGCACAGGTGCCGTAGATGCGCACGAAAATCGGTCCGGAGCCGTTTCGAGCGCCGAAGAGCCTGAAGTGTTTTCCAGAGCCTAGAAACTCCCCAAAACCGTTTTTAATCGAAAAGCATCACGAAATGTCCTAAAACGCGCATCTCAACATTTTTGTGCACAGGTGCCGTAGATGCGCACGAAAATCGGTCCGGAGCCGTTTCGAGCGCCGAACAGCCTGAAGTGTTTTCCAGACCCTAGAAACTCCCCAAAACCGTTTTTAATCGAAAAGCTTCACGAAAAGTCCTAAAACGCGCATCTCAACATTTTCGTGCACAGGTGCCGTAGATGCGCACGAAAATCGGTTCGGAGCCGTTTCGAGCGCCGAACAGCCTGAAGTGTTTTCCAGACCCTAGAAACTCCCCAAAACCGTTTTTAATCGAAAAGCTTCACGAAAAGTCCTAAAACGCGCATCTCAACATTTTCGTGCACAGGTGCCGTAGATGCGCACGAAAATCGGTCCGGAGCCGTTTTTAGCGCAGAACAGCCTGAAGTGTTTTCCAGACCCTAGAAACTCCCCAAAACCGTTATTAACCGAAAAGCATCAAGAAATGTCCTAAAACGCGCATCTCAACATTTTCGTGCACAGGTGCCGTAGATGCGCACGAAAATCGGTCCGGAGCCGTTTCGAGCGCAGAACAGCCTGAAGTGTTTTCCAGACCCTAGAAACTCCCCAAAACCATTATTAACCGAAAACCATCAAGAAATGTCCTAAAACGCGCATCTCAACATTTTCGTGCACAGCTGCCGTAGATGCGCACGAAAATCGGTCCGGAGCCGTTTCGTTCGCCGAACAGCCTGAAGTGTTTTCCAGACCCTAGAAACTCCCCAAAACCGTTTTTAAGCGAAAGGCATCAGGAAATGTCCTAAAACGCGCATCTCAACATTTTCGTGCACAGGTGCCGTAGATGCGCACGAAAATCGGTTCGGAGCCGTTTCGAGCGCCGAACAGCCTGAAGTGTTTCCCAGACCCTAGAAACTCCCCAAAACCGTTTTTAATCGAAAAGCATCACGAAATGTCCTAGAACGCGCCTCTCCACATTTCGTGCACAGGTGCCGTAGATGCGCACGAAAATCGGTCCGGAGCCGTTTCGAGCGCAGAACAGCCTGAAGTGTTTTCCAGACCCTAGAGACTCCCCAAAACCGTTATTAACCGAAAAGCATCAAAAAATGTCCTAAATCGCGCATCTCAAAATTTTGGTGCACAGGTGCCGTAGATGCGCACGAAAATCGGTCCGGAGCCGTTTCGTGCGCCGAACTGCCTGAAGTGTTTTCTAGACCCTAGAAACTCCCCAAAACCGTTTTTAAGCGAAAGGCATCACGAAATATCCTAAAACGCGCATCTCAACATTTTCGTGCACAGGTGACGTAGATACGCACGAAAATCGGTCCGGAGCAGTTTCGAGCGCTGAATAGCCTGAAGTGTTTTCCAGAACATAGAAACTCCCCAAAACCGTTTTTAATCGAAAAGCATCACGAAATGTCCTAAAACGCGCATCTCAACACTTTCGTGCACAGGTGCCGTAGATGCGCACGAAAATCGGTCCGGAGCCGTTTCGAGCGCCGAACAGCCTGAAGAGTTTTCCAGACCCTAGAAACTCCCCAAAACCGTTATTAACCGAAAAGCATCAAGAAATGTCCTAAAACGCGCATCTCAACATTTTCGTGCACGGTGCCGTAGATGCGCACGAAAATCGGTCCGGAGCCGTTTCGAGCGCAGAACAGCCTGAAGTGTTTTCCAGACCCTAGAAACTCCCCAAAACCATTATTAACCGAAAACCATCAAGAAATGTCCTAAAACGCGCATCTCAACATTTTCGTGCACAGGTGCCGTAGATGCGCACGAAAATCGGTCCGGAGCCGTTTTGAGCGCAGAACAGCCTGAAGTGTTTTCCAGACCCTAGAAACTCCCCAAAACCGTTATTAACCGAAAAGCATCAAGAAATGTCCAAAAACGCTCATCTCAACATTTTCATGCACAGGTGCCGTAGATGCGCACGAAAATCGGTCCGGAGCCGTTTAGTGCGCCGAACAGCCTGAAGTGTTTTCCAGACCCTAGAAACTCCCCAAAACCGTTATTAACCGAAAAGCATCAAGAAATGTCCTACAACGCGCATCTCAACATTTTCGTGCACTGGTCCCGTAGATGCGCACGAAAATCGGTCCGGAGCCGTTTCGAGCGGCGAACAGCTTGAAGTGTTTTCCAGACCCTAGAAACTCCTCAAAACCGTTATTAACCGAAAAGCATCAAGAAATGTCCTAAAACGCGCATCTCAACATTTTCATGCACAGGTGCCGTAGATGCGCATGAAAATCGGTCCGGAGCCGTTTCGAGCGCCGAAGAGCCTGAAGTGTTTTCCAGAGCCTAAAAACTCCCCAAAACCGTTTTTAATCGAAAAGCATCACGAAATGTCCTAAAACGCGCATCTCAACATTTTCGTGCACAGGTGCCGTAGATGCGCACGAAAATCGGTTCGGAGCCGTTTCGAGCGCCGAACAGCCTGAAGTGTTTCCCAGACCCTAGAAACTCCCCAAAACCGTTTTTAATCGAAAAGCTTCACGAAAAGTCCTAAAACGCGCATCTCAACATTTTCGTGCACAGGTGCCGTAGATGCGCACGAAAATCGGTTCGGAGCCGTTTCGAGCGCCGAACAGCCTGAAGTGTTTTCCAGACCCTAGAAACTCCCCAAAACCGTTTTTAATCGAAAAGCTTCACGAAAAGTCCTAAAACGCGCATCTCAACATTTTCGTGCACAGGTGCCGTAGATGCGCACGAAAATCGGTCCGGAGCCGTTTTGAGCGCAGAACAGCCTGAAGTGTTTTCCAGACCCTAGAAACTCCCCAAAACCGTTATTAACCGAAAAGCATCAAGAAATGTCCTAAAACGCGCATCTCAACATTTTCGTGCACAGGTGCCGTAGATGCGCACGAAAATCGGTCCGGAGCCGTTTCGAGCGCAGAACAGCCTGAAGTGTTTTCCAGACCCTAGAAACTCCCAAAAACCATTATTAACCGAAAACCATCAAGATATGTCCTAAAACGCGCATCTCAACATTTTCGTGCACAGCTGCCGTAGATGCGCACGAAAATCGGTCCGGAGCCGTTTCGTTCGCCGAACAGCCTGAAGTGTTTTCCAGACCCTAGAAACTCCCCAAAACCGTTTTTAAGCGAAATGCATCAGGAAATGTCCTAAAACGCGCATCTCAACATTTTCGTACACAGGTGCCGTAGCTGCGCATGAAAATCGGTCCGGAGCCGTTTCGAGCGCCGAAGAGCCTGAAGTGTTTTCCAGAGCCTAGAAACTCCCCAAAACCGTTTTTAATCGAAAAGCATCACGAAATGTCCTAAAACGCGCATCTCAACATTTTCGTGCACAGGTGCCGTAGATGCGCACGAAAATCGGTCCGGAACCGTTTCGAGCGCAGAACAGCCTGAAGTGTTTTCCAGACCCTAGAGACTCCCCAAAACCGTTATTAACCGAAAAGCATCAAAAAATGTCCTAAAACGCGCATCTCAAAATTTTCGTGCACAGGTGCCGTAGATGCGCACGAAAATCGGTCTGGAGCCGTTTCGAGCGCAGAACAGCCTGAAGTGTTTTCCAGACCCTAGAAACTCCCCAAAACCGTTATTAACCGAAAAGCATCAAGAAATGTCCTAAAACGCGCATCTCAACATTTTCGTGCACAGGTGCCGTAGATGCGCACGAAAATCGGTCCGGAGCCGTTTCGAGCGAAGAACAGCCTGAAGTGTTTTCCAGACCCTAGAAACTCCCCAAAACCATTATTAACCGAAAACCATAAAGAAATGTCCTAAAACGCGCATCTCAACATTTTCGTGCACAGGTGCCGTAGATGCGCACGAAAATCGGTCCGGAGCCGTTTCGAGCGCCGAACAGCCTGAAGTGTTTTCCAGACCCTAGAAACTCCCCAAAACCGTTTTTAAGCGAAAGGCATCACGAAATGTCCTAAAACGCGCATCTCAACATTTTCGTGCACAGGTGCCGTAGATGCGCACGAAAATCGGTTCGGAGCCGTTTCGAGCGCCGAACAGCCTGAAGTGTTTCCCAGACCTTAGAAACTCCCCAAAACCGTTTTTAATCGAAAAGCATCACGAAATGTCCTAGAACGCGCCTTTCAACATTTCGTGCACAGGTGCCGTAGATGCGCACGAAAATCGGTCCGGAGACGTTTCGAGCGCAGAACAGCCTGAAGTGTTTTCCAGACCCTAGAGACTCCCCAAAACCGTTATTAACCGAAAAGCATCAAAAAATGTCCTAAAACGCGCATCTCAAAATTTTCGTGCACAGGTGCCGTAGATGCGCACGAAAATCGGTCCGGAGCCGTTTCGTTCGACGAACAGCCTGAAGTGTTTTCTAGACCCTAGAAACTCCACAAAACCGTTTTTAAGCGAAAGGCATCACTAAATGTCCTAAAACGCGCATCTCTACATTTTCGTGCACAGGTGCCGTAGATGCGCACGAAAATCGGTCTGGAGCCGTTTCGAGCGCAGAACAGCCTGAAGTGTTTTCCAGACCCTAGAAACTCCCCAAAACCGTTATTAACCGAAAAGCATCAAGAAATGTCCTAAAACGCGCATCTCAACATTTTCGTGCACAGGTGCCGTAGATGCGCACGAAAATCGGTCCGGAGCCGTTTCGAGCGCAGAACAGCCTGAAGTGTTTTCCAGACCCTAGAAACTCCCCAAAACCATTATTAACCGAAAACCATAAAGAAATGTCCTAAAACGCGCATCTCAACATTTTCGTGCACAGGTGCCGTAGATGCGCACGAAAATCGGTCCGGAGCCGTTTCGAGCGCCGAACAGCCTGAAGTGTTTTCCAGACCCTAGAAACTCCCCAAAACCGTTTTTAAGCGAAAGGCATCACGAAATGTCCTAAAACGCGCATCTCAACATTTTCGTGCACAGGTGCCGTAGATGCGCACGAAAATCGGTTCGGAGCCGTTTCGAGCGCCGAACAGCCTGAAGTGTTTCCCAGACCCTAGAAACTCCCCAAAACCGTTTTTAATCGAAAAGCATCACGAAATGTCCTAGAACGCGCCTTTCAACATTTCGTGCACAGGTGCCGTAGATGCGCACGAAAATCGGTCCGGAGCCGTTTCGAGCGCAGAACAGCCTGAAGTGTTTTCCAGACCCTAGAGACTCCCCAAAATCGTTATTAACCGAAAAGCATCAAAAAATGTCCTAAAACGCGCATCTCAAAATTTTCGTGCACAGGTGCCGTAGATGCGCACGAAAATCGGTCCGGAGCCGTTTCGTGCGCCGAACAGCCTGAAGTGTTTTCTAGACCCTAGAAACTCCCCAAAACCGTTTTTAAGCGAAAGGCATCACGAAATGTCCTAAAACGCGCATCTCAACATTTTCGTGCACAGGTGCCGTAGATGCGCACGAAAATCGGTCCGGAGCCGTTTCGTTCGCCGAACAGCTTGAAGTGTTTTCCAGACCCTAGAAACTCCCCAAAACCGTTTTTAAGCGAAAGGCATCACGAAATGTCCTAAAACGCGCATCTCAACATTTTCGTGCACTGGTCCCGTAGATGCGCACGAAAATCGGTCCGGAGCCGTTTCAAGCGGCGAACAGCTTGAAGTGTTTTCCAGACCCTAGAAACTCCTCAAAACCGTTATTAACCGAAAAGCATCAAGAAATGTCCTAAAACGCGCATCTCAACATTTTCATGCACAGGTGCCGTAGATGCGCATGAAAATCGGTCCGGAGCCGTTTCGAGCGCCGAAGAGCCTGAAGTGTTTTCCAGAGCCTAGAAACTCCCCAAAACCGTTTTTAATCGAAAAGCATCACGAAATGTCCTAAAACGCGCATCTCAACATTTTTGTGCACAGGTGCCGTAGATGCGCACGAAAATCGGTCCGGAGCCGTTTCGAGCGCCGAACAGCCTGAAGTGTTTTCCAGACCCTAGAAACTCCCCAAAACCGTTTTTAATCGAAAAGCTTCACGAAAAGTCCTAAAACGCGCATCTCAACATTTTCGTGCACAGGTGCCGTAGATGCGCACGAAAATCGGTTCGGAGCCGTTTCGAGCGCCGAACAGCCTGAAGTGTTTTCCAGACCCTAGAAACTCCCCAAAACCGTTTTTAATCGAAAAGCTTCACGAAAAGTCCTAAAACGCGCATCTCAACATTTTCGTGCACAGGTGCCGTAGATGCGCACGAAAATCGGTCCGGAGCCGTTTTGAGCGCAGAACAGCCTGAAGTGTTTTCCAGACCCTAGAAACTCCCCAAAACCGTTATTAACAGAAAAGCATCAAGAAATGTCCTAAAACGCGCATCTCAACATTTTCGTGCACAGGTGCCGTAGATGCGCACGAAAATCGGTCCAGAGCCGATTCGAGCGCAGAACAGCCTGAAGTGTTTTCCAGACCCTAGAAACTCCCCAAAACCATTATTAACCGAAAACCATCAAGAAATGTCCTAAAACGCGCATGTCAACATTTTCGTGCACAGCTGCCGTAGATGCGCACGAAAATCGGTCCGGAGCCGTTTCGTTCGCCGAACAGCCTGAAGTGTTTTCCAGACCCTAGAAACTCCGCAAAACCATTTTTAAGCGAAAGGCATCAGGAAATGTCCTAAAACGCGCATCTCAACATTTTCGTGCACAGGTGCCGTAGATGCGCACGAAAATCGGTTCGGAGCCGTTTCGAGCGCCGAACAGCCTGAAGTGTTTCCCAGACCCTAGAAACTCCCCAAAACCGTTTTTAATCGAAAAGCATCACGAAATGTCCTAGAACGCGCCTCTCCACATTTCGTGCACAGGTGCCGTAGATGCGCACGAAAATCGGTCCGGAGCCGTTTCGAGCGCAGAACAGCCTGAAGTGTTTTCCAGACCCTAGAGACTCCCCAAAACCGTTATTAACCGAAAAGCATCAAAAAATGTCCTAAAACGCGCATCTCAAAATTTTCGTGCACAGGTGCCGTAGATGCGCACGAAAATCGGTCCGGAGCCGTTTCGTGCGCCGAACAGCCTGAAGTGTTTTCTAGACCCTAGAAACTCCCCAAAACCGTTTTTAAGCGAAAGGCATCACGAAATGTCCTAAAACGCGCATCTCAACATTTTCGTGCACAGGTGCCGTAGATACGCACGAAAATCGGTCCGGAGCCGTTTCGTTCGCCGAACAGCTTGAAGTGTTTTCCAGACCCTAGAAACTCCCCAAAACCGTTTTTAAGCGAAAGGCATCACGAAATGTCCTAAAACGCGCATCTCAACATTTTCGTGCACTGGTCCCGTAGATGCGCACGAAAATCGGTCCGGAGCCATTTCAAGCGGCGAACAGCTTGAAGTGTTTTCCAGACCCTAGAAACTCCTCAAAACCGTTATTAACCGAAAAGCATCAAGAAATGTCCTAAAACGCGCATCTCAACATTTTCATGCACAGGTGCCGTAGATGCGCACGAAAATCGGTCCGGAGCCGTTTCGAGCGCCGAAGAGCCTGAAGTGTTTTCCAGAGCCTAGAAACTCCCCAAAACCGTTTTTAATCGAAAAGCATCACGAAATGTCCTAAAACGCGCATCTCAACATTTTTGTGCACAGGTGCCGTAGATGCGCACGAAAATCGGTCCGGAGCCGTTTCGTGCGCCGAACAGCCTGAAGTGTTTTCCAGACCCTAGAAACTCCCCAAAACCGTTTTTAATCGAAAAGCTTCACGAAAAGTCCTAAAACGCGCATCTTAACATTTTCGTGCACAGGTGCCGTAGATGCGCACGAAAATCGGTTCGGAGCCGTTTCGAGCGCCGAACAGCCTGAAGTGTTTTCCAGACCCTAGAAACTCCCCAAAACCGTTTTTAATCGAAAAGCTTCACGAAAAGTCCTAAAACGCGCATCTCAACATTTTCGTGCACAGGTGCCGTAGATGCGCACGAAAATCGGTCCGGAGCCGTTTTGAGCGCAGAACAGCCTGAAGTGTTTTCCAGACCCTAGAAACTCCCCAAAACCGTTATTAACCGAAAAGCATCAAGAAATTTCGTAAAACGCGCATCTCAACATTTTCGTGCACAGGTGCCGTAGATGCGCACGAAAATCGGTCCGGAGCCGTTTCGAGCGCAGAACAGCCTGAAGTGTTTTCCAGACCCTAGAAACTCCCCAAAACCATTATTAACCGAAAACCATCAAGAAATGTCCTAAAACGCGCATCTCAACATTTTCGTGCACAGCTGCCGTAGATGCGCACGAAAATCGGTCCGGAGCCGTTTCGTTCGCCGAACAGCCTGAAGTGTTTTCCAGACACTAGAAACTCCCCAAAACCGTTTTTAAACGAAAGGCATCAGGAAATGTCCTAAAACGCGCATCTCAACATTTTCGTGCACAGGTGCCGTAGATGCGCACGAAAATCGGTTTGGAGCCGTTTCGAGCGCCGAACAGCCTGAAGTGTTTCCCAGACCCTAGAAACTCCCCAAAACCGTTTTTAATCGAAAAGCATCACGAAATGTCCTAGAACGCGCCTCTCCACATTTCGTGCACAGGTGCCGTAGATGCGCACGAAAATCGGTCCGGAGCCGTTTCGAGCGCAGAACAGCCTGAAGTGTTTTCCAGACCCTAGAGACTCCCCAAAACCGTTATTAACCGAAAAGCATCAAAAAATGTCCTAAAACGCGCATCTCAAAATTTTCGTGCACAGGTGCCGTAGATGCGCACGAAAATCGGTCCGGAGCCGTTTCGTGCGCCGAACAGCCTGAAGTGTTTTCTAGACCCTAGAAACTCCCCAAAACCGTTTTTAAGCGAAAGGCATCACGAAATATCCTAAAACGCGCATCTCAACATTTTCGTGCACAGGTGACGTAGATACGCACGAAAATCGGTCCGGAGCCGTTTCGAGCGCTGAATAGCCTGAAGTGTTTTCCAGAACATAGAAACTCCCCAAAACCGTTTTTAATCGAAAAGCATCACGAAATGTCCTAAAACGCGCATCTCAACACTTTCGTGCACAGGTGCCGTAGATGCGCACGAAAATCGGTCCGGAGCCGTTTCGAGCGCCGAACAGCCTGAAGAGTTTTCCAGACCCTAGAAACTCCCCAAAACCGTTATTAACCGAAAAGCATCAAGAAATGTCCTAAAACGCGCATCTCAACATTTTCGTGCACAGGTGCCGTAGATGCGCACGAAAATCGGTCCGGAGCCGTTTCGAGCGCAGAACAGCCTGAAGTGTTTTCCAGACCCTAGAAACTCCCAAAAACCATTATTAACCGAAAACCATCAAGAAATGTCCTAAAACGCGCATCTCAACATTTTCGTGCACAGGTGCCGTAGATGCGCACGAAAATCGGTCCGGAGCCGTTTTGAGCGCAGAACAGCCTGAAGTGTTTTCCAGACCCTAGAAACTCCCCAAAACCGTTATTAACCGAAAAGCATCAAGAAATGTCCTAAAACGCTCATCTCAACATTTTCATGCACAGGTGCCGTAGATGCGCACGAAAATCGGTCCGGAGCCGTTTAGTGCGCCGAACAGCCTGAAGTGTTTTCCAGACCCTAGAAACTCCCCAAAACCCTTATTAACCGAAAAGCATCAAGAAATGTCCTACAACGCGCATCTCAACATTTTCGTGCACAGGTGCCGTAGATGCGCACGAAAATCGGTCCGGAGCCGTTTGGAGCGCAGAACAGCCTGAAGTGTTTTCCAGACCCTAGAAACTCCCCAAAACCGTTATTAACCGAAAAGCATCAAGAAATGTCCTAAAACGCTCATCTCAACATTTTCCTGCACAGGTGCCGTAGATGCGCACGAAAATCGGTCCGGAGCCGTTTAGTGCGCCGAACAGCCTGAAGTGATTTCCAGACCCTAGAAACTCCCCAAAACCGTTTTTAATCGAAAAGCTTCACGAAAAGTCCTAAAACGCGCATCTCAACATTTTCGTGCACAGGTGCCGTAGATGCGCACGAAAATCGGTCCGGAGCCGTTTTGAGCGCAGAACAGCCTGAAGTGTTTTCCAGACCCTAGAAACTCCCCAAAACCGTTATTAACCGAAAAGCATCAAGAAATTTCCTAAAACGCGCATCTCAACATTTTCGTGCACAGGTGCCGTAGATGCGCACGAAAATCGGTCCGGAGCCGTTTCGAGCGCAGAACAGCCTGAAGTGTTTTCCAGACCCTAGAAACTCCCCAAAACCATTATTAACCGAAAACCATCAAGAAATGTCCTAAAACGCGCATCTCAACATTTTCGTGCACAGCTGCCGTAGATGCGCACGAAAATCGGTCCGGAGCCGTTTCGTTCGCCAAACAGCCTGAAGTGTTTTCCAGACCCTAGAAACTCCCCAAAACCGTTTTTAAACGAAAGGCATCAGGAAATGTCCTAAAACGCGCATCTCAACATTTTCGTGCACAGGTGCCGTAGATGCGCACGAAAATCGGTTCGGAGCCGTTTCGAGCGCCGAACAGCCTGAAGTGTTTCCCAGACCCTAGAAACTCCCCAAAACCGTTTTTAATCGAAAAGCATCACGAAATGTCCTAGAACGCGCCTCTCCACATTTCGTGCACAGGTGCCGTAGATGCGCACGAAAATCGGTCCGGAGCCGTTTCGAGCGCAGAACAGCCTGAAGTGTTTTCCAGACCCTAGAGACTCCCCAAAACCGTTATTAACCGAAAAGCATCAAAAAATGTCCTAAAACGCGCATCTCAAAATTTTCGTGCACAGGTGCCGTAGATGCGCACGAAAATCGGTCCGGAGCCGTTTCGTGCGCCGAACAGCCTGAAGTGTTTTCTAGACCCTAGAAACTCCCCAAAACCGTTTTTAAGCGAAAGGCATCACGAAATATCCTAAAACGCGCATCTCAACATTTTCGTGCACAGGTGACGTAGATACGCACGAAAATCGGTCCGGAGCCGTTTCGAGCGCTGAATAGCCTGAAGTGTTTTCCAGAACATAGAAACTCCCCAAAACCGTTTTTAATCGAAAAGCATCACGAAATGTCCTAAAACGCGCATCTCAACACTTTCGTGCACAGGTGCCGTAGATGCGCACGAAAATCGGTCCGGAGCCGTTTCGAGCGCCGAACAGCCTGAAGAGTTTTCCAGACCCTAGAAACTCCCCAAAACCGTTATTAACCGAAAAGCATCAAGAAATGTCCTAAAACGCGCATCTCAACATTTTCGTGCACAGGTGCCGTAGATGCGCACGAAAATCGGTCCGGAGCCGTTTCGAGCGCCGAACAGCCTGAAGAGTTTTCCAGACCCTAGAAACTCCCCAAAACCGTTATTAACCGAAAAGCATCAAGAAATGTCCTAAAACGCGCATCTCAACATTTTCGTGCACAGGTGCCGTAGATGCGCACGAAAATCGGTCCGGAGCCGTTTCGAGCGCAGAACAGCCTGAAGTGTTTTCCAGACCCTAGAAACTCCCAAAAACCATTATTAACCGAAAACCATCAAGAAATGTCCTAAAACGCGCATCTCAACATTTTCGTGCACAGGTGCCATAGATGCGCACGAAAATCGGTCCGGAGCCGTTTTGAGCGCAGAACAGCCTGAAGTGTTTTCCAGACCCTAGAAACTCCCCAAAACCGTTATTAACCGAAAAGCATCAAGAAATGTCCTAAAACGCTCATCTCAACATTTTCATGCACAGGTGCCGTAGATGCGCACGAAAATCGGTCCGGAGCCGTTTAGTGCGCCGAACAGCCTGAAGTGTTTTCCAGACCCTAGAAACTCCCCAAAACCGTTATTAACCGAAAAGCATCAAGAAATGTCCTACAACGCGCATCTCAACATTTTCGTGCACAGGTGCCGTAGATGCGCACGAAAATCGGTCCGGAGCCGTTTTGAGCGCAGAACAGCCTGAAGTGTTTTCCAGACCCTAGAAACTCCCCAAAACCGTTATTAACCGAAAAGCATCAAGAAATGTCCTAAAACGCTCATCTCAACATTTTCCTGCACAGGTGCCGTAGATGCGCACGAAAATCGGTCCGGAGCCGTTTAGTGCGCCGAACAGCCTGAAGTGATTTCCAGACCCTAGAAACTCCCCAAAACCGTTATTAACCGAAAAGCATCAAGAAATGTCCTAAAACGCGCATCTCAACATTTTCGTGCACAGGTGCCGTAGATGCGCACGAAAATCGGTCCGGAGCCGTTTCGTTCGCCGAACAGCTTGAAGTGTTTTCCAGACCCTAGAAACTCCCCAAAACCGTTTTTAAGCGAAAGGCATCACGAAATGTCCTAAAACGCGCATCTCAACATTTTCGTGCACTGGTCCCGTAGATGCGCACGAAAATCGGTCCGGAGCCGTTTCGAGCGGCGAACAGCTTGAAGTGTTTTCCAGACCCTAGAAACTCCTCAAAACCGTTATTAACCGAAAAGCATCAAGAAATGTCCTAAAACGCGCATCTCAACATTTTCATGCACAGGTGCCGTAGATGCGCATGAAAATCGGTCCGGAGCCGTTTCGAGCGCCGAAGAGCCTGAAGTGTTTTCCAGAGCCTAGAAACTCCCCAAAACCGTTTTTAATCGAAAAGCATCACGAAATGTCCTAAAACGCGCATCTCAACATTTTCGTGCACAGGTGCCGTAGATGCGCACGAAAATCGGTTCGGAGCCGTTTCGAGCGCCGAACAGCCTGAAGTGTTTCCCAGACCCTAGAAACTCCCCAAAACCGTTTTTAATCGAAAAGCATCACGAAATGTCCTAGAACGCGCCTCTCAACATTTCGTGCACAGGTGCCGTAGATGCGCACGAAAATCGGTCCGGAACTGTTTCGAGCGCAGAACAGCCTGAAGTGTTTTCCAGACCCTAGAGACTCCCCAAAACCGTTATTAACCGAAAAGCATCAAAAAATGTCCTAAAACGCGCATCTCAAAATTTTTGTGCACAGGTGCCGTAGATGCGCACGAAAATCGGTTCGGAGCCGTTTCGAGCGCCGAACAGCCTGAAGTGTTTTCCAGACCCTAGAAACTCCCCAAAACCGTTATTAACCGAAAAGCATCAAGAAATGTCCTAAAACGCGCATCTCAACATTTTCGTGCACAGGTGCCGTAGATGCGCACGAAAATCGGTCCGGAGCCGTTTCGAGCGCAGAACAGCCTGAAGTGTTTTCCAGACCCTAGAAACTCCCCAAAACCATTATTAACCGAAAACCATCAAGAAATGTCCTAAAACGCGCATCTCAATATTTTCGTGCACAGCTGCCGTAGATGCGCACGAAAATCGGTCCGGAGCCGTTTCGTTCGCCGAACAGCCTGAAGTGTTTTCCAAACCCTAGAAACTCCCCAAAACCGTTTTTAAGCGAAATGCATCAGGAAATGTCCTAAAACGCGCATCTCAACATTTTCGTGCACAGGTGCCGTAGATGCGCATGAAAATCGGTCCGGAGCCGTTTCGAGCGCCGAAGAGCCTGAAGTGTTTTCCAGAGCCTAGAAACTCCCCAAAACCGTTTTTAATCGAAAAGCATCACGAAATGTCCTAAAACGCGCATCTCAACATTTTCGTGCACAGGTGCCGTAGATGCGCACGAAAATCGGTTCGGAGCCGTTTCGAGCGCCGAACAGCCTGAAGTGTTTCCCAGACCCTAGAAACTCCCCAAAACCGGTTTTAATCGAAAAGCATCACGAAATGTCCTAGAACGCGCCTCTCAACATTTCTTGCACAGGTGCCGTAGATGCGCACGAAAATCGGTCCGGAACCGTTTCGAGCGCAGAACAGCCTGAAGTGTTTTCCAGACCCTAGAGACTCCCCAAAACCGTTATTAACCGAAAAGCATCAAGAAATGTCCTACAACGCGCATCTCAACATTTTCGTGCACAGGTGCCGTAGATGCGCACGAAAATCGGTCCGGAGCCGTTTTGAGCGCAGAACAGCCTGAAGTGTTTTCCAGACCCTAGAAACTCCCCAAAACCGTTATTAACCGAAAAGCATCAAGAAATGTCCTAAAACGCTCATCTCAACATTTTCCTGCACAGGTGCCGTAGATGCGCACGAAAATCGGTCCGGAGCCGTTTAGTGCGCCGAACAGCCTGAAGTGATTTCCAGACCCTAGAAACTCCCCAAAACCGTTTTTAATCGAAAAGCTTCACGAAAAGTCCTAAAACGCGCATCTCAACATTTTCGTGCACAGGTGCCGTAGATGCGCACGAAAATCGGTCCGGAGCCGTTTTGAGCGCAGAACAGCCTGAAGTGTTTTCCAGACCCTAGAAACTCCCCAAAACCGTTATTAACCGAAAAGCATCAAGAAATTTCCTAAAACGCGCATCTCAACATTTTCGTGCACAGGTGCCGTAGATGCGCACGAAAATCGGTCCGGAGCCGTTTCGAGCGCAGAACAGCCTGAAGTGTTTTCCAGACCCTAGAAACTCCCCAAAACCATTATTAACCGAAAACCATCAAGAAATGTCCTAAAACGCGCATCTCAACATTTTCGTGCACAGCTGCCGTAGATGCGCACGAAAATCGGTCCGGAGCCGTTTCGTTCGCCGAACAGCCTGAAGTGTTTTCCAGACCCTAGAAACTCCCCAAAACCGTTTTTAAACGAAAGGCATCAGGAAATGTCCTAAAACGCGCATCTCAACATTTTCGTGCACAGGTGCCGTAGATGCGCACGAAAATCGGTTCGGAGCCGTTTCGAGCGCCGAACAGCCTGAAGTGTTTCCCAGACCCTAGAAACTCCCCAAAACCGTTTTTAATCGAAAAGCATCACGAAATGTCCTAGAACGCGCCTCTCCACATTTCGTGCACAGGTGCCGTAGATGCGCACGAAAATCGGTCCGGAGCCGTTTCGAGCGCAGAACAGCCTGAAGTGTTTTCCAGACCCTAGAGACTCCCCAAAACCGTTATTAACCGAAAAGCATCAAAAAATGTCCTAAAACGCGCATCTCAAAATTTTCGTGCACAGGTGCCGTAGATGCGCACGAAAATCGGTCCGGAGCCGTTTCGTGCGCCGAACAGCCTGAAGTGTTTTCTAGACCCTAGAAACTCCCCAAAACCGTTTTTAAGCGAAAGGCATCACGAAATATCCTAAAACGCGCATCTCAACATTTTCGTGCACAGGTGACGTAGATACGCACGAAAATCGGTCCGGAGCCGTTTCGAGCGCTGAATAGCCTGAAGTGTTTTCCAGAACATAGAAACTCCCCAAAACCGTTTTTAATCGAAAAGCATCACGAAATGTCCTAAAACGCGCATCTCAACACTTTCGTGCACAGGTGCCGTAGATGCGCACGAAAATCGGTCCGGAGCCGTTTCGAGCGCCGAACAGCCTGAAGAGTTTTCCAGACCCTAGAAACTCCCCAAAACCGTTATTAACCGAAAAGCATCAAGAAATGTCCTAAAACGCGCATCTCAACATTTTCGTGCACAGGTGCCGTAGATGCGCACGAAAATCGGTCCGGAGCCGTTTCGAGCGCAGAACAGCCTGAAGTGTTTTCCAGACCCTAGAAACTCCCAAAAACCATTATTAACCGAAAACCATCAAGAAATGTCCTAAAACGCGCATCTCAACATTTTCGTGCACAGGTGCCGTAGATGCGCACGAAAATCGGTCCGGAGCCGTTTTGAGCGCAGAACAGCCTGAAGTGTTTTCCAGACCCTAGAAACTCCCCAAAACCGTTATTAACCGAAAAGCATCAAGAAATGTCCTAAAACGCTCATCTCAACATTTTCATGCACAGGTGCCGTAGATGCGCACGAAAATCGGTCCGGAGCCGTTTAGTGCGCCGAACAGCCTGAAGTGTTTTCCAGACCCTAGAAACTCCCTAAAACCGTTATTAACCGAAAAGCATCAAGAAATGTCCTACAACGCGCATCTCAACATTTTCGTGCACAGGTGCCGTAGATGCGCACGAAAATCGGTCCGGAGCCGTTTTGAGCGCAGAACAGCCTGAAGTGTTTTCCAGACCCTAGAAACTCCCCAAAACCGTTATTAACCGAAAAGCATCAAGAAATGTCCTAAAACGCTCATCTCAACATTTTCATGCACAGGTGCCGTAGATGCGCACGAAAATCGGTCCGGAGCCGTTTAGTGCGCCGAACAGCCTGAAGTGTTTTCCAGACCCTAGAAACTCCCCAAAACCGTTATTAACCGAAAAGCATCAAGAAATGTCCTACAACGCGCATCTCAACATTTTCGTGCACAGGTGCCGTAGATGCGCACGAAAATCGGTCCGGAGCCGTTTTGAGCGCAGAACAGCCTGAAGTGTTTTCCAGACCCTAGAAACTCCCCAAAACCGTTATTAACCGAAAAGCATCAAGAAATGTCCTAAAACGCTCATCTCAACATTTTCCTGCACAGGTGCCGTAGATGCGCACGAAAATCGGTCCGGAGCCGTTTAGTGCGCCGAACAGCCTGAAGTGATTTCCAGACCCTAGAAACTCCCCAAAACCGTTATTAACCGAAAAGCATCAAGAAATGTCCTAAAACGCGCATCTCAACATTTTCGTGCACAGGTGCCGTAGATGCGCACGAAAATCGGTCCGGAGCCGTTTCGTTCGCCGAACAGCTTGAAGTGTTTTCCAGACCCTAGAAACTCCCCAAAACCGTTTTTAAGCGAAAGGCATCACGAAATGTCCTAAAACGCGCATCTCAACATTTTCGTGCACTGGTCCCGTAGATGCGCACGAAAATCGGTCCGGAGCCGTTTCGAGCGGCGAACAGCTTGAAGTGTTTTCCAGACCCTAGAAACTCCTCAAAACCGTTATTAACCGAAAAGCATCAAGAAATGTCCTAAAACGCGCATCTCAACATTTTCATGCACAGGTGCCGTAGATGCGCATGAAAATCGGCCCGGAGCCGTTTCGAGCGCCGAAGAGCCTGAAGTGTTTTCCAGAGCCTAGAAACTCCCCAAAACCGTTTTTAATCGAAAAGCATCACGAAATGTCCTAAAACGCGCATCTCAACATTTTCGTGCACAGGTGCCGTAGATGCGCACGAAAATCGGTTCGGAGCCGTTTCGAGCGCCGAACAGCCTGAAGTGTTTCCCAGACCCTAGAAACTCCCCAAAACCGTTTTTAATCGAAAAGCATCACGAAATGTCCTAGAACGCGCCTCTCAACATTTCGTGCACAGGTGCCGTAGATGCGCACGAAAATCGGTCCGGAACTGTTTCGAGCGCAGAACAGCCTGAAGTGTTTTCCAGACCCTAGAGACTCCCCAAAACCGTTATTAACCGAAAAGCATCAAAAAATGTCCTAAAACGCGCATCTCAAAATTTTTGTGCACAGGTGCCGTAGATGCGCACGAAAATCGGTTCGGAGCCGTTTCGAGCGCCGAACAGCCTGAAGTGTTTTCCAGACCCTAGAAACTCCCCAAAACCGTTATTAACCGAAAAGCATCAAGAAATGTCCTAAAACGCGCATCTCAACATTTTCGTGCACAGGTGCCGTAGATGCGCACGAAAATCGGTCCGGAGCCGTTTCGAGCGCAGAACAGCCTGAAGTGTTTTCCAGACCCTAGAAACTCCCCAAAACCATTATTAACCGAAAACCATCAAGAAATGTCCTAAAACGCGCATCTCAATATTTTCGTGCACAGCTGCCGTAGATGCGCACGAAAATCGGTCCGGAGCCGTTTCGTTCGCCGAACAGCCTGAAGTGTTTTCCAAACCCTAGAAACTCCCCAAAACCGTTTTTAAGCGAAATGCATCAGGAAATGTCCTAAAACGCGCATCTCAACATTTTCGTGCACAGGTGCCGTAGATGCGCATGAAAATCGGTCCGGAGCCGTTTCGAGCGCCGAAGAGCCTGAAGTGTTTTCCAGAGCCTAGAAACTCCCCAAAACCGTTTTTAATCGAAAAGCATCACGAAATGTCCTAAAACGCGCATCTCAACATTTTCGTGCACAGGTGCCGTAGATGCGCACGAAAATCGGTTCGGAGCCGTTTCGAGCGCCGAACAGCCTGAAGTGTTTCCCAGACCCTAGAAACTCCCCAAAACCGGTTTTAATCGAAAAGCATCACGAAATGTCCTAGAACGCGCCTCTCAACATTTCGTGCACAGGTGCCGTAGATGCGCACGAAAATCGGTCCGGAACCGTTTCGAGCGCAGAACAGCCTGAAGTGTTTTCCGGACCCTAGAGACTCCCCAAAACCGTTATTAACCGAAAAGCATCAAGAAATGTCCTACAACGCGCATCTCAACATTTTCGTGCACAGGTGCCGTAGATGCGCACGAAAATCGGTCCGGAGCCGTTTTGAGCGCAGAACAGCCTGAAGTGTTTTCCAGACCCTAGAAACTCCCCAAAACCGTTATTAACCGAAAAGCATCAAGAAATGTCCTAAAACGCTCATCTCAACATTTTCCTGCACAGGTGCCGTAGATGCGCACGAAAATCGGTCCGGAGCCGTTTAGTGCGCCGAACAGCCTGAAGTGATTTCCAGACCCTAGAAACTCCCCAAAACCGTTTTTAATCGAAAAGCTTCACGAAAAGTCCTAAAACGCGCATCTCAACATTTTCGTGCACAGGTGCCGTAGATGCGCACGAAAGTCGGTCCGGAGCCGTTTTGAGCGCAGAACAGCCTGAAGTGTTTTCCAGACCCTAGAAACTCCCCAAAACCGTTATTAACCGAAAAGCATCAAGAAATTTCCTAAAACGCGCATCTCAACATTTTCGTGCACAGGTGCCGTAGATGCGCACGAAAATCGGTCCGGAGCCGTTTCGAGCGCAGAACAGCCTGAAGTGTTTTCCAGACCCTAGAAACTCCCCAAAACCATTATTAACCGAAAACCATCAAGAAATGTCCTAAAACGCGCATCTCAACATTTTCGTGCACAGCTGCCGTAGATGCGCACGAAAATCGGTCCGGAGCCGTTTCGTTCGCCGAACAGCCTGAAGTGTTTTCCAGACCCTAGAAACTCCCCAAAACCGTTTTTAAACGAAAGGCATCAGGAAATGTCCTAAAACGCGCATCTCAACATTTTCGTGCACAGGTGCCGTAGATGCGCACGAAAATCGGTTCGGAGCCGTTTCGAGCGCCGAACAGCCTGAAGTGTTTCCCAGACCCTAGAAACTCCCCAAAACCGTTTTTAATCGAAAAGCATCACGAAATGTCCTAGAACGCGCCTCTCCACATTTCGTGCACAGGTGCCGTAGATGCGCACGAAAATCGGTCCGGAGCCGTTTCGAGCGCAGAACAGCCTGAAGTGTTTTCCAGACCCTAGAGACTCCCCAAAACCGTTATTAACCGAAAAGCATCAAAAAAAGTCCTAAAACGCGCATCTCAAAATTTTCGTGCACAGGTGCCGTAGATGCGCACGAAAATCGGTCCGGAGCCGTTTCGTGCGCCGAACAGCCTGAAGTGTTTTCTAGACCCTAGAAACTCCCCAAAACCGTTTTTAAGCGAAAGGCATCACGAAATATCCTAAAACGCGCATCTCAACATTTTCGTGCACAGGTGACGTAGATACGCACGAAAATCGGTCCGGAGCCGTTTCGAGCGCTGAATAGCCTGAAGTGTTTTCCAGAACATAGAAACTCCCCAAAACCGTTTTTAATCGAAAAGCATCACGAAATGTCCTAAAACGCGCATCTCAACACTTTCGTGCACAGGTGCCGTAGATGCGCACGAAAATCGGTCCGGAGCCGTTTCGAGCGCCGAACAGCCTGAAGAGTTTTCCAGACCCTAGAAACTCCCCAAAACCGTTATTAACCGAAAAGCATCAAGAAATGTCCTAAAACGCGCATCTCAACATTTTCGTGCACAGGTGCCGTAGATGCGCACGAAAATCGGTCCGGAGCCGTTTCGAGCGCAGAACAGCCTGAAGTGTTTTCCAGACCCTAGAAACTCCCAAAAACCATTATTAACCGAAAACCATCAAGAAATGTCCTAAAACGCGCATCTCAACATTTTCGTGCACAGGTGCCGTAGATGCGCACGAAAATCGGTCCGGAGCCGTTTTGAGCGCAGAACAGCCTGAAGTGTTTTCCAGACCCTAGAAACTCCCCAAAACCGTTATTAACCGAAAAGCATCAAGAAATGTCCTAAAACGCTCATCTCAACATTTTCATGCACAGGTGCCGTAGATGCGCACGAAAATCGGTCCGGAGCCGTTTAGTGCGCCGAACAGCCTGAAGTGTTTTCCAGACCCTAGAAACTCCCCAAAACCGTTATTAACCGAAAAGCATCAAGAAATGTCCTACAACGCGCATCTCAACATTTTCGTGCACAGGTGCCGTAGATGCGCACGAAAATCGGTCCGGAGCCGTTTTGAGCGCAGAACAGCCTGAAGTGTTTTCCAGACCCTAGAAACTCCCCAAAACCGTTATTAACCGAAAAGCATCAAGAAATGTCCTAAAACGCTCATCTCATGATTTTCCTGCACAGGTGCCGTAGATGCGCACGAAAATCGGTCCGGAGCCGTTTAGTGCGCCGAACAGCCTGAAGTGATTTCCAGACCCTAGAAACTCCCCAAAACCGTTATTAACCGAAAAGCATCAAGAAATGTCCTAAAACGCGCATCTCAACATTTTCGTGCACAGGTGCCGTAGATGCGCACGAAAATCGGTCCGGAGCCGTTTCGTTCGCCGAACAGCTTGAAGTGTTTTCCAGACCCTAGAAACTCCCCAAAACCGTTTTTAAGCGAAAGGCATCACGAAATGTCCTAAAACGCGCATCTCAACATTTTCGTGCACTGGTCCCGTAGATGCGCACGAAAATCGGTCCGGAGCCGTTTCGAGCGGCGAACAGCTTGAAGTGTTTTCCAGACCCTAGAAACTCCTCAAAACCGTTATTAACCGAAAAGCATCAAGAAATGTCCTAAAACGCGCATCTCAACATTTTCATGCACAGGTGCCGTAGATGCGCATGAAAATCGGTCCGGAGCCGTTTCGAGCGCCGAAGAGCCTGAAGTGTTTTCCAGAGCCTAGAAACTCCCCAAAACCGTTTTTAATCGAAAAGCATCACGAAATGTCCTAAAACGCGCATCTCAACATTTTCGTGCACAGGTGCCGTAGATGCGCACGAAAATCGGTTCGGAGCCGTTTCGAGCCCCGAACAGCCTGAAGTGTTTCCCAGACCCTAGAAACTCCCCAAAACCGTTTTTAATCGAAAAGCATCACGAAATGTCCTAGAACGCGCCTCTCAACATTTCGTGCACAGGTGCCGTAGATGCGCACGAAAATCGGTCCGGAACTGTTTCGAGCGCAGAACAGCCTGAAGTGTTTTCCAGACCCTAGAGACTCCCCAAAACCGTTATTAACCGAAAAGCATCAAAAAATGTCCTAAAACGCGCATCTCAAAATTTTTGTGCACAGGTGCCGTAGATGCGCACGAAAATCGGTTCGGAGCCGTTTCGAGCGCCGAACAGCCTGAAGTGTTTTCCAGACCCTAGAAACTCCCCAAAACCGTTATTAACCGAAAAGCATCAAGAAATGTCCTAAAACGCGCATCTCAACATTTTCGTGCACAGGTGCCGTAGATGCGCACGAAAATCGGTCCGGAGCCGTTTCGAGCGCAGAACAGCCTGAAGTGTTTTCCAGACCCTAGAAACTCCCCAAAACCATTATTAACCGAAAACCATCAAGAAATGTCCTAAAACGCGCATCTCAATATTTTCGTGCACAGCTGCCGTAGATGCGCACGAAAATCGGTCCGGAGCCGTTTCGTTCGCCGAACAGCCTGAAGTGTTTTCCAAACCCTAGAAACTCCCCAAAACCGTTTTTAAGCGAAATGCATCAGGAAATGTCCTAAAACGCGCATCTCAACATTTTCGTGCACAGGTGCCGTAGATGCGCATGAAAATCGGTCCGGAGCCGTTTCGAGCGCCGAAGAGCCTGAAGTGTTTTCCAGAGCCTAGAAACTCCCCAAAACCGTTTTTAATCGAAAAGCATCACGAAATGTCCTAAAACGCGCATCTCAACATTTTCGTGCACAGGTGCCGTAGATGCGCACGAAAATCGGTTCGGAGCCGTTTCGAGCGCCGAACAGCCTGAAGTGTTTCCCAGACCCTAGAAACTCCCCAAAACCGGTTTTAATCGAAAAGCATCACGAAATGTCCTAGAACGCGCCTCTCAACATTTCGTGCACAGGTGCCGTAGATGCGCACGAAAATCGGTCCGGAACCGTTTCGAGCGCAGAACAGCCTGAAGTGTTTTCCAGACCCTAGAGACTCCCCAAAACCGTTATTAACCGAAAAGCATCAAAAAATGTCCTAAAACGCGCATGTCAAAATTTTCGTGCACAGGTGCCGTAGATGCGCACGAAAATCGGTCCGGAGCCGTTTCGTGCGCCGAACAGCCCGAAGTGTTTTCTAGACCCTAGAAACACCCCAAAACCGTTTTTAAGCGAAAGGCATCACGAAATGTCCTAAAACGCGCATCTCAACATTTTCGTGCACAGGTGACGTAGATACGCACGAAAATCGGTTCGGAGCCGTTTCGAGCGCCGAATAGCCTGAAGTGTTTTCCAGAACCTAGAAACTCCCCAAAACCGTTTTTAATCGAAAAGCATCACGAAATGTCCTAAAACGCGCATCTCAACATTTTCGTGCACAGGTGCCGTAGATGCGCACGAAAATCGGTCCGGAGCCGTTTCGAGCGCCGAACAGCCTGAAGAGTTTTCCAGACCCTAGAAACTCCCCAAAACCGTTATTAACCGAAAAGCATCAAGAAATGTCCTAAAACGCGCATCTCAACATTTTCGTGCACAGGTGCCGTAGATGCGCACGAAAATCGGTCCGGAGACGTTTCGAGCGCAGAACAGCCTGAACTGTTTTCCAGACCCTAGAAACTCCCCAAAACCATTATTAACCGAAAACCATCAAGAAATGTCCTAAAACGCGCATCTCAACATTTTCGTGCACATGTGCCGTAGATGCGCACGAAAATCGGTCCGGAGCCGTTTTGTGCGCCGAACAGCCTGAAGTGTTTTCCAGACCCTAGAAACTCTCCAAAACCGTTTTTAAGCGAAAGGCATCACGAAATGTCGTAAAACGCGCATCTCAACATTTTCATACACAGGTGCCGTAGATGCGCACGAAAATCAGTCCGGAGCCGTTTCGAGCGCCGAATGGCCTGAAGTGTTTTCCAGAACCTAGAAACTCCCCAAAACCGTTTTTAAGCGAAAAGCATCACGAAATGTCCTAAAACGCGCATCTCAACATTTTCGTGCACAGGTGCCGTAGATGCGCACGAAAATCGGTCCGGAGCCGTTTCGAGCGCCGAACAGCCTGAAGTGTTTTCGAGACCCTAAAAACTCCCCAAAACCGTTATTAACCGAAAAGCATCAAGAAATATCCTAAAACGCGCATCTCAACATTTTCATGCACAGGTGCCGTAGATGCGCACGAAAATCGGTCCGGAGCCGTTTCGAGCGCCGAAGAGCCTGAAGTGTTTTCCAGAGCCTAGAAACTCCCCAAAACCGTTTTTAATCGAAAAGCATCACGAAATGACCTAAAACGCGCATCTCAACATTTTCGTGCACAGGTGCCGTAGATGCGCACGAAAATCGGTCCGGAGCCGTTTCGAGCGCCGAACAGCCTGAAGAGTTTTCCAGACCCTAGAAACTCCCCAAAACCGTTATTAACCGAAAAGCATCAAGAAATGTCCTAAAACGCGCATCTTAACATTTTCGTGCACAGGTGCCGTAGATGCGCACGAAAATCGGTCCGGAGCCGTTTCGAGCGCAGAACAGCCTGAACTGTTTTCCAGACCCTAGAAACTCCCCAAAACCATTATTAACCGAAAACCATCAAGAAATGTCCTAAAACGCGCATCTCAATATTTTCGTGCACAGCTGCCGTAGATGCGCACGAAAATCGGTCCGGAGCCGTTTCGTTCGCCGAACAGCCTGAAGTGTTTTCCAAACCCTAGAAACTCCCCAAAACCGTTTTTAAGAGAAATGCATCAGGAAATGTCCTAAAACGCGCATCTCAACATTTTCGTGCACAGGTGCCGTAGATGCGCATGAAAATCGGTCCGGAGCCGTTTCGAGCGCCGAAGAGCCTGAAGTGTTTTCCAGAGCCTAGAAACTCCCCAAAACCGTTTTTAATCGAAAAGCATCACGAAATGTCCTAAAACGCGCATCTCAACATTTTCGTGCACAGGTGCCGTAGATGCGCACGAAAATCGGTTCGGAGCCGTTTCGAGCGCCGAACAGCCTGAAGTGTTTCCCAGACCCTAGAAACTCCCCAAAACCGGTTTTAATCGAAAAGCATCACGAAATGTCCTAGAACGCGCCTCTCAACATTTCGTGCACAGGTGCCGTAGATGCGCACGAAAATCGGTCCGGAACCGTTTCGAGCGCAGAACAGCCTGAAGTGTTTTCCAGACCCTAGAGACTCCCCAAAACCGTTATTAACCGAAAAGCATCAAAAAATGTCCTAAAACGCGCATCTCAAAATTTTCGTGCACAGGTGCCGTAGATGCGCACGAAAATCGGTCCGGAGCCGTTTCGTGCGCCGAACAGCCCAAAGTGTTTTCGAGACCCTAGAAACACCCCAAAACCGTTTTTAAGCGAAAGGCATCACGAAATGTCCTAAAACGCGCATCTCAACATTTTCGTGCACAGGTGACGTAGATACGCACGAAAATCGGTTCGGAGCCGTTTAGTGCGCCGAACAGCCTGAAGTGTTTTCCAGACCCTAGAAACTCCCCAAAACCGTTATTAACCGAAAAGCATCAAGAAATGTCCTAAAACGCGCATCTCAACATTTTCGTGCACAGGTGCCGTAGATGCGCACGAAAATCGGTCCGGAGCCGTTTTGAGCGCAGAACAGCCTGAAGTGTTTTCCAGACCCTAGAAACTCCCCAAAACCGTTATTAACCGAAAAGCATCAAGAAATGTCCTAAAACGCTCATCTCAACATTTTCCTGCACAGGTGCCGTAGATGCGCACGAAAATCGGTCCGGAGCCGTTTAGTGCGCCGAACAGCCTGAAGTGTTTTCCAGACCCTAGAAACTCCCCAAAACCGTTATTAACCGAAAAGCATCAAGAAATGTCCTAAAACGCTCATCTCAACATTTTCATGCACAGGTGCCGCAGATGCGCACGAAAATCGGTCCGGAGCCGTTTCGTTCGCCGAACAGCCTGAAGTGTTTTCCAGACCCTAGAAACTCCCTAAAACCGTTTTTAAGCGAAAGGCATCACGAAATGTCCTAAAACGCGCATCTCATCATTTTCGTGCACAGGTGCCGTAGATGCGCACGAAAATCGGTCTGGAGCCGTTTCGAGCGCAGAACAGCCTGAAGTGTTTTCCAGACCCTAGAAACTCCCCAAAACCGTTATTAACCGAAAAGCATCAAGAAATGTCCTAAAACGCGCATCTCAACATTTTCGTGCACAGGTGCCGTAGATGCGCACGAAAATCGGTCCGGAGCCGTTTTGAGCGCAGAACAGCCTGAAGTGTTTTCCAGACCCTAGAAACTCCCCAAAACCGTTATTAACCGAAAAGCATCAAGAAATGTCCTAAAACGCTCATCTCAACATTTTCCTGCACAGGTGCCGTAGATGCGCACGAAAATCGGTCCGGAGCCGTTTAGTGCGCCGAACAGCCTGAAGTGTTTTCCAGACCCTAGAAACTCCCCAAAACCGTTATTAACCGAAAAGCATCAAGAAATGTCCTAAAACGCGCATCTCAACATTTTCGTGCACAGGTGCCGTAGATGCGCACGAAAATCGGTCCGGAGCCGTTTCGTTCGCCGAACAGCTTGAAGTGTTTTCCAGACCCTAGAAACTCCCCAAAACCGTTTTTAAGCGAAAGGCATCACGAATTGTCCTAAAACGCGCATCTCAACATTTTCGTGCACTGGTCCCGTAGATGCGCACGAAAATCGGTCCGGAGCCGTTTCGAGCGGCGAACACCTTGAAGTGTTTTCCAGACCCTAGAAACTCCTCAAAACCGTTATTAACCGAAAAGCATCAAGAAATGTCCTAAAACGCGCATCTCAACATTTTCATGCACAGGTGCCGTAGATGCGCACGAAAATCGGTCCGGAGCCGTTTCGAGCGCCGAAGAGCCTGAAGTGTTTTCCAGAGCCTAGAAACTCCCCAAAACCGTTTTTAATCGAAAAGCATCACGAAATGTCCTAAAACGCGCATCTCAACATTTTCGTGCACAGGTGCCGTAGATGCGCACGAAAATCGGTTCGGAGCCGTTTCGAGCGCCGAACAGCCTGAAGTGTTTCCCAGACCCTAGAAACTCCCCAAAACCGTTTTTAATCGAAAAGCATCACGAAATGTCCTAGAACGCGCCTCTCAACATTTCGTGCACAGGTGCCGTAGATGCGCACGACAATCGGTCCGGAACCGTTTCGAGCGCAGAACAGCCTGAAGTGTTTTCCAGACCCTAGAGACTCCCCAAAACCGTTATTAACCGAAAAGCATCAAAAAATGTCCTAAAACGCGCATCTCAAAATTTTCGTGCACAGGTGCCGTAAATGCGCACGAAAATCGGTCCGGAGCCGTTTCTTGCGCCGAACAGCCTGAAGTGTTTTCTAGACCCTAGAAACTCCCCAAAACCGTTTTTAAGCGAAAGGCATCACGAAATGTCCTAAAACGCGCATCTCAACAATTTCGTGCACAGGTGACGTAGATACGCACGAAAATCGGTCCGGAGCCGTTTCGAGCGCCGAATAGCCTGAAGTGTTTTCCAGAACCTAGAAACTCCCCAAAACCGTTTTTAATCGAAAAGCATCACGAAATGTCCTAAAACGCGCATCTCAACATTTTCGTGCACAGGTGCCGTAAATGCGCACGAAAATCGGTCCGGAGCCGTTTCGTTCGCCGAACAGCTTGAAGTGTTTTCCAGACCCTAGAAACTCCCCAAAACCGTTTTTAAGCGAAAGGCATCACGAAATGTCCTAAAACGCGCATCTCAACATTTTCGTGCACTGGTCCCGTAGATGCGTACGAAAATCGGTCCGGAGCCGTTTCGAGCGGCGAACAGCTTGAAGTGTTTTCCAGACCCTAGAAACTCCTCAAAACCGTTATTAACCGAAAAGCATCAAGAAATGTCCTAAAACGCGCATCTCAACATTTTCATGCACAGGTGCTGTAGATGCGCACGAAAATCGGTCCGGAGCCGTTTCGAGCGCCGAACAGTTTGAAGTGTTTTCCAGACCCTAGAAACTCCCCAAAACCGTTTTTAAGCGAAAGGCATCACGAAATGTCCTAAAACGCGCATCTCAACATTTTCGTGCACTGGTCCCGTAGATGCGCACGAAAATCGGTCCGGAGCCGTTTCGAGCGGCGAACAGCTTGAAGTGTTTTCCAGACCCTAGAAACTCCTCAAAACCGTTATTAACCGAAAAGCATCAAGAAATGTCCTAAAACGCGCATCTCAACATTTTCATGCACAGGTGCCGTAGATGCGCACGAAAATCGGTCCGGAGCCTTTTCGAGCGCCGAAGAGCCTGAAGTGTTTTCCAGAGCCTAGAAACTCCCCAAAACCGTTTTTAATCGAAACGCATCACGAAATGTCCTAAAACGCGCATCTCAACATTTTCGTGCACAGGTGCCGTAGATGCGCACGAAAATCGGTCTGGAGCCGTTTCGAGCGCAGAACAGCCTGAAGTGTTTTCCAGACCCTAGAAACTCCCCAAAACCGTTATTAACCGAAAAGCATCAAGAAATGTCCTAAAACGCGCATCTCAACATTTTCGTGCACAGGTGCCGTAGATGCGCACGAAAATCGGTCCGGAGCCGTTTTGAGCGCAGAACAGCCTGAAGTGTTTTCCAGACCCTAGAAACTCCCCAAAACCGTTACTAACCGAAAAGCATCAAGAAATGTCCTAAAACGCGCATCTCAACATTTTCGTGCACAGGTGCCGTAGATGCGCACGAAAATCGGTCCGGAGCCGTTTCGTTCGCCGAACAGCTTGAAGAGTTTTCCAGACCCTAGAAACTCCCCAAAACCGTTTTTAAGCAAAAGGCATCACGAAATGTCCTAAAACGAGCATCTCAACATTTTCGTGCACTGGTCCCGTAGATGCGCACGAAAATCGGTCCGGAGCCGTTTCGAGCGGCGAACAGCTTGAAGTGTTTTCCAGACCCTAGAAACTCCTCAAAACCGTTATTAACCGAAAAGCATCAAGAAATGTCCTAAAACGCGCATCTCAACATTTTCATGCACAGGTGTCGTAGATGCGCATGAAAATCGGTCCGGAGCCGTTTCGAGCGCCGAAGAGCCTGAAGTGTTTTCCAGAGCCTAGAAACTCCCCAAAACCGTTTTTAATCGAAAAGCATCACGAAATGTCCTAAAACGCGCATCTCAACATTTTCGTGCACAGGTGCCGTAGATGCGCACGAAAATCGGTTCGGAGCCGTTTCGAGCGCCGAACAGCCTGAAGTGTTTCCCAGACCCTAGAAACTCCCCAAAACCGTTTTTAATCGAAAAGCATCACGAAATGTCCTAGAACGCGCCTCTCAACATTTCGTGCACAGGTGCCGTAGATGCGCACGAAAATCCGTCCGGAACCGTTTCGAGCGCAGAACAGCCTGAAGTGTTTTCCAGACCCTAGAGACTCCCCAAAACCGTTATTAACCGAAAAGCATCAAAAAATGTCCTAAAACGCGCATCTCAAAATTTTCGTGCACAGGTGCCGTAGATGCGCACGAAAATCGGTCCGGAGCCGTTTCGTGCGCCGAACAGCCCGAAGTGTTTTCTAGACCCTAGAAAATCCCCAAAACCGTTATTAACCGAAAAGCATCAAGAAATGTCCTAAAACGCGCATCTCAACATTTTCGTGCATAGGTGCCGTAGATGCGCACGAAAATCGGTCCGGAGCCATTTCGAGCGCAGAACAGCCTGAACTGTTTTCCAGACCTTAGAAACTCCCCAAAACCATTATTAACCGAAAACCATCAAGAAATGTCATAAAACGCGCATCTCAACATTTTCGTGCACAGGTGCCGTAGATGCGCACGAAAATCGGTCCGGAGCCGTTTTGAGCGTAGAACAGCCTGAAGTGTTTTCCAGACCCTAGAAACTCCCCAAAACCGTTATTAACCGAAAAGCATCAAGAAATGTCCTAAAACGCTCATCTCAACATTTTCATGCACAGGTGCCGTAGATGCGCACGAAAATCGATCCGGAGCCGTTTAGTGCGCCGAACAGCCTGAAGCGTTTTCCAGACCCTAGAAACTCCCCAAAACCGTTATTAACCGAAAAGCATCAAGAAATGTCCTAAAACGCGCATCTCAACATTTTCGTGCACAGGTGCCGTAGATGCGCACGAAAATCGGTCCGGAGCCGTTTCGAGCGCAGAACAGCCTGAACTGTTTTCCAGACCCTAGAAACTCCCCAAAACCATTATTAACCGAAAACCATCAAGAAATGTCCTAAAACGCGCATCTCAACATTTTCGTGCACAGGTGCCGTAGATGCGCACGAAAATCGGTCCGGAGCCGTTTTGAGCGCAGAACAGCCTGAAGTGTTTTCCAGACCCTAGAAACTCCCCAAAACCGTTATTAACCGAAAAGCATCAAGAAATGTCCTAAAACGCTCATCTCAACATTTTCATGCACAGGTGCCGTAGATGCGCACGAAAATCGATCCGGAGCCGTTTAGTGCGCCGAACAGCCTGAAGTGTTTTCCAGACCCTAGAAACTCCCCAAAACCGTTATTAACCGAAAAGCATCAAGAAATGTCCTAAAACGCGCATCTCAACATTTTCGTGCACAGGTGCCGTAGATGCGCACGAAAATCGGTCCGGGGCCGTTTTGAGCGCAGAACAGCCTGAAGTGTTTTCCAGACCCTAGAAACTCCCCAAAACCGTTATTAACCGAAAAGCATCAAGAAATGTCCTAAAACGCTCATCTCAACATTTTCCTGCACAGGAGCCGTAGATGCGCACGAAAATCGGTCCGGAGCCGTTTAGTGCGCCGAACAGCCTGAAGTGTTTCCCAGACCCTAGAAACTCCCCAAAACCGTTTTTAATCGAAAAGCATCACGAAATGTCCTAGAACGGGCCTCTCAACATTTCGTGCACAGGTGCCGTAGATGCGCACGAAAATCGGTCCGGAACCGTTTCGAGCGCAGAACAGCCTGAAGTGTTTTCCAGACCCTAGAGACTCCCCAAAACCGTTATTAACCGAAAAGCATCAAAAAATGTCCTAAAACGCGCATCTCAAAATTTTCGTGCACAGGTGCAGTAGATGCGCACGAACAGCCTGAAGTGTTTTCTAGACCCTAGAAACTCCCCAAAACCGTTTTTAAGCGAAAGGCATCACGAAATGTCCTAAAACGCGCATCTCAACATTTTTGTGCACAGGTGACGCAGATACGCACGAAAATCGGTCCGGAGCCGTTTCGAGCGCCGAATAGCCTGAAGTGTTTTCCAGAACCTAGAAACTCCCCAAAACCGTTTTTAATCGAAAAGCATCACGAAATGTCCTAAAACGCGCATCTCAACATTTTCGTGCACAGGTGCCGTAGATGCGCACGAAAATCGGTCTGGAGCCGTTTCGAGCGCCGAACAGCCTGAAGAGTTTTCCAGACCCTAGAAACTCCCCAAAACCGTTATTAACCGAAAAGCATCAAGAAATGTCCTAAGACGCGCATCTCAACATTTTCGTGCACAGGTGCCGTAGATGCGCACGAAAATCGGTCCGGAGCCGTTTCGAGCGCAGAACAGCCTGAACTGTTTTCCAGACCCTAGAAACTCCCCAAAACCATTATTAACCGAAAACCATCTAGAAATGTCCTAAAACGCGCATCTCAACATTTTCGTGCACAGGTGCCGTAGATGCGCACGAAAATCGGTCCGGAGCCGTTTTGAGCGCAGAACAGCCTGAAGTGTTTTCCAGACCATAGAAACTCCCCAAAACCGTTATTAACCGAAAAGCATCAAGAAATGTCCTAAAACGCTCATCTCAACATTTTCATGCACAGGTGCCGTAGATGCGCACGAAAATCGGTCCGGAGCCGTTTAGTGCGCCGAACAGCCTGAAGTGTTTTCCAGACCCTAGAAACTCCCCAAAACCGTTATTAACCGAAAAGCATCAAGAAATGTCCTAAAACGCGCATCTCAACATTTTCGTGCACAGGTGCCGCAGATGCGCACGAAAATCGGTCCGGAGCCGTTTCGTTCGCCGAACAGCCTGAAGTGTTTTCCAGACCCTAGAAACTCCCCAAAACCGTTTTTAAGCGAAAGGCATCACGAAATGTCCTAAAACGCGCATCTCATCATTTTCGTGCACAGGTGCCGTAGATGCGCACGAAAATCGGTCTGGAGCCGTTTCGAGCGCAGAACAGCCTGAAGTGTTTTCCAGACCCAAGAAACTCCCCAAAACCGTTATTAACCGAAAAGCATCAAGAAATGTCCTAAAACGCGCATCTCAACATTTTCGTGCACAGGTACCGTAGATGCGCACGAAAATCGGTCCGGAGCCGTTTTGAGCGCAGAACAGCCTGAAGTGTTTTCCAGACCATAGAAACTCCCCAAAACCGTTATTAACCGAAAAGCATCAAGAAATGTCCTAAAACGCTCATCTCAACATTTTCCTGCACAGGTGCCGTAGATGCGCACGAAAATCGGTCCGGAGCCGTTTAGTGCGCCGAACAGCCTGAAGTGTTTTCCAGACCCTAGAAACTCCCCAAAACCGTTATTAACCGAAAAGCATCAAGAAATGTCCTAAAACGCGCATCTCAACATTTTCGTGCACAGGTGCCGTAGATGCGCACGAAAATCGGTCCGGAGCCGTTTCGTTCGCCGAACAGCTTGAAGTGTTTTCCAGACCCTAGAAACTCCCCAAAACCGTTTTTAAGCGAAAGGCATCACGAAATGTCCTAAAACGCGCATCTCAACATTTTCGTGCACTGGTCCCGTAGATGCGCACGAAAATCGGTCCGGAGCCGTTTCGAGCGGCGAACAGCTTGAAGTGTTTTCCAGACCCTAGAAACTCTTCAAAACCGTTATTAACCGAAAAGCATCAAGAAATGTCCTAAAACGCGCATCTCAACATTTTCATGCACAGGTGCCGTAGATGCGCACGAAAATCGGTCCGGAGCCGTTTCGAGCGCCGAAGAGCCTGAAGTGTTTTCCAGAGCCTAGAAACTCCCCAAAACCGTTTTTAATCGAAAAGCATCACGAAATGTCCTAAAACGTGCATCTCAACATTTTCGTGCACAGGTGCCGTAGATGCGCACGAAAATCGGTGCGGAGCCGTTTCGAGCGCCGAACAGCCTGAAGTGTTTCTCAGACCCTAGAAACTCCCCAAAACCGTTTTTAATCGAAAAGCTTCACGAAAAGTCCTAAAACGCGCATCTCAACATTTTCGTGCACAGGTGCCGTAGATGCGCACGAAAATCGGTCCGGAGCCGTTTCGAGCGCAGAACAGCCTGAAGTGTTTTCCAGACCCTAGAAACTCCCCAAAACCGTTATTAACCGAAAAGCATCAAGAAATGTCCTAAAACGCGCATCTCAACATTTTCGTGCACAGGTGCCGTAGATGCGCACGAAAATCGGTCCGGAGCCGTTTCGAGCGCAGAACAGCCTGAAGTGTTTTCCAGACCCTAGAAACTCCCCAAAACCATTATTAACCGAAAACCATCAAGAAATGTCCTAAAACGCGCATCTCAACATTTTCGTGCACAGGTGCCGTTGATGCGCACGAAAATCGGTCCGGAGCCGTTTCGTTCGCCGAACAGCCTGAAGTGTTTTCCAGACCCTAGAGACTCACCAAAACCGTTATTAACCGAAAAGCATCAAAAAATGTCCTAAAACGCGCATCTCAAAATTTTCGTGCACAGGTGCCGTAGATGCGCACGAAAATCGGTCCGGAGCCGTTTCGTGCGCCGAACAGCCTGAAGTGTTTTCTAGACCCTAGAAACTCCCCAAAACCGTTTTTAAGCGAAAGGCATCACGAAATGTCCTAAAACGCGCATCTCAACATTTTCGTGCACAGGTGACGTAGATACGCACGAAAATCGGTCCGGAGCCGTTTCGAGCGCCGAATAGCCTGAACTGTTTTCCAGAACCTAGAAACTCCCCAAAACCGTTTTTAATCGAAAAGCATCACGAAATGTCCTAAAACGCGCATCTCAACATTTTCGTGCACAGGTGCCGTAGATGCGCACGAAAATCGGTCCGGAGCCGTTTCGAGCGCCGAACAGCCTGAAGTGTTTTCCAGACCCTAGAAACTCCCCAAAACCATTATTAACCGAAAACCATCAAGAAATGTCCTAAAACGCGCATCTCAACATTTTCGTGCACAGGTGCCGTAGATGCGCATGAAAATCGGTCCGGAGCCGTTTTGAGCGCAGAACAGCCAGAAGTGTTTTCCAGACCCTAGAAACTCCCCAAAACCGTTATTAACCGAAAAGCATCAAGAAATGTCCTAAAACGCTCATCTCAACATTTTCATGCACAGGTGCCGTAGATGTGCACGAAAATCGGTCCGGAGCCGTTTAGTGCGCCGAACAGCCTGAAGTGTTTTCCAGACCCTAGAAACTCCCCAAAACCGTTATTAACCGAAAAGCATCAAGAAATGTCCTAAAACGCGCATCTCAACATTTTCGTGCACAGGTGCCATAGATGCGTACGAAAATCGGTCCGGAGCCGTTTTGAGCGCAGAACAGCCTGAAGTGTTTTCCAGACCCTAGAAACTCCCCAAAACCGTTATTAACCGAAAAGCATCAAGAAATGTCCTAAAACGCTCATCTCAACATTTTCCTGCACAGGTGCCGTAGATGCGCACGAAAATCGGTCCGGAGCCGTTTAGTGCGCCGAACAGCCTGAAGTGTTTTCCAGACCCTAGAAACTCCCCAAAACCGTTATTAACCGAAAAGCATCAAGAAATGTCCTAAAACGCGCATCTCAACATTTTCGTGCACAGGTGCCGTAGATGCGCACGAAAATCGGTCCGGAGCCGTTTCGTTCGCCGAACAGCTTGAAGTGTTTTCCAGACCCTAGAAACTCCCCAAAACCGTTTTTAAGCGAAAGGCATCACGAATTGTCCTAAAACGCGCATCTCAACATTTTCGTGCACTGGTCCCGTAGATGCGCACGAAAATCGGTCCGGAGCCGTTTCGAGCGGCGAACAGCTTGAAGTGTTTTCCAGACCCTAGAAACTCCTCAAAACCGTTATTAACCGAAAAGCATCAAGAAATGTCCTAAAACGCGCATCTCAACATTTTCATGCACAGGTGCCGTAGATGCGCACGAAAATCGGTCCGGAGCCGTTTCGAGCGCCGAAGAGCCTGAAGTGTTTTCCAGACCCTAGAAACTCCCCAAAACCGTTTTTAATCGAAAAGCTTCACGAAAAGTCCTAAAACGCGCATCTCAACATTTTCGTGCACAGGTGCCGTAGATGCGCACGAAAATCGGTCCGGAGCCGTTTCGAGCGCAGAACAGCCTGAAGTGTTTTCCAGACCCTAGAAACTCCCCAAAACCGTTATTAACCGAAAAGCATCAAGAAATGTCCTAAAACGCGCATCTCAACATTTTCGTGCACAGGTGCCGTAGATGCGCACGAAAATCGGTCCGGAGCCGTTTCGTTCGCCGAACAGCTTGAAGTGTTTTCCAGACCCTAGAAACTCCCCAAAACCGTTTTTAAGCGAAAGGCATCACGAAATGTCCTAAAACGCGCATCTCAACATTTTCGTGCACTGGTCCCGTAGATGCGTACGAAAATCGGTCCGGAGCCGTTTCGAGCGGTGAACAGCTTGAAGTGTTTTCCAGACCCTAGAAACTCCTCAAAACCGTTATTAACCGAAAAGCATCAAGAAATGTCCTAAAACGCGCATCTCAACATTTTCATGCACAGGTGCCGTAGATGCGCACGAAAATCGGTCCGGAGCCGTTTCGAGCGCCGAACAGCTTGAAGTGTTTTCCAGACCCTAGAAACTCCCCAAAACTGTTTTTAAGCGAAAGGCATCACGAAATGTCCTAAAACGCGCATCTCAACATTTTCGTGCACTGGTCCCGTAGATGCGCACGAAAATCGGTCCGGAGCCGTTTCGAACGGCGAACAGCTTGAAGTGTTTTCCAGACCCTAGAAACTCCTCAAAACCGTTATTAACCGAAAAGCATCAAGAAATGTCCTAAAACGCGCATCTCAACATTTTCATGCACAGGTGCCGTAGATGCGCACGAAAATCGGTCCGGAGCCTTTTCGAGCGCCGAAGAGCCTGAAGTGTTTTCCAGAGCCTAGAAACTCCCCAAAACCGTTTTTAATCGAAAAGCATCACGAAATGTCCTAAAACGCGCATCTCAACATTTTCGTGCACAGGTGCCGTAGATGCGCACGAAAATCGGTCTGGAGCCGTTTCGAGCGCAGAACAGCCTGAAGTGTTATCCAGACCCTAGAAACTCCCCAAAACCGTTATTAACCGAAAAGCATCAAGAAATGTCCTAAAACGCGCATCTCAACATTTTCGTGCACAGGTGCCGTAGATGCGCACGAAAATCGGTCCGGAGCCGTTTTGAGCGCAGAACAGCCTGAAGTGTTTTCCAGACCCTAGAAACTCCCCAAAACCGTTATTAACCGAAAAGCATCAAGAAATGTCCTAAAACGCGCATCTCAACATTTTCGTGCACAGGTGCCGCAGATGCGCACGAAAATCGGTCCGGAGCCGTTTCGTTCGCCGAACAGCTTGAAGTGTTTTCCAGACCCTAGAAACTCCCCAAAACCGTTTTTAAGCGAAAGGCATCACGAAATGTCCTAAAACGCGCATCTCAACATTTTCGTGCACTGGTCTCGTAGATGCGCACGAAAATCGGTCCGGAGCCGTTTCGAGCGGCGAACAGCTTGAAGTGTTTTCCAGACCCTAGAAACTCCTCAAAACCGTTATTAACCGAAAAGCATCAAGAAATGTCCTAAAACGCGCATCTCAACATTTTCATGCACAGGTGCCGTAGATGCGCACGAAAATCGGTCCGGAGCCGTTTCGAGCGCCGAAGAGCCTGAAGTGTTTTCCAGAGCCTAGAAACTCCCCAAAACCGTTTTTAATCGAAAAGCATCACGAAATGTCCTAAAACGCGCATCTCAACATTTTCGTGCACAGATGCCGTAGATGCGCACGAAAATCGGTTCGGAGCCGTTTCGAGCGCCGAACAGCCTGAAGTGTTTCCCAGACCCTAGAAACTCCCCAAAACCGTTTTTAATCGAAAAGCATCACGAAATGTCCTAGAACGCGCCTCTCAACATTTCGTGCACAGGTGCCGTTGATGCGCACGAAAATCGGTCCGGAACCGTTTCGAGCGCAGAACAGCCTGAAGTGTTTTCCAGACCCTAGAGACTCCCCAAAACCGTTATTAACCGAAAAGCATCAAAAAATGTCCTAAAACGCGCATCTCAAAATTTTCGTGCACAGGTGCCGTAGATGCGCACGAAAATCGGTCTGGAGCCGTTTCGTGCGCCGAACAGCCCGAAGTGTTTTCTAGACCCTAGAAACTCCCCAAAACCGTTTTTAAGCGAAAGGCATCACGAAATGTCCTAAAACGCGCATCTCAACATTTTCGTGCACAGGTACCGTAGATGCGCACGAAAATCGGTCCGGAGCCGTTTCGAGCGCAGAACAGCCTGAACTGTTTTCCAGACCCTAGAAACTCCCCAAAACCATTATTAACCGAAAACCATCAAGAAATGTCCTAAAACGCGCATCTCAACATTTTCGTACACAGGTGCCGTAGATGCGCACGAAAATCGGTCCGCAGCCGTTTTGAGCGCAGAACAGCCTGAAGTGTTTTCCAGACCCTAGAAACTCCCCAAAACCGTTATTAACCGAAAAGCATCAAGAAATGTCCTAAAACGCTCATCTCAACATTTTCATGCACAGGTGCCGTAGATGCGCACGAAAATCGATCCGGAGCCGTTTAGTGCGCCGAACAGCCTGAAGTGTTTTCCAGACCTTAGAAACTCCCCAAAACCGTTATTAACCGAAAAGCATCAAGAAATGTCCTAAAAAGCGCATCTCAACATTTTCGTGCACAGGTGCCGTAGATGCGCACGAAAATCGGTCCGGAGCCGTTTCGAGCGCAGAACAGCCTGAACTGTTTTCCAGACCTTAGAAACTCCCCAAAACCATTATTAACCGAAAACCATCAAGAAATGTCCTAAAACGCGCATCTCAACATTTTCGTGCACAGGTGCCGTAGATGCGCACGAAAATCGGTCCGGAGCCGTTTTGAGCGCAGAACAGCCTGAAGTGTTTTCCAGACCCTAGAAACTCCCCAAAACCGTTATTAACCGAAAAGCATCAAGAAATGTCCTAAAACGCTCATCTCAACATTTTCATGCACAGGTGCCGTAGATGCGCACGAAAATCGATCCGGAGCCGTTTAGTGCGCCGAACAGCCTGAAGTGTTTTCCAGACCCTAGAAACTCCCCAAAACCGTTATTAACCGAAAAGCATCAAGAAATGTCCTAAAACGCGCATCTCAACATTTTCGTGCACAGGTGCCGTAGATGCGCACGAAAATCGGTCCGGAGCCGTTTCGAGCGCAGAACAGCCTGAACTGTTTTCCAGACCCTAGAAACTCCCCAAAACCATTATTAACCGAAAACCATCAAGAAATGTCCTAAAACGCGCATCTCAACATTTTCGTGCACAGGTGCCGTAGATGCGCACGAAAATCGGTCCGGAGCCGTTTTGAGCGCAGAACAGCCTGAAGTGTTTTCCAGACCCTAGAAACTCCCCAAAACCGTTATTAACCGATAAGCATCAAGAAATGTCCTAAAACGCTCATCTCTACATTTTCATGCACAGGTGCCGTAGATGCGCACGAAAATCGATCCGGAGCCGTTTAGTGCGCCGAACAGCCTGAAGTGTTTTCCAGACCCTAGAAACTCCCCAAAACCGTTATTAACCGAAAAGCATCAAGAAATGTCCTAAAACGCGCATCTCAACATTTTCGTGCACAGGTGCCGTAGATGCGCACGAAAATCGGTCCGGAGCCGTTTTGAGCGCAGAACAGCCTGAAGTGTTTTCCAGACCCTAGAAACTCCCCAAAACCGTTATTAACCGAAAAGCATCAAGAAATGTCCTAAAACGCTCATCTCAACATTTTCCTGCACAGGTGCCGTAGATGCGCACGAAAATCGGTCCGGAGCCGTTTAGTGCGCCGAACAGCCTGAAGTGTTTCCCAGACCCTAGAAACTCCCCAAAACCGTTTTTAATCGAAAAGCATCACGAAATGTCCTAGAACGCGCCTCTCAACATTTCGTGCACAGGTGCCGTAGATGCGCACGAAAATCGGTCCGGAACCGTTTCGAGCGCAGAACAGCCTGAAGTGTTTTCCAGACCCTAGAGACTCCCCAAAACCGTTATTAACCGAAAAGCATCAAAAAATGTCCTAAAACGCGCATCTCAAAATTTTCGTGCACAGGTGCAGTAGATGCGCACGAAAATCGGTCCGGAGCCGTTTCGTGCGCCGAACAGCCTGAAGTGTTTTCTAGACCCTAGAAACTCCCCAAAACCGTTTTTAAGCGAAAGGCATCACGAAATGTCCTAAAACGCGCATCTCAACATTTTCGTGCACAGGTGACGCAGATACGCACGAAAATCGGTCCGGAGCCGTTTCGAGCGCCGAATAGCCTGAAGTGTTTTCCAGAACCTAGAAACTCCCCAAAACCGTTTTTAATCGAAAAGCATCACGAAATGTCCTAAAACGCGCATCTCAACATTTTCGTGCACAGGTGCCGTAGATGCGCACGAAAATCGGTCCGGAGCCGTTTAGTGCGCCGAACAGCCTGAAGTGTTTTCCAGACCCTAAAAACTCCCCAAAACCGTTATTAACCGAAAAGCATCAAGAAATGTCCTAAAACGCGCATCTCAACATTTTCGTGCACAGGTGCCGTAGATGCGCACGAAAATCGGTCCGGATCCGTTTCGAGCGCAGAACAGCCTGAACTGTTTTCCAGACCCTAGAAACTCCCCAAAACCATTATTAACCGAAAACCATCTAGAAATGTCCTAAAACGCGCATCTCAACAATTTCGTGCACAGGTGCCGTAGATGCGCACGAAAATCGGTCCGGAGCCGTTTTGAGCGCAGAACAGCCTGAAGTGTTTTCCAGACCATAGAAACTCCCCAAAACCGTTATTAACCGAAAAGCATCAAGAAATGTCCTAAAACGCTCATCTCAACATTTTCATGCACAGGTGCCGTAGATGCGCACGAAAATCGGTCCGGAGCCGTTTAGTGCGCCGAACAGCTTGAACTGTTTTCCAGACCCTAGAAACTCCCCAAAACCGTTATTAACCGAAAAGCATCAAGAAATGTCCTAAAACGCGCATCTCAACATTTTCGTGCACAGGTGCCGGAGATGCGCACGAAAATCAGTTCTGAGCCGTTTCGAGCGTCGAACAGCCTGAAGTGTTTCCCAGACCCTAGAAACTCCCCAAAACCGTTTTTAATCGAAAAGCATCACGAAATGTCCTAGAACGCGCCTCTCAACATTTCGTGCACAGGTGCCGTAGATGCGCACGAAAATCGGTCCGGAACCGTTTCGAGCGCAGAACAGCCTGAAGTGTTTCCCAGACCCTAGAGACTCACCAAAACCGTTATTAACCGAAAAGCATCAAAAAATGTCCTAAAACGCGCATCTCAAAATTTTCGTGCACAGGTGCCGTAGATGCGCACGAAAATCGGTCCGGAGCCGTTTCGTGCGCCGAACAGCCTGAAGTGTTTTCTAGACCCTAGAAACTCCCCAAAACCGTTTTTAAGCGAAAGGCATCACGAAATGTCCTAAAACGCGCATCTCAACATTTTCGTGCACAGGTGCCGTAGATGCGCACGAAAATCGGTCCGGAGCCGTTTCGAGCGCCGAAGAGCCTGAAGAGTTTTCCAGACCCTAGAAACTCCCAAAAACCGTTATTAACCGAAAAGCATCAAGAAATGTCCTAAAACGCGCATCTCAACATTTTCGTGCACAGGTGCCGTAGATGCGCACGAAAATCGGTCCGGAGCCGTTTCGAGCGCAGAACAGCCTGAAGTGTTTTCCAGACCCTAGAAACTCCCCAAAACCGTTATTAACCGAAAAGCATCAAGAAATGTCCTAAAACGCTCATCTCAACATTTTCATGCACAGGTGCCGTAGATGTGCACGAAAATCGGTCCGGAGCCGTTTAGTGCGCCGAACAGCCTGAAGTGTTTTCCAGACCCTAGAAACTCCCCAAAACCGTTATTAACCGAAAAGCATCAAGAAATGTCCTAAAACGCGCATCTCAACATTTTCGTGCACAGGTGCCGTAGATGCGCACGAAAATCGGTCCGGAGCCGTTTCGTTCGCCGAACAGCCTGAAGTGTTTTCCAGACCCTAGAAACTCCCCAAAACCGTTTTTAAGCGAAAGGCATCACGAAATGTCCTAAAACGCGCATCTCAACAATTTCGTGCACAGGTGCCGTAGATGCGCACGAAAATCGGTCTGGAGCCGTTTCGAGCGCAGAACAGCCTGAAGTGTTTTCCAGACCCTAGAAACTCCCCAAAACCGTTATTTACCGAAAAGCATCAAGAAATGTCTTAAAACGCGCATCACAACATTTTCGTGCACAGGTGCCGTAGATGCGCACGAAAATCGGTCCGGAGCCGTTTAGTACGCCGAACAGCCTGAAGTGTTTTCCAGACCCTAGAAACTCCCCAAAACCGTTTTTAACCGAAAAGCATCAAGAAATGTCCTAAAACGCGCATCTCTACATTTTCGTGCACAGGTGCCGTAGATGCGCACGAAAATCGGTCCGGAGCCGTTTCGTTCGCCGAACAGCTTGAAGTGTTTTCCATACCCTAGAAACTCCCCAAAACCGTTTTTAAGCGAAAGGCATCACGAAATGTCCTAAAACGCGCATCTCAACATTTTCGTGCACTGGTCCCGTAGATGCGTACGAAAATCGGTCCGGAGCCGTTTCGAGCGGCGAACAGCTTGAAGTGTTTTCCAGACCCTAGAAACTCCTCAAAACCGTTATTAACCGAAAAGCATCAAGAAGTGTCCTAAAACGCGCATCTCAACATTTTCATGCACAGGTGCCGTAGATGCGCACGAAAATCGGTCCGGATCCGTTTCGAGCGCAGAACAGCCTGAACTGTTTTCCAGACCCTAGAAACTCCCCAAAACCATTATTAACCGAAAAGCATCAAGAAATGTCCTAAAACGCGCATCTCAACATTTTCGTGCACAGGTGCCGTAGATGCGCACGAAAATCGGTCCGGATCCGTTTCGAGCGCCGAATAGCCTGAAGTGTTTTCCAGAACCTAGAAACTCCCCAAAACCGTTTTTAATCGAAAAGCATCACGAAATGTCCTAAAACGCGCATCTCAACATTTTCGTGCACAGGTGCCGTAGATGCGCACGAAAATCGGTCCGGAGCCGTTTAGTGCGCCGAACAGCCTGAAGTGTTTTCCAGACCCTAGAAACTCCCCAAAACCGTTATTAACCGAAAAGCATCAAGAAATGTCCTAAAACGCGCATCTCAACATTTTCGTGCACAGGTGACGCAGATACGCACGAAAATCGGTCCGGAGCCGTTTCGAGCGCCGAATAGCCTGAAGTGTTTTCCAGAACCTAGAAACTCCCCAAAACCGTTTTTAATCGAAAAGCATCACGAAATGTCCTAAAACGCGCATCTCAACATTTTCGTGCACAGGTGCCGTAGATGCGCACGAAAATCGGTCCGGAGCCGTTTTGAGCGCAGAACAGCCTGAAGTGTTTTCCAGACCCTAGAAACTCCCCAAAACCGTTATTAACCGAAAAGCATCAAGAAATGTCCTAAAACGCGCATCTCAACATTTTCGTGCACAGGTGCCGTAGATGCGCACGAAAATCGGTCCGGAGCCGTTTCGTTCGCCGAACAGCTTAAAGTGTTTTCCAGACCCTAGAAACTCCCCAAAACCGTTTTTAAGCGAAAGGCATCACGAAATGTCCTAAAACGCGCATCTCAACATTTTCGTGCACAGGTGCCGCAGATGCGCACGAAAATCGGTCCGGAGCCGTTTCGTTCGCCGAACAGCCTGAAGTGTTTTCCAGACCCTAGAAACTCCCCAAAACCGTTTTTAAGCGAAAGGCATCACGAAATGTCCTAAAACGCGCATCTCAACATTTTCGTGCACTGGACCCGTAGATGCGCACGAAAATCGGTCCGGAGCCGTTTCGAGCGGCGAACAGCTTGAAGTGTTTTCCAGACCCTAGAAACTCTTCAAAACCGTTATTAACCGAAAAGCATCAAGAAATGTCCTAAAACGCGCATCTCAACATTTTCGTGCACAGGTGCCGTAGATGCGCACGAAAATCGGTCCGGATCCGTTTCGAGCGCCGAATAGCCTGAAGTGTTTTCCAGAACCTAGAAACTCCCCAAAACCGTTTTTAATCGAAAAGCATCACGAAATGTGCTAAAACGCGCATCTCAACATTTTCGTGCACAGGTGCCGTAGATGCGCACGAAAATCGGTACGGAGCCGTTTAGTGCGCCGAACAGCCTGAAGTGTTTTCCAGACCCTAGAAACTCCCCAAAACCGTTATTAACCGAAAAGCATCAAGAAATGTCCTAAAACGCGCATCTCAACATTTTCGTGCACAGGTGCCGTAGATGCGCACGAAAATCGGTCCGGATCCGTTTCGAGCGCAGAACAGCCTGAACTGTTTTCCAGACCCTAGAAACTCCCCAAAACCATTATTAACCGAAAACCATCTAGAAATGTCCTAAAACGCGCATCTCAACATTTTCGTGCACAGGTGCCGTAGATGCGCACGAAAATCGGTCCGGAGCTGTTTTGAGCGCAGAACAGCCTGAAGTGTTTTCCAGACCATAGAAACTCCCCAAAACAGTTATTAACCGAAAAGCATCAAGAAATGTCCTAAAACGCTCATCTCAACATTTTCATGCACAGGTGCCGTAGATGCGCACGAAAATCGGTCCGGAGCCGTTTAGTGCGCCGAACAGCTTGAAGTGTTTTCCAGACCCTAGAAACTCCCCAAAACCGTTATTAACCGAAAAGCATCAAGAAATGTCCTAAAACGCGCATCTCAACATTTTCGTGCACAGGTGCCGCAGATGCGCACGAAAATCGGTCCGGAGCCGTTTCGTTCGCCGAACAGCCTGAAGTGTTTTCCAGACCCTAGAAACTCCCCAAAACCGTTTTTAAGCGAAAGGCATCACGAAATGTCCTAAAACGCGCATCTCAACATTTTCGTGCACTGGACCCGTAGATGCGCACGAAAATCGGTCCGGAGCCGTTTCGAGCGGCGAACAGCTTGAAGTGTTTTCCAGACCCTAGAAACTCTTCAAAACCGTTATTAACCGAAAAGCATCAAGAAATGTCCTAAAACGCGCATCTCAACATTTTCATGCACAGGTGCCGTAGATGCGCACGAAAATCGGTCCGGAGCCGTTTCGAGCGCCGAAGAGCCTGAATTGTTTTCCAGAACCTAGAAACTCCCCAAAACCGTTTTTAATCGAAAAGCATCACGAAATGTCCTAAAACGCGCATCTCAACATTTTCGTGCACAGGTGCCGTAGATGCGCACGAAAATCGGTGCGGAGCCGTTTCGAGCGCCGAACAGCCTGAAGTGTTTCTCAGACCCTAGAAACTCCCCAAAACCGTTTTTAATCGAAAAGCTTCACGAAAAGTCCTAAAACGCGCATCTCAACATTTTCGTGCACAGGTGCCGTAGATGCGCACGAAAATCGGTCTGGAGCCGTTTCGAGCGCAGAACAGCCTGAAGTGTTTTCCAGACCCTAGAAACTCCCCAAAACCGTTATTAACCGAAAAGCATCAAGAAATGTCCTAAAACGCGCATCTCAACATTTTCGTGCACAGGTGCCGTAGATGCGCACGAAAATCGGTCCGGAGACGTTTCGTTCGCCGAATAGCCTGAAGTGTTTTCCAGACCCTAGAAACTCCCGAAAACCGTTTTTAAGCGAAAGGCATCACGAAATGTCCTAAAACGCGCATCTCAACATTTTCGTGCACAGGTGCCGTAGATGCGCACGAAAATCGGTCTGGAGCCGTTTCGAGCGCAGAACAGCCTGAAGTGTTTTCCAGACACTAGAAACTCCCCAAAACCGTTATTAACCGAAAAGCATCAAGAAATGTCCTAAAACACGCATCTCAACATTTTCGTGCACAGGTGCCGTAGATGCGCACGAAAATCGGTCCGGAGCCGTTTTTAGCGCAGAACAGCCTGAAGTGTTTTCCAGACCCTAGAAACTCCCCAAAACCGTTATTAACCGAAAAGCATCAAGAAATGTCCTAAAACGCTCATCTCAACATTTTCATGCACAGGTGCCGTAGATGCGCACGAAAATCGGTCCGGAGCCGTTTAGTGCGCCGAACAGCTTGAAGTGTTTTCCAGACCCTAGAAACTCCCCAAAACCGTTATTAACCGAAAAGCATCAAGAAATGTCCTAAAACGCGCATCTCAACATTTTCGTGCACAGGTGCCGTAGATGCGCACGAAAATCCGTCCGGAGCCGTTTCGTTCGCCGAACAGCATGAAGTGTTTTCCAGACCCTAGAAACTCCCCAAAACCGTTTTTAAGCGAAAGGCATCACGAAATGTCCTAAAACGCGCATCTCAACATTTTCGTGCACTGGTCCCGTAGATGCGCACGAAAATCGGTCCGGAGCCGTTTCGAGCGGCGAACAGCTTGAAGTGTTTTCCAGACCCTAGAAACTCTTGAAAACCGTTATTAACCGAAAAGCATCAAGAAATGTCCTAAAACGCGCATCTCAACATTTTCATGCACATGTGCCGTAGATGCGCACGAAAATCGGTCCGGAGCCGTTTCGAGCGCCGAAGAGCCTGAAGTGTTTTCCAGAGCCTAGAAACTCCCCAAAACCGTTTTTAATCGAAAAGCATCACGAAATGTCCTAAAACGCGCATCTCAACATTTTCGTGCACAGGTGCCGTAGATGCGCACGAAAATCGGTGCGGAGCCGTTTCGAGCGCCGAACAGCCTGAAGTGTTTCCCAGACCCTAGAAACTCCCCAAAACCGTTTTTAATCGAAAAGCTTCACGAAAAGTCCTAAAACGCGCATCTCAACATTTTCGTGCACAGGTGCCGTAGATGCGCACGAAAATCGGTCCGGAGCCGTTTCGAGCGCAGAACAGCCTGAAGTGTTTTCCAGACCCTAGAAACTCCCCAAAACCGTTATTAACCGAAAAGCATCAAGAAATGTCCTAAAACGCGCATCTCAACCTTTTCGTGCACAGGTGCCGTAGATGCGCACGAAAATCGGTCCGGAGCCGTTTCGAGCGCAGAACAGCCTGAAGTGTTTTCCAGACCCTAGAAACTCCCCAAAACCATTATTAACCGAAAACCATCAAGAAATGTCCTAAAACGCGCATCTCAACATTTTCGTGCACAGGTGCCGTAGATGCGCACGAAAATCGGTCCGGAGCCGTTTCGTTCGCCGAACAGCCTGAAGTGTTTTCCAGACCCTAGAAACTCCCCAAAACCGTTTTTAAGCGAAAGGTATCACGAAATGTCCTAAAACGCGCATCTCAACATTTTCGTGCACAGGTGCCGGAGATGCGCACAAAAATCGGTTCTGAGCCGTTTCGAGCGCCGAACAGCCTGAAGTGTTTCCCAGACCCTAGAAACTCCCCAAAACCGTTTTTAATCGAAAAGCATCACGAAATGTCCTAGAACGCGCCTCTCAACATTTCGTGCACAGGTGCCGTAGATGCGCACGAAAATCGGTCCGGAACCGTTTCGAGCGCAGAACAGCCTGAAGTGTTTTCCAGACCCTAGAGACTCACCAAAACCGTTATTAACCGAAAAGAATCAAAAAATGTCCTAAAACGCGCATCTCAAAATTTTCGTGCACAGGTGCCGTAGATGCGCACGAAAATCGGTCCGGAGCCGTTTCGTGCGCCGAACAGCCTGAAGTGTTTTCTAGACCCTAGAAACTCCCCAAAACCGTTTTTAAGCGAAAGGCATCACGAAATGTCCTAAAACGCGCATCTCAACATTTTCGTGCACAGGTGACGTAGATACGCACGAAAATCGGTCCGGAGCCGTTTCGAGCGCCGAATAGCCTGAAGTGTTTTCCAGAACCTAGAAACTCCCCAAAACCGTTTTTAATCGAAAAGCATCACGAAATGTCCTAAAACGCGCATCTCAACATTTTCGTGCACAGGTGCCGTAGATGCGCACGAAAATCGGTCCGGAGCCGTTTCGAGCGCCGAACAGCCTGAAGAGTTTTCCAGACCCTAGAAACTCCCCAAAACCGTTATTAACCGAAATGCATCAAGAAATGTCCTAAAACGCGCATCTCAACATTTTCGTGCACAGGTGCCGTAGATGCGCACGAAAATCGGTCCGGAGCCGTTTCGAGCGCAGAACAGCCTGAAGTGTTTTCCAGACCCTAGAAACTCCCCAAAACCATTATTAACCGAAAACCATCAAGAAATGTCCTAAAACGCGCATCTCAACATTTTCGTGCACAGGTGCCGTAGATGCGCACGAAAATCGGTCCGGAGCCGTTTTGAGCGCAGAACAGCCTGAAGTGTTTTCCAGACCCTAGAAACTCCCCAAAACCGTTATTAACCGAAAAGCATCAAGAAATGTCCTAAAACGCTCATCTCAACATTTTCATGCACAGGTGCCGTAGATGCGCACGAAAATCGGTCCGGAGCCGTTTAGTGCGCCGAACAGCCTGAAGTGTTTTCCAGACCCTAGAAACTCCCCAAACCGTTATTAACCGAAAAGCATCAAGAAATGTCCTAAAACGAGCATCTCAACATTTTCGTGCACAGGTGCCGTAGATGCGCACGAAAATCGGTCTGGAGCCGTTTCGAGCGCAGAACAGCCTGAAGTGTTTTCCAGACCCTAGAAACTCCCCAAAACCGTTATTTACCGAAAAGCATCAAGAAATGTCCTAAAACGCGCATCTCAACATTTTCGTGCACAGGTGCCGTAGATGCGCACGAAAATCGGTCCGGAGCCGTTTAGTACGCCGAACAGCCTGAAGTGTTTTCCAGACCCTAGAAACTCGCCAAAACCGTTATTAACCGAAAAGCATCAAGACATGTCCTAAAACGCGCATCTCAACATTTTCGTGCACAGGTGCCGTAGATGCGCACGAAAATCGGTCCGGAGCCGTTTTGAGCGCAGAACAGCCTGAAGTGTTTTCCAGACCCTAGAAACTCCCCAAAACCGTTATTAACCGAAAAGCATCAAGAAATGTCCTAAAACGCTCATCTCAACATTTTCCTGCACAGGTGCCGTAGATTCGCACGAAAATCGGTCCGGAGCCGTTTAGTGCGCCGAACAGCCAGAAGTGTTTTCCAGACCCTAGAAACTCCCCAAAACCGTTATTAACCGAAAAGCATCAAGAAATGTCCTAAAACGCGCATCTCAACATTTTCGTGCACAGGTACCGTAGATGCGCACGAAAATCGGTCCGGAGCCGTTTCGTTCACCGAACAGCTTGAAGTGTTTTCCAGACCCTAGAAACTCCCCAAAACCGTTTTTAAGCGAAAGGCATCACGAAATGTCCTAAAACGCGCATCTCAACATTTTCGTGCACTGGTCCCGTAGATGCGTACGAAAATCGGTCCGGAGCCGGTTCGAGCGGCGAACAGCTTGAAGTGTTTTCCAGACCCTAGAAACTCCTCAAAACCGTTATTAACCGAAAAGCATCAAGAAATGTCCTAAAACGCGCATCTCAACATTTTCATGCACAGGTGCCGTAGATGCGCACGAAAATCGGTCCGGAGCCGTTTCGAGCGCCGAAAAGCCTGAAGTGTTTTCCAGAGCCTAGAAACTCCCCAAAACCGTTTTTAATCGAAAAGCATCACGAAATGTTCTAAAACGCGCATCTCAACATTTTCGTGCACAGGTGCCGTAGATGCGCACGAAAATCGGTTCGGAGCCGTTTCGAGCGCCGAACAGCCTGAAGTGTTTCCCAGACCCTAGAAACTCCCCAAAACCGTTTTTAATCGAAAAGCATCACGAAATGTCCTAGAACGCGCCTGTTGACACCAAAAATGTCACTTTGCCTCTTCAACATCAAGAAAGCTGCATGAAGTCGCAACCTGCCGTAAATAGGCAATGCAACTTCTCAAAAAATCAAATCTTGTCAGAATCAAACAAAAACTGCAAGATCCTTCAAGATAGCCAAGAAAAGAGTACATATGAAGTTTCGGGCCATTTCAGAATCATTTGGCCTAACTTCGCTTCTCCGACAGCTAAAATGGCGCTCCCGGCGGCGACATCATCGGAGACGTCAAAACTTCGATCAGAGCCTACAGATGACTCCAGCATGTCTCAAAAGGGCTCCATGCCAAATTTCAAGTCAAACCGACAACGTTTGACCCTCCATCAATGCTCGAGCAGCAAAATCAAGCCTCCCGGCGGCGGAAACCACCGGAGCCTTCGCTCATCAAACCAAGTGCATGAGTGGCTTCAACATGCTTCCAAAAGGCTGCACGTCAAATTTCAGGTCATTCCGAAAACGTTTGACCAGGTTTCGATGCTCCGAGAGAAAATCAAGCCTACCGGCGGCAGAGCAACCCGGGACCATGACATCCAAAACGGAGCCCATGGAACGTCTCAAAATGACTCCAATAGGCTCCCCGTCAAATTTCAGGTCAATCGGACATCGTTTGACCGCACATCAAAGCTCGGCATTTTCCCCGCAGCAAAATCAAGTGGAGCATCGACGGGACCCCAAACGGCTTCAAAACTCAAACAAAAGCCTATGGTTGGTCTTATTTATTGCTCAGGAGGCTTCACCTCAAATTTCAGGTCATTCCGACATCGTTTGACCAAGTTTCGACTTCTGGCGGAAAATCAGCAGCTCTACGCGACAAAGTCTTCGGCTTTCCCGGAAAATTAGAAACTTTGCACTCTAAAAATGCAAGGATTCTCATCAAGTTTTCTACAGGGAAATCAAGCCAATAAATGAGAAGAAATGTCAAGAAAAATACAGAAGAAAACGGCGACGAAAAAGACCTCAAAACGACCGCAAAACGGGCTCCGAAGGGGAAAAATCCCCCAGGGTCGCAGACCCCTGCGACCATGGCCCATGGTCGCAGGCCCCTGCGACCATGGCCCATGGTCGCCGGTCCATGGTCGCCGGCGACCATGGCCCATGGTCGCCGGCGACCATGGAGGTCCGGGTCACCGGATTTTCCGCCGGTGACCCGTTTTTCCGTCTTTTTTCGCGTTTCGCGCACTTTGGCCCCTGTGGTTTCCTGAAAATGTGATTTTTAGTGCTTGAAATTGACTCATATCCGACGACATCCGTCAAAATCACGGGTCAACCTCCAAAAGCATAAAATCATCAGTGATCGCTCCAAGATCGCCAACCGGCTGACCAAGAAAGTGCACTTTCTGTCCGACCGATCGTGAAATCGACAAGACAGATGTCACCGGCCCGCTCTTAGCTATCAATGTCTGAAGTTACATGTTCATCCGATGTCGATCAGCATGTAGATCCATCGATGATCATCGCCAGAAGAATTCCAGAAGACACGGCATGGCCCGCGACTCTTCGACTGCTCGGCGACCAATTAATGTGGTTAATTGACTAGCTTTATTGCAGTCATTAATTCATTTCTTTGGACGGCCCAATCAGAAGCAAGCATTTGGGAGTTACAAGTCAATTGATTCATGGCATTTAAACCATGAAACTCCTCCCATTATGGTAATTAAGGTGATTAAAAGCCCTTAATCTCCATCGGCCAATCAGATTCAAGGAAAAAGGAGTTACAAAATCAAGAAATAAATCTTGTAACTCCTCCCATTAAAGCCATTAAGGCTCATAAACCCTCCTAAATGGCTACCAAAAGCCTATAAATAGGAGAGCATTCCATTGAAATGGGGATCGGGAAAAAGATCAGAAAAAAGAGGAGAAAATCAGAGGATCAGAAAAACAAAGATCAGAAAGAGATCTGAGAGAAAGAAAAAAAGAGAGAAAACTCTGCTGAAGTTCTGCACCGGCCACCACTACAAGGTGACAAAAGTCCCTTGGGGGGCACCCCCCCCCCCCCCCCCAAGGTCCTTGCCTTCTCCTGCTGCCTCCAATGGCTTAGACGTGGCTTTTCAGCCCGTCTACTTAGCTTTTTATTGGACATAGGACCTTATCTTGGTCTTTGTCCTCTAAAAATCTGAGGTTATAGCCAAGCCAAGCGAATCAAGAGCATCTTCTGTTCTCATCTGCATGGATGATGGCGAAGCCCATACATGGCTTGCGACCGTCAATCTGAACGAGTCCCCCACAATCTCCTGGAAAGTTAGATCTTCCTTTTCTTGCTTTTCATTGTAGTTTGTATTTTTCTAAAAGAGACAAAAATCACAACTCTTGTCTTTCATTATTGATGAGAATTGTAAATCGGCTATAAACGCCAAAATCGGCTATAAATGCCAAACAAAATCGCCTTTCACGGCAAACCAAGAAAATGTCTCTTTTCTTAAATATTTGTGCAATGGAAAACTTGAAAGAAGTTGATTTCCTTTTTACTTGCGAAGGTTGATCTCCGGATTACCACTTGCAATTCCAAGTAAAATAGAAAATCTGGCACACCCACACAAAAGAAATGTTGATGCACGCTTCAGGGCCCGCCAGGGCGCGAAAGGGCCGGACCCGACGGGCTCCCACGTTCCGCCGACCCCGGTAGCCGCCCCAGCGGGCGCCTCGGAGCGCGTTCCATCAAGCTGGCACACCCGGTGGGACTCGTTCATTTGAGAACACGGTGCTTGGAAATGAAATATTTGCATATCATACTTTTTGCTCTATGCTTATACTTCTTTTCCGGATTCCTTGGCTACTTCCTAGCTGGTAGCCTATGTTGGATTTTGCATCCTAAAAAAAAAAAAAAAAACATGAGATGGGATTTTTTGGAAATTTCTATTTCTTTGAGTTTGTTTCCATTCTTTCTCTTTTCAAAAAAAATAAAAAATAAAAAAAATAAAAAAAAATCAGTTTTCTTAGTTTGGATTCAAAATTGAGAAACTTTGATCCTATCCTATCGTTCTTTGGTGCTTGCAGAAATGTTGAGCCCGTTCGACTAAGGTTTTGGACCATCGTTTCTCTTCGATGAGTTCATTAGAGATTTCAAAAAAAAAAAATAAAAAAATAATCAGTTTTCTTAGTTTGAATTCAAAATTGAGAAACTTTGATCCTATCCTATCGTTCTTTGGTGCTTGCAGAAATGTTGAGCCCGTTCGACTAAGGTTTTGGGCCATCGTTTCTCTTCGATCAGTTCATTAGAGATTTCAAAAAAAAAAAAATAAAAAAAATAAAAAATAATCAGTTTTCTTAGTTTGAATTCAAAATTGAGAAACTTTGATCCTATCCTATCGTTCTTTGGTGCTTGCAGAAATGTTGAGCCCGTTCGACTAAGGTTTTGGGCCATCGTTTCTCTTCGATGAGTTCATTAGAGATTTCAAAAAAAAAAAAATAAAAAAAATAAAAAAAAATCAGTTTTCTTAGTTTGAATTCAAAATTGAGAAACTTTGATCCTATCCTATCGTTCTTTGGTGCTTGCAGAAATGTTGAGCCCGTTCGACTAAGGTTTTGGGCCATCGTTTCTCTTCGATGAGTTCATTAGAGATTTCAAAAAAAATAAAAAATAAAAAAAATAAAAAATAATCAGTTTTCTTAGTTTGAATTCAAAATTGAGAAACTTTGATCCTATCCTATCGTTCTTTGGTGCTTGCAGAAATGTTGAGCCCGTTCGACTAAGGTTTTGGGCCATCGTTTCTCTTCGATGAGTTCATTAGAGATTTCAAAAAAAAAATAAAAAAAATAAAAAAAAATCAGTTTTCTTAGTTTGAATTCAAAATTGAGAAACTTTGATCCTATCCTATCGTTCTTTGGTGCTTGCAGAAATGTTGAGCCCGTTCGACTAAGGTTTTGGACCATCGTTTCTCTTCGATGAGTTCATTAGAGATTTCAAAAAAAAAAAATATTAAAAAAAATAAAATAAAAAAAATTTAGTTTTCTTAGTTTGGATTCAAAATTGAGAAACTTTGTTCCTATCCTATCGTTCTTTGGTGCTTGCAGAAATGTTGAGCCCGTTCGACTAAGGTTTTGGGCCATCGTTTCTCTTCGATGAGTCTATTTGGGATTTTTATAAAAAAAAAGGGGACATAGACCACTAAGGTTAAACCAATTGCGTTCTTTGATCACGATTGATTCAAGAAAAGCCTTGTCCAGAGTGTGGAGACAGCTTGACTGTTCTAGGCAAGGGTCCTCCAAACGGGTTCATTAAGTAATCCTACCCTTACCTGGGGGCAATTCTATCAATTGAGGTTTCATAAGACCGGGTTAGGAGGCCTATGTGTACTCTCTCGTCTTTAAATCTTAAAAAAATTAAAAAAAAAAGATTTTCAAAAAAAAAATCTTAAAAAAAAAAAAAAAACAAAAAATTTTCAAAAAAAAATAAAATAAAAAAATAAATAAAAAAAAATTTTTAAAAAAAAAATAATAAAAAATAATAAAAAATAAAATAAAAATAAAATAAAAAAAAAATCATTTCAGAAAAAAAAAATCTCCAAAAACTCGTCACTTTTTGGATTCAGATTCGAGAAATTGTGGTCTCTTCCCTTCTGAGTACTGGCGCTCGCGAAAATCGTTGAGCCCGTATTTGAATCGGAATGTCACCTGCTCTCTTTGACGAATCCATTTCTGACATTTCAAAACAAAGAATCCCATCTCATGGATGCGATCTCCAACATTTGTGCATAGCAATACTGGTACGCCCTTTCAGGGTCTACTGTATCTGTGACCGGCACATTTGTAACTCCTACCTTATATTCTTCTTATCTCGAGCAAGCCCTGCTTCTCGATAAGTCGAATTTAGGTTTACAATTGCTTCTAGCAGTCACTGGAACGCTCATTCTGGGCTCACCATACTTGCTGTCAGAACAATTGTACCATCTATGGCTTTTTGCCTTCTTCATGTCGCTTGGGTCATATCCCTTAAGCGATTTGAAAAGACAACCATAGGAATTCCCATTTATGATCATTATATTCTTGTGATTACTAATGGATGTGGTCTTGTTTCAGAACTTTTTCGAAACTAACAATGGCAGCTTTAACCATTATCTTCGATGAGAACAAGCACCAGCTCATGCTTCAACAGAAGCAAAGCACGCGCACCCATAAGCGCCCTGCCAGCTGCCGAAGCGTCAACTCCCTCGGCAACTCTCTGAACTCCGGGTCGACCTCGACTCCCCGGACCATCGTCTTCGGGACACTGGGACCATTCCCACTTCCCGAAGAACAAGCTGCGCCTGCTAAAAAGCAGAAGATCGCCTCTCAACGTGTCACTCCCGTGACACCAAAGGCGAGCGCCCAAAAGCCCGAAGCCCGCGGCACCCCCGCGAAGCCTCGACCAACAACCAACCAGGTCTACCCTAAGACTTGGTCTCCAAGACCTTCCCCAAAACAAAGAAGGTCTCAAACATCCACCAAGCCAGCATACCTGGCCCCACTCAAAGAAAACCAGTTCTACCCTCTTGCCTACATGAAAGAGGAGAGACCCATCTCCAACTTGACTCCCAAGTCAACCCAGCATGAGCCGGCTTGTTCCTACAGGCCCAAAATCAGATCATGCATCACCAGGCCTCTCCAAGCACCTGCTAAGGCCTACACTCCTTCAGTTCGACCCTTCATCTCTACAGGGGCCGAACTCGAAAGGTTTAAAGCTTCGCTGCAACAGGCAAAGGACCGGGTCCGCATCCTGTCCTTGCCCAACCACAAAGAAGACAAGCTCGGCTGCTGCGCCCGAGGGAGCACATCCTTCATCGTCAGAGCCCAGCCAGAGCTGACTGAAGCTCAAATCGCTCGTCGAGCACGCCGCCGTGCTTCATATCGACAAAAGAGACTAGAGAAGCAACGGACCCAGCCTCCTACACTTCAAGTCTCCCACAAATGGGTCGAAAAAGAAAGACCCGACCAAGTTGCTGCCGTCCATATGGTTGGAAAAACCAGAAGACGCCAAAAGTCAGCATCAAAAATCCATGTCCGACGTCCGGTGACCCGTAGCGTCACCGGGACACGAAGACATCCTGAAGAATCTCCTGCCCCTTCAAGCCAAGGACGGGAGAGTAATCCTTCATCAAGCTCTTCATCAAAAAGAATGAGCCCCAGCTCGGTCACCAGGACGATTTCTTCGTTCGAATCCCGAGGGATGAACGTCTTGGCTACAAGTTCTGAGCCGCCACCTCAGAATCCACCTCGAGATGATGCGCTCGCACGCATCCAGCAGTTGGAACAAGGCCAGCAGAGGATCGAAACTCTGATGGAAAACATTCTCCTTGTCGTCCAAAATCAGGTGAACAATGAGCCTCCTCCGAATCATAACAATAACGAGGAGAATTGTGAAGAAAATGAGTCACGCGCCCTTACCAAAAAGGACGTAGACAGTATCCTCGCCAAAGCTAAAGAAGAGGATATACTCAAAGAGCATGGGATCAAGCCACCATATCCTTTGTGGATGGACTCGGTCCCGTTCCCCACAAAATTCAAACATCCTACTCTCCAAACATATACGGGGAAAGGATCGGCCAGACAGCACGTCATCCACTTCAAGATCTTGACGGGAGCTATCGCGGATCAAGATGCACTCAAGATTCGCCTCTTTGCAAGTACCCTAAAAGGTACGGCCTTCGATTGGTACTCCACTCTGCCGGAGAACTCCATTCAGAACTGGGCTATGCTGGAGACACGCTTCCTGACCCACTTCCAAGGTGAGGATCATCCTGTTACTATGGCTCAGCTCTGCAGCCTAAAACAGGGAGAGAATGAGTCAACTTATGACTTCATTCACAAGTGGAAAGCAATGGCGTACAAATGCTCAGATGTACTGCCACAAGCGTCGCTAGTCGACATCTGCCGAAACAACATGAGAGCTAAAATCCGCTCCATGATCATCGGCAACAAATCAAAAAACCTGGGAGAGCTCCTGGAAGCTTCCATGGAAGCTGAAACGGTGATCAAAGACCTCAACAGTCAGAAATCATCAAAGAAAGAGCCGACTGCTGTTGCAACCTCTAAACCAAAGAAGAAAGAGGTCCTCAATGTGCAAACCAAGTCAGCTCCTCAGCAACCAAAGAAAGCTGAAAATAGAGCTGCAGGTAAGAGGCCTGAACTCTCCGATGCCTTCAAAGAGCGAGTAGAAAAGAAATATCCGTTCGATGAAGACGTCGAAGAAATCTTTGAGGCTCTCCTAGCAAATGGCAAACTCATTTTGCCAGAGCCCAAAAGACCTGGAGATGTTGGCAAAACCAATGATCCTCGGTACTGTCCATACCACCAGATGGTTTCGCATCCTCTCAATCAATGCTTTGTTGTGAGAGAGAAGATAAACGAGATGTGGAAAAACGGAGTCATCACCTTTGACAAAAACTATGGGACTGCCTCCGTCAACATGGTGTCATATGGACAAACACCAAAGTCACCGAAGAAGAAGATCACTACTTCCTTCAAGGTGATAAATAGAATTCAAACGTCCGAAGTGTTGGTTCCTTGCCCGACACCAGACGGACAACCCATATGGGTACATCCCGATCTCCTGGAAGATGAAAATTGGGAGATCGTCAAAACAAAGCCGACAGCTCAACAGCGAAGGCAGGCTAGGAAACATCTCCTCAGGCTCAAACGGCAAGAGAAGACCCAGCCAAAACAAGAAGTTCATGAAAAGGCAGAGGCCTCCTCTACCACTTCACTCGGGGCAACAGAAACATCCCCTCCAGAGACTTCAAAGGCGGTAAGAAACTTCACTCTTAGTGATTTCATGCCACCTCAATTCAAAAAAGAAGCCATGCAGGGGGCATCATACTCTTGCAACTCGGTAATTGGATTCTCCATTGAGGGATACGAGTCCAGCGACACCGACGATGGGTTCGAGCCCAACTACACCGATGAGTGGGAGGAATCCCTTGAAACAGGAGAATATCTCTCCGATGAAGAATGGGTTCCTGAAACTCACCTTATGCCAGTAATCTGGTATAACCCCTTACAGCCACAAGGATCCTGGTCTGATGATGAAGAAGACCAAGAGGCTGCACAAGAAGATGCTGTTAACCCAGCACCTGTCATTGCTCCAGTGGAAATCAACTATGTTGAGCCACACGGAGAAGACGAAGAAGAGGATCTGGCTCCCATGCCTGATCTTGAAGAATATGCAAGGATCTTGCAGCGTCTCGCTCTAGAACAAGAGCAAGACCGCGTCAACGAGATTCCTCACAATCCAGAGCCGGAAGTCCCTGAAGCCCATCAGGTACCTCCTCCCTCAACTCCTGAAAATGGAGAACATTACTGGATTGACGATCCTCTTACATCCGAGGATGAGTCTGACTCCGAGCAGGCAACATCTCCTATCAGAGCTTCCTGTAATGTAATATATCAGGACTATAGCTCTTCTGAAGCGTCGTCTGATGAGATTACCTACACTCCGACGACGCCTAGCAATGTATCCTCTGGAGCTACCTTGTCTCACGTGACTTTCACAGAGATGACACCCTCTCAGGTTTCTTCTCCTGAGACTGTGACTTCAGGATACACATTCTTCCCGACTCATCATCATGAAGAAAACCCAACTTGGGGTGATGGATGGGTCAACGAAGAAGAAAAGCTGCTGGATGCTGTTCAGGACTTGCTCCCGGAAAATGCTCCGTGCAACACAATCACTGAGGATGGCAACTCTGCTGCAGATACATCCCCAGTAGATGAAAAACAACAGCCTCTTGATCCTGAAGACAATCTTCCAAACGAAGATCCTTCTCAAGAAGCTCTCGAAGTTGGTAGAGGCACCCGTTCGGGCCGGGACTACCACAAGAATTACAACCAATCTTCCTTTACTTATGTAAATCCTTCGGGAAAAGATGTTGTAAGCGCCCCCAGTGGCAAAAACAATGAACATGCAGGCCCTAAGGAGGCTTTCAAGTATGACTTGGTTGAGCACTTCAAACACATACCTGCACGTCTTCACATCCTAGACTTATTGCGAATGTCTCCACGCACTCGTGATAATCTCATCTCAGAATTACAAAAGCTGAATGAGGATGTCGACAAACATGCCCCACAAGTCCTCCAAATTGAAATGGACTACCGGGTCAAAAACTCAGAAACCTCCTTAAAAGGAGAAAAAGAGAAAAGCGAGGGATTATGCATCCAATGCCTCTCGGTTCAAAAGGCAGCCAATGCAACCATCGCCTTCACTAAGGAAGACCTCCTACTTGGCGAAGCAAGGCACAACCGACCCCTGTACTTCACAGGGTACATCAAAGAAATACCGATACACAGAGTTCAGATCGACCCAGGTTCTGCACTCAACCTTATCTCCACTTCGGCTCTTGAAGAGTTGGGTATCCCACCCAGCAAGCTAAGCCACACATCTGTATCTATCTTTGGATACGATGGGAGCGCTCAAAGGCCTATCGGCAAAATCAGGTTCAAATTGCAAATCGGTGATCTTATCTCTGAGGTCACTGTGTATGCAATAAAAACCCCCTCATGCTACAACATTCTTCTCGGACGTCCTTGGATACACGAGAACGGTGTTGTCCCTTCAACTCTACATCAATGCATCAAGTTCGTCGGCGACGACGGCATGGTACATCGTGTCTTTGCGGACAGAAAACCCGTCAAAGGTAAAGAAGTCCACTTCGCAGACTCCCAGATGTATGAAGGCGAAAAAGAAGAAAAAGAGGAAATAGCACCCCCTGCTGAATATCTCCAGAAAGATAAAGGCAAGGCCCCTCAAAAATCACCGGAAGAAAACAAACCCTCCGGCAAATTAGAAGAGAGTAGTCAATCTCCCTTCGTTATCTCCCTCAAGAATTCAAAACCTTTTGTCATCACGACTAAAGTGAAGAAGGCGAAACAAAAGCCTGGGGGCAAATTTGTTGTCTCTCTCGTGTCTATCATGCAAGACACAGACTCGGACTCAGAGCCAGAAGACGATGCATCGTCAAGCCAAGCTGACACTCAGCAAGTTCAGCCTGCTCTCACTCCGATGGAGACACCTGCTGATGTAGAAGATCCTACGTCTGCTACCTTTGTTGTTCCGGCAACATCACCAAAGCAAAGGCCGATCTTCTTCCATAGATCGGACGCTTCTTCATCAAATTCCATGCTGGAACCTTTCCAAAATGAAGGTATGCCTCAGCTATCTCTATATAGTCCTGTGGCACAAGCAATTATGAAGAAAATGGGCTTTGACGCTCAAAACCCAGTCGGTTTGGGAGAAAGACGCGGTATTCTCACGCCATTGGAGCCCGCCTTGACCAAAAGCCAGCTGGAAGATTGGAGACTCTATGGTCATGTAGAAAAGTCTTCATATGGGTTAGGATATGATCCTGATACTCCTCTGAGACAGTTGACACAAAGGCTTAAAAGTCGTTTTACCGACCAAGCCTCAACATCTCAAGTCCACGAAGACATCGATCTCCCTGGATATCTCTTTAAAGAGTTACCTGACAAAAATCCAGGAAGCTCATCCAATTGGTATGATTTCTCTGATGATAAAGAGGAATCGTCCGATAATGCAGACTTGTGCTATTCTGACCCAGAAGAACCCTCGTCTCCAAAAGAAATACCAGACTCAACAGGCGATTGGGACTATCTCATAGCAAGCCTTGAGGAGATCACCAATCAAGAAAATCCATGGAAAGGAACAGAGCCTTGGTCTGGTAATGCAGTTGAAACTCCAGAAGGTTTCGTTGAGTTGGAAGCCTCCGAAAATATTGTGGAGGAACCACCTTCGAACCTTCCGACAGAAGATTCTGTTGAAAAGATAAACTTGGGAACACCTGATAACCCACGTCCTGTATTCATAAGCAAGAATATAAAGGATGATGAGTTACCCGAGTATATCGCTTTTCTTCGTGAGTTCGTTGATTGCTTTGCATGGTCCTATGCTGAAATGCCTGGTTTAGACCCCAAAGTAGCAGTCCACAAACTCAATCTTCAAGAAGACATCAAGCCTGTCAAACAAGGCCAAAGAAGATTCCGTCCAGATGTGATGGATAAAATTGAACAAGAAGTTCAAAAGCTCAAAAGCGTCGGCTTCATCCGTGAGGAACAACATCCAGAATGGTTGGCCAACATTGTCCCCGTGACAAAGAAAACTGGGCAGATCAGAGTCTGTATTGACTATAGAGACTTGAATGGCGCTTGCCCTAAAGATGAATTCCCGCTCCCCATACCGGAGGTGATGATTGACAATACCTGCGGATTCGAGCGAATGACATTCATGGATGGCTTCTCTGGTTACAATCAGATAAAGATGCATCCCGAGGATGAAAAACACACTTCATTTCGGACTCCATTTGGCGTGTATTGCTACACTGTCATGCCATTTGGTCTGAAAAATGCTGGTGCCACATATCAAAGGGCTATGATGAAAATATTCCAAGATATGCAGCACAAGACGGTCGAATGTTACGTTGATGACCTCGCCGTCAAAAGCAGAAGAAAAGAAGACCATCTCAAAGATCTTCGGGAAGTCTTCCTCCGACTCCGCAAACACAAACTGCGGATGAATCCTCTAAAATGCTTCTTCGGCGTCTCGTCGGGTAAGTTTCTCGGATTCCTTGTTCGGAAAGCTGGAATAGAACTTGACCCCATAAAAGTCAAGGCTATTCTAGAAATGCCCTCTCCAAGAACCCTAAGGGAACTAAAAGGGCTTCAAGGGAGATTGGCCTACATCAGACGGTTCATCTCCAATCTTTCGGGGAAATGCCGTCCATTCTCTCGATTGATGAAAAAAGGTGTAGACTTTGTCTGGGATACCGACTGCGAAGCCGCATTTCAAGATATCAAGTCATACCTGACCAAACCTCCAGTGTTAGCTGCCCCTACCACTGGAAAACCATTCATCTTGTACACAAGAGCTCTTGATCATTCTGTAGGCGCTTTGCTTGCACAAGAGAATGGTGAGGGAAAAGAAGCTGCTCTATACTACCTCAGCCGCATGCTAGTAGGTGCAGAGCATCGCTACTCTCCAGTCGAAAAAGAATGCCTTGCAGTGATGTTCGCCGTACAAAAGCTACGTCACTACTTGCTTTCCAACACAGTCTACCTGGTCTCGAGGATCAACCTCTTGAAGGTCCTTGTCACAAAGGCAGGTTCTCTCAATGCCCGACTGGCAAAATGGTCCATCCTTCTATCACAATTTGATATAAGGTATGTGCCACAAAAAGCAATCAAAGGCCAAGCTCTAGCAGATTTTCTCGCAGAGCATCCATTGCCTAAAGATTCACCACTCAGAGATGATCTCCCAGACGAACCTGTCTACAACGTGGAGACTTCCTCACCAAATGCCTCCTGGGACATGTACTTTGACGGTGCAACCAGGACAAATGAAAACAGAAAGCTGATCTCGGGAGTTGGCATCCTCTTTGTTAGCCCCGACAAATGCATGATTCCACACGCTTTCTCGCTACTGGAACCATGCACAAACAATGCAGCTGAATACCAAGCTCTGATCCTAGGATTGGAACTCGCCATCGAATCCGGTATCACTATGCTGGAAGTCTTTGGAGACTCTCAACTGATCGTCAACCAGATGAATCAGAAATATGAAGTCAGGAAGCCTGATCTGCTGCCTTACTACAACAAGGCACAATCACTTCTGCAAAAGTTTGACATCTGCAACATCACCCACATTCGTAGAGGTGAAAACATCCGTGCAGATGCCCTGGCCGGACTTGCCGCATCAATGGCGACCCAGGAAGGGGAAAACATGCAAATTACAGTGAGTGAGAGAAGGATCCTCCCTCCTCTTAACACACACCAAGCAGTTGCTGAATGCCACCGAGTGGTTGGAAGTCGGATCTCTATCCTTCAAACTTCAATCGGCGACTGGAGGGACCCGTTCATTGATTACACTATGTTCGGAATCCTACCTGAAGATCCAAAAGAACGGGTAAGCATCCAAAGGCGAGCCCCAAACTTTCATTTGGATATCCCTTCGAAAATCCTTTACAGGAAATCCTTCAATGGAGTACTCCTACGCTGCTTGTCACAACAAGAGGCCGAAGAAACACTTAAAGAAGTTCATGCTGGTCTTTGTGGAGCCCATCAGGCAGGTCCTAAGCTCTATGATCAGATAAAAAGGTTAGGTTACTATTGGCCTACCATGGTTGCTGATGCAATGCAATTTGCTAAGCGCTGCCAACAATGCCAAGTTCATGGAGACTACATTCACATGCCTCCGGAATGGCTACATCCTACAGCAATCTCATGGCCTTTCGAAGCATGGGGCATGGACATCATAGGTCCTATCTCTCCCCCTTCAAGCAAAGGTCATCGCTTCATCTTCGCCGCAACGGATTATTTCTCCAAGTGGTCAGAAGCATTTGCGTTCAACGAAATGAAGACCTCATCAGTTCTTCAGTTCCTACGCACCAATATCATTTGTCGTTTTGGCATACCCAAAAGATTCGTCCATGATAACGGACCACAATTCCGGGATCATCGATTCTACAGGTTCTGCGACAAATACAAAATTCAAAGCTGTCCTTCGACTCCATACAATCCGGCAGCAAACGGATTAGCAGAAGCCTTCAACAAGACACTCTGCAAAATCCTCAAGAAAATGGTCTCTAGTCACAAAAGAGACTGGAGCGATAAACTGTCTGAAGCTTTGTGGGCCTATCGAACCACCGTTCGAGGACCAACCCATAGCACACCATTCTCCTTGGTCTATGGATGCGAAGCTGTCGTGCCCCTAGAGGTACAAATTCCTTCTCTGAGGGTATCTCTACAAAATGACATGACTCAAGAAAGCAATGCGAAATTGCGACTCCATGAGCTGGACAATCTCGATGAGAGACGGCTCGAAGCTCGACAAAGCATTGAACTTTACCAAGCACGCATGGCAGGATCTTTTGACAAAAGGGTCCGGCAACGCGCCTACAAAAAGGGTGACTTGGTTCTTGCGGTAAAAAGACCAATGGTCTTCGCACACAAATCAAAAGGCAAATTTGAACCAAAATGGGAGGGACCCTACGTCATCGACAAGGTCTTCTCCAATGGCGCATATGCCCTCCTAAACATGGAAGGCGACAGATGTATGCTGCCTATCAACGGCAAGTTCTTGAAGCGGTACTACCCTTGAAGACTTACCCAACTGGGTAAGAGCAATGCCTGTATGGCCAAAACCTGTTCTCAGGTACTCGCTCGTCAAACCCACTCTCTTTAGAATTTTCATATCAAATGTCAAAATTTCTAGAGATTCAAAAACAATGCTTATTTTTATCGTTTCATTGTTCAAAAACAAAAAAATCCAAGTTTAGGAGCCTCTCCCTGACTTGACCAAAGCTTTCGATCCTTGAACCAAAATTCATGGTTTGAAACAAAAATCCGGATTCAGGGATTTCCACCCTAGTCCACCTTACCTTTTACCGCCAAATGGTTCTAGGTCAAAATTTACGACCCTCGTGTCTTTAAACAAAAAAAATGGTTTTTCAAAAATCGTGGGGATATGACATCAAAGTCAGTACCCGCAAAACAAAAATTTTGAAAAAAAGCAAGGATGCGACATTCCATCGATACTTGCACCCAAAATCGCAGGGAAGCGACATTTCGTCGATACTTGCAAAATCCAAAAACCGTGGAGAAGCAACAAACCAGTTGATATCCACAACCCAATTTCAAAAATCGTGGAGATGCAACATACCAGTTGCTATCCACAACCCAAATTTCAAAGGTTCGAGAAAACCTCAAATTTCAAAAATCACGGGGAAACGACATCAAGTCAGTACCCGCAAAATCAAAAGTTTTGGGAAAAGCAGGGAAGCGACGCTTAGTCGATATTTGCACCCCAATTCGCGAGGAAGCGACATTCCATCGATACTTGCAAAACCTAACCCGCGAGGAAGTGACATTCCATCAATACTCGCAGAACCGAATGAGCAAGGAAGCGACATTCCATCGATACTTGCAAGACCATTCAGCGGGGAGGCGACATTTAGTCGATACCTGCATTTTGAAAGCAAAAAAAAATCTGGCTATAAACGCCAAAACCTGGCTCTTTTGCCCAAAAACCGGCTATCAATGCCACCAAACCGGCTATAAATGCCACAAACCGGCTATCAATGCCACGAAAAATTGGCTTTCACGCTGACAAACCAAAACTTGGCTTTCAAAAATGGCTATCAATGCCACCAAACCGGCTATAAATGCCACAAATTGGCTATCAATGCCACCAAACCGGCTATAAATGCCGCAAATTGGCTATCAATGCCACCAAACTGGCTATAAATGCCAACAAAACAAACACCGGCTTCCATGCCAACCCAAATTTTGGCTTTTACGCCATAAAATTTCGGCTTCCATGCCAACCCAAATTTTGGCTTTTACGTCATAAAATTTCGGCTTCCATGCCATCTCAAAATTGGCTCCCATGCCACGAACAAAATTTTTGGCTCTTATGCCATCTCAAAAATCGGCTATAAATGCCACACAAAAAAAAAAACCTGACTCTCATGTCAAAACTGGCTGCAAATGCCACAAAAATCCGGCTTTCATGCCAAATTCGTTTCCCCTACCAAAACAATCATTTGACAAAAGATTTTCACAAAATGACAAAACTTTTGATCAAATCCCATTTAGCAATCGCTTTCATCACAAAAAGATTTGAGTGAGCGTAGGGAAAACAAAAAAAAGAGAGTACCAAAAAATACATGTGGTACCAAAACAAAAAAAAGGAGAGTACCAAAAAAATACATGTGGTACCAAAAAAAAAAAAGAGAAAAGTACCAAAAAAATACATGGGGTACCAAAAAAAGAAGAATGGTTTCTGCTATAAAAAATCAGGAGCTCAGCCAAAAATGGTCTCCAGCCAAAGCTTCAGCTCCTCAAGCAAACTTTTGGCCTCAGCCGTCAGAGTTTCCAAGGCACGCTTCTTCAGGAACTTGCCATGAGATGCTGGCGAATGCCGTAACCCTTCTTTTACACCGGGAAGCTCTTCCCCAGCAGTTTGCCATCGTTCGTTTTCTAGAGTCCTCCTCTCGAGAACTTGACCGGCATCTGCAACCCTGCGGATCAGAGTACTCTCCCTGTCACGAGCCTCTGTTATAGCAGCCCACTTCGCATCGACTTGTGCCTTCAAATGCTCAAGACGTTTTCTGGCCTCCTCAACTTCCCTATCAAGGACGTTAAGGTCATGCCTCAATCCGATGATGGCTAGCTCTTCCTTGTTCTTCTCCCGAACTAGCTGCTTCTTGCTTTGTGTAGCCTCATTCAGGCCAGACTTAGCCTTATCAGCAGGGTCCAAGAACATCTCCTTGAAGAATTGGTCGTCAGGGAAGCCCATGGTCTCAAACCACTTGTCACCCAGTGCAATGATCCTATCAACGGTCGCCCTGGCACCTGTGACATCTAGACCAACCTCTTCGGTATCAGTGAGAATCTCCTGCACATGTGGGATCATGCCAAATCCTGCTTCCAAGTGTCCAGAAAGGAGAGTCTTGATCCAAGAACTCAAAACCCGAGCCAGCACCTTCTTCGCAAATTGAAGAGACGAACTGGATGAAGATTCACCCTTCTCCGCTGATCGGCTGCTCATGTCATGTCCCATTGGAAGAGTAACAAAAGAACTCTTTCCACTTGGGGCCACTGGAGAAGGAATCTCAGCATGAGGTATCTCCTCTATCGCGTCAGAACTGGTTGTAGGAGTCTCTACCTCCGGATCGACCTCTGATATCCCTTGCTCTGGTTCTGAAGGAAGCGATGGACTCTCTTCTGTCACTTCAAAACCTGCAAATGAAACACAAAAAGGTATGAATATGATCCTGTTCAAAAAAAAAAAAAAAAAAAAAAAAAAAAAAAAAAAAAAACATCATCAGGGTCATCACTACAAAGTACCTTCTTCGACGACTGGCGGAACACTCTCTTCCTCCATGAACTCGTCGGAAGCATCATCAACATTTGCGTCCATTGATGGTTCAAAGTCATCAGAATCTTGTGGCGAGTCAGCTGACAAGAAAAATGTTAGCAAATCAAGTCGCAGGCACAAAAAAAGAGAAAGCGAAGGAAGTCATACCAGTCGGAGATTCCGGAGTCATTCCAGAGTCCCTAGGTTCTTCTTCAGATGCCATAACCGGCTCCATCACCGCCTCATCGGTCGGAACCTCAGGCATCGCCAAGTCTTCATCCTCTGCTAAAAAAAAGCAGCAGCAGGGTGAGAAAACAAATCAGAACATGGAAAGCCCTATGAAAGAAGCAGAAAACGAAAAAGGAAGAATCATACCTTCACCAATGGTCTCTTCCCCACGATTCCTCTTCTCTGGAGGCTCGTCGACAGCCTCTGGCACCTCCTCGTTGATGGTAAGAGGGATTTCCATGTCAGGAGAGTCCTCATGTGGCCCCTCGCTGCGATGATGACTCCTCCTCTTCTTACCTCTACGGGTTCGCTTCCTAGAAGAACCCGCCCCACTATCAGAGTCAGGTTTCTCACTTGACTCCTCACTGGATGGTCTGCTCTCGCCAGTAGACTCCGCGGAAGCTCGCCTCTGTGCCGCTTGCATCCAAGCGTCGAGCTCGGCTTCCTCCCGTTCTAGCTGCTCCAAAGCCTCATCAGGTACTTCCCGAACAGCTTCAGAACCAATGACGCCCTGGTCACCGAGAAAGCCTATCTTGTGCTTCTCTCCAGAAAGGAAGGCCCAAACTTCCTCTCGCCGGACGCCATCCGACTTACCAATGCCTTTTCCAGAAGACAGCTTTACATCAAGCTCCTTCTTGGAAAGCCCCCGATATGCCAAAAAGCTCTCCGCGAACCACTTCGTGAAGCCGGCAGTTCGGAAAGTCGACAGCTCAGGATAAGAAATCGTGGCAGTAGTGTCTTCAGCACTATAGAAAGCCCATGCATTTCTGCCATCCTGCAAACCCCCAAAACGCTTCACCATACTCGAAGGCGCTCCAACAACGCCTTGAGAGAAGCCCAACTGAAGCGCAAAACGAGAAGGTACATACGGCTGGATGTCGACGAAAAGATGTCTACGGTACACCATCGCGCCGACTCGTATGCTGAAAAGCCACTCTTTCTCTGCATTGGTCAAAGAGTAATGCCTTCCCGACCCTGCTCTGGTAGAGTCTCGGGAGGCACCAAAATCAAAAGCCTTCTTCCGCAACTCCGGAGAAAGCTTAACTGAAGACTGCCCCATCTCGACGTCCCTGAACCGTCGGATCCTCATGCGGGCAAACAAAAGTGATTCGGATACGGCTTTTCCCTTAGCCAATCGAATCATCAGAGGATCATCATCCTGTGCAGCACCCAGCTGGTGGAAGCCAGGACAGTGGTATACAAACCACGAATAAAAGATATGGGCTGAAAATACCCTATTCATAGGGAGCCCAAGCCGAACCAAAAAAGCAGCAGCCTGCAGTTCGGTACACAGGTAGGAGTAAAGAGCGGGCACCAAAGCAAGCCGCTCTCCAAACGCCATCTGACAAGCCGGAAAAATACAATGCGGCCTGATGTGCGTCCCATCTCCACCAGCAAAAATAGCCTCACCCAGCCAAAAAGTGAGGTAAACAGCAAGATCCCTCCGCAGTGTAATGTCAGAACAAATGGCATCTGTGCTCGCGAAGAAACCCTTCAACTCTTCCTGCATGGCCGAAGTCTTCTTCCTGTCTTCCCGGGTCATGCTATCAGAAGGTTCTCGACCGTCAAAGGAGTTGAAGAATGAAAAGCCACAACTCTTCCAACTGCTGGATCTCACTTTCGAGCCCTCCTTCAAAAAATCATAGAAGGCGACGAGCTGAAAGTATAGGAGCCTGAACTCCTCTGACTGCTCCTCAAGGACGCTGTCAATCGGCATGAACTCCTCGTAGAGTTTGCCAAGGATGGGCAATCCAGTAATAGCACTCAACTCCTTCAGAGAAAAACCAATCTCACCGTTCGTAACAACGAAGGTATTGGTCTGAGGGAGGAAAGACTCCAACATAGCCATGAAGGCATCATCGGAAAAAGTCACGGTCTCCCTGAAAGCGCGGACCGCGTCAAAAATCCCGGCTTCCTTCAAAACGGCGCCCCCAATCAGCAAGGTGTGGTCAGTCCATGACTTCCAATCGGAGTCAGCATTGAAACGGCCACGAAGTCGAAAAGGCTTCACCCAGGTACTGCCGTCACCGCTGAAAACGCCAAGGCCCACCGGTCTCAAATCGACCGACGGATAATCAGAGCCCTGGTAGCCGCTGGCTGGCATCAACATGTCCATACGGACAGGTGGCTTCTCCGCAAAACCGGAAGGTCCACCAACAAAAACCCCGGTCTTGATCACACTGGTCCTCTTCACCCAGCTCGGAGGATCTTCCCTCTTAGGGCACGTGGGAGAAAGGCTCAGGATCGAGATGGTCCGGTCAAAAGACGACCGGGTAGAAATAGTTCTCTCTTCACCATCAGCTGTGTAAGAGAACTGAAAACATCTCCTTTGGTATGTCAAGTCGTCAGGGACTGCATCTCCAAAGAAGAAGGTAGGCTTGGGCAAAACCCTCAGATCGTCCATAACCCAAGGACGGTTGCTTACCATGATCTTATAGAACTCCTCGTCCTTGAGAGCGATCAATCGCTGTCTCATCTCATCACGATTGAGGGAATCGCATTCTTCCAAGTTCTTCTCAATAAACTGGACCTTCTCCCAGACCTGCTGAACGGCCACATTAGAAGATCTGGCGGATCGACGAGGTACGCTTGTAACAGGCTCTTTACCCTTGTTCGCTCTGGAGGAACCACCTGCAAAGGTTGGAAAAGAAAAAGATCGTCATCAAAATGACAGGATTTCGCTAAAAAAAGAAAAAAGGGTCACTTTGTCCCACCAAAAATCTGGCGAAATTTTGGCATGACCCCGGGGCAATTCCAAAGAAAAAGGAAATACCCCGAAAGAAATAGAAAGTTTTGAAGATGGGCTCAACATTGCTGCGGGCTCCGAAACTCCAAACTTTCGAAACCTCAAAATCTCCGCAAAATCAAGAAGGGCTCAACATCGCTGCGAGCTCCAAATTCCCAAATTTGCAAAGATTTTCAGGTATGCTATCATGCTCAATCTACAAATAGTACATGCATGAACATCTAGATTTGCACAAAAAACGCATTATCATGATGAGCAAAAAAAAAAAAAAAAAAAAAAAAAAAGAAGAAAAAAGAAACTTTCTCGAAAAAAAGGGGGAGAAAGAAAAAAAAAAAAGAAACTTTCTCAAACAAAAAAAAAAAAGAAAAAAAAAGAGAAGAAAGAAAACAGCAAAAAAAAAAAAAAAAAAAAAAAATATAGGCCACGTGGCCGTACGGACCAGATCCGTACGGATCTGTCCGTACGGCCCACAAAAAAAAAAAGAGAAAAAAAAAAAAAAAAAAAAACGTGAAAAAAAAGAAATCACGTGGAAAAGAAAAGAAAAAAAAAAAAAAAAAAGAGAAGAAGAATAGAAAGAAAAGAAAAAAAGAAAAGAAAAAAAAAGAAGGAAAAAAAAAGAGAGAAACTTTCTTTTTTTTTTACCATCCTATTCTCTACATGGAGTTTTCTTGAAAGAAAAAGAGAGAAAACTTACTTGAAGCCATTGATGGAGAAGAAGAAGGAAAAAGCTTGAAGATCCTTGAAGAAGAAGCACTCTTGGTCTTGGAGCTCTCTTGAGATTGTTGCAAAAGAAAGCAATAAGAGCAAGAGATCCTACCTTCCTTTGCTTTTATAGGAGAGAGCAAATCAAAGAAGGAAACAAAGAAGAAAGGTAAGTGTTACTAATTAAGTAACCTTACCAAAAGAGAAGGAATTAGAAAGATTCTTTCCCAAAAAGAAAGATGTCTTTGAGAGATTTCCTCCCAAAATCAATCAAATGAGAGATTCTCTCCAACAAAAAAGGATATTGGAGATTTCTTCCCAAAAAGAAAGATACCTTGAGATATTCTCTCCCAAATTAAGGGAATATGAGAGATTCTCTCCCATAAAGATATTTTTAGATATTCTCTATCCAAATGAGATATCTTTAGATATTCTTTACAAAAATGGCCCCACATGAGATCTAAGCCATCCTAAAAAGCTTAAGGTCCCATGGGCTAGCCCATATGAGCCAGGTTTGACCACCTAGGCACTAAAAAAAAAAAAAAAATGGGCTTTTAGTCAGAAAAAAATCCCTCTTACCAAGAGCATACAATAATGGTTCCATGCCTCTTTTGAGTTGATTGAACCATACAAAAAATTCCAAGCCCCATGAGCTTCCAAAAAATCAAACCATCCAGCCTCATATACCAAATTGAGCCAAAATCTTGAAATTGACATTTCACAAAAATCCAAACCACTCCAATGGACCCACACAGTCCCAAAGAGTGACCAAAAACCAAATCCTGGTCCCCTAACTTGCCACATACAGCTTGTTAGGTCACAAGACCAAAACCAAAAACCAAATCCTGATCCCCCAACTTGCCACATACAGCTTGTTGGGTCACAAGGTCAAAACCAAAACCCGATCCCCTAACCTGCCATATATAGCTTGTTAGGTCACAAGGTCAAAAACAAAAGCCCAAATCCACATCCCTGATGTCATCTTCAAAACTTTGCCTCGAGATGGTGTGTGATTCCTTTCACTACCATAAAATTCCCCTGGAAGCTCAAAGGCTACTTTACCAAAGGAAAGATTGCTCAAAGACTCTTGGTCAAGACACAAGCTCTCCTTCAAAAATCTCTTCGAGGCACATCGACTACAAAAGTCAAGCAACTCGTCGCTGTACCTCGAGGGGGCATTTGTTGACACCAAAAATGTCACTTTGCCTCTTCAACATCAAGAAAGCTGCATGAAGTCGCAACCTGCCGTAAATAGGCAATGCAACTTCTCAAAAAATCAAATCTTGTCAGAATCAAACAAAAACTGCAAGATCCTTCAAGATAGCCAAGAGAAGAGTACATATGAAGTTTCGGGCCATTTCAGAATCATTTGGCCTAACTTCGCTTCTCCGACAGTTAAAATGGCGCTCCCGGCGGCGACATCATCGGAGACGTCAAAACTTCGATCAGAGCCTACAGATGACTCCAGCATGTCTCAAAAGGGCTCCATGCCAAATTTCAAGTCAAACCGACAACGTTTGACCCTCCATCAATGCTCGAGCAGCAAAATCAAGCCTCCCGGCGGCGGAAACCACCGGAGCCTTCGCTCATCAAACCAAGTGCATGAGTGGCTTCAACATGCTTCCAAAAGGCTGCACGTCAAATTTCAGGTCATTCCGAAAACGTTTGACCAGGTTTCGATGCTCCGAGAGAAAATCAAGCCTACCGGCGGCAGAGCAACCCGGGACCATGACATCCAAAACGGAGCCCATGGAACGTCTCAAAATGACTCCAATAGGCTCCCCGTCAAATTTCAGGTCAATCGGACATCGTTTGACCGCACATCAAAGCTCGGCATTTTCCCCGCAGCAAAATCAAGTGGAGCATCGACGGGACCCCAAACGGCTTCAAAACTCAAACAAAAGCCTATGGTTGGTCTTATTTATTGCTCAGGAGGCTTCACCTCAAATTTCAGGTCATTCCGACATCGTTTGACCAAGTTTCGACTTCTGGCGGAAAATCAGCAGCTCTACGCGACAAAGTCTTCGGCTTTCCCGGAAAATTAGAAACTTTGCACTCTAAAAATGCAAGGATTCTCATCAAGTTTTCTACAGGGAAATCAAGCCAATAAATGAGAAGAAATGTCAAGAAAAATACAGAAGAAAACGGCGACGAAAAAGACCTCAAAACGACCGCAAAACGGGCTCCGAAGGGGAAAAATCCCCCAGGGTCGCAGACCCCTGCGACCATGGCCCATGGTCGCAGGCCCCTGCGACCATGGCCCATGGTCGCCGGTCCATGGTCGCCGGCGACCATGGCCCATGGTCGCCGGCGACCATGGAGGTCCGGGTCACCGGATTTTCCGCCGGTGACCCGTTTTTTCCGTCTTTTTTCGCGTTTCGCGCACTTTGGCCCCTGTGGTTTCCTGAAAATGTGATTTTTAGTGCTTGAAATTGACTCATATCCGACGACATCCGTCAAAATCACGGGTCAACCTCCAAAAGCATAAAATCATCAGTGATCGCTCCAAGATCGCCAACCGGCTGACCAAGAAAGTGCACTTTCTGTCCGACCGATCGTGAAATCGACAAGACAGATGTCACCGGCCCGCTCTTAGCTATCAATGTCTGAAGTTACATGTTCATCCGATGTCGATCAGCATGTAGATCCATCGATGATCATCGCCAGAAGAATTCCAGAAGACACGGCATGGCCCGCGACTCTTCGACTGCTCGGCGACCAATTAATGTGGTTAATTGACTAGCTTTATTGCAGTCATTAATTCATTTCTTTGGACGGCCCAATCAGAAGCAAGCATTTGGGAGTTACAAGTCAATTGATTCATGGCATTTAAACCATGAAACTCCTCCCATTATGGTAATTAAGGTGATTAAAAGCCCTTAATCTCCATCGGCCAATCAGATTCAAGGAAAAAGGAGTTACAAAATCAAGAAATAAATCTTGTAACTCCTCCCATTAAAGCCATTAAGGCTCATAAACCCTCCTAAATGGCTACCAAAAGCCTATAAATAGGAGAGCATTCCATTGAAATGGGGATCGGGAAAAAGATCAGAAAAAAGAGGAGAAAATCAGAGGATCAGAAAAACAAAGATCAGAAAGAGATCTGAGAGAAAGAAAAAAAGAGAGAAAACTCTGCTGAAGTTCTGCACCGGCCACCACTACAAGGTGACAAAAGTCCCTTGGGGGGCACCCCCCCCCCCAAGGTCCTTGCCTTCTCCTGCTGCCTCCAATGGCTTAGACGTGGCTTTTCAGCCCGTCTACTTAGCTTTTTATTGGACATAGGACCTTATCTTGGTCTTTGTCCTCTAAAAATCTGAGGTTATAGCCAAGCCAAGCGAATCAAGAGCATCTTCTGTTCTCATCTGCATGGATGATGGCGAAGCCCATACATGGCTTGCGACCGTCAATCTGAACGAGTCCCCCACAATCTCCTGGAAAGTTAGATCTTCCTTTTCTTGCTTTTCATTGTAGTTTGTATTTTTCTAAAAGAGACAAAAATCACAACTCTTGTCTTTCATTATTGATGAGAATTGTAAATCGGCTATAAACGCCAAAATCGGCTATAAATGCCAAACAAAATCGCCTTTCACGGCAAACCAAGAAAATGTCTCTTTTCTTAAATATTTGTGCAATGGAAAACTTGAAAGAAGTTGATTTCCTTTTTACTTGCGAAGGTTGATCTCCGGATTACCACTTGCAATTCCAAGTAAAATAGAAAATCTGGCACACCCACACAAAAGAAATGTTGATGCACGCTTCAGGGCCCGCCAGGGCGCGAAAGGGCCGGACCCGACGGGCTCCCACGTTCCGCCGACCCCGGTAGCCGCCCCAGCGGGCGCCTCGGAGCGCGTTCCATCAGCGCCTCTCAACATTTCGTGCACAGGTGCCGTTGATGCGCACGAAAATCGGTCCGGAACCGTTTCGAGCGCAGAACAGCCTGAAGTGTTTTCCAGACCCTAGAGACTCCCCAAAACCGTTATTAACCGAAAAGCATCAAAAAATGTCCTAAAACGCGCATCTCAAAATTTTCGTGCACAGGTGCCGTAGATGCGCACGAAAATCGGTCCGGAGCCGTTTCGTGCGCCGAACAGCCTGAAGTGTTTTCTAGACCCTAGAAACTCCCCAAAACCGTTTTTAAGCGAAAGGCATCACGAAATGTCCTAAAACGCGCATCTCAACATTTTCGTGCACAGGTGACGTAGATACGCACGAAAATCGGTCCGGAGCCGTTTCGAGCGCCGAATAGCCTGAAGTGTTTTCCAGAACCTAGAAACTCCCCAAAACCGTTTTTAATCGAAAAGCATCACGAAATGTCCTAAAACGCGCATCTCAACATTTTCGTGCACAGGTGCCGTAAATGCGCACGAAAATCGGTCCGGAGCCGTTTCGAGCGCCGAACAGCCTGAAGAGTTTTCCAGACCCTCGAAAATCCCCAAAACCGTTATTAACCGAAAAGCATCAAGAAATGTCCTAAAACGCGCATCTCAACATTTTCGTGCACAGGTGCCGTAGATGCGCACAAAAATCGGTCCGGAGCCGTTTCGAGCGCAGAACAGCCTGAACTGTTTTCCAGACCTTAAAAACTCCCCAAAACCATTATTAACCGAAAACCATCAAGAAATGTCCTAAAACGCGCATCTCAACATTTTCGTGCACAGGTGCCGTAGATGCGCATGAAAATCGGTCCGGAGCCGTTTTGAGCGCAGAACAGCCTGAAGTGTTTTCCAGACCCTAGAAACTCCCCAAAACCGTTATTAACCGAAAAGCATCAAGAAATGTCCTAAAACGCTCATCTCAACATTTTCATGCACAGGTGCCGTAGATGCGCACGAAAATCGATCCGGACCCGTTTAGTGCGCCGAACAGCCTGAAGTGTTTTCCAGACCCTAGAAACTCCCCAAAACCGTTATTAACCGAAAAGCATCAAGAAATGTCCTAAAACGCGCATCTCAACATTTTCGTGCACAGGTGCCGTAGATGCGCACGAAAAAAGGTCCGGAGCCGTTTCGAGCGCAGAACAGCCTGAACTGTTTTCCAGACCCTAGAAACTCCCCAAAACAATTATTAACCGAAAACCATCAAGAAATGTCCTAAAACGCGCATCTCAACATTTTCGTGCACAGGTGCCGTAGATGCGCACGAAAATCGGTCCGAAGCCGTTTTGAGCGCAAAACAGCCTGAAGTGTTTTCCAGACCCTAGAAACTCCCCAAAACCGTTATTAACCGAAAAGCATCAAGAAATGTCCTAAAACGCTCATCTCAACATTTTCATGCACAGGTGCCGTAGATGCGCACGAAAATCGATCCGGAGCCGTTTAGTGCGCCGAACAGCCTGAAGTGTTTTCCAGACCCTAGAAACTCCCCAAAACCGTTATTAACCGAAAAGCATCAAGAAATGTCCTAAAACGCGCATCTCAACATTTTCGTGCACAGGTGCCGTAGATGCGCACGAAAATCGGTCCGGAGCCGTTTTGAGCGCAGAACAGCCTGAAGTGTTTTCCAGACCCTAGAAACTCCCCAAAACCGTTATTAACCGAAAAGCATCAAGAAATGTCCTAAAACGCTCATCTCAACATTTTCCTGCACAGGTGCCGTAGATGCGCACGAAAATCGGTCCGGAGCCGTTTAGTGCGCCGAACAGCCTGAAGTGTTTCCCAGACCCTAGAAACTCCCCAAAACCGTTTTTAATCGAAAAGCATCACGAAATGTCCTAGAACGCGCCTCTCAACATTTCGTGCACAGGTGCCGTAGATGCGCACGAAAATCGGTCCGGAACCGTTTCGAGCGCAGAACAGCCTGAAGTGTTTTCCAGACCCTAGAGACTCCCCAAAACCGTTATTAACCGAAAAGCATCAAAAAATGTCCTAAAACGCGCATCTCAAAATTTTCGTGCACAGGTGCAGTAGATGCGCACGAAAATCGGTCCGGAGCCGTTTCGTGCGCCGAACAGCCTGAAGTGTTTTCTAGACCCTAGAAACTCCCCAAAACCGTTTTTAAGCGAAAGGCATCACGAAATGTCCTAAAACGCGCATCTCAACATTTTCGTGCACAGGTGACGCAGATACGCACGAAAATCGGTCCGGAGCCGTTTCGAGCGCCGAATAGCCTGAAGTGTTTTCCAGAACCTAGAAACTCCCCAAAACCGTTTTTAATCGAAAAGCATCACGAAATGTCCTAAAACGCGCATCTCAACATTTTCGTGCACAGGTGCCGTAGATGCGCACGAAAATCGGTCCGGAGCCGTTTCGAGCGCCGAACAGCCTGAAGAGTTTTCCAGACCCTAGAAACTCCCCAAAACCGTTATTAACCGAAAAGCATCAAGAAATGTCCTAAAACGCGCATCTCAACATTTTCGTGCACAGGTGCCGTAGATGCGCACGAAAATCGGTCCGGAGCCGTTTCGAGCGCAGAACAGCCTGAACTGTTTTCCAGACCCTAGAAACTCCCCAAAACCATTATTAACCGAAAACCATCTAGAAATGTCCTAAAACGCGCATCTCAACATTTTCGTGCACAGGTGCCGTAGATGCGCACGAAAATCGGTCCGGAGCCGTTTTGAGCGCAGAACAGCCTGAAGTGTTTTCCAGACCATAGAAACTCCCCAAAACCGTTATTAACCGAAAAGCATCAAGAAATGTCCTAAAACGCTCATCTCAACATTTTCATGCACAGGTGCCGTAGATGCGCACGAAAATCGGTCCGGAGCCGTTTAGTGCGCCGAACAGCTTGAAGTGTTTTCCAGACCCTAGAAACTCCCCAAAACCGTTATTAACCGAAAAGCATCAAGAAATGTCCTAAAACGCGCGTCTCAACATTTTCGTGCACAGGTGTCGCAGATGCGCACGAAAATCGGTCCGGAGCCGTTTCGTTCGCCGAACAGCCCGAAGTGTTTTCCAGACCCTAGAAACTCCCCAAAACCGTTTTTAAGCGAAAGGCATCACGAAATGTCCTAAAACGCGCATCTCAACATTTTCGTGCACTGGTCCCGTAGATGCGCACGAAAATCGGTCTGGAGCCGTTTCGAGCGGCGAACAGCTTGAAGTGTTTTCCAGACCCTAGAAACTCTTCAAAACCGTTATTAACCGAAAAGCATCAAGAAATGTCCTAAAACGCGCATCTCAACATTTTCATGCACAGCTGCCGTAGATGCGCACGAAAACCGGTCCGGAGCCGTTTCGAGCGCCGAAGAGCCTGAAGTGTTTTCCAGAGCCTAGAAACTCCCCAAAACCGTTTTTAATCGAAAAGCATCACGAAATGTCCTAAAACGCGCATCTCAACATTTTCGTGCACAGGTGACGTAGATGCGCACGAAAATCGGTGCGAAGCCGTTTCGAGCGCCGAACAGCCTGAAGTGTTTCTCAGACCGTAGAAACTCCCCAAAACCGTTTTTAATCGAAAAGCTTCACGAAAAGTCCTAAAACGCTCATCTCAACATTTTCGTGCACAGGTGCCGTAGATGCGCACGAAAATCGGTCCGGAGCCGTTTCGAGCGCAGAACAGCCTGAAGTATTTTCCAGACCCTAGAAACTCCCCAAAACCGTTATTAACCGAAAAGCATCAAGAAATGTCCTAAAACGCGCATCTCAACATTTTCGTGCACAGGTGCCGTAGATGCGCACGAAAATCGGTCCGGAGCCGTTTCGTTCGCCGAATAGCCTGAAGTGTTTTCCAGACCCTAGAAACTCCCGAAAACCGTTTTTAAGCGAAAGGCATCACGAAATGTCCTAAAACGCGCATCTCAACATTTTCGTGCACAGGTGCCGTAGATGCGCACGAAAATCGGTCTGGAGCCGTTTCGAGCGCAGAACAGCCTGAAGTGTTTTCCAGACACTAGAAACTCCCCAAAACCGTTATTAACCGAAAAGCATCAAGAAATGTCCTAAAACACGCATCTCAACATTTCCGTGCACAGGTGCCGTAGATGCGCACGAAAATCGGTCCGGAGCCGTTTCGTTCGCCGAACAGCCTGAAGTGTTTTCCAGACCCTAGAAACTCCCCAAAACCGTTTTTAAGCGAAAGGCATCACGAAATGTCCTAAAACGCGCATCTCAACATTTTCGTGCACTGGTCCCGTAGATGCGCACGAAAATCGGTCTGGAGCCGTTTCGAGCGGCGAACAGCTTGAAGTGTTTTCCAGACCCTAGAAACTCTTCAAAACCGTTATTAACCGAAAAGCACCAAGAAATGTCCTAAAACGCGCATCTCAACATTTTCATGCACAGCTGCCGTAGATGCGCACGAAAATCGGTCCGGAGCCGTTTCGAGCGCCGAAGAGCCTGAAGTGTTTTCCAGAGCCTAGAAACTCCCCAAAACCGTTTTTAACCGAAAAGCATCAAGAAATGTCCTAAAACGCTCATCTCAACATTTTCATGCACAGGTGCCGTAGATGCGCACGAAAATCGGTCCGGAGCCGTTTAGTGCGCCGAACAGCCTGAAGTGTTTTCCAGACCCTAGAAACTCCCCAAAACCGTTATTAACCGAAAAGCATCAAGAAATGTCCTAAAACGCGCATCTCAACATTTTCGTGCACAGGTGCCGTAGATGCGCACGAAAATCGGTCCGGAGCCGTTTCGTTCGCCGAACAGCTTGAAGTGTTTTCCAGACCCTAGAAACTCCCCAAAACCGTTTTTAAGCGAAAGGCATCACGAAATGTCCTAAATCGCGCATCTCAACATTTTCGTGCACTGATCCCGTAGATGCGCACGAAAATCGGTCCGGAGCCGTTTCGAGCGGCGAACAGCTTGAAGTGTTTTCCAGACCCTAGAAACTCTTGAAAACCGTTATTAACCGAAAAGCATCAAGAAATGTCCTAAAACGCGCATCTCAACATTTTCATGCACATGTGCCGTAGATGCGCACGAAAATCGGTCCGGAGCCGTTTCGAGCGCCGAAGAGCCTGAAGTGTTTTCCAGAGCCTAGAAACTCCCCAAAACCGTTTTTAATCGAAAAGCATCACGAAATGTCCTAAAACGCGCATCTCAACATTTTCGTGCACAGGTGCCGTAGATGCGCACGAAAATCGGTGCGGAGCCGTTTCGAGCGCCGAACAGCCTGAAGTGTTTCCCAGACCCTAGAAACTCCCCAAAACCGTTTTTAATCGAAAAGCTTCACGAAAAGTCCTAAAACGCGCATCTCAACATTTTCGTGCACAGGTGCCGTAGATGCGCACGAAAATCGGTCCGGAGCCGTTTCGAGCGCAGAACAGCCTGAAGTGTTTTCCAGACCCTAGAAACTCCCCAAAACCGTTATTAACCGAAAAGCATCAAGAAATGTCCTAAAACGCGCATCTCAACATTTTCGTGCACAGGTGCCGTAGATGCGCACGAAAATCGGTCCGGAGCCGTTTCGAGCGCAGAACAGCCTGAAGTGTTTTCCAGACCCTAGAAACTCCCCAAAACCATTATTAACCGAAAACCATCAAGAAATGTCCTAAAACGCATATCTCAACATTTTCGTGCACAGGTGCCGTAGATGCGCACGAAAATCGGTCCGGAGCCGTTTCGTTCGCCGAACAGCCTGAAGTGTTTTCCAGACCCTAGAAACTCCCCAAAACCGTTTTTAAGCGAAAGGTATCACGAAATGTCCTAAAACGCGCATCTCAACATTTTCGTGCACAGGTGCCGGAGATGCGCACGAAAATCGGTTCTGAGCCGTTTCGAGCGCCGAACAGCCTGAAGTGTTTCCCAGACCCTAGAAACTCCCCAAAACCGTTTTTAATCGAAAAGCATCACGAAATGTCCTAGAACGCGCCTCTCAACATTTCGTGCACAGGTGCCGTAGATGCGCACGAAAATCGGTCCGGAACCGTTTCGAGCGCAGAACAGCCTGAAGTGTTTTCCAGACCCTAGAGACTCACCAAAACCGTTATTAACCGAAAAGAATCAAAAAATGTCCTAAAACGCGCATCTCAAAATTTTCGTGCACAGGTGCCGTAGATGCGCACGACAATCGGTCCGGAGCCGTTTCGTGCGCCGAACAGCCTGAAGTGTTTTCGAGACCCTAGAAACTCCCCAAAACCGTTTTTAAGCGAAAGGCATCACGAAATGTCCTAAAACGCGCATCTCAACATTTTCGTGCACAGGTGACGTAGATACGCACGAAAATCGGTCCGGAGCCGTTTCGAGCGCCGAACAGCCTGAAGTGTTTTCCAGACCCTAGAAACTCCCCAAAACCATTATAAACCGAAAAGCATCAAGAAATGTCCTAAAACGCGCATCTCAACATTTTCGTGCACAGGTGCCGTAGATGCGCACGAAAATCGGTCCGGAGCCGTTTTGAGCGCAGAACAGCCTGAAGTGTTTTCCAGACCCTAGAAACTCCCCAAAACCGTTATTAACCGAAAAGCATCAAGAAATGTCCTAAAACGCGCATCTGAACATTTTTGTGCACAGGTGCCGTAGATGCGCACGAAAATCGGTCCGGAGCCGTTTCGTTCGCCGAACAGCTTGAAGTGTTTTCCAGACCCTAGAAACTCCCCAAAACCGTTTTTAATCGAAAAGCATCACGAAATGTCCTAAAACGCGCATCTCAATATTTTCGTGCACAGGTGCCGTAGATGCGCACGAAAATCGGTTCGGAGCCGTTTCGAGCGCCGAACAGCCTGAAGTGTTTCCCAGACCCTAGAAACTCCCCAAAACCGTTTTTAATCGAAAAGCATCACGAAATGTCCTAAAACGCGCATCTCAACATTTTCGTGCACAGGTGCCGTAGATGCGCACGAAAATCGGTCCGGAGCCGTTTCGAGCGCCGAACAGCCTGAAGAGTTTTCCAGACCCTAGAAACTCCCCAAAACCGTTATTAACCGAAAAGCATTAAGAAATGTCCTAAAACGCGCATCTCAACATTTTCGTGCACAGGTGCCGTAGATGCGCACGAAAATCGGTCCGGAGCCGTTTCGAGCGCAGAACAGCCTGAAGTGTTTTCCAGACCCTAGAAACTCCCCAAAACCATTATTAACCGAAAACCATCAAGAAATGTCATAAAACGCGCATCTCAACATTTTCGTGCACAGGTGCCGTAGATGCGCACGAAAATCGGTCCGGAGCCGTTTTGAGCGCAGAACAGCCTGAAGTGTTTTCGAGACCCTAGAAACTCCCCAAAACCGTTATTAACCGAAAAGCATCAAGAAATGTCCTAAAACGCTCATCTCAACATTTTCATGCACAGGTGCCGTAGATGCGCACGAAAATCGGTCCGGAGCCGTTTAGTGCGCCGAGCAGCCTGAAGTGTTTTCCAGACCCTAGAAACTCCCCAAAACCGTTATTAACCGAAAAGCATCAAGAAATGTCCTAAAACGCGCATCTCAACATTTTCGTGCACAGGTGCCGTAGATGCGCACGAAAATCGGTCCGGAGCCGTTTCGTTCGCCGAACAGCCTGAAGTGTTTTCCAGACCCTAGAAACTCCCCAAAACCGTTTTTAAGCGAAAGGCATCACGAAATGTCCTAAAACGCGCATCTCAACAATTTCGTGCACAGGTGCCGTAGATGCGCACGAAAATCGGTCTGGAGCCGTTTCGAGCGCAGAACAGCCTGAAGTGTTTTCCAGACCCTAGAAACTCCCCAAAACCGTTATTTACCGAAAAGCATCAAGAAATGTCCTAAAACGCGCATCTCAACATTTTCGTGCACAGGTGCCGTAGATGCGCACGAAAATCGGTCCGGAGCAGTTTAGTACGCCGAACAGCCTGAAGTGTTTTCCAGACCCTAGAAACTCCCCAAAACCGTTATTAACCGAAAAGCATCAAGAAATGTCCTAAAACGCGAATCTCAACATTTTCGTGCACAGGTGCCGTAGATGCGCACGAAAATCGGTCCGGAGCCGTTTTGAGCGCAGAACAGCCTGAAGTGTTTTCCAGACCCTAGAAACTCCCCAAATCCGTTATTAACCGAAAAGCATCAAGAAATGTCCTAAAACGCTCATCTCAACATTTTCCTGCACAGGTGCCGTAGATTCGCACGAAAATCGGTCCGGAGCCGTTTAGTGCGCCGAACAGCCAGAAGTGTTTTCCAGACCCTAGAAACTCCCCAAAACCGTTATTAACCGAAAAGCATCAAGAAATGTCCTAAAACGCGCATCTCAACATTTTCGTGCACAGGTACCGTAGATGCGCACGAAAATCGGTCCGGAGCCGTTTCGTTCACCGAACAGCTTGAAGTGTTTTCCAGACCCTAGAAACTCCCCAAAACCGTTTTTAAGCGAAAGGCATCACGAAATGTCCTAAAACGTGCATCTCAACATTTTCGTGCACTGGTCCCGTAGATGCGCACGAAAATCGGTCCGGAGCCGGTTCGAGCGGCGAACAGCTTGAAGTGTTTTCCAGACCCTAGAAACTCCTCAAAACCGTTATTAACCGAAAAGCATTAAGAAATGTCCTAAAACGCGCATCTCAACATTTTCATGCACAGGTGCCGTAGATGCGCACGAAAATCGGTCCGGAGCCGTTTCGAGCGCCGAAGAGCCTGAAGTGTTTTCCAGAGCCTAGAAACTCCCCAAAACCGTTTTTAATCGAAAAGCATCAAGAAATGTCCTAAAACGCGCATCTCAACATTTTCGTGCACAGGTGCCGTAGATGCGCACGAAAATCGGTTCGGAGCCGTTTCGAGCGCCGAACAGCCTGAAGTGTTTCCCAGACCCTAGAAACTCCCCAAAACCGTTTTTAATCGAAAAGCATCACGAAATGTCCTAGAACGCGCCTCTCAACATTTCGTGCACAGGTGCCGTTTATGCGCACGAAAATCGGTCCGGAACCATTTCGAGCGCAGAACAGCCTGAAGTGTTTTCCAGACCCTAGAGACTCCCCACAACCGTTATTAACCGAAAAGCATCAAAAAATGTCCTAAAACGCGCATCTCAAAATTTTCGTGCACAGGTGCCGTAGATGCGCACGAAAATCGGTCCGGAGCCGTTTCGTGCGCCGAACAGCCTGAAGTGTTTTCTAGACCCTAGAAACTCCCCAAAACCGTTTTTAAGCGAAAGGCATCACGAAATGTCCTAAAACGCGCATCTCAACATTTTCGTGCACAGGTGACGTAGATACGCACGAAAATCGGTCCCGAGCCGTTTCGAGCGCCGAATAGCCTGAAGTGTTTTCCAGAACCTAGAAACTCCCCAAAACCGTTTTTAATCGAAAAGCATCACGAAATGTCCTAAAACGCGCATCTCAACATTTTCGTGCACAGGTGCCGTAGATGCGCACGAAAATCGGTCCGGAGCCGTTTCGAGCGCCGAACAGCCTGAAGAGTTTTCCAGACCCTAGAAACTCCCCAAAACCGTTATTAACCGAAAAGCATCAAGAAATGTCCTAAAACGCGCATCTCAACATTTTCGTGCACAGGTGCCGTAGATGCGCACGAAAATCGGTCCGGAGCCGTTTCGAGCGCAGAACAGCCTGAACTGTTTTCCAGACCCTAGAAACTCCCCAAAACCATTATTAACCGAAAACCATCAAGAAATGTCCTAAAACGCGCATCTCAACATTTTCGTGCACAGGTGCCGTAGATGCGCACGAAAATCGGTCCGGAGCCGTTTTGAGCGCAGAACAGGCTGAAGTGTTTTCCAGAACCTAGAAACTCCCCAAAACCGTTTTTAATCGAAAAGCATCACGAAATGTCCTAAAACGCGCATCTCAACATTTTCGTGCACAGGTGCCGTAGATGCGCACGAAAATCGGTTCGGAGCCGTTTCGAGCGCCGAACAGCCTGAAGTGTTTCCCAGACCCTAGAAACTCCCCAAAACCGTTTTTAATCGAAAAGCTTCACGAAAAGTCCTAAAACGCGCATCTCAACATTTTCGTGCACAGGTGACGTAGATGTGCACGAAAATCGGTCCGGAGCCGTTTCGAGCGCCGAAGAGCCTGAAGTGTTTTCCAGAGCCTAGAAACTCCCCAAAACCGTTTTTAATCGAAAAGCATCACGAAATGTCCTAAAACGCGCATCTCAACATTTTCGTGCACAGGTGCCGTAGATGCGCACGAAAATCGGTCCGGAGCCGTTTCGAGCGCCGAACAGCCTGAAGTGTTTCCCAGACCCTAGAAACTCCCCAAAGCCGTTTTTAATCGAAAAGCATCACGAAATGTCCTAAAACGCACATCTCAACATTTTCGTGCACAAGTGCCGCAGATGCGCACGAAAATCGGTCCGGAGCCGTTCCGAGCGCCGAACTGCCTGAAGTGTTTTCCAGAGCGTAGAAACTCCCCAAAACCGTTTTTAATCGAAAACCATCACGAAAAGTCCTAAAACGCGCATCTCAACATTTTCGTGCACAGGGGCCGTAGATGCGCACGAAAATCGGTCCGGAACCGTTTCGTTCGCCGAACAGCCTGAAGTGTTTTCCAGACCCTAGAAACTCCCCAAAACCATTTTTAAGCGAAAGGCATCACGAAATGTCCTAAAACGCGTATCTCAACATTTTCGTGCACTGGTCCCATAGATGCGTACGAAAATCGGTCCGGAGCCGTTTCGAGCGGCGAACAGCCTGAAGTGTTTTCCAGACCCTAGAAACTCCTCAAAACCGTTATTAACCGAAAAGCATCAAGAAATGTCCTAAAACGCGCATCTCAACATTTTCATGCACAGGTGCCGTAGATGCGCACGAAAATCGGACCGGAGCCGTTTCGAGCGCCGAAGAGCCTGAAGTGTTTTCCAGAGCCTAGAAACTCCCCAAAACCGTTTTTAATCGAAACGCATCACGAAATGTCCTAAAACGCGCAGCTCAACATTTTCGTGCACAGGTGCCGTAGATGCGCATGAAAATCGGTTCGGAGCCGTTTCGAGCGCCGAACTGCCTGAAGTGTTTCCCAGACCCTAGAAACTCCCCAAAACCGTTTTTAATCGAAAAGCTTCACGAAAATTCCTAAAACGCGCATCTCAACATTTTCGTGCACAGGTGCCGTAGATGCGCATGAAAATCGATCCGGAGCCGTTCCGAGCGCCGAACCGCCTGAAGTGTTTTCCAGAGCGTAGAAACTCCCCAAAACCGTTTTTAATCGAAAAGCATCACGAAAAGTCCTAAAACGCGCATCTCAACATTATCGTGCACAGGTGCCGTAGATGCGCACGAAAATCGGTCCGGAGCCGTTTCGTGCGCCGAACAGCCTGAAGTGTTTTCCAGACCCTTGAAACTCCCCAAAACCGTTATTAACCGAAAAGCATCAAGAAATGTCCTAAAACGCTCATCTCAACATTTTCCTGCACAGGTGCCGTAGATGCGCACGAAAATCGGTCCGGAGCCGTTTAGTGCGCCGAACAGCCTGAAGTGTTTTCCAGACCCTAGAAACTCCCCAAAACCGTTATTAACCGAAAAGCATCAAGAAATGTCCTAAAACGCGCATCTCAACATTTTCGTGCACAGGTGCCGTAGATGCGCACGAAAATCGGCCCGGAGCCGTTTCGTTCGCCGAACAGCTTGAAGTGTTTTCCAGACCCTAGAAACTCCCCAAAACCGTTTTTAAGCGAAAGGCATCACGAAATGTCCTAAAACGCGCATCTCAACATTTTCGTGCACTGGTCCCGTAGATGCGCACGAAAATCGGTCCGGAGCCGTTTCGAGCGGCGAACAGGTTGAAGTGTTTTCCAGACCCTAGAAACTCCTCAAAACCGTTATTAACCGAAAAGCATCAAGAAATGTCCTAAAACGCGCATCTCAACATTTTCATGCACAGGTGCCGTAGATGCGCATGAAAATCGGTCCGGAGCCGTTTCGAGAGCCGAAGAGCCTGAAGTGTTTTCCAGAGCCTAGAAACTCCCCAAAACCGTTTTTAATCGAAAAGCATCACGAAATGTCCTAAAACGCGCATCTCAACATTTTCGTGCACAGGTGCCGTAGATGCGCACGAAAATCGGTTCGGAGCCGTTTCGAGCGCCGAACAGCCTGAAGTGTTTCCCAGACCCTAGAAACTCCCCAAAACCGTTTTTAATCGAAAAGCATCACGAAATTTCCTAGAACGCGCCTCTCAACATTTCGTGCACAGGTGCCGTAGATGCGCACGAAAATCGGTCCGGAACCGTTTCGAGCGCAGAACAGCCTGAAGTGTTTTCCAGACCCTAGAGACTCCCCAAAACCGTTATTAACCGAAAAGCATAAAAAAAATGTCCTAAAACGCGCATCTCAACATTTTCGTGCACAGGTGACGTAGATACGCACGAAAATCGGTCCGGAGCCGTTTCGAGCGCCGAATAGCCTGAAGTGTTTTCCAGAACCTAGAAACTCCCCAAAACCGTTTTTAATCGAAAAGCATCACGAAAAGTCCTAAAACGCGCATCTCAACATTATCGTGCACAGGTGCCGTAGATGCGCACGAAAATCGGTCCGGAGCCGTTTCGTGCGCCGAACAGCCTGAAGTGTTTTCCAGACCCTTGAAACTCCCCAAAACCGTTATTAACCGAAAAGCATCAAGAAATGTCCTAAAACGCTCATCTCAACATTTTCCTGCACAGGTGCCGTAGATGCGCACGAAAATCGGTCCGGAGCCGTTTAGTGCGCCGAACAGCCTGAAGTGTTTTCCAGACCCTAGAAACTCCCCAAAACCGTTATTAACCGAAAAGCATCAAGAAATGTCCTAAAACGCGCATCTCAACATTTTCGTGCACAGGTGCCGTAGATGCGCACGAAAATCGGCCCGGAGCCGTTTCGTTCGCCGAACAGCTTGAAGTGTTTTCCAGACCCTAGAAACTCCCCAAAACCGTTTTTAAGCGAAAGGCATCACGAAATGTCCTAAAACGCGCATCTCAACATTTTCGTGCACTGGTCCCGTAGATGCGCACGAAAATCGGTCCGGAGCCGTTTCGAGCGGCGAACAGGTTGAAGTGTTTTCCAGACCCTAGAAACTCCTCAAAACCGTTATTAACCGAAAAGCATCAAGAAATGTCCTAAAACGCGCATCTCAACATTTTCATGCACAGGTGCCGTAGATGCGCATGAAAATCGGTCCGGAGCCGTTTCGAGCGCCGAAGAGCCTGAAGTGTTTTCCAGAGCCTAGAAACTCCCCAAAACCGTTTTTAATCGAAAAGCATCACGAAATGTCCTAAAACGCGCATCTCAACATTTTCGTGCACAGGTGCCGTAGATGCGCACGAAAATCGGTTCGGAGCCGTTTCGAGCGCCGAACAGCCTGAAGTGTTTCCCAGACCCTAGAAACTCCCCAAAACCGTTTTTAATCGAAAAGCATCACGAAATGTCCTAGAACGCGCCTCTCAACATTTCGTGCACAGGTGCCGTAGATGCGCACGAAAATCGGTCCGGAACCGTTTCGAGCGCAGAACCGCCTGAAGTGTTTTCCAGACCCTAGAGACTCCCCAAAACCGTTATTAACCGAAAAGCATAAAAAAATGTCCTAAAACGCGCATCTCAACATTTTCGTGCACAGGTGACGTAGATACGCACGAAAATCGGTCCGGAGCCGTTTCGAGCGCCGAATAGCCTGAAGTGTTTTCCAGAACCTAGAAACTCCCCAAAACCGTTTTTAATCGAAAAGCATCACGAAATGTCCTAAAACGCGCATCTCAACATTTTCGTGCACAGGTGCCGTAGATACGCACGAAAATCGGTCCGGAGCCGTTTCGAGCGCCAAACAGCCTGAAGAGTTTTCCAGACCCTAGAAACTCCCCAAAACCGTTATTAACCGAAAAGCATCAAGAAATGTCCTAAAACGCGCATCTCAACATTTTCGTGCACAGGTGCCGTAGATGCGCACGAAAATCGGTCCGGAGCCGTTTCGAGCGCAGAACAGCCTGAACTGTTTTCCAGACCCTAGAAACTCCCCAAAACCATTATTAACCGAAAACCATCAAGAAATGTCCTAAAACGCGCATCTCAACATTTTCGTGCACAGGTGCCGTAGATGCGCACGAAAATCGGTCCGGAGCCGTTTTGAGCGCAGAACAGCCTGAAGTGTTTTCCAGATCCTAGAAACTCCCCAAAACCGTTATTAACCGAAAAGCATCAAGAAATGTCCTAAAACGCTCATCTCAACATTTTCATGCACAGGTGCCGTAGATGCGCACGAAAATCGGTCCGGAGCCGTTTCGAGCGCCGAACTGCCTGAAGTGTTTCCCAGACCCTAGAAACTCCCCAAAACCGTTTTTAATCGAAAAGCTTCACGAAAAGTCCTAAAACGCGCAACTCAACATTTTCGTGCACAGGTGCCGTAGATGCGCATGAAAATCGGTCCGGAGCCGTTCCGAGCGCCGAACAGCCTGAAGTGTTTTCCAGACCCTTGAAACTCCCCAAAACCGTTATTAACCGAAAAGCATCAAGAAATGTCCTAAAACGCTCATCTCAACATTTTCCTGCACAGGTGCCGTAGATGCGCACGAAAATCGGTCCGGAGCCGTTTAGTGCGCCGAACAGCCTGAAGTGTTTTCCAGACCCTAGAAACTCCCCAAAACCGTTATTAACCGAAAAGCATCAAGAAATGTCCTAAAACGCGCATCTCAACATTTTCGTGCACAGGTGCCGTAGATGCGCACGAAAATCGGTCCAGAGCCGTTTCGTTCGCCGAACAGCTTGAAGTGTTTTCCAGACCCTAGAAACTCCCCAAAACCGTTTTTAAGCGAAAGGCATCACGAAATGTCCTAAAACGCGCATCTCAACATTTTCGTGCACTGGTCCCGTAGATGCGCACGAAAATCGGTCCGGAGCCGTTTCGAGCGGCGAACAGGTTGAAGTGTTTTCCAGACCCTAGAAACTCCTCAAAACCGTTATTAACCGAAAAGCATCAAGAAATGTCCTAAAACGCGCATCTCAACATTTTCATGCACAGGTGCCGTAGATGCGCATGAAAATCGGTCCGGAGCCGTTTCGAGCGCCGAAGAGCCTGAAGTGTTTTCCAGAGCCTAGAAACTCCCCAAAACCGTTATTAACCGAAAAGCTTCAAGAAATGTCCTAAAACGCGCATCTGAACATTTTCGTGCACAGGTGCCGTAGATGCGCACGAAAATCGGTCCGGAGCCGTTTCGTTCGCCGAACAGCTTGAAGTGTTTTCCAGACCCTAGAAACTCCCCAAAACCGTTTTTAATCGAAAAGCATCACGAAATGTCCTAAAACGCGCATCTCAACATTTTCGTGCACAGGTGCCGTAGATGCGCACGAAAATCGGTTCGGAGCCGTTTCGAGCGCCGAACAGCCTGAAGTGTTTCCCAGACCCTAGAAACTCCCCAAAACCGTTTTTAATCGAAAAGCATCACGAAATGTCCTAGAACGCGCCTCTCAACATTTCGTGCACAGGTGCCGTAGATGCGCACGAAAATCGGTCCGGAACCGTTTCGAGCGCAGAACAACCTGAAGTGTTTTCCAGACCCTAGAGACTCCCCAAAACCGTTATTAACCGAAAAGCATCAAAAAATGTCCTAAAACGCGCATCTCAAAATTTTCGTGCACAGGTGCCGTAGATGCGTACGAAAATCGGTCCGGAGCCGTTTCGTGCGCCGAACAGCCCGAAGTGTTTTCTAGACCCTAGAAACACCCCAAAACCGTTTTTAAGCGAAAGGCATCACGAAATGTCCTAAAACGCGCATCTCAACATTTTCGTGCACAGGTGACGTAGATACGCACGAAAATCGATCCGGAGCCGTTTCGAGCGCCGAATAGCCTGAAGTGTTTTCCAGAACCTAGAAACTCCCCAAAACCGTTTTTAATCGAAAAGCATCACGAAATGTCCTAAAACGCGCATCTCAACATTTTCGTGCACAGGTGCCGTAGATGCGCACGAAAATCGGTCCGGAGCCGTTTCGAGCGCCGAACAGCCTGAAGAGTTTTCCAGACCCTAGAAACTCCCCAAAACCGTTATTAACCGAAAAGCATCAAGAAATGTCCTAAAACGCGCATCTCAACATTTTCGTGCACAGGTGCCGTAGATGCGAACGAAAATCGGTCCGGAGCCGTTTCGAGCGCAGAACAGCCTGAACTGTTTTCCAGACCCTAGAAACTCCCCAAAACCATTATTAACCGAAAACCATCAAGAAATGTCCTAAAACGCGCATCTCAACATTTTCGTGGACAGGTGCCGTAGATGCGCACGAAAATCGGTCCGGAGCCGTTTTGAGCGCAGAACAGCCTGAAGTGTTTTCCAGATCCTAGAAACTCCCCAAAACCGTTATTAACCGAAAAGCATCAAGAAATGTCCTAAAACGCTCATCTCAACATTTTCCTGCACAGGTGCCGTAGATGCGCACGAAAATCGATCCGGAGCCGTTTAGTGCGCCGAACAGCCTGAAGTGTTTTCCAGACCCTAGAAACTCCCCAAAACCGTTATTAACCGAAAAGCATCAAGAAATGTCCTAAAACGCGCATCTCAACATTTTCGTGCACAAGTGCGTAGATGCGCACGAAAATCGGTCCGGAGCCGTTTTGAGCGCAGAACAGCCTGAAGTGTTTTCCAGATCCTAGAAACTCCCCAAAACCGTTATTAACCGAAAAGTATCAAGAAATGTCCTAAAACGCTCATCTCAACATTTTCCTGCACAGGTGCCGTAGATGCGCACGAAAATCGATCCGGAGCCGTTTAGTGCGCCGAACAGCCTGAAGTGTTTTCCAGACCCTAGAAACTCCCCAAAACCGTTATTAACCGAAAAGCATCAAGAAATGTCCTAAAACGCGCATCTCAACATTTTCGTGCACAGGTGCCGTAGATGCGCACGAAAATCGGTCCGGAGCCGTTTTGAGCGCAGAACAGCCTGAAGTGTTTTCCAGACCCTAGAAACTCCCCAAAACCGTTATTAACCGAAAAGTATCAAGAAATGTCCTAAAACGCTCATCTCAACATTTTCCTGCACAGGTGCCGTAGATGCGCACGAAAATCGATCCGGAGCCGTTTAGTGCGCCGAACAGCCTGAAGTGTTTTCCAGACCCTAGAAACTCCCCAAAACCGTTATTAACCGAAAAGCATCAAGAAATGTCCTAAAACGCGCATCTCAACATTTTCGTGCACAGGTGCCGTAGATGCGCACGAAAATCGGTCCGGAGCCGTTTTGAGCGCAGAACAGCCTGAAGTGTTTTCCAGACCCTAGAAACTCTCCAAAACCGTTATTAACCGAAAAGCATCAAGAAATGTCCTAAAACGCGCATCTGAACATTTTCGTGCACAGGTGCCGTAGATGCGCACGAAAATCGGTCCGGAGCCGTTTCGAGCGGCGAACAGCTTGAAGTGTTTTCCAGACCGTAGAAACTCCTCAAAACCGTTATTAACCGAAAAGCATCAAGAAATGTCCTATAACGCGCAACTCAACATTTTCATGCACAGGTGCCTTAGATGCGCACGAAAATCGGTCCGGAGCCGTTTCGAGCGCCGAAGAGCCTGAAGTGTTTTCCAGAGCCTAGAAACTCCCCAAAACCGTTTTTAATCGAAAAGCATCACGAAATGTCCTAAAACGCGCATCTCAACATTTTCGTGCACAGGTGCCGTAGATGCGCACGAAAATCGGTTCGGAGCCGTTTTGGGCGCAGAACAGCCTGAAGTGTTTTCCAGACCCTAGAAACTCCCCAAAACCGTTATTAACCGAAAAGCATCAAGAAATGTCCTAAAACGCTCATCTCAACATTTTCATGCACAGGTGCCGTAGATGCGCACGAAAATCGGTCCCGAGCCGTTTAGTGCGCCGAACAGCCTGAAGTGTTTTCCAGACCCTAGAAACTCACCAAAACCGTTATTAACCGAAAAGCATCAAGAAATGTCCTAAAACGCGCATCTCAACATTTTCGTGCACAGGTGCCGTAGATGCGCACGAAAATCGGTCCGGAGCCGTTTCGTTCGCCGAACAGCCTGAAGTGTTTTCCAGACCCTAGAAACTCCCCAAAACCGTTTTTAAGCGAAAGGCATCACGAAATGTCCTAAAACGCGCATCTCAACATTTTCGTGCACAGGTGCCGTAGATGCGCACGAAAATCGGTCCGGAGCCGTTTCGTTCGCCGAACAGCTTGAAGTGTTTTCCAGACCCTAGAAACTCCCCAAAACCGTTTTTAAGCGAAAGGCATCACGAAATGTCCTAAAACGCGCATCTCAACATTTTCGTGCACTGGTCCCGTAGATGCGCACGAAAATCGGTCCAGAGCCGTTTCGAGCGGCGAACAGCTTGAAGTGTTTTCCAGACCCTAGAAACTCCTCAAAACCGTTATTAACCGAAAAGCATCAAGAAATGTCCTAAAACGCGCATCTCAACATTTTCATGCACAGGTGCCGTAGATGCGCACGAAAATCGGTCCGGAGCCGTTTCGAGCGCCGAAGAGCCTGAAGTGTTTTCCAGAGCCTAGAAACTCCCCAAAACCGTTTTTAATCGAAAAGCATCACGAAATGTCCTAAAACGCGCATCTCAACATTTTCGTGCACAGGTGCCGTAGATGCGCACGAAAATCGGTTCGGAGCCGTTTCGAGCGGCGAAAAGCCTGAAGTGTTCCTCAGACCCTAGAAACTCCCCAAAACCGTTTTTAATCGAAAAGCTTCACGAAAAGTCCTAAAACGCGCATCTCAACATTTTCGTGCACAGGTGCCGAAGATGCGCACGAAAATCGGTCCGGAGCCGTTTCGAGCGCCGAAGAGCCTGAAGTGTTTTCCAGAGCCTAGAAACTCCCCAAAACCGTTTTTAATCGAAAAGCATCACGAAATGTCCTAAAACGCGCATCTCAACATTTTCGTGCACAGGTGCCGTAGATGCGCACGAAAATCGGTTCGGAGCCGTTTTGGGCGCAGAACAGCCTGAAGTGTTTTCCAGACCCTAGAAACTCCCCAAAACCGTTATTAACCGAAAAGCATCAAGAAATGTCCTAAAACGCTCATCTCAACATTTTCATGCACAGGTGCCGTAGATGCGCACGAAAATCGGTCCCGAGCCGTTTAGTGCGCCGAACAGCCTGAAGTGTTTTCTAGACCCTAGAAACTCCCCAAAACCGTTATTAACCGAAAAGCATCAAGAAATGTCCTAAAACGCGCATCTCAACATTTTCGTGCACAGGTGCCGTAGATGCGCACGAAAATTGGTCCGGAGCCGTTTCGAGCGCAGAACAGCCTGAACTGTTTTCCAGACCCTAGAAACTCCCCAAAACCAATATTAACCGAAAACCATCAAGAAATGTCCTAAAACGCGCATCTCAACATTTTCGTGCACAGGTGCCGTAGATGCGCACGAAAATCGGTCCGGAGCCGTTTTGAGCGCAGAACAGCCTGAAGTGTTTTCCAGAACCTAGAAACTCCCCAAAACCGTTTTTAATCGAAAAGCATCACGAAATGTCCTAAAACGCGCATCTCAACATTTTCGTGCACAGGTGCCGTAGATGCGCACGAAAATCGGTTCGGAGCCGTTTCGAGCGCCGAACAGCCTGAAGTGTTTCCCAGACCCTAGAAACTCCCCAAGACCGTTTTTAATCGAAAAGCTTCACGAAAAGTCCTAAAACGCGCATCTCAACATTTTCGTGCACAGGTGCCGTAGATGCGCACGAAAATCGGTCCGGAGCCGTTTCGAGCGCCGAAGAGCCTGAAGTGTTTTCCAGAGCCTAGAAACTCCCCAAAACCGTTTTTAATCGAAAAGCATCACGAAATGTCCTAAAACGCGCATCTCAACATTTTCGTGCACAGGTGCCGTAGATGCGCACGAAAATCGGTCCGGAGCCGTTTCGAGCGCCGAACAGCCTAAAGTGTTTCCCAGACCCTAGAAACTCCCCAAAGCCGTTTTTAATCGAAAAGCATCACGAAATGTCCTAAAACGCACATCTCAACATTTTCGTGCACAGGTGCCGTAGATGCGCACGAAAATCGGTCCGGAGCCGTTCCGAGCGCCGAACCGCCTGAAGTGTTTTCCAGAGCGTAGAAACTCCCCAAAACCGTTTTTAATCGAAAAGCATCACGAAAAGTCCTAAAACGCGCATCTCAACATTTTCGTGCACAGGTGCCGTAGATGCGCACGAAAATCGGTCCGGAGCCGTTTCGTTCGCCGAACAGCCTGAAGTGTTTTCCAGACCCTAGAAACTTCCCAAAACCATTTTTAAGCGAAAGGCATCACGAAATGTCCTAAAACGCGTATCTCAACATTTTCGTGCACTGGTCCCATAGATGCGCACGAAAATCGGACCGGAGCCGTTTCGAGCGCCGAAGAGCCTGAAGTGTTTTCCAGAGCCTAGAAACTCCCCAAAACCGTTTTTAATCGAAACGCATCACGAAATGTCCTAAAACGCGCATCTCAACATTTTCGTGCACAGGTGCCGTAGATGCGCACGAAAATCGGTTCGGTGCCGTTTCGAGCGCCGAACTGCCTGAAGTGTTTCCCAGACCCTAGAAACTCCCCAAAACCGTTTTTAATCGAAAAGCTTCACGAAAAGTCCTAAAACGCGCATCTCAACATTTTCGTGCACAGGTGCCGTAGATGCGCATGAAAATCGGTCCGGAGCCGTTCCGAGCGCCGAACCGCCTGAAGTGTTTTCCAGAGCGTAGAAACTCCCCAAAACCGTTTTTAATCGAAAAGCATCACGAAAAGTCCTAAAACGCGCATCTCAACATTATCGTGCACAGGTGCCGTAGATGCGCACGAAAATCGGTCCGGAGCCGTTTCGTGCGCCGAACAGCCTGAAGTGTTTTCCAGACCCTTGAAACTCCCCAAAACCGTTATTAACCGAAAAGCATCAAGAAATGTCCTAAAACGCTCATCTCAACATTTTCCTGCACAGGTGCCGTAGATGCGCACGAAAATCGGTCCGGAGCCGTTTAGTGCGCCGAACAGCCTGAAGTGTTTTCCAGACCCTAGAAACTCCCCAAAACCGTTATTAACCGAAAAGCATCAAGAAATGTCCTAAAACGCGCATCTCAACATTTTCGTGCACAGGTGCCGTAGATGCGCACGAAAATCGGTCCGGAGCCGTTTTGAGCGCAGAACAGCCTGAAGTGTTTTCCAGATCCTAGAAACTCCCCAAAACCGTTTTTAATCGAAAAGCATCACGAAATGTCCTAGAACGCGCCTCTCAACATTTCGTGCACAGGTGCCGTAGATGCGCACGAAAATCGGTCCGGAACCGTTTCGAGCGCAGAACAGCCTGAAGTGTTTTCCAGACCCTAGAGACTCCCCAAAACCGTTATTAACCGAAAAGCATCAAAAAATGTCCTAAAACGCGCATCTCAAAATTTTCGTGCACAGGTGCCGTAGATGCGCACGAAAATCGGTCCGGAGCCGTTTCGTGCGCCGAACAGCCCGAAGTGTTTTCTAGACCCTAGAAACACCCCAAAACCGTTTTTAAGCGAAAGGCATCACGAAATGTCCTAAAACGCGCATCTCAACATTTTCGTGCACAGGTGACGTAGATACGCACGAAAATCGGTCCGGAGCCGTTTCGAGCGCCGAATAGCCTGAAGTGTTTTCCAGAACCTAGAAACTCCCCAAAACCGTTTTTAATCGAAAAGCATCACGAAATGTCCTAAAACGCGCATCTCAACATTTTCGTGCACAGGTGCCGTAGATGCGCACGGAAATCGGTCCGGAGCCGTTTCGAGCGCAGAACAGCCTGAACTGTTTTCCAGACCCTAGAAACTCCCCAAAACCATTATTAACCGAAAACCATCAAGAAATGACCTAAAACGCGCATCTCAACATTTTCGTGCACAGGTGCCGTAGATGCGCACGAAAATCGGTCCGGAGCCGTTTTGAGCACAGAACAGCCTGAAGTGTTTTCCAGATCCTAGAAACTCCCCAAAACCGTTATTAACCGAAAAGCATCAAGAAATGTCCTAAAACGCTCATCTCAACATTTTCGTGCACAGGTGCCGTAGATGCGCACGAAAATCGGTCCGGAGCCGTTTTGAGCGCAGAACAGCCTGAAGTGTTTTCCAGATCCTAGAAACTCCCCAAAATCGTTATTAACCGAAAAGCATCAAGAAATGTCCTAAAACGCTCATCTCAACATTTTCATGCACAGGTGCCGTAGATGCGCACGAAAATCGATCCGGAGCCGTTTAGTGCGCCGAACAGCCTGAAGTGTTTTCCAGACCCTAGAAACTCCCCAAAACCGTTATAAACCGAAAAGCATCAAGAAATGTCCTAAAACGCGCATCTCAACATTTTCGTGCACAGGTGCCGTAGATGCGCACGAAAATCGGTCCGGAGCCGTTTTGAGCGCAGAACAGCCTGAAGTGTTTTCCAGACCCTAGAAACTCCCCAAAACCGTTATTAACCGAAAAGCATCAAGAAATGTCCTAAAACGCGCATCTGAACATTTTCGTGCACAGGTGCCGTAGATGCGCACGAAAATCGGTCCGGAGCCGTTTCGTTCGCCGAACAGCTTGAAGTGTTTTCCAGACCCTAGAAACTCCCCAAAACCGTTTTTAACCGAAAAGCATCAAGAAATGTCCTAAAACGCTCATCTCAACATTTTCCTGCACAGGTGCCGTAGATGCGCACGAAAATCGGTCCGGAGCCGTTTAGTGCGCCGAACAACCTGAAGTGTTTTCCAGACCCTAGAAACTCCCCAAAACCGTTATTAACCGAAAAGCATCAAGAAATGTCCTAAAACGCGAATCTGAACATTTTTGTCCACAGGTGCCGTAGATGCGCACGAAAATCGGTCCGGAGCCGTTTCGTTCGCCGAACAGCTTGAAGTGTTTTCCAGACCCTAGAAACTCCCCAAAACCGTTTTTAATCGAAAAGCATCACGAAATGTCCTAAAACGCGCATCTCAACATTTTCGTGCACAGGTGCCGTAGATGCGCACGAAAATCGGTCCGGAGCCGTTCCGAGCGCCGAACCGCCTGATGTGTTTTCCAGAGCGTAGAAACTCCCCAAAACCGTTTTTAATCGAAAAGCATCACGAAAAGTCCTAAAACGCGCATCTCAACATTTTCGTGCACAGGTGCCGTAGATGCGCACGAAAATCGGTCCGGAGCCGTTTCGTTCGCCGAACAGCCTGAAGTGTTTTCCAAACCCTAGAAACTCCCCAAAACCATTTTTAAGCGAAAGGCATCACGAAATGTCCTAAAACGCGTATCTCAACATTTTCGTGCACTGGTCCCATAGATGCGCACGAAAATCGGTCCGGAGCCGTTTCGAGCGGCGAACAGCCTGAAGTGTTTTCCAGACCCTAGAAACTCCTCAAAACCGTTATTAACCGAAAAGCATCAAGAAATGTCCTAAAACGCGCATCTCAACATTTTCATGCACAGGTGCCGTAGATGCGCACGAAAATCGGACCGGAGCCGTTTCGAGCGCCGAAGAGCCTGAAGTGTTTTCCAGAGCCTAGAAACTCCCCAAAACCGTTTTTAATCGAAACGCATCACGAAATGTCCTAAAACGCGCATCTCAACATTTTCGTGCACAGGTGCCGTAGATGCGCACGAAAATCGGTTCGGAGCCGTTTCGAGCGCCGAACTGCCTGACGTGTTTCCCAGACCCTAGAAACTCCCCAAAACCGTTTTTAATCAAAAAGCTTCACGAAAAGTCCTAAAACGCGCATCTCAACATTTTCGTGCACAGGTGCCGTAGATGCGCATGAAAATCGGTCCGGAGCCGTTCCGAGCGCCGAACCGCCTGAAGTGTTTTCCAGAGCGTAGAAACTCCCCAAAACCGGTTTTATTCGAAAAGCATCACGAAAAGTCCTAAAACGCGCATGTCAACATTTTCGTGCACAGGTGCCGTAGATGCGCACGAAAATCGGTCCGGAGCCGTTTCGTGCGCCGAACAGCCTGAATTGTTTTCCAGACCCTAGAAACTCCCCAAAACCGTTATTAACCGAAAAGCATCAAGAAATGTCCTAAAACGCGCATCTCAACATTTTCGTGCACAGGTGCCGTAGATGCGCACGAAAATCGGTCCGGAGCCGTTTCGTTCGCCGAACAGCCTGAAGTGTTTTCCAGACCCTAGAAACTCCCCAAAACCATTTTTAAGCGAAAGGCATCACGAAATGTCCTAAAACGCGTATCTCAAAATTTTCGTGCACTGGTCCCGTAGATGCGCACGAAAATCGGTCGGGAGCCGTTTCGAGCGCAGAACAGCCTGAAGTGTTTTCCAGACCCTAGAAACTCCCCAAAACCGTTATTAACCGAAAAGCATCAAGAAATGTCCTAAAACGCGCATCTCAACATTTTCATGCACAGGTGCCGTAGATGCGCACGAAAATCGGTCCGGCGCCGTTTCGAGCGCCGAAGAGCCTGAAGTGTTTTCCAGAGCCTAGAAACTCCCCAAAACCGTTTTTAATCGAAAAGCTTCACGAAAAGTCCTAAAACGCGCATCTCAACATTTTCGTGCACAGGTGCCGTAGATGCGCACGAAAATCGGTCCGGAGCCGTTTCGTGCGCCGAACAGCCTGAATTGTTTTCCAGACCCTAGAAACTCCCCAAAACCGTTATTAACCGAAAAGCATCAAGAAATGTCCTAAAACGCGCATCTCAACATTTTCGTGCACAGGTGCCGTAGATGCGCACGAAAATCGGTCCGGAGCCGTTTCGTTCGCCGAACAGCCTGAAGTGTTTTCCAGACCCTAGAAACTCCCCAAAACCGTTTTTAAGCGAAAGGCCTCACGAAATGTCCTAAAACGCGCATCTCAACATTTTCGTGCACAGGTGCCGTAGATGCGCACGAAAATCGGACTGGAGCCGTTTCGAGCGCAGAACAGCCTGAAGTGTTTTCCAGACCCTAGAAACTCCCCAAAACCGTTATTAACCGAAAACCATCAAGAAATGTCCTAAAACGCGCATCTCAACATTTTCGTGCACAGGTACCGTAGATGCGCACGAAAATCGTTTCGGAGCTGTTTCGAGCGCCGAACAGCCTGAAGTGTTTCCCAGACCCTAGAAACTCCCCAAAACCGTTTTTAATCGAAAAGCTTCACGAAAAGTCCTAAAACGCGCATCTCAACATTTTCGTGCACAGGTGCCGTAGATGCGCACGAAAATCGGTCCGGAGCCGTTCCGAGCGCCGAACCGCCTGATGTGTTTTCCAGAGCGTAGAAACTCCCCAAAACCGTTTTTAATCGAAAAGCATCACGAAAAGTCCTAAAACGCGCATCTCAACATTTTCGTGCACAGGTGCCGTAGATGCGCACGAAAATCGGTCCGGAGCCGTTTCGTTCGCCGAACAGCCTGAAGTGTTTTCCAGACCCTAGAAACTCCCCAAAACCATTTTTAAGCGAAAGGCATCACGAAATGTCCTAAAACGCGTATCTCAACATTTTCGTGCACTGGTCCCATAGATGCGCACGAAAATCGGCCCGGAGCCGTTTCGAGCGGCGAACAGCCTGAAGTGTTTTCCAGACCCTAGAAACTCCTCAAAACCGTTATTAACCGAAAAGTATCAAGAAATGTCCTAAAACGCGCATCTCAACATTTTCATGCACAGGTGCCGTAGATGCGCACGAAAATCGGACCGGAGCCGTTTCGAGCGCCGAAGAGCCTGAAGTGTTTTCCAGAGCCTAGAAACTCCCCAAAACCGTTTTTAATCGAAACGCATCACGAAATGTCCTAAAACGCGCATCTCAACATTTTCGTGCACAGGTGCCGTAGATGCGCACGAAAATCGGTTCGGAGCCGTTTCGGGTGCCGAACTGCCTGAAGTGTTTCCCAGACCCTAGAAACTCCCCAAAACCGTTTTTAATCGAAAAGCTTCACTAAAAGTCCTAAAACGCGCATCTCAACATTTTCGTGCACAGGTGCCGTAGATGCGCATGAAAATCGGTCCGGAGCCGTTCCGAGCGCCGAACCGCCTGAAGTGTTTTCCAGAGCGTAGAAACTCCCCAAAACCGGTTTTATTCGAAAAGCATCACGAAAAGTCCTAAAACGCGCATGTCAACATTTTCGTGCACAGGTGCCGTAGATGCGCACGAAAATCGGTCCGGAGCCGTTTCGTTCGCCGAACAGCCTGAAGTGTTTTCCAGACCCTAGAAACTCCCCAAAACCATTTTTAAGCGAAAGGCATCACGAAATGTCCTAAAACGCGCATCTCAACATTTTCGTGCACTGGTCCCGTAGATGCGCACGAAAATCGGTCCGGAGCCGTTTCGAGCGGCGAACAGCCTGAAGTGTTTTCCAGACCCTAGAAACTCCTCAAAACCGTTATTAACCGAAAAGCATCAAGAAATGTCCTAAAACGCGCATCTCAACATTTTCATGCACAGGTGCCGTAGATGCGCACAAAAATCGGTCCGGAGCCGTTTCGAGCGCCGAAGAGCCTGAAGTGTTTTCCAGAGCCTAGAAACTCCCCAAAACCGTTTTTAATCGAAAAGCATCACGAAATGTCCTAAAACGCGCATCTCAACATTTTCGTGCACAGGTGCCGTAGATGCGCACGAAAATCGGTCCGGAGCCGTTTCGAGCGCCGAACAGCCTGAAGTGTTTCCCAGACCCTGGAAACTCCCCAAAGCAGTTTTTAATCGAAAAGCATCACGAAATGTCCTAAAACGCACATCTCAACATTTTCGTGCACAGGTGCCGTAGATGCGCACGAAAATCGGTCCGGAGCCGTTCCGAGCGCCGAACCGCCTGAAGTGTTTTCCAGAGCGTAGAAACTCCCCAAAACCGTTTTTAATCGAAAAGCATCACGAAAAGTCCTAAAACGCGCATCTCAACATTTTCGTGCACAGGTGCCGTAAATGCGCACGAAAATCGGTCCGGAGCCGTTTCGTTCGCCGAACAGCCTGAAGTGTTTTCCAGACCCTAGAAACTCCCCAAAACCATTTTTAAGCGAAAGGCATCACGAAATGTCCTAAAACGCGTATCTCAACATTTTCGTGCACTGGTCCCATAGATGCGCACGAAAATCGGTCCGGAGCCGTTTCGAGCGGCGAACAGCCTGAAGTGTTTTCCAGACCCTAGAAACTCCTCAAAACCGTTATTAACCGAAAAGCATCAAGAAATGTCTTAAAACGCGCATCTCAACTTTTTCATGCACAGGTGCCGTAGATGCGCACGAAAATCGGACCGGAGTCGTTTCGAGCGCCGAAGAGCCTGAAGTGTTTTCCAGAGCCTAGAAACTCCCCAAAACCGTTTTTAATCGAAACGCATCACGAAATGTCCTAAAACGCGCATCTCAACATTTTCGTGCACAGGTGCCGTAGATGCGCACGAAAATCGGTTCGGAGCCGTTTCGAGCGCCGAACTGCCTGAAGTGTTTCCCAGACCCTAGAAACTCCCCAAAACCGTTTTTAATCGAAAAGCTTCACGAAAAGTCCTAAAACGCGCATCTCAACATTTTCGTGCACAGGTGCCGTAGATGCGCATGAAAATCGGTCCGGAGCCGTTCCGAGCGCCGAACCGCCTGAAGTGTTTTCCAAAGCGTAGAAACTCCCCAAAACCGTTTTTAATCGAAAAGCATCACGAAAAGTCCTAAAACGCGCATCTCAACATTATCGTGCACAGGTGCCGTAGATGCGCACGAAAATCGGTCCGGAGCCGTTTCGTGCGCCGAACAGCCTGAAGTGTTTTCCAGACCCTAGAAACTCCCCAAAACCGTTATTAACCGAAAAGCATCAAGAAATGTCCTAAAACGCGCATCTCAACATTTTCGTGCACAGGTGCCGTAGATGCGCACGAAAATCGGTCTGGAGCCGTTTCGAGCGCAGAACAGCCTGAAGTGTTTTCCAGACCCTAGAAACTCCCCAAAACCGTTATTAACCGAAAAGCATCAAGAAATGTCCTAAAACGCGCATCTCAACATTTTCGTGCACAGGTGCCGTAGATGCGCACGAAAATCGGTCCGGAGCCGTTTCGTTCGCCGAACAGCCTGAAGTGTTTTCCAGACCCTAGAAACTCCCCAAAACCGTTTTTAAGCGAAAGGCATCACGAAATGTCCTAAAACGCGCATCTCAATATTTTCATGCACAGGTGCCGTAGATGCGCACGAAAATCGGTCTGGAGCCGTTTCGAGCGCAGAACAGCCTAAAGTGTTTTCCAGACCCTAGAAACTCCCCAAAACCGTTATTAACCGAAAAGCATCAAGAAATGTCCTAAAACGCGCATCTCAACATTTTCGTGCACAGGTGCCGTAGATGCGCACGAAAATCGGTCCGGAGCCGTTTTGAGCGCAGAACAGCCTGAAGTGTTTTCCAGACCCTAGAAACTCCCCAAAACCGTTATTAACCGAAAAGCATCAAGAAATGTCCTAAAACGCGCATCTTAACATTTTCATGCACAGGTGCCGTAGATGCGCACGAAAATCGGACCGTAGCCGTTTCGAGCGCCGAAGAGCCTGAAGTGTTTTCCAGAGCCTAGAAACTCCCCAAAACCGTTTTTAATCGAAAAGCATCACGAAATGTCCTAAAACGCGCATCTCAACATTTTCGTGCACAGGTGCCGTAGATGCGCACGAAAATCGGTCCGGAGCCGTTCCGAGCGCCGAACCGCCTGATGTGTTTTCCAGAGCGTAGAAACTCCCCAAAACCGTTTTTAATCGAAAAGCATCACGAAAAGTCCTAAAACGCGCATCTCAACATTTTCGTGCACAGGTGCCGTAGATGCTAACGAAAATCGGTCCGGAGCCGTTTCGTTCGCCGAACAGCCTGAAGTGTTTTCCAGACCCTAGAAACTCCCCAAAACCATTTTTAAGCGAAAGGCATCACGAAATGTCCTAAAACGCGTATCTCAACATTTTCGTGCACTTGTCCCATAGATGCGCACGAAAATCGGCCCGGAGCCGTTTCGAGCGGCGAACAGCCTGAAGTGTTTTCCAGACCCTAGAAACTCCTCAAAACCGTTATTAACCGAAAAGCATCAAGAAATGTCCTAAAACGCGCATCTCAACATTTTCATGCACAGGTGCCGTAGATGCGCACGAAAATCGGACCGGAGCCGTTTCGAGCGCCGAAGAGCCTGAAGTGTTTTCCAGAGCCTAGAAACTCCCCAAAACCGTTTTTAATCGAAACGCATCACGAAATGTCCTAAAACGCGCATCTCAACATTTTCGTGCACAGGTGCCGTAGATGCGCACGACAATCGGTTCGGAGCCGTTTCGAGTGCCGAACTGCCTGAAGTGTTTCCCAGACCCTAGAAACTCCCCAAAACCGTTTTTAATCGAAAAGCTTCACGAAAAGTCCTAAAACGCGCATCTCAACATTTTCGTGCACAGGTGCCGTAGATGCGCATGAAAATCGGTCCGGAGCCGTTCCGAGCGCCGAACCGCCTGAAGTGTTTTCCAGAGCGTAGAAACTCCCCAAAACCGGTTTTAATCGAAAAGCATCACGAAAAGTCCTAAAACGCGCATCTCAACATTTTCGTGCACAGGTGCCGTAGATGCGCACGAAAATCGGTCCGGAGCCGTTTCGTTCGCCGAACAGCCTGAAGTGTTTTCCAGACCCTAGAAACTCCCCAAAACCATTTTTAAGCGAAAGGCATCACGAAATGTCCTAAAACGCGTATCTCAACATTTTCGTGCACTGGTCCCGTAGATGCGCACGAAAATCGGTCTGGAGCCGTTTCGAGCGCAGAACAGCCTGAAGTGTTTTCCAGACCCTAGAAACTCCCCAAAACCGTTATTAACCGAAAAGCATCAAGAAATGTCCTAAAACGCGCATCTCAACATTTTCATGCACAGGTGCCGTAGATGCGCACGAAAATCGGACCGGAGCCGTTTCGAGCGCCGAAGAGCCTGAAGTGTTTTCCAGAGCCTAGAAACTCCCCAAAACCGTTTTTAATCGAAACGCATCACGAAAAGTCCTAAAACGCGCATCTCAACATTTTCGTGCACAGGTGCCGTAGATGCGCACGAAAATCGGTCCGGAGCCGTTTCGTTCGCCGAACAGCCTGAAGTGTTTTCCAGACCCTAGAAACTCCCCAAAACCGTTTTTAAGCGAAAGGCATCACGAAATGTCCTAAAACGCGCATCTCAACATTTTCGTGCACAGGTGCCGTAGATGCGCACGAAAATCGGACTGGAGCCGTTTCGAGCGCAGAACAGCCTGAAGTGTTTTCCAGACCCTAGAAACTCCCCAAAACCGTTATTAACCGAAAAGCATCAAGAAATGTCCTAAAACGCGCATCTCAACATTTTCGTGCCCAGGTGCCGTAGATGCGCACGAAAATCGGTTCGGAGCCGTTTCGAGCGCCGATCAGCCTGAAGTGTTTCCCAGACCCTAGAAACTCCCCAAAACCGTTTTTAATCGAAAAGCTTCACGAAAAGTCCTAAAACGCGCATCTCAACATTTTCGTGCACAGGTGCCGTAGATGCGCACGAAAATCGGTCCGGAGCCGTTTCGAGCGCCGAAGAGCTTGAAGTGTTTTCCAGAGCCTAGAAACTCCCCAAAACCGTTTTTAATCGAAAAGCATCACGAAATGTCCTAAAACGCGCATCTCAACATTTTCGTGCACAGGTGCCGTAGATGCGCACGAAAATCGGTCCGGAGCCGTTTCGAGCGCAGAACAGCCTGAAGTGTTTTCCAGACCCTAGAGACTCCCCAAAACCGTTATTAACCGAAAAGCATCACGAAATGTCCTAAAACGCGCATCTCAACATTTTCGTGCACAGGTGCCGTAGATGCGCACGAAAATCGGTTCGGAGCCGTTTCGAGCGCCGAACTGCCTGAAGTGTTTCCCAGACCCTAGAAACTCCCCAAAACCGATTTTAATCGAAAAGCTTCACGAAAAGTCTTAAAACGCGCATCTCAACATTTTCGTGCACAGGTGCCGTAGATGCGCACGAAAATCGGTCCGGAGCCATTCCGAGCGCCGAACCGCCTGAAGTGTTTTCCAGAGCGTAGAAGCTCCCCAAAACCGTTTTTAATCGAAAAGCATCACGAAAAGTCCTAAAACGCGCATCTCAACATTTTCGTGCACAGGTGCCGTAGATGCGCACGAAAATCGGTCCGGAGCCGTTTCGTTCGCCGAACAGCCTGAAGTGTTTTCCAGACACTAGAAACTCCCCAAAACCGTTTTTAAGCGAAAGGCATCACGAAATGTCCTAAAACGCGCATCTCAACATTTTCGTGCACAGGTGCCGTAGATGCGCACGAAAATCGGACTAGAGCCGTTTCGAGCGCAGAACAGCCTGAAGTGTTTTCCAGACCCTAGAAACTCCCCAAAACCGTTATTAACCGAAAAGCATCAAGAAATGTCCTAAAACGCGCATCTCAACATTTTCGTGCACAGGTGCCGTAGATGCGCACGAAAATCGGTTCGGAGCCGTTTCGTGCGCCGATCAGCCTGAAGTGTTTCCCAGACCCTAGAAACTCCCCAAAACCGTTTTTAATCGAAAAGCTTCACGAAAAGTCCTAAAACGCGCATCTCAACATTTTCGTGCACAGGTGCCGTAGATGCACACGAAAATCGGACCGGAGCCGTTTCGAGCGCCGAAGAGCTTGAAGTGTTTTCCAGAGCCTAGAAACTCCCCAAAACCGTTTTTAATCGAAAAGCATCACGAAATGTCCTAAAACGCGCATCTCAACATTTTCGTGCACAGGTGCCGTAGATGCGCACGAAAATCGGTCCGGAGCCGTTTCGAGCGCAGAACAGCCTGAAGTGTTTTCCAGACCCTAGAGACTCCCCAAAACCGTTATTAACCGAAAAGCATCACGAAATGTCCTAAAACGCGCATCTCAACATTTTCGTGCACAGGTGCCGTAGATGCGCACGAAAATCGGTTCGGAGCCGTTTCGAGCGCCGAACTGCCTGAAGTGTTTCCCAGACCCTAGAAACTCCCCAAAACCGTTTTTAATCGAAAAGCTTCACGAAAAGTCCTAAAACGCGCATCTCAACATTTTCGTGCACAGGTGCCGTAGATGCGCACGAAAATCGGTCCGGAGCCATTCCGAGCGCCGAACCGCCTGAAGTGTTTTCCAGAGCGTAGAAACTCCCCAAAACCGTTTTTAATCGAAAAGCATCACGAAAAGTCCTAAAACGCGCATCTCAACATTTTCGTGCACAGGTGCCGTAGATGCGCACGAAAATCGGTCCGGAGCCGTTTCGTTCGCCGAACAGCCTGAAGTGTTTTCCAGACCCTAGAAACTCCCCAAAACCGTTTTTAAGCGAAAGGCATCACGAAATGTCCTAAAACGCGCATCTCAACATTTTCGTGCACAGGTGCCGTAGATGCGCACGAAAATCGGACTGGAGCCGTTTCGAGCGCAGAACAGCCTGAAGTGTTTTCCAGACCCTAGAAACTCCCCAAAACCGTTATTAACCGAAAAGCATCAAGAAATGTCCTAAAACGCGCATCTCAACATTTTCGTGCACAGGTGCCGTAGATGCGCACGAAAATCGGTCCGGAGCCGTTTCGAGCGCCGAAGAGCTTGAAGTGTTTTCCAGAGCCTAGAAACTCCCCAAAACCGTTTTTAATCGAAAAGCATCACGAAATGTCCTAAAACGCGCATCTCAACATTTTCGTGCACAGGTGCCGTAGATGCGCACGAAAATCGGTCCGGAGCCGTTTCGTTCGCCGAACAGCCTGAAGTGTTTTCCAGACCCTAGAAACTCCCCAAAACCGTTTTTAAGCGAAAGGCATCACGAAATGTCCTAAAACGCGCATCTCAACATTTTCGTGCACAGGTGCCGTAGATGCGCACGAAAATCGGACTGGAGCCGTTTCGAGCGCAGAACAGCCTGAAGTGTTTTCCAGACCCTAGAAACTCCCCAAAACCGTTATTAACCGAAAAGCATCAAGAAATGTCCTAAAACGTGCATCTCAACATTTTCGTGCACAGGTGCCGTAGATATGCACGAAAATCGGTCCGGAGCCGTTTCGAGCGCAGAACAGCCTGAAGTGTTTTCCAGACCCTAGAGACTCCCCAAAACCGTTATTAACCGAAAAGCATCACGAAATGTCCTAAAACGCGCATCTCAACATTTTCGTGCACAGGTACCGTAGATGCGCACGAAAATCGGTCGGGAGCCGTTTCGAGCGCGGAACAGCCTGAAGTGTTTTCCAGACCCTAGAAACTCCCCAAAACCGTTATTAACCGAAAAGCATCAAGAAATGTCCTAAAACGCGCATCTCAACATTTTCGTGGACAGGTGCCGTAGATGCGCACGAAAATCGGTCCGGAGCCGTTTGGGGCGCAGAACAGCCTGAAGTGTTTTCCAGACCCTAGAAACTCCCCAAAACCATTTTTAAGCGAAAGGCATCACGAAATGTCCTAAAACGCGCATCTCAACATTTTCGTGCACTGGTCCCGTAGATGCGCACGAAAATCGGTCCGGAGCCGTTTCGAGCGGCGAACAGCCTGAAGTGTTTTCCAGACCCTAGAAACTCCTCAAAACCGTTATTAACCGAAAAGCATCAAGAAATGTCCTAAAACGCGCATCTCAACATTTTCATGCACAGGTGCCGTAGATGCGCACGAAAATCGGTCCGGAGCCGTTTCGAGCGCCGAAGAGCCTGAAGTGTTTTCCAGAGCCTAGAAACTCCCCAAAACCGTTTTTAATCGAAAAGCATCACGAAATGTCCTAAAACGCGCATCTCAACATTTTCGTGCACAGGTGCCGTAGATGCGCACGAAAATCGGTACGGAGCCGTTTCGAGCGCCGAACAGCCTGAAGTGTTTCCCAGACCCTAGAAACTCCCCAAAACCATTTTTAATCGAAAAGCTTCACGAAAAGTCCTAAAACGCGCATCTCAACATTTTCGTGCACAGGTGCCGTAGATGCGCACGAAAATCGGTCCGGAGCCGTTCCGAGCGCCGAACCGCCTGAAGTGTTTTCCAGAGCGTAGAAACTCCCCAAAACCGTTTTTAATCGAAAAGCATCACGAAAAGTCCTAAAACGCGCATCTCAACATTTTCGTGCACAGGTGCCGTAGATGCGCACGAAAATCGGTCCGGAGCCGTTTCGTTCGCCGAACAGCCTGAAGTGTTTTCCAGACCCTAGAAACTCCCCAAAACCATTTTTAAGCGAAAGGCATCACGAAATGTCCTAAAACGCGTATCTCAACATTTTCGTGCACTGGTCCCATAGATGCGCACGAAAATCGGTCCGGAGCCGTTTCGAGCGGCGAACAGCCTGAAGTGTTTTCCAGACCCTAGAAACTCCTCAAAACCGTTATTAACCGAAAAGCATCAAGAAATGTCCTAAAACGCGCATCTCAACATTTTCATGCACAGGTGCCGTAGATGCGCACGAAAATCGGACCGGAGCCGTTTCGAGCGCCGAAGAGCCTGAAGTGTTTTCCAAAGCCTTGAAACTCCCCAAAACCGTTTTTAATCGAAACGCATCACGAAATGTCCTAAAACGCGCATCTCAACATTTTCGTGCACAGGTGCCGTAGATGCGTACGAAAATCGGTTCGAAGCCGTTTCGAGCGCCGAACTGCCTGAAGTGTTTCCCAGACCCTAGAAACTCCCCAAAACCGTTTTTAATCGAAAAGCTTCACGAAAAGTCCTAAAACGCGCATCTCAACATTTTCGTGCACAGGTGCCGTAGATGCGCATGAAAATCGGTCCGGAGCCGTTTCGTGCGCCGAACAGCCTGAAGTGTTTTCCAGACCCTAGAAACTCCCCAAAACCGTTATTAACCGAAAAGCATCAAGAAATGTCCTAAAACGCGCATCTCAACATTTTCGTGCACAGGTGCCGTAGATGCGCACGAAAATCGGTCTGGAGCCGTTTCGAGCGCAGAACAGCCTGAAGTGTTTTCCAGACCCTAGAAACTCCCCAAAACCGTTATTAACCGAAAAGCATCAAGAAATGTCCTAAAACGCGCATCTCAACATTTTCGTGCACAGGTGCCGTAGATGCGCACGAAAATCGGACTGGAGCCGTTTCGAGCGCAGAACAGCCTGAAGTGTTTTCCAGACCCTAGAAACTCCCCAAAACCGTTATTAACCGAAAAGCATCAAGAAATGTCCTAAAACGCGCATCTCAACATTTTCGTGCACAGGTGCCGTAGATGCGCACGAAAATCGGTTCGGAGCCGTTTCGAGCGCCGAACAGCCTGAAGTGTTTCCCAGACCCTAGAAACTCCCCAAAACCGTTTTTAACCGAAAAGCATCAAGAAATGTCCTAAAACGCGCATCTCAACATTTTCGTGCACAGGTGCCGTAGATGCGCACGAAAATCGGTTCGGAGCCGTTTCGAGCGCCGAACAGCCTGAAGTGTTTCCCAGACCCTAGAAACTCCCCAAAACCGTTTTTAATCGAAAAGCTTCACGAAAAGTCCTAAAACGCGCATCTCAACATTTTCGTGCACAGGTGCCGTAGATGCGCACGAAAATCGGTCCGGAGCCGTTTCGAGCGCCGAAGAGCTTGAAGTGTTTTCCAGAGCCTAGAAACTCCCCAAAACCGTTTTTAATCGAAAAGCATCACGAAATGTCCTAAAACGCGCATCTCAACATTTTCGTGCACAGGTGCCGTAGATGCGCACGAAAATCGGTCCGGAGCCGTTTCGTTCGCCGAACAGCCTGAAGTGTTTTCCAGACCCTAGAAACTCCCCAAAACCGTTTTTAAGCGAAAGGCATCACGAAATGTCCTAAAACGCGCATCTCAACATTTTCGTGCACAGGTGCCGTAGATGCGCACGAAAATCGGACTGGAGCCGTTTCGAGCGCAGAACAGCCTGAAGTGTTTTCCAGACCCTAGAAACTCCCCAAAACCGTTATTAACCGAAAAGCATCAAGAAATGTCCTAAAACGTGCATCTCAACATTTTCGTGCAGAGGTGCCGTAGATATGCACGAAAATCGGTCCGGAGCCGTTTCGAGCGCAGAACAGCCTGAAGTGTTTTCCAGACCCTAGAGACTCCCCAAAACCGTTATTAACCGAAAAGCATCACGAAATGTCCTAAAACGCGCATCTCAACATTTTCGTGCACAGGTGCCGTAGATGCGCACGAAAATCGGTCGGGAGCCGGTTCGAGCGCGGAACAGCCTGAAGTGTTTTCCAGACCCTAGAAACTCCCCAAAACCGTTATTAACCGAAAAGCATCAAGAAATGTCCTAAAACGCGCATCTCAACATTTTCGTGGACAGGTGCCGTAGATGCGCACGAAAATCGGTCCGGAGCCGTTTTGAGCGCAGAACAGCCTGAAGTGTTTTCCAGACCCTAGAAACTCCCCAAAACCATTTTTAAGCGAAAGGCATCACGAAATGTCCTAAAACGCGCGTCTCAACATTTTCGTGCACTGGTCCCGTAGATGCGCACGAAAATCGGTCCGGAGCCGTTTCGAGCGGCGAACAGCCTGAAGTGTTTTCCAGACCCTAGAAACTCCTCAAAACCGTTATTAACCGAAAAGCATCAAGAAATGTCCTAAAACGCGCATCTCAACATTTTCATGCACAGGTGCCGTAGATGCGCACGAAAATCGGTCCGGAGCCGTTTCGAGCGCCGAAGAGACTGAAGTGTTTTCCAGAGCCTAGAAACTCCCCAAAACCGTTTTTAATCGAAAAGCATCACGAAATGTCCTAAAACGCGCATCTAAACATTTTCGTGCACAGGTGCCGTAGATGCGCACGAAAATCGGTCCGGAGCCGTTTCGAGCGCCGAACAGCCTGAAGTGTTTCCCAGACCCTAGAAACTCCCCAAAGCCGTTTTTAATCGAAAAGCATCACGAAATGTCCTAAAACGCACATCTCAACATTTTCGTGCACAGGTGCCGTAGATGCGCACGAAAATCGGTCCGGAGCCGTTCCGAGCGCCGAACCGCCTGAAGTGTTTTCCAGAGCGTAGAAACTCCCCAAAACCGTTTTTAATCGAAAAGCATCACGAAAAGTCCTAAAACGCGCATCTCAACATTTTCGTGCACTGGTGCCGTAGATGCGCACGAAAATCGGTCCGGAGCCGTTTCGTTCGCCGAACAGCCTGAAGTGTTTTCCAGACCCTAGAAACTCCCCAAAACCATTTTTAAGCGAAAGGCATCACGAAATGTCCTTAAACGCGTATCTCAACATTTTCGTGCACTGGTCCCATAGATGCGCACGAAAATCGGTCCGGAGCCGTTTCGAGCGGCGAACAGCCTGAAGTGTTTTCCAGACCCTAGAAACTCCTCAAAACCGTTATTAACCGAAAAGCATCAAGAAATGTCCTAAAACGCGCATCTCAACTTTTTCATGCACAGGTGCCGTAGATGCGCACGAAAATCGGACCGGAGCCGTTTCGAGCGCCGAAGAGCCTGAAGTGTTTTCCAGAGCCTAGAAACTCCCCAAAACCGTTTTTAATCGAAACGCATCACGAAATGTCCTAAAACGCGCATCTCAACATTTTCGTGCACAGGTGCCGTAGATGCGCACGAAAATCGGTTCGGAGCCGTTTCGAGCGCCGAACTGCCTGAAGTGTTTCCCAGACCCTAGAAACTCCCCAAAACCGTTTTTAATCGAAAAGCTTCACGAAAAGTCCTAAAACGCGCATCTCAACATTTTCGTGCACAGGTGCCGTAGATGCGCATGAAAATCGGTCTGGAGCCGTTCCGAGCGCCGAACCGCCTGAAGTGTTTTCCAGAGCGTAGAAACTCCCCAAAACCGTTTTTAATCGAAAAGCATCACGAAAAGTCCTAAAACGCGCATCTCAACATTATCGTGCACAGGTGCCGTAGATGCGCACGAAAATCGGTCCGGAGCCGTTTCGTGCGCCGAACAGCCTGAAGTGTTTTCCTGACCCTAGAAACTCCCCAAAACCGTTATTAACCGAAAAGCATCAAGAAATGTCCTAAAACGCGCTTCTCAACATTTTCGTGCACAGGTGCCGTAGATGCGCACGAAAATCGGTCTGGAGCCGTTTCGAGCGCAGAACAGCCTGAAGTGTTTTCCAGACCCTATAAACTCCCCAAAACCGTTATTAACCGAAAAGCATCAAGAAATGTCCTAAAACGCGCATCTCAACATTTTCGTGCACAGGTGCCGTAGATGCGCACGAAAATCGGACTGGAGCCGTTTCGAGCGCAGAACAGCCTGAAGTGTTTTCCAGACCCTAGAAACTCCCCAAAACCGTTATTAACCGAAAAGCATCAAGAAATGTCCTAAAACGCGCATCTCAACATTTTCGTGCACAGGTGCCGTAGATGCGCACGAAAATCGGTTCGGAGCCGTTTCGAGCGCCGAACAGCCTGAAGTGTTTCCCAGACCCTAGAAAGTCCCCAAAACCGTTTTTAACCGAAAAGCATCAAGAAATGTCCTAAAACGCGCATCTCAACATTTTCGTGCACAGGTGCCGTAGATGCGCACGAAAATCGGTTCGGAGCCGTTTCGAGCGCCGAACAGCCTGAAGTGTTTCCCAGACCCTAGAAACTCCCCAAAACCGTTTTTAATCGAAAAGCTTCACGAAAAGTCCTAAAACGCGCATCTCAACATTTTCGTGCACAGGTGCCGTAGATGCGCACGAAAATCGGTCCGGAGCCGTTTCGAGCGCCGAACAGCCTGAAGTGTTTCCCAGACCCTAGAAACTCCCCAAAGCCGTTTTTAATCGAAAAGCATCACGAAATGTCCTAAAACGCACATCTCAACATTTTCGTGCACAGGTGCCGTAGATGCGCACGAAAATCGGTCCGGAGCCGTTCCGAGCGCCGAACCGCCTGAAGTGTTTTCCAGAGCGTAGAAACTCCCCAAAACCGTTTTTAATCGAAAAGCATCACGAAAAGTCCTAAAACGCGCATCTCAACATTTTCGTGCACAGGTGCCGTAGATGCGCACGAAAATCGGTCCGGAGCCGTTTCGTTCGCCGAACAGCCTGAAGTGTTTTCCAGACCCTAGAAACTCCCCAAAACCATTTTTATGCGAAAGGCATCACGAAATGTCCTAAAACGCGTATCTCAACATTTTCGTGCACTGTTCCCATAGATGCGCACGAAAATCGGTCCGGAGCCGTTTCGAGCGGCGAACAGCCTGAAGTGTTTTCCAGACCCTAGAAACTCCTCAAAACCGTTATTAACCGAAAAGCATCACGAAATGTCCTAAAACGCGCATCTCAACATTTTCGTGCACAGTTGCCGTAGATGCGCACGAAAATCGGTCGGGAGCCGTTTCGAGCGCGGAACAGCCTGAAGTGTTTTCCAGACCCTAGAAACTCCCCAAAACCGTTATTAACCGAAAAGCATCAAGAAATGTCCTAAAACGCGCATCTCAACATTTTCGTGGACAGGTGCCGTAGATGCGCACGAAAATCGGTCCGGAGCCGTTTTGAGCGCAGAACAGCCTGAAGTGTTTTCCAGACCCTAGAAACTCCCCAAAACCATTTTTAAGCGAAAGGCATCACGAAATGTCCTAAAACGCGCATCTCAACATTTTCGTGCACTGGTCCCGTAGATGCGCACGAAAATCGGTCCGGAGCCGTTTCGAGCGGCGAACAGCCTGAAGTGTTTTCCAGACCCTAGAAACTCCTCAAAACCGTTATTAACCGAAAAGCATCAAGAAATGTCCTAAAACGCGCATCTCAACATTTTCATGCACAGGTGCCGTAGATGCGCACGAAAATCGGTCCGGAGCCGTTTCGAGCGCCGAAGAGCCTGAAGTGTTTTCCAGAGCCTAGAAACTCCCCAAAACCGTTTTTAATCGAAAAGCATCACGAAATGTCCTAAAACGCGCATCTAAACATTTTCGTGCACAGGTGCCGTAGATGCGCACGAAAATCGGTCCGGAGCCGTTTCGAGCGCCGAACAGCCTGAAGTGTTTCCCAGACCCTAGAAACTCCCCAAAGCCGTTTTTAATCGAAAAGCATCACGAAATGTCCTAAAACGCACATCTCAACATTTTCGTGCACAGGTGCCGTAGATGCGCACGAAAATCGGTCCGGAGCCGTTCCGAGCGCCGAACCGCCTGAAGTGTTTTCCAGAGCGTAGAAACTCCCCAAAACCGTTTTTAATCGAAAAGCATCACGAAAAGTCCTAAAACGCGCATCTCAACATTTTCGTGCACAGGTGCCGTAGATGCGCACGAAAATCGGTCCGGAGCCGTTTCGTTCGCCGAACAGTCTGAAGTGTTTTCCAGACCCTAGAAACTCCCCAAAACCATTTTTAAGCGAAAGGCATCACGAAATGTCCTAAAACGCGTATCTCAACATTTTCGTGCACTGGTCCCATAGATGCGCACGAAAATCGGTCCGGAGCCGTTTCGAGCGGCGAACAGCCTGAAGTGTTTTCCAGACCATAGAAACTCCTCAAAACCGTTATTAACCGAAAAGCATCAAGAAATGTCCTAAAACGCGCATCTCAACATTTTCATGCACAGGTGCCGTAGATGCGCACGAAAATCGGACCGGAGCCGTTTCGAGCGCCGAAGAGCCTGAAGTGTTTTCCAGAGCCTAGAAACTCCCCAAAACCGTTTTTAATCGAAACGCATCACGAAATGTCCTAAAACGCGCATCTCAACATTTTCGTGCACAGGTGCCGTAGATGCGCACGAAAATCGGTTCGGAGCCGTTTCGAGCGCCGAACTGCCTGAAGTGTTTCCCAGACCCTAGAAACTCCCCAAAACCGTTTTTAATCGAAAAGCTTCACGAAAAGTCCTAAAACGCGCATCTCAACATTTTCGTGCACAGGTGCCGTAGATGCGCATGAAAATCGGTCCGGAGCCGTTCCGAGCGCCGAACCGCCTGAAGTGTTTTCCAGAGCGTAGAAACTCCCCAAAACCGTTTTTAATCGAAAAGCATCACGAAAAGTCCTAAAACGCGCATCTCAACATTATCGTGCACAGGTGCCGTAGATGCGCACGAAAATCGGTCCGGAGCCGTTTCGTGCGCCGAACAGCCTGAAGTGTTTTCCAGACCCTAGAAACTCCCCAAAACCGTTATTAACCGAAAAGCATCAAGAAATGTCCTAAAACGCGCATCTCAACATTTTCGTGCATAGGTGCCGTAGATGCGCACGAAAATCGGTCTGGAGCCGTTTCGAGCGCAGAACAGCCTGAAGTGTTTTCCAGACCCTAGAAACTCCCCAAAACCGTTATTAACCGAAAAGCATCAAGAAATGTCCTAAAACGCGCATCTCAACATTTTCGTGCACAGGTGCCGTAGATGCGCACGAAAATCGGACTGGAGCCGTTTCGAGCGCAGAACAGCCTGAAGTGTTTTCCAGACCCTAGAAACTCCCCAAAACCGTTATTAACCGAAAAGCATCAAGAAATGTCCTAAAACGCGCATCTCAACATTTTCGTGCACAGGTGCCGTAGATGCGCACGAAAATCGGTTCGGAGCCGTTTCGAGCGCCGAACAGCCTGAAGTGTTTCCCAGACCCTAGAAACTCCCCAAAACCGTTTTTAACCGAAAAGCATCAAGAAATGTCCTAAAACGAGCATCTCAACATTTTCGTGCACAGGTGCCGTAGATGCGCACGAAAATCGGTTCGGAGCCGTTTCGAGCGCCGAACAGCCTGAAGTGTTTCCCAGACCCTAGAAACTCCCCAAAACCGTTTTCAATCGAAAAGCATCACGAAATGTCCTAAAACGCGCATCTCAACATTTTCGTGCATAGGTGCCGTAGATGCGCACGAAAATCGGACTGGAGCCGTTTCGAGCGCAGAACAGCCTGAAGTGTTTTCCAGACCCTAGAAACTCCCCAAAACCGTTATTAACCGAAAAGCATCAAGAAATGTCCTAAAACGTGCATCTCAACATTTTCGTGCACAGGTGCCGTAGATATGCACGAAAATCGGTCCGGAGCCGTTTCGAGCGCAGAACAGCCTAAAGTGTTTTCCAGACCCTAGAGACTCCCCAAAACCGTTATTAACCGAAAAGCATCACGAAATGTCCTAAAACGCGCATCTCAACATTTTCGTGCACAGGTGCCGTAGATGCGCACGAAAATCGGTCGGGAGCCGTTTCGAGCGCGGAACAGCCTGAAGTGTTTTCCAGACCCTAGAAACTCCCCAAAACCGTTATTAACCGAAAAGCATCAAGAAATGTCCTAAAACGCGCATCTCAACATTTTCGTGGACAGGTGCCGTAGATGCGCTCGAAAATCGGTCCGGAGCCGTTTTGAGCGCAGAACAGCCTGAAGTGTTTTCCAGACCCTAGAAACTCCCCAAAACCATTTTTAAGCGAAAGGCATCACGAAATGTCCTAAAACGCGCATCTCAACATTTTCGTGCACTGGTCCCGTAGATGCGCACGAAAATCGGTCCGGAGCCGTTTCGAGCGGCGAACAGCCTGAAGTGTTTTCCAGACCCTAGAAACTCCTCAAAACCGTTATTAACCGAAAAGCATCAAGAAATGTCCTAAAACGCGCATCTCAACATTTTCATGCACAGGTGCCGTAGATGCGCACGAAAATCGGTCCGGAGCCGTTTCGAGCGCCGAAGAGCCTGAAGTGTTTTCCAGAGCCTAGAAACTCCCCAAAACCGTTTTTAATCGAAAAGCATCACGAAATGTCCTAAAACGCGCATCTCAACATTTTCGTGCACAGGTGCCGTAGATGCGCACGAAAATCGGTTCGGAGCCGTTTCGAGCGCCGAACAGCCTGAAGTGTTTCCCAGACCCTAGAAACTCCCCAAAACCATTTTTAATCGAAAAGCTTCACGAAAAGTCCTAAAACGCACATCTCAACATTTTCGTGCACAGGTGCCGTACATGCGCACGAAAATCGGTCCGGAGCCGTTCCGAGCGCCGAACCGCCTGAAGTGTTTTCCAGAGCGTAGAAACTCCCCAAAACCGTTTTTAATCGAAAAGCATCACGAAAAGTCCTAAAACGCGCATCTCAACATTTTCGTGCACAGGTGCCGTAGATGCGCACGAAAATCGGTCCGGAGCCGTTTCGTTCGCCGAACAGCCTGAAGTGTTTTCCAGACCCTAGAAACTCCCCAAAACCATTTTTAAGCGAAAGGCATCACGAAATGTCCTAAAACGCGTATCTCAACATTTTCGTGCACTGGTCCCATAGATGCGCACGAAAATCGGTCCGGAGCCGTTTCGAGCGGCGAACAGCCTGAAGTGTTTTCCAGACCCTAGAAACTCCTCAAAACCGTTATTAACCGAAAAGCATCAAGAAATGTCCTAAAACGCGCATCTCAACATTTTCATGCACAGGTGCCGTAGATGCGCACGAAAATCGGACCGGAGCCGTTTCGAGCGCCGAAGAGCCTGAAGTGTTTTCCAGAGCCTAGAAACTCCCCAAAACCGTTTTTAATCGAAACGCATCACGAAATGTCCTAAAACGCACATCTCAACATTTTCGTGCACAGGTGCCGTAGATGCGCACGAAAATCGGTTCGGAGCCGTTTCGAGCGCCGAACTGCCTGAAGTGTTTCCCAGACCCTAGAAACTCCCCAAAACCGTTTTTAATCGAAAAGCTTCACGAAAAGTCCTAAAACGCGCATCTCAACATTTTCGTGCACAGGTGCCGTAGATGCGCATGAAAATCGGTCCGGAGCCGTTCCGAGCGCCGAACCGCCTGAAGTGTTTTCCAGAGCGTAGAAACTCCCCAAAACCGTTTTTAATCGAAAAGCATCACGAAAAGTCCTAAAACGCGCATCTCAACATTATCGTGCACAGGTGCCGTAGATGCGCACGAAAATCGGTCCGGAGCCGTTTCGTGCGCCGAACAGCCTGAAGTGTTTTCCAGACCCTAGAAACTCCCCAAAACCGTTATTAACCGAAAAGCATTAAGAAATGTCCTAAAACGCGCATCTCAACATTTTCGTGCACAGGTGCCGTAGATGCGCACGAAAATCGGTCTGGAGCCGTTTCGAGCGCAGAACAGCCTGAAGTGTTTTCCAGACCCTAGAAACTCCCCAAAACCGTTATTAACCGAAAAGCATCAAGAAATGTCCTAAAACGCGCATCTCAACATTTTCGTGCACAGGTGCCGTAGATGCGCACGAAAATCGGTCTGGAGCCGTTTCGAGCGCAGAACAGCCTGAAGTGTTTTCCAGACCCTAGAAACTCCCCAAAACCGTTATTAACCGAAAAGCATCAAGAAATGTCCTAAAACGCGCATCTCAACATTTTCGTGCACAGGTGCCGTAGATGCGCACGAAAATCGGTCCGCAGCCGTTTCGTTCGCCGAACAGCCTGAAGTGTTTTCCAGACCCTAGAAACTCCCCAAAACCGTTTTTAAGCGAAAGGCATCACGAAATGTCCTAAAACGCGCATCTCAATATTTTCGTGCACAGGTGCCGTAGATGCGCACGAAAATCTGTCTGGAGCCGTTTCGAGCGCAGAACAGCCTAAAGTGTTTTCCAGACCCTAGAAACTCCCCAAAACCGTTATTAACCGAAAAGCATCAAGAAATGTCCTAAAACGCGCATCTCAACATTTTCGTGCACAGGTGCCGTAGATGCGCACGAAAATCGGACCGGAGCCATTTCGAGCGCCGAAGAGCCTGAAGTGTTTTCCAGAGCCTAGAAACTCCCCAAAACCGTTTTTAATCGAAAAGCTTCACGAAAAGTCCTAAAACGCGCATCTCAACTTTTTCGTGCACAGGTGCCGTAGATGCGCATGAAAATCGGTCCGGAGCCGTTCCGAGCGCCGAACCGCCTGAAGTGTTTTCCAGAGCGTAGAAACTCCCTAAAACCGGTTTTAATCGAAAAGCATCACGAAAAGTCCTAAAACGCGCATCTCAACATTTTCGTGCACAGGTGCCGTAGATGCGCACGAAAATCGGTTCGGAGCCGTTTCGTTCGCCGAACAGCCTGAAGTGTTTTCCAGACCCTAGAAACTCCCCAAAACCGTTATTAACCGAAAAGCATGAAGAAATGTCCTAAAACGCGCATCTCAACATTTTCGTGCACAGGTGCCGTAGATGCGCACGAAAATCGGTCCGGAGCCGTTTCGTTCGCCGAACAGCCTGAAGTGTTTTCCAGACCCTAGAAACTCCCCAAAACCATTTTTAAGCGAAAGGCATCACAAAATGTCCTAAAACGCGTATCTCAACATTTTCGTGCACTGGTCCCGTAGATGCGCACGAAAATCGATCTGGAGCCGTTTCGAGCGCAGAACAGCCTGAAGTGTTTTCCAGACCCTAGAAACTCCCCAAAACCGTTATCAACCGAAAAGCATCAAGAAATGTCCTAAAACGCGCATCTCAACATTTTCATGCACAGGTGCCGTAGATGCGCACGAAAATCGGTCCGGAGCCGTTTCGAGCGCCGAAGAGCCTGAAGTGTTTTCCAGAGCCTAGAAACTCCCCAAAACCGTTTTTAATCGAAACGCATCACGAAATGTCCTAAAACGCGCATCTCAACATTTTCGTGCACAGGTGCCGTAGATGCGCACGAAAATCGGTTCGGAGCCGTTTCGAGCGCCGAACTGCCTGAAGTGTTTCCCAGACCCTAGAAACTCCCCAAAACCGTTTTTAATCGAAAAGCATCACGAAAAGTCCTAAAACGCGCATCTCAACATTTTCGTGCACAGGTGCTGTAGATGCGCACGAAAATCGGTCCGGAGCCGTTTCGTTCGCCGAACAGCCTGAAGTGTTTTCCAGACCCTAGAAACTCCCCAAAACCGTTTTTAAGCGAAAGGCATCACGAAATGTCCTAAAATGCGCATCTCAACATTTTCGTGCACAGGTGCCGTAGATGCGCACGAAAATCGGACTGGAGCCGTTTCGGGCGCAGAACAGCCTGAAGTGTTTTCCAGACCCTAGAAACTCCCCAAAACCGTTATTAACCGAAAAGCATCAAGAAATGTCCTAAAACGCGCATCTCAACATTTTCGTGCACAGGTGCCGTAGATGCGCACGAAAATCGGTTCGGAGCCGTTTCGAGCGCCGAACAGCCTGAAGTGTTTTCCAGAGCCTAGAAACTCCCCAAAACCGTTTTTAATCGAAAAGCATCACGAAATGTCCTAAAACGCGCATCTCAACATTTTCGTGCACAGGTGCCGTAGATGCGCACGAAAATCGGTCCGGAGCCGTTTCGAGCGCAGAACAGCCTGAAGTGTTTTCCAGACCCTAGAAACTCCCCAAAACCGTTATTAACCGAAAAGCATCAAGAAATGTCCTAAAACGCGCATCTCAACATTTTCGTGGACAGGTGCCGTAGATGCGCACGAAAATCGGTCCGGAGCCGTTTTGAGCGCAGAACAGCCTGAAGTGTTTTCCAGACCCTAGAAACTCCCCAAAACCATTTTTAAGCGAAAGGCATCACGAAATGTCCTAAAACGCGCATCTCAACATTTTCGTGCACTGGTCCCGTAGATGCGCACGAAAATCGGTCCGGAGCCGTTTCGAGCGGCGAACAGCCTGAAGTGTTTTCCAGACCCTAGAAACTCCTCAAAACCGTTATTAACCGAAAAGCATCAAGAAATGTCCTAAAACGCGCATCTCAACATTTTCATGCACAGGTGCCGTAGATGCGCACGAAAATCGGTCCGGAGCCGTTTCGAGCGCCGAAGAGCCTGAAGTGTTTTCCAGAGCCTAGAAACTCCCCAAAACCGTTTTTAATCGAAAAGCTTCACGAAAAGTCCTAAAACGCGCATCTCAACATTTTCGTGCACAGGTGCCGGAGATGCGCATGAAAATCGGTCCGGAGCCGTTCCGAGCGCCGAACCGCCTGAAGTGTTTTCCAGAGCGTAGAAACTCCCCAAAACCGTTTTTAATCGAAAAGCATCACGAAAAGTCCTAAAACGCGCATCTCAACATTATCGTGCACAGGTGCCGTAGATGCGCACGAAAATCGGTCCGGAGCCGTTTCGTGCGCCGAACAGCCTGAAGTGTTTTCCAGACCCTAGAAACTCCCCAAAACCGTTATTAACCGAAAAGCATCAAGAAATGTCCTAAAACGCGCATCTCAACATTTTCGTGCACAGGTGCCGTAGATGCGCACGAAAATCGGTCTGGAGCCGTTTCGAGCGCAGAACAGCCTGAAGTGTTTTCCAGACCCTAGAAACTCCCCAAAACCGTTATTAACCGAAAAGCATCAAGAAATGTCCTAAAACGCGCATCTCAACATTTTCGTGCACAGGTGCCGTAGATGCGCACGAAAATCGGTCCGGAGCCGTTTCGTTCGCCGAACAGCCTGAAGTGTTTTCCAGACCCTAGAAACTCCCCAAAACCGTTTTTAAGCGAAAGGCATCACGAAATGTCCTAAAACGCGCATCTCAATATTTTCGTGCACAGGTGCCGTAGATGCGCACGAAAATCGGTCTGGAGCCGTTTCGAGCGCAGAACAGCCTAAAGTGTTTTCCAGACCCTAGAAACTCCCCAAAACCGTTATTAACCGAAAAGCATCAAGAAATGTCCTAAAACGCGCATCTCAACATTTTCGTGCACAAGGGCCGTAGATGCACACGAAAATCGGTCCGGAGCCGTTTTGAGCGCAGAACAGCTTGAAGTGTTTTCCAGACCCTAGAGACTCCCCAAAACCGTTATTAACCGAAAAGCATCAAGAAATGTCCTAAAACGCTCATCTCAACATTTTCATGCACAGGTGCCGTAGATGCGCACGAAAATCGGTCCGGAGCCGTTTAGTGCGCCGAACAGCCTGAAGTGTTTTCCAGACCCTAGAAACTCCCCAAAACCGTTATTAACCGAAAAGCATCAAGAAATGTCCTAAAACGCGCATCTCAACATTTTCGTGCACAGGTGCCGTAGATGCGCACGAAAATCGGTCCGGAGCCGTTTCGAGCGGCGAACAGCCTGAAGTGTTTTCCAGACCCTAGAAACTCCTCAAAACCGTTATTAACCGAAAAGCATCAAGAAATGTCCTAAAACGCGCATCTCAACATTTTCATGCACATGTGCCGTAGATGCGCACGAAAATCGGTCCGGAGCCGTTTCGAGCGCCGAAGAGCCGGAAGTGTTTTCCAGAGCCTAGAAACTCCCCAAAACCGTTTTTAATCGAAAAGCATCACGAAATGTCCTAAAACGCGCATCTCAACATTTTCGTGCACAGGTGCCGTAGATGCGCACGAAAATCGGTTCGGAGCCGTTTCGAGCGCCGAACAGCCTGCAGTGTTTCCCAGACCCTAGAAACTCCCCAAAACCGTTTTTAATCGAAAAGCTTCACGAAAAGTCCTAAAACGCGCATCTCAACATTTTCGTGCACAGGTGCCGTAGATACGCACGAAAATCGGTCCGGAGCCGTTCCGAGCGCCGAACCGCCTGATGTGTTTTCCAGAGCGTAGAAACTCCCCAAAACCGTTTTTAATCGAAAAGCATCACGAAAAGTCCTAAAACGCGCATCTCAACATTTTCGTGCACAGGTGCCGTAGATGCGCACGAAAATCGGTCCGGAGCCGTTTCGAGCGGCGAACAGCCTGAAGTGTTTTCCAGACCCTAGAAACTCCTCAAAACCGTTATTAACCGAAAAGCATCAAGAAATGTCCTAAAACGCGCATCTCAACATTTTCATGCACAGGTGCCGTAGATGCGCACGAAAATCGGTCCGGAGCCGTTTCGAGCGCCGAAGAGCCTGAAGTGTTTTCCAGAGCCTAGAAACTCCCCAAAACCGTTTTTAAGCGAAAGGCATCACGAAATGTCCTAAAACGCGCATCTCAACATTTTCGTGCACAGGTTCCGTAGATGCGCACGAAAATCGGTCTGGAGCCGTTTCGAGCGCAGAACAGCCTGAAGTGTTTTCCAGACCCTAGAAACTCCCCAAAACCGTTATTAACCGAAAAGCATCAAGAAATGTCCTAAAACGCGCATCTCAACATTTTCGTGCACAGGTGCCGTAGATGCGCACGAAAATCGGTCCGCAGCCGTTTCGTTCGCCGAACAGCCTGAAGTGTTTTCCAGACCCTAGAAACTCCCCAAAACCGTTTTTAAGCGAAAGGCATCACGAAATGTCCTAAAACGCGCATCTCAATATTTTCGTGCACAGGTGCCGTAGATGCGCACGAAAATCTGTCTGGAGCCGTTTCGAGCGCAGAACAGCCTAAAGTGTTTTCCAGACCCTAGAAACTCCCCAAAACCGTTATTAACCGAAAAGCATCAAGAAATGTCCTAAAACGCGCATCTCAACATTTTCGTGCACAGGTGCCGTAGATGCGCACGAAAATCGGACCGGAGCCATTTCGAGCGCCGAAGAGCCTGAAGTGTTTTCCAGAGCCTAGAAACTCCCCAAAACCGTTTTTAATCGAAAAGCTTCACGAAAAGTCCTAAAACGCGCATCTCAACATTTTCGTGCACAGGTGCCGTAGATGCGCATGAAAATCGGTCCGGAGCCGTTCCGAGCGCCGAACCGCCTGAAGTGTTTTCCAGAGCGTAGAAACTCCCTAAAACCGGTTTTAATCGAAAAGCATCACGAAAAGTCCTAAAACGCGCATCTCAACATTTTCGTGCACAGGTGCCGTAGATGCGCACGAAAATCGGTACGGAGCCGTTTCGTGCGCCGAACAGCCTGAAGTGTTTTCCAGACCCTAGAAACTCCCCAAAACCGTTATTAACCGAAAAGCATGAAGAAATGTCCTAAAACGCGCATCTTAACATTTTCGTGCACAGGTGCCGTAGATGCGCACGAAAATCGGTCCGGAGCCGTTTCGTTCGCCGAACAGCCTGAAGTGTTTTCCAGACCCTAGAAACTCCCCAAAACCATTTTTAAGCGAAAGGCATCACAAAATGTCCTAAAACGCGTATCTCAACATTTTCGTGCACTGGTCCCGTAGATGCGCACGAAAATCGATCTGGAGCCGTTTCGAGCGCAGAACAGCCTGAAGTGTTTTCCAGACCCTAGAAACTCCCCAAAACCGTTATTAACCGAAAAGCATCAAGAAATGTCCTAAAACGCGCATCTCAACATTTTCATGCACAGGTGCCGTAGATGCGTACGAAAATCGGTCCGGAGCCGTTTCGAGCGCCGAAGAGCCTGAAGTGTTTTCCAGAGCCTAGAAACTCCCCAAAACCGTTTTTAATCGAAACGCATCACGAAATGTCCTAAAACGCGCATCTCAACATTTTCGTGCACAGGTGCCGTAGATGCGCACGAAAATCGGTTCGGAGCCGTTTCGAGCGCCGAACTGCCTGAAGTGTTTCCCAGACCCTAGAAACTCCCCAAAACCGTTTTTAATCGAAAAGCATCACGAAAAGTCCTAAAACGCGCATCTCAACATTTTCGTGCACAGGTGCTGTAGATGCGCACGAAAATCGGTCCGGAGCCGTTTCGTTCGCCGAACAGCCTGAAGTGTTTTCCAGACCCTAGAAACTCCCCAAAACCGTTTTTAAGCAAAAGGCATCACGAAATGTCCTAAAACGCGCATCTCAACATTTTCGTGCACAGGTGCCGTAGATGCGCACGAAAATCGGACTGGAGCCGTTTCGGGCGCAGAACAGCCTGAAGTGTTTTCCAGACCCTAGAAACTCCCCAAAACCGTTATTAACCGAAAAGCATCAAGAAATGTCCTAAAACGCGCATCTCAACATTTTCGTGCACAGGTGCCGTAGATGCGCACGAAAATCGGTTCGGAGCCGTTTCGAGCGCCGAACAGCCTGAAGTGTTTTCCAGAGCCTAGAAACTCCCCAAAACCGTTTTTAATCGAAAAGCATCACGAAATGTCCTAAAACGCGCATCTCAACATTTTCGTGCACAGGTGCCGTAGATGCGCACGAAAATCGGTCCGGAGCCGTTTCGAGCGCCGAACAGCCTGAAGTGTTTCCCAGACCCTAGAAACTCCCCAAAACCGTTTTTAATCGAAAAGCTTCACGAAAAGTCCTAAAACGCGCATCTCAACATTTTCGTGCACAAGTGCCGGAGATGCGCATGAAAATCGGTCCTTAGCCGTTCCGAGCGCCGAACCGCCTGAAGTGTTTTCCAGAGCGTAGAAACTCCCCAAAACCGTTTTTAATCGAAAAGCATCACGAAAAGTCCTAAAACGCGCATCTCAACATTATCGTGCACAGGTGCCGTAGATGCGCACGAAAATCGGTCCGGAGCCGTTTCGTGCGCCGAACAGCCTGAAGTGTTTTCCAGACCCTAGAAACTCCCCAAAACCGTTATTAACCGAAAAGCATCAAGAAATGTCCTAAAACGCGCATCTCAACATTTTCGTGCACAGGTGCCGTAGATGCGCACGAAAATCGGTCTGGAGCCGTTTCGAGCGCAGAACAGCCTGAAGTGTTTTCCAGACCCTAGAAACTCCCCAAAACCGTTATTAACCGAAAAGCATCAAGAAATGTCCTAAAACGCGCATCTCAACATTTTCGTGCACAAGGGCCGTAGATGCACACGAAAATCGGTCCGGAGCCGTTTTGAGCGCAGAACAGCCTGAAGTGTTTTCCAGACCCTAGAGACTCCCCAAAACCGTTATTAACCGAAAAGCATCAAGAAATGTCCTAAAACGCTCATCTAAACATTTTCATGCACAGGTGCCGTAGATGCGCACGAAAATCGGTCCGGAGCCGTTTCGTTCGCCGAACAGCCTGAAGTGTTTTCCAGACCCTAGAAACTCCCCAAAACCGTTTTTAAGCGAAAGGCATCACGAAATGTCCTAAAACGCGCATCTCAATATTTTCGTGCACAGGTGCCGTAGATTTGCACGAAAATCTGTCTGGAGCCGTTTCGAGCGCAGAACAGCCTAAAGTGTTTTCCAGACCCTAGAAACTCCCCAAAACCGTTATTAACCGAAAAGCATCAAGAAATGTCCTAAAACGCGCATCTCAACATTTTCGTGCACAAGGGCCGTAGATGCACACGAAAATCGGTCCGGAGCCGTTTTGAGCGCAGAACAGCCTGAAGTGTTTTCCAGACCCTAGAGACTCCCCAAAACCGTTATTAACCGAAAAGCATCAAGAAATGTCCTAAAACGCTCATCTAAACATTTTCATGCACAGGTGCCGTAGATGCGCACGAAAATCGGTCCGGAGCCGTTTAGTGCGCCGAACAGCCTGAAGTGTTTTCCAGACCCTAGAAACTCCCCAAAACCGTTATTAACCGAAAAGCATCAAGAAATGTCCTAAAACGCGCATCTCAACATTTTCGTGCACAGGTGCCGTAGATGCGCACGAAAATCGGTCCGGAGCCGTTTCGAGCGGCGAACAGCCTGAAGTGTTTTCCAGACCCTAGAAACTCCTCAAAACCGTTATTAACCGAAAAGCATCAAGAAATGTCCTAAAACGCGCATCTCAACATTTTCATGCACATGTGCCGTAGATGCGCACGAAAATCGGTCCGGAGCCGTTTCGAGCGCCGAAGAGCCGGAAGTGTTTTCCAGAGCCTAGAAACTCCCCAAAACCGTTTTTAATCGAAAAGCATCACGAAATGTCCTAAAACGCGCATCTCAACATTTTCGTGCACAGGTGCCGTAGATGCGCACGAAAATCGGTTCGGAGCCGTTTCGAGCGCCGAACAGCCTGCAGTGTTTCCCAGACCCTAGAAACTCCCCAAAACCGTTTTTAATCGAAAAGCTTCACGAAAAGTCCTAAAACGCGCATCTCAACATTTTCGTGCACAGGTGCCGTAGATACGCACGAAAATCGGTCCGGAGCCGTTCCGAGCGCCGAACCGCCTGATGTGTTTTCCAGAGCGTAGAAACTCCCCAAAACCGTTTTTAATCGAAAAGCATCACGAAAAGTCCTAAAACGCGCATCTCAACATTTTCGTGCACAGGTGCCGTAGATGCGCACGAAAATCGGTCCGGAGCCGTTTCGAGCGGCGAACAGCCTGAAGTGTTTTCCAGACCCTAGAAACTCCTCAAAACCGTTATTAACCGAAAAGCATCAAGAAATGTCCTAAAACGCGCATCTCAACATTTTCATGCACAGGTGCCGTAGATGCGCACGAAAATCGGTCCGGAGCCGTTTCGAGCGCCGAAGAGCCTGAAGTGTTTTCCAGAGCCTAGAAACTCCCCAAAACCGTTTTTAAGCGAAAGGCATCACGAAATGTCCTAAAACGCGCATCTCAACATTTTCGTGCACAGGTGCCGTAGATGCGCACGAAAATCGGTCTGGAGCCGTTTCGAGCGCAGAACAGCCTGAAGTGTTTTCCAGACCCTAGAAACTCCCCAAAACCGTTATTAACCGAAAAGCATCAAGAAATGTCCTAAAACGCGCATCTCAACATTTTCGTGCACAGGTGCCGTAGATGCGCACGAAAATCGGTCCGCAGCCGTTTCGTTCGCCGAACAGCCTGAAGTGTTTTCCAGACCCTAGAAACTCCCCAAAACCGTTTTTAAGCGAAAGGCATCACGAAATGTCCTAAAACGCGCATCTCAATATTTTCGTGCACAGGTGCCGTAGATGCGCACGAAAATCTGTCTGGAGCCGTTTCGAGCGCAGAACAGCCTAAAGTGTTTTCCAGACCCTAGAAACCCCCCAAAACCGTTATTAACCGAAAAGCATCAAGAAATGTCCTAAAACGCGCATCTCAACATTTTCGTGCACAGGTGCAGTAGATGCGCACGAAAATCGGACCGGAGCCATTTCGAGCGCCGAAGAGCCTGAAGTGTTTTCCAGAGCCTAGAAACTCCCCAAAACCGTTTTTAATCGAAAAGCTTCACGAAAAGTCCTAAAACGCGCATCTCAACATTTTCGTGCACAGGTGCCGTAGATGCGCATGAAAATCGGTCCGGAGCCGTTCCGAGCGCCGAACCGCCTGAAGTGTTTTCCAGAGCGTAGAAACTCCCTAAAACCGGTTTTAATCGAAAAGCATCACGAAAAGTCCTAAAACGCGCATCTCAACATTTTCGTGCACAGGTGCCGTAGATGCGCACGAAAATCGGTCCGGAGCCGTTTCGTGCGCCGAACAGCCTGAAGTGTTTTCCAGACCCTAGAAACTCCCCAAAACCGTTATTAACCGAAAAGCATGAAGAAATGTCCTAAAACGCGCATCTTAACATTTTCGTGCACAGGTGCCGTAGATGCGCGCGAAAATCGGTCCGGAGCCGTTTCGTTCGCCGAACAGCCTGAAGTGTTTTCCAGACCCTAGAAACTCCCCAAAACCATTTTTAAGCGAAAGGCATCACAAAATGTCCTAAAACGCGTATCTCAACATTTTCGTGCACTGGTCCCGTAGATGCGCACGAAAATCGATCTGGAGCCGTTTCGAGCGCAGAACAGCCTGAAGTGTTTTCCAGACCCTAGAAACTCCCCAAAACAGTTATTAACCGAAAAGCATCAAGAAATGTCCTAAAACGCGCATCTCAACATTTTCATGCACAGGTGCCGTAGATGCGCACGAAAATCGGTCCGGAGCCGTTTCGAGCGCCGAAGAGCCTGAAGTGTTTTCCAGAGCCTAGAAACTCCCCAAAACCGTTTTTAATCGAAACGCATCACGAAATGTCCTAAAACGCGCATCTCAACATTTTCGTGCACAGGTGCCGTAGATGCGCACGAAAATCGGTCTGGAGCCGTTCCGAGCGCCGAACCGCCTGAAGTGTTTCCCAGACCCTAGAAACTCCCCAAAACCGTTTTTAATCGAAAAGCATCACGAAAAGTCCTAAAACGCGCATCTCAACATTTTCGTGCACAGGTGCTGTAGATGCGCACGAAAATCGGTCCGGAGCCGTTTCGTTCGCCGAACAGCCTGAAGTGTTTTCCAGACCCTAGAAACTCCCCAAAACCGTTTTTAAGCGAAAGGCATCACGAAATGTCCTAAAACGCGCATCTCAACATTTTCGTGCACAGGTGCCGTAGATGCGCACGAAAATCGGACTGGAGCCGTTTCGGGCGCAGAACAGCCTGAAGTGTTTTCCAGACCCTAGAAACTCCCCAAAACCGTTATTAACCGAAAAGCATCAAGAAATGTCCTAAAACGCGCATCTCAACATTTTCGTGCACAGGTGCCGTAGATGCGCACGAAAATCGGTTCGGAGCCGTTTCGAGCGCCGAACAGCCTGAAGTGTTTTCCAGAGCCTAGAAACTCCCCAAAACCGTTTTTAATCGAAAAGCATCACGAAATGTCCTAAAACGCGCATCTCAACATTTTCGTGCACAGGTGCCGTAGATGCGCACGAAAATCGGTCCGGAGCCGTTTCGAGCGCCGAACAGCCTGAAGTGTTTCCCAGACCCTAGAAACTCCCCAAAACCGTTTTTAATCGAAAAGCTTCACGAAAAGTCCTAAAACGCGCATCTCAACATTTTCGTGCACAAGTGCCGGAGATGCGCATGAAAATCGGTCCGGAGCCGTTCCGAGCGCCGAACCGCCTGAAGTGTTTTCCAGAGCGTAGAAACTCCCCAAAACCGTTTTTAATCGAAAAGCATCACGAAAAGTCCTAAAACGCGCATCTCAACATTATCGTGCACAGGTGCCGTAGATGCGCACGAAAATCGGTCCGGAGCCGTTTCGTGCGCCGAACAGCCTGAAGTGTTTTCCAGACCCTTGAAACTCCCCAAAACCGTTATTAACCGAAAAGCATCAAGAAATGTCCTAAAACGCTCATCTCAACATTTTCCTGCACAGGTGCCGTAGATGCGCACGAAAATCGGTCCGGAGCCGTTTAGTGCGCCGAACAGCCTGAAGTGTTTTCCAGACCCTAGAAACTCCCCAAAACCGTTATTAACCGAAAAGCATCAAGAAATGTCCTAAAACGCGCATCTCAACATTTTCGTGCACAGGTGCCGTAGATGCGCACGAAAATCGGTCTGGAGCCGTTTCGAGCGCAGAACAGCCTGAAGTGTTTTCCAGACCCTAGAAACTCCCCAAAACCGTTATTAACCGAAAAGCATCAAGAAATGTCCTAAAACGCGCATCTCAACATTTTCGTGCACAGGTGCCGTAGATGCGCACGAAAATCGGTCCGGAGCCGTTTCGTTCGCCGAACAGCCTGAAGTGTTTTCCAGACCCTAGAAACTCCCCAAAACCGTTTTTAAGCGAAAGGCATCACGAAATGTCCTAAAACGCGCATCTCAATATTTTCGTGCACAGGTGCCGTAGATGCGCACGAAAATCGGTCTGGAGCCGTTTCGAGCGCAGAACAGCCTAAAGTGTTTTCCAGACCCTAGAAACTCCCCAAAACCGTTATTAACCGAAAAGCATCAAGAAATGTCCTAAAACGCGCATCTCAACATTTTCGTGCACAAGGGCCGTAGATGCACACGAAAATCGGTCCGGAGCCGTTTTGAGCGCAGAACAGCCTGAAGTGTTTTCCAGACCCTAGAGACTCCCCAAAACCGTTATTAACCGAAAAGCATCAAGAAATGTCCTAAAACGCTCATCTCAACATTTTCATGCACAGGTGCCGTAGATGCGCACGAAAATCGGTCCGGAGCCGTTTAGTGCGCCGAACAGCCTGAAGTGTTTTCCAGACCCTAGAAACTCCCCAAAACCGTTATTAACCGAAAAGCATCAAGAAATGTCCTAAAACGCGCATCTCAACATTTTCGTGCACAGGTGCCGTAGATGCGCACGAAAATCGGTCCGGAGCCGTTTCGTTCGCCGAACAGCCTGAAGTGTTTTCCAGACCCTAGAAACTCCCCAAAACCATTTTTAAGCTAAAGGCATCACGAAATGTCCTAAAACGCGCATCTCAACATTTTCGTGCACTGGTCCCGTAGATGCGCACGAAAATCGGTCCGGAGCCGTTTCGAGCGGCGAACAGCCTGAAGTGTTTTCCAGACCCTAGAAACTCCTCAAAACCGTTATTAACCGAAAAGCATCAAGAAATGTCCTAAAACGCGCATCTCAACATTTTCATGCACAGGTGCCGTAGATGCGCACGAAAATCGGTCCGGAGCCGTTTCGAGCGCCGAAGAGCCGGAAGTGTTTTCCAGAGCCTAGAAACTCCCCAAAACCGTTTTTAATCGAAAAGCATCACGAAATGTCCTAAAACGCGCATCTCAACATTTTCGTGCACAGGTGCCGTAGATGCGCACGAAAATCGGTTCGGAGCCGTTTCGAGCGCCGAACAGCCTGCAGTGTTTCCCAGACCCTAGAAACTCCCCAAAACCGTTTTTAATCGAAAAGCTTCACGAAAAGTCCTAAAACGCGCATCTCAACATTTTCGTGCACAGGTGCCGTAGATGCGCACGAAAATCGGTCCGGAGCCGTTCCGAGCGCCGAACCGCCTGATATGTTTTCCAGAGCGTAGAAACTCCCCAAAACCGTTTTTAATCGAAAAGCATCACGAAAAGTCCTAAAACGCGCATCTCAACATTTTCGTGCACAGGTGCCGTAGATGCGCACGAAAATCGGTCCGGAGCCGTTTCGAGCGGCGAACAGCCTGAAGTGTTTTCCAGACCCTAGAAACTCCTCAAAACCGTTATTAACCGAAAAGCATCAAGAAATGTCCTAAAACGCGCATCTCAACATTTTCATGCACAGGTGCCGTAGATGCGAACGAAAATCGGTCCGGAGCCGTTTCGAGCGCCGAAGAGCCTGAAGTGTTTTCCAGAGCCTAGAAACTCCCCAAAACCGTTTTTAAGCGAAAGGCATCACGAAATGTCCTAAAACGCGCATCTCAATATTTTCGTGCACAGGTGCCGTAGATGCGCACGAAAATCGGTCTGGAGCCGTTTCGAGCGCAGAACAGCCTAAAGTGTTTTCCAGACCCTAGAAACTCCCCAAAACCGTTATTAACCGAAAAGAATCAAGAAATGTCCTAAAACGCGCATCTCAACATTTTCGTGCACAAGGGCCGTAGATGCACACGAAAATCGGTCCGGAGCCGTTTTGAGCGCAGAACAGCCTGAAGTGTTTTCCAGACCCTAGAGACTCCCCAAAACTGTTATTAACCGAAAAGCATCAAGAAATGTCCTAAAACGCTCATCTCAACATTTTCATGCACAGGTGCCGTAGATGCGCACGAAAATCGGTCCGGAGCCGTTTAGTGCGCCGAACAGCCTGAAGTGTTTTCCAGACCCTAGAAACTCCCCAAAACCGTTATTAACCGAAAAGCATCAAGAAATGTCCTAAAACGCGCATCTCAACATTTTCGTGCACAGGTGCCGTAGATGCGCACGAAAATCGGTCCGGAGCCGTTTCGTTCGCCGAACAGCCTGAAGTGTTTTCCAGACCCTAGAAACTCCCCAAAACCATTTTTAAGCGAAAGGCATCACGAAATGTCCTAAAACGCGCATCTCAACATTTTCGTGCACTGGTCCCGTAGATGCGCACGAAAATCGGTCCGGAGCCGTTTCGAGCGGCGAACAGCCTGAAGTGTTTTCCAGACCCTAGAAACTCCTCAAAACCGTTATTAACCGAAAAGCATCAAGAAATGTCCTAAAACGCGCATCTCAACATTTTCATGCACAGGTGCCGTAGATGCGCACGAAAATCGGTCCGGAGCCGTTTCGAGCGCCGAAGAGCCTGAAGTGTTTTCCAGAGCCTAGAAACTCCCCAAAACCGTTTTTAATCGAAAAGCATCACGAAATGTCCTAAAACGCGCATCTCAACATTTTCGTGCACAGGTGCCGTAGATGCGCACGAAAATCGGTTCGGAGCCGTTTCGAGCGCCGAACCGCCTGCAGTGTTTCCCAGAGCGTAGAAACTCCCCAAAACCGTTTTTAATCGAAAAGCTTCACGAAAAGTCCTAAAACGCGCATCTCAACATTTTCGTGCACAGGTGCCGTAGATGCGCACGAAAATCGGTCCGGAGCCGTTCCGAGCGCCGAACAGCCTGAAGTGTTTTCCAGACCCTAGAAACTCCCCAAAACCATTTTTAAGCGAAAGGCATCACGAAATGTCCTAAAACGCGTATCTCAACATTTTCGTGCACTGGTCCCATAGATGCGCACGAAAATCGGTCCGGAGCCGTTTCGAGTGGCGAACAGCCTGAAGTGTTTTCCAGACCCTAGAAACTCAAAACCGTTATTAACCGAAAAGCATCAAGAAATGTCCTAAAACGCGCATCTCAACATTTTCATGCACAGGTGCCGTAGATGCGAACGAAAATCGGTCCGGAGCCGTTTCGAGCGCCGAAGAGCCTGAAGTGTTTTCCAGAGCCTAGAAACTCCCCAAAACCGTTTTTAAGCGAAAGGCATCACGAAATGTCCTAAAACGCGCATCTCAATATTTTCGTGCACAGGTGCCGTAGATGCGCACGAAAATCGGTCTGGAGCCGTTTCGAGCGCAGAACAGCCTAAAGTGTTTTCCAGACCCTAGAAACTCCCCAAAACCGTTATTAACCGAAAAGAATCAAGAAATGTCCTAAAACGCGCATCTCAACATTTTCGTGCACAAGGGCCGTAGATGCACACGAAAATCGGTCCGGAGCCGTTTTGAGCGCAGAACAGCCTGAAGTGTTTTCCAGACCCTAGAGACTCCCCAAAACTGTTATTAACCGAAAAGCATCAAGAAATGTCCTAAAACGCTCATCTCAACATTTTCATGCACAGGTGCCGTAGATGCGCACGAAAATCGGTCCGGAGCCGTTTAGTGCGCCGAACAGCCTGAAGTGTTTTCCAGACCCTAGAAACTCCCCAAAACCGTTATTAACCGAAAAGCATCAAGAAATGTCCTAAAACGCGCATCTCAACATTTTCGTGCACAGGTGCCGTAGATGCGCACGAAAATCGGTCCGGAGCCGTTTCGTTCGCCGAACAGCCTGAAGTGTTTTCCAGACCCTAGAAACTCCCCAAAACCATTTTTAAGCGAAAGGCATCACGAAATGTCCTAAAACGCGCATCTCAACATTTTCGTGCACTGGTCCCGTAGATGCGCACGAAAATCGGTCCGGAGCCGTTTCGAGCGGCGAACAGCCTGAAGTGTTTTCCAGACCCTAGAAACTCCTCAAAACCGTTATTAACCGAAAAGCATCAAGAAATGTCCTAAAACGCGCATCTCAACATTTTCATGCACAGGTGCCGGAGATGCGCACGAAAATCGGTCCGGAGCCGTTTCGAGCGCCGAAGAGCCTGAAGTGTTTTCCAGAGCCTAGAAACTCCCCAAAACCGTTTTTAATCGAAAAGCATCACGAAATGTCCTAAAACGCGCATCTCAACATTTTCGTGCACAGGTGCCGTAGATGCGCACGAAAATCGGTCCGGAGCCGTTCCGAGCGCCGAACCGCCTGATGTGTTTTCCAGAGCGTAGAAACTCCCCAAAACCGTTTTTAATCGAAAAGCATCACGAAAAGTCCTAAAACGCGCATCTCAACATTTTCGTGCACAGGTGCCGTAGATGCGCACGAAAATCGGTCCGGAGCCGTTTCGTTCGCCGAACAGCCTGAAGTGTTTTCCAGACCCTAGAAACTCCCCAAAACCATTTTTAAGCGAAAGGCATCACGAAATGTCCTAAAACGCGTATCTCAACATTTTCGTGCACTGGTCCCATAGATGCGCACGAAAATCGGTCCGGAGCCGTTTCGAGCGGCGAACAGCCTGAAGTGTTTTCCAGACCCTAGAAACTCCTCAAAACCGTTATTAACCGAAAAGCATCAAGAAATGTCCTAAAACGCGCATCTCAACATTTTCATGCACAGGTGCCGTAGATGCGCACGAAAATCGGACCGGAGCCGTTTCGAGCGCCGAAGAGCCTGAAGTGTTTTCCAGAGCCTAGAAACTCCCCAAAACCGTTTTTAATCGAAACGCATCACGAAATGTCCTAAAACGCGCATCTCAACATTTTCGTGCACAGGTGCCGTAGATGCGCACGAAAATCGGTTCGCAGCCGTTTCGAGCGCCGAACTGCCTGAAGTGTTTCCCAGACCCTAGAAACTCCCTAAAACCGTTTTTAATCGAAAAGCTTCACGAAAAGTCCTAAAACGCGCATCTCAACATTTTCGTGCACAGGTGCCGTAGATGCGCACGAAAATCGGTTCGGAGCCGTTTCGAGCGCCGAACTGCCTGAAGTGTTTCCCAGACCCTAGAAACTCCCCAAAACCGTTTTTAATCGAAAAGCTTCACGAAAAGTCCTAAAACGCGCATCTCAACATTTTCGTGCACAGGTGCCGTAGATGCGCATGAAAATCGGTCCGGAGCCGTTCCGAGCGCCGAACCGCCTGAAGTGTTTTCCAGAGCGTAGAAACTCCCCAAAACCGGTTTTAATCGAAAAGCATCACGAAAAGTCCTAAAACGCGCATCTCAACATTTTCGAGCACAGGTGCCGTAGATGCGCACGAAAATCGGTCCGGAGCCGTTTCGTGCGCCGAACAGCCTGAAGTGTTTTCCAGACCCTAGAAACTCCCCAAAACCGTTATTAACCGAAAAGCATCAAGAAATGTCCTAAAACGCGCATCTCAACATTTTCGTGCACAGGTGCCGTAGATGCGCACGAAAATCGGTCCGGAGCCGTTTCGTTCGCCGAACAGCCTGAAGTGTTTTCCAGACCCTAGAAACTCCCCAAAACCATTTTTAAGCGAAAGGCATCACGAAATGTCCTAAAACGCGTATCTCAACATTTTCGTGCACTGGTCCCGTAGATGCGCACGAAAATCGGTCTGGAGCCGTTTCGAGCGCAGAACAGCCTGAAGTGTTTTCCAGACCCTAGAAACTCCCCAAAACCGTTATTAACCGAAAAGCGTCAAGAAATTTCCTAAAACGCGCATCTCAACATTTTCATGCACAGGTGCCGTAGATGCGCACGAAAATCGGTCCGGAGCCGTTTCGAGCGCCGAAGAGCCTGAAGTGTTTTCCAGAGCCTAGAAACTCCCCAAAACCGTTTTTAATCGAAACGCATCACGAAATGTCCTAAAACGCGCATCTCAACATTTTCGTGCACAGGTGCCGTAGATGCGCACGAAAATCGGTCTGGAGCCGTTCCGAGCGCCGAACCGCCTGAAGTGTTTTCCAGAGCGTAGAAACTCCCCAAAACCGTTTTTAATCGAAAAGCATCACGAAATGTCCTAAAACGCGCATCTCAACATTTTCGTGCACAGGTGCCGTAGATGCGCACGAAAATCGGTTCGGAGCCGTTTCGAGCGCCGAACAGCCTGAAGTGTTTCCCAGACCCTAGAAACTCCCCAAAACCGTTTTTAATCGAAAAGCATCACGAAATGTCCTAAAACGCGCATCTCAACATTTTCGTGCACAGGTGCCGTAGATATGCACGAAAATCGGTCCGGAGCCGTTTCGAGCGCAGAACAGCCTGAAGTGTTTTCCAGACCCAAGAGACTCCCCAAAACCGTTATTAACCGAAAAGCATCACGAAATGTCCTAAAACGCGCATCTCAACATTTTCGTGGACAGGTGCCGTAGATACGCACGAAAATCGGTCCGGAGCCGTTTTGAGCGCAGAACAGCCTGAAGTGTTTTCCAGACCCTAGAAACTCCCCAAAACCATTTTTAAGCGAAAGGCATCACGAAATGTCCTAAAACGCGCATCTCAACATTTTCGTGCACTGGTCCCGTAGATGCGCACGAAAATCGGTCCGGAGCCGTTTCGAGCGGCGAACAGCCTGAAGTGTTTTCCAGACCCTAGAAACTCCTCAAAACCGTTATTAACCGAAAAGCATCAAGAAATGTCCTAAAACGCGCATCTCAACATTTTCATGCACAGGTGCCGTAGATGCGCACGAAAATCGGTCCGGAGCCGTTTCGAGCGCCGAAGAGCCTGAAGTGTTTTCCAGAGCCTAGAAACTCCCCAAAACCGTTTTTAATCGAAAAGCATCACGAAATGTCCTAAAACGCGCATCTCAACATTTTCGTGCACAGGTGCCGTAGATGCGCACGAAAATCGGTTCGGAGCCGTTTCGAGCGCCGAACAGCCTGAAGTGTTTCCCAGACCCTAGAAACTCCTCAAAACCATTTTTAATCGAAAAGCTTCACGAAAAGTCCTAAAACGCGCATCTCAACATTTTCGTGCACAGGTGCCGTAGATGCGCACGAAAATCGGTCCGGAGCCGTTTCGAGCGCCGAAGAGCCTGAAGTGTTTTCCAGAGCCTAGAAACTCCCCAAAACCGTTTTTAATCGAAAAGCATCACGAAATGTCCTAAAACGCGCATCTCAACATTTTCGTGCACAGGTGCCGTAGATGCGCACGAAAATCGGTCCGGAGCCGTTTCGAGCGCCGAACAGCCTGAAGTGTTTCCCAGACCCTAGAAACTCCCCAAAGCCGTTTTTAATCGAAAAGCATCACGAAATGTCCTAAAACGCACATCTCAACATTTTCGTGCACAGGTGCCGTAGATGCGCACGAAAATCGGTCCGGAGCCGTTCCGAGCGCCGAACCGCCTGAAGTGTTTTCCAGAGCGTAGAAACTCCCCAAAACCGTTTTTAATCGAAAAGTATCACGAAAAGTCCTAAAACGCGCATCTCAACATTTTCGTGCACAGGTGCCGTAGATGCGCACGAAAGTCGGTCAGGAGCCGTTTCGTTCGCCGAACAGCCTGAAGTGTTTTCCAGACCCTAGAAACTCCCCAAAACCATTTTTAAGCGAAAGGCATCACGAAATGTCCTAAAACGCGTATCTCAACATTTTCGTGCACTGGTCCCATAGATGCGCACGAAAATCGGTCCGGAGCCGTTTCGAGCGGCGAACAGCCTGAAGTGTTTTCCAGACCCTAGAAACTCCTCAAAACCGTTATTAACCGAAAAGCATCAAGAAATGTCCTAAAACGCGCATCTCAACATTTTCATGCACAGGTGCCGTAGATGCGCACGAAAATCGGACCGGAGCCGTTTCGAGCGCCGAAGAGCCTGAAGTGTTTTCCAGAGCCTAGAAACTCCCCAAAACCGTTTTTAATCGAAACGCATCACGAAATGTCCTAAAACGCGCATCTCAACATTTTCGTGCACAGGTGCCGTAGATGCGCACGAAAATCGGTTCGGAGCCGTTTTGAGCGCCGAACAGCCTGAAGTGTTTCCCAGACCCTAGAAACTCCCTAAAACCGTTTTTAATCGAAAAGCTTCACGAAAAGTCCTAAAACGCGCATCTCAACATTTTCGTGCACAGGTGCTGTAGATGCGCACGAAAATCGGTTCGGAGCCGTTTCGAGCGCCGAACTGCCTGAAGTGTTTCCCAGACCCTAGAAACTCCCCAAAACCGTTTTTAATCGAAAAGCTTCACGAAAAGTCCTAAAACGCGCATCTCAACATTTTCGTGCACAGGTGCCGTAGATGCGCACGAAAATCGGTCCGGAGCCGTTCCGAGCGCCGAACCGCCTGAAGTGTTTTCCAGAGCGTAGAAACTCCCCAAAACCGTTTTTAATCGAAAAGCATCACGAAAAGTCCTAAAACGCGCATCTCAACATTTTCGTGCACAGGTGCCGTAGATGCGCACGAAAATCGGTCCGGAGCCGTTTCGTTCGCCGAACAGCCTGAAGTGTTTTCCAGACCCTAGAAACTCCCCAAAACCGTTTTTAAGCGAAAGGCATCACGAAATGTCCTAAAACGCGCATCTCAACATTTTCGTGCACAGGTGCCGTAGATGCGCACGAAAATCGGACTGGAGCCGTTTCGAGCGCAGAACAGCCTGAAGTGTTTTCCAGACCCTAGAAACTCCCCAAAACCGTTATTAACCGAAAAGCATCAAGAAATGTCCTAAAACGCGCATCTCAACATTTTCGTGCACAGGTGCCGTAGATGCGCACGAAAATCGGTTCGGAGCCGTTTCGAGCGCCGAACAGCCTGAAGTGTTTCCCAGACCCTAGAAACTCCCCAAAACCGTTTTTAATCGAAAAGCTTCACGAAAAGTCCTAAAACGCGCATCTCAACATTTTCGTGCACAGGTACCGTAGATGCGCACGAAAATCGGTCCGGAGCCGTTTCGAGCGCCGAAGAGCTTGAAGTGTTTTCCAGAGCCTAGAAACTCCCCAAAACCGTTTTTAATCGAAAAGCATCACGAAATGTCCTAAAACGCGCATCTCAACATTTTCGTGCACAGGTGCCGTAGATGCGCACGAAAATCGGTCCGGAGCCGTTTCGAGCGCAGAACAGCCTGAAGTGTTTTCCAGACCCTAGAGACTCCCCAAAACCGTTATTAACCGAAAAGCATCACGAAATGTCCTAAAACGCGCATCTCAACATTTCCGTGCACAGGTGCCATAGATATGCACGAAAATCGGTCCGGAGCCGTTTCGAGCGCAGAACAGCCTAAAGTGTTTTCCAGACCCTAGAGACTCCCCAAAACCGTTATTAACCGAGAAGCATCACGAAATGTCCTAAAACGCGCATCTCAACATTTTCGTGCACAGGTGCCGTAGATGCGCACGAAAATCGGTCGTGAGCCGTTTCGAGCGCGGAACAGCCTGAAGTGTTTTCCAGACCCTAGAAACTCCCCAAAACCGTTATTAACCGAAAAGCATCAAGAAATGTCCTAAAACGCGCATGTCAACATTTTCATGCACAGGTGCCGTAGATGCGCACGAAAATCGGTCCGGAGCCGTTTCGAGCGCCGAAGAGCCTGAAGTGTTTTCCAGAGCCTAGAAACTCCCCAAAACCGTTTTTAATCGAAAAGCATCACGAAATGTCCTAAAACGCGAATCTCAACATTTTCGTGCACAGGTGCCGTAGATGCGCACGAAAATCGGTTCGGAGCCGTTTCGAGCGCCGAACAGCCTGAAGTGTTTCCCAGACCCTAGAAACTCCCCAAAACCATTTTTAATCGAAAAGCTTCACGAAAAGTCCTAAAACGCGCATCTCAACATTTTCGTGCACAGGTGCCGTAGATGCGCACGAAAATCGGTCCGGAGCCGTTTCGAGCGCCGAAGAGCCTGAAGTGTTTTCCAGAGCCTAGAAACTCCCCAAAACCGTTTTTAATCGAAAAGCATCACGAAATGTCTTAAAACGCGCATCTCAACATTTTCGTGCACAGGTGCCGTAGATGCGCACGAAAATCGGTCCGGAGCCGTTTCGAGCGCCGAACAGCCTGAAGTGTTTCCCAGACCCTAGAAACTCCCCAAAGCCGTTTTTAATCGAAAAGCATCACGAAATGTCCTAAAACGCACATCTCAACATTTTCGTGCACAGGTGCCGTAGATGCGCACGAAAATCGGTCCGGAGCCGTTCCGAGCGCCGAACCGCCTGAAGTGTTTTCCAGAGCGTAGAAACTCCCCAAAACCGTTTTTAATCGAAAAGCATCACGAAAAGTCCTAAAACGCGCATCTCAACATTTTCGTGCACAGGTGCCGTAGATGCACACGAAAATCGGTCCGGAGCCGTTTCGTTCGCCGAACAGCCTGAAGTGTTTTCCAGACCCTAGAAACTCCCCAAAACCATTTTTAAGCGAAAGGCATCACGAAATGTCCTAAAACGCGTATCTCAACATTTTCGTGCACTGGTCCCACAGATGCGCACGAAAATCGGTCCGGAGCCGTTTCGAGCGGCGAACAGCCTGAAGTGTTTTCCAGACCCTAGAAACTCCTCAAAATCGTTATTAACCGAAAAGCATCAAGAAATGTCCTAAAACGCGCATCTCAACATTTTCATGCACAGGTGCCGTAGATGCGCACGAAAATCGGACCGGAGCCGTTTCGAGCGCCGAAGAGCCTGAAGTGTTTTCCAGAGCCTAGAAACTCCCCAAAACCGTTTTTAATCGAAACGCATCACGAAATGTCCTAAAACGCGCATCTCAACATTTTCGTGCACAGGTGCCGTAGATGCGCACGAAAATCGGTTCGGAGCCGTTTCGAGCGCCGAACTGCCTGAAGTGTTTCCCAGACCCTAGAAACTCCCTAAAACCGTTTTTAATCGAAAAGCTTCACGAAAAGTCCTAAAACGCGCATCTCAACATTTTCGTGCTCAGGTGCCGTAGATGCGCAAGAAAATCGATCCGGAGCCGTTCCGAGCGCCGAACCGCCTGAAGTGTTTTCCAGAGCGTAGAAACTCCCCAAAACCGTTTTTAATCGAAAAGCATCACGAAAAGTCCTAAAACGCGCATCTCAACATTATCGTGCACAGGTGTCGTAGATGCGCACGAAAATCGGTCCGGAGCCGTTTCGTGCGCCGAACAGCCTGAAGTGTTTTCCAGACCCTAGAAACTCCCCAAAACCGTTATTAACCGAAAAGCATCAAGAAATGTCCTAAAACGCGCATCTCAACATTTTCGTGCACAGGTGCCGTAGATGCGCACGAAAATCGGACCGGAGCCGTTTCGAGCGCCGAAGAGCCTGAAGTGTTTTCCAGAGCCTAGAAACTCCCCAAAACCGTTTTTAATCGAAAAGCTTCACGAAAAGTCCTAAAACGCGCATCTCAACATTTTCGTGCACAGGTGCCGTAGATGCGCATGAAAATCGGTCCGGAGCCGTTCCGAGCGCCGAACCGCCTGAAGTGTTTTCCAGAGCGTAGAAACTCCCTAAAACCGGTTTTAATCGAAAAGCATCACGAAAAGTCCTAAAACGCGCATCTCAACATTTTCGTGCACAGGTGCCATAGATGCGCACGAAAATCGGTCCGGAGCCGTTTCGTGCGCCGAACAGCCTGAAGTGTTTTCCAGACCCTAGAAACTCCCCAAAACCGTTATTAACCGAAAAGCATCAAGAAATGTCCTAAAACGCGCATCTCAACATTTTCGTGCACAGGTGCCGTAGATGCGCACGAAAATCGGTCCGGAGCCGTTTCGTTCGCCGAACAGCCTGAAGTGTTTTCCAGACCCAAGAAACTCCCCAAAACCATTTTTAAGCGAAAGGCATCACAAAATGTCCTAAAACGCGTATCTCAACATTTTCGTGCACTGGTCCCGTAGATGCGCACGAAAATCGGTCTGGAGCCGTTTCGAGCGCAGAACAGCCTGAAGTGTTTTCCAGACCCTAGAAACTCCCCAAAACCGTTATTAACCGAAAAGCATCAAGAAATGTCCTAAAACGCGCATCTCAACATTTTCATGCACAGGTGCCGTAGATGCGCACGAAAATCGGTCCGGAGCCGTTTCGAGCGCCGAAGAGCCTGAAGTGTTTTCCAGAGCCTAGAAACTCCCCAAAACCGTTTTTAATCGAAACGCATCACGAAATGTCCTAAAACGCGCATCTCAACATTTTCGTGCACAGGTGCCGTAGATGCGCACGAAAATCGGTTCGGAGCCGTTTCGAGCGCCGAACTGCCTGAAGTGTTTCCCAGACACTAGAAACTCCCCAAAACCGTTTTTAATCGAAAAGCTTCACGAAAAGTCCTAAAACGCGCATCTCAACATTTTCGTGCACAGGTGCCGTAGATGCGCACGAAAATCGGTCCGGAGCCGTTCCGAGCGCCGAACCACCTGAAGTCTTTTCCAGAGCGTAGAAACTCCCCAAAACCGTTTTTAATCGAAAAGCTTCACGAAAAGTCCTAAAACGCGCATCTCAACATTTTCGTGCACAGGTGCCGTAGATGCGCACGAAAATCGGTCCGGAGCCGTTCCGAGCGCCGAACCGCCTGAAGTGTTTTCCAGAGCGTAGAAACTCCCCAAAACCGTTTTTAATCGAAAAGCATCACGAAAAGTCCTAAAACGCGCATCTCAACATTTTCGTGCACAGGTGCCGTAGATGCGCACGAAAATCGGTCCGGAGCCGTTTCCTTCGCCGAACAGCCTGAAGTGTTTTCCAGACCCTAGAAACTCCCCAAAACCGTTTTTAAGCGAAAGGCATCACGAAATGTCCTAAAACGCGCATCTCAACATTTTCGTGCACAGGTGCCGTAGATATGCACGAAAATCGGTCCGGAGCCGTTTCGAGCGCAGAACAGCCTGAAGTGTTTTCCAGACCCTAGAGACTCCCCAAAACCGTTATTAACCGAAAAGCATCACGAAATGTCCTAAAACGCGCATCTCAACATTTTCGTGCACAGGTGCCGTAGATATGCACGAAAATCGGTCCGGAGCCGTTTCGAGCGCAGAACAGCCTGAAGTGTTTTCCAGACCCTAGAGACTCCCCAAAACCGTTATTAACCGAAAAGCATCACGAAATGTCCTAAAACGCGCATCTCAACATTTTCGTGCACAGGTGCCGTAGATGCGCACGAAAATCGGTCTGGAGCCGTTTCGAGCGCAGAACAGCTTGAAGTGTTTTCCAGACCCTAGAAACTCCCCAAAACCGTTATTAACCGAAAAGCATCAAGAAATGTCCTAAAACGCGCATCTCAACATTTTCGTGCACAGGTGCCGTAGATGCGCACGAAAATCGGTCCGGAGCCGTTTCGAGCGCCGAAGAGCCTGAAGTGATTTCCAGAGCCTAGAAACTCCCCAAAACCGTTTTTAATCGAAAAGCATCACGAAATGTCCTAAAACGCACATCTCAACATTTTCGTGCACAGGTGCCGTAGATGCGCACGAAAATCGGTCGTGAGCCGTTTCGAGCGCGGAACAGCCTGAAGTGTTTTCCAGACCCTAGAAACTCCCCAAAACCGTTATTAACCGAAAAGCATCAAGAAATGTCCTAAAACGCGCATCTCAACATTTTCGTGCACAGGTGCCGTAGATGCGCACGAAAATCGGTCCGGAGCCGTTTCGAGCGCCGAAGAGCCTGAAGTGTTTTCCAGAGCCTAGAAACTCCCCAAAACCGTTTTTAATCGAAACGCATCACGAAATATCCTAAAACGCGCATCTCAACATTTTCGTGCACAGGTGCCGTAGATGCGCACGAAAATCGGTTCGGAGCCGTTTCGAGCGCCGAACTGCCTGAAGTGTTTCCCAGACCCTAGAAACTCCCCAAAACCGTTTTTAATCGAAAAGCTTCACGAAAAGTCCTAAAACGCGCATCTCAACATTTTCGTGCACAGGTGCCGGAGATGCGCATGAAAATCGGTCCGGAGCCGTTCCGAGCGCCGAACCGCCTGAAGTGTTTTCCAGAGCGTAGAAACTCCCCAAAACCGTTTTTAATCGAAAAGCATCACGAAAAGTCCTAAAACGCGCATCTCAACATTATCGTGCACAGGTGCCGTAGATGCACACGAAAATCGGTCCGGAGCCGTTTCGTGCGCCGAACAGCCTGAAGTGTTTTCCAGACCCTAGAAACTCCACAAAACCGTTATTAACCGAAAAGCATCAAGAAATGTCCTAAAACGCGCATCTCAACATTTTCGTGCACAGGTGCCGTAGATGCGCACGAAAATCGGTCTGGAGCCGTTTCGAGCGCAGAACAGCCTGAAGTGTTTTCCAGACCCTAGAAACTCCCCAAAACCGTTATTAACCGAAAAGCATCAAGAAATGTCCTAAAACGCGCATCTCAACATTTTCGTGCACAGGTGCCGTAGATGCGCACGAAAATCGGTCCGGAGCCGTTTCGTTCGCCGAACAGCTTGAAGTGTTTTCCAGACCCTAGAAACTCCCCAAAACCGTTTTTAAGCGAAAGGCATCACGAAATGTCCTAAAACGTGCATCTCAATATTTTCGTGCACAGGTGCCGTAGATGCGCACGAAAATCGGTCTGGAGCCGTTTCGAGCGCAGAACAGCCTAAAGTGTTTTCCAGACCCTAGAAACTCCCCAAAACCGTTATTAACCGAAAAGCATCAAGAAATGTCCTAAAACGCGCATCTCAACATTTTCGTGCACAGGTGCCGTAGATGCACACGAAAATCGGTCCGGAGCCGTTTTGAGCGCAGAACAGCCTGAAGTGTTTTCCAGACCCTAGAGACTCCCCAAAACCGTTATTAACCGAAAAGCATCAAGAAATGTCCTAAAACGCTCATCTCAACATTTTCATGCACAGGTGCCGTAGATGCGCACGAAAATCGATCCGGAGCCGTTTAGTGCGCCGAACAGCCTGAAGTGTTTTCCAGACCCTAGAAACTCCCCAAAGCCGTTATTAACCGAAAAGCATCAAGAAATGTCCTAAAACGCGCATCTCAACATTTTCGTGCACAGGTGCCGTAGATGCGCACGAAAATCGGTCCGGAGCCGTTTCGTTCGCCGAACAGCCTGAAGTGTTTTCCAGACCCTAGAAACTCCCCAAAACCATTTTTAAGCGAAAGGCATCACGAAATGTCCTAAAACGCGCATCTCAACATTTTCGTGCACTGGTCCCGTAGATGCGCACGAAAATCGGTCCGGAGCCGTTTCGAGCGGCGAACAGCCTGAAGTGTATTCCAGACCCTAGAAACTCCTCAAAACCGTTATTAACCGAAAAGCATCAAGAAATGTCCTAAAACGCGCATCTCAACATTTTCATGCACAGGTGCCGTAGATGCGCACGAAAATCGGTCCGGGGCCGTTTCGAGCGCCGAAGAGCCTGAAGTGTTTTCCAGAGCGTAGAAACTCCCGAAAACCGTTTCTAATCGAAAAGCATCACGAAATGTCCTAAAACGCGCATCTCAACATTTTCGTGCACAGGTGCTGTAGATGCGCACGAAAATCGGTTCGGAGCCGGTTCGAGCGCCGAACAGCCTGAAGTGTTTCCCAGACCCTAGAAACTCCCCAAAACCGTTTTTAATCAAAAAGCTTCACGAAAAGTCCTAAGACGCGCATCTCAACATTTTCGTGCACAGGTGCCGTAGATGCGCACGAAAATCGGTCCGGAGCTGTTCCGAGCGCCGAACCGCCTGAAGTGTTTTCCAGAGCGTAGAAACTCCCCAAAACCGTTTTTAATCGAAAAGCATCACGAAAAGTCCTAAAACGCGCATCTCAACATTATCGTGCACAGGTACCGTAGATGCGCACGAAAATCGGTCCGGAGCCGTTTCGTGCGCCGAACAGCCTGAAGTGTTTTCCAGACCCTAGAAACTCCCCAAAACCGTTATTAACCGAAAAGCATCAAGAAATGTCCTAAAACGCGCATCTCAACATTTTCGTGCACAGGTGCCGTAGATGCGCACGAAAATCGGACCGGAGCCGTTTCGAGCGCCGAAGAGCCTGAAGTGTTTTCCAGAGCCTAGAAACTCCCCAAAACCGTTTTTAATCGAAAAGCTTCACGAAAAGTCCTAAAACGCGCATCTCAACATTTTCGTGCACAGGTGCCGTAGATGCGCATGAAAATCGGTCCGGAGCCGTTCCGAGCGCCGAACCGCCTGAAGTGTTTTCCAGAGCGTAGAAACTCCCTAAAACCGGTTTTAATCGAAAAGCATCACGAAAAGTCCTAAAACGCGCATCTCAACATTTTCGTGCACAGGTGCCATAGATGCGCACGAAAATCGGTCCGGAGCCGTTTCGTGCGCCGAACAGCCTGAAGTGTTTTCCAGACCCTAGAAACTCCCCAAAACCGTTATTAACCGAAAAGCATCAAGAAATGTCCTAAAACGCGCATCTCAACATTTTCGTGCACAGGTGCCGTAGATGCGCACGAAAATCGGTCCGGAGCCGTTTCGTTCGCCGAACAGCCTGAAGTGTTTTCCAGACCCAAGAAACTCCCCAAAACCATTTTTAAGCGAAAGGCATCACAAAATGTCCTAAAACGCGTATCTCAACATTTTCGTGCACTGGTCCCGTAGATGCGCACGAAAATCGGTCTGGAGCCGTTTCGAGCGCAGAACAGCCTGAAGTGTTTTCCAGACCCTAGAAACTCCCCAAAACCGTTATTAACCGAAAAGCATCAAGAAATGTCCTAAAACGCGCATCTCAACATTTTCATGCACAGGTGCCGTAGATGCGCACGAAAATCGGTCCGGAGCCGTTTCGAGCGCCGAAGAGCCTGAAGTGTTTTCCAGAGCCTAGAAACTCCCCAAAACCGTTTTTAATCGAAACGCATCACGAAATGTCCTAAAACGCGCATCTCAACATTTTCGTGCACAGGTGCCGTAGATGCGCACGAAAATCGGTTCGGAGCCGTTTCGAGCGCCGAACTGCCTGAAGTGTTTCCCAGACACTAGAAACTCCCCAAAACCGTTTTTAATCGAAAAGCTTCACGAAAAGTCCTAAAACGCGCATCTCAACATTTTCGTGCACAGGTGCCGTAGATGCGCACGAAAATCGGTCCGGAGCCGTTCCGAGCGCCGAACCGCCTGAAGTGTTTTCCAGAGCGTAGAAACTCCCCAAAACCGTTTTTAATCGAAAAGCTTCACGAAAAGTCCTAAAACGCGCATCTCAACATTTTCGTGCACAGGTGCCGTAGATGCGCACGAAAATCGGTCCGGAGCCGTTCCGAGCGCCGAACCGCCTGAAGTGTTTTCCAGAGCGTAGAAACTCCCCAAAACCGTTTTTAATCGAAAAGCATCACGAAAAGTCCTAAAACGCGCATCTCAACATTTTCGTGCACAGGTGCCGTAGATGCGCACGAAAATCGGTCCGGAGCCGTTTCGTTCGCCGAACAGCCTGAAGTGTTTTCCAGACCCTAGAAACTCCCCAAAACCGTTTTTAAGCGAAAGGCATCACGAAATGTCCTAAAACGCGCATCTCAACATTTTCGTGCACAGGTGCCGTAGATATGCACGAAAATCGGTCCGGAGCCGTTTCGAGCGCAGAACAGCCTGAAGTGTTTTCCAGACCCTAGAGACTCCCCAAAACCGTTATTAACCGAAAAGCATCACGAAATGTCCTAAAACGCGCATCTCAACATTTTCGTGCACAGGTGCCGTAGATATGCACGAAAATCGGTCCGGAGCCGTTTCGAGCGCAGAACAGCCTGAAGTGTTTTCCAGACCCTAGAGACTCCCCAAAACCGTTATTAACTGAAAAGCATCACGAAATGTCCTAAAACGCGCATCTCAACATTTTCGTGCACAGGTGCCGTAGATGCGCACGAAAATCGGTCTGGAGCCGTTTCGAGCGCAGAACAGCTTGAAGTGTTTTCCAGACCCTAGAAACTCCCCAAAACCGTTATTAACCGAAAAGCATCAAGAAATGTCCTAAAACGCGCATCTCAACATTTTCGTGCACAGGTGCCGTAGATGCGCACGAAAATCGGTCCGGAGCCGTTTCGAGCGCCGAAGAGCCTGAAGTGATTTCCAGAGCCTAGAAACTCCCCAAAACCGTTTTTAATCGAAAAGCATCACGAAATGTCCTAAAACGCACATCTCAACATTTTCGTGCACAGGTGCCGTAGATGCGCACGAAAATCGGTCGTGAGCCGTTTCGAGCGCGGAACAGCCTGAAGTGTTTTCCAGACCCTAGAAACTCCCCAAAACCGTTATTAACCGAAAAGCATCAAGAAATGTCCTAAAACGCGCATCTCAACATTTTCGTGCACAGGTGCCGTAGATGCGCACGAAAATCGGTCCGGAGCCGTTTCGAGCGCCGAAGAGCCTGAAGTGTTTTCCAGACCCTAGAAACTCCCCAAAACCATTTTTAAGCGAAAGGCATCACGAAATGTCCTAAAACGCGCATCTCAACATTTTCGTGCACTGGTCCCGTAGATGCGCACGAAAATCGGTCCGGAGCCGTTTCGAGCGGCGAACAGCCTGAAGTGTATTCCAGACCCTAGAAACTCCTCAAAACCGTTATTAACCGAAAAGCATCAAGAAATGTCCTAAAACGCGCATCTCAACATTTTCATGCACAGGTGCCGTAGATGCGCACGAAAATCGGTCCGGGGCCGTTTCGAGCGCCGAAGAGCCTGAAGTGTTTTCCAGAGCGTAGAAACTCCCGAAAACCGTTTCTAATCGAAAAGCATCACGAAATGTCCTAAAACGCGCATCTCAACATTTTCGTGCACAGGTGCTGTAGATGCGCACGAAAATCGGTTCGGAGCCGGTTCGAGCGCCGAACAGCCTGAAGTGTTTCCCAGACCCTAGAAACTCCCCAAAACCGTTTTTAATCGAAAAGCTTCACGAAAAGTCCTAAGACGCGCATCTCAACATTTTCGTGCACAGGTGCCGTAGATGCGCACGAAAATCGGTCCGGAGCTGTTCCGAGCGCCGAACCGCCTGAAGTGTTTTCCAGAGCGTAGAAACTCCCCAAAACCGTTTTTAATCGAAAAGCATCACGAAAAGTCCTAAAACGCGCATCTCAACATTTTCGTGCACAGGTGCCGTAGATGCGCACGAAAATCGGTCCGGAGCCGTTTCGTTCGCCGAACAGCCTGAAGTGTTTTCCAGACCCTAGAAACTCCCCAAAACCGTATTTAAGCGAAAGGCATCTCGAAATGTCCTAAAACGCGCATCTCAACATTTTCGTGCACAGGTGCCGTAGATGCGCACGAAAATCGGACTGGAGCCGTTTCGAGCGCAGAACAGCCTGAAGTGTTTTCCAGACCCTAGAAACTCCCCAAAACCGTTATTAACCGAAAAGCATCAAGAAATGTCCTAAAACGCGCATCTCAACATTTTCGTGCACAGGTGCCGTAGATGCGCACGAAAATCGGTCGGGAGCCGTTTCGAGCGCGGAACAGCCTGAAGTGTTTTCCAGACCCTAGAAACTCCCCAAAACCGTTATTAACCGAAAAGCATCAAGAAATGTCCTAAAACGCGCATCTCAACATTTTCATGCACAGGTGCCGTAGATGCGCACGAAAATCGGTCCGGAGCCGTTTCGAGCGCCGAAGAGCCTGAAGTGTTTTCCAGAGCCTAGAAACTCCCCAAAACCGTTTTTAATCGAAAAGCATCACGAAATGTCCTAAAACGCGCATCTCAACATTTTCGTGCACAGGTGCCGTAGATGCGCACGAAAATCGGTTCGGAGCCGTTTCGAGCGCCGAACAGCCTGAAGTGTTTCCCAGACCCTAGAAACTCCCCAAAACCGTTTTTAATCGAAAAGCTTCACGAAAAGTCCTAAAACGCGCATCTCAACATTTTCGTGCACAGGTGCCGTAGATGCGCACGAAAATCGGTCCGGAGCCGTTTCGAGCGCCGAAGAGCCTGAAGTGTTTTCCAGAGACTAGAAACTCCCCAAAACCGTTTTTAATCGAAAAGCATCACGAAATGTCCTAAAACGCGCATCTCAACATTTTCGTGCACAGGTGCCGTAGATGCGCACGAAAATCGGTCCGGAGCCGTTTCGAGCGCCGAACAGCCTGAAGTGTTTCCCAGACCCTAGAAACTCCCCAAAGCCGTTTTTAATCGAAAAGCATCACGAAATGTCCTAAAACGCACATCTCAACATTTTCGTGCACAGGTGCCGTAGATGCGCACGAAAATCGGTCGGGAGCCGTTTCGAGCGCGGAGCAGCCTGAAGTGTTTTCCAGACCCTAGAAACTCCCCAAAACCGTTATTAACCGAAAAGCATCAAGAAATGTCCTAAAACGCGCATCTCAACATTTTCATGCACAGGTGCCGTAGATGCGCACGAAAATCGGTCCGGAGCCGTTTGGAGCGCCGAAGAGCCTGAAGTGTTTTCCAGAGCCTAGAAACTCCCCAAAACCGTTTTTAATCGAAAAGCATCACGAAATGTCCTAAAACGCTCATCTCAACATTTTCGTGCACAGGTGCCGTAGATGCGCACGAAAATCGGTTCGGAGCCGTTTCGAGCGCAGAACAGCCTGAAGTGTTTTCCAGACCCTAGAAACTCCCCAAAACCGTTATTAACCGAAAAGCATCAAGAAATGTCCTAAAACGCGCATCTCAACATTTTCGTGCACAGGTGCCGTAGATGCGCACGAAAATCGGTCGGGAGCCGTTTCGAGCGCGGAACAGCCTGAAGTGTTTTCCAGACCCTAGAAACTCCCCAAAACCGTTATTAACCGAAAAGCATCAAGAAATGTCCTAAAACGCGCATCTCAACATTTTCATGCACAGGTGCCGTAGATGCGCACGAAAATCGGTCCGGAGCCGTTTCGAGCGCCGAAGAGCCTGAAGTGTTTTCCAGAGCCTAGAAACTCCCCAAAACCGTTTTTAATCGAAAAGCATCACGAAATGTCCTAAAACGCGCATCTCAACATTTTCGTGCACAGGTGCCGTAGATGCGCACGAAAATCGGTTCGGAGCCGTTTCGAGCGCCGAACAGCCTGAAGTGTTTCCCAGACCCTAGAAACTCCCCAAAACCGTTTTTAATCGAAAAGCTTCACGAAAAGTCCTAAAACGCGCATCTCAACATTTTCGTGCACAGGAGCCGTAGATGCGCACGAAAATCGGTCCGGAGCCGTTTCGAGCGCCGAAGAGCCTGAAGTGTTTTCCAGAGACTAGAAACTCCCCAAAACCGTTTTTAATCGAAAAGCATCACGAAATGTCCTAAAACGCGCATCTCAACATTTTCGTGCACAGGTGCCGTAGATGCGCACGAAAATCGGTCCGGAGCCGTTTCGAGCGCCGAACAGCCTGAAGTGTTTCCCAGACCCTAGAAACTCCCCAAAGCCGTTTTTAATCGAAAAGCATCACGAAATGTCCTAAAACGCACATCTCAACATTTTCGTGCACAGGTGCCGTAGATGCGCACGAAAATCGGTCGGGAGCCGTTTCGAGCGCGGAGCAGCCTGAAGTGTTTTCCAGACCCTAGAAACTCCCCAAAACCGTTATTAACCGAAAAGCATCAAGAAATGTCCTAAAACGCGCATCTCAACATTTTCATGCACAGGTGCCGTAGATGCGCACGAAAATCGGTCCGGAGCCGTTTGGAGCGCCGAAGAGCCTGAAGTGTTTTCCAGAGCCTAGAAACTCCCCAAAACCGTTTTTAATCGAAAAGCATCACGAAATGTCCTAAAACGCGCATCTCAACATTTTCGTGCACAGGTGCCGTAGATGCGCACGAAAATCGGTTCGGAGCCGTTTCGAGCGCCGAACAGCCTGAAGTGTTTCCCAGACCCTAGAAACTCCCCAAAACCGTTTTTAATCGAAAAGCTTCACGAAAAGTCCTAAAACGCGCATCTCAACATTTTCGTGCACAGGTGCCGTAGATGCGCACGAAAATCGGTCCGGAGCCGTTTCGAGCGCCGAAGAGCCTGAAGTGTTTTCCAGAGCCTAGAAACTCCCCAAAACCGTTTTTAATCGAAAAGCATCACGAAATGTCCTAAAACGCGCATCTCAACATTTTCGTGCACAGGTGCCGTAGATGCGCACGAAAATCGGTCCGGAGCCGTTTCGAGCGCCGAACAGCCTGAAGTGTTTCCCAGACCCTAGAAACTCCCCAAAGCCGTTTTTAATCGAAAAGCATCACGAAATGTCCTAAAACGCACATCTCAACATTTTCGTGCACAGGTGCCGTAGATGCGCACGAAAATCGGTCGGGAGCCGTTTCGAGCGCGGAGCAGCCTGAAGTGTTTTCCAGACCCTAGAAACTCCCCAAAACCGTTATTAACCGAAAAGCATCAAGAAATGTCCTAAAACGCGCATCTCAACATTTTCATGCACAGGTGCCGTAGATGCGCACGAAAATCGGTCCGGAGCCGTTTGGAGCGCAGAAGAGCCTGAAGTGTTTTCCAGAGCCTAGAAACTCCCCAAAACCGTTTTTAATCGAAAAGCATCACGAAATGTCCTAAAACGCGCATCTCAACATTTTCGTGCACAGGTGCCGTAGATGCGCACGAAAATCGGTTCGGAGCCGTTTCGAGCGCCGAACAGCCTGAAGTGTTTCCCAGACCCTAGAAACTCCCCAAAACCGTTTTTAATCGAAAAGCTTCACGAAAAGTCCTAAAACGCGCATCTCAACATTTTCGTGCACAGGTGCCGTAGATGCGCACGAAAATCGGTCCGGAGCCGTTTCGAGCGCCGAAGAGCCTGAAGTGTTTTCCAGAGCCTAGAAACTCCCCAAAACCGTTTTTAATCGAAAAGCATCACGAAATGTCCTAAAACGCGCATCTCAACATTTTCGTGCACAGGTGCCGTAGATGCGCACGAAAATCGGTCTGGAGCCGTTTCGAGCGCAGAACAGCTTGAAGTGTTTTCCAGACCCTAGAAACTCCCCAAAACCGTTATTAACCGAAAAGCATCAAGAAATGTCCTAAAACGCGCATCTCAACATTTTCGTGCACAGGTGCCGTAGATGCGCACGAAAATCGGTCCTGAGCCGTTTCGTTTGCCGAACAGCCTGAAGTGTTTTCCAGACCCTAGAAACTCCCCAAAACCGTTTTTAAGCGAAAGGCATCACGAAATGTCCTAAAACGCGCATCTCAATATTTTCGTGCACAGGTGCCGTAGATGCGCACGAAAATCGGTCCGGAGCCGTTTAGTGCGCCGAACAGCCTGAAGTGTTTTCCAGACCCTAGAAACTCCCCAAAACCGTTATTAACCGAAAAGCATCAAGAAATGTCCTAAAACGCGCATCTCAACATTTTCGTGCACAGGTGCCGTAGATGCGCACGAAAATCGGTCCGGAGCCGTTTCGTTCGCCGAACAGCCTGAAGTGTTTTCCAGACCCTAGAAACTCCCCAAAACCATTTTTAAGCGAAAGGCATCACGAAATGTCCTAAAACGCGTATCTCAACATTTTCGTGCACTGGTCCCGTAGATGCGCACGAAAATCGGTCCGGAGCCGTTTCGAGCGGCGAATGGCCTGAAGTGTTTTCCAGAGCCTAGAAACTCCCCAAAACCGTTTTTAATCGAAACGCATCACGAAATGTCCTAAAACGCGTATCTCAACATTTTCGTGCACAGGTGCCGTAGATGCGCACGAAAATCGGTTCGGAGCCGTTTCGAGAGCCGAACTGCCTGAAGTGTTTCCCAGACCCTAGAAACTCCCCAAAACCGTTTTTAATCGAAAGGCATCACGAAATGTCCTAAAACGCGCATCTCAACATTTTCGTGCACTGGTCCTGTAGATGCGCACGAAAATCGGTCCGGAGCCGTTTCGAGCGGCGAACAGCCTGAAGTGTTTTCCAGACCCTAGAAACTCCTCAAAACCGTTATTAACCGAAAAGCATCAAGAAATGTCCAAAAACGCGCATCTCAACATTTTCATGCACAGGTGCCGTAGATGCGCACGAAAATCGGTCCGGAGCCGTTTCGAGCGCCGAAGAGCCTGAAGTGTTTTCCAGAGGCTAGAAACTCCCCAAAACCGTTTTTAATCGAAAAGCATCACGAAATGTCCTAAAACGCGCATCTCAACATTTTCGTGCACTGGTCCCGTAGATACGCACGAAAATCGGTCCGGAGCCGTTTCGAGCGGCGAACAGCCTGAAGTGTTTTCCAGACCCTAGAAACTCCTCAAAACCGTTATTAACCGAAAAGCATCAAGAAATGTCATAAAACGCGCATCTCAACATTTTCATGCACAGGTACCGTAGATGCGCACGAAAATCGGTCCGGAGCCGTCTCGAGCGCCGAAGAGCCTGAAGTGTTTTCCAGAGCCAAGAAACTCCCCAAAACCGTTTTTAATCGAAAAGCATCACGAAATGTCCTAAAACGCGCATCTCAATATTTTCGTGCACAAGTGCCGTAGATGCGCACGAAAATCGGTTCAGAGCCGTTTCGAGCGCCGAACAGCCTGAAGTGTTTCCCAGACCCTAGAAACTCCCCAAAACCGTTTTTAAGCGAAAGGCATCACGAAATGTCCTAAAACGCGCATCTCAACATTTTCGTGCACTGGTCCTGTAGATGCGCACGAAAATCGGTCCGGAGCCGTTTCGAGCGGCGAACAGCCTGAAGTGTTTTCCAGACCCTAGAAACTCCTCAAAACCGTTATTAACCGAAAAGCATCAAGAAATGTCCAAAAACGCGCATCTCAACATTTTCATGCACAGGTGCCGTAGATGCGCACGAAAATCGGTCCGGAGCCGTTTCGAGCGCCGAAGAGCCTGAAGTGTTTTCCAGAGGCTAGAAACTCCCCAAAACCGTTTTTAATCGAAAAGCATCACGAAATGTCCTAAAACGCGCATCTCAACATTTTCGTGCACAGGTGCCGTAGATGCGCACGAAAATCGGTTCGGAGCCGTTTCGAGCGCCGAACAGCCTGAAGTGTTTCCCAGACCCTAGAAACTCCCCAAAACCGTTTTTAATCGAAAAGCTTCACGAAAAGTCCTAAAACGCGCATCTCAACATTTTCGTGCACAGGTGCCGTAGATGCGCACGAAAATCGGTCCGGAGCCGTTCCGAGCGCCAAACCGCCTAAAGTGTTTTCCAGAGCGTAGAAACTCCCCAAAACCGTTTTTAATCGAAAAGCATCACGAAAAGTCCTAAAACGCGCATCTCAACATTTTCGTGCACAGGTGCCGTAGATGCGCACGAAAATCGGTTCGGAGCCGTTTCGAGCGCCGAACAGCCTGAAGTGTTTCCCAGACCCTAGAAACTCCCCAAAACCGTTTTTAATCGAAAAGCATCACGAAATGTCCTAGAACGCGCCTCTCAACATTTCGTGCACAGGTGCCGTAGATGCGCACGAAAATCGGTCCGGAGCCGTTTCGAGCGCCGAACAGCCTGAAGTGTTTTCCAGACCATAGAAACTCCCCAAAACCTCTTTTAATCGAAAAGCATCACGAAATGTCCTAAAACGCGCATCTCAACATTTTCGTGCACAGGTGCCGTACATATGCACGAAAATCGGTCCGGAGCCGTTTCGAGCGCAGAACAGCCTGAAGTGTTTTCCAGACCCTAGAGACTCCCCAAAACCGTTATTAACCGAAAAGCATCACGAAATGTCCTAAAACGCGCATCTCAACATTTTCGTGCACAGGTGCCGTAGATATGCACGAAAATCGGTCCGGAGCCGTTTCGAGCGCAGAACAGCCTGAAGTGTTTTCCAGACCCTAGAGACTCCCCACAACCGTTATTAACCGAAAAGCATCACGAAATGTCTTAAAACGCGCATCTCAAAATTTTCGTGCACAGGTGCCGTAGATGCGCACGAAAATCGGTCCGGAGCCGTTTTGAGCGCAGAACAGCCTGAAGTGTTTTCCAGACCCTAGAAACTCCCCAAAACCGTTATTATCCGAAAAGCATCAAGAAATGTCCTAAAACGCTCATCTCAACATTTTCATGCACAGGTGCCGTAGATGCGCACGAAAATCGGTCCGGAGCCGTTTAGTGCGCCGAACAGCCTGAAGTGTTTTCCAGACCCTAGAAACTCCCCAAAACCGTTATTAACCGAAAAGCATCAAGAAATGTCCTAAAACGCGCATCTCAACATTTTCGTGCACAGGTGCCGTAGATGCGCACGAAAATCGGTCCGGAGCCGTTTCGTTCGGCGAACAGCCTGAAGTGTTTTCCAGACCCTAGAAACTCCCCAAAACCATTTTTAAGCGAAAGGCATCACGAAATGTCCTAAAACGCGCATCTCAACATTTTCGTGCACTGGTCCCGTAGATGCGCACGAAAATCGGTCCGGAGCCGTTTCGAGCGGCGAACAGCCTGAAGTGTTTTCCAGACCCTAGAAACTCCTCAAAACCGTTATTAACCGAAAAGCATCAAGAAATGTCCTAAAACGCGCATCTCAACATTTTCATGCACAGGTGCCGTAGATGCGCACGAAAATCGGTCCGGAGCCGTTTCGAGCGCCGAAGAGGCTGAAGTGTTTTCCAGAGCCTAGAAACTCCCCAAAACCGTTTTTAATCGAAAAGCATCACGAAATGTCCTAAAACGCGCATCTCAACATTTTCGTGCACAGGTGCCGTAGATGCGCACGAAAATCGGTTCGGAGCCGTTTCGAGCGCCGAACAGCCTGAAGTGTTTCCCAGACCCTAGAAACTCCCCAAAACCGTTTTTAATCGAAAAGCTTCACGAAAAGTCCTAAAACGCGCATCTCAACATTTTCGTGCACAGGTGCCGTAGATGCGCACGAAAATCGGTCCGGAGCCGTTCCGAGCGCCGAACCGCCTGAAGTGTTTTCCAGAGCGTAGAAACTCCCCAAAACCGTTTTTAATCGAAAAGCATCACGAAAAGTCCTAAAACGCGCATCTCAACATTTTCGTGCACAGGTGCCGTAGATGCGCACGAAAATCGGTTCGGAGCCGTTTCTAGCGCCGAACAGCCTAAAGTGTTTCCCAGACCCTAGAAACTCCCCAAAACTGTTTTTAATCGAAAAGCATCACGAAATGTCCTAGAACGCGCCTCTCAACATTTCGTGCACAGGTGCCGTAGATGCGCACGAAAATCGGTCCGGAGCCGTTTCGAGCGCCGAACAGCCTGAAATGTTTTCCAGACCATAGAAACTCCCCAAAACCTCTTTTAATCGAAAAGCATCACGAAATGTCCTAAAACGCGCATCTCAACATTTTCGCGCACAGGTACCGTAGATATGCACGAAAATCGGTCCGGAGCCGTTTCGAGCGCAGAACAGCCTGAAGTGTTTTCCAGACCATAGAAACTCCCCAAAACCTCTTTTAATCGAAAAGCGTCACGAAATGTCCTAAAACGCGCATCTCAACATTTTCGTGCACAGGTGCCGTAGATATGCACGAAAATCGGTCCGGAGCCGTTTCGAGCGCAGAACAGCCTGAAGTGTTTTCCAGACCCTAGAGACTCCCCAAAACCGTTATTAACCGAAAAGCATCAAGAAATGTCCTAAAACGCGCATCTCAACATTTTCATGCACAGGTGCCGTAGATGCGCACGAAAATCGGTCCGGAGCCGTTTCGAGCGCCGAAGAGCCTGAAGTGTTTTCCAGAGCCTAGAAACTCCCCAAAACCGTTTTTAATCGAAACGCATCACGAAATGTCCTAAAACGCGCATCTCAACATTTTCGTGCACAGGTGCCGTAGATGCGCACGAAAATCGGTTCGGAGCCGTTTCGAGCGCCGAACTGCCTGAAGTGTTTCCCAGACCCTAGAAACTCCCCAAAACCGTTTTTAATCGAAAAGCTTCACGAAAAGTCCTAAAACGCGCATCTCAACATTTTCGTGCACAGGTGCCGCAGATGCGCACGAAAATCGGTCCGGAGCCGTTCCGAGCGCCGAACCGCCTGAAGTATTTTCCAGAGCGTAGAAACTCCCCAAAACCGTTTTTAATCGAAAAGCATCACGAAAAGTCCTAAAACGCGCATCTCAACATTTTCGTGCACTGGTGCCGTAGATGCGCACGAAAATCGGTCCGGAGCCGTTTAGTGCGCCGAACAGCCTGAAGTGTTTTCCAGACCCTAGAAACTCCCCAAAACCGTTATTAACTGAAAAGCATCAAGAAATGTCCTAAAACGCGCATCTCAACATTTTCATACACAGGTGCCGTAGATGCGCACGAAAATCGGTCCGGAGCCGTTTCGAGCGCCGAAGAGCCTGAAGTGTTTTCCAGAGCCTAGAAACTCCCCAAAACCGTTTTTAATCGAAACGGATCACGAAATGTCCTAAAACGCGCATCTCAACATTTTCGTGCACAGGTGCCGTAGATGCACACGAAAATCGGTTCGGAGCCGTTTCGAGCGCCGAACTGCCTGAAGTGTTTCCCAGACCCTAGAAACTCCCCAAAACCGTTTTTAATCGAAAAGCTTCACGAAAAGTCCTAAAACGCGCATCTCAACATTTTCGTGCACAGGTGCCGCAGATGCGCACGAAAATCGGTCCGGAGCCGTTCCGAGCGCCGAACCGCCTGAAGTATTTTCCAGAGCGTAGAAACTCCCCAAAACCGTTTTTAATCGAAAAGCATCACGAAAAGTCCTAAAACGCGCATCTCAACATTTTCGTGCACAGGTGCCGTAGATGCGCAGGAAAATCGGTCCGGAGCCGTTTCGTTCGCCGAACAGCCTGAAGTGTTTTCCAGACCCTAGAAACTCCCCAAAACCGTTTTTAAGCGAAAGGCATCACGAAATGTCCTAAAACGCGCATCTCAACATTTTCGTGCACAGGTGCCGTAGATGCGCACGAAAATCGGTCCGGAGCCGTTTCGAGCGCCGAAGAGCCTGAACTGTTTTCCAGAGCCTAGAAACTCCCCAAAACCTCTTTTAATCGAAAAGCATCACGAAATGTCCTAAAACGCGCATCTCAACATTTTCGTGCACGGGTGCCGTAGATATGCACGAAAATCGGTCCGGAGCCATTTCGAGCGCAGAACAGCCTGAAGTGTTTTCCAGACCCTAGAGACTCCCCAAAACCGTTATTAACCGAAAAGCATCACGAAATGTCCTAAAACGCGCATCTCAACATTTTCGTGCACAGGTGCCGTAGATGCGCACGAAAATCGGTCCGGAGCCGTTTTGAGCGCAGAACAGCCTGAAGTGTTTTCCAGACCCTAGAAACTCCCCAAAACCGTTATTATCCGAAAAGCATCAAGAAATGTCCTAAAACGCTCATCTCAACATTTTCATGCACAGGTGCCGTAGATGCGCACGAAAATCGGTCCGGAGCCGTTTAGTGCGCCGAACAGCCTGAAGTGTTTTCCAGACCCTAGAAACTCCCCAAAACCGTTATTAACCGAAAAGCATCAAGAAATGTCCTAAAACGCGCATCTCAACATTTTCGTGCACAGGTGCCGTAGATGCGCACGAAAATCGGTCCGGAGCCGTTTCGTTCGCCGAACAGCCTGAAGTGTTTTCCAGACCCTAGAAACTCCCCAAAACCATTTTTAAGCGAAAGGCATCACGAAATGTCCTAAAACGCGCATCTCAACATTTTCGTGCACTGGTCCCGTAGATGCGCACGAAAATTGGTCCGTAGCCGTTTCGAGCGGCGAACAGCCTGAAGTGTTTTCCAGACCCTAGAAACTCCTCAAAACCGTTATTAACCGAAAAGCATCAAGAAATGTCCTAAAACGCGCATCTCAACATTTTCATGCACAGGTGCCGTAGATGCGCACGAAAATCAGTCCGGAGCCGTTTCGAGCGCCGAAGAGGCTGAAGTGTTTTCCAGAGCCTAGAAAATCCCCAAAACCGTTTTTAATCGAAAAGCATCACGAAATGTCCTAAAACGCGCATCTCAACATTTTCGTGCACAGGTGCCGTAGATGCGCACGAAAATCGGTTCGGAGCCGTTTCGAGCGCCGAACAGCCTGAAGTGTTTCCCAGACCCTAGAAACTCCCCAAAACCGTTTTTAATCGAAAAGCTTCACGAAAAGTCCTAAAACGCGCATCTCAACATTTTCGTGCACAGGTGCCGTAGATGCGCACGAAAATCGGTCCGGAGCCGTTTCGAGCGCAGAACAGCCTGAAGTGTTTTCCAGACCATAGAAACTCCCCAAAACCTCTTTTAATCGAAAAGCATCACGAAATGTCCTAAAACGCGCATCTGAACATTTTCGTGCACAGGTGCCGTAGATATGCACGAAAATCAGTCCGGAGCCGTTTCGAGCGCAGAACAGCCTGAAGTGTTTTCCTGACCCTAAAGACTCCCCAAAACCGTTATTAACCGAAAAGCATCACGAAATGTCCTAAAACGCGCATCTCAACATTTTCATGCACAGGTGCCGTAGATGCGCACGAAAATCGGTCCGGAGCCGTTTCGAGCGCAGAACAGCCTGAAGTGTTTTCCAGACCATAGAAACTCCCCAAAACCACTTTTAATCGAAAAGCATCACGAAATGTCCTAAAACGCGCATCTCAACATTTTCGTGCACAGGTGCCGTAGATATGCACGAAAATCGGTCCGGAGCCGTTTCGAGCGCAGAACAGCCTGAAGTGTTTTCCAGACCATAGAAACTCCCCAAAACCACTTTTAATCGAAAAGCATCACGAAATGTCCTAAAACGCGCATCTCAACATTTTCGTGCACAGGTGCCGTAGATATGCACGAAAATCGGTCCGGAGCCGTTTCGAGCGCAGAACAGCCTGAAGTGTTTTCCAGACCCTAGAGACTCCCCAAAACCGTTATTAACCGAAAAGCATCAAGAAATGTCCTAAAACGCGCATCTCAACATTTTCATGCACAGGTGCCGTAGATGCGCACGAAAATCGGTCCGGAGCCGTTTCGAGCGCCGAAGAGCCTGAAGTGTTTTCCAGAGCCTAGAAACTCCCCAAAACCGTTTTTAATCGAAACGCATCACGAAAAGTCCTAAAACGCGCATCTCAACATTTTCGTGCACAGGTGCCGTAGATGCGCACGAAAATCGGTCCGGAGCCGTTTCGAGCGCCGAACAGCCTGAAGTGTTTCCCAGACCCTAGAAACTCCCCAAAACCGTTTTTAATCGAAAAGCATCACGAAAAGTCCTAAAACGCGCATCTCAACATTTTCGTGCACAGGTGCCGTAGATGCGCACGAAAATCGGTCCGGAGCCGTTTCGTTCGCCAAACAGCCTGAAGTGTTTTCCAGACCCTAGAAACTCCCCAAAACCGTTTTTAAGCGAAAGGCATCACGAAATGTCCTAAAACGCGCATCTCAACATTTTCGTGCACAGGTGCCGTTCTGCGCACGAAAATCGGTCCGGAGCCGTTTAGTACGCCGAACAGCCTGAAGTGTTTTCCAGACCCTAGAAACTCCCCAAAACCGTTATTAACCGAAAAGCATCAAGAAATGTCCTAAAACGCGCATCTCAACATTTTCGTGCACAGGTGCCGTAGATGCGCACGAAAATCGGTCCGGAGCCGTTTCGTTCGCCGAACAGCCTGAAGTGTTTTCCAGACCCTAGAAACTCCCCAAAACCATTTTTAAGCGAAAGGCATCACGAAATGTCCTAAAACGCGTATCTCAACATTTTCGTGCACTGGTCCCGTAGATGCGCACGAAAATTGGTCCGGAGCCGTTTCGAGCGGCGAACAGCCTGAAGTGTTTTCCAGACCCTAGAAACTCCTCAAAACCGTTATTAACCGAAAAGCATCAAGAAATGTCCTAAAACGCGCATCTCAACATTTTCATGCACAGGTGCCGTAGATGCGCACGAAAATCGGTCCGGAGCCGTTTCGAGCGCCGAAGAGCCTGAAGTGTTTTCCAGAGCCTACAAACTCCCCAAAACCGTTTTTAATCGAAACGCATCACGAAATGTCCTAAAACGCGCATCTCAACATTTTCGTGCACAGGTGCCGTAGATGCGCACGAAAATCGGTTCGGAGCCGTTTCGAGAGCCGAACTGCCTGAAGTGTTTCCCAGACCCTAGAAACTCCCCAAAACCGTTTTTAATCGAAAAGCTTCACGAAAAGTCCTAAAACGCGCATCTCAACATTTTCGTGCACAGGTGCCGTAGATGCGCACGAAAATCGGTCCGGAGCCGTTCCGAGCGCCGAACCGCCTGAAGTGTTTTCCAGAGCGTAGAAACTCCCCAAAACCGTTTTTAATCGAAAAGCATCACGAAAAGTCCTAAAACGCGCATCTCAACATTTTCGTGCACAGGTGCCGTAGATGCGCACGAAAATCGGTCCGGAGCCGTTTCGTTCGCCGAACAGCCTGAAGTGTTTTCCAGACCCTAGAAACTCCCCAAAACCGTTTTTAAGCGATGGGCATCACGAAATGACCTAAAACGCGCATCTCAACATTTTCGTGCACAGGTGCCGTAGATGCGCACGAAAATCGGTCTGGAGCCGTTTCGAGCGCAGAACAGCCTGAAGTGTTTTCCAGACCCTAGAGACTCCCCAAAACCGTTATTAACCGAAAAGCATCACGAAATGTCCTAAAACGCGCATCTGAACATTTTCGTGCACAGGTGCCGTAGATATGCACGAAAATCGGTCCGGAGCCGTTTGGAGCGCAGAACAGCCTGAAGTGTTTTCCAGACCCTAGAGACTCCCCAAAATCGTTATTAACCGAAAAGCATCACGAAATGTCCTAAAACACGCATCTGAACATTTTCATGCACAGGTGCCGTAGATATGCACGAAAATCGGTCCGGAGCCGTTTCGAGCGCAGAACAGCCTGAAGTGTTTTCCAGACCATAGAAACTCCCCAAAACCTCTTTTAATCGAAAAGAATCACGAAATGTCCTAAAACGCGCATCTGAACATTTTCGTGCACAGGTGCCGTAGATATGCACGAAAATCGGTCCGGAGCCGTTTCGAGCGCAGAACAGCCTGAAGTGTTTTCCAGACCCTAGAGACTCCCCAAAACCGTTATTAACCGAAAAGCATCACGAAATGTCCTAAAACGCGCATCTCAACATTTTCGTGCACAGGTGCCGTAGATATGCACGAAAATCGGTCCGGAGCCGTTTCGAGCGCAGAACAGCCTGAAGTGTTTTCCAGACCATAGAAACTCCCCAAAACCTCTTTTAATCGAAAAGCATCACGAAATGTCCTAAAACGCGCATCTGAACATTTTCGTGCACAGGTGCCGTAGATATGCACGAAAATCGGTCCGGAGCCGTTTCGAGCGCAGAACAGCCTGAAGTGTTTTCCAGACCCTAAAGACTCCCCAAAACCGTTATTAACCGAAAAGCATCACGAAATGTCCTAAAACGCGCATCTCAACATTTTCGTGCACATGTGCCGTAGATATGCACGAAAATCGGTCCGGAGCCGTTTCGAGCGCAGAACAGCCTGAAGTGTTTTCCAGACCATAGAAACTCCCCAAAACCTCTTTTAATCGAAAAGCATCACGAAATGTCCTAAAACGCGCATCTGAACATTTTCGTGCACAGGTGCCGTAGATATGCACGAAAATCGGTCCGGAGCCGTTTCGAGCGCAGAACAGCCTGATGTGTTTTCCAGACCCTAGAGACTCCCCAAAACCGTTATTAACCGAAAAGCATCACGAAATGTCCTAAAACGCGCATCTCAACATTTTCGTGCACAGGTGCCGTAGATATGCACGAAAATCGGTCCGGAGCCGTTTCGAGAGCAGAACAGCCTGAAGTGTTTTCCAGACCCTAGAGACTCCCCAAAACCGTTATTAACCGAAAAGCATCAAGAAATGTCCTAAAACGCGCATCTCAACATTTTCATGCACAGGTGCCGTAGATGCGCACGAAAATCGGTCCGGAGCCGTTTCGAGCGCCGAAGAGCCTGAAGTGTTTTCCAGAGCCTAGAAACTCCCCAAAACCGTTTTTAATCGAAACGCATCACGAAATGTCCTAAAACGCGCATCTCAACATTTTGGTGCACAGGTGCCGTAGATGCGCAAGAAAATCGGTTCGAAGCCGTTTCGAGCGCCGAACTGCCTGAAGTGTTTCCCAGACCCTAGAAACTCCCCAAAACCGTTTTTAATCGAAAAGCTTCACGAAAAGTCCTATAACGCGCATCTCAACATTTTCGTGCACAGGTGCCGCAGATGCGCACGAAAATCGGTCCGGAGCCGTTCCGAGCGCCGAACCGCCTGAAGTATTTTCCAGAGCGTAGAAACTCCCCAAAACCGTTTTTAATCGAAAAGCGTCACGAAAAGTCCTAAAACGCGCATCTCAACATTTTCGTGCACAGGTGCCGTAGATGCGCACGAAAATCGGTCCGGAGCCGTTCCGAGCGCCGAACCGCCTGAAGTGTTTTCCAGAGCGTAGAAACTCCCCAAAACCGTTTTTAATCGAAAAGCATCACGAAAAGTCCTAAAACGCGCATCTCAACATTTTCGTGCACAGGTGCCGTAGATGCGCACGAAAATCGGTCCGGAGCCGTTTCGAGCGCCGAACAGCCTGAAGTGTTTCCCAGACCCTAGAAACTCCCAAAAACCGTTTTTAATCGAAAAGCATCACGAAATGTCCTAGAACGCGCCTCTCAACATTTCGTGCACAGGTGCCGTAGATGCGCACGAAAATCGGTCCGGAGCCGTTTCGAGCGCCGAACAGCCTGAAGTGTTTTCCAGACCATAGAAACTCCCCAAAACCTCTTTTAATCGAAAAGCATCACGAAATGTCCTAAAACGCGCATCTCAACATTTTCGTGCACAGGTGCCGTAGATATGCACTAAAATAGGTCCGGAGCCGTTTCGAGCGCAGAACAGCCTGAAGTGTTTTCCAGACACTAGAGACTCCCCAAAACCGTTATTAACCGAAAAGCATCACGAAATGTCCTAAAACGCGCATCTCAACATTTTCGTGCACAGGTGCCGTAGATATGCACGAAAATCGGTCCGGAGCCGTTTCGAGCGCAGAACAGCCTGAAGTGTTTTCCAGACCATAGAAACTCCCCAAAACCTCTTTTAATCGAAAAGCATCACGAAATGTCCTAAAACGCGCATCTCAACATTTTCGTGCACAGGTGCCGTAGATGCGCACGAAAATCGGTCTGGAGCCGTTTCGAGCGCAGAACAGCTTGAAGTGTTTTCCAGACCCTAGAGACTCTCCAAAACCGTTATTAACCGAAAAGCATCACGAAATGTCCTAAAACGCGCATCTGAACATTTTCGTGCACAGGTGCCGTAGATATGCACGAAAATCGGTCCGGAGCCGTTTCGAGCGCAGAACAGCCTGAAGTGTTTTCCAGACCCTAGAGACTCGCCAAAACCGTTATTAACCGAAAAGCATCACGAAATGTCCTAAAACGCGCATCTGAACATTTTCGTGCACAGGTGCCGTAGATATGCACGAAAATCGGTCCGGAGCCGTTTCGAGCGCAGAACAGCCTGAAGTGTTTTCCAGACCCTAAAGACTCCCCAAAACCGTTATTAACCGAAAAGCATCACGAAATGTCCTAAAACGCGCATCTCAACATTTTCGTGCACATGTGCCGTAGATATGCACGAAAATCGGTCCGGAGCCGTTTCGAGCGCAGAACAGCCTGAAGTGTTTTCCAGACCATAGAAAATCCCCAAAACCTCTTTTAATCGAAAAGCATCACGAAATGTCCTAAAACGCGCATCTGAACATTTTCGTGCACAGGTGCCGTAGATATGCACGAAAATCGGTCCGGAGCCGTTTCGAGCGCAGAACAGCCTGATGTGTTTTCCAGACCCTAGAGACTCCCCAAAACCGTTATTAACCGAAAAGCATCACGAAATGTCCTAAAACGCGCATCTCAACATTTTCGTGCACAGGTGCCGTAGATATGCACGAAAATCGGTCCGGAGCCGTTTCGAGAGCAGAACAGCCTGAAGTGTTTTCCAGACCCTAGAGACTCCCCAAAACCGTTATTAACCGAAAAGCATCAAGAAATGTCCTAAAACGCGCATCTCAACATTTTCATGCACAGGTGCCGTAGATGCGCACGAAAATCGGTCCGGAGCCGTTTCGAGCGCCGAAGAGCCTGAAGTGTTTTCCAGAGCCTAGAAACTCCCCAAAACCGTTTTTAATCGAAACGCATCACGAAATGTCCTAAAACGCGCATCTCAACATTTTGGTGCACAGGTGCCGTAGATGCGCAAGAAAATCGGTTCGAAGCCGTTTCGAGCGCCGAACTGCCTGAAGTGTTTCCCAGACCCTAGAAACTCCCCAAAACCGTTTTTAATCGAAAAGCTTCACGAAAAGTCCTATAACGCGCATCTCAACATTTTCGTGCACAGGTGCCGCAGATGCGCACGAAAATCGGTCCGGAGCCGTTCCGAGCGCCGAACCGCCTGAAGTATTTTCCAGAGCGTAGAAACTCCCCAAAACCGTTTTTAATCGAAAAGCGTCACGAAAAGTCCTAAAACGCGCATCTCAACATTTTCGTGCACAGGTGCCGTAGATGCGCACGAAAATCGGTCCGGAGCCGTTCCGAGCGCCGAACCGCCTGAAGTGTTTTCCAGAGCGTAGAAACTCCCCAAAACCGTTTTTAATCGAAAAGCATCACGAAAAGTCCTAAAACGCGCATCTCAACATTTTCGTGCACAGGTGCCGTAGATGCGCACGAAAATCGGTCCGGAGCCGTTTCGAGCGCCGAACAGCCTGAAGTGTTTCCCAGACCCTAGAAACTCCCAAAAACCGTTTTTAATCGAAAAGCATCACGAAATGTCCTAGAACGCGCCTCTCAACATTTCGTGCACAGGTGCCGTAGATGCGCACGAAAATCGGTCCGGAGCCGTTTCGAGCGCCGAACAGCCTGAAGTGTTTTCCAGACCATAGAAACTCCCCAAAACCTCTTTTAATCGAAAAGCATCACGAAATGTCCTAAAACGCGCATCTCAACATTTTCGTGCACAGGTGCCGTAGATATGCACTAAAATAGGTCCGGAGCCGTTTCGAGCGCAGAACAGCCTGAAGTGTTTTCCAGACACTAGAGACTCCCCAAAACCGTTATTAACCGAAAAGCATCACGAAATGTCCTAAAACGCGCATCTCAACATTTTCGTGCACAGGTGCCGTAGATATGCACGAAAATCGGTCCGGAGCCGTTTCGAGCGCAGAACAGCCTGAAGTGTTTTCCAGACCATAGAAACTCCCCAAAACCTCTTTTAATCGAAAAGCATCACGAAATGTCCTAAAACGCGCATCTCAACATTTTCGTGCACAGGTGCCGTAGATGCGCACGAAAATCGGTCTGGAGCCGTTTCGAGCGCAGAACAGCCTGAAGTGTTTTCCAGACCCTAGAGACTCTCCAAAACCGTTATTAACCGAAAAGCATCACGAAATGTCCTAAAACGCGCATCTGAACATTTTCGTGCACAGGTGCCGTAGATATGCACGAAAATCGGTCCGGAGCCGTTTCGAGCGCAGAACAGCCTGAAGTGTTTTCCAGACCCTAGAGACTCGCCAAAACCGTTATTAACCGAAAAGCATCACGAAATGTCCTAAAACGCGCATCTGAACATTTTCGTGCACAGGTGCCGTAGATATGCACGAAAATCGGTCCGGAGCCGTTTCGAGCGCAGAACAGCCTGAAGTGTTTTCCAGACCATAGAAACTCCCCAAAACCTCTTTTAATCGAAAAGAATCACGAAATGTCCTAAAACGCGCATCTGAACATTTTCGTGCACAGGTGCCGTAGATATGCACGAAAATCGGTCCGGAGCCGTTTCGAGCGCAGAACAGCCTGAAGTGTTTTCCAGACCCTAGAGACTCCCCAAAACCGTTATTAACCGAAAAGCATCACGAAATGTCCTAAAACGCGCATCTCAACATTTTCGTGCACAGGTGCCGTAGATATGCACGAAAATCGGTCCGGAGCCGTTTCGAGCGCAGAACAGCCTGAAGTTTTTTCCAGACCATAGAAACTCCCCAAAACCTCTTTTAATCGAAAAGCATCACGAAATGTCCTAAAACGCGCATCTGAACATTTTCGTGCACAGGTGCCGTAGATATGCACGAAAATCGGTCCGGAGCCGTTTCGAGCGCAGAACAGCCTGAAGTGTTTTCCAGACCCTAGAGACTCCCCAAAACCGTTATTAACCGAAAAGCATCACGAAATGTCCTAAAACGCGCATCTCAACATTTTCGTGCACAGGTGCCGTAGATATGCACGAAAATCGGTCCGGAGCCGTTTCGAGCGCAGAACAGCCTGAAGTGTTTTCCAGACCCTAGAGACTCCCCAAAACCGTTATTAACCGAAAAGCATCACGAAATGTCCTAAAACGCGCATCTCAACATTTTCGTGCACAGGTGCCGTAGATATGCACGAAAATCGGTCCGGAGCCGTTTCGAGCGCAGAACAGCCTGAAGTGTTTTCCAGACCCTAGAGACTCCCCAAAACCGTTATTAACCGAAAAGCATCAAGAAATGTCCTAAAACGCGCATCTCAGCATTTTCATGCACAGGTGCCGTAGATGCGCACGAACATCGCCCGGAGCCATTTCGAGCGCCGAAGAGCCTGAAGTGTTTTCCAGAGCCTAGAAACTCCCCAAAACCGTTTTTAATCGAAACGCATCACGAAAAGTCCTAAAACGCGCATCTCAACATTTTCGTGCACAGGTGCCGTAGATGCGCACGAAAATCGGTCCGGAGCCGTTTCGAGCGCCGAACAGCCTGAAGTGTTTCCCAGACCCTAGAAACTCCCCAAAACCGTTTTTAATCGAAAAGCTTCACGAAAAGTCCTAAAACGCGCATCTCAACATTTTCGTGCACAGGTGCCGCAGATGCGCACGAAAATCGGTCCGGAGCCGTTCCGAGCGCCGAACCGCCTGAAGTATTTTCCAGAGCGTAGAAACTCCCCAAAACCGTTTTTAATCGAAAAGCATCACGAAAAGTCCTAAAACGCGCATCTCAACATTTTCGTGCACAGGTACCGTAGATGCGCACGAAAATCGGTCCGGAGCCGTTTCGTTCGCCGAACAGCCTGAAGTGTTTTCCAGACCCTAGAAACTCCCCAAAACCGTTTTTAAGCGAAAGGCATCACGAAATGTCCTAAAACGCGCATCTCAACATTTTCGTGCACAGGTGCCGTAGATGCGCACGAAAATCGGTCCGGAGCCGTTTAGTGCGCCGAACAGCCTGAAGTGTTTTCCAGACCCTAGAAACTCCCCAAAACCGTTATTAACCGAAAAGCATCAAGAAATGTCCTAAAACGCGCATCTCAACATTTTCGTGCACAGGTGCCGTAGATGCGCACGAAAATCGGTCCGGAGCCGTTTCGTTCGCCGAACAGCCTGAAGTGTTTTCCAGACCCTAGAAACTCCCCAAAACCATTTTTAAGCGAAAGGCATCACGAAATGTCCTAAAACGCGTATCTCAACATTTTCGTGCACTGGTCCCGTAGATGCGCACGAAAATCGGTCCGGAGCCGTTTCGAGCGGCGAACAGCCTGAAGTGTTTTCCAGACCCTAGAAACTCCTCAAAACCGTTATTAACCGAAAAGCATCAAGAAATGTCCTAAAACGCGCATCTCAACATTTTCATGCACAGGTGCCGTAGATGCGCACGAAAATCGGTCCGGAGCCGTTTCGAGCGCCGAAGAGCCTGAAGTGTTTTCCAGAACCTAGAAACTCCCCAAAACCGTTTTTAATCGAAACGCATCACGAAATGTCCTAAAACGCGCATCTCAACATTTTCGTGCACAGGTGCCGTAGATGCGCACGAAAATCGGTTCGGAGCCGTTTCGAGAGCCGAACTGCCTGAAGTGTTTCCCAGACCCTAGAAACTCCCCAAAACCGTTTTTAATCGAAAAGCTTCACGAAAAGTCCTAAAACGCGCATCTCAACATTTTCGTGCACAGGTGCCGTAGATGCGCACGAAAATCGGTCCGGAGCCGTTCCGAGCGCCGAACCGCCTGAAGTGTTTTCCAGAGCGTAGAAACTCCCCAAAACCGTTTTTAATCGAAAAGCATCACGAAAAGTCCTAAAACGCGCATCTCAACATTTTCGTGCACATGTGCCGTAGATGCGCACGAAAATCGGTCCGGAGCCGTTTCGTTCGCCGAACAGCCTGAAGTGTTTTCCAGACCCTAGAAACTCCCCAAAACCGTTTTTAAGCGAAAGGCATCACGAAATGTCCTAAAACGCGCATCTCAACATTTTCGTGCACAGGTGCCGTAGATGCGCACGAAAATCGGTCCGGAGCCGTTTTGAGCGCAGAACAGCCTGAAGTGTTTTCCAGACCCTAGAAACTCCCCAAAACCGTTATTATCCGAAAAGCATCAAGAAATGTCCTAAAACGCTCATCTCAACATTTTCATGCACAGGTGCCGTAGATGCGCACGAAAATCGGTCCGGAGCCGTTTAGTGCGCCGAATAGCCTGAAGTGTTTTCCAGACCCCAGAAACTCCCCAAAACCGTTATTAACCGAAAAGCATCAAGAAATGTCCTAAAACGCGCATCTCAACATTTTCGTGCACAGGTGCCGTAGATGCGCACGAAAATCGGTCCGGAGCTGTTTCGTTCGCCGAACAGCCTGAAGTGTTTTCCAGACCCTAGAAACTCCCCAAAACCATTTTTAAGCGAAAGGCATCACGAAATGTCCTAAAACGCGCGCATCTCAACATTTTCGTGCACTGGTCCCGTAGATGCGCACGAAAATCGGTCCGGAGCCGTTTCGAGCGCCGAAGAGCCTGAAGTGTTTTCCAGAGCCTAGAAACTCCCCAAAACCGTTTTTAATCGAAAAGCATCACGAAATGTCCTAAAACGCGCATCTCAACATTTTCGTGCACAGGTGCCGTAGATGCGCACGAAAATCGGTTCGGAGCCGTTTCGAGCGCCGAACAGCCTGAAGTGTTTCCCAGACCCTAGAAACTCCCCAAAACCGTTTTTAATCGAAAAGCATCACGAAATGTCCTAGAACGCGCCTCTCAACATTTCGTGTACAGGTGCCGTAGATGCGCACGAAAATCGGGCCGGAGCCGTTTTGAGCGCCGAACAGCCTAAAGTGTTTTCCAGACCATAGAAACTCCCCAAAACCTCTTTTAATCGAAAAGCATCACGAAATGTCCTAAAACGCGCATCTCAACATTTTCGTGCACAGGTGCCGTAGATATGCACTAAAATAGGTCCGGAGCCGTTTCGAGCGCAGAACAGCCTGAAGTGTTTTCCAGACCCTAGAAACTCCTCAAAACCGTTATTAACCGAAAAGCATCAAGAAAAGTCCTAAAACGCGAATCTCAACATTTTCGTGCACAGGTGCCGTAGATGCGCACGAAAATCGGTTCGGAGCCGTTTCGAGAGCCGAACTGCCTGAAGTGTTTTCCAGACCCTAGAAACTCCCCAAAACCGTTATTAACCGAAAAGCATCAAGAAATGTCCTAAAACGCGCATCTCAACATTTTCGTGCACAGGTGCCGTAGATGCGCACGAAAATCGGTCCGGAGCCGTTTCGTTCGCCGAACAGCCTGAAGTGTTTTCCAGACCCTAGAAACTCCCCAAAACCATTTTTAAGCGAAAGGCATCACGAAATGTCCTAAAACGCGTATCTCAACATTTTCGTGCACTGGTCCCGTAGATGCGCACGAAAATCGGTCCGGAGCCGTTTCGAGCGGCGAACAGCCTGAAGTGTTTTCCAGACCCTAGAAACTCCTCAAAACCGTTATTAACCGAAAAGCATCAAGAAATGTCCTAAAACGCGCATCTCAACATTTTCATGCACAGGTGCCGTAGATGCGCACGAAAATCGGTCCGGAGCCGTTTCGAGCGCCGAAGAGCCTGAAGTGTTTTCCAGAACCTAGAAACTCCCCAAAACCGTTTTTAATCGAAACGCATCACGAAATGTCCTAAAACGCGCATCTCAACATTTTCGTGCACAGGTGCCGTAGATGCGCACGAAAATCGGTTCGGAGCCGTTTCGAGAGCCGAACTGCCTGAAGTGTTTCCCAGACCCTAGAAACTCCCCAAAACCGTTTTTAATCGAAAAGCTTCACGAAAAGTCCTAAAACGCGCATCTCAACATTTTCGTGCACAGGTGCCGTAGATGCGCACGAAAATCGGTCCGGAGCCGTTCCGAGCGCCGAACCGCCTGAAGTGTTTTCCAGAGCGTAGAAACTCCCCAAAACCGTTTTTAATCGAAAAGCATCACGAAAAGTCCTAAAACGCGCATCTCAACATTTTCGTGCACAGGTGCCGTAGATGCGCACGAAAATCGGTCCGGAGCCGTTTCGTTCGCCGAACAGCCTGAAGTGTTTTCCAGACCCTAGAAACTCCCCAAAACCGTTTTTAAGCGAAAGGCATCACGAAATGTCCTAAAACGCGCATCTCAACATTTTCGTGCACAGGTGCCGTAGATGCGCACGAAAATCGGTCTGGAGCCGTTTCGAGCGCAGAACAGCCTGAAGTGTTTTCCAGACCCTAGAGACTCCCCAAAACCGTTATTAACCGAAAAGCATCACGAAATGTCCTAAAACGCGCATCTCAACATTTTCGTGCACAGGTGCCGTAGATGCGCACGAAAATCGGTCCGGAGCCATTTCGAGCGCAGAACAGCCTGAAGTGTTTTCCAGACCCTAGAGACTCCCCAAAACCGTTATTAACCGAAAAGCATCAAGAAATGTCCTAAAACGCGCATCTGAACATTTTCGTGCACAGGTGCCGTAGATGCGCACGAAAATCGGTCCGGAGCCGTTTAGTGCGCCGAACAGCCTGAAGTGTTTTCCAGACCCTAGAAACTCCCCAAAACCGTTATTAACCGAAAAGCATCAAGAAATGTCCTAAAACGCGCATGTCAACATTTTCGTGCACAGGTGCCGTAGATGCGCACGAAAATCGGTCCGGAGCTGTTTCGTTCGCCGAACAGCCTGAATTGTTTTCCAGACCCTAGAAACTCCCCAAAACCGTTTTTAATCGAAAAGCATCACGAAATGTCCTAAAACGCGCATCTCAACATTTTCGTGCACAGGTGCCGTAGATGCGCACGAAAATCGGTTCGGAGCCGTTTCGAGCGCCCGAACAGCCTGAAGTGTTTCCCAGACCCTAGAAACTCCCCAAAACCGTTTTTAATCGAAAAGCATCACGAAATGTCCTAGAACGCGCCTCTCAACATTTCGTGTACAGGTGCCGTAGATGCGCACGAAAATCGGGCCGGAGCCGTTTTGAGCGCCGAACAGCCTAAAGTGTTTTCCAGACCATAGAAACTCCCCAAAACCTCTTTTAATCGAAAAGCATCACGAAATGTCCTAAAACGCGCATCTCAACATTTTCGTGCACAGGTGCCGTAGATATGCACTAAAATAGGTCCGGAGCCGTTTCGAGCGCAGAACAGCCTGAAGTGTTTTCCAGACCCTAGAGACTCCCCAAAACCGTTATTAACCGAAAAGCATCACGAAATGTCCTAAAACGCGCATCTCAACATTTTCGTGCACAGGTGCCGTAGATATGCACGAAAATCGGTCCGGAGCCGTTTCGAGCGCAGAACAGCCTGAAGTGTTTTCCAGACCATAGAAACTCCCCAAAACCTCTTTTAATCGAAAAGCATCACGAAATGTCCTAAAACGCGCATCTCAACATTTTCGTGCACAGGTGCCGTAGATGCGCACGAAAATCGGTCTGGAGCCGATTCGAGCGCAGAACAGCCTGAAGTGTTTTCCAGACCCTAGAGACTCCCCAAAACCGTTATTAACCGAAAAGCATCACGAAATGTCCTAAAACGCGCATCTCAACATTTTCGTGCAGAGGTGCCGTAGATGCGCACGAAAATCGGTCCGGAGCCGTTCCGAGCGCCGAACCGCCTGAAGTGTTTTCCAGAGCGTAGAAACTCCCCAAAACCGTTTTTAATCGAAAAGCATCACGAAAAGTGCTAAAACGCGCATCTCAACATTTTCGTGCACAGGTGCCGTAGATGCGCACGAAAATCGGTTCGGAGCCGTTTCGAGCGCCGAACAGCTTGAAGTGTTTCCCAGACCCTAGAAACTCCCCAAAACCGTTTTTAATCGAAAAGCATCACGAAATGTCCTAGAACGCGCCTCTCAACATTTCGTGCACAGGTGCCGTAGATGCGCACGAAAATCGGTCCGGAGCCGTTTCGAGCGCCGAACAGCCTGAAGTGTTTTCCAGACCATAGAAACTCCCCAAAACCTCTTTTAATCGAAAAGCATCACGAAATGTCCTAAAACGCGCATCTGAACATTTTCGTGCACAGGTGCCGTAGATATGCACGAAAATCGGTCCGGAGCCGTTTCGAGCGCAGAACAGCCTGAAGTGTTTTCCAGACCCTAGAGACTCCCCAAAACCGTTATTAACCGAAAAGCATCACTAAATGTCCTAAAACGCGCATCTGAACATTTTCGTGCACAGGTGCCGTAGATATGCACGAAAATCGGTCCGGAGCCGTTTCGAGCGCAGAACAGGCTGAAGTGTTTTCCAGACCCTAGAGACTCCCCAAAACCGTTATTAACCGAAAAGCATCACGAAATGTCCTAAAACGCGCATCTCAACATTTTCGTGCACAGGTGCCGTAGATATGCATGAAAATCGGTCCGGAGCCGTTTCGAGCGCAGAACAGCCTGAAGTGTTTTCCAGACCATAGAAACTCCCCAAAACCTCTTTTAATCGAAAAGCATCACGAAATGTCCTAAAACGCGCATCTGAACATTTTCGTGCACAGGTGCCGTAGATATGCACGAAAATCGGTCCGGAGCCGTTTCGAGCGCAGAACAGCCTGAAGTGTTTTCCAGACCCTAGAGACTCCCCAAAACCGTTATTAACCGAAAAGCATCACGAAATGTCCTAAAACGCGCATCTCAACATTTTCGTGCACAGGTGCCGTAGATATGCACGAAAATCGGTCCGGAGCCGTTTCGAGCGCAGAACATCCTGAAGTGTTTTCCAGACCATAGAAACTCCCCAAAACCTCTTTTAATCGAAAAGCATCACGAAATGTCCTAAAACGCGCATCTGAACATTTTCGTGCACAGGTGCCGTAGATATGCACGAAAATCGGTCCGGAGCCGTTTCGAGCGCAGAACAGCCTGAAGTGTTTTCCAGACCCTAGAGACTCCCCAAAACCGTTATTAACCGAAAAGCATCACGAAATGTCCTAAAACGCGCATCTCAACATTTTCGTGCACAGGTGCCGTAGATATGCACGAAAATCGGTCCGGAGCCGTTTCGAGCGCAGAACAGCCTGAAGTGTTTTCCAGACCCTAGAGACTCCCCAAAACCGTTATTAACCGAAAAGCATCAAGAAATGTCCTAAAACGCGCATCTCAACATTTTCGTGCACAGGTGCCGTAGATGCGCACGAAAATCGGTCCGGAGCCGTTTTGAGCGCAGAACAGCCTGAAGTGTTTTCCAGACCCTAGAAACTCCCCAAAACCGTTATTATCCGAAAAGCATCAAGAAATGTCCTAAAACGCTCATCTCAACATTTTCATGCACAGGTGCCGTAGATGCGCACGAAAATCGGTCCGGAGCCGTTTAGTGCGCCGAATAGCCTGAAGTGTTTTCCAGACCCCAGAAACTCCCCAAAACCGTTATTAACCGAAAAGCATCAAGAAATGTCCTAAAACGCGCATGTCAACATTTTCGTGCACAGGTGCCGTAGATGCGCACGAAAATCGGTCCGGAGCTGTTTCGTTCGCCGAACAGCCTGAAGTGTTTTCCAGACCCTAGAAACTCCCCAAAACCATTTTTAAGCGAAAGGCATCACGAAATGTCCTAAAACGCGCGCATCTCAACATTTTCGTGCACTGGTCCCGTAGATGCGCACGAAAATCGGTCCGGAGCCGTTTCGAGCGCCGAAGAGCCTGAAGTGTTTTCCAGAGCCTAGAAACTCCCCAAAACCGTTTTTAATCGAAAAGCATCACGAAATGTCCTAAAACGCGCATCTCAACATTTTCGTGCACAGGTGCCGTAGATGCGCACGAAAATCGGTTCGGAGCCGTTTCGAGCGCCGAACAGCCTGAAGTGTTTCCCAGACCCTAGAAACTCCCCAAAACCGTTTTTAATCGAAAAGCATCACGAAATGTCCTAGAACGCGCCTCTCAACATTTCGTGTACAGGTGCCGTAGATGCGCACGAAAATCGGGCCGGAGCCGTTTTGAGCGCCGAACAGCCTAAAGTGTTTTCCAGACCATAGAAACTCCCCAAAACCTCTTTTAATCGAAAAGCATCACGAAATGTCCTAAAACGCGCATCTCAACATTTTCGTGCACAGGTGCCGTAGATATGCACTAAAATAGGTCCGGAGCCGTTTCGAGCGCAGAACAGCCTGAAGTGTTTTCCAGACCCTAGAAACTCCTCAAAACCGTTATTAACCGAAAAGCATCAAGAAAAGTCCTAAAACGCGAATCTCAACATTTTCGTGCACAGGTGCCGTAGATGCGCACGAAAATCGGTTCGGAGCCGTTTCGAGAGCCGAACTGCCTGAAGTGTTTTCCAGACCCTAGAAACTCCCCAAAACCGTTATTAACCGAAAAGCATCAAGAAATGTCCTAAAACGCGCATCTCAACATTTTCGTGCACAGGTGCCGTAGATGCGCACGAAAATCGGTCCGGAGCCGTTTCGTTCGCCGAACAGCCTGAAGTGTTTTCCAGACCCTAGAAACTCCCCAAAACCATTTTTAAGCGAAAGGCATCACGAAATGTCCTAAAACGCGTATCTCAACATTTTCGTGCACTGGTCCCGTAGATGCGCACGAAAATCGGTCCGGAGCCGTTTCGAGCGGCGAACAGCCTGAAGTGTTTTCCAGACCCTAGAAACTCCTCAAAACCGTTATTAACCGAAAAGCATCAAGAAATGTCCTAAAACGCGCATCTCAACATTTTCATGCACAGGTGCCGTAGATGCGCACGAAAATCGGTCCGGAGCCGTTTCGAGCGCCGAAGAGCCTGAAGTGTTTTCCAGAACCTAGAAACTCCCCAAAACCGTTTTTAATCGAAACGCATCACGAAATGTCCTAAAACGCGCATCTCAACATTTTCGTGCACAGGTGCCGTAGATGCGCACGAAAATCGGTTCGGAGCCGTTTCGAGAGCCGAACTGCCTGAAGTGTTTCCCAGACCCTAGAAACTCCCCAAAACCGTTTTTAATCGAAAAGCTTCACGAAAAGTCCTAAAACGCGCATCTCAACATTTTCGTGCACAGGTGCCGTAGATGCGCACGAAAATCGGTCCGGAGCCGTTCCGAGCGCCGAACCGCCTGAAGTGTTTTCCAGAGCGTAGAAACTCCCCAAAACCGTTTTTAATCGAAAAGCATCACGAAAAGTCCTAAAACGCGCATCTCAACATTTTCGTGCACAGGTGCCGTAGATGCGCACGAAAATCGGTCCGGAGCCGTTTCGTTCGCCGAACAGCCTGAAGTGTTTTCCAGACCCTAGAAACTCCCCAAAACCGTTTTTAAGCGAAAGGCATCACGAAATGTCCTAAAACGCGCATCTCAACATTTTCGTGCACAGGTGCCGTAGATGCGCACGAAAATCGGTCTGGAGCCGTTTCGAGCGCAGAACAGCCTGAAGTGTTTTCCAGACCCTAGAGACTCCCCAAAACCGTTATTAACCGAAAAGCATCACGAAATGTCCTAAAACGCGCATCTCAACATTTTCGTGCACAGGTGCCGTAGATGCGCACGAAAATCGGTCCGGAGCCATTTCGAGCGCAGAACAGCCTGAAGTGTTTTCCAGACCCTAGAGACTCCCCAAAACCGTTATTAACCGAAAAGCATCAAGAAATGTCCTAAAACGCGCATCTGAACATTTTCGTGCACAGGTGCCGTAGATGCGCACGAAAATCGGTCCGGAGCCGTTTAGTGCGCCGAACAGCCTGAAGTGTTTTCCAGACCCTAGAAACTCCCCAAAATCGTTATTAACCGAAAAGCATCAAGAAATGTCCTAAAACGCGCATGTCAACATTTTCGTGCACAGGTGCCGTAGATGCGCACGAAAATCGGTCCGGAGCTGTTTCGTTCGCCGAACAGCCTGAATTGTTTTCCAGACCCTAGAAACTCCCCAAAACCGTTTTTAATCGAAAAGCATCACGAAATGTCCTAAAACGCGCATCTCAACATTTTCGTGCACAGGTGCCGTAGATGCGCACGAAAATCGGTTCGGAGCCGTTTCGAGCGCCCGAACAGCCTGAAGTGTTTCCCAGACCCTAGAAACTCCCCAAAACCGTTTTTAATCGAAAAGCATCACGAAATGTCCTAGAACGCGCCTCTCAACATTTCGTGTACAGGTGCCGTAGATGCGCACGAAAATCGGGCCGGAGCCGTTTTGAGCGCCGAACAGCCTAAAGTGTTTTCCAGACCATAGAAACTCCCCAAAACCTCTTTTAATCGAAAAGCATCACGAAATGTCCTAAAACGCGCATCTCAACATTTTCGTGCACAGGTGCCGTAGATATGCATGAAAATCGGTCCGGAGCCGTTTCGAGCGCAGAACAGCCTGAAGTGTTTTCCAGACCATAGAAACTCCCCAAAACCTCTTTTAATCGAAAAGCATCACGAAATGTCCTAAAACGCGCATCTGAACATTTTCGTGCACAGGTGCCGTAGATATGCACGAAAATCGGTCCGGAGCCGTTTCGAGCGCAGAACAGCCTGAAGTGTTTTCCAGACCCTAGAGACTCCCCAAAACCGTTATTAACCGAAAAGCATCACGAAATGTCCTAAAACGCGCATCTCAACATTTTCGTGCACAGGTGCCGTAGATATGCACGAAAATCGGTCCGGAGCCGTTTCGAGCGCAGAACATCCTGAAGTGTTTTCCAGACCATAGAAACTCCCCAAAACCTCTTTTAATCGAAAAGCATCACGAAATGTCCTAAAACGCGCATCTGAACATTTTCGTGCACAGGTGCCGTAGATATGCACGAAAATCGGTCCGGAGCCGTTTCGAGCGCAGAACAGCCTGAAGTGTTTTCCAGACCCTAGAGACTCCCCAAAACCGTTATTAACCGAAAAGCATCACGAAATGTCCTAAAACGCGCATCTCAACATTTTCGTGCACAGGTGCCGTAGATATGCACGAAAATCGGTCCGGAGCCGTTTCGAGCGCAGAACAGCCTGAAGTGTTTTCCAGACCCTAGAGACTCCCCAAAACCGTTATTAACCGAAAAGCATCAAGAAATGTCCTAAAACGCGCATCTCAACATTTTCGTGCACAGGTGCCGTAGATGCGCACGAAAATCGGTCCGGAGCCGTTTTGAGCGCAGAACAGCCTGAAGTGTTTTCCAGACCCTAGAAACTCCCCAAAACCGTTATTATCCGAAAAGCATCAAGAAATGTCCTAAAACGCTCATCTCAACATTTTCATGCACAGGTGCCGTAGATGCGCACGAAAATCGGTCCGGAGCCGTTTAGTGCGCCGAATAGCCTGAAGTGTTTTCCAGACCCTAGAAACTCCCCAAAACCGTTATTAACCGAAAAGCATCAAGAAATGTCCTAAAACGCGCATCTCAACATTTTCGTGCACAGGTGCCGTAGAAGCGCACGAAAATCGGTCCGGAGCCGTTCCGAGCGCCGAACCGCCTGAAGTGTTTCCCAGACCCTAGAAACTCCCCAAAACCGTTTTTAATCGAAAAGCTTCACGAAAAGTCCTAAAACGCGCATCTCAACATTTTCGTGCACAGGTGCCGTAGATGCGCACGAAAATCGGTCCGGAGCCGTTCCGAGCGCCGAACCGCCTGAAGTGTTTTCCAGAGCGTAGAAACTCCCCAAAACCGTTTTTAATCGAAAAGCATCACGAAAAGTGCTAAAACGCGCATCTCAACATTTTCGTGCACAGGTGCCGTAGATGCGCACGAAAATCGGTTCGGAGCCGTTTCGAGCGCCGAACAGCTTGAAGTGTTTCCCAGACCCTAGAAACTCCCCAAAACCGTTTTTAATCGAAAAGCATCACGAAATGTCCTAGAACGCGCCTCTCAACATTTCGTGCACAGGTGCCGTAGATGCGCACGAAAATCGGTCCGGAGCCGTTTCGAGCGCCGAACAGCCTGAAGTGTTTCCCAGACCCTAGAAACTCCCCAAAACCGTTTTTAATCGAAAAGCTTCACGAAAAGTCCTAAAACGCGCATCTCAACATTTTCGTGCACAGGTGCCGTAGATGCGCACGAAAATCGGTCCGGAGCCGTTCCGAGCGCCGAACCGCCTGAAGTGTTTTCCAGAGCGTAGAAACTCCCCAAAACCGTTTTTAATCGAAAAGCATCACGAAAAGTGCTAAAACGCGCATCTCAACATTTTCGTGCACAGGTGCCGTAGATGCGCACGAAAATCGGTTCGGAGCCGTTTCGAGCGCCGAACAGCTTGAAGTGTTTCCCAGACCCTAGAAACTCCCCAAAACCGTTTTTAATCGAAAAGCATCACGAAATGTCCTAGAACGCGCCTCTCAACATTTCGTGCACAGGTGCCGTAGATGCGCACGAAAATCGGTCCGGAGCCGTTTCGAGCGCCGAACAGCCTGAAGTGTTTTCCAGACCATAGAAACTCCCCAAAACCTCTTTTAATCGAAAAGCATCACGAAATGTCCTAAAACGCGCATCTCAACATTTTCGTGCACAGGTGCCGTAGATATGCACGAAAATCGGTCCGGAGCCGTTTCGAGCGCAGAACAGCCTGAAGTGTTTTCCAGACCCTAGAGACTCCCCAAAACCGTTATTAACCGAAAAGCATGACGAAATGTCCTAAAACGCGCATCTCAACATTTTCGTGCACAGGTGCCGTAGATATGCACGAAAATCGGTGCGGAGCCGTTTCGAGCGCAGAACAGCCTGAAGTGTTTTCCAGACCATAGAAACTCCCCAAAACCTCTTTTAATCGAAAAGCATCACGAAATGTCCTAAAACGCGCATCTCAACATTTTCGTGCACAGGTGCCGTAGATATGCACGAAAATCGGTCCGGAGCCGTTTCGAGCGCAGAACAGCCTGAAGTGTTTTCCAGACCCTAGAGACTCCCCAAAACCGTTATTAACCGAAAAGCATCACGAAATGTCCTAAAACGCGCATCTCAACATTTTCGTGCACAGGTGCCGTAGATATGCACGAAAATCGGTCCGGAGCCGTTTCGAGCGCAGAACAGCCTGAAGTGTTTTCCAGACCCTAGAGACTCCCCAAAACCGTTATTAACCGAAAAGCATCACGAAATGTCCTAAAACGCGCATCTCAACATTTTCGTGCACAGGTGCCGTAGATGCACACGAAAATTGGTCTGGAGCCGTTTCGAGCGCAGAACAGCCTGAAGTGTTTTCCAGACCTTAGAAACTCCCCAAAACCACTTTTAATCGAAAAGCATCACGAAATGTCCTAAAACGCGCATCTCAACATTTTCGTGCACAGGTGCCGTAGATATGCACGAAAATCGGTCCGGAGCCGTTTCGAGCGCAGAACAGCCTGAAGTGTTTTCCAGACCCTATAGACTCCCCAAAACCGTTATTAACCGAAAAGCATCAAGAAATGTCCTAAAACGCGCATCTCAACATTTTCGTGCACAGGTGCCGTAGAAGCGCACGAAAATCGGTCCGGAGCCGTTTCGTTCGCCGAACAGCCTGAAGTGTTTTCCAGACCCTAGAAACTCCCCAAAACCATTTTTAAGCGAAAGGCATCACGAAATGTCCTAAAACGCGCATCTCAACATTTTCGTGCACTGGTCCCGTAGATGCGCACGAAAATCGGTCCGGAGCCGTTTCGAGCGGCGAACAGCCTGAAGTGTTTTCCAGACCCTAGAAACTCCTCAACACCGTTATTAACCGAAAAGCATCAAGAAATGTCCTAAAACGCGCATCTCAACATTTTCATGCACAGGTGCCGTAGATGCGCACGAAAATCGGTCCGGAGCCGTTTCGAGCGTCGAAGAGGCTGAAGTGTTTTCCAGAGCCTAGAAACTCCCCAAAACCGTTTTTAATCGAAAAGCATCACGAAATGTCCTAAAACGCGCATCTCGACATTTTCGTGCACAGGTGCCGTAGATGCGCACGAAAATCGGTCCGGAGCCGTTTCGAGCGCCGAACAGCCTGAAGTGTTTCCCAGACCCTAGAAACTCCCCAAAACCGTTTTTAATCGAAAAGCTTCACGAAAAGTCCTAAAACGCGCATCTCAACATTTTCGTGCAGAGGTGCCGTAGATGCGCACGAAAATCGGTCCGGAGCCGTTCCGAGCGCCGAACCGCCTGAAGTGTTTTCCAGAGCGTAGAAACTCCCCAAAACCGTTTTTAATCGAAAAGCATCACGAAAAGTGCTTAAACGCGCATCTCAACATTTTCGTGCACAGGTGCCGTAGATGCGCACGAAAATCGGTCCGGAGCCGTTTCGAGCGCCGAACAGACTGAAGTGTTTCCCAGACCCTAGAAACTCCCCAAAACCGTTTTTAATCGAAAAGCATCACGAAATGTCCTAGAACGCGCCTCTCAACATTTCGTGCACAGGTGCCGTAGATGTGCACGAAAATCGGTCCGGAGCCGTTTCGAGCGCCGAACAGCCTGAAGTGTTTTCCAGACCATAGAAACTCCCCAAAACCTCTTTTAATCGAAAAGCATCACGAAATGTCCTAAAACGCGCATCTCAACATTTTCGTGCACAGGTGCCGTAGATATGCACGAAAATCGGTCCGGAGCCGTTTCGAGCGCCGAACAGCCTGAAGTGTTTTCCAGACCCTAGAGACTCCCCAAAACCGTTATTAACCGAAAAGCATCACGAAATGTCCTAAAACGCGCATCTCAACATTTTCGTGCACAGGTGCCGTAGATATGCACGAAAATCGGTCCGGAGCCGTTTCGAGCGCAGAACAGCCTGAAGTGTTTTCCAGACCCTAGAGACTCCCCAAAACCGTTATTAACCGAAAAGCATCACGAAATGTCCTAAAACGCGCATCTCAACATTTTCGTGCACAAGTGCCGTAGATGCGCACGAAAATCGGTCTGGAGCCGTTTCGAGCGCAGAACAGCCTATAGTGTTTTCCAGACCCTAGAAACTCCCCAAAACCGTTATTAACCGAAAAGCATCAAGAAATGTCCTAAAACGCGCATCTCAACATTTTCGTGCACAGGTGCCGTAGATGCGCACGAAAATCGGTCCGGAGCCGTTTTGATCGCAGAACAGCCTGAAGTGTTTTCCAGACCCTAGAAACTCCCCAAAACCGTTATTATCCGAAAAGCATCAAGAAATGTCCTAAAACGCTCATCTCAACATTTTCATGCACAGGTGCCGTAGATGCGCACGAAAATCGGACCGGAGCCGTTTCGAGCGGCGAACAGCCTGAAGTGTTTTCCAGACCCTAGAAACTCCTCAAAACCGTTATTAACCGAAAAGCATCAAGAAATGTCCTAAAACGCGCATCTCAACATTTTCATGCACAGGTGCCGTAGATGCGCACGAACATCGGTTCGGAGCCGTTTCGAGCGCCGAACAGCCTGAAGTGTTTCCCAGACCCTAGAAACTCCCCAAAACCGTTTTTAATCGAAAAGCATCACGAAATGTCCTAGAACGCGCCTCTCAACATTTCATGCACAGGTGCCGTAGATGCGTACGAAAATCGGTCCGGAGCCGTTTCGAGCGCCGAACAGCCTGAAGTGTTTTCCAGACCATAGAAACTCCCCAAAACCTCTTTTAATCGAAAAGCATCACGAAATGTCCTAAAACGCGCATCTCAACATTTTCGTGAACAGGTGCCGTAGATATGCACTAAAATAGGTCCGGAGCCGTTTCGAGCGCAGAACAGCCTGAAGTGTTTTCCAGACCCTAGAGATTCCCCAAAACCGTTATTAACCGAAAAGCATCACGAAATGTCCTAAAACGCGCATCTCAACATTTTCGTGCACAGGTGCCGTAGATATGCACGAAAATCGGTCCGGAGCCGTTTCGAGCGCAGAACAGCCTGAAGTGTTTTCCAGACCATAGAAACTCCCCAAAACCTCTTTTAATCGAAAAGCATCACGAAATGTCCTAAAACGCGCATCTCAACATTTTCGTGCACAGGTGCCGTAGATGCGCACGAAAATCGGTCTGGAGCCGTTTCGAGCGCAGAACAGCCTGAAGTGTTTTCCAGACCCTAGAGACTCCCCAAAACCGTTATTAACCGAAAAGGATCACGAAATGTCCTAAAACGCGCATCTGAACATTTTCGTGCACAGGTGCCGTAGATATGCACGAAAATCGGTCCGGAGCCGTTTCGAGCGCAGAACAGCCTGAAGTGTTTTCCAGACCCTAGAGACTCCCCAAATCCGTTATTAACCGTAAAGCATCACGAAATGTCCTAAAACGCGCATCTGAACATTTTCGTGCACAGGTGCCGTAGATATGCACGAAAATCGGTCCGGAGCCGTTTCGAGCGCAGAACAGCCTGAAGTGTTTTCCAGACCCTAGAGACTCCCCAAAACCGTTATTAACCGAAAAGCATCACGAAATGTCCTAAAACGCGCATCTCAACATTTTCGTGCACAGGTGCCGTAGATATGCACGAAAATCGGTCCGGAGCCGTTTCGAGCGCAGAACAGCCTGAAGTGTTTTCCAGACCCTAGAGACTCCCCAAAACCGTTATTAACCGAAAAGCATCACGAAATGTCCTAAAACGCGCATCAGAACATTTTCGTGCACAGGTGCCGTAGATATGCACGAAAATCGGTCCGGAGCCGTTTCGAGCGCAGAACAGCCTGAAGTGTTTTCCAGACCCTAGAGACTCCCCAAAACCGTTATTAACCGAAAAGCATCACGAAATGTCCTAAAACGCGCATCTCAACATTTTCGTGCACAGGGTTATGCACGAAAATCGGTCCGGAGCCGTTTCGAGCGCAGAACAGCCTGAAGTGTTATCCAGACCATAGAAACTCCCCAAAACCTCTTTTAATCGAAAAGAATCACGAAATGTCCTAAAACGCGCATCTGAACATTTTCGTGCACAGGTGCCGTAGATATGCACGAAAATCGGTCCGGAGCCGTTTCGAGCGCAGAACAGCCTGAAGTGTTTTCCAGACCCTAGAGACTCCCCAAAACCGTTATTAACCGAAAAGCATCACGAAATGTCCTAAAACGCGCATCTCAACATTTTCGTGCACAGGTGCAGTAGATATGCACGAAAATCGGTCCGGAGCCGTTTCGAGCGCAGAAAGCCTGAAGTGTTTTCCAGACCCTAGAGACTCCCCAAAACCGTTATTAACCGAAAAGCATCACGAAATGTCCTAAAACGCGCATCTCAACATTTTCGTGCACAGGTGCCGTAGATATGCACGAAAATCGGTCCGGAGCCGTTTCCAGCGCCGAACAGCCTGAAGTGTTTCCCAGACCCTAGAAACTCCCCAAAACCGTTTTTAATCGAAAAGCTTCACGAAAAGTCCTAAAACGCGCATCTCAACATTTTCGTGCACAGGTGCCGTAGATGCGCACGAAAATCGGTCCGGAGCCGTTCCGAGCGCCGAACCGCCTGAAGTGTTTTCCAGAGCGTAGAAACTCCCCAAAACCGTTTTTAATCGAAAAGCATCACGAAAAGTCCTAAAACGCGCATCTCAACATTTTCGTGCACAGGTGCCGTAGATGCGCACGAAAATCGGTTCGGAGCCGTTTCGAGCGCCGAACAGCCTAAAGTGTTTCCCAGACCCTAGAAACTCCCCAAAACCGTTTTTAATCGAAAAGCATCACGAAATGTCCTAGAACGCGCCTCTCAACATTTCGTGCACAGGTGCCGTAGATGCGTACGAAAATCGGTCCGGAGCCGTTTCGAGCGCCGAACAGCCTGAAGTGTTTTCCAGACCATAGAAACTCCCCAAAACCTCTTTTAATCGAAAAGCATCACGAAATGTCCTAAAACGCGCATCTGAACATTTTCGTGAACAGGTGCCGTAGATATGCACGAAAATCGGTCCGAGCCGTTTCGAGCGCAGAACAGCCTGAAGTATTTTCCAGACCATAGAAACTCCCCAAAACCACTTTTAATCGAAAAGCATCACGAAATGTCCTAAAACGCGCATCTCAACATTTTCGTGCACAGGTGCCGTAGATATGCACGAAAATCGGTCCGGAGCCGTTTCGAGCGCAGAACAGCCTGAAGTGTTTTCCAGACCATAGAAACTCCCCAAAACCTCTTTTAATCGAAAAGCATCACGAAATGTCCTAAAACGCGCATCTGAACATTTTCGTGCACAGGTGCCGTAGATATGCACGAAAATCGGTCCGGAGCCGTTTCGAGCGCAGAACAGCCTGAAGTGTTTTCCAGACCCTAAAGACTCCCCAAAACCGTTATTAACCGAAAAGCATCACGAAATGTCCTAAAACGCGCATCTCAACATTTTCGTGCACAGGTGCCGTAGATATGCACGAAAATCGGTCCAGTGCCGTTTCGAGCGCAGAACAGCCTGAAGTGTTTTCCAGACCCTAGAGACTCCCCAAAACCGTTATTAACCGAAAAGCATCACGAAATGTCCTAAAACGCGCATCTGAACATTTTCGTGCACAGGTGCCGTAGATATGCACGAAAATCGGTCCGGAGCCGTTTCGAGCGCAGAACAGCCTGAAGTGTTTTCCAGACCCTAAAGACTCCCCAAAACCGTTAGTAACCGAAAAGCATCACGAAATGTCCTAAAACGCCCATCTCAACATTTTCGTGCACAGGTGCCGTAGATATGCACGAAAATCGGTCCGGAGCCGTTTCGAGCGCAGAACAGCCTGAAGTGTTTTCCAGACCATAGAAACTCCCCAAAACCACTTTTAATCGAAAAGCATCACGAAATGTCCTAAAACGCGCATCTCAACATTTTCGTGCACAGGTGCCGTAGATATGCACGAAAATCGGTCCGGAGCCGTTTCGAGCGCAGAACAGCCTGAAGTGTTTTCCAGACCATAGAAACTCCCCAAAACCTTTTTTAATCGAAAAGCATCACGAAATGTCCTAAAACGCGCATCTGAACATTTTCGTGCACAGGTGCCGTAGATATGCACGAAAATCGGTCCGGAGCCGTTTCCAGCGCCGAACAGCCTGAAGTGTTTCCCAGACCCTAGAAACTCCCCAAAACCGTTTTTAATCGAAAAGCTTCACGAAAAGTCCTAAAACGCGCATCTCAACATTTTCGTGCACAGGTGCCGTAGATGCGCACGAAAATCGGTCCGGAGCCGTTCCGAGCGCCGAACCGCCTGAAGTGTTTTCCAGAGCGTAGAAACTACCCAAAACCGTTTTTAATCGAAAAGCATCACGAAAAGTCCTAAAACGCGCATCTCAACATTTTCGTGCACAGGTGCCGTAGATGCGCACGAAAATCGGTTCGGAGCCGTTTCGAGCGCCGAACAGCCTAAAGTGTTTCCCAGACCCTAGAAACTCCCCAAAACCGTTTTTAATCGAAAAGCATCACGAAATGTCCTAGAACGCGCCTCTCAACATTTCGTGCACAGGTGCCGTAGATGCGTACGAAAATCGGTCCGGAGCCGTTTCGAGCGCCGAACAGCCTGAAGTGTTTTCCAGACCATAGAAACTCCCCAAAACCTCTTTTAATCGAAAAACGTCACGAAATGTCCTAAAACGCGCATCTCAATATTTTCGTGCACAGGTGCCGTAGATATGCACGAAAATCGGTCCGGAGCCGTTTCGAGCCCAGAACAGCCTGAAGTGTTTTCCAGACCCTAGAGACTCCCCAAAACCGTTATTAACCGAAAAGTATCACGAAATGTCCTAAAACGCGCATCTCAACATTTTCGTGCACAGGTGCCGTAGATATGCACGAAAATCGGTCCGGAGCGGTTTCGAGCGCAGAACAGCCTGAAGTGTTTTCCAGACCATAGAAACTCCCCAAAACCTCTTTTAATCGAAAAGCATCACGAAATGTCCTAAAACGCGCATCTGAACATTTTCGTGCACAGGTGCCGTAGATATGCACGAAAATCGGTCCGAGCCGTTTCGAGCGCAGAACAGCCTGAAGTATTTTCCAGACCATAGAAACTCCCCAAAACCACTTTTAATCGAAAAGCATCACGAAATGTCCTAAAACGCGCATCTCAACATTTTCGTGCACAGGTGCCGTAGATATGCACGAAAATCGGTCCGGAGCCGTTTCGAGCGCAGAACAGCCTGAAGTGTTTTCCAGACCCTAGAGACTCCCCAAAACCGTTATTAACCGAAAAGCATCACGAAATGTCCTAAAACGCGCATCTCAACATTTTCGTGCACAGGTGCCGTAGATATGCACGAAAATCGGTCCGGAGCCGTTTCGAGCGCAGAACAGCCTGAAGTGTTTTCCAGACCCTAGAGACTCCCCAAAACCGTTATTAACCGAAAAGCATCACGAAATGTCCTAAAACGCGCATCTCAACATTTTCGTGCACAGGTGCCGTAGATATGCACGAAAATCGGTCCAGAGCCGTTTCGAGCGCAGAACAGCCTGAAGTGTTTTCCAGACCCTAGAGACTCCCCAAAACCGTTATTAACCGAAAAGCATCACGAAATGTCCTAAAACGCGCATCTGAACATTTTCGTGCACAGGTGCCGTAGATATGCACGAAAATCGGTCCGGAGCCGTTTCGAGCGCAGAACAGCCTGAAGTGTTTTCCAGACCCTAAAGACTCCCCAAAACCGTTAGTAACCGAAAAGCATCACGAAATGTCCTAAAACGCCCATCTCAACATTTTCGTGCACAGGTGCCGTAGATATGCACGAAAATCGGTCCGGAGCCGTTTCGAGCGCAGAACAGCCTGAAGTGTTTTCCAGACCATAGAAACTCCCCAAAACCGTTTTTAATCGAAAAGCTTCACGAAAAGTCCTAAAACGCGCATCTCAACATTTTCGTGCACAGGTGCCGTAGATATGCACGAAAATCGGTCCGGAGCCGTTTCGAGCGCAGAACAGCCTGAAGTGATTTCCAGACCCTATAGACTCCCCAAAACCGTTATTAACCGAAAAGCATCAAGAAATGTCCTAAAACGCGCATCTCAACATTTTCATGCACAGGTGCCGTAGATGCGCACGAAAATCGGTCCGGAGCCGTTTCGAGCGCCGAAGAGCCTGAAGTGTTTTCCAGAGCCTAGAAACTCCCCAAAACCGTTTTTAATCGAAACGCATCACGAAAAGTCCTAAAACGCGCATCTCAACATTTTCGTGCACAGGTGCCGTAGATGCGCACGAAAATCGGTCCGGAGCCGTTTCGAGTGCCGAACAGCCTGAATTGTTTCCCAGACCCTAGAAACTCCCCAAAACCGTTTTTAATCGAAAAGCTTCACGAAAAGTCCTAAAACGCGCATCTCAACATTTTCGTGCACAGGTGCCGCAGATGCGCACGAAAATCGGTCCGGAGCCGTTCCGAGCGCCGAACCGCCTGAAGTATTTTCCAGAGCGTAGAAACTCCCCAAAACCGTTTTTAATCGAAAAGCATCACGAAAAGTCCTAAAACGCGCATCTCAACATTTTCGTGCACAGGTGCCGTAGATGCGCACGAAAATCGGTCCGGAGCCGTTTAGTGCGCCGAACAGCCTGAAGTGTTTTCCAGACCTTAGAAACTCCCCAAAACCGTTATTAACCGAAAAGCATTAAGAAATGTCCTAAAACGCGCATCTCAACATTTTCGTGCACAGGTGCCGTAGATGCGCACGAAAATCGGTCCGGAGCCGTTTCGTTCACCGAACAGCATGAAGTGTTTTCCAGACCCTAGAAACTCCCCAAAACCATTTTTAAGCGAAAGGCATCACGAAATGTCCTAAAATGCGTATCTCAACATTTTCGTGCACTGGTCCCGTAGATGCGCACGAAAATCGGTCCGGAGCCGTTTCGAGCGGCGAACAGCCTGAAGTGTTTTCCAGACCCTAGAAACTCCTCAAAACCGTTATTAACCGAAAAGCATCAAGAAATGTCCTAAAACGCGCATCTCAACATTTTCATGCACAGGTGCCGTAGATTCGCACGAAAATCGGTCCGGAGCCGTTTCGAGCGCCGAAGAGCCTGAAGTGTTTTCCAGAGCCTAGAAACTCCCCAAAACCGTTTTTAATCGAAACGCATCACGAAATGTCCTAAAACGCGCATCTCAACATTTTCGTGCACAGGTGCCGTAGATGCGCACGAAAATCGGTTCGGAGCCGTTTCGAGAGCCGAACTGCCTGAAGTGTTTCCCAGACCCTAGAAACTCCCCAAAACCGTTTTTAATCGAAAAGCTTCACGAAAAGTCCTAAAACGCGCATCTCAACATTTTCGTGCACAGGTGCCGTAGATGCGCACGAAAATCGGTCCGGAGCCGTTCCGAGCGCCGAACCGCCTGAAGTGTTTTCCAGAGCGTAGAAACTCCCCAAAACCGTTTTTAATCGAAAAGCATCACGAAAAGTCCTAAAACGCGCATCTCAACATTTTCGTGCACAGGTGCCGTAGATGCGCACGAAAATCGGTCCGGAGCCGTTTCGTTCGCCGAACAGCCTGAAGTGTTTTCCAGACCCTAGAAACTCCCCAAAACCGTTTTTAAGCGAAAGGCATCACGAAATGTCCTAAAACGCGCATCTCAACATTTTCGTGCACAGGTGCCGTAGATGCGCACGAAAATCGGTCTGGAGCCGTTTCGAGCGCAGAACAGCCTGAAGTGTTTTCCAGACCCTAGAGACTCCCCAAAACCGTTATTAACCGAAAAGCATCACGAAATGTCCTAAAACGCGCATCTGAACATTTTCGTGCACAGGTGCCGTAGATATGCACGAAAATCGGTCCGGAGCCGTTTCGAGCGCAGAACAGCCTAAAGTGTTTTCCAGACCCTAGAGACTCCCCAAAACCGTTATTAACCGAAAAGCATCACGAAATGTCCTAAAACGCGCATCTGAACATTTTCGTGCACAGGTGCCGTAGATATGCACGAAAATCTGTCCGGAGCCGTTTCGAGCGCAGAACAGCCTGAAGTGTTTTCCAGACCCTAGAGACTCCCCAAAACCGTTATTAACTGAAAAGCATCACGAAATGTCCTAAAACGCGCATCTCAACATTTTCGTGCACAGGTGCCGTAGATATGCACGAAAATCGGTCCGGAGCCGTTTCGAGCGCAGAACAGCCTGAAGTGTTTTCCAGACCATAGAAACTCCCCAAAACCTCTTTTAATCGAAAAGAATCACGAAATGTCCTAAAACGCGCATCTGAACATTTTCGTGCACAGGTGCCGTAGATATGCACGAAAATCGGTCCGGAGCCGTTTCGAGCGCAGAACAGCCTGAAGTGTTTTCCAGACCCTAGAGACTCCCCAAAACCGTTATTAACCGAAAAGCATCACGAAAATGTCCTAAAACGCGCATCTCAACATTTTCGTGCACAGGTGCCGTAGATATGCACGAAAATCGGTCCGGAGCCGTTTCGAGCGCAGAACAGCCTGAAGTGTTTTCCAGACCATAGAAACTCCCCAAAACCTCTTTTAATCGAAAAGCATCACGAAATGTCCTAAAACGCGCATCTGAACATTTTCGTGCACAGGTGACGTAGATATGCACGAAAATCGGTCCGGAGCCGTTTCGAGCGCAGAACAGCCTGAAGTGTTTTCCAGACCCTAGAGACTCCCCAAAACCGTTATTAACCGAAAAGCATCACGAAATGTCCTAAAACGCGCATCTCAACATTTTCGTGCACAGGTGCCGTAGATATGCACGAAAATCGGTCCGGAGCCGTTTCGAGCGCAGAACAGCCTGAAGTGTTTTCCAGACCGTAGAGACTCCCCAAAACCGTTATTAACCGAAAAGCATCACGAAATGTCCTAAAACGCGCATCTGAACATTTTCGTGCACAGGTGCCGTAGATATGCACGAAAATCGGTCCGGAGCCGTTTCGAGCGCAGAACAGCCTGAAGTGTTTTCCAGACCCTAGAGACTCCCCAAAACCGTTATTAACCGAAAAGCATCACGAAATGTCCTAAAACGCGCATCTCAACATTTTCGTGCACAGGTGCCGTAGATATGCACGAAAATCGGTCCGGAGCCGTTTCGAGCGCAGAACAGCCTGAAGTGTTTTCCAGACCCTAAAGACTCCCCAAAACCGTTATTAACCGAAAAGCATCACGAAATGTCCTAAAACGCGCATCTGAACATTTTCGTGCACAGGTGCCGTAGATATGCACGAAAATCGGTCCGGAGCCGTTTCGAGCGCAGAACAGCCTGAAGTGTTTTCCAGACCCTAGAGACTCCCCAAAACCGTTATTAACCGAAAAGCATCACGAAATGTCCTAAAACGCGCATCTCAACATTTTCGTGCACAGGTGCCGTAGATATGCACGAAAATCGGTCCGGAGCCGTTTCGAGCGCAGAACAGCCTGAAGTGTTTTCCAGACCATAGAAACTCCCCAAAACCTCTTTTAATCGAAAAGAATCACGAAATGTCCTAAAACGCGCATCTGAACATTTTCGTGCACAGGTGCCGTAGATATGCACGAAAATCGGTCCGGAGCCGTTTCGAGCGCAGAACAGCCTGAAGTGTTTTCCAGACCCTAGAGACTCCCCAAAACCGTTATTAACCGAAAAGCATCACGAAAATGTCCTAAAACGCGCATCTCAACATTTTCGTGCACAGGTGCCGTAGATATGCACGAAAATCGGTCCGGAGCCGTTTCGAGCGCAGAACAGCCTGAAGTGTTTTCCAGACCCTAGAGACTCCCCAAAACCGTTATTAACCGAAAAGCATCACGAAATGTCCTAAAACGCGCATCTCAACATTTTCGTGCACAGGTGCCGTAGATATGCACGAAAATCGGTCCGGAGCCGTTTCGAGCGCAGAACAGCCTGAAGTGTTTTCCAGACCATAGAAACTCCCCAAAACCTCTTTTAATCGAAAAGAATCACGAAATGTCCTAAAACGCGCATCTGAACATTTTCGTGCACAGGTGCCGTAGATATGCACGAAAATCGGTCCGGAGCCGTTTCGAGCGCAGAACAGCCTGAAGTGTTTTCCAGACCCTAGAGACTCTCCAAAACCGTTATTAACCGAAAAGCATCACGAAATGTCCTAAAACGCGCATCTCAACATTTTCGTGCACAGGTGCCGTAGATATGCACGAAAATCGGTCTGGAGCCGTTTCGAGCGCAGAACAGCCTGAAGTGTTTTCCAGACCATAGAAACTCCCCAAAACCTCTTTTAACCGAAAAGCATCACGAAATGTCCTAAAACGCGCATCTGAACATTTTCGTGCACAGGTGCCGTAGATATGCACGAAAATCGGTCCGGAGCCGTTTCCAGCGCAGAACAGCCTGAAGTGTTTTCCAGACCCTAGAGACTCCCCAAAACCGTTATTAACCGAAAAGCATCACGAAATGTCCTAAAACGCGCATCTCAACATTTTCGTGCACAGGTGCCGTAGATATGCACGAAAATCGGTCCGGAGCCGTTTCGAGCGCAGAACAGCCTGAAGTGTTTTCCAGACCCTAGAGACTCCCCAAAACCGTTATTAACCGAAAAGCATCACGAAATGTCCTAAAACGCGCATCTCAACATTTTCGTGCACAGGTGCCGTAGATATGCACGAAAATCGGTCCGGAGCCGTTTCGGGCGCAGAACAGCCTGAAGTGTTTTCCAGACCCTAGAGACTCCCCAAAACCGTTATTAACCGAAAAGCATCACGAAATGTCCTAAAACGCGCATCTCAACATTTTCGTGCACAGGTGCCGTAGATATGCACGAAAATCGGTCCGGAGCCGTTTCGAGCGCAGAACAGCCTGAAGTGTTTTCCAGACCATAGAAACTCCCCAAAACCTCTTTTAATCGAAAAGAATCACGAAATGTCCTAAAACGCGCATCTGAACATTTTCGTGCACAGGTGCCGTAGATATGCACGAAAATCGGTCCGGAGCCGTTTCGAGCGCAGAACAGCCTGAAGTGTTTTCCAGACCCTAGAGACTCCCCAAAACCGTTATTAACCGAAAAGCATCACGAAATGTCCTAAAACGCGCATCTCAACATTTTCGTGCACAGGTGCCGTAGATATGCACGAAAATCGGTCCGGAGCCGTTTCGAGCGCAGAACAGCCTGAAGTGTTATCCAGACCATAGAAACTCCCCAAAACCTCTTTTAATCGAAAAGAATCACGAAATGTCCTAAAACGCGCATCTGAACATTTTCGTGCACAGGTGCCGTAGATATGCACGAAAATCGGTCCGGAGCCGTTTCGAGCGCAGAACAGCCTGAAGTGTTTTCCAGACCCTAGAGACTCCCCAAATCCGTTATTAACCGAAAAGCATCACGAAATGTCCTAAAACGCGCATCTCAACATTTTCGTGCACAGGTACCGTAGATATGCAAGAAAATCGGTCCGGAGCCGTTTCGAGCGCAGAACAGCCTGAAGTGTTTTCCAGACCCTAAAGACTCCCCAAAACCGTTATTAACCGAAAAGCATCACGAAATGTCCTAAAACGCGCATCTGAACATTTTCGTGCACAGGTGCCGTAGATATGCACGAAAATCGGTCCGGAGCCGTTTCGAGCGCAGAACAGCCTGAAGTGTTTTCCAGACCCTAGAGACTCCCCAAAACCGTTATTAACCGAAAAGCATCACGAAATGTCCTAAAACGCGCATCTCAACATTTTCGTGCACAGGTGCCGTAGATATGCACGAAAATCGGTCCGGAGCCGTTTCGAGCGCAGAACAGCCTGAAGTGTTATCCAGACCATAGAAACTCCCCAAAACCTCTTTTAATCGAAAAGAATCACGAAATGTCCTAAAACGCGCATCTGAACATTTTCGTGCACAGGTGCCGTAGATATGCACGAAAATCGGTCCGGAGCCGTTTCGAGCGCAGAACAGCCTGAAGTGTTTTCCAGACCCTAGAGACTCCCCAAATCCGTTATTAACCGAAAAGCATCACGAAATGTCCTAAAACGCGCATCTCAACATTTTCGTGCACAGGTGCCGTAGATATGCACGAAAATCGGTCCGGAGCCGTTTCGAGCGCAGAACAGCCTGAAGTGTTTTCCAGACCATAGAAACTCCCCAAAACCTCTTTTAATCGAAAAGCATCACGAAATGTCCTAAAACGCGCATCTGAACATTTTCGTGCACAGGTGCCGTAGATATGCACGAAAATCGGTCCGGAGCCGTTTCGAGCGCAGAACAGCCTGAAGTGTTTTCCAGACCCTAGAGACTCCCCAAAACCGTTATTAACCGAAAAGCATCACGAAATGTCCTAAAACGCGCATCTCAACATTTTCGTGCACAGGTGCCGTAGATATGCACGAAAATCGGTCCGGAGCCGTTTCGAGCGCAGAACAGCCTGAAGTGTTTTCCAGACCCTAGAGACTCCCCAAAACCGTTATTAACCGAAAAGCATCACGAAATGTCCTAAAACGCGCATCTCAACATTTTCGTGCACAGGTGCCGTAGATATGCACGAAAATCGGTCCGGAGCCGTTTCGAGCGCAGAACAGCCTGAAGTGTTTTCCAGACCATAGAAACTCCCCAAAACCTCTTTTAATCGAAAAGCATCACGAAATGTCCTAAAACGCGCATCTGAACATTTTCGTGCACAGGTGCCGTAGATATGCACGAAAATCGGTCCGGAGCCGTTTCGAGCGCCGAACAGCCTGAAGTGTTTCCCAGACCCTAGAAACTCCCCAAAACCGTTTTTAATCGAAAAGCTTCACGAAAAGTCCTAAAACTCGCATCTCAACATTTTCGTGCACAGGTGCCGTAGATGCGCACGAAAATCGGTCCGGAGCCGTTCCGAGCGCCGAACCGCCTGAAGTGTTTTCCAGAGCGTAGAAACTCCCCAAAACCGTTTTTAATCGAAAAGCATCACGAAAAGTCCTAAAACGTGCATCTCAACATTTTCGTGCACAGGTGCCGTAGATGCGCACGAAAATCGGTTCGGAGCCGTTTCGAGCGCCGAACAGCCTAAAGTGTTTCCCAGACCCTAGAAACTCCCCAAAACCGTTTTTAATCGAAAAGCATCACGAAATGTCCTAGAACGCGCCTCTCAACATTTCGTGCACAGGTGCCGTAGATGCGCACGAAAATCGGTCCGGAGCCGTTTCGAGCGCCGAACAGCCTGAAGTGTTTTCCAGACCATAGAAACTCCCCAAAACCTCTTTTAATCGAAAAGCATCACGAAATGTCCTAAAACGCGCATCTGAACATTTTCGTGCACAGGTGCCGTAGATATGCACGAAAATCGGTCCGGAGCCGTTTCGAGCGCAGAACAGCCTGAAGTATTTTCCAGACCATAGAAACTCCCCAAAACCACTTTTAATCGAAAAGCATCACGAAATGTCCTAAAACGCGCATCTCAACATTTTCGTGCACAGGTGCCGTAGATATGCACGAAAATCGGTCCGGAGCCGTTTCGAGCGCAGAACAGCCTGAAGTGTTTTCCAGACCCTAGAGACTCCCCAAAACCGTTATTAACCGAAAAGCATCAAGAAATGTCCTAAAACGCGCATCTCAACATTTTCGTGCACAGGTGCCGTAGATATGCACGAAAATCGGTCCGGAGCCGTTTCGAGCGCAGAACAGCCTGAAGTGTTTTCCAGACCCTAGGGACTTCCCAAAACCGTTATTAACCGAAAAGCATCACGAAATGTCCTAAAACGCGCATCTGAACATTTTCGTGCACAGGTGCCGTAGATATGCACGAAAATCGGTCCGGAGCCGTTTCGAGCGCAGAACAGCCTGAAGTGTTTTCCAGACCCTAAAGACTCCCCAAAACCGTTAGTAACCGAAAAGCATCACGAAATGTCCTAAAACGCGCATCTCAACATTTTCGTGCACAGGTGCCGTAGATATGCACGAAAATCGGTCCGGAGCCGTTTCGAGCGCAGAACAGCCTGAAGTGTTTTCCAGACCATAGAAACTCCCCAAAACCTCTTTTAATCGAAAAGGATCACGAAATGTCCTAAAACGCGCATCTGAACATTTTCGTGCACGGGTGCCGTAGATATGCACGAAAATCGGTCCGGAGCCGTTTCGAGCGCAGAACAGCCTGAAGTGTTTTCCAGACCCTAGAGACTCCCCAAAACCGTTATTAACCGAAAAGCATCACGAAATGTCCTAAAACGCGCATCTCAACATTTTCGTGCACAGGTGCCGTAGATATGCACGAAAATCGGTCCGGAGCCGTTTCGAGCACAGAACAGCCTGAAGTGTTTTCCAGACCATAGAAACTCCCCAAAACCTCTTTTAATCGAAAAGCATCACGAAATGTCCTAAAACGCGCATCTGAACATTTTCGTGCACAGGTGCCGTAGATATGCACGAAAATCGGTCCGGAGCCGTTTCGAGCGCCGAACAGCCTGAAGTGTTTCTCAGACCCTAGAAACTCCCCAAAACCGTTTTTAATCGAAAAGCTTCACGAAAAGTCCTAAAACGCGCATCTCAACATTTTCGTGCACAGGTGCCGTAGATGCGCACGAAAATCGGTCCGGAGCCGTTCCGAGCGCCGAACCGCCTGAAGTGTTTTCCAGAGCGTAGAAACTCCCCAAAACCGTTTTTAATCGAAAAGCATCACGAAAAGTCCTAGAACGCGCCTCTCAACATTTCGTGCACAGGTGCCGTAGATGCGCACGAAAATCGGTCCGGAGCCGTTTCGAGCGCCGAACAGCCTGAAGTGTTTTCCAGACCATAGAAACTCCCCAAAACCTCTTTTAATCGAAAAGCATCACGAAATGTCCTAAAACGCGCATCTCAACATTTTCGTGCACAGGTGCCGTAGATATGCACGAAAATCGGTCCGGAGCCGTTTCGAGCCCAGAACAGCCTGAAGTGTTTTCCAGACCCTAGAGACTCCCCAAAACCGTTATTAACCGAAAAGCATCACGAAATGTCCTAAAACGCGCATCTCAACATTTTCGTGCACAGGTGCCGTAGATATGCACGAAAATCGGTCCGGAGCCGTTTCGAGCGCAGAACAGCCTGAAGTGTTTTCCAGACCATAGAAACTCCCCAAAACCTCTTTTAATCGAAAAGCATCACGAAATGTCCTAAAACGCGCATCTGAACATTTTCGTGCACAGGTGCCGTAGATATGCACGAAAATCGGTCCGGAGCCGTTTCGAGCGCCGAACAGCCTGAAGTATTTTCCAGACCATAGAAACTCCCCAAAACCACTTTTAATCGAAAAGCATCACGAAATGTCCTAAAACGGGCATCTCAACATTTTCGTGCACAGGTGCCGTAGATATGCACGAAAATCGGTCCGGAGCCGTTTCGAGCGCAGAACAGCCTGAAGTGTTTTCCAGACCCTAGAGACTCCCCAAAACCGTTATTAACCGAAAAGCATCACGAAATGTCCTAAAACGCGCATCTCAACATTTTCGTGCACAGGTGCCGTAGATATGCACGAAAATCGGTCCGGAGCCGTTTCGGGCGCAGAACGGCCTGAAGTGTTTTCCAGACCCTAGAGACTCCCCAAAACCGTTATTAACCGAAAAGCATCACGAAATGTCCTAAAACGCGCATCTCAACATTTTCGTGCACAGGTGCCGTAGATATGCACGAAAGTCGGTCCGGAGCCGTTTCGAGCGCAAAACAGCCTGAAGTGTTTTCCAGACCCTAGAGACTCCCCAAAACCGTTATTAACCGAAAAGCATCACGAAATGTCCTAAAACGCGCATCTGAACATTTTCGTGCACAGGTGCCGTAGATATGCACGAAAATCGGTCCGGAGCCGTTTCGAGCGCAGAACAGCCTGAAGTGTTTTCCAGACCCTAAAGACTCCCCAAAACCGTTAGTAACCGAAAAGCATCACGAAATGTCCTAAAACGCGCATCTCAACATTTTCGTGCACAGGTGCCGTAGATATGCACGAAAATCGGTCCGGAGCCGTTTCGAGCGCAGAACAGCCTGAAGTGTTTTCCAGACCATAGAAACTCCCCAAAACCACTTTTAATCGAAAAGCATCACGAAATGTCCTAAAACGCGCATCTCAACATTTTCGTGCACAGGTGCCGTAGATATGCACGAAAATCGGTCCGGAGCCGTTTCGAGCGCAGAACAGCCTGAAGTGTTTTCCAGACCCTAGAGACTCCCCAAAACCGTTATTAACCGAAAAGCATCAAGAAATGTCCTAAAACGTGCATCTCAACATTTTCATGCACAGGTGCCGTAGATGCGCACGAAAATCGGTCCGGAGCCGTTTCGAGCGCCGAAGAGCCTGAAGTGTTTTCCAGAGCCTAGAAACTCTCCAAAACCGTTTTTAATCGAAACGCATCACGAAAAGTCCTAAAACGCGCATCTCAACATTTTCGTGCACAGGTGCCGTAGATGCGCACGAAAATCGGTCCGGAGCCGTTTCGAGCGCCGAACAGCCTGAAGTGTTTCCCAGACCCTAGAAACTCCCCAAAACCGTTTTTAATCGAAAAGCTTCACGAAAAGTCCCAAAACGCGCATCTCAACATTTTCGTGCACAGGTGCCGCAGATGCGCACGAAAATCGGTCCGGAGCCGTTCCGAGCGCCGAACCGCCTGAAGTATTTTCCAGAGCGTAGAAACTCCCCAAAACCGTTTTTAATCGAAAAGCATCACGAAAAGTCCTAAAACGCGCATCTCAACATTTTCGTGCACAGGTGCCGTAGATGCGCACGAAAATCGGTCCGGAGCCGTTTCGTTCGCCAAACAGCCTGAAGTGTTTTCCAGACCCTAGAAACTCCCCAAAACCGTTTTTAAGCGAAAGGCATCACGAAATGTCCTAAAACGCGCATCTCAACATTTTCGTGCACAGGTGCCGTAGATGCGCACGAAAATCGGTCCGGAGCCGTTTAGTGCGCCGAACAGCCTGAAGTGTTTTCCAGACCCTAGAAACTCCCCAAAACCGTTATTAACCGAAAAGCATCAAGAAATGTCCTAAAACGCGCATCTCAACATTTTCGTGCACAGGTGCCGTAGATGCGCACGAAAATCGGTCCGGAGCCGTTTCGTTCGCCGAACAGCCTGAAGTGTTTTCCAGACCCTAGAAACTCCCCAAAACCATTTTTAAGCGAAAGGCATCACGAAATGTCCTAAAACGCGTATCTCAACATTTTCGTGCACTGGTCCCGTAGATGCGCACGAAAATCGGTCCGGAGCCGTTTCGAGCGGCGAACAGCCTGAAGTGTTTTCCAGACCCTAGAAACTCCTCAAAACCGTTATTAACCGAAAAGCATCAAGAAATGTCCTAAAACGCGCATCTCAACATTTTCATGCACAGGTGCCGTAGATGCGCACGAAAATCGGTCCGGAGCCGTTTCGAGCGCCGAAGAGCCTGAAGTGTTTTCCAGAGCCTAGAAACTCCCCAAAACCGTTTTTAATCGAAACGCATCACGAAATGTCCTAAAACGCGCATCTCAACATTTTCGTGCACAGGTGCCGTAGATGCGCACGAAAATCGGTTCGGAGCCGTTTCGAGAGCCGAACTGCCTGAAGTGTTTCCCAGACCCTAGAAACTCCCCAAAACCGTTTTTAATCGAAAAGCTTCACGAAAAGTCCTAAAACGCGCATCTCAACATTTTCGTGCACAGGTGCCGTAGATGCGCACGAAAGTCGGTCCGGAGCCGTTCCGAGCGCCGAACCGCCTGAAGTGTTTTCCAGAGCGTAGAAACTCCCCAAAACCGTTTTTAATCGAAAAGCATCACGAAAAGTCCTAAAACGCGCATCTCAACATTTTCGTGCACAGGTGCCGTAGATGCGCACGAAAATCGGTCCGGAGCCGTTTCGTTCGCCGAACAGCCTGAAGTGTTTTCCAGACCCTAGAAACTCCCCAAAACCGTTTTTAAGCGAAAGGCATCACGAAATGTCCTAAAACGCGCATCTCAACATTTTCGTGCACAGGTGCCGTAGATGCGCACGAAAATCGGTCTGGAGCCTTTTCGAGCGCAGAACAGCCTGAAGTGTTTTCCAGACCCTAGAGACTCCCCAAAACCGTTATTAACCGAAAAGCATCACGAAATGTCCTAAAACGCGCATCTGAACATTTTCGTGCACAGGTGCCGTAGATATGCACGAAAATCGGTCCGGAACCGTTTCGAGCGCAGAACAGCCTGAAGTGTTTTCCAGACCCTAGAGACTCCCCAAAACCGTTATTAACCGAAAAGCATCACAAAATGTCCTAAAACGCGCATCTCAACATTTTCGTGCACAGGTGCCGTCGATATGCACGAAAATCGGTTCGGAGCCGTTTCGAGCGCAGAACAGCCTGAAGTGTTTTCCAGACCATAGAAACTCCCCAAAACCTCTTTTAATCGAAAAGAATCACGAAATGTCCTAAAACGCGCATCTGAACATTTTCGTGCACAGGTGCCGTAGATATGCACGAAAATCGGTCCGGAGCCGTTTCGAGCGCAGAACAACCTGAAGTGTTTTCCAGACCCTAGAGACTCCCCAAAACCGTTATTAACCGAAAAGCATCACGAAAATGTCCTAAAACGCGCATCTCAACATTTTCGTGCACAGGTGCCGTAGATATGCACGAAAATCGGTCCGGAGCCGTTTCGAGCGCAGAACAGCCTGAAGTGTTTTCCAGACCATAGAAACTCCCCAAAACCTCTTTTAATCGAAAAGCATCACGAAATGTCCTAAAACGCGCATCTGAACATTTTCGTGCACACGTGCCGTAGATATGCACGAAAATCGGTCCGGAGCCGTTTCGAGCGCAGAACAGCCTGAAGTGTTTTCCAGACCCTAGAGACTCCCCAAAACCGTTATTAACCGAAAAGCATCACGAAATGTCCTAAAACGCGCATCTCAACATTTTCGTGCACAGGTGCCGTAGATATGCACGAAAATCGGTCCGGAGCCGTTTCGAGCGCAGAACAGCCTGAAGTGTTTTCCAGACCCTAGAGACTACCCAAAACCGTTATTAACCGAAAAGCATCACGAAATGTCCTAAAACGCGCATCTCAACATTTTCGTGCACAGGTGCCGTAGATATGCACGAAAATCGGTCCGGAGCCGTTTCGAGCGCAGAACAGCCTGAAGTGTTTTCCAGACCATAGAAACTCCCCAAAACCTCTTTTAATCGAAAAGCATCACGAAATGTCCTAAAACGCGCATCTCAACATTTTCGTGCACAGGTGCCGTAGATATGCACGAAAATCGGTCCGGAGCCGTTTCGAGCGCCGAACAGCCTGAAGTGTTTCCCAGACCCTAGAAACTCCCCAAAACCGTTTTTAATCGAAAAGCTTCAAGAAAAGTCCTAAAACGCGCATCTCAACATTTTCGTGCACAGGTGCCGTAGATGCGCACGAAAATCGGTCCGGAGCCGTTCCGAGCGCCGAACCGCCTGAATTGTTTTCCAGAGTGTAGAAACTCCCCAAAACCGTTTTTAGTCGAAAAGCATCACGAAAAGTCCTAAAACGCGCATCTCAACATTTTCGTGCACAGGTGCCGTAGATGCGCACGAAAATCGGTTCGGAGCCGTTTCGAGCGCCTAACAGCCTAAAGTGTTTCCCAGACCCTAAAAACTCCCCAAAACCGTTTTTAATCGAAAAGCATCACGAAATGTCCTAGAACGCGCCTCTCAACATTTCGTGCACAGGTGCCGTAGATATGCACGAAAATCGGTCCGGAGCCGTTTCGAGCCCAGAACAGCCTGAAGTGTTTTCCAGACCCTAGAGACTCCCCAAAACCGTTATTAACCGAAAAGCATCACGAAATGTCCTAAAACGCGCATCTCAACATTTTCGTGCACAGGTGCCGTAGATATGCACGAAAATCGGTCCGGAGCCGTTTCGAGCGCAGAACAGCCTGAAGTGTTTTCCAGACCATAGAAACTCCCCAAAACCTCTTTTAATCGAAAAGCATCACGAAATGTCCTAAAACGCGCATCTGAACATTTTCGTGCACAGGTGCCGTAGATATGCAGGAAAATCGGTCCGGAGCCGTTTCGAGCGCAAAACAGCCTGAAGTGTTTTCCAGACCCTAAAGAGTCCCCAAAACCATTATTAACCGAAAAGCATCACGAAATATCCTAAAACGCGCATCTCAACATTTTCGTGCACAGGTGCCGTAGATATGCACGAAAATCGGTCCGGAGCCGTTTCGAGCGCAGAACAGCCTGAAGTGTTTTCCAGACCATAGAAACTCCCCAAAACCACTTTTAATCGAAAAGCATCACGAAATGTCCTAAAACGCGCATCTCAACATTTTCGTGCACAGGTGCCGTAGATATGCACGAAAATCGGTCCGGAGCCGTTTCGAGCGCAGAACAGCCTGAAGTGTTTTCCAGACCCTAGAGACTCCCCAAAACCGTTATTAACCGAAAAGCATCAAGAAATGTCCTAAAACGCGCATCTCAACATTTTCATGCACAGGTGCGTAGATGCGCACGAAAATCGGTCCGGAGCCGTTTCGAGCGCCGAAGAGCCTGAAGTGTTTTCCAGAGCCTAGAAACTCCCCAAAACCGTTTTTAATCGAAACGCATCACGAAATGTCCTAAAACGCGCATCTCAACATTTTCGTGCACAGGTGCCGTAGATGCGCACGAAAATCGATCCGGAGCCGTTTCGAGCGCCGAACAGCCTGAAGTGTTTCCCAGACCCTAGAAACTCCCCAAAACCGTTTTTAATCGAAAAGCTTCACGAAAAGTCCCAAAACGCGCATCTCAACATTTTCGTGCACAGGTGCCGCAGATGCGCACGAAAATCGGTCCGGAGCCGTTCCGAGCGCCGAACCGCCTGAAGTATTTTCCAGAGCGTAGAAACTCCCCAAAACCGTTTTTAATCGAAAAGCATCACGAAAAGTCCTAAAACGCGCATCTCAACATTTTCGTGCACAGGTGCCGTAGATGCGCACGAAAATCGGTCCGGAGCCGTTTCGTTCGCCGAACAGCCTGAAGTGTTTTCCAGACCCTAGAAACTCCCCAAAACCGTTTTTAAGCGAAAGGCATCACGAAATGTCCTAAAACGCGCATCTCAACATTTTCGTGCACAGGTGCCGTAGATGCGCACGAAAATCGGTCCGGAGCCGTTTAGTGCGCCGAACAGCCTGAAGTGTTTTCCAGACCCTAGAAACTCCCCAAAACCGTTATTTACCGAAAAGCATCAAGAAATGTCCTAAAACGCGCATCTCAACATTTTCGTGCACAGGTGCCGTAGATGCGCACGAAAATCGGTCCGGAGCCGTTTCGTTCGCCGAACAGCCTGAAGTGTTTTCCAGACCCTAGAAACTCCCCAAAACCATTTTTAAGCGAAAGGCATCACGAAATGTCCTAAAACGCGTATCTCAACATTTTCGTGCACTGGTCCCGTAGATGCGCACGAAAATCGGTCCGGAGCCGTTTCGAGCGGCGAACAGCCTGAAGTGTTTTCCAGACCCTAGAAACTCCTCAAAACCGTTATTAACCGAAAAGCATCAAGAAATGTCCTAAAACGCGCATCTCAACATTTTCATGCACAGGTGCTGTAGATGCGCACGAAAATCGGTCCGGAGCCGTTTCGAGAGCCGAACTGCTTGAAGTGTTTCCCAGACCCTAGAAACTCCCCAAAACCGTTTTTAATCGAAAAGCTTCACGAAAAGTCCTAAAACGCGCATCTCAACATTTTCGTGCACAGGTGCCGTAGATGCGCACGAAAATCGGTCCGGAGCCGTTCCGAGCGCCGAACCGCCTGAAGTGTTTTCCAGAGCGTAGAAACTCCCCAAAACCGTTTTTAATCGAAAAGCATCGCGAAAAGTCCTAAAACGCGCATCTCAACATTTTCGTGCACAGGTGCCGTAGATGCGCACGAAAATCGGTCCGGAGCCGTTTCGTTCGCCGAACAGCCTGAAGTATTTTCCAGACCCTAGAAACTCCCCAAAACCGTTTTTAAGCGAAAGGCATCACGAAATGTCCTAAAACGCGCATCTCAACATTTTCGTGCACAGGTGCCGTAGATGCGCACGAAAATCGGTCTGGAGCCGTTTCGAGCGCAGAACAGCCTAAACTGTTTTCCAGACCCTAGAAACTCCCCAAAACCGTTATTAACCGAAAAGCATCAAGAAATGTCCTAAAACGCGCATCTCAACATTTTCGTGCACAGGTGCCGTAGATGCGCACGAAAATCGGTCCGGAGCCGTTTTGAGCGCAGAACAGCCTGAAGTGTTTTCCAGACCCTAGAAACTCCCCAAAACCGTTATTAACCGAAAAGCATCAAGAAATGTCCTATAACGCTCATCTCGACATTATCATGCACAGGTGCCGTAGATGCGCACGAAAATCGGTCCGGAGCCGTTTAGTGCGCCGAACAACCTGAAGTGTTTTCCAGACCCTAGAAGCTCCCCAAAACCATTTTTAAGCGAAAGGCATCACGAAATGTCCTAAAACGCGCGCATCTCAACATTTTCGTGCACTGGTCCCGTAGATGCGCACGAAAATCGGTCCGGAGCCGTTTCGAGCGGCGAACAGCCTGAAGTGTTTTCCAGACCCTAGAAACTCCTCAAAACCGTTATTAACCGAAAAGCATCAAGAAATGTCCTAAAACGCGCATCTCAACATTTTCATGCACAGGTGCCGTAGATGCGCACGAAAATCGGTCCGGAGCCGTTTCGAGCGCCGAAGAGCCTGAAGTGTTTTCCAGAGCCTAGAAACTCCCCAAAACCGTTTTTAATCGAAAAGCATCACGAAATGTCCTAAAACGCGCATCTCAACATTTTCGTGCACAGGTGCCGTAGATGCGCACGAAAATCGGTTCGGAGCCGTTTCGAGCGCCGAACAGCCTGAAGTGTTTCCCAGACCCTAGAAATTCCCCAAAACCGTTTTTAATCGAAAAGCATCACGAAATGTCCTAGAAAGCGCCTCTCAACATTTCGTGCACAGGTGCCGTAGATGCGCACGAAAATCGGTCCGGAGCCGTTTCGAGCGCCGAACAGCCTGAAGTGTTTTCCAGACCATAGAAACTCCCCAAAACCTCTTTTAATCGAAAAGCATCACGAAATGTCCTAAAACGCGCATCTCAACATTTTCGTGCACAGGTGCCGTAGATATGCACGAAAATCGGTCCGGAGCCGTTTCGAGCGCAGAACAGCCTGAAGTGTTTTCCAGACCCTAGAGACTCCCCAAAACCGTTATTAACCGAAAAGCATCACGAAATGTCCTAAAACGCGCATCTCAACATTTTCGTGCACAGGTGCCGTAGATATGCACGAAAATCGGTCCGGAGCCGTTTCGAGCGCAGAACAGCCTGAAGTGTTTTCCAGACCCTAGAGACTCCCCAAAACCGTTATTAACCGAAAAGCATCACGAAATGTCCTAAAACGCGCATCTCAACATTTTCGTGCACAGGTGCCGTAGATGCGCACGAAAATCGGTCTGGAGCCGTTTCGAGCGCAGAACAGCCTGAAGTGTTTTCCAGACCCTAGAAACTCCCCAAAACCGTTATTAACCGAAAAGCATCAAGAAATGTCCTAAAACGCGCATCTCAACATTTTCGTGCACAGGTGCCGTAGATATGCACTAAAATAGGTCCGGAGCCGTTTCGAGCGCAGAACAGCCTGAAGTGTTTTCCAGACCCTAGAGACTCCCCAAAACCGTTATTAACCGAAAAGCATCACGAAATGTCCTAAAACGCGCATCTCAACATTTTCGTGCACAGGTGCCGTAGATATGCACGAAAATCGGTCCGGAGCCGTTTCGAGCGCAGAACAGCCTGAAGTGTTTTCCAGACCATAGAAACTCCCCAAAACCTCTTTTAATCGAAAAGCATCACGAAATGTCCTAAAACGCGCATCTCAACATTTTCGTGCACAGGTGCCGTAGATGCGCACGAAAATCGGTCTGGAGCCGTTTCGAGCGCAGAACAGCCTGAAGTATTTTCCAGACCCTAGAGACTCCCCAAAACCGTTATTAACCGAAAAGCATCACGAAATGTCCTAAAACGCGCATCTGAACATTTTCGTGCACAGGTGCCGTAGATATGCACGAAAATCGGTCCGGAGCCGTTTCGAGCGCAGAACAGCCTGAAGTGTTTTCCAGACCCAAGAGACTCCCCAAAACCGTTATTAACCGAAAAGCATCACGAAATGTCCTAAAACGCGCATCTGAACATTTTCGTGCACAGGTGCCGTAGATATGTACGAAAATCGGTCCGGAGCCGTTTCGAGCGCAGAATAGCCTGAAGTGTTTTCCAGACCCTAGAGACTCCCTAAAACCGTTATTAACCGAAAAGCATCACGAAATGTCCTAAAACGCGCATCTCAACATTTTCGTGCACAGGTGCCGTAGATATGCACGAAAATCGGTCCGGAGCCGTTTCGAGCGCAGAACAGCCTGAAGTGTTTTCCAGACCATAGAAACTCCCCAACACCTCTTTTAATCGAAAAGAATCACGAAATGTCCTAAAACGCGCATCTGAACATTTTCGTGCACAGGTGCCGTAGATATGCACGAAAATCGGTCCGGAGCCGTTTCGAGCGCAGAACAGCCTGAAGTGTTTTCCAGACCCTAGAGACTCCCCAAAACCGTTATTAACCGAAAAGCATCACGAAATGTCCTAAAACGCGCATCTCAACATTTTCGTGCACAGGTGCCGTAGATATGCACGAAAATCGGTCCGGAGCCGTTTCGAGCGCAGAACAGCCTGAAGTGTTTTCCAGACCATAGAAACTCCCCAAAAGCTCTTTTAACCGAAAAGCATCACGAAATGTCCTAAAACGCGCATCTCAACATTTTCGTGCACAGGTGCCGTAGATATGCACGAAAATCGGTCCGGAGCCGTTTCGAGCGCAGAACAGCCTGAAGTGTTTTCCAGACCATAGAAACTCCCCAAAAGCTCTTTTAATCGAAAAGCATCACGAAATGTCCTAAAACGCGCATCTGAACATTTTCGTGCACAGGTGCCGTAGATATGCACGAAAATTTGTCCGGAGCCGTTTCGAGCGCAGAACAGCCTGAAGTGTTTTCCAGACCCTAGAGACTCCCCAAAACCGTTATTAACCGAAAAGCATCACGAAATGTCCTAAAACGCGCATCTCAACATTTTCATGCACAGGTGCCGTAGATGCGCACGAAAATCGGTCCGGAGCCGTTTCGAGCGCCGAAGAGGCTGAAGTGTTTTCCAGAGCCTAGAAACTCCCCAAAACCGTTTTTAATCGAAAAGCATCACGAAATGTCCTAAAACGCGCATCTCAACATTTTCATGCACAGGTGCCGTAGATGCGCACGAAAATCGGTCCGGAGCCGTTTCGAGCGCCGAAGAGCCTGAAGTGTTTTCCAGAGCCTAGAAACTCCCCAAAACCGTTTTTAATCGAAAAGCATCACGAAATGTCCTAAAACGCGCATCTCAACATTTCCGTGCACAGGTGCCGAAGATGCGCACGAAAATCGGTCCGGAGCCGTTCCGAGTGCCGAACCGCCTGAAGTGTTTTCCAGAGCGTAGAAACTCCCCAAAATCGTTTTTAATCGAAAAGCATCACGAAAAGTCCTAAAACGCGCATCTCAACATTTTCGTGCACAGGTGCCGTAGATGCGCACGAAAATCGGTTCGGAGCCGTTTCGAGCGCTGAACAGCCTGAAGTGTTTCCCAGACCCTAGAAACTCCCCAAAACCGTTTTTAATCGAAAAGCATCACGAAATGTCCTAGAACGCGCCTCTCAACATTTCGTGCACAGGTGCCGTAGATTCGCACGAAAATCGGTCCGGAGCCGTTTCGAGCGCCGAACAGCCTGAAGTGTTTTCCAGACCATAGAAACTCCCCAAAACCTCTTTTAATCGAAAAGCATCACGAAATGTCCTAAAACGCGCATCTCAACATTTTCGTGCACAGGTGCCGTAGATATGCACTAAAATAGGTCCGGAGCCGTTTCGAGCGCAGAACAGCCTGAAGTGTTTTCCAGACCCTAGAGACTCCCCAAAACCGTTATTAACCGAAAAGCATCACGAAATGTCCTAAAACGCGCATCTCAACATTTTCGTGCACAGGTGCCGTAGATATGCACCAAAATCGGTCCGGAGCCGTTTCGAGCGCAGAACAGCCTGAAGTGTTTTCCAGACCATAGAAACTCCCCAAAACCTCTTTTAATCGAAAAGCATCACGAAATGTCCTAAAACGCGCATCTCAACATTTTCGTGCACAGGTGCCGTAGATGCGCACGAAAATCGGTCTGGAGCCGTTTCGAGCGCAGAACAGCCTGAAGTGTTTTCCAGACCCAAGAGACTCCCCAAAACCGTTATTAACCGAAAAGCATCACGAAATGTCCTAAAACACGCATCTGAACATTTTCGTGCACAGGTGCCGTAGATATGCACGAAAATCGGTCCGGAGCCGTTTCGAGCGCAGAACAGCCTGAAGTGTTTTCCAGACCCTACAGACTCCCTAAAACCGTTATTAACCGAAAAGCATCACGAAATGTCCTAAAACGCGCATCTGAACATTTTCGTGCACAGGTGCCGTAGATATGTACGAAAATCGGTCCGGAGCCGTTTCGAGCGCAGAACAGCCTGAAGTGTTTTCCAGACCCTAGAGACTCCCTAAAACCGTTATTAACCGAAAAGCATCACGAAATGTCCTAAAACGCGCATCTCAACATTTTCGTGCACAGGTGCCGTAGATATGCACGAAAATCGGTCCGGAGCCGTTTCGAGCGCAGAACAGCCTGAAGTGTTTTCCAGACCATAGAAACTCCCCAACACCTCTTTTAATCGAAAAGAATCACGAAATGTCCTAAAACGCGCATCTGAACATTTTCGTGCACAGGTGCCGTAGATTTGCACGAAAATCGGTCCGGAGCCGTTTCGAGCGCAGAACAGCCTGAAGTGTTTTCCAGACCCTAGAGACTCCCCAAAACCGTTATTAACCGAAAAGCATCACGAAATGTCCTAAAACGCGCATCTCAACATTTTCGTGCACAGGTGCCGTAGATATGCACGAAAATCGGTCCGGAGCCGTTTCGAGCGCAGAACAGCCTGAAGTGTTTTCCAGACCATAGAAACTCCCCAAAAGCTCTTTTAATCGAAAAGCATCACGAAATGTCCTAAAACGCGCATCTGAACATTTTCGTGCACAGGTGCCGTAGATATGCACGAAAATCGGTCCGGAGCCGTTTCGAGCGCAGAACAGCCTGAAGTGTTTTCCAGACCCTAGAGACTCCCCAAAACCGTTATTAACCGAAAAGCATCACGAAATGTCCTAAAACGCGCATCTGAACATTTTCGTGCACAGGTACCGTAGATATGCACGAAAATTTGTCCGGAGCCGTTTCGAGCGCAGAACAGCCTGAAGTGTTTTCCAGACCCTAGAGACTCCCCAAAACCGTTATTAACCGAAAAGCATCACGAAATGTCCTAAAACGCGCATCTCAACATTTTCATGCACAGGTGCCGTAGATGCGCACGAAAATCGGTCCGGAGCCGTTTCGAGCGCCGAAGAGGCTGAAGTGTTTTCCAGAGCCTAGAAACTCCCCAAAACCGTTTTTAATCGAAAAGCATCACGAAATGTCCTAAAACGCGCATCTCAACATTTTCGTGCACAGGTGCCGTAGATGCGCACGAAAATCGGTCCGAAGCCGTTTCGAGCGCCGAACAGCCTGAAGTGTTTCCCAGACCCTAGAAACTCCCCAAAACCGTTTTTAATAGAAAAGCCTCACGAAAAGTCCTAAAACGCGCATCTCAACATTTTCGTGCACAGGTGCCGTAGATGCGCGCGAAAATCGGTCCGGAGCCGTTCCGAGCGCCGAACAGCCTGAAGTGTTTTCCAGACCATAGAAACTCCCCAAAACCTCTTTTAATCGAAAAGCATCACGAAATGTCCTAAAACGCGCATCTCAACATTTTCGTGCACAGGTGCCGTAGATATGCACGAAAATCGGTCCGGAGCCGTTTCGAGCGCAGAACAGCCTGAAGTGTTTCCCAGACCCTAGAGACTCCCCAAAACCGTTATTAACCGAAAAGCATCACGAAATGTCCTAAAACGCGCATCTCAACATTTTCGTGCACAGGTGCCGTAGATATGCACGAAAATCGGTCCGGAGCCGTTTCGAGCGCAGAACAGCGTGAAGTGTTTTCCAGACCATAGAAACTCCCCAAAACCTCTTTTAATCGAAAAGCATCACGAAATGTCCTAAAACGCGCATCTGAACATTTTCGTGCACAGGTGCCGTAGATATGCACGAAAATCGGTCCGGAGCCGTTTCGAGCGCAGAACAGCCTGAAGTGTTTTCCAGACCCTAGAGACTCCCCAAAACCGTTATTAACCGAAAAGCATCTCGAAATGTCCTAAAACGCGCATCTCAACATTTTCGTGCACAGGTGCCGTAGATGCGCACGAAAATCGGTCCGGAGCCGTTTCGAGCGCAGAACAGCCTGAAGTGTTTTCCAGACCCTAGAAACTCCCCAAAACCGTTATTAACCGAAAAGCATCAAGAAATGTCCTAAAACGCGCATCTCAACATTTTCGTGCACAGGTACCGTAGATGCGCACGAAAATCGGTCCGGAGCCGTTTTGAGCGCAGAACAGCCTGAAGTGTTTTCCAGACCCTAGAAACTCCCCAAAACCGTTATTATCCGAAAAGCGTCAAGAAATGTCCTAAAACGCTCATCTCAACATTTTCATGCACAGGTGCCGTAGATGCGCACGAAAATCGGTCCGGAGCCGTTTAGTGCGCCGAACAGCCTGAAGTGTTTTCCAGACCCTAGAAACTCCCCAAAACCGTTATTAACCGAAAAGCATCAAGAAATGTCCTAAAACGCGCATCTCAACATTTTCGTGCACAGGTGCCGTAGATGCGCACGAAAATCGGTCTGGAGCCGTTTCGTTCGCCGAACAGCCTGAAGTGTTTTCCAGACCCTAGAAACTCCCCAAAACCGTTATTAACCGAAAAGCATCAAGAAATGTCCTAAAACGCGCATCTCAACATTTTCGTGCACAGGTGCCGTAGATGCGCACGAAAATCGGTCCGGATCCGTTTTGAGCGCAGAACAGCCTGAAGTGTTTTCCAGACCCTAGAAACTCCCCAAAACCGTTATTATCCGAAAAGCATCAAGAAATGTCCTAAAACGCTCATCTCAACATTTTCATGCACAGGTGCCGTAGATGCGCACGAAAATCGGTCCGGAGCCGTTTAGTGCGCCGAACAGCCTGAAGTGTTTTCCAGACCCTAGAAACTCCCCAAAACCGTTATTAACCGAAAAGCATCAAGAAATGTCCTAAAACGTGCATCTCAACATTTTCGTGCACAGGTGCCGTAGATGCGCACGAAAATCGGTCCGGAGCCGTTTCGTTCGCCGAACAGCCTGAAGTGTTTTCCAGACCCTAGAAACTCCCCAAAACCATTTTTAAGCGAAAGGCATCACGAAATGTCCTAAAACGCGCATCTCAACATTTTCGTGCACTGGTCCCGTAGATGCGCACGAAAATCGGTCCGGAGCCGTTTCGAGCGGCGAACAGCCTGAAGTGTTTTCCAGACCCTAGAAACTCCTCAAAACCGTTATTAACCGAAAAGCATCAAGAAATGTCCTAAAACGCGCATCTCAACATTTTCATGCCCAGGTGCCGTAGATGCGCACGAAAATCGGTCCGGAGCCGTTTCGAGCGCCGAAGAGGCTGAAGTGTTTTCCAGAGCCTAGAAACTCCCCAAAACCGTTTTTAATCGAAAAGCATCACGAAATGTCCTAAAACGCGCATCTCAACATTTTCGTGCACAGGTGCCGTAGATGCGCACGAAAATCGGTCCGGAGCCGTTTCGAGCGCCGAACAGCCTGAAGTGTTTCCCAGACCCTAGAAACTCCCCAAAACCGTTTTTAATAGAAAAGCTTCACGAAAAGTCCTAAAACGCGCATCTCAACATTTTCGTGCACAGGTGCCGTAGATGCGCACGAAAATCGGTCCGGAGCCGTTCCGAGCGCCGAACAGCCTGAGGTGTTTTCCAGACCATAGAAACTCCCCAAAACCTCTTTTAATCGAAAAGCATCACGAAATGTCCTAAAACGCGCATCTCAACATTTTCGTGCACAGGTGCCGTAGATATGCACGAAAATCGGTCCGGAGCCGTTTCGAGCGCAGAACAGCCTGAAGTGTTTTCCAGACCCTAGAGACTCCCCAAAACCGTTATTAACCGAAAAGCATCACGAAATGTCCTAAAACGCGCATCTCAACATTTTCGTGCACAGGTGCCGTAGATGCGCACGAAAATCGGTCTGGAGCCGTTTCGAGCGCAGAACAGCCTGAAGTGTTTTCCAGACCCTAGAAACTCCCCAAAACCGTTATTAACCGAAAAGCATCAAGAAATGTCCTAAAACGCGCATCTCAACATTTTCGTGCACAGGTGCCGTAGATGCGCACGAAAATCGGTCCGGAGCCGTTTTGAGCGCAGAACAGCCTGAAGTGTTTTCCAGACCCTAGAAACTCCTCAAAACCGTTATTAACCGAAAAGCATCAAGAAATGTCCTAAAACGCGCATCTCAACATTTTCATGCACAGGTGCCGTAGATGCGCACGAAAATCGGTCCGGAGCCGTTTCGAGCGCCGAAGAGGCTGAAGTGTTTTCCAGAGCCTAGAAACTCCCCAAAACCGTTTTTAATCGAAAAGCATCACGAAATGTCCTAAAACGCGCATCTCAACATTTTCGTGCACAGGTGCCGTAGATGCGCACGAAAATCGGTCCGGAGCCGTTTCGAGCGCCGAACAGCCTGAAGTGTTTCCCAGACCCTAGAAACTCCCCAAAACCGTTTTTAATAGAAAAGCTTCACGAAAAGTCCTAAAACGCGCATCTCAACATTTTCGTGCACAGGTGCCGTAGATGCGCACGAAAATCGGTCCGGAGCCGTTCCGAGCGCCGAACAGCCTGAGGTGTTTTCCAGACCATAGAAACTCCCCAAAACCTCTTTTAATCGAAAAGCATCACGAAATGTCCTAAAACGCGCATCTCAACATTTTCGTGCACAGGTGCCGTAGATATGCACGAAAATCGGTCCGGAGCCGTTTCGAGCGCAGAACAGCCTGAAGTGTTTTCCAGACCCTAGAGACTCCCCAAAACCGTTATTAACCGAAAAGCATCACGAAATGTCCTAAAACGCGCATCTCAACATTTTCGTGCACAGGTGCCGTAGATATGCACGAAAATCGGTCCGGAGCCGTTTCGAGCGCAGAACAGCCTGAAGTGTTTTCCAGACCATAGAAACTCCCCAAAACCTCTTTTAATCGAAAAGCATCACGAAATGTCCTAAAACGCGCATCTGAACATTTTCGTGCACAGGTGCCGTAGATATGCACGAAAATCGGTCCGGAGCCGTTTCGAGCGCAGAACAGCCTGAAGTGTTTTCCAGATCCTAGAGACTCCCCAAAACCGTTATTAACCGAAAAGCATCACGAAATGTCCTAAAACGCGCATCTCAACATTTTCGTGCACAGGTGCCGTAGATATGCACGAAAATCGGTCCGGAGCCGTTTCGAGCGCAGAACAGCCTGAAGTGTTTTCCAGACCCTAGAGACTCCCCAAAACCGTTATTAACCGAAAAGCATCACGAAATGTCCTAAAACGCGCATCTCAACATTTTCGTGCACAGGTGCCGTAGATGCGCACGAAAATCGGTCTGGAGCCGTTTCGAGCGCAGAACAGCCTGAAGTGTTTTCCAGACCCTAGAAACTCTCCAAAACCGTTATTAACCGAAAAGCATCAAGAAATGTCCTAAAACGCGCATCTCAACATTTTCGTGCACAGGTGCCGTAGATGCGCACGAAAATCGGTCCGGAGCCGTTTTGAGCGCAGAACAGCCTGAAGTGTTTTCCAGACCCTAGAAACTCCCCAAAACCGTTATTAACCGAAAAGCATCAAGAAATGTCCTAAAACGCGCATCTCAACATTTTCGTGCACAGGTGCCGTAGATGCGCACGAAAATCGGTCCGGAGCCGTTTCGTTCGCCGAACAGCCTGAAGTGTTTTCCAGACCCTAGAAACTCCCCAAAACCATTTTTAAGCGAAAGGCATCACGAAATGTCCTAAAACGCGCATCTCAACATTTTCGTGCACAGGTGCCGTAGATGCGCACGAAAATCGGTCCGGAGCCATTTTGAGCGCAGAACAGCTTGAAGTGTTTTCCAGACCCTAGAAACTCCCCAAAACCGTTATTAACCGAAAAGCATCAAGAAATGTCCTATAACGCTCATCTCAACATTTTCATGCACAGGTGCCGTAGATGCGCACGAAAATCGGTCCGGAGCCGTTTAGTGCGCCGAACAGCCTGAAGTGTTTTCCAGACCCTAGAAGCTCCCCAAAACCATTTTTAAGCGAAAGGCATCACGAAATGTCCTAAAACGCGCGCATCTCAACATTTTCGTGCACTGGTCCCGTAGATGCGCACGAAAATCGGTCCGGAGCCGTTTCGAGCGGCGAACAGCCTGAAGTGTTTTCCAGACCCTAGAAACTCCTCAAAACCGTTATTAACCGAAAAGCATCAAGAAATGTCCTAAAACGCGCATCTCAACATTTTCATGCACAGGTGCCGTAGATGCGCACGAAAATCGGTCCGGAGCCGTTTCGAGCGCCGAAGAGCCTGAAGTGTTTTCCAGAGCCTAGAAACTCCCCAAAACCGTTTTTAATCGAAAAGCATCACGAAATGTCCTAAAACGCGCATCTCAACATTTTCGTACACAGGTGCCGTAGATGCGCACGAAAATCGGTCCGGAGCCGTTCCGAGTGCCGAACCGCCTGAAGTGTTTTCCAGAGCGTAGAAACTCCCCAAAATCGTTTTTAATCGAAAAGCATCACGAAAAGTCCTAAAACGCGCATCTCAACATTTTCGTGCACAGGTGCCGTAGATGCGCACGAAAATCGGTTCGGAGCCGTTTCGAGCGCCGAACAGCCTGAAGTGTTTCCCAGACCCTAGAAACTCCCCAAAACCGTTTTTAATCGAAAAGCATCACGAAATGTCCTAGAACGCGCCTCTCAACATTTCGTGCACAGGTGCCGTAGATGCGCATGAAAATAGGTCCGGAGCCGTTTCGAGCGCCGAACAGCCTGAAGTGTTTTCCAGACCATAGAAACTCCCCAAAACCTCTTTTAATCGAAAAGCATCACGAAATGTCCTAAAACGCGCATCTCAACATTTTCGTGCACAGGTGCCGTAGATATGCACTAAAATAGGTCCGAAGCCGTTTCGAGCGCAGAACAACCTAAAGTGTTTTCCAGACCCTAGAGACTCCCCAAAACCGTTATTAACCGAAAAGCATCACGAAATGTCCTAAAACGCGCATCTCAACATTTTCGTGCACAGGTGCCGTAGATATGCACGAAAATCGGTCCGGAGCCGTTTCGAGCGCAGAACAGCCTGAAGTGTTTTCCAGAGCCTAGAAACTCCCCAAAACCGTTTTTAATCGAAAAGCATCACGAAATGTCCTAAAACGCGCATCTCAACATTTTCGTGCACAGGTGCCGTAGATGCGCACGAAAATCGGTCCGGAGCCGTTTCGAGCGCCGAACAGCCTGAAGTGTTTCCCAGACCCTAGAAACTCCCCAAAACCGTTTTTAATAGAAAAGCTTCCCGAAAAGTCCTAAAACGCGCATCTCAACATTTTCGTGCACAGGTGCCGTAGATGCGCGCGAAAATCGGTTCGGAGCCGTTCCGAGCGCCGAACAGCCTGAAGTGTTTTCCAGACCATAAAAACTCCCCAAAACCTCTTTTAATCGAAAAGCATCACGAAATGTCCTAAAACGCGCATCTCAACATTTTCGTGCACAGGTGCCGTAGATATGCACGAAAATTGGTCCGTAGCCGTTTCGAGCGCAGAACAGCCTGAAGTGTTTTCCAGACCCTAGAGACTCCCTAAAACCGTTATTAACCGAAAAGCATCACGAAATGTCCTAAAACGCGCATCTCAACATTTTCGTGCACAGGTGCCGTAGATATGCACGAAAATCGGTCCGGAGCCGTTTCGAGCGCAGAACAGCCTGAAGTGTTTTCCAGACCATAGAAACTCCCCAAAACCTCTTTTAATCGAAAAGAATCACGAAATGTCCTAAAACGCGCATCTGAACATTTTCGTGCACAGGTGCCGTAGATATGCACGAAAATCGGTCCGGAGCCGTTTCGAGCGCAGAACAGCCTGAAGTGTTTTCCAGACCCTAGAGACTCCCCAAAACCGTTATTAACCGAAAAGCATCACGAAATGTCCTAAAACGCGCATCTCAACATTTTCGTGCACAGGTGCCGTAGATATGCACGAAAATCGGTCCGGAGCCGTTTCGAGCGCAGAACAGCCTGAAGTGTTTTCCAGACCCTAGAGACTCCCCAAAACCGTTATTAACCGAAAAGCATCACGAAATGTCCTAAAACGCGCATCTGAACATTTTCGTGCACAGGTGCCGTAGATATGCACGAAAATTTGTCCGGAGCCGTTTCGAGCGCAGAACAGCCTGAAGTGTTTTCCAGACCCTAGAGACTCCCCAAAACCGTTATTAACCGAAAAGCATCACGAAATGTCCTAAAACGCGTATCTCAACATTTTCATGCACAGGTGCCGTAGATGCGCACGAAAATCGGTCCGGAGCCGTTTCGAGCGCCGAAGAGGCTGAAGTGTTTTCCAGAGCCTAGAAACTCCCCAAAACCGTTTTTAATCGAAAAGCATCACGAAATGTCCTAAAACGCGCATCTCAACATTTTCGTGCACAGGTGCCGTAGATGCGCACGAAAATCGGTCCGGAGCCGTTTCGAGCGCCGAACAGCCTGAAGTGTTTCCCAGACCCTAGAAACTCCCCAAAACCGTTTTTAATAGAAAAGCTTCACGAAAAGTCCTAAAACGCGCATCTCAACATTTTCGTGCACAGGTGCCGTAGATGCGCGCGAAAATCGGTTCGGAGCCGTTCCGAGCGCCGAACAGCCTGAAGTGTTTTCCATACCATAAAAACTCCCCAAAACCTCTTTTAATCGAAAAGCATCACGAAATGTCCTAAAACGCGCATCTCAACATTTTCGTGCACAGGTGCCGTAGATATGCACGAAAATCGGTCCGGAGCCGTTTCGAGCGCAGAACAGCCTGAAGTGTTTTCCAGACCATAGAAACTCCCCAAAACCTCTTTTAATCGAAAAGAATCACGAAATGTCCTAAAACGCGCATCTGAACATTTTCGTGCACAGGTGCCGTAGATATGCACGAAAATCGGTCCGGAGCCGTTTCGAGCGCAGAACAGCCTGAAGTGTTTTCCAGACCCTAGAGACTCCCCAAAACCGTTATTAACCGAAAAGCATCACGAAATGTCCTAAAACGCGCATCTCAACATTTTCGTGCACAGGTGCCGTAGATATGCACGAAAATCGGTCCGGAGCCGTTTCGAGCGCAGAACAGCCTGAAGTGTTTTCCAGACCATAGAAACTCCCCAAAACCTCTTTTAATCGAAAAGCATCACGAAATGTCCTAAAACGCGCATCTGAACATTTTCGTGCACAGGTGCCGTAGATATGCACGAAAATCGGTCCGGAGCCGTTTCGAGCGCAGAACAGCCTGAAGTGTTTTCCAGACCCTAGAGACTCCCCAAAACCGTTATTAACCGAAAAGCATCACGAAATGTCCTAAAACGCGCATCTCAACATTTTCGTGCACAGGTGCCGTAGATATGCACGAAAATCGGTCCGGAGCCGTTTCGAGCGCAGAACAGCCTGAAGTGTTTTCCAGACCCTAGAGACTCCCCAAAACCGTTATTAACCGAAAAGCATCACGAAATGTCCTAAAACGCGCATCTCAACATTTTCGTGCACAGGTGCCGTAGATGCGCACGAAAATCGGTCTGGAGCCGTTTCGAGCGCAGAACAGCCTGAAGTGTTTTCCAGACCCTAGAAACTCCCCAAAACCGTTATTAACCGAAAAGCATCAAGAAATGTCCTAAAACGCGCATCTCAACATTTTCGTGCACAGGTGCCGTAGATGCGCACGAAAATCGGTCCGGAGCCGTTTTGAGCGCAGAACAGCCTGAAGTGTTTTCCAGACCCTAGAAACTCCCCAAAACCGTTATTATCCGAAAAGCATCAAGAAATGTCCTAAAACGCTCATCTCAACATTTTCATGCACAGGTGCCGTAGATGCGCACGAAAATCGGTCCGGAGCCGTTTAGTGCGCCGAACAGCCTGAAGTGTTTTCCAGACCCTAGAAACTCCCCAAAACCGTTATTAACCGAAAAGCATCAAGAAATGTCCTAAAACGCGCATCTCAACATTTTCGTGCACAGGTGCCGTAGATGCGCACGAAAATCGGTCCGGAGCCGTTTCGTTCGCCGAACAGCCTGAAGTGTTTTCCAGACCCTAGAAACTCCCCAAAACCATTTTTAAGCGAAAGGCATCACGAAATGTCCTAAAACGCGCATCTCAACATTTTCGTGCACTGGTCCCGTAGATGCGCACGAAAATCGGTCCGGAGCCGTTTCGAGCGGCGAACAGCCTGAAGTGTTTTCCAGACCCTAGAAACTCCTCAAAACCGTTATTTACCGAAAAGCATCAAGAAATGTCCTAAAACGCGCATCTCAACATTTTCATGCACAGGTGCCGTAGATGCGCACGAAAATCGGTCCGGAGCCGTTTCGAGCGCCGAAGAGGCTGAAGTGTTTTCTAGAGCCTAGAAACTCCCCAAAACCGTTTTTAATCGAAAAGCATCACGAAATGTCCAAAAACGGGCATCTCAACATTTTCGTGCACAGGTGCCGTAGATGCGCACGAAAATCGGTCCGGAGCCGTTTCGAGCGCCGAACAGCCTGAAGTGTTTCCCAGACCCTAGAAACTCCCCAAAACCGTTTTTAATCGAAAAGCTTCACGAAAAGTCCTAAAACGCGCATCTCAACATTTTCGTGCACAGGTGCCGTAGATGCGCACGAAAATCGGTCCGGAGCCGTTCCGAGCGCCGAACCGCCTGAAGTGTTTTCCAGAGCGTAGAAACTCCCCAAAACCGTTTTTAATCGAAAAGCATCACGAAAAGTCCTAAAACGCGCATCTCAACATTTTCGTGCACAGGTGCCGTAGATGCGCACGAAAATCGGTTCGGAGCCGTTTCGAGCGCCGAACAGCCTGAAGTGTTTCCCAGACCCTAGAAACTCCCCAAAACCGTTTTTAATCGAAAAGCATCACGAAATGTCCTAGAACGCGCCTCTCAACATTTCGTGCACAGGTGCCGTAGATGCGCACGAAAATCGGTCCGGAGCCGTTTCGAGCGCCGAACAGCCTGAAGTGTTTTCCAGACCATAGAAACTCCCCAAAACCTCTTTTAATCGAAAAGCATCACGAAATGTCCTAAAACGCGCATCTCAACATTTTCGTGCACAGGTGCCGTAGATATGCACGAAAATCGGTCCGGAGCCGTTTCGAGCGCAGAACAGCCTGAAGTGTTTTCCAGACCCTAGAGACTCCCCAAAACCGTTATTAACCGAAAAGCATCACGAAATGTCCTAAAACGCGCATCTCAACATTTTCGTGCACAGGTGCCGTAGATATGCACGAAACGGTCCGGAGCCGTTTCGAGCGCAGAACAGCCTGAAGTGTTTTCCAGACCCTAGAGACTCCCCAAAACCGTTATTAACCGAAAAGCATCACGAAATGTCCTAAAACGCGCATCTCAACATTTTCGTGCACAGGTGCCGTAGATGCGCACGAAAATCGGTCTGGAGCCGTTTCGAGCGCAGAACAGCCTGAATTGTTTTCCAGACCCTAGAAACTCCCCAAAACCGTTATTAACCGAAAAGCATCAAGAAATGTCCTAAAACGCGCATCTCAACATTTTCGTGCACAGGTGCCGTAGATGCGCACGAAAATCGGTCCGGAGCCGTTTTTAGCGCAGAACAGCCTGAAGTGTTTTCCAGACCCTAGAAACTCCCCAAAACCGTTATTATCCGAAAAGCATCAAGAAATGTCCTAAAACGCTCATCTCAACATTTTCATGCACAGGTGCCGTAGATGCGCACGAAAATCGGTCCGGAGCCGTTTAGTGCGCCGAACAGCCTGAAGTGTTTTCCAGACCCTAGAAACTCCCCAAAACCGTTATTAACCGAAAAGCATCAAGAAATGTCCTAAAACGCGCATCTCAACATTTTCGTGCACAGGTGCCGTAGATGCGCACGAAAATCGGTCCGGAGCCGTTTCGTTCGCCGAACAGCCTGAAGTGTTTTCCAGACCCTAGAAACTCCCCAAAACCATTTTTAAGCGAAAGGCATCACGAAATGTCCTAAAACGCGCATCTCAACATTTTCGTGCACTGGTCCCGTAGATGCGCACGAAAATCGGTCCGGAGCCGTTTCGAGCGGCGAACAGCCTGAAGTGTTTTCCAGACCCTAGAAACTCCTCAAAACCGTTATTAACCGAAAAGCATCAAGAAATGTCCTAAAACGCGCATCTCAACATTTTCATGCACAGGTGCCGCAGATGCGCACGAAAATCGGTCCGGAGCCGTTTCGAGCGCCGAAGAGGCTGAAGTGTTTTCCAGAGCCTAGAAACTCCCCAAAACCGTTTTTAATCGAAAAGCATCACGAAATGTCCTAAAACGCGCATCTCAACATTTTCGTGCACAGGTGCCGTAGATGCGCACGAAAATCGGTCCGGAGCCGTTTCGAGCGCCGAACAGCCTGAAGTGTTTCCCAGACCCTAGAAACTCCCCAAAACCGTTTTTAATAGAAAAGCTTCACGAAAAGTCCTAAAACGCGCATCTCAACATTTTCGTGCACAGGTGCGTAGATGCGCGCGAAAATCGGTTCGGAGCCGTTCCGAGCGCCGAACAGCCTGAAGTGTTTTCCAGACCATAAAAACTCCCCAAAACCTCTTTTAATCGAAAAGCATCACGAAATGTCCTAAAACGCGCATCTCAACATTTTCGTGCACAGGTGCCGTAGATATGCACGAAAATCGGTCCGGAGCCGTTTCGAGCGCAGAACAGCCTGAAGTGTTTTCCAGACCCTAGAGACTCCCCAAAACCGTTATTAACCGAAAAGCATCACGAAATGTCCTAAAACGCGCATCTCAACATTTTCGTGCACAGGTGCCGTAGATATGCACGAAAATCGGTCCGGAGCCGTTTCGAGCGCAGAACAGCCTGAAGTGTTTTCCAGACCATAGAAACTCCCCAAAACCTCTTTTAATCGAAAAGCATCACGAAATGTCCTAAAACGCGCATCTGAACATTTTCGTGCACAGGTGCCGTAGATATGCACGAAAATCGGTCCGGAGCCGTTTCGAGCGCAGAACAGCCTGAAGTGTTTTCCAGACCCTAGAGACTCCCCAAAACCGTTATTAACCGAAAAGCATCACGAAATGTCCTAAAACGCGCATCTCAACATTTTCGTGCACAGGTGCCGTAGATATGCACGAAAATCGGTCCGGAGCCGTTTCGAGCGCAGAACAGCCTGAAGTGTTTTCCAGACCCTAGAGACTCCCCAAAACCGTTATTAACCGAAAAGCATCACGAAATGTCCTAAAACGCGCATCTCAACATTTTCATGCACAGGTGCCGTAGATGCGCACGAAAATCGGTCCGGAGCCGTTTCGAGCGCCGAAGAGGCTGAAGTGTTTTCCAGAGCCTAGAAACTCCCCAAAACCGTTTTTAATCGAAAAGCATCACGAAATGTCCTAAAACGCGCATCTCAACATTTTCGTGCACAGGTGCCGTAGATGCGCACGAAAATCGGTCCGGAGCCGTTTCGAGCGCCGAAGAGCCTGAAGTGTTTTCCAGAGCCTAGAAACTCCCCAAAACCGTTTTTAATCGAAAAGCATCACGAAATGTCCTAGAACGCGCCTCTCAACATTTCGTGCACAGGTGCCGTAGATGCGCACGAAAATCGGTTCGGAGCCGTTTCGAGCGCCGAACAGCCTGAAGTGTTTCCCAGACCCTAGAAACTCCCCAAAACCGTTTTTAATCGAAAAGCATCACGAAATGTCCTAGAACGCGCCTCTCAACATTTCGTGCACAGGTGCCGTAGATGCGCACGAAAATCGGTCCGGAGCCGTTTCGAGCGCCGAACAGCCTGAAGTGTTTTCCAGACCATAGAAACTCCCCAAAACCTCTTTTAATCGAAAAGCATCACGAAATGTCCTAAAACGCGCATCTCAACATTTTCGTGCACAGGTGCCGTAGATATGCACGAAAATCGGTCCGGAGCCGTTTCGAGCGCAGAACAGCCTGAAGTGTTTTCCAGACCCTAGAGACTCCCCAAAACCGTTATTAACCGAAAAGCATCACGAAATGTCCTAAAACGCGCATCTCAACATTTTCGTGCACAGGTGCCGTAGATATGCACGAAAATCGGTCCGGAGCCGTTTCGAGCGCAGAACAGCCTGAAGTGTTTTCCAGACCCTAGAGACTCCCCAAAACCGTTATTAACCGAAAAGCATCACGAAATGTCCTAAAACGCGCATCTCAACATTTTCGTGCACAGGTGCCGTAGATGCGCACGAAAATCGGTCTGGAGCCGTTTCGAGCGCAGAACAGCCTGAAGTGTTTTCCAGACCCTAGAAACTCCCCAAAACCGTTATTAACCGAAAAGCATCAAGAAATGTCCTAAAACGCGCATCTCAACATTTTCGTGCACAGGTGCCGTAGATGCGCACGAAAATCGGTCCGGAGCCGTTTTGAGCGCAGAACAGCCTGAAGTGTTTTCCAGACCCTAGAAACTCCCCAAAACCGTTATTATCCGAAAAGCATCAAGAAATGTCCTAAAACGCGCATCTCAACATTTTCGTGCACAGGTGCCGTAGATGCGCACGAAAATCGGTCCGGAGCCGTTCCGAGCGCCGAACCGCCTGAAGTGTTTTCCAGAGCGTAGAAACTCCCCAAAACCGTTTTTAATCGAAAAGCATCACGAAAAGTCCTAAAACGCGCATCTCAACATTTTCGTGCACAGGTGCCGTAGATGCGCACGAAAATCGGTTCGGAGCCGTTTCGAGCGCCGAACAGCCTGAAGTGTTTCCCAGACCCTAGAAACTCCCCAAAACCGTTTTTAATCGAAAAGCATCACGAAATGTCCTAGAACGCGCCTCTCAACATTTCGTGCACAGGTGCCGTAGATGCGCACGAAAATCGGTCCGGAGCCGTTTCGAGCGCCGAACAGCCTGAAGTGTTTTCCAGACCATAGAAACTCCCCAAAACCTCTTTTAATCGAAAAGCATCACGAAATGTCCTAAAACGCGCATCTCAACATTTTCGTGCACAGGTGCCGTAGATATGCACGAAAATCGGTCCGGAGCCGTTTCGAGCGCAGAACAGCCTGAAGTGTTTTCCAGACCCTAGAGACTCCCCAAAACCGTTATTAACCGAAAAGCATCACGAAATGTCCTAAAACGCGCATCTCAACATTTTCGTGCACAGGTGCCGTAGATATGCACGAAAATCGGTCCGGAGCCGTTTCGAGCGCAGAACAGCCTGAAGTGTTTTCCAGACCCTAGAGACTCCCCAAAACCGTTATTAACCGAAAAGCATCACGAAATGTCCTAAAACGCGCATCTCAACATTTTCGTGCACAGGTGCCGTAGAAGCGCACGAAAATCGGTCTGGAGCCGTTTCGAGCGCAGAACAGCCTGAATTGTTTTCCAGACCCTAGAAACTCCCCAAAACCGTTATTAACCGAAAAGCATCAAGAAATGTCCTAAAACGCGCATCTCAACATTTTCGTGCACAGGTGCCGTAGATGCGCACGAAAATCGGTCCGGAGCCGTTTTGAGCGCAGAACAGCCTGAAGTGTTTTCCAGACCCTAGAAACTCCCCAAAACCGTTATTATCCGAAAAGCATCAAGAAATGTCCTAAAACGCTCATCTCAACATTTTCATGCACAGGTGCCGTAGATGCGCACGAAAATCGGTCCGGAGCCGTTTAGTGCGCCGAACAGCCTGAAGTGTTTTCCAGACCCTAGAAACTCCCCAAAACCGTTATTAACCGAAAAGCATCAAGAAATGTCCTAAAACGCGCATCTCAACATTTTCGTGCACAGGTGCCGTAAATGCGCACGAAAATCGGTCCGGAGCCGTTTCGTTCGCCGAACAGCCTGAAGTGTTTTCCAGACCCTAGAAACTCCCCAAAACCATTTTTAAGCGAAAGGCATCACGAAATGTCCTAAAACGCGCATCTCAACATTTTCGTGCACTGGTCCCGTAGATGCGCACGAAAATCGGTCCGGAGCCGTTTCGAGCGGCGAACAGCCTGAAGTGTTTTCCAGACCCTAGAAACTCCTCAAAACCGTTATTAACCGAAAAGCATCAAGAAATGTCCTAAAACGCGCATCTCAACATTTTCATGCACAGGTGCCGCAGATGCGCACGAAAATCGGTCCGGAGCCGTTTCGAGCGCCGAAGAGGCTGAAGTGTTTTCCAGAGCCTAGAAACTCCCCAAAACCGTTTTTAATCGAAAAGCATCACGAAATGTCCTAAAACGCGCATCTCAACATTTTCGTGCACAGGTGCCGTAGATGCGCACGAAAATCGGTCCGGAGCCGTTTCGAGCGCCGAACAGCCTGAAGTGTTTCCCAGACCCTAGAAACTCCCCAAAACCGTTTTTAATAGAAAAGCTTCACGAAAAGTCCTAAAACGCGCATCTCAACATTTTCGTGCACAGGTGCCGTAGATGCGCACGAAAATCGGTCCGGAGCCGTTTCGAGCGCCGAACAGCCTGAAGTGTTTCCCAGACCCTAGAAACTCCCCAAAACCGTTTTTAATCGAAAAGCATCACGAAATGTCCTAGAACGCGCCTCTCAACATTTCGTGGACAGGTGCCGTAGATGCGCACGAAAATCGGTCCGGAGCCGTTTCGAGCGCCGAACAGCCTGAAGTGTTTTCCAGACCATAGAAACTCCCCAAAACCTCTTTTAATCGAAAAGCATCACGAAATGTCCTAAAACGCGCATCTGAACATTTTCGTGCACAGGTGCCGTAGATATGCACGAAAATCGGTCCGGAGCCGTTTCGAGCGCAGAACAGCCTGAAGTGTTTTCCAGACCCTAGAGACTCCCCAAAACCGTTATTAACCGAAAAGCATCACGAAATGTCCTAAAACGCGCATCTCAACATTTTCATGCACAGGTGCCGTAGATGCGCACGAAAATCGGTCCGGAGCCGTTTCGAGCGCCGAAGAGGCTGAAGTGTTTTCCAGAGCCTAGAAACTCCCCAAAACCGTTTTTAATCGAAAAGCATCACGAAATGTCCTAAAACGCGCATCTCAACATTTTCGTGCACAGGTGCCGTAGATGCGCACGAAAATCGGTCCGGAGCCGTTTCGAGCGCCGAAGAGCCTGAAGTGTTTTCCAGAGCCTAGAAACTCCCCAAAACCGTTTTTAATCGAAAAGCATCACGAAATGTCCTAGAACGCGCCTCTCAACATTTCGTGCACAGGTGCCGTAGATGCGCACGAAAATCGGTTCGGAGCCGTTTCGAGCGCCGAACAGCCTGAAGTGTTTCCCAGACCCTAGAAACTCCCCAAAACCGTTTTTAATCGAAAAGCATCACGAAATGTCCTAGAACGCGCCTCTCAACATTTCGTGCACAGGTGCCGTAGATGCGCACGAAAATCGGTCCGGAGCCGTTTCGAGCGCCGAACAGCCTGAAGTGTTTTCCAGACCATAGAAACTCCCCAAAACCTCTTTTAATCGAAAAGCATCACGAAATGTCCTAAAACGCGCATCTCAACATTTTCGTGCACAGGTGCCGTAGATATGCACGAAAATCGGTCCGGAGCCGTTTCGAGCGCAGAACAGCCTGAAGTGTTTTCCAGACCCTAGAGACTCCCCAAAACCGTTATTAACCGAAAAGCATCACGAAATGTCCTAAAACGCGCATCTCAACATTTTCGTGCACAGGTGCCGTAGATATGCACGAAAATCGGTCCGGAGCCGTTTCGAGCGCAGAACAGCCTGAAGTGTTTTCCAGACCCTAGAGACTCCCCAAAACCGTTATTAACCGAAAAGCATCACGAAATGTCCTAAAACGCGCATCTCAACATTTTCGTGCACAGGTGCCGTAGATGCGCACGAAAATCGGTCTGGAGCCGTTTCGAGCGCAGAACAGCCTGAAGTGTTTTCCAGACCCTAGAAACTCCCCAAAACCGTTATTAACCGAAAAGCATCAAGAAATGTCCTAAAACGCGCATCTCAACATTTTCGTGCACAGGTGCCGTAGATGCGCACGAAAATCGGTCCGGAGCCGTTTTGAGCGCAGAACAGCCTGAAGTGTTTTCCAGACCCTAGAAACTCCCCAAAACCGTTATTATCCGAAAAGCATCAAGAAATGTCCTAAAACGCGCATCTCAACATTTTCGTGCACAGGTGCCGTAGATGCGCACGAAAATCGGTCCGGAGCCGTTCCGAGCGCCGAACCGCCTGAAGTGTTTTCCAGAGCGTAGAAACTCCCCAAAACCGTTTTTAATCGAAAAGCATCACGAAAAGTCCTAAAACGCGCATCTCAACATTTTCGTGCACAGGTGCCGTAGATGCGCACGAAAATCGGTTCGGAGCCGTTTCGAGCGCCGAACAGCCTGAAGTGTTTCCCAGACCCTAGAAACTCCCCAAAACCGTTTTTAATCGAAAAGCATCACGAAATGTCCTAGAACGCGCCTCTCAACATTTCGTGCACAGGTGCCGTAGATGCGCACGAAAATCGGTCCGGAGCCGTTTCGAGCGCCGAACAGCCTGAAGTGTTTTCCAGACCATAGAAACTCCCCAAAACCTCTTTTAATCGAAAAGCATCACGAAATGTCCTAAAACGCGCATCTCAACATTTTCGTGCACAGGTGCCGTAGATATGCACGAAAATCGGTCCGGAGCCGTTTCGAGCGCAGAACAGCCTGAAGTGTTTTCCAGACCCTAGAGACTCCCCAAAACCGTTATTAACCGAAAAGCATCACGAAATGTCCTAAAACGCGCATCTCAACATTTTCGTGCACAGGTGCCGTAGATATGCACGAAAATCGGTCCGGAGCCGTTTCGAGCGCAGAACAGCCTGAAGTGTTTTCCAGACCCTAGAGACTCCCCAAAACCGTTATTAACCGAAAAGCATCACGAAATGTCCTAAAACGCGCATCTCAACATTTTCGTGCACAGGTGCCGTAGAAGCGCACGAAAATCGGTCTGGAGCCGTTTCGAGCGCAGAACAGCCTGAATTGTTTTCCAGACCCTAGAAACTCCCCAAAACCGTTATTAACCGAAAAGCATCAAGAAATGTCCTAAAACGCGCATCTCAACATTTTCGTGCACAGGTGCCGTAGATGCGCACGAAAATCGGTCCGGAGCCGTTTTGAGCGCAGAACAGCCTGAAGTGTTTTCCAGACCCTAGAAACTCCCCAAAACCGTTATTATCCGAAAAGCATCAAGAAATGTCCTAAAACGCTCATCTCAACATTTTCATGCACAGGTGCCGTAGATGCGCACGAAAATCGGTCCGGAGCCGTTTAGTGCGCCGAACAGCCTGAAGTGTTTTCCAGACCCTAGAAACTCCCCAAAACCGTTATTAACCGAAAAGCATCAAGAAATGTCCTAAAACGCGCATCTCAACATTTTCGTGCACAGGTGCCGTAAATGCGCACGAAAATCGGTCCGGAGCCGTTTCGTTCGCCGAACAGCCTGAAGTGTTTTCCAGACCCTAGAAACTCCCCAAAACCATTTTTAAGCGAAAGGCATCACGAAATGTCCTAAAACGCGCATCTCAACATTTTCGTGCACTGGTCCCGTAGATGCGCACGAAAATCGGTCCGGAGCCGTTTCGAGCGGCGAACAGCCTGAAGTGTTTTCCAGACCCTAGAAACTCCTCAAAACCGTTATTAACCGAAAAGCATCAAGAAATGTCCTAAAACGCGCATCTCAACATTTTCATGCACAGGTGCCGCAGATGCGCACGAAAATCGGTCCGGAGCCGTTTCGAGCGCCGAAGAGGCTGAAGTGTTTTCCAGAGCCTAGAAACTCCCCAAAACCGTTTTTAATCGAAAAGCATCACGAAATGTCCTAAAACGCGCATCTCAACATTTTCGTGCACAGGTGCCGTAGATGCGCACGAAAATCGGTCCGGAGCCGTTTCGAGCGCCGAACAGCCTGAAGTGTTTCCCAGACCCTAGAAACTCCCCAAAACCGTTTTTAATAGAAAAGCTTCACGAAAAGTCCTAAAACGCGCATCTCAACATTTTCGTGCACAGGTGCCGTAGATGCGCACGAAAATCGGTCCGGAGCCGTTTCGAGCGCCGAACAGCCTGAAGTGTTTCCCAGACCCTAGAAACTCCCCAAAACCGTTTTTAATCGAAAAGCATCACGAAATGTCCTAGAACGCGCCTCTCAACATTTCGTGGACAGGTGCCGTAGATGCGCACGAAAATCGGTCCGGAGCCGTTTCGAGCGCCGAACAGCCTGAAGTGTTTTCCAGACCATAGAAACTCCCCAAAACCTCTTTTAATCGAAAAGCATCACGAAATGTCCTAAAACGCGCATCTCAACATTTTCGTGCACAGGTGCCGTAGATATGCACGAAAATCGGTCCGGAGCCGTTTCGAGCGCAGAACAGCCTGAAGTGTTTTCCAGACCCTAGAGACTCCCCAAAACCGTTATTAACCGAAAAGCATCACGAAATGTCCTAAAACGCGCATCTCAACATTTTCGTGCACAGGTGCCGTAGATATGCACGAAAATCGGTCCGGAGCCGTTTCGAGCGCAGAACAGCCTGAAGTGTTTTCCAGACCCTAGAGACTCCCCAAAACCGTTATTAACCGAAAAGCATCACGAAATGTCCTAAAACGCGCATCTCAACATTTTCGTGCACAGGTGCCGTAGATGCGCACGAAAATCGGTCTGGAGCCGTTTCGAGCGCAGAACAGCCTGAAGTGTTTTCCAGACCCTAGAAACTCCCCAAAACCGTTATTAACCGAAAAGCATCAAGAAATGTCCTAAAACGCGCATCTCAACATTTTCGTGCACAGGTGCCGTAGATGCGCACGAAAATCGGTCCGGAGCCGTTTTGAGCGCAGAACAGCCTGAAGTGTTTTCCAGACCCTAGAAACTCCCCAAAACCGTTATTATCCGAAAAGCATCAAGAAATGTCCTAAAACGCGCATCTCAACATTTTCGTGCACAGGTGCCGTAGATGCGCACGAAAATCGGTCCGGAGCCGTTCCGAGCGCCGAACCGCCTGAAGTGTTTTCCAGAGCGTAGAAACTCCCCAAAACCGTTTTTAATCGAAAAGCATCACGAAAAGTCCTAAAACGCGCATCTCAACATTTTCGTGCACAGGTGCCGTAGATGCGCACGAAAATCGGTTCGGAGCCGTTTCGAGCGCCGAACAGCCTGAAGTGTTTCCCAGACCCTAGAAACTCCCCAAAACCGTTTTTAATCGAAAAGCATCACGAAATGTCCTAGAACGCGCCTCTCAACATTTCGTGCACAGGTGCCGTAGATGCGCACGAAAATCGGTCCGGAGCCGTTTCGAGCGCCGAACAGCCTGAAGTGTTTTCCAGACCATAGAAACTCCCCAAAACCTCTTTTAATCGAAAAGCATCACGAAATGTCCTAAAACGCGCATCTCAACATTTTCGTGCACAGGTGCCGTAGATATGCACGAAAATCGGTCCGGAGCCGTTTCGAGCGCAGAACAGCCTGAAGTGTTTTCCAGACCCTAGAGACTCCCCAAAACCGTTATTAACCGAAAAGCATCACGAAATGTCCTAAAACGCGCATCTCAACATTTTCGTGCACAGGTGCCGTAGATATGCACGAAAATCGGTCCGGAGCCGTTTCGAGCGCAGAACAGCCTGAAGTGTTTTCTAGACCCTAGAGACTCCCCAAAACCGTTATTAACCGAAAAGCATCACGAAATGTCCTAAAACGCGCATCTCAACATTTTCGTGCACAGGTGCCGTAGAAGCGCACGAAAATCGGTCTGGAGCCGTTTCGAGCGCAGAACAGCCTGAATTGTTTTCCAGACCCTAGAAACTCCCCAAAACCGTTATTAACCGAAAAGCATCAAGAAATGTCCTAAAACGCGCATCTCAACATTTTCGTGCACAGGTGCCGTAGATGCGCACGAAAATCGGTCCGGAGCCGTTTTGAGCGCAGAACAGCCTGAAGTGTTTTCCAGACCCTAGAAACTCCCCAAAACCGTTATTAACCGAAAAGCATCAAGAAATGTCCTAAAACGCGCATCTCAACATTTTCGTGCACAGGTGCCGTAGATGCGCACGAAAATCGGTCCGGAGCCGTTTCGTTCGCCGAACAGCCTGAAGTGTTTTCCAGACCCTAGAAACTCCCCAAAACCATTTTTAAGCGAAAGGCATCACGAAATGTCCTAAAACGCGCATCTCAACATTTTCGTGCACTGGTCCCGTAGATGCGCACGAAAATCGGTCCGGAGCCGTTTCGAGCGGCGAACAGCCTGAAGTGTTTTCCAGACCCTAGAAACTCCTCAAAACCGTTATTAACCGAAAAGCATCAAGAAATGTCCTAAAACGCGCATCTCAACATTTTCATGCACAGGTGCCGCAGATGCGCACGAAAATCGGTCCGGAGCCGTTTCGAGCGCCGAAGAGGCTGAAGTGTTTTCCAGAGCCTAGAAACTCCCCAAAACCGTTTTTAATCGAAAAGCATCACGAAATGTCCTAAAACGCGCATCTCAACATTTTCGTGCACAGGTGCCGTAGATGCGCACGAAAATCGGTCCGGAGCCGTTTCGAGCGCCGAACAGCCTGAAGTGTTTCCCAGACCCTAGAAACTCCCCAAAACCGTTTTTAATAGAAAAGCTTCACGAAAAGTCCTAAAACGCGCATCTCAACATTTTCGTGCACAGGTGCCGTAGATGCGCACGAAAATCGGTCCGGAGCCGTTCCGAGCGCCGAACAGCCTGAGGTGTTTTCCAGACCATAGAAACTCCCCAAAACCTCTTTTAATCGAAAAGCATCACGAAATGTCCTAAAACGCGCATCTCAACATTTTCGTGCACAGGTGCCGTAGATATGCACGAAAATCGGTCCGGAGCCGTTTCGAGCGCAGAACAGCCTGAAGTGTTTTCCAGACCCTAGAGACTCCCCAAAACCGTTATTAACCGAAAAGCATCACGAAATGTCCTAAAACGCGCATCTCAACATTTTCGTGCACAGGTGCCGTAGATATGCACGAAAATCGGTCCGGAGCCGTTTCGAGCGCAGAACAGCCTGAAGTGTTTTCCAGACCATAGAAACTCCCCAAAACCTCTTTTAATCGAAAAGCATCACGAAATGTCCTAAAACGCGCATCTGAACATTTTCGTGCACAGGTGCCGCAGATATGCACGAAAATCGGTCCGGAGCCGTTTCGAGCGCAGAACAGCCTGAAGTGTTTTCCAGACCCTAGAGACTCCCCAAAACCGTTATTAACCGAAAAGCAACACGAAATGTCCTAAAACGCGCATCTCAACATTTTCGTGCACAGGTGCCGTAGATATGCACGAAAATCGGTCCGGAGCCGTTTCGAGCGCAGAACAGCCTGAAGTGTTTTCCAGACCCTAGAGACTCCCCAAAACCGTTATTAACCGAAAAGCATCACGAAATGTCCTAAAACGCGCATCTCAACATTTTCGTGCACAGGTGCCGTAGATGCGCACGAAAATCGGTCTGGAGCCGTTTCGAGCGCAGAACAGCCTGAAGTGTTTTCCAGACCCTAGAAACTCCCCAAAACCGTTATTAACCGAAAAGCATCAAGAAATGTCCTAAAACGCGCATCTCAACATTTTCGTGCACAGGTGCCGTAGATGCGCACGAAAATCGGTCCGGAGCCGTTTTGAGCGCAGAACATCCTGAAGTGTTTTCCAGACCCTAGAAACTCCTCAAAACCGTTATTAACCGAAAAGCATCAAGAAATGTCCTAAAACGCGCATCTCAACATTTTCATGCACAGGTGCCGTAGATGCGCACGAAAATCGGTCCGGAGCCGTTTCGAGCGCCGAAGAGGCTGAAGTGTTTTCCAGAGCCTAGAAACTCCCCAAAACCGTTTTTAATCGAAAAGCATCACGAAATGTCCTAAAACGTGCATCTCAACATTTTCGTGCACAGGTGCCGTAGATGCGCACGAAAATCGGTCCGGAGCCGTTTCGAGCGCAGAACAGCCTGAAGTGTTTTCCAGACCCTAGAGACTCCCCAAAACCGTTATTAACCGAAAAGCATCACGAAATGTCCTAAAACGCGCATCTCAACATTTTCGTGCACAGGTGCCGTAGAAGCGCACGAAAATCGGTCCGGAGCCGTTTCGAGCGCAGAACAGCCTGAAGTGTTTTCCAGACCCTAGAAACTCCCCAAAACCGTTATTATCCGAAAAGCATCAAGAAATGTCCTAAAACGCTCATCTCAACATTTTCATGCACAGGTGCCGTAGATGCGCACGAAAATCGGTCCGGAGCCGTTTAGTGCGCCAAACAGCCTGAAGTGTTTTCCAGACCCTAGAAACTCCCCAAAACCGTTATTAACCGAAAAGCATCAAGAAATGTCCTAAAACGCGCATCTCAACATTTTCGTGCACAGGTGCCGTAGATGCGCACGAAAATCGGTCCGGAGCCGTTTCGTTCGCCGAACAGCCTGAAGTGTTTTCCAGACCCTAGAAACTCCCCAAAACCATTTTTAAGCGAAAGGCATCACGAAATGTCCTAAAACGCGCATCTCAACATTTTCGTGCACTGGTCCCGTAGATGCGCACGAAAATCGGTCCGGAGCCGTTTCGAGCGGCGAACAGCCTGAAGTGTTTTCCAGACCCTAGAAACTCCTCAAAACCGTTATTAACCGAAAAGCATCAAGAAATGTCCTAAAACGCGCATCTCAACATTTTCATGCACAGGTGCCGCAGATGCGCACGAAAATCGGTCCGGAGCCGTTTCGAGCGCCGAAGAGGCTGAAGTGTTTTCCAGAGCCTAGAAACTCCCCAAAACCGTTTTTAATCGAAAAGCATCACGAAATGTCCTAAAACGCGCATCTCAACATTTTCGTGCACAGGTGCCGTAGATGCGCACGAAAATCGGTCCGGAGCCGTTTCGAGCGCCGAACAGCCTGAAGTGTTTCCCAGACCCTAGAAACTCCCCAAAACCGTTTTTAATAGAAAAGCTTCACGAAAAGTCCTAAAACGCGTATCTCAACATTTTCGTGCACAGGTGCCGTAGATGCGCGCGAAAATCGGTTCGGAGCCGTTCCGAGCGCCGAACAGCCTGAAGTGTTTTCCAGACCATAAAAACTCCCCAAAACCTCTTTTAATCGAAAAGCATCACGAAATGTCCTAAAACGCGCATCTCAACATTTTCGTGCACAGGTGCCGTAGATATGCACGAAAATCGGTCCGGAGCCGTTTCGAGCGCAGAACAGCCTGAAGTGTTTTCCAGACCCTAGAGACTCCCCAAAACCGTTATTAACCGAAAAGCATCACGAAATGTCCTAAAACGCGCATCTCAACATTTTCGTGCACAGGTGCCGTAGATATGCACGAAAATCGGTCCGGAGCCGTTTCGAGCGCAGAACAGCCTGAAGTGTTTTCCAGACCATAGAAACTCCCCAAAACCTCTTTTAATCGAAAAGCATCACGAAATGTCCTAAAACGCGCATCTGAACATTTTCGTGCACAGGTGCCGTAGATATGCACGAAAATCGGTCCGGAGCCGTTTCGAGCGCAGAACAGCCTGAAGTGTTTTCCAGACCCTAGAGACTCCCCAAAACCGTTATTAACCGAAAAGCATCACGAAATGTCCTAAAACGCGCATCTCAACATTTTCGTGCACAGGTGCCGTAGATATGCACGAAAATCGGTCCGGAGCCGTTTCGTTCGCCGAACAGCCTGAAGTGTTTTCCAGACCCTAGAAACTCCCCAAAACCATTTTTAAGCGAAAGGCATCACGAAATGTCCTAAAACGCGCATCTCAACATTTTCGTGCACAGGTGCCGTAGATGCGCACGAAAATCGGTCCGGAGCCGTTTCGAGCGCCGAAGAGGCTGAAGTGTTTTCCAGAGCCTAGAAACTCCCCAAAACCGTTTTTAATCGAAAAGCATCACGAAATGTCCTAAAACGCGCATCTCAACATTTTCGTGCACAGGTGCCGTAGATGCGCACGAAAATCGGTCCGGAGCCGTTTCGAGCGCCGAACAGCCTGAAGTGTTTCCCAGACCCTAGAAACTCCCCAAAACCGTTTTTAATCGAAAAGCATCACGAAATGTCCTAGAACGCGCCTCTCAACATTTCGTGCACAGGTGCCGTAGATGCGCACGAAAATCGGTCCGGAGCCGTTTCGAGCGCCGAACAGCCTGAAGTGTTTTCCAGACCATAGAAACTCCCCAAAACCTCTTTTAATCGAAAAGCATCACGAAATGTCCTAAAACGCGCATCTCAACATTTTCGTGCACAGGTGCCGTAGATATGCACGAAAATCGGTCCGGAGCCGTTTCGAGCGCAGAACAGCCTGAAGTGTTTTCCAGACCCTAGAGACTCCCCAAAACCGTTATTAACCGAAAAGCATCACGAAATGTCCTAAAACGCGCATCTCAACATTTTCGTGCACAGGTGCCGTAGATATGCACGAAAATCGGTCCGGAGCCGTTTCGAGCGCAGAACAGCCTGAAGTGTTTTCCAGACCCTAGAGACTCCCCAAAACCGTTATTAACCGAAAAGCATCACGAAATGTCCTAAAACGCGCATCTCAACATTTTCGTGCACAGGTGCCGTAGAAGCGCACGAAAATCGGTCTGGAGCCGTTTCGAGCGCAGAACAGCCTGAATTGTTTTCCAGACCCTAGAAACTCCCCAAAACCGTTATTAACCGAAAAGCATCAAGAAATGTCCTAAAACGCGCATCTCAACATTTTCGTGCACAGGTGCCGTAGATGCGCACGAAAATCGGTCCGGAGCCGTTTTGAGCGCAGAACAGCCTGAAGTGTTTTCCAGACCCTAGAAACTCCCCAAAACCGTTATTATCCGAAAAGCATCAAGAAATGTCCTAAAACGCTCATCTCAACATTTTCATGCACAGGTGCCGTAGATGCGCACGAAAATCGGTCCGGAGCCGTTTAGTGCGCCGAACAGCCTGAAGTGTTTTCCAGACCCTAGAAACTCCCCAAAACCGTTATTAACCGAAAAGCATCAAGAAATGTCCTAAAACGCGCATCTCAACATTTTCGTGCACAGGTGCCGTAGATGCGCACGAAAATCGGTCCGGAGCCGTTTCGTTCGCCGAACAGCCTGAAGTGTTTTCCAGACCCTAGAAACTCCCCAAAACCATTTTTAAGCGAAAGGCATCACGAAATGTCCTAAAACGCGCATCTCAACATTTTCGTGCACTGGTCCCGTAGATGCGCACGAAAATCGGTCCGGAGCCGTTTCGAGCGGCGAACAGCCTGAAGTGTTTTCCAGACCCTAGAAACTCCTCAAAACCGTTATTAACCGAAAAGCATCAAGAAATGTCCTAAAACGCGCATCTCAACATTTTCATGCACAGGTGCCGCAGATGCGCACGAAAATCGGTCCGGAGCCGTTTCGAGCGCCGAAGAGGCTGAAGTGTTTTCCAGAGCCTAGAAACTCCCCAAAACCGTTTTTAATCGAAAAGCATCACGAAATGTCCTAAAACGCGCATCTCAACATTTTCGTGCACAGGTGCCGTAGATGCGCACGAAAATCGGTCCGGAGCCGTTTCGAGCGCCGAACAGCCTGAAGTGTTTCCCAGACCCTAGAAACTCCCCAAAACCGTTTTTAATAGAAAAGCTTCACGAAAAGTCCTAAAACGCGCATCTCAACATTTTCGTGCACAGGTGCCGTAGATGCGCACGAAAATCGGTCCGGAGCCGTTTCGAGCGCCGAACAGCCTGAAGTGTTTCCCAGACCCTAGAAACTCCCCAAAACCGTTTTTAATCGAAAAGCATCACGAAATGTCCTAGAACGCGCCTCTCAACATTTCGTGGACAGGTGCCGTAGATGCGCACGAAAATCGGTCCGGAGCCGTTTCGAGCGCCGAACAGCCTGAAGTGTTTTCCAGACCATAGAAACTCCCCAAAACCTCTTTTAATCGAAAAGCATCACGAAATGTCCTAAAACGCGCATCTCAACATTTTCGTGCACAGGTGCCGTAGATATGCACGAAAATCGGTCCGGAGCCGTTTCGAGCGCAGAACAGCCTGAAGTGTTTTCCAGACCCTAGAGACTCCCCAAAACCGTTATTAACCGAAAAGCATCACGAAATGTCCTAAAACGCGCATCTCAACATTTTCGTGCACAGGTGCCGTAGATATGCACGAAAATCGGTCCGGAGCCGTTTCGAGCGCAGAACAGCCTGAAGTGTTTTCCAGACCCTAGAGACTCCCCAAAACCGTTATTAACCGAAAAGCATCACGAAATGTCCTAAAACGCGCATCTCAACATTTTCGTGCACAGGTGCCGTAGATGCGCACGAAAATCGGTCTGGAGCCGTTTCGAGCGCAGAACAGCCTGAAGTGTTTTCCAGACCCTAGAAACTCCCCAAAACCGTTATTAACCGAAAAGCATCAAGAAATGTCCTAAAACGCGCATCTCAACATTTTCGTGCACAGGTGCCGTAGATGCGCACGAAAATCGGTCCGGAGCCGTTTTGAGCGCAGAACAGCCTGAAGTGTTTTCCAGACCCTAGAAACTCCCCAAAACCGTTATTATCCGAAAAGCATCAAGAAATGTCCTAAAACGCGCATCTCAACATTTTCGTGCACAGGTGCCGTAGATGCGCACGAAAATCGGTCCGGAGCCGTTCCGAGCGCCGAACCGCCTGAAGTGTTTTCCAGAGCGTAGAAACTCCCCAAAACCGTTTTTAATCGAAAAGCATCACGAAAAGTCCTAAAACGCGCATCTCAACATTTTCGTGCACAGGTGCCGTAGATGCGCACGAAAATCGGTTCGGAGCCGTTTCGAGCGCCGAACAGCCTGAAGTGTTTCCCAGACCCTAGAAACTCCCCAAAACCGTTTTTAATCGAAAAGCATCACGAAATGTCCTAGAACGCGCCTCTCAACATTTCGTGCACAGGTGCCGTAGATGCGCACGAAAATCGGTCCGGAGCCGTTTCGAGCGCCGAACAGCCTGAAGTGTTTTCCAGACCATAGAAACTCCCCAAAACCTCTTTTAATCGAAAAGCATCACGAAATGTCCTAAAACGCGCATCTCAACATTTTCGTGCACAGGTGCCGTATATATGCACGAAAATCGGTCCGGAGCCGTTTCGAGCGCAGAACAGCCTGAAGTGTTTTCCAGACCCTAGAGACTCCCCAAAACCGTTATTAACCGAAAAGCATCACGAAATGTCCTAAAACGCGCATCTCAACATTTTCGTGCACAGGTGCCGTAGATATGCACGAAAATCGGTCCGGAGCCGTTTCGAGCGCAGAACAGCCTGAAGTGTTTTCTAGACCCTAGAGACTCCCCAAAACCGTTATTAACCGAAAAGCATCACGAAATGTCCTAAAACGCGCATCTCAACATTTTCGTGCACAGGTGCCGTAGAAGCGCACGAAAATCGGTCTGGAGCCGTTTCGAGCGCAGAACAGCCTGAATTGTTTTCCAGACCCTAGAAACTCCCCAAAACCGTTATTAACCGAAAAGCATCAAGAAATGTCCTAAAACGCGCATCTCAACATTTTCGTGCACAGGTGCCGTAGATGCGCACGAAAATCGGTCCGGAGCCGTTTTGAGCGCAGAACAGCCTGAAGTGTTTTCCAGACCCTAGAAACTCCCCAAAACCGTTATTAACCGAAAAGCATCAAGAAATGTCCTAAAACGCGCATCTCAACATTTTCGTGCACAGGTGCCGTAGATGCGCACGAAAATCGGTCCGGAGCCGTTTCGTTCGCCGAACAGCCTGAAGTGTTTTCCAGACCCTAGAAACTCCCCAAAACCATTTTTAAGCGAAAGGCATCACGAAATGTCCTAAAACGCGCATCTCAACATTTTCGTGCACTGGTCCCGTAGATGCGCACGAAAATCGGTCCGGAGCCGTTTCGAGCGGCGAACAGCCTGAAGTGTTTTCCAGACCCTAGAAACTCCTCAAAACCGTTATTAACCGAAAAGCATCAAGAAATGTCCTAAAACGCGCATCTCAACATTTTCATGCACAGGTGCCGCAGATGCGCACGAAAATCGGTCCGGAGCCGTTTCGAGCGCCGAAGAGGCTGAAGTGTTTTCCAGAGCCTAGAAACTCCCCAAAACCGTTTTTAATCGAAAAGCATCACGAAATGTCCTAAAACGCGCATCTCAACATTTTCGTGCACAGGTGCCGTAGATGCGCACGAAAATCGGTCCGGAGCCGTTTCGAGCGCCGAACAGCCTGAAGTGTTTCCCAGACCCTAGAAACTCCCCAAAACCGTTTTTAATAGAAAAGCTTCACGAAAAGTCCTAAAACGCGCATCTCAACATTTTCGTGCACAGGTGCCGTAGATGCGCACGAAAATCGGTCCGGAGCCGTTCCGAGCGCCGAACAGCCTGAGGTGTTTTCCAGACCATAGAAACTCCCCAAAACCTCTTTTAATCGAAAAGCATCACGAAATGTCCTAAAACGCGCATCTCAACATTTTCGTGCACAGGTGCCGTAGATATGCACGAAAATCGGTCCGGAGCCGTTTCGAGCGCAGAACAGCCTGAAGTGTTTTCCAGACCCTAGAGACTCCCCAAAACCGTTATTAACCGAAAAGCATCACGAAATGTCCTAAAACGCGCATCTCAACATTTTCGTGCACAGGTGCCGTAGATATGCACGAAAATCGGTCCGGAGCCGTTTCGAGCGCAGAACAGCCTGAAGTGTTTTCCAGACCATAGAAACTCCCCAAAACCTCTTTTAATCGAAAAGCATCACGAAATGTCCTAAAACGCGCATCTGAACATTTTCGTGCACAGGTGCCGCAGATATGCACGAAAATCGGTCCGGAGCCGTTTCGAGCGCAGAACAGCCTGAAGTGTTTTCCAGACCCTAGAGACTCCCCAAAACCGTTATTAACCGAAAAGCAACACGAAATGTCCTAAAACGCGCATCTCAACATTTTCGTGCACAGGTGCCGTAGATATGCACGAAAATCGGTCCGGAGCCGTTTCGAGCGCAGAACAGCCTGAAGTGTTTTCCAGACCCTAGAGACTCCCCAAAACCGTTATTAACCGAAAAGCATCACGAAATGTCCTAAAACGCGCATCTCAACATTTTCGTGCACAGGTGCCGTAGATGCGCACGAAAATCGGTCTGGAGCCGTTTCGAGCGCAGAACAGCCTGAAGTGTTTTCCAGACCCTAGAAACTCCCCAAAACCGTTATTAACCGAAAAGCATCAAGAAATGTCCTAAAACGCGCATCTCAACATTTTCGTGCACAGGTGCCGTAGATGCGCACGAAAATCGGTCCGGAGCCGTTTTGAGCGCAGAACATCCTGAAGTGTTTTCCAGACCCTAGAAACTCCTCAAAACCGTTATTAACCGAAAAGCATCAAGAAATGTCCTAAAACGCGCATCTCAACATTTTCATGCACAGGTGCCGTAGATGCGCACGAAAATCGGTCCGGAGCCGTTTCGAGCGCCGAAGAGGCTGAAGTGTTTTCCAGAGCCTAGAAACTCCCCAAAACCGTTTTTAATCGAAAAGCATCACGAAATGTCCTAAAACGTGCATCTCAACATTTTCGTGCACAGGTGCCGTAGATGCGCACGAAAATCGGTCCGGAGCCGTTTCGAGCGCAGAACAGCCTGAAGTGTTTTCCAGACCCTAGAGACTCCCCAAAACCGTTATTAACCGAAAAGCATCACGAAATGTCCTAAAACGCGCATCTCAACATTTTCGTGCACAGGTGCCGTAGAAGCGCACGAAAATCGGTCCGGAGCCGTTTCGAGCGCAGAACAGCCTGAAGTGTTTTCCAGACCCTAGAAACTCCCCAAAACCGTTATTATCCGAAAAGCATCAAGAAATGTCCTAAAACGCTCATCTCAACATTTTCATGCACAGGTGCCGTAGATGCGCACGAAAATCGGTCCGGAGCCGTTTAGTGCGCCAAACAGCCTGAAGTGTTTTCCAGACCCTAGAAACTCCCCAAAACCGTTATTAACCGAAAAGCATCAAGAAATGTCCTAAAACGCGCATCTCAACATTTTCGTGCACAGGTGCCGTAGATGCGCACGAAAATCGGTCCGGAGCCGTTTCGTTCGCCGAACAGCCTGAAGTGTTTTCCAGACCCTAGAAACTCCCCAAAACCATTTTTAAGCGAAAGGCATCACGAAATGTCCTAAAACGCGCATCTCAACATTTTCGTGCACTGGTCCCGTAGATGCGCACGAAAATCGGTCCGGAGCCGTTTCGAGCGGCGAACAGCCTGAAGTGTTTTCCAGACCCTAGAAACTCCTCAAAACCGTTATTAACCGAAAAGCATCAAGAAATGTCCTAAAACGCGCATCTCAACATTTTCATGCACAGGTGCCGCAGATGCGCACGAAAATCGGTCCGGAGCCGTTTCGAGCGCCGAAGAGGCTGAAGTGTTTTCCAGAGCCTAGAAACTCCCCAAAACCGTTTTTAATCGAAAAGCATCACGAAATGTCCTAAAACGCGCATCTCAACATTTTCGTGCACAGGTGCCGTAGATGCGCACGAAAATCGGTCCGGAGCCGTTTCGAGCGCCGAACAGCCTGAAGTGTTTCCCAGACCCTAGAAACTCCCCAAAACCGTTTTTAATAGAAAAGCTTCACGAAAAGTCCTAAAACGCGCATCTCAACATTTTCGTGCACAGGTGCCGTAGATGCGCGCGAAAATCGGTTCGGAGCCGTTCCGAGCGCCGAACAGCCTGAAGTGTTTTCCAGACCATAAAAACTCCCCAAAACCTCTTTTAATCGAAAAGCATCACGAAATGTCCTAAAACGCGCATCTCAACATTTTCGTGCACAGGTGCCGTAGATATGCACGAAAATCGGTCCGGAGCCGTTTCGAGCGCAGAACAGCCTGAAGTGTTTTCCAGACCCTAGAGACTCCCCAAAACCGTTATTAACCGAAAAGCATCACGAAATGTCCTAAAACGCGCATCTCAACATTTTCGTGCACAGGTGCCGTAGATATGCACGAAAATCGGTCCGGAGCCGTTTCGAGCGCAGAACAGCCTGAAGTGTTTTCCAGACCATAGAAACTCCCCAAAACCTCTTTTAATCGAAAAGCATCACGAAATGTCCTAAAACGCGCATCTGAACATTTTCGTGCACAGGTGCCGTAGATATGCACGAAAATCGGTCCGGAGCCGTTTCGAGCGCAGAACAGCCTGAAGTGTTTTCCAGACCCTAGAGACTCCCCAAAACCGTTATTAACCGAAAAGCATCACGAAATGTCCTAAAACGCGCATCTCAACATTTTCGTGCACAGGTGCCGTAGATATGCACGAAAATCGGTCCGGAGCCGTTTCGTTCGCCGAACAGCCTGAAGTGTTTTCCAGACCCTAGAAACTCCCCAAAACCATTTTTAAGCGAAAGGCATCACGAAATGTCCTAAAACGCGCATCTCAACATTTTCGTGCACAGGTGCCGTAGATGCGCACGAAAATCGGTCCGGAGCCGTTTCGAGCGCCGAAGAGGCTGAAGTGTTTTCCAGAGCCTAGAAACTCCCCAAAACCGTTTTTAATCGAAAAGCATCACGAAATGTCCTAAAACGCGCATCTCAACATTTTCGTGCACAGGTGCCGTAGATGCGCACGAAAATCGGTCCGGAGCCGTTTCGAGCGCCGAACAGCCTGAAGTGTTTCCCAGACCCTAGAAACTCCCCAAAACCGTTTTTAATCGAAAAGCATCACGAAATGTCCTAGAACGCGCCTCTCAACATTTCGTGCACAGGTGCCGTAGATGCGCACGAAAATCGGTCCGGAGCCGTTTCGAGCGCCGAACAGCCTGAAGTGTTTTCCAGACCATAGAAACTCCCCAAAACCTCTTTTAATCGAAAAGCATCACGAAATGTCCTAAAACGCGCATCTCAACATTTTCGTGCACAGGTGCCGTAGATATGCACGAAAATCGGTCCGGAGCCGTTTCGAGCGCAGAACAGCCTGAAGTGTTTTCCAGACCCTAGAGACTCCCCAAAACCGTTATTAACCGAAAAGCATCACGAAATGTCCTAAAACGCGCATCTCAACATTTTCGTGCACAGGTGCCGTAGATATGCACGAAAATCGGTCCGGAGCCGTTTCGAGCGCAGAACAGCCTGAAGTGTTTTCCAGACCCTAGAGACTCCCCAAAACCGTTATTAACCGAAAAGCATCACGAAATGTCCTAAAACGCGCATCTCAACATTTTCGTGCACAGGTGCCGTAGATGCGCACGAAAATCGGTCTGGAGCCGTTTCGAGCGCAGAACAGCCTGAAGTGTTTTCCAGACCCTAGAAACTCCCCAAAACCGTTATTAACCGAAAAGCATCAAGAAATGTCCTAAAACGCGCATCTCAACATTTTCGTGCACAGGTGCCGTAGATGCGCACGAAAATCGGTCCGGAGCCGTTTTGAGCGCAGAACAGCCTGAAGTGTTTCCAGACCCTAGAAACTCCCCAAAACCGTTATTATCCGAAAAGCATCAAGAAATGTCCTAAAACGCGCATCTCAACATTTTCGTGCACAGGTGCCGTAGATGCGCACGAAAATCGGTCCGGAGCCGTTCCGAGCGCCGAACCGCCTGAAGTGTTTTCCAGAGCGTAGAAACTCCCCAAAACCGTTTTTAATCGAAAAGCATCACGAAAAGTCCTAAAACGCGCATCTCAACATTTTCGTGCACAGGTGCCGTAGATGCGCACGAAAATCGGTTCGGAGCCGTTTCGAGCGCCGAACAGCCTGAAGTGTTTCCCAGACCCTAGAAACTCCCCAAAACCGTTTTTAATCGAAAAGCATCACGAAATGTCCTAGAACGCGCCTCTCAACATTTCGTGCACAGGTGCCGTAGATGCGCACGAAAATCGGTCCGGAGCCGTTTCGAGCGCCGTACAGCCTGAAGTGTTTTCCAGACCATAGAAACTCCCCAAAACCTCTTTTAATCGAAAAGCATCACGAAATGTCCTAAAACGCGCATCTCAACATTTTCGTGCACAGGTGCCGTAGATATGCACGAAAATCGGTCCGGAGCCGTTTCGAGCGCAGAACAGCCTGAAGTGTTTTCCAGACCCTAGAGACTCCCCAAAACCGTTATTAACCGAAAAGCATCACGAAATGTCCTAAAACGCGCATCTCAACATTTTCGTGCACAGGTGCCGTAGATATGCACGAAAATCGGTCCGGAGCCGTTTCGAGCGCAGAACAGCCTGAAGTGTTTTCCAGACCCTAGAGACTCCCCAAAACCGTTATTAACCGAAAAGCATCACGAAATGTCCTAAAACGCGCATCTCAACATTTTCGTGCACAGGTGCCGTAGAAGCGCACGAAAATCGGTCTGGAGCCGTTTCGAGCGCAGAACAGCCTGAATTGTTTTCCAGACCCTAGAAACTCCCCAAAACCGTTATTAACCGAAAAGCATCAAGAAATGTCCTAAAACGCGCATCTCAACATTTTCGTGCACAGGTGCCGTAGATGCGCACGAAAATCGGTCCGGAGCCGTTTTGAGCGCAGAACAGCCTGAAGTGTTTTCCAGACCCTAGAAACTCCCCAAAACCGTTATTATCCGAAAAGCATCAAGAAATGTCCTAAAACGCTCATCTCAACATTTTCATGCACAGGTGCCGTAGATGCGCACGAAAATCGGTCCGGAGCCGTTTAGTGCGCCGAACAGCCTGAAGTGTTTTCCAGACCCTAGAAACTCCCCAAAACCGTTATTAACCGAAAAGCATCAAGAAATGTCCTAAAACGCGCATCTCAACATTTTCGTGCACAGGTGCCGTAGATGCGCACGAAAATCGGTCCGGAGCCGTTTCGTTCGCCGAACAGCCTGAAGTGTTTTCCAGACCCTAGAAACTCCCCAAAACCATTTTTAAGCGAAAGGCATCACGAAATGTCCTAAAACGCGCATCTCAACATTTTCATGCACTGGTCCCGTAGATGCGCACGAAAATCGGTCCGGAGCCGTTTCGAGCGGCGAACAGCCTGAAGTGTTTTCCAGACCCTAGAAACTCCTCAAAACCGTTATTAACCGAAAAGCATCAAGAAATGTCCTAAAACGCGCATCTCAACATTTTCATGCACAGGTGCCGCAGATGCGCACGAAAATCGGTCCGGAGCCGTTTCGAGCGCCGAAGAGGCTGAAGTGTTTTCCAGAGCCTAGAAACTCCCCAGAACCGTTTTTAATCGAAAAGCATCACGAAATGTCCTAAAACGCGCATCTCAACATTTTCGTGCACAGGTGCCGTAGATGCGCACGAAAATCGGTCCGGAGCCGTTTCGAGCGCCGAACAGCCTGAAGTGTTTCCCAGACCCTAGAAACTCCCCAAAACCGTTTTTAATAGAAAAGCTTCACGAAAAGTCCTAAAACGCGCATCTCAACATTTTCGTGCACAGGTGCCGTAGATGCGCACGAAAATCGGTCCGGAGCCGTTCCGAGCGCCGAACAGCCTGAGGTGTTTTCCAGACCATAGAAACTCCCCAAAACCTCTTTTAATCGAAAAGCATCACGAAATGTCCTAAAACGCGCATCTCAACATTTTCGTGCACAGGTGCCGTAGATATGCACGAAAATCGGTCCGGAGCCGTTTCGAGCGCTGAACAGCCTGAAGTGTTTTCCAGACCCTAGAGACTCCCCAAAACCGTTATTAACCGAAAAGCATCACGAAATGTCCTAAAACGCGCATCTCAACATTTTCGTGCACAGGTGCCGTAGATATGCACGAAAATCGGTCCGGAGCCGTTTCGAGCGCAGAACAGCCTGAAGTGTTCTCCAGACCATAGAAACTCCCCAAAACCTCTTTTAATCGAAAAGCATCACGAAATGTCCTAAAACGCGCATCTGAACATTTTCGTGCACAGGTGCCGCAGATATGCACGAAAATCGGTCCGGAGCCGTTTCGAGCGCAGAACAGCCTGAAGTGTTTTCCAGACCCTAGAGACTCCCCAAAACCGTTATTAACCGAAAAGCAACACGAAATGTCCTAAAACGCGCATCTCAACATTTTCGTGCACAGGTGCCGTAGATATGCACGAAAATCGGTCCGGAGCCGTTTCGAGCGCAGAACAGCCTGAAGTGTTTTCCAGACCCTAGAGACTCCCCAAAACCGTTATTAACCGAAAAGCATCACGAAATGTCCTAAAACGCGCATCTCAACATTTTCGTGCACAGGTGCCGTAGATGCGCACGAAAATCGGTCTGGAGCCGTTTCGAGCGCAGAACAGCCTGAAGTGTTTTCCAGACCCTAGAAACTCCCCAAAACCGTTATTAACCGAAAAGCATCAAGAAATGTCCTAAAACGCGCATCTCAACATTTTCGTGCACAGGTGCCGTAGATGCGCACGAAAATCGGTCCGGAGCCGTTTTGAGCGCAGAACAGCCTGAAGTGTTTTCCAGACCCTAGAAACTCCTCAAAACCGTTATTAACCGAAAAGCATCAAGAAATGTCCTAAAACGCGCATCTCAACATTTTCATGCACAGGTGCCGTAGATGCGCACGAAAATCGGTCCGGAGCCGTTTCGAGCGCCGAAGAGGCTGAAGTGTTTTCCAGAGCCTAGAAACTCCCCAAAACCGTTTTTAATCGAAAAGCATCACGAAATGTCCTAAAACGTGCATCTCAACATTTTCGTGCACAGGTGCCGTAGATGCGCACGAAAATCGGTCCGGAGCCGTTTCGAGCGCCGAACAGCCTGAAGTGTTTCCCAGACCCTAGAAACTCCCCAAAACCGTTTTTAATAGAAAAGCTTCACGAAAAGTCCTAAAACGCGCATCTCAACATTTTCGTGCACAGGTGCCGTAGATGCGCACGAAAATCGGTCCGGAGCCGTTCCGAGCGCCGAACAGCCTGAGGTGTTTTCCAGACCATAGAAACTCCCCAAAACCTCTTTTAATCGAAAAGCATCACGAAATGTCCTAAAACGGGCATCTCAACATTTTCGTGCATAGGTGCCGTAGATATGCACGAAAATCGGTCCGGAGCCGTTTCGAGCGCAGAACAGCCTGAAGTGTTTTCCAGACCCTAGAGACTCCCCAAAACCGTTATTAACCGAAAAGCATCACGAAATGTCCTAAAACGCGCATCTCAACATTTTCGTGCACAGGTGCCGTAGATATGCACGAAAATCGGTCCGGAGCCGTTTCGGGCGCAGAACAGCCTGAAGTGTTTTCCAGACCATAGAAACTCCCCAAAACCTCTTTTAATCGAAAAGCATCACGAAATGTCCTAAAACGCGCATCTGAACATTTTCGTGCACAGGTGCCGTAGATATGCACGAAAATCGGTCCGGAGCCGTTTCGAGCGCAGAACAGCCTGAAGTGTTTTCCAGACCCTAGAGACTCCCCAAAACCGTTATTAACCGAAAAGCATCACGAAATGTCCTAAAACGCGCATCTCAACATTTTCGTGCACAGGTGCCGTAGATATGCACGAAAATCGGTCCGGAGCCGTTTCGAGCGCAGAACAGCCTGAAGTGTTTTCCAGACCCTAGAGACTCCCCAAAATCGTTATTAACCGAAAAGCATCACGAAATGTCCTAAAACGCGCATCTCAACATTTTCGTGCACAGGTGCCGTAGATGCGCACGAAAATCGGTCTGGAGCCGTTTCGAGCGCAGAACAGCCTGAAGTGTTTTCCAGACCCTAGAAACTCCCCAAAACCGTTATTAACCGAAAAGCATCAAGAAATGTCCTAAAACGCGCATCTCAACATTTTCGTGCACAGGTGCCGTAGATGCGCACGAAAATCGGTCCGGAGCCGTTTTGAGCGCAGAACAGCCTGAAGTGTTTTCCAGACCCTAGAAACTCCCCAAAACCGTTATTAACCGAAAAGCATCAAGAAATGTCCTAAAACGCGCATCTCAACATTTTCGTGCACAGGTGCCGTAGATGCGCACGAAAATCGGTCCGGAGCCGTTTCGTTCGCCGAACAGCCTGAAGTGTTTTCCAGACCCTAGAAACTCCCCAAAACCATTTTTAAGCGAAAGGCATCACGAAATGTCCTAAAACGCGCATCTCAACTTTTTCATGCACTGGTCCCGTAGATGCGCACGAAAATCGGTCCGGAGCCGTTTCGAGCGGCGAACAGCCTGAAGTGTTTTCCAGACCCTAGAAACTCCTCAAAACCGTTATTAACCGAAAAGCATCAAGAAATGTCCTAAAACGCGCATCTCAACATTTTCATGCACAGGTGCCGTAGATGCGCACGAAAATCGGTCCGGAGCCGTTTCGCGCGCCGAAGAGGCTGAAGTGTTTTCCAGAGCCTAGAAACTCCCCAAAACCGTTTTTAATCGAAAAGCATCACGAAATGTCCTAAAACGCGCATCTCAACATTTTCGTGCATAGGTGCCGTAGATGCGCACGAAAATCGGTCCGGAGCCGTTTCGAGCGCCGAACAGCCTGAAGTGTTTCCCAGACCCTAGAAACTCCCCAAAACCGTTTTTAATCGAAAAGCTTCACGAAAAGTCCTAAAACGCGCATCTCAACATTTTCGTGCACAGGTGCCGTCGATGCGCACGAAAATCGGTCCGGAGCCGTTTCGAGCGCAGAACAGCCTGAAGTGTTTTCTAGACCATAGAAACTCCCCAAAACCTCTTTTAATCGAAAAGCATCACGAAATTTCCTAAAACGCGCATCTCAACATTTTCGTGCACAGGTGCCGTAGATGCGCACGAAAATCGGTCTGGAGCCGTTTCGAGCGCAGAACAGCCTGAAGTGTTTTCCAGACCCTAGAGACTCCCCAAAACCGTTATTAACCGAAAAGCATCACGAAATGTCCTAAAACGCGCATCTGAACATTTTCGTGCACAGGTGCCGTAGATATGCACGAAAATCGGTCCGGAGCCGTTTCGAGCGCAGAACAGCCTGAAGTGTTTTCCAGACCCAAGAGACTCCCCAAAACCGTTATTAACCGAAAAGCATCACGAAATGTCCTAAAACGCGCATCTGAACATTTTCGTGCACAGGTGCCGTAGATATGCACGAAAATCGGTCCGGAGCCGTTTCGAGCGCAGAACAGCCTGAAGTGTTTTCCAGACCCTAGAGACTCCCTAAAACCGTTATTAACCGAAAAGCATCACGAAATGTCCTAAAACGCGCATCTCAACATTTTCGTGCACAGGTGCCGTAGATATGCACGAAAATCGGTCCGGAGCCGTTTCGAGCGCAGAACAGCCTGAAGTGTTTTCCAGACCATAGAAACTCCCCAAAACCTCTTTTAATCGAAAAGAATCACGAAATGTCCTAAAACGCGCATCTGAACATTTTCGTGCACAGGTGCCGTAGATATGCACGAAAATCGGTCCGGAGCCGTTTCGAGCGCAGAACAGCCTGAAGTGTTTTCCAGACCCTAGAGACTCCCCAAAACCGTTATTAACCGAAAAGCATCACGAAATGTCCTAAAACGCGCATCTCAACATTTTCGTGCACAGGTGCCGTAGATATGTACGAAAATCGGTCCGGAGCCGTTTCGAGCGCAGAACAGCCTGAAGTGTTTTCCAGACCATAGAAACTCCCCAAAAGCTCTTTTAATCGAAAAGCATCACGAAATGTCCTAAAACGCGCATCTGAACATTTTCGTGCACAGGTGCCGTAGATATGCACGAAAATCGGTCCGGAGCCGTTTCGAGCGCAGAACAGCCTGAAGTGTTTTCCAGACCCTAGAGACTCCCCAAAACCGTTATTAAACGAAAAGCATCACGAAATGTCCTAAAACGCGCATCTGAACATTTTCGTGCACAGGTGCCGTAGATATGCACGAAAATTTTTCCGGAGCCGTTTCGAGCGCAGAACAGCCTGAAGTGTTTTCCAGACCCTAGAGACTCCCCAAAACCGTTATTAACCGAAAAGCATCACGAAATGTCCTAAAACGCGCATCTCAACATTTTCATGCACAGGTGCCGTAGATGCGCACGAAAATCGGTCCGGAGCCGTTTCGAGCGCCGAAGAGGCTGAAGTGTTTTCCAGAGCCTAGAAACTCCCCAAAACCGTTTTTAATCGAAAAGCATCACGAAATGTCCTAAAACGCGCATCTCAACATTTTCGTGCACAGGTGCCGTAGATGCGCACGAAAATCGGTCCGGAGCCGTTTCGAGCGCCGAACAGCCTGAAGTGTTTCCCAGACCCTAGAAACTCCCCAAAACCGTTTTTAATCGAAAAGCATCACGAAATGTCCTAGAACGCGCCTCTCAACATTTCGTGCACAGGTGCCGTAGATGCGCACGAAAATCGGTCCGGAGCCGTTTCGAGCGCCGAACAGCCTAAAGTGTTTTCCAGACCATAGAAACTCCCCAAAACCTCTTTTAATCGAAAAGCATCACGAAATGTCCTAAAACGCGCATCTCAACATTTTCGTGCACAGGTGCCGTAGATATGCACGAAAATCGGTCCGGAGCCGTTTCGAGCGCAGAACAGCCTGAAGTGTTTTCCAGACCCTAGAGACTCCCCAAAACCGTTATTAACCGAAAAGCATCACGAAATGTCCTAAAACGCGCATCTCAACATTTTCGTGCACAGGTGCCGTAGATATGCACGAAAATCGGTCCGGAGCCGTTTCGAGCGCAGAACAGCCTGAAGTGTTTTCCAGACCCTAGAGACTCCCCAAAACCGTTATTAACCGAAAAGCATCACGAAATGTCCTAAAACGCGCATCTCAACATTTTCGTGCACAGGTGCCGTAGATGCGCACGAAAATCGGTCCGGAGCCGTTTCGTTCGCCGAACAGCCTGAAGTGTTTTCCAGACCCTAGAAACTCCCCAAAACCATTTTTAAGCGAAAGGCATCATGAAATGTCCTAAAACGCGCATCTCAACATTTTCGTGCACTGGTCCCGTAGATGCGCACGAAAATCGGTCCGGAGCCGTTTCGAGCGGCGAACAGCCTGAAGTGTTTTCCAGACCCTAGAAACTCCTCAAAACCGTTATTAACCGAAAAGCATCAAGAAATGTCCTAAAACGCGCATCTCAACATTTTCATGCACAGGTGCCGTAGATGCGCACGAAAATCGGTCCGGAGCCGTTTCGAGCGCCGAAGAGGCTGAAGTGTTTTCCAGAGCCTAGAAACTCCCCAAAACCGTTTTTAATCGAAAAGCATCACGAAATGTCCTAAAACGCGCATCTCAACATTTTCGTGCACAGGTGCCGTAGATGCGCACGAAAATCGGTCCGGAGCCGTTTCGAGCGCCGAACAGCCTGAAGTGTTTCCCAGACCCTAGAAACTCCCCAAAACCGTTTTTAATAGAAAAGCTTCACGAAAAGTCCTAAAACGCGCATCTCAACATTTTCGTGCACAGGTGCCGTAGATGCGCACGAAAATCGGTCCGGAGCTGTTCCGAGCGCCGAACAGCCTGAGGTGTTTTCCAGACCATAGAAACTCCCCAAAACCTCTTTTAATCGAAAAGCATCACGAAATGTCCTAAAACGCGCATCTCAACATTTTCGTGCACAGGTGCCGTAGATATGCACGAAAATCGGTCCGGAGCCGTTTCGAGCGCAGAACAGCCTGAAGTGTTTTCCAGACCCTAGAGACTCCCCAAAACCGTTATTAACCGAAAAGCATCACGAAATGTCCTAAAACGCGCATCTCAACATTTTCGTGCACAGGTGCCGTAGATATGCACGAAAATCGGTCCGGAGCCGTTTCGAGCGCAGAACAGCCTGAAGTGTTTTCCAGACCATAGAAACTCCCCAAAACCTCTTTTAATCGAAAAGCATCACGAAATGTCCTAAAACGCGCATCTGAACATTTTCGTGCACAGGTGCCGCAGATATGCACGAAAATCGGTCCGGAGCCGTTTCGAGCGCAGAACAGCCTGAAGTGTTTTCCAGACCCTAGAGACTCCCCAAAACCGTTATTAACCGAAAAGCAACACGAAATGTCCTAAAACGCGCATCTCAACATTTTCGTGCACAGGTGCCGTAGATATGCACGAAAATCGGTCCGGAGCCGTTTCGAGCGCAGAACAGCCTGAAGTGTTTTCCAGACCCTAGAGACTCCCCAAAACCGTTATTAACCGAAAAGCATCACGAAATGTCCTAAAACGCGCATCTCAACATTTTCGTGCACAGGTGCCGTAGATGCGCACGAAAATCGGTCTGGAGCCGTTTCGAGCGCAGAACAGCCTGAAGTGTTTTCCAGACCCTAGAAACTCCCCAAAACCGTTATTAACCGAAAAGCATCAAGAAATGTCCTAAAACGCGCATCTCAACATTTTCGTGCACAGGTGCCGTAGATGCGCACGAAAATCGGTCCGGAGCCGTTTTGAGCGCAGAACAGCCTGAAGTGTTTTCCAGACCCTAGAAACTCCTCAAAACCGTTATTAACCGAAAAGCATCAAGAAATGTCCTAAAACGCGCATCTCAACATTTTCATGCACAGGTGCCGTAGATGCGCACGAAAATCGGTCCGGAGCCGTTTCGAGCGCCGAAGTGGCTGAAGTGTTTTCCAGAGCCTAGAAACTCCCCAAAACCGTTTTTAATCGAAAAGCATCACGAAATGTCCTAAAACGCGCATCTCAACATTTTCGTGCACAGGTGCCGTAGATGCGCACGAAAATCGGTCCGGAGCCGTTTCGAGCGCCGAACAGCCTGAAGTGTTTCCCAGACCCTAGAAACTCCCCAAAACCGTTTTTAATAGAAAAGCTTCACGAAAAGTCCTAAAACGCGCATCTCAACATTTTCGTGCACAGGTGCCGTAGATGCGCACGAAAATCGGTCCGGAGCCGTTCCGAGCGCCGAACAGCCTGAGGTGTTTTCCAGACCATAGAAACTCCCCAAAACCTCTTTTAATCGAAAAGCATCACGAAATGTCCTAAAACGCGCATCTCAACATTTTCGTGCACAGGTGCCGTAGATATGCACGAAAATCGGTCCGGAGCCGTTTCGAGCGCAGAACAGCCTGAAGTGTTTTCCAGACCCTAGAGACTCCCCAAAACCGTTATTAACCGAAAAGCATCACGAAATGTCCTAAAACGCGCATCTCAACATTTTCGTGCACAGGTGCCGTAGATATGCACGAAAATCGGTCCGGAGCCGTTTCGAGCGCAGAACAGCCTGAAGTGTTTTCCAGACCATAGAAACTCCCCAAAACCTCTTTTAATCGAAAAGCATCACGAAATGTCCTAAAACGCGCATCTGAACATTTTCGTGCACAGGTCCCGTAGATATGCACGAAAATCGGTCCGGAGCCGTTTCGAGCGCAGAACAGCCTGAAGTGTTTTCCAGACCCTAGAGACTCCCCAAAACCGTTATTAACCGAAAAGCATCACGAAATGTCCTAAAACGCGCATCTCAACATTTTCGTGCACAGGTGCCGTAGATATGCACGAAAATCGGTCCGGAGCCGTTTCGAGCGCAGAACAGCCTGAAGTGTTTTCCAGACCCTAGAGACTCCCCAAAACCGTTATTAACCGAAAAGCATCACGAAATGTCCTAAAACGCGCATCTCAACATTTTCGTGCACAGGTGCCGTAGATGCGCACGAAAATCGGTCTGGAGCCGTTTCGAGCGCAGAACAGCCTGAAGTGTTTTCCAGACCCTAGAAACTCCCCAAAACCGTTATTAACCGAAAAGCATCAAGAAATGTCCTAAAACGCGCATCTCAACATATTCGTGCACAGGTGCCGTAGATGCGCACGAAAATCGGTCCGGAGCCGTTTTGAGTGCAGAACAGCCTGAAGTGTTTTCCAGACCCTAGAAACTCCCCAAAACCGTTATTAACCGAAAAGCATCAAGAAATGTCCTAAAACGCGCATCTCAACATTTTCGTGCACAGGTGCCGTAGATGCGCACGAAAATCGGTCCGGAGCCGTTTCGTTCGCCGAACAGCCTGAAGTGTTTTCCAGACCCTAGAAACTCCCCAAAACCATTTTTAAGCGAAAGGCATCACGAAATGTCCTAAAACGCGCATCTCAACATTTTCGTGCACTGGTCCCGTAGATGCGCACGAAAATCGGTCCGGAGCCGTTTCGAGCGGCGAACAGCCTGAAGTGTTTTCCAGACCCTAGAAACTCCTCAAAACCGTTATTAACCGAAAAGCATCAAGAAATGTCCTAAAACGCGCATCTCAACATTTTCATGCACAGGTGCCGTAGATGCGCACGAAAATCGGTCCGGAGCCGTTTCGAGCGCCGAAGAGGCTGAAGTGTTTTCCAGAGCCTAGAAACTCCCCAAAACCGTTTTTAATCGAAAAGCATCACGAAATGTCCTAAAACGCGCATCTCAACATTTTCGTGCACAGGTGCCGTAGATGCGCACGAAAATCGGTCCGGAGCCGTTTCGAGCGCCGAACAGCCTGAAGTGTTTCCCAGACCCTAGAAACTCCCCAAAACCGTTTTTAATAGAAAAGCTTCACGAAAAGTCCTAAAACGCGCATCTCAACATTTTCGTGCACAGGTGCCGTAGATGCGCACGAAAATCGGTCCGGAGCCGTTCCGAGCGCCGAACAGCCTGAGGTGTTTTCCAGACCATAGAAACTCCCCAAAACCTCTTTTAATCGAAAAGCATCACGAAATGTCCTCAAACGCGCATCTCAACATTTTCGTGCACAGGTGACGTAGATATGCACGAAAATCGGTCCGGAGCCGTTTCGAGCGCAGAACAGCCTGAAGTGTTTTCCAGACCCTAGAGACTCCCCAAAACCGTTATTAACCGAAAAGCATCACGAAATGTCCTAAAACGCGCATCTCAACATTTTCGTGCACAGGTGCCGTAGATATGCACGAAAATCGGTCCGGAGCCGTTTCGAGCGCAGAACAGCCTGAAGTGTTTTCCAGACCATAGAAACTCCCCAAAACCTCTTTTAATCGAAAAGCATCACGAAATGTCCTAAAACGCGCATCTGAACATTTTCGTGCACAGGTGCCGCAGATATGCACGAAAATCGGTCCGGAGCCGTTTCGAGCGCAGAACAGCCTGAAGTGTTTTCCAGACCCTAGAGACTCCCCAAAACCGTTATTAACCGAAAAGCAACACGAAATGTCCTAAAACGCGCATCTCAACATTTTCGTGCACAGGTGCCGTAGATATGCACGAAAATCGGTCCGGAGCCGTTTCGAGCGCAGAACAGCCTGAAGTGTTTTCCAGACCCTAGAGACTCCCCAAAACCGTTATTAACCGAAAAGCATCACGAAATGTCCTAAAACGCGCATCTCAACATTTTCGTGCACAGGTGCCGTAGATGCGCACGAAAATCGGTCTGGAGCCGTTTCGAGCGCAGAACAGCCTGAAGTGTTTTCCAGACCCTAGAAACTCCCCAAAACCGTTATTAACCGAAAAGCATCAAGAAATGTCCTAAAACGTGCATCTCAACATTTTCGTGCACAGGTGCCGTAGATGCGCACGAAAATCGGTCCGGAGCCGTTTTGAGCGCAGAACAGCCTGAAGTGTTTTCCAGACCCTAGAAACTCCTCAAAACCGTTATTAACCGAAAAGCATCAAGAAATGTCCTAAAACGCGCATCTCAACATTTTCATGCACAGGTGCCGTAGATGCGCACGAAAATCGGTCCGGAGCCGTTTCGAGCGCCGAAGAGGCTGAAGTGTTTTCCAGAGCCTAGAAACTCCCCAAAACCGTTTTTAATCGAAAAGCATCACGAAATGTCCTAAAACGCGCATCTCAACATTTTCGTGCACAGGTGCCGTAGATGCGCACGAAAATCGGTCCGGAGCCGTTTCGAGCGCCGAACAGCCTGAAGTGTTTCCCAGACCCTAGAAACTCCCCAAAACCGTTTTTAATAGAAAAGCTTCACGAAAAGTCCTAAAACGCGCATCTCAACATTTTCGTGCACAGGTGCCGTAGATGCGCACGAAAATCGGTCCGGAGCCGTTCCGAGCGCCGAACAGCCTGAGGTGTTTTCCAGACCATAGAAACTCCCCAAAACCTCTTTTAATCGAAAAGCCTCACGAAATGTCCTAAAACGCGCATCTCAACATTTTCGAGCACAGGTGCCGTAGATATGCACGAAAATCGGTCCGGAGCCGTTTCGAGCGCAGAACAGCCTGAAGTGTTTTCCAGACCCTAGAGACTCCCCAAAACCGTTATTAACCGAAAAGCATCACGAAATGTCCTAAAACGCGCATCTCAACATTTTCGTACACAGGTGCCGTAGATATGCACGAAAATCGGTCCGGAGCCGTTTCGAGCGCAGAACAGCCTGAAGTGTTTTCCAGACCATAGAAACTCCCCAAAACCTCTTTTAATCGAAAAGCATCACGAAATGTCCTAAAACGCGCATCTGAACATTTTCGTGCACAGGTCCCGTAGATATGCACGAAAATCGGTCCGGAGCCGTTTCGAGCGCAGAACAGCCTGAAGTGTTTTCCAGACCCTAGAGACTCCCCAAAACCGTTATTAACCGAAAAGCATCACGAAATGTCCTAAAACGCGCATCTCAACATTTTCGTGCACAGGTGCCGTAGATATGCACGAAAATCGGTCCGGAGCCGTTTCGAGCGCAGAACAGCCTGAAGTGTTTTCCAGACCCTAGAGACTCCCCAAAACCGTTATTAACCGAAAAGCATCACGAAATGTCCTAAAACGCGCATCTCAACATTTTCGTGCACAGGTGCCGTAGATGCGCACGAAAATCGGTCTGGAGCCGTTTCGAGCGCAGAACAGCCTGAAGTGTTTTCCAGACCCTAGAAACTCCCCAAAACCGTTATTAACCGAAAAGCATCAAGAAATGTCCTAAAACGCGCATCTCAACATTTTCGTGCACAGGTGCCGTAGATGCGCACGAAAATCGGTCCGGAGCCGTTTTGAGTGCAGAACAGCCTGAAGTGTTTTCCAGACCCTAGAAACTCCCCAAAACCGTTATTAACCGAAAAGCATCAAGAAATGTCCTAAAACGCGCATCTCAACATTTTCGTGCACAGGTGCCGTAGATGCGCACGAAAATCGGTCCGGAGCCGTTTCGTTCGCCGAACAGCCTGAAGTGTTTTCCAGACCCTAGAAACTCCCCAAAACCATTTTTAAGCGAAAGGCATCACGAAATGTCCTAAAACGCGCATCTCAACATTTTCGTGCACTGGTCCCGTAGATGCGCACGAAAATCGGTCCGGAGCCGTTTCGAGCGGCGAACAGCCTGAAGTGTTTTCCAGACCCTAGAAACTCCTCAAAACCGTTATTAACCGAAAAGCATCAAGAAATGTCCTAAAACGCGCATCTCAACATTTTCATGCACAGGTGCCGTAGATGCGCACGAAAATCGGTCCGGAGCCGTTTCGAGCGCCGAAGAGGCTGAAGTGTTTTCCAGAGCCTAGAAACTCCCCAAAACCGTTTTTAATCGAAAAGCATCACGAAATGTCCTAAAACGCGCATCTCAACATTTTCGTGCACAGGTGCCGTAGATGCGCACGAAAATCGATCCGGAGCCGTTTCGAGCGCCGAACAGCCTGAAGTGTTTCCCAGACCCTAGAAACTCCCCAAAACCGTTTTTAATAGAAAAGCTTCACGAAAAGTCCTAAAACGCGCATCTCAACATTTTAGTGCACAGGTGCCGTAGATGCGCACGAAAATCGGTCCGGAGCCGTTCCGAGCGCCGAACAGCCTGAGGTGTTTTCCAGACCATAGAAACTCCCCAAAACCTCTTTTAATCGAAAAGCATCACGAAATGTCCTAAAACGCGCATCTCAACATTTTCGTGCACAGGTGCCGTAGATATGCACGAAAATCGGTCCGGAGCCGTTTCGAGCGCAGAACAGCCTGAAGTGTTTTCCAGACCCTAGAGACTCCCCAAAACCGTTATTAACCGAAAAGCATCACGAAATGTCCTAAAACGCGCATCTCAACATTTTCGTGCACAGGTGCCGTAGATATGCACGAAAATCGGTCCGGAGCCGTTTCGAGCGCAGAACAGCCTGAAGTGTTTTCCAGACCATAAAAAACTCCCCAAAACCTCTTTTAATCGAAAAGCATCACGAAATGTCCTAAAACGCGCATCTGAACATTTTCGTGCACAGGTGCCGCAGATATGCACGAAAATCGGTCCGGAGCCGTTTCGAGCGCAGAACAGCCTGAAGTGTTTTCCAGACCCTAGAGACTCCCCAAAACCGTTATTAACCGAAAAGCAACACGAAATGTCCTAAAACGCGCATCTCAACATTTTCGTGCACAGGTGCCGTAGATATGCACGAAAATCGGTCCGGAGCCGTTTCGAGCGCAGAACAGCCTGAAGTGTTTTCCAGACCCTAGAGACTCCCCAAAACCGTTATTAACCGAAAAGCATCACGAAATGTCCTAAAACGCGCATCTCAACATTTTCGTGCACAGGTGCCGTAGATACGCACGAAAATCGGTCTGGAGCCGTTTCGAGCGCAGAACAGCCTGAAGTGTTTTCCAGACCCTAGAAACTCCCCAAAACCGTTATTAACCGAAAAGCATCAAGAAATGTCCTAAAACGCGCATCTCAACATTTTCGTGCACAGGTGCCGTAGATGCGCACGAAAATCGGTCCGGAGCCGTTTTGAGCGCAGAACAGCCTGAAGTGTTTTCCAGACCCTAGAAACTCCTCAAAACCGTTATTAACCGAAAAGCATCAAGAAATGTCCTAAAACGCGCATCTCAACATTTTCATGCACAGGTGCCGTAGATGCGCACGAAAATCGGTCCGGAGCCGTTTCGAGCGCCGAAGAGGCTGAAGTGTTTTCCAGAGCCTAGAAACTCCCCAAAACCGTTTTTAATCGAAAAGCATCACGAAATGTCCTAAAACGCGCATCTCAACATTTTCGTGCACAGGTGCCGTCGATGCGCACGAAAATCGGTCCGGAGCCGTTTCGAGCGCCGAACAGCCTGAAGTGTTTCCCAGACCCTAGAAACTCCCCAAAACCGTTTTTAATAGAAAAGCTTCACGAAAAGTCCTAAAACGCGCATCTCAACATTTTCGTGCACAGGTGCCGTAGATGCGCACGAAAATCGGTCCGGAGCCGTTCCGAGCGCCGAACAGCCTGAGGTGTTTTCCAGACCATAGAAACTCCCCAAAACCTCTTTTAATCGAAAAGCCTCACGAAATGTCCTAAAACGCGCATCTCAACATTTTCGTGCACAGGTGCCGTAGATATGCACGAAAATCGGTCCGGAGCCGTTTCGAGCGCAGAACAGCCTGAAGTGTTTTCCAGACCCTAGAGACTCCCCAAAACCGTTATTAACCGAAAAGCATCACGAAATGTCCTAAAACGCGCATCTCAACATTTTCGTGCACAGGTGCCGTAGATATGCACGAAAATCGGTCCGGAGCCGTTTCGAGCGCAGAACAGCCTGAAGTGTTTTCCAGACCATAGAAACTCCCCAAAACCTCTTTTAATCGAAAAGCATCACGAAATGTCCTAAAACGCGCATCTGAACATTTTCGTGCACAGGTCCCGTAGATATGCACGAAAATCGGTCCGGAGCCGTTTCGAGCGCAGAACAGCCTGAAGTGTTTTCCAGACCCTAGAGACTCCCCAAAACCGTTATTAACCGAAAAGCATCACGAAATGTCCTAAAACGCGCATCTCAACATTTTCGTGCACAGGTGCCGTAGATATGCACGAAAATCGGTCCGGAGCCGTTTCGAGCGCAGAACAGCCTGAAGTGTTTTCCAGACCCTAGAGACTCCCCAAAACCGTTATTAACCGAAAAGCATCACGAAATGTCCTAAAACGCGCATCTCAACATTTTCGTGCACAGGTGCCGTAGATGCGCACGAAAATCGGTCTGGAGCCGTTTCGAGCGCAGAACAGCCTGAAGTGTTTTCCAGACCCTAGAAACTCCCCAAAACCGTTATTAACCGAAAAGCATCAAGAAATGTCCTAAAACGCGCATCTCAACATTTTCGTGCACAGGTGCCGTAGATGCGCACGAAAATCGGTCCGGAGCCGTTTTGAGTGCAGAACAGCCTGAAGTGTTTTCCAGACCCTAGAAACTCCCCAAAACCGTTATTAACCGAAAAGCATCAAGAAATGTCCTAAAACGCGCATCTCAACATTTTCGTGCACAGGTGCCGTAGATGCGCACGAAAATCGGTCCGGAGCCATTTCGTTCGCCGAACAGCCTGAAGTGTTTTCCAGACCCTAGAAACTCCCCAAAACCATTTTTAAGCGAAAGGCATCACGAAATGTCCTAAAACGCGCATCTCAACATTTTCGTGCACTGGTCCCGTAGATGCGCACGAAAATCGGTCCGGAGCCGTTTCGAGCGGCGAACAGCCTGAAGTGTTTTCCAGACCCTAGAAACTCCTCAAAACCGTTATTAACCGAAAAGCATCAAGAAATGTCCTAAAACGCGCATCTCAACATTTTCATGCACAGGTGCCGTAGATGCGCACGAAAATCGGTCCGGAGCCGTTTCGAGCGCCGAAGAGGCTGAAGTGTTTTCCAGAGCCTAGAAACTCCCCAAAACCGTTTTTAATCGAAAAGCATCACGAAATGTCCTAAAACGCGCATCTCAACATTTTCGTGCACAGGTGCCGTAGATGCGCACGAAAATCGGTCCGGAGCCGTTTCGAGCGCCGAACAGCCTGAAGTGTTTCCCAGACCCAAGAAACTCCCCAAAACCGTTTTTAATCGAAAAGCTTCACGAAAAGTCCTAAAACGCGCATCTCAACATTTTCGTGCACAGGTGCCGTAGATGCGCACGAAAATCGTTCCGGAGCCGTTCCGAGCGCCGAACCGCCTGAAGTGTTTTCCAGAGCCTAGAAACTCCCCAAAACCGTTTTTAATCGAAAAGCATCACGAAATGTCCTAAAACGCGCATCTCAACATTTTCGTGCACAGGTGCCGTAGATGCGCACGAAAATCGGTTCGGAGCCGTTTCGAGCGCCGAACAGCCTGAAGTGTTTCCCAGACCCTAGAAACTCCCTAAAACCGTTTTTAATCGAAAACCTTCACGAAAATCCTAAAACGCGCATCTCAACATTTTCGTGCACAGGTGCCGTAGATGCGCACGAAAATCGGTCCGGAGCCGTTCCGAGCGCCGAACCGCCTGAAGTGTTTTCCAGAGCGTAGAAACTCCCCAAAATCGTTTGTAATCGAAAAGCATCACGAAAAGTCCTAAAACGCGCATCTCAACATTTTCGTGCACAGGTGCCGTAGATGCGCACGAAAATCGGTTCGGAGCCGTTTCGAGAGCCGAACAGCCTGAAGTGTTTCCCAGACCCTAGAAACTCCCCAAAACCGTTTTTAATCGAAAAGCATCACGAAATGTCCTAGAACGCGCCTTTCAACATTTCGTGCACAGGTGCCGTAGATGCGCACGAAAATCGGTCCGGAGCCGTTTCGAGCGCCGAACAGCCTGAAGTGTTTTCCAGACCATAGAAACTCCCCAAAACCTCTTTTAATCGAAAAGCATCACGAAATGTCCTAAAACGCGCATCTCAACATTTTCGTGCACAGGTGCCGTAGATATGCACTAAAATAGGTCCGGAGCCGTTTCGAGCGCAGAACAGCCTGAAGTATTTTCCAGACCCTAGAGACTCCCCAAAACCGTTATTAACCGAAAAGCATCACGAAATGTCCTAAAACGCGCATCTCAACATTTTCGTGCACAGGTGCCGTAGATATGCACGAAAATCGGTCCGGAGCCGTTTCGAGCGCAGAACAGCCTGAAGTGTTTTTCAGACCATAGAAACTCCCCGAAACCTCTTTTAATCGAAAAGCATCACGAAATTTCCTAAAACGCGCATCTCAACATTTTCGTGCACAGGTGCCGTAGATGCGCACGAAAATCGGTCTGGAGCCGTTTCGAGCGCAGAACAGCCTGAAGTGTTTTCCAGACCCTAGAGACTCCCCAAAACCGTTATTAACCGAAAAGCATCACGAAATGTCCTAAAACGCACATCTCAACATTTTCGTGCACAGGTGCCGTAGATATGCACGAAAATCGGTCCGGAGCCGTTTCGAGCGCAGAACAGCCTGAAGTGTTTTCCAGACCCAAGAGACTCCCCAAAACCGTTATTAACCGAAAAGCATCACGAAATGTCCTAAAACGCGCATCTGAACATTTTCGTGCACAGGTGCCGTAGATATGCACGAAAATCGGTCCGGAGCCGTTTCGAGCGCAGAACAGCCTGAAGTGTTTTCCAGACCCTAGAGACTCCCTAAAACCGTTATTAACCGAAAAGCATCACGAAATGCCCTAAAACGCGCATCTCAACATTTTCGTGCACAGGTGCCGTAGATATGCACGAAAATCGGTCCGGAGCCGTTTCGAGCGCAGAACAGCCTGAAGTGTTTTCCAGACCATAGAAACTCCCCAAAACCTCTTTTAATCGAAAAGAATCACGAAATGTCCTAAAACGCGCATCTGAACATTTTCGTGCACAGGTGCCGTAGATATGCACGAAAATCGGTCCGGAGCCGTTTCGAGCGCAGAACAGCCTGAAGTGTTTTCCAGACCCTAGAGACTCCCCAAAACCGTTATTAACCGAAAAGCATCACGAAATGTCCTAAAACGCGCATCTCAACATTTTCGTGCACAGGTGCCGTAGATATGCACGAAAATCGGTCCGGAGCCGTTTCGAGCGCAGAACAGCCTGAAGTGTTTTCCAGACCATAGAAACTCCCCAAAAGCTCTTTTAATCGAAAAGCATCACGAAATGTCCTAAAACGCGCATCTGAACATTTTCGTGCACAGGTGCCGTAGATATGCACGAAAATCGGTCCGGAGCCGTTTCGAGCGCAGAACAGCCTGAAGTGTTTTCCAGACCCTAGAGACTCCCCAAAACCGTTATTAACCGAAAAGCATCACGAAATGTCCTAAAACGCGCATCTGAACATTTTCGTGCACAGGTGCCGTAGATATGCACGAAAATTTGTCCGGAGCCGTTTCGAGCGCAGAACAGCCTGAAGTGTTTTCCAGACCCTAGAGACTCCCCAAAACCGTTATTAACCGAAAAGCATCACGAAATGTCCTAAAACGCGCATCTCAACATTTTCATGCACAGGTGCCGTAGATGCGCACGAAAATCGGTCCGGAGCCGTTTCGAGCGCCGAAGAGGCTGAAGTGTTTTCCAGAGCCTAGAAACTCCCCAAAACCGTTTTTAATCGAAAAGCATCACGAAATGTCCTAAAACGCGCATCTCAACATTTTCGTGCACACGTGCCGTAGATGCGCACGAAAATCGGTCCGGAGCCGTTTCGAGCGCCGAACAGCCTGAAGTGTTTCCCAGACCCTAGAAACTCCCCAAAACCGTTTTTAATAGAAAAGCTTCACGAAAAGTCTTAAAACGCGCATCTCAACATTTTCGTGCACAGGTGCCGTAGATGCGCGCGAAAATCGGTCCGGAGCCGTTCCGAGCGCCGAACAGCCTGAAGTGTTTTCCAGACCATAGAAACTCCCCAAAACCTCTTTTAATCGAAAAGCATCACGAAATGTCCTAAAACGCGCATCTCAACATTTTCGTGCACAGGTGCCGTAGATATGCACAAAAATCGGTCCGGAGCCTGTTCGAGCGCAGAACAGCCTGCAGTGTTTTCCAGACCCTAGAGACTCCCCAAAACCGTTATTAACCGAAAAGCATCACGAAATGTCCTAAAACGCGCATCTCAACATTTTCGTGCACAGGTGCCGTAGATATGCACGAAAATCGGTCCGGAGCCGTTTCGAGCGCAGAACAGCCTGAAGTGTTTTCCAGACCATAGAAACTCCCCAAAACCTCTTTTAATCGAAAAGCATCACGAAATGTCCTAAAACGCGCATCTGAACATTTTCGTGCACAGGTGCCGTAGATATGCACGAAAATCGGTCCGGAGCCGTTTCGAGCGCAGAACAGCCTGAAGTGTTTTCCAGACCCTAGAGACTCCCCAAAACCGTTATTAACCGAAAAGCATCACGAAATGTCCTAAAACGCGCATCTCAACATTTTCGTGCACAGGTGCCGTAGATATGCACGAAAATCGGTCCGGAGCCGTTTCGAGCGCAGAACAGCCTGAAGTGTTTTCCAGACCCTAGAGACTCCCCAAAACCGTTATTAACCGAAAAGCATCACGAAATGTCCTAAAACGCGCATCTCAACATTTTCGTGCACAGGTGCCGTAGATGCGCACGAAAATCGGTCTGGAGCCGTTTCGAGCGCAGAACAGCCTGAAGTGTTTTCCAGACCCTAGAAACTCCCCAAAACCGTTATTAACCGAAAAGCATCAAGAAATGTCCTAAAACGCGCATCTCAACATTTTCGTGCACAGGTGCCGTAGATGCGCACGAAAATCGGTCCGGAGCCGTTTTGAGCGCAGAACAGCCTGAAGTGTTTTCCAGACCCTAGAAACTCCCCAAAACCGTTATTATCCGAAAAGCATCAAGAAATGTCCTAAAACGCTCATCTCAACATTTTCATGCACAGGTGCCGTAGATGCGCACGAAAATCGGTCCGGAGCCGTTTAGTGCGCCGAACAGCCTGAAGTGTTTTCCAGACCCTAGAAACTCCCCAAAACCGTTATTAACCGAAAAGCATCAAGAAATGTCCTAAAACGCGCATCTCAACATTTTCGTGCACAGGTGCCGCAGATGCGCACGAAAATCGGTCCGGAGCCGTTTCGTTCGCCGAATAGCCTGAAGTGTTTTCCAGACCCTAGAAACTCCCCAAAACCATTTTTAAGCGAAAGGCATCACGAAATGTCCTAAAACGCGTATCTCAACATTTTCGTGCACTGGTCCCGTAGATGCGCACGAAAATCGGTCCGGAGCCGTTTCGAGCGGCGAACAGCCTGAAGTGTTTTCCAGACCCTAGAAACTCCTCAAAACCGTTATTAACCGAAAAGCATCAAGAAATGTCCTAAAACGCGCATCTCAACATTTTCATGCACAGGTGCCGTAGATGCGCACGAAAATCGGTCCGGAGCCGTTTCGAGCGCCGAAGAGGCTGAAGTGTTTTCCAGAGCCTAGAAACTCCCCAAAACCGTTTTTAATCGAAAAGCATCACGAAATGTCCAAAAACGCGCATCTCAACATTTTCGTGCACAGGTGCCGTAGATGCGCACGAAAATCGGTCCGGAGCCGTTTCGAGCGCCGAACAGCCTGAAGTGTTTCCCAGACCCTAGAAACTCCCCAAAACCGTTTTTAATCGAAAAGCTTCACGAAAAGTCCTAAAACGCGCATCTCAACATTTTCGTGCACAGGTGCCGTAGATGCGCACGAAAATCGGTCCGGAGCCGTTCCGAGCGCCGAACCGCCTGACGTGTTTTCCAGAGCGTAGAAACTCCCCAAAACCGTTTTTAATCGAAAAGCATCACGAAAAGTCCTAAAACGCGCATCTCAACATTTTCGTGCACAGGTGCCGTAGATGCGCACGAAAATCGGTTCGGAGCCGTTTCGAGCGCCGAACAGCCTGAAGTGTTTCCCAGACCCTAGAAACTCCCCAAAACCGTTTTTAATAGAAAAGCTTCACGAAAAGTCCTAAAACGCGCATCTCAACATTTTCGTGCACAGGTGCCGTAGATGCGCACGAAAATCGGTCCGGAGCCGTTCCGAGCGCCGAACAGCCTGAGGTGTTTTCCAGACCATAGAAACTCCCCAAAACCTCTTTTAATCGAAAAGCCTCACGAAATGTCCTAAAACGCGCATCTCAACATTTTCGTGCACAGGTGCCGTAGATATGCACGAAAATCGGTCCGGAGCCGTTTCGAGCGCAGAACAGCCTGAAGTGTTTTCCAGACCCTAGAGACTCCCCAAAACCGTTATTAACCGAAAAGCATCACGAAATGTCCTAAAACGCGCATCTCAACATTTTCGTGCACAGGTGCCGTAGATATGCACGAAAATCGGTCCGGAGCCGTTTCGAGCGCAGAACAGCCTGAAGTGTTTTCCAGACCATAGAAACTCCCCAAAACCTCTTTTAATCGAAAAGCATCACGAAATGTCCTAAAACGCGCATCTGAACATTTTCGTGCACAGGTCCCGTAGATATGCACGAAAATCGGTCCGGAGCCGTTTCGAGCGCAGAACAGCCTGAAGTGTTTTCCAGACCCTAGAGACTCCCCAAAACCGTTATTAACCGAAAAGCATCACGAAATGTCCTAAAACGCGCATCTCAACATTTTCGTGCACAGGTGCCGTAGATATGCACGAAAATCGGTCCGGAGCCGTTTCGAGCGCAGAACAGCCTGAAGTGTTTTCCAGACCCTAGAGACTCCCCAAAACCGTTATTAACCGAAAAGCATCACGAAATGTCCTAAAACGCGCATCTCAACATTTTCGTGCACAGGTGCCGTAGATGCGCACGAAAATCGGTCTGGAGCCGTTTCGAGCGCAGAACAGCCTGAAGTGTTTTCCAGACCCTAGAAACTCCCCAAAACCGTTATTAACCGAAAAGCATCAAGAAATGTCCTAAAACGCGCATCTCAACATTTTCGTGCACAGGTGCCGTAGATGCGCACGAAAATCGGTCCGGAGCCGTTTTGAGTGCAGAACAGCCTGAAGTGTTTTCCAGACCCTAGAAACTCCCCAAAACCGTTATTAACCGAAAAGCATCAAGAAATGTCCTAAAACGCGCATCTCAACATTTTCGTGCACAGGTGCCGTAGATGCGCACGAAAATCGGTCCGGAGCCATTTCGTTCGCCGAACAGCCTGAAGTGTTTTCCAGACCCTAGAAACTCCCCAAAACCATTTTTAAGCGAAAGGCATCACGAAATGTCCTAAAACGCGCATCTCAACATTTTCGTGCACTGGTCCCGTAGATGCGCACGAAAATCGGTCCGGAGCCGTTTCGAGCGGCGAACAGCCTGAAGTGTTTTCCAGACCCTAGAAACTCCTCAAAACCGTTATTAACCGAAAAGCATCAAGAAATGTCCTAAAACGCGCATCTCAACATTTTCATGCACAGGTGCCGTAGATGCGCACGAAAATCGGTCCGGAGCCGTTTCGAGCGCCGAAGAGGCTGAAGTGTTTTCCAGAGCCTAGAAACTCCCCAAAACCGTTTTTAATCGAAAAGCATCACGAAATGTCCTAAAACGCGCATCTCAACATTTTCGTGCACAGGTGCCGTAGATGCGCACGAAAATCGGTCCGGAGCCGTTTCGAGCGCCGAACAGCCTGAAGTGTTTCCCAGACCCAAGAAACTCCCCAAAACCGTTTTTAATCGAAAAGCTTCACGAAAAGTCCTAAAACGCGCATCTCAACATTTTCGTGCACAGGTGCCGTAGATGCGCACGAAAATCGTTCCGGAGCCGTTCCGAGCGCCGAACCGCCTGAAGTGTTTTCCAGAGCCTAGAAACTCCCCAAAACCGTTTTTAATCGAAAAGCATCACGAAATGTCCTAAAACGCGCATCTCAACATTTTCGTGCACAGGTGCCGTAGATGCGCACGAAAATCGGTTCGGAGCCGTTTCGAGCGCCGAACAGCCTGAAGTGTTTCCCAGACCCTAGAAACTCCCTAAAACCGTTTTTAATCGAAAACCTTCACGAAAATCCTAAAACGCGCATCTCAACATTTTCGTGCACAGGTGCCGTAGATGCGCACGAAAATCGGTCCGGAGCCGTTCCGAGCGCCGAACCGCCTGAAGTGTTTTCCAGAGCGTAGAAACTCCCCAAAATCGTTTGTAATCGAAAAGCATCACGAAAAGTCCTAAAACGCGCATCTCAACATTTTCGTGCACAGGTGCCGTAGATGCGCACGAAAATCGGTTCGGAGCCGTTTCGAGAGCCGAACAGCCTGAAGTGTTTCCCAGACCCTAGAAACTCCCCAAAACCGTTTTTAATCGAAAAGCATCACGAAATGTCCTAGAACGCGCCTTTCAACATTTCGTGCACAGGTGCCGTAGATGCGCACGAAAATCGGTCCGGAGCCGTTTCGAGCGCCGAACAGCCTGAAGTGTTTTCCAGACCATAGAAACTCCCCAAAACCTCTTTTAATCGAAAAGCATCACGAAATGTCCTAAAACGCGCATCTCAACATTTTCGTGCACAGGTGCCGTAGATATGCACTAAAATAGGTCCGGAGCCGTTTCGAGCGCAGAACAGCCTGAAGTATTTTCCAGACCCTAGAGACTCCCCAAAACCGTTATTAACCGAAAAGCATCACGAAATGTCCTAAAACGCGCATCTCAACATTTTCGTGCACAGGTGCCGTAGATATGCACGAAAATCGGTCCGGAGCCGTTTCGAGCGCAGAACAGCCTGAAGTGTTTTTCAGACCATAGAAACTCCCCGAAACCTCTTTTAATCGAAAAGCATCACGAAATTTCCTAAAACGCGCATCTCAACATTTTCGTGCACAGGTGCCGTAGATGCGCACGAAAATCGGTCTGGAGCCGTTTCGAGCGCAGAACAGCCTGAAGTGTTTTCCAGACCCTAGAGACTCCCCAAAACCGTTATTAACCGAAAAGCATCACGAAATGTCCTAAAACGCACATCTCAACATTTTCGTGCACAGGTGCCGTAGATATGCACGAAAATCGGTCCGGAGCCGTTTCGAGCGCAGAACAGCCTGAAGTGTTTTCCAGACCCAAGAGACTCCCCAAAACCGTTATTAACCGAAAAGCATCACGAAATGTCCTAAAACGCGCATCTGAACATTTTCGTGCACAGGTGCCGTAGATATGCACGAAAATCGGTCCGGAGCCGTTTCGAGCGCAGAACAGCCTGAAGTGTTTTCCAGACCCTAGAGACTCCCTAAAACCGTTATTAACCGAAAAGCATCACGAAATGCCCTAAAACGCGCATCTCAACATTTTCGTGCACAGGTGCCGTAGATATGCACGAAAATCGGTCCGGAGCCGTTTCGAGCGCAGAACAGCCTGAAGTGTTTTCCAGACCATAGAAACTCCCCAAAACCTCTTTTAATCGAAAAGAATCACGAAATGTCCTAAAACGCGCATCTGAACATTTTCGTGCACAGGTGCCGTAGATATGCACGAAAATCGGTCCGGAGCCGTTTCGAGCGCAGAACAGCCTGAAGTGTTTTCCAGACCCTAGAGACTCCCCAAAACCGTTATTAACCGAAAAGCATCACGAAATGTCCTAAAACGCGCATCTCAACATTTTCGTGCACAGGTGCCGTAGATATGCACGAAAATCGGTCCGGAGCCGTTTCGAGCGCAGAACAGCCTGAAGTGTTTTCCAGACCATAGAAACTCCCCAAAAGCTCTTTTAATCGAAAAGCATCACGAAATGTCCTAAAACGCGCATCTGAACATTTTCGTGCACAGGTGCCGTAGATATGCACGAAAATCGGTCCGGAGCCGTTTCGAGCGCAGAACAGCCTGAAGTGTTTTCCAGACCCTAGAGACTCCCCAAAACCGTTATTAACCGAAAAGCATCACGAAATGTCCTAAAACGCGCATCTGAACATTTTCGTGCACAGGTGCCGTAGATATGCACGAAAATTTGTCCGGAGCCGTTTCGAGCGCAGAACAGCCTGAAGTGTTTTCCAGACCCTAGAGACTCCCCAAAACCGTTATTAACCGAAAAGCATCACGAAATGTCCTAAAACGCGCATCTCAACATTTTCATGCACAGGTGCCGTAGATGCGCACGAAAATCGGTCCGGAGCCGTTTCGAGCGCCGAAGAGGCTGAAGTGTTTTCCAGAGCCTAGAAACTCCCCAAAACCGTTTTTAATCGAAAAGCATCACGAAATGTCCTAAAACGCGCATCTCAACATTTTCGTGCACACGTGCCGTAGATGCGCACGAAAATCGGTCCGGAGCCGTTTCGAGCGCCGAACAGCCTGAAGTGTTTCCCAGACCCTAGAAACTCCCCAAAACCGTTTTTAATAGAAAAGCTTCACGAAAAGTCTTAAAACGCGCATCTCAACATTTTCGTGCACAGGTGCCGTAGATGCGCGCGAAAATCGGTCCGGAGCCGTTCCGAGCGCCGAACAGCCTGAAGTGTTTTCCAGACCATAGAAACTCCCCAAAACCTCTTTTAATCGAAAAGCATCACGAAATGTCCTAAAACGCGCATCTCAACATTTTCGTGCACAGGTGCCGTAGATATGCACAAAAATCGGTCCGGAGCCTGTTCGAGCGCAGAACAGCCTGCAGTGTTTTCCAGACCCTAGAGACTCCCCAAAACCGTTATTAACCGAAAAGCATCACGAAATGTCCTAAAACGCGCATCTCAACATTTTCGTGCACAGGTGCCGTAGATATGCACGAAAATCGGTCCGGAGCCGTTTCGAGCGCAGAACAGCCTGAAGTGTTTTCCAGACCATAGAAACTCCCCAAAACCTCTTTTAATCGAAAAGCATCACGAAATGTCCTAAAACGCGCATCTGAACATTTTCGTGCACAGGTGCCGTAGATATGCACGAAAATCGGTCCGGAGCCGTTTCGAGCGCAGAACAGCCTGAAGTGTTTTCCAGACCCTAGAGACTCCCCAAAACCGTTATTAACCGAAAAGCATCACGAAATGTCCTAAAACGCGCATCTCAACATTTTCGTGCACAGGTGCCGTAGATATGCACGAAAATCGGTCCGGAGCCGTTTCGAGCGCAGAACAGCCTGAAGTGTTTTCCAGACCCTAGAGACTCCCCAAAACCGTTATTAACCGAAAAGCATCACGAAATGTCCTAAAACGCGCATCTCAACATTTTCGTGCACAGGTGCCGTAGATGCGCACGAAAATCGGTCTGGAGCCGTTTCGAGCGCAGAACAGCCTGAAGTGTTTTCCAGACCCTAGAAACTCCCCAAAACCGTTATTAACCGAAAAGCATCAAGAAATGTCCTAAAACGCGCATCTCAACATTTTCGTGCACAGGTGCCGTAGATGCGCACGAAAATCGGTCCGGAGCCGTTTTGAGCGCAGAACAGCCTGAAGTGTTTTCCAGACCCTAGAAACTCCCCAAAACCGTTATTATCCGAAAAGCATCAAGAAATGTCCTAAAACGCTCATCTCAACATTTTCATGCACAGGTGCCGTAGATGCGCACGAAAATCGGTCCGGAGCCGTTTAGTGCGCCGAACAGCCTGAAGTGTTTTCCAGACCCTAGAAACTCCCCAAAACCGTTATTAACCGAAAAGCATCAAGAAATGTCCTAAAACGCGCATCTCAACATTTTCGTGCACAGGTGCCGCAGATGCGCACGAAAATCGGTCCGGAGCCGTTTCGTTCGCCGAATAGCCTGAAGTGTTTTCCAGACCCTAGAAACTCCCCAAAACCATTTTTAAGCGAAAGGCATCACGAAATGTCCTAAAACGCGTATCTCAACATTTTCGTGCACTGGTCCCGTAGATGCGCACGAAAATCGGTCCGGAGCCGTTTCGAGCGGCGAACAGCCTGAAGTGTTTTCCAGACCCTAGAAACTCCTCAAAACCGTTATTAACCGAAAAGCATCAAGAAATGTCCTAAAACGCGCATCTCAACATTTTCATGCACAGGTGCCGTAGATGCGCACGAAAATCGGTCCGGAGCCGTTTCGAGCGCCGAAGAGGCTGAAGTGTTTTCCAGAGCCTAGAAACTCCCCAAAACCGTTTTTAATCGAAAAGCATCACGAAATGTCCAAAAACGCGCATCTCAACATTTTCGTGCACAGGTGCCGTAGATGCGCACGAAAATCGGTCCGGAGCCGTTTCGAGCGCCGAACAGCCTGAAGTGTTTCCCAGACCCTAGAAACTCCCCAAAACCGTTTTTAATCGAAAAGCTTCACGAAAAGTCCTAAAACGCGCATCTCAACATTTTCGTGCACAGGTGCCGTAGATGCGCACGAAAATCGGTCCGGAGCCGTTCCGAGCGCCGAACCGCCTGACGTGTTTTCCAGAGCGTAGAAACTCCCCAAAACCGTTTTTAATCGAAAAGCATCACGAAAAGTCCTAAAACGCGCATCTCAACATTTTCGTGCACAGGTGCCGTAGATGCGCACGAAAATCGGTTCGGAGCCGTTTCGAGCGCCGAACAGCCTGAAGTGTTTCCCAGACCCTAGAAACTCCCCAAAACCGTTTTTAATCGAAAAGCATCACGAAATGTCCTAAAACGCGCCTCTCAACATTTCGTGCACAGGTGCCGTAGATGCGCACGAAAATCGGTCCGGAGCCGTTTCGAGCGCCGAACAGCCTGAAGTGTTTTCCAGACCATAGAAACTCCCCAAAACCTCTTTTAATCGAAAAGCATCACGAAATGTCCTAAAACGCGCATCTCAACATTTTCGTGCACAGGTGCCGTAGATATGCACGAAAATCGGTCCGGAGCCGTTTCGAGCGCAGAACAGCCTGAAGTGTTTTCCAGACCCTAGAGACTCCCCAAAACCGTTATTAACCGAAAAGCATCACGAAATGTCCTAAAACGCGCATCTCAACATTTTCGTGCACAGGTGCCGTAGATATGCACGAAAATCGGTCCGGAGCCGTTTCGAGCGCAGAACAGCCTGAAGTGTTTTCCAGACCCTAGAGACTCCCCAAAACCGTTATTAACCGAAAAGCATCACGAAATGTCCTAAAACGCGCATCTCAACATTTTCGTGCACAGGTGCCGTAGATGCGCACGAAAATCGGTCTGGAGCCGTTTCGAGCGCAGAACAGCCTGAAGTGTTTTCCAGACCCTAGAAACTCCCCAAAACCGTTATTAACCGAAAAGCATCAAGAAATGTCCTAAAACGCGCATCTCAACATTTTCGTGCACAGGTGCCGTAGATGCGCACGAAAATCGGTCCGGAGCCGTTTTGAGCGCAGAACAGCCTGAAGTGTTTTCCAGACCCTAGAAACTCCCCAAAACCGTTATTATCCGAAAAGCATCAAGAAATGTCCTAAAACGCTCATCTCAACATTTTCATGCACAGGTGCCGTAGATGCGCACGAAAATCGGTCCGGAGCCGTTTAGTGCGCCGAACAGCCTGAAGTGTTTTCCAGACCCTAGAAACTCCCCAAAACCGTTATTAACCGAAAAGCATCAAGAAATGTCCTAAAACACGCATCTCAACATTTTCGTGCACAGGTGCCGTAGATGCGCACGAAAATCGGTCCGGAGCCGTTTCGTTCGCCGAACAGCCTGAAGTGTTTTCCAGACCCTAGAAACTCCCCAAAACCATTTTTAAGCGAAAGGCATCACGAAATGTCCTAAAACGCGCATCTCAACATTTTCGTGCACTGGTCCCGTAGATGCGCACGAAAATCGGTCCGGAGCCGTTTCGAGCGGCGAACAGCCTGAAGTGTTTTCCAGACCCTAGAAACTCCTCAAAACCGTTATTAACCGAAAAGCATCAAGAAATGTCCTAAAACGCGCATCTCAACATTTTCATGCACAGGTGCCGTAGATGCGCACGAAAATCGGTCCGGAGCCGTTTCGAGGGCCGAAGAGGCTGAAGTGTTTTCCAGAGCCTAGAAACTCCCCAAAACCGTTTTTAATCGAAAAGCATCACGAAATGTCCAAAAACGCGCATCTCAACATTTTCGTGCACAGGTGCCGTAGATGCGCACGAAAATCGGTCCGGTGCCGTTTCGAGCGCCGAACAGCCTGAAGTGTTTCCCAGACCCTAGAAACTCCCCAAAACCGTTTTTAATAGAAAAGCTTCACGAAAAGTCCTAAAACGCGCATCTCAACATTTTCGTGCACAGGTGCCGTAGATGCGCACGAAAATCGGTCCGGAGCCGTTCCGAGCGCCGAACAGCCTGAGGTGTTTTCCAGACCATAGAAACTCCCCAAAACCTCTTTTAATCGAAAAGCATCACGAAATTCCTAAAACGCGCATCTCAACATTTTCGTGCACAGGTGCCGTAGATATGCACGAAAATCGGTCCGGAGCCGTTTCGAGCGCAGAACAGCCTGAAGTGTTTTCCAGACCCTAGAGACTCCCCAAAACCGTTATTAACCAAAAAGCATCACGAAATGTCCTAAAACGCGCATCTCAACATTTTCGTGCACAGGTGCCGTAGATATGCACGAAAATCGGTCCGGAGCCGTTTCGAGCGCAGAACAGCCTGAAGTGTTTTCCAGACCATAGAAACTCCCCAAAACCTCTTTTAATCGAAAAGTATCACGAAATGTCCTAAAACGCGCATCTGAACATTTTCGTGCACAGGTGCCGCAGATATGCACGAAAATCGGTCCGGAGCCGTTTCGAGCGCAGAACAGCCTGAAGTGTTTTCCAGACCCTAGAGACTCCCCAAAACCGTTATTAACCGAAAAGCAACACGAAATGTCCTAAAACGCGCATCTCAACATTTTCGTGCACAGGTGCCGTAGATATGCACGAAAATCGGTCCGGAGCCGTTTCGAGCGCAGAACAGCCTGAAGTGTTTTCCAGACCCTAGAGACTCCCCAAAACCGTTATTAACCGAAAAGCATCACGAAATGTCCTAAAACGCGCATCTCAACATTTTCGTGCACAGGTACCGTAGATGCGCACGAAAATCGGTCTGGAGCCGTTTCGAGCGCAGAACAGCCTGAAGTGTTTTCCAGACCCTAGAAACTCCCCAAAACCGTTATTAACCGAAAAGCATCAAGAAATGTCCTAAAACGCGCATCTCAACATTTTCGTGCACAGGTGCCGTAGATGCGCACGAAAATCGGTCCGGAGCCGTTTTGAGCGCAGAACAGCCTGAAGTGTTTTCCAGACCCTAGAAACTCCTCAAAACCGTTATTAACCGAAAAGCATCAAGAAATGTCCTAAAACGCGCATCTCAACATTTTCATGCACAGGTGCCGTAGATGCGCACGAAAATCGGTCCGGAGCCGTTTCGAGCGCCGAAGAGGCTGAAGTGTTTTCCAGAGCCTAGAAACTCCCCAAAACCGTTTTTAATCGAAAAGCATCACGAAATGTCCTAAAACGCGCATCTCAACATTTTCGTGCACAGGTGCCGTAGATGCGCACGAAAATCGGTCCGGAGCCATTTCGAGCGCCGAACAGCCTGAAGTGTTTCCCAGACCCTAGAAACTCCCCAAAACCGTTTTTAATAGAAAAGCTTCACGAAAAGTCTTAAAACGCGCATCTCAACATTTTCGTGCACAGGTGCCGTAGATGCGCACGAAAATCGGTCCGGAGCCGTTCCGAGCGCCGAACAGCCTGAGGTGTTTTCCAGACCATAGAAACTCCCCAAAACCTCTTTTAATCGAAAAGCATCACGAAATGTCCTAAAACGCGCATCTCAACATTTTCGTGCACAGGTGCCGTAGATATGCACGAAAATCGGTCCGGAGCCGTTTCGAGCGCAGAACAGCCTGAAGTGTTTTCCAGACCCTAGAGACTCCCCAAAACCGTTATTAACCGAAAAGCATCACGAAATGTCCTAAAACGCGCATCTCAACATTTTCGTGCACAGGTGCCGTAGATATGCACGAAAATCGGTCCGGAGCCGTTTCGAGCGCAGAACAGCCTGAAGTGTTTTCCAGACCATAGAAACTCCCCAAAACCTCTTTTAATCGAAAAGTATCACGAAATGTCCTAAAACGCGCATCTGAACATTTTCGTGCACAGGTGCCGTAGATATGCACGAAAATCGGTCCGGAGCCGTTTCGAGCGCAGAACAGCCTGAAGTGTTTTCCAGACCCTAGAGACTCCCCAAAACCGTTATTAACCGAAAAGCATCACGAAATGTCCTAAAACGCGCATCTCAACATTTTCGTGCACAGGTGCCGTAGATATGCACGAAAATCGGTCCGGAGCCGTTTCGAGCGCAGAACAGCCTGAAGTGTTTTCCAGACCCCAGAGACTCCCCAAAACCGTTATTAACCGAAAAGCATCACGAAATGTCCTAAAACGCGCAACTCAACATTTTCGTGCACAGGTGCCGTAGATGCGCACGAAAATCGGTCTGGAGCCGTTTCGAGCGCAGAACAGCCTGAAGTGTTTTCCAGACCCTAGAAACTCCCCAAAACCGTTATTAACCGAAAAGCATCAAGAAATGTCCTAAAACGCGCATCTCAACATTTTCGTGCACAGGTGCCGTAGATGCGCACGAAAATCGGTCCGGAGCCGTTTTGATCGCAGAACAGCCTGAAGTGTTTTCCAGACCCTAGAAACTCCCCAAAACCGTTATTAACCGAAAAGCATCAAGAAATGTCCTAAAACGCGCATCTCAACATTTTCGTGCACAGGTGCCGTAGATGCGCACGAAAATCGGTCCGGAGCCGTTTCGAGCGCCGAACAGCCTGAAGTGTTTCCCAGACCCTAGAAACTCCCCAAAACCGTTTTTAATCGAAAAGCTTCACGAAAAGTCCTAAAACGCGCATCTCAACATTTTCGTGCACAGGTGCCGTAGATGCGCACGAAAATCGTTCCGGAGCCGTTCCGAGCGCCGAACCGCCTGAAGTGTTTTCCAGAGGCTAGAAACTCCCCAAAACCGTTTTTAATCGAAAAGCATCACGAAATGTCCTACAACGCGCATCTCAACATTTTCGTGCACAGGTGCCGTAGATGCGCACGAAAATCGGTTCGGAGCCGTTTCGAGCGCCGAACAGCCTGAAGTGTTTCCCAGACCCTAGAAACTCCCTAAAACCGTTTTTAATCGAAAACCTTCACGAAAAGTCCTAAAACGCGCATCTCAACATTTTCGTGCACAGGTGCCGTAGATGCGCACGAAAATCGGTCCGGAGCCGTTCCGAGCGCCGAACCGCCTGAAGTGTTTTCCAGAGCGTAGAAACTCTCCAAAATCGTTTGTAATCGAAAAGCATCACGAAAAGTCCTAAAACGCGCATCTCAACATTTTCGTGCACAGGTGCCGTAGATGCGCACGAAAATCGGTTCGGAGCCGTTTCGAGAGCCGAACAGCCTGAAGTGTTTCCCAGACCCTAGAAACTCCCCAAAACCGTTTTTAATCGAAAAGCATCACGAAATGTCCTAGAACGCGCCTCTCAACATTTCGTGCACAGGTGCCGTAGATGCGCACGAAAATCGGTCCGGAGCCGTTTCGAGCGCCGAACAGCCTGAAGTGTTTTCCAGACCATAGAAACTCCCCAAAACCTCTTTTAATCGAAAAGCATCACGAAATGTCCTAAAACGCGCATCTCAACATTTTCGTGCACAGGTGCCGTAGATATGCACTAAAATAGGTCCGGAGCCGTTTCGAGCGCAGAACAGCCTGAAGTGTTTTCCAGACCCTAGAGACTCCCCAAAACCGTTATTAACCGAAAAGCATCACGAAATGCCCTAAAACGCGCATCTCAACATTTTCGTGCACAGGTGCCGTAGATATGCACGAAAATCGGTCCGGAGCCGTTTCGAGCGCAGAACAGCCTGAAGTGTTTTCCAGACCATAGAAACTCCCCAAAACCTCTTTTAATCGAAAAGCATCACGAAATTTCCTAAAACGCGCATCTCAACATTTTCGTGCACAGGTGCCGTAGATGCGCACGAAAATCGGTCTGGAGCCGTTTCGAGCGCAGAACAGCCTGAAGTGTTTTCCAGACCCTAGAGACTCCCCAAAACCGTTATTAACCGAAAAGCATCACGAAATGTCCTAAAACGCGCATCTCAACATTTTCGTGCACAGGTGCCGTAGATATGCACGAAAATCGGTCCGGAGCCGTTTCGAGCGCAGAACAGCCTGAAGTGTTTTCCAGACCCAAGAGACTCCCCAAAACCGTTATTAACCGAAAAGCATCACGAAATGTCCTAAAACGCGCATCTGAACATTTTCGTGCACAGGTGTCGTAGATATGCACGAAAATCGGTCCGGAGCCGTTTCGAGCGCAGAACAGCCTGAAGTGTTTTCCAGACCCTAGAGACTCCCTAAAACCGTTATTAACCGAAAAGCATCACGAAATGTCCTAAAACGCGCATCTCAACATTTTCGTGCACAGGTGCCGTAGATATGCACGAAAATCGGTCCGGAGCCGTTTCGAGCGCAGAACAGCCTGAAGTGTTTTCCAGACCATAGAAACTCCCCAAAACCTCTTTTAATCGAAAAGAATCACGAAATGTCCTAAAACGCGCATCTGAACATTTTCGTGCACAGGTGCCGTAGATATGCACGAAAATCGGTCCGGAGCCGTTTCGAGCGCAGAACAGCCTGAAGTGTTTTCCAGACCCTAGAGACTCCCCAAAACCGTTATTAACCGAAAAGCATCACGAAATGTCCTAAAACGCGCATCTCAACATTTTCGTGCACAGGTGCCGTAGATATGCACGAAAATCGGTCCGGAGCCGTTTCGAGCGCAGAACAGCCTGAAGTGATTTCCAGACCATAGAAACTCCCCAAAAGCTCTTTTAATCGAAAAGCATCACGAAATGTCCTAAAACGCGCATCTCAACATTTTCGTGCACAGGTGCCGTAGATATGCACGAAAATCGGTCCGGAGCCGTTTCGAGCGCAGAACAGCCTGAAGTGTTTTCCAGACCCTAGAGACTCCCCAAAACCGTTATTAACCGAAAAGCATCACGAAATGTCCTAAAACGCGCATCTGAACATTTTCGTGCACAGGTGCCGTAGATATGCACGAAAATTTGTCCGGAGCCGTTTCGAGCGCAGAACAGCCTGAAGTGTTTTCCAGACCCTAGAGACTCCCCAAAACCGTTATTAACCGAAAAGCATCACGAAATGTCCTAAAACGCGCATCTCAACATTTTCATGCACAGGTGCCGTAGATGCGCACGAAAATCGGTCCGGAGCCGTTTCGAGCGCCGAAGAGGCTGAAGTGTTTTCCAGAGCCTAGAAACTCCCCAAAACCGTTTTTAATCGAAAAGCATCACGAAATGTCCTAAAACGCGCATCTCAACATTTTCGTGCACAGGTGCCGTAGATGCGCACGAAAATCGGTCCGGAGCCGTTTCGAGCGCCGAACAGCCTGAAGTGTTTCCCAGACCCTAGAAACTCCCCAAAACCGTTTTTAATAGAAAAGCTTCACGAAAAGTCCTAAAACGCGCATCTCAACATTTTCGTGCACAGGTGCCGTAGATATGCACGAAAATCGGTCTGGAGCCGTTTCGAGCGCAGAACAGCCTGCAGTGTTTTCCAGACCCTAGAGACTCCCCAAAACCGTTATTAACCGAAAAGCATCACGAAATGTCCTAAAACGCGCATCTCAACATTTTCGTGCACAGGTGCCGTAGATATGCACGAAAATCGGTCCGGAGCCGTTTCGAGCGCAGAACAGCCTGAAGTGTTTTCCAGACCATAGAAACTCCCCAAAACCTCTTTTAATCGAAAAGCATCACGAAATGTCCTAAAACGCGCATCTGAACATTTTCGTGCACAGGTGCCGTAGATATGCACGAAAATCGGTCCGGAAACGTTTCGAGCGCAGAACAGCCTGAAGTGTTTTCCAGACCCTAGAGACTCCCCAAAACCGTTATTAACCGAAAAGCATCACGAAATGTCCTAAAACGCGCATCTCAACATTTTCGTGCACAGGTGCCGTAGATATGCACGAAAATCGGTCCGGAGCCGTTTCGAGCGCAGAACAGCCTGAAGTGTTTTCCAGACCCTAGAGACTCCCCAAAACCGTTATTAACCGAAAAGCATCACGAAATGTCCTAAAACGCGCATCTGAACATTTTCGTGCACAGGTGCCGTAGATATGCACGAAAATCGGTCCGGAAACGTTTCGAGCGCAGAACAGCCTGAAGTGTTTTCCAGACCCTAGAGACTCCCCAAAACCGTTATTAACCGAAAAGCATCACGAAATGTCCTAAAACGCGCATCTCAACATTTTCGTGCACAGGTGCCGTAGATATGCACGAAAATCGGTCCGGAGCCGTTTCGAGCGCAGAACAGCCTGAAGTGTTTTCCAGACCCTAGAAACTCCCCAAAACCGTTATTAACCGAAAAGCATCAAGAAATGTCCTAAAACGCGCATCTCAACATTTTCGTGCACAGGTGCCGTAGATGCGCACGAAAATCGGTCCGGAGCCGTTTAGTGCGCCGAACAGCCTGAAGTGTTTTCCAGACCCTAGAAACTCCCCAAAACCGTTATTAACCGAAAAGCATCAAGAAATGTCCTAAAACGCGCATCTCAACATTTTCGTGCACAGGTGCCGTAGATGCGCACGAAAATCGGTCCGGAGCCGTTTCGTTCGCCGAACAGCCTGAAGTGTTTTCCAGACCCTAGAAACTCCCCAAAACCATCTTTAAGCGAAAGGCATCACGAAATGTCCTAAAACGCGCATCTCAACATTTTCGTGCACTGGTCCCGTAGATGCGCACGAAAATCGGTCCGGAGCCGTTTCGAGCGGCGAACAGCCTGAAGTGTTTTCCAGACCCTAGAAACTCCTCAAAACCGTTATTAACCGAAAAGCATCAAGAAATGTCCTAAAACGCGCATCTCAACATTTTCATGCACAGGTGCCGTAGATGCGCACGAAAATCGGTCCGGAGCCGTTTCGAGCGCCGAAGAGGCTGAAGTGTTTTCCAGAGCCTAGAAACTCCCCAAAACCGTTTTTAATCGAAAAGCATCACGAAATGTCCAAAAACGCGCATCTCAACATTTTCGTGCACAGGTGCCGTAGATGCGCACGAAAATCGGTCCGGAGCCGTTTCGAGCGCCGAACAGCCTGAAGTGTTTCCCAGACCCTAGAAACTCCCCAAAACCGTTTTTAATCGAAAAGCTTCACGAAAAGTCCTAAAACGCGCATCTCAACATTTTCGTGCACAGGTGCCGTAGATGCGCACGAAAATCGGTCCGGAGCCGTTCCGAGCGCCGAACCGCCTGAAGTGTTTTCCAGAGCGTAGAAACTCCCCAAAACCGTTTTTAATCGAAAAGCATCACAAAAAGTCCTAAAACGCGCATCTCAACATTTTCGTGCACAGGTGCCGTAGATGCGCACGAAAATCGGTTCGGAGCCGTTTCGAGCGCCGAACAGCCTGAAGTGTTTCCCAGACCCTAGAAACTCCCCAAAACCGTTTTTAATCGAAAAGCATCACGAAATGTCCTAGAACGCGCCTCTCAACATTTCGTGCACAGGTGCCGTAGATGCGCACGAAAATCGGTCCGGAGCCGTTTCGAGCGCCGAACAGCCTGAAGTGTTTTCCAGACCATAGAAACTCCCCAAAACCTCTTTTAATCGAAAAGCATCACGAAATGTCCTAAAACGCGCATCTCAACATTTTCGTGCACAGGTGCCGTAGATATGCACGAAAATCGGTCCGGAGCCGTTTCGAGCGCAGAACAGCCTGAAGTGTTTTCCAGACCCTAGAGACTCCCCAAAACCGTTATTAACCGAAAAGCATCACGAAATGTCCTAAAACGCGCATCTCAACATTTTCGTGCACAGGTGCCGTAGATATGCACGAAAATCGGTCCGGAGCCGTTTCGAGCGCAGAACAGCCTGAAGTGTTTTCCAGACCCTAGAGACTCCCCAAAACCGTTATTAACCGAAAAGCATCACGAAATGTCCTAAAACGCGCATCTCAACATTTTCGTGCACAGGTGCCGTAGATGCGCACGAAAATCGGTCTGGAGCCGTTTCGAGCGCAGAACAGCCTGAAGTGTTTTCCAGACCCTAGAAACTCCCCAAAACCGTTATTAACCGAAAAGCATCAAGAAATGTCCTAAAACGCGCATCTCAACATTTTCGTGCATAGGTGCCGTAGATGCGCACGAAAATCGGTCCGGAGCCGTTTTGAGCGCAGAACAGCCTAAAGTGTTTTCCAGACCCTAGAAACTCCCCAAAACCGTTATTAACCGAAAAGCATCAAGAAATGTCCTAAAACGCGCATCTCAACATTTTCGTGCAAAGGTGCCGTAGATGCGCACGAAAATCGGTCCGGAGCCGTTTTGATCGCAGAACAGCCTGAAGTGTTTTCCAGACCCTAGAAACTCCCCAAAACCGTTATTAACCGAAAAGCATCAAGAAATGTCCTAAAACGCGCATCTCAACATTTTCGTGCACAGGTGCCGTAGATGCGCACGAAAATCGTTCCGGAGCCGTTCCGAGCGCCGAACCGCCTGAAGTGTTTTCCAGAGGCTAGAAACTCCCCAAAACCGTTTTTAATCGAAAAGCATCACGAAATGTCCTACAATGCGCATCTCAACATTTTCGTGCACAGGTGCCGTAGATGCGCACGAAAATCGGTTCGGAGCCGTTTCGAGCGCCGAACAGCCTGAAGTGTTTCCCAGACCCTAGAAACTCCCTAAAACCGTTTTTAATCGAAAACCTTCACGAAAAGTCCTAAAACGCGCATCTCAACATTTTCGTGCACAGGTGCCGTAGATGCGCACGAAAATCGGTCCGGAGCCGTTCCGAGCGCCGAACCGCCTGAAGTGTTTTCCAGAGCGTAGAAACTCCCCAAAATCGTTTGTAATCGAAAAGCATCACGAAAAGTCCTAAAACGCGCATCTCAACATTTTCGTGCACAGGTGCCGTAGATGCGCACGAAAATCGGTTCGGAGCCGTTTCGAGAGCCGAACAGCCTGAAGTGTTTCCCAGACCCTAGAAACTCCCCAAAACCGTTTTTAATCGAAAAGCATCACGAAATGTCCTAGAACGCGCCTCTCAACATTTCGTGCACAGGTGCCGTAGATGCGCACGAAAATCGGTCCGGAGCCGTTTCGAGCGCCGAACAGCCTGAAGTGTTTTCCAGACCATAGAAACTCCCCAAAACCTCTTTTAATCGAAAAGCATCACGAAATGTCCTAAAACGCGCATCTCAACATTTTCGTGCACAGGTGCCGTAGATATGCACTAAAATAGGTCCGGAGCCGTTTCGAGCGCAGAACAGCCTGAAGTGTTTTCCAGACCCTAGAGACTCCCCAAAACCGTTATTAACCGAAAAGCATCACGAAATGCCCTAAAACGCGCATCTCAACATTTTCGTGCACAGGTGCCGTAGATATGCACGAAAATCGGTCCGGAGCCGTTTCGAGCGCAGAACAGCCTGAAGTGTTTTCCAGACCCAAGAGACTCCCCAAAACCGTTATTAACCGAAAAGCATCACGAAATGTCCTAAAACGCGCATCTGAACATTTTCGTGCACAGGTGCCGTAGATATGCACGAAAATCGGTCCGGAGCCGTTTCGAGCGCAGAACAGCCTGAAGTGTTTTCCAGACCCTAGAGACTCCCTAAAACCGTTATTAACCGAAAAGCATCACGAAATGTCCTAAAACGCGCATCTCAACATTTTCGTGCACAGGTGCCGTAGATATGCACGAAAATCGGTCCGGAGCCGTTTCGAGCGCAGAACAGCCTGAAGTGTTTTCCAGACCATAGAAACTCCCCAAAACCTCTTTTAATCGAAAAGAATCACGAAATGTCCTAAAACGCGCATCTGAACATTTTCGTGCACAGGTGCCGTAGATATGCACGAAAATCGGTCCGGAGCCGTTTCGAGCGCAGAACAGCCTGAAGTGTTTTCCAGACCCTAGAGACTCCCCAAAACCGTTATTAACCGAAAAGCATCACGAAATGTCCTAAAACGCGCATCTCAACATTTTCGTGCACAGGTGCCGTAGATATGCACGAAAATCGGTCCGGAGCCGTTTCGAGCGCAGAACAGCCTGAAGTGATTTCCAGACCATAGAAACTCCCCAAAAGCTCTTTTAATCGAAAAGCATCACGAAATGTCCTAAAACGCGCATCTCAACATTTTCGTGCACAGGTGCCGTAGATATGCACGAAAATCGGTCCGGAGCCGTTTCGAGCGCAGAACAGCCTGAAGTGTTTTCCAGACCCTAGAGACTCCCCAAAACCGTTATTAACCGAAAAGCATCACGAAATGTCCTAAAACGCGCATCTGAACATTTTCGTGCACAGGTGCCGTAGATATGCACGAAAATTTGTCCGGAGCCGTTTCGAGCGCAGAACAGCCTGAAGTGTTTTCCAGACCCTAGAGACTCCCCAAAACCGTTATTAACCGAAAAGCATCACGAAATGTCCTAAAACGCGCATCTCAACATTTTCATGCACAGGTGCCGTAGATGCGCACGAAAATCGGTCCGGAGCCGTTTCGAGCGCCGAAGAGGCTGAAGTGTTTTCCAGAGCCTAGAAACTCCCCAAAACCGTTTTTAATCGAAAAGCATCACGAAATGTCCTAAAACGCGCATCTCAACATTTTCGTGCACAGGTGCCGTAGATGCGCACGAAAATCGGTCCGGAGCCGTTTCGAGCGCCGAACAGCCTGAAGTGTTTTCCAGACCCTAGAAACTCCTCAAAACCGTTATTAACCGAAAAGCATCAAGAAATGTCCTAAAACGCGCATCTCAACATTTTCATGCACAGGTGCCGTAGATGCGCACGAAAATCGGTCCGGAGCCGTTTCGAGCGCCGAAGAGGCTGAAGTGTTTTCCAGAGCCTAGAAACTCCCCAAAACCGTTTTTAATCGAAAAGCATCACGAAATGTCCAAAAACGCGCATCTCAACATTTTCGTGCACAGGTGCCGTAGATGCGCACGAAAATCGGTCCGGAGCCGTTTCGAGCGCCGAACAGCCTGAAGTGTTTCCCAGACCCTAGAAACTCCCCAAAACCGTTTTTAATAGAAAAGCTTCACGAAAAGTCCTAAAACGCGCATCTCAACATTTTCGTGCACAGGTGCCGTAGATGCGCACGAAAATCGGTCCGGAGCCGTTCCGAGCGCCGAACAGCCTGAGGTGTTTTCCAGACCATAGAAACTCCCCAAAACCTCTTTTAATCGAAAAGCATCACGAAATTCCTAAAACGCGCATCTCAACATTTTCGTGCACAGGTGCCGTAGATATGCACGAAAATCGGTCCGGAGCCGTTTCGAGCGCAGAACAGCCTGAAGTGTTTTCCAGACCCTAGAGACTCCCCAAAACCGTTATTAACCGAAAAGCATCACGAAATGTCCTAAAACGCGCATCTCAACATTTTCGTGCACAGGTGCCGTAGATATGCACGAAAATCGGTCCGGAGCCGTTTCGAGCGCAGAACAGCCTGAAGTGTTTTCCAGACCATAGAAACTCCCCAAAACCTCTTTTAATCGAAAAGCATCACGAAATGTCCTAAAACGCGCATCTGAACATTTTCGTGCACAGGTGCCGCAGATATGCACGAAAATCGGTCCGGAGCCGTTTCGAGCGCAGAACAGCCTGAAGTGTTTTCCAGACCCTAGAGACTCCCCAAAACCGTTATTAACCGAAAAGCATCACGAAATGTCCTAAAACGCGCATCTCAACATTTTCGTGCACAGGTGCCGTAGATGCGCACGAAAATCGGTCTGGAGCCGTTTCGAGCGCAGAACAGCCTGAAGTGTTTTCCAGACCCTAGAAACTCCCCAAAACCGTTATTAACCGAAAAGCATCAAGAAATGTCCTAAAACGCGCATCTCAACATTTTCGTGCACAGGTGCCGTAGATGCGCACGAAAATCGGTCCGGAGACGTTTAGTGCGCCGAACAGCCTGAAGTGTTTTCCAGACCCTAGAAACTCCCCAAAACCGTTATTAACCGAAAAGCATCAAGAAATGTCCTAAAACGCGCATCTCAACATTTTCGTGCACAGGTGCCGTAGATGCGCACGAAAATCGGTCCGGAGCCGTTTCGTTCGCCGAACAGCCTGAAGTGTTTTCCAGACCCTAGAAACTCCCCAAAACCATTTTTAAGCGAAAGGCATCACGAAATGTCCTAAAACGCGCATCTCAACATTTTCGTGCACTGGTCCCGTAGATGCGCACGAAAATCGGTCCGGAGCCGTTTCGAGCGGCGAACAGCCTGAAGTGTTTTCCAGACCCTAGAAACTCCTCAAAACCGTTATTAACCGAAAAGCATCAAGAAATGTCCTAAAACGCGCATCTCAACATTTTCATGCACAGGTGCCGTAGATGCGCACGAAAATCGGTCCGGAGCCGTTTCGAGCGCCGAAGAGGCTGAAGTGTTTTCCAGAGCCTAGAAACTCCCCAAAACCGTTTTTAATCGAAAAGCATCACGAAATGTCCAAAAACGCGCATCTCAACATTTTCGTGCACAGGTGCCGTAGATGCGCACGAAAATCGGTCCGGAGCCGTTTCGAGCGCCGAACAGCCTGAAGTGTTTCCCAGACCCTAGAAACTCCCCAAAACCGTTTTTAATCGAAAAGCTTCACGAAAAGTCCTAAAACGCGCATCTCAACATTTTCGTGCACAGGTGCCGTAGATGCGCACGAAAATCGGTCCGGAGCCGTTCCGAGCGCCGAACCGCCTGAAGTGTTTTCCAGAGCGTAGAAACTCCCCAAAACCGTTTTTAATCGAAAAGCATCACAAAAAGTCCTAAAACGCGCATCTCAACATTTTCGTGCACAGGTGCCGTAGATGCGCACGAAAATCGGTTCGGAGCCGTTTCGAGCGCCGAACAGCCTGAAGTGTTTCCCAGACCCTAGAAACTCCCCAAAACCGTTTTTAATCGAAAAGCATCACGAAATGTCCTAGAACGCGCCTCTCAACATTTCGTGCACAGGTGCCGTAGATGCGCACGAAAATCGGTCCGGAGCCGTTTCGAGCGCCGAACAGCCTGAAGTGTTTTCCAGACCATAGAAACTCCCCAAAACCTCTTTTAATCGAAAAGCATCACGAAATGTCCTAAAACGCGCATCTCAACATTTTCGTGCACAGGTGCCGTAGATATGCACGAAAATCGGTCCGGAGCCGTTTCGAGCGCAGAACAGCCTGAAGTGTTTTCCAGACCCTAGAGACTCCCCAAAACCGTTATTAACCGAAAAGCATCACGAAATGTCCTAAAACGCGCATCTCAACATTTTCGTGCACAGGTGCCGTAGATATGCACGAAAATCGGTCCGGAGCCGTTTCGAGCGCAGAACAGCCTGAAGTGTTTTCCAGACCCTAGAGACTCCCCAAAACCGTTATTAACCGAAAAGCATCACGAAATGTCCTAAAACGCGCATCTCAACATTTTCGTGCACAGGTGCCGTAGATGCGCACGAAAATCGGTCTGGAGCCGTTTCGAGCGCAGAACAGCCTGAAGTGTTTTCCAGACCCTAGAAACTCCCCAAAACCGTTATTAACCGAAAAGCATCAAGAAATGTCCTAAAACGCGCATCTCAACATTTTCGTGCACAGGTGCCGTAGATGCGCACGAAAATCGGTCCGGAGCCGTTTTGAGCGCAGAACAGCCTGAAGTGTTTTCCAGACCCTAGAAACTCCCCAAAACCGTTATTAACCGAAAAGCATCAAGAAATGTCCTAAAACGCGCATCTCAACATTTTCGTGCACAGGTGCCGTAGATGCGCACGAAAATCGGTCCGGAGCCGTTTTGATCGCAGAACAGCCTGAAGTGTTTTCCAGACCCTAGAAACTCCCCAAAACCGTTATTAACCGAAAAGCATCAAGAAATGTCCTAAAACGCGCATCTCAACATTTTCGTGCACAGGTGCCGTAGATGCGCACGAAAATCGGTCCGGAGCCGTTTCGAGCGCCGAACGGCCTGAAGTGTTTCCCAGACCCTAGAAACTCCCCAAAACCGTTTTTAATCGAAAAGCTTCACGAAAAGTCCTAAAACGCGCATCTCAACATTTTCGTGCACAGGTGCCGTAGATGCGCACGAAAATCGTTCCGGAGCCGTTCCGAGCGCCGAACCGCCTGAAGTGTTTTCCAGAGGCTAGAAACTCCCCAAAACCGTTTTTAATCGAAAAGCATCACGAAATGTCCTACAACGCGCATCTCAACATTTTCGTGCACAGGTGCCGTAGATGCGCACGAAAATCGGTTCGGAGCCGTTTCGAGCGCCGAACAGCCTGAAGTGTTTCCCAGACCCTAGAAACTCCCTAAAACCGTTTTTAATCGAAAACCTTCACGAAAAGTCCTAAAACGCGCATCTCAACATTTTCGTGCACAGGTGCCGTAGATGCGCACGAAAATCGGTTCGGAGCCGTTTCGAGAGCCGAACAGCCTGAAGTGTTTCCCAGACCCTAGAAACTCCCCAAAACCGTTTTTAATCGAAAAGCATCACGAAATGTCCTAGAACGCGCCTCTCAACATTTCGTGCACAGGTGCCGTAGATGCGCACGAAAATCGGTCCGGAGCCGTTTCGAGCGCCGAACAGCCTGAAGTGTTTTCCAGACCATAGAAACTCCCCAAAACCTCTTTTAATCGAAAAGCATCACGAAATGTCCTAAAACGCGCATCTCAACATTTTCGTGCACAGGTGCCGTAGATATGCACTAAAATAGGTCCGGAGCCGTTTCGAGCGCAGAACAGCCTGAAGTGTTTTCCAGACCCTAGAGACTCCCCAAAACCGTTATTAACCGAAAAGCATCACGAAATGCCCTAAAACGCGCATCTCAACATTTTCGTGCACAGGTGCCGTAGATATGCACGAAAATCGGTCCGGAGCCGTTTCGAGCGCAGAACAGCCTGAAGTGTTTTCCAGACCATAGCAACTCCCCGAAACCTCTTTTAATCGAAAAGCATCACGAAATTTCCTAAAACGCGCATCTCAACATTTTCGTGCACAGGTGCCGTAGATGCGCACGAAAATCGGTCTGGAGCCGTTTCGAGCGCAGAACAGCCTGAAGTGTTTTCCAGACCCTAGAGACTCCCCAAAACCGTTATTAACCGAAAAGCATCACGAAATGTCCTAAAACGCGCATCTCAACATTTTCGTGCACAGGTGCCGTAGATATGCACGAAAATCGGTCCGGAGCCGTTTCGAGCGCAGAACAGCCTGAAGTGTTTTCCAGACCCTAGAGACTCCCCAAAACCTCTTTTAATCGAAAAGCATCACGAAATGTCCTAAAACGCGCATCTCAACATTTTCGTGCACAGGTGCCGTAGATATGCACGAAAATCGGTCCGGAGCCGTTTCGAGCGCAGAACAGCCTGAAGTGTTTTCCAGACCATAGAAACTCCCCAAAACCTCTTTTAATCGAAAAGCATCACGAAATGTCCTAAAACGCGCATCTGAACATTTTCGTGCACAGGTGCCGTAGATATGCACGAAAATCGGTTCGGAGCCGTTTCGAGCGCAGAACAGCCTGAAGTGTTTTCCAGACCCTAGAGACTCCCCAAAACCGTTATTAACCGAAAAGCATCACGAAATGTCCTAAAACGCGCATCTCAACATTTTCGTGCACAGGTGCCGTAGATATGCACGAAAATCGGTCCGGAGCCGTTTCGAGCGCAGAACAGCCTGAAGTGTTTTCCAGACCCTAGAGACTCCCCAAAACCGTTATTAACCGAAAAGCATCACGAAATGTCCTAAAACGCGCATCTCAACATTTTCGTGCACAGGTGCCGTAGATGCGCACGAAAATCGGTCTGGAGCCGTTTCGAGCGCAGAACAGCCTGAAGTGTTTTCCAGACCCTAGAAACTCCCCAAAACCGTTATTAACCGAAAAGCATCAAGAAATGTCCTAAAACGCGCATCTCAACATTTTCGTGCACAGGTGCCGTAGATGCGCACGAAAATCGGTCCGGAGCCGTTTTGAGCGCAGAACAGCCTGAAGTGTTTTCCAGACCCTAGAAACTCCCCAAAACCGTTATTATCCGAAAAGCATCAACAAATGTCCTAAAACGCTCATCTCAACATTTTCATGCACAGGTGCCGTAGATGCGCACGAAAATCGGTCCGGAGCCGTTTAGTGCGCCGAACAGCCTGAAGTGTTTTCCAGACCCTAGAAACTCCCCAAAACCGTTATTAACCGAAAAGCATCAAGAAATGTCCTAAAACGCGCATCTCAACATTTTCGTGCACAGGTGCCGTAGATGCGCACGAAAATCGGTCCGGAGCCGTTTCGTTCGCCGAACAGCCTGAAGTGTTTTCCAGACCCTAGAAACTCCCCAAAACCATTTTTAAGCGAAAGGCATCACGAAATGTCCTAAAACGCGCATCTCAACATTTTCGTGCACTGGTCCCGTAGATGCGCACGAAAATCGGTCCGGAGCCGTTTCGAGCGGCGAACAGCCTGAAGTGTTTTCCAGACCCTAGAAACTCCTCAAAACCGTTATTAACCGAAAAGCATCAAGAAATGTCCTAAAACGCGCATCTCAACATTTTCATGCACAGGTGCCGTAGATGCGCACGAAAATCGGTCCGGAGCCGTTTCGAGCGCCGAAGAGGCTGAAGTGTTTTCCAGAGCCTAGAAACTCCCCAAAACCGTTTTTAATCGAAAAGCATCACGAAATGTCCAAAAACGCGCATCTCAACATTTTCGTGCACAGGTGCCGTAGATGCGCACGAAAATCGGTCCGGAGCCGTTTCGAGCGCCGAACAGCCTGAAGTGTTTCCCAGACCCTAGAAACTCCCCAAAACCGTTTTTAATCGAAAAGCATCACGAAATGTCCAAAAACGCGCATCTCAACATTTTCGTGCACAGGTGCCGTAGATGCGCACGAAAATCGGTCCGGAGCCGTTTCGAGCGCCGAAGAGGCTGAAGTGTTTTCCAGAGCCTAGAAACTCCCCAAAACCGTTTTTAATCGAAAAGCATCACGAAATGTCCAAAAACGCGCATCTCAACATTTTCGTGCACAGGTGCCGTAGATGCGCACGAAAATCGGTCCGGAGCCGTTTCGAGCGCCGAACAGCCTGAAGTGTTTCCCAGACCCTAGAAACTCCCCAAAACCGTTTTTAATAGAAAAGCTTCACGAAAAGTCCTAAAACGCGCATCTCAACATTTTCGTGCACAGGTGCCGTAGATGCGCACGAAAATCGGTCCGGAGCCGTTCCGAGCGCCGAACAGCCTGAGGTGTTTTCCAGACCATAGAAACTCCCCAAAACCTCTTTTAATCGAAAAGCATCACGAAATTCCTAAAACGCGCATCTCAACATTTTCGTGCACAGGTGCCGTAGATATGCACGAAAATCGGTCCGGAGCCGTTTCGAGCGCAGAACAGCCTGCAGTGTTTTCCAGACCCAAGAAACTCCTCAAAACCATTTTTAACCCAAAAGCATCTCGAAATGTCCTAAAACGCGCATCTGAATATTTTCGTGCACTGGTGCCGTAGATATGCACGAAAATCGGTCCGGAGCCGTTTCGAGCGCAGAACAGCCTGAAGTGTTTTCCAGACCCTAGAGACTCCCCAAAACCGTTATTAATCGAAAAGCATCACGAAATGTCCTAAAACGCGCATCTGAACATTTTCGTGCACAGGTGCCGTAGATATGCACGAAAATCGGTCCGGAGCCGTTTCGAGCGCAAAACAGCCTGAAGTGTTTTCCAGACCCTAGAGACTCCCCAAAACCGTTATTAACCGAAAAGCATCACGAAATGTCCTAAAACGCGCATCTCAACATTTTCGTGCACAGGTGCCGTAGATATGCACGAAAATCGGTCCGGAGCCGTTTCGAGCGCAGAACAGCCTGAAGTGTTTTCCAGACCCTAGAGACTCCCCAAAACCGTTATTAACCGAAAAGCATCACGAAATGTCCTAAAACGCGCATCTCAACATTTTCGTGCACAGGTGCCGTAGATGCGCACGAAAATCGGTCTGGAGCCGTTTCGAGCGCAGAACAGCCTGAAGTGTTTTCCAGACCCTAGAAACTCCCCAAAACCATTTTTAACCCAAAAGCATCAAGAAATGTCCTAAAACGCGCATCTCAACATTTTCGTGCACAGGTGCCGTAGATATGCACGAAAATCGGTCCGGAGCCGTTTCGAGCGCAGAACAGCCTGAAGTGTTTTCCAGACCCTAGAGACTCCCCAAAACCGTTATTAATCGAAAAGCATCACGAAATGTCCTAAAACGCTCATCTCAACATTTTCATGCACAGGTGCCGTAGATGCGCACGAAAATCGGTCCGGAGCCGTTTAGTGCGCCGAACAGCCTGAAGTGTTTTCCAGACCCTAGAAACTCCCCAAAACCGTTATTAACCGAAAAGCATCAAGAAATGTCCTAAAACGCGCATCTCAACATTTTCGTGCACAGGTGCCGTAGATGCGCACGAAAATCGGTCCGGAGCCGTTTCGTTCGCCGAACAGCCTGAAGTGTTTTCCAGACCCTAGAAACTCCCCAAAACCATTTTTAAGCGAAAGGCATCACGAAATGTCCTAAAACGCGCATCTCAACATTTTCGTGCACTGGTCCCGTAGATGCGCACGAAAATCGGTCCGGAGCCGTTTCGAGCGGCGAACAGCCTGAAGTGTTTTCCAGACCCTAGAAACTCCTCAAAACCGTTATTAACCGAAAAGCATCAAGAAATGTCCTAAAACGCGCATCTCAACATTTTCATGCACAGGTGCCGTAGATGCGCACGAAAATCGGTCCGGAGCCGTTTCGAGCGCCGAAGAGGCTGAAGTGTTTTCCAGAGCCTAGAAACTCCCCAAAACCGTTTTTAATCGAAAAGCATCACGAAATGTCCAAAAACGCGCATCTCAACATTTTCGTGCACAGGTGCCGTAGATGCGCACGAAAATCGGTCCGGAGCCGTTTCGAGCGCCGAACAGCCTGAAGTGTTTCCCAGACCCTAGAAACTCCCCAAAACCGTTTTTAATCGAAAAGCATCACGAAATGTCCAAAAACGCGCATCTCAACATTTTCGTGCACAGGTGCCGTAGATGCGCACGAAAATCGGTCCGGAGCCGTTTCGAGCGCCGAACAGCCTGAAGTGTTTCCCAGACCCTAGAAACTCCCCAAAACCGTTTTTAATCGAAAAGCTTCACGAAATGTCCTAAAACGCGCATCTCAACATTTTCGTGCACAGGTGCCGTAGATATGCACGAAAATCGGTCCGGAGCCGTTTCGAGCGCAGAACAGCCTGAAGTGTTTTCCAGACCATAGAAACTCCCCAAAACCTCTTTTAATCGAAAAGCATCACGAAATGTCCTAAAACGCGCATCTGAACATTTTCGTGCACAGGTGCCGTAGATATGCACGAAAATCGGTCCGGAGCCGTTTCGAGCGCAGAACAGCCTGAAGTGTTTTCCAGACCCTAGAGACTCCCCAAAACCGTTATTAACCGAAAAGCATCACGAAATGTCCTAAAACGCGCATCTCAACATTTTCGTGCACCGGTGCCGTAGATATGCACGAAAATCGGTCCGGAGCCGTTTCGAGCGCAGAACAGCCTGAAGTGTTTTCCAGACCCTAGAGACTCCCCAAAACCGTTATTAACCGAAAAGCATCACGAAATGTCCTAAAACGCGCATCTCAACATTTTCGTGCACAGGTGCCGTAGATGCGCACGAAAATCGGTCTGGAGCCGTTTCGAGCGCAGAACAGCCTGAAGTGTTTTCCAGACCCTAGAAACTCCCCAAAACCGTTATTAACCGAAAAGCATCAAGAAATGTCCTAAAACGCGCATCTCAACATTTTCGTGCACAGGTGCCGTAGATGCGCACGAAAATCGGTCCAGAGCCGTTTTGAGCGCAGAACAGCCTGAAGTGTTTTCCAGACCCTAGAAACTCCCCAAAACCGTTATTATCCGAAAAGCATCAACAAATGTCCTAAAACGCTCATCTCAATATTTTCATGCACAGGTGCCGTAGATGCGCACGAAAATCGGTCCGGAGCCGTTTAGTGCGCCGAACAGCCTGAAGTGTTTTCCAGACCCTAGAAACTCCCCAAAACCGTTATTAACCGAAAAGCATCAAGAAATGTCCTAAAACGCGCATCTCAACATTTTCGTGCACAGGTGCCGTAGATGCGCACGAAAATCGGTCCGGAGCCGTTTCGTTCGCCGAACAGCCTGAAGTGTTTTCCAGACCCTAGAAACTCCCCAAAACCATTTTTAAGCGAAAGGCATCACGAAATGTCCTAAAACGCGCATCTCAACATTTTCGTGCACTGGTCCCGTAGATGCGCACGAAAATCGGTCCGGAGCCGTTTCGAGCGGCGAACAGCCTGAAGTGTTTTCCAGACCCTAGAAACTCCTCAAAACCGTTATTAACCGAAAAGCATCAAGAAATGTCCTAAAACGCGCATCTCAACATTTTCATGCACAGGTGCCGTAGATGCGCACGAAAATCGGTCCGGAGCCGTTTCGAGCGCCGAAGAGGCTGAAGTGTTTTCCAGAGCCTAGAAACTCCCCAAAACCGTTTTTAATCGAAAAGCATCACGAAATGTCCAAAAACGCGCATCTCAACATTTTCGTGCACAGGTGCCGTAGATGCGCACGAAAATCGGTCCGGAGCCGTTTCGAGCGCCGAACAGCCTGAAGTGTTTCCCAGACCCTAGAAACTCCCCAAAACCGTTTTTAATCGAAAAGCTTCACGAAAAGTCCTAAAACACGCATCTCAACATTTTCGTGCACAGGTGCCGTAGATGCGCACGAAAATCGGTTCGGAGCCGTTTCGAGCGCCGAACAGCCTGAAGTGTTTCCCAGACCCTAGAAACTCCCCAAAACCGTTTTTAATCGAAAAGCATCACGAAATGTCCTAGAACGCGCCTCTCAACATTTCGTGCACAGGTGCCGTAGATGCGCACGAAAATCGGTCCGGAGCCGTTTCGAGCGCCGAACAGCCTGAAGTGTTTTCCAGACCATAGAAACTCCCCAAAACCTCTTTTAATCGAAAAGCATCACGAAATGTCCTAAAACGCGCATCTCAACATTTTCGTGCACAGGTGCCGTAGATATGCACGAAAATCGGTCCGGAGCCGTTTCGAGCGCAGAACAGCCTGAAGTGTTTTCCAGACCCTAGAGACTCCCCAAAACCGTTATTAACCGAAAAGCATCACGAAATGTCCTAAAACGCGCATCTCAACATTTTCGTGCACAGGTGCCGTAGATATGCACGAAAATCGGTCCGGAGCCGTTTCGAGCGCAGAACAGCCTGAAGTGTTTTCCAGACCCTAGAGACTCCCCAAAACCGTTATTAACCGAAAAGCATCACGAAATGTCCTAAAACGCGCATCTCAACATTTTCGTGCACAGGTGCCGTAGATGCGCACGAAAATCGGTCGGGAGCCGTTTCGAGCGCAGAACAGCCTGAAGTGTTTTCCAGACCCTAGAAACTCCCCAAAACCGTTATTAACCGAAAAGCATCAAGAAATGTCCTAAAACGCGCATCTCAACATTTTCGTGCACAGGTGCCGTAGATGCGCACGAAAATCGGTCCGGAGCCGTTTCGAGCGCCGAAGAGGCTGAAGTGTTTTCCAGAGCCTAGAAACTCCCCAAAACCGTTTTTAATCGAAAAGCATCACGAAATGTCCAAAAACGCGCATCTCAACATTTTCGTGCACAGGTGCCGTAGATGCGCACGAAAATCGGTCCGGAGCCGTTTCGAGCGCCGAACAGCCTGAAGTGTTTCCCAGACCCTAGAAACTCCCCAAAACCGTTTTTAATAGAAAAGCTTCACGAAAAGTCCTAAAACGCGCATCTCAACATTTTCGTGCACAGGTGCCGTAGATGCGCACGAAAATCGGTCCGGAGCCGTTCCGAGCGCCGAACAGCCTGAGGTGTTTTCCAGACCATAGAAACTCCCCAAAACCTCTTTTAATCGAAAAGCATCACGAAATTCCTAAAACGCGCATCTCAACATTTTCGTGCACAGGTGCCGTAGATATGCACGAAAATCGGTCCGGAGCCGTTTCGAGCGCAGAACAGCCTGCAGTGTTTTCCAGACCCAAGAAACTCCTCAAAACCATTTTTAACCCAAAAGCATCTCGAAATGTCCTAAAACGCGCATCTGAATATTTTCGTGCACTGGTGCCGTAGATATGCACGAAAATCGGTCCGGAGCCGTTTCGAGCGCAGAACAGCCTGAAGTGTTTTCCAGACCCTAGAGACTCCCCAAAACCGTTATTAATCGAAAAGCATCACGAAATGTCCTAAAACGCGCATCTGAACATTTTCGTGCACAGGTGCCGTAGATATGCACGAAAATCGGTCCGGAGCCGTTTCGAGCGCAGAACAGCCTGAAGTGTTTTCCAGACCCTAGAGACTCCCCAAAACCGTTATTAACCGAAAAGCATCACGAAATGTCCTAAAACGCGCATCTCAACATTTTCGTGCACAGGTGCCGTAGATGCGCACGAAAATCGGTCTGGAGCCGTTTCGAGCGCAGAACAGCCTGAAGTGTTTTCCAGACCCTAGAAACTCCCCAAAACCGTTATTAACCGAAAAGCATCAAGAAATGTCCTAAAACGCGCATCTCAACATTTTCGTGCACAGGTGCCGTAGATGCGCACGAAAATCGGTCCAGAGCCGTTTTGAGCGCAGAACAGCCTGAAGTGTTTTCCAGACCCTAGAAACTCCCCAAAACCGTTATTATCCGAAAAGCATCAACAAATGTCCTAAAACGCTCATCTCAATATTTTCATGCACAGGTGCCGTAGATGCGCACGAAAATCGGTCCGGAGCCGTTTAGTGCGCCGAACAGCCTGAAGTGTTTTCCAGACCCTAGAAACTCCCCAAAACCGTTATTAACCGAAAAGCATCAAGAAATGTCCTAAAACGCGCATCTCAACATTTTCGTGCACAGGTGCCGTAGATGCGCACGAAAATCGGTCCGGAGCCGTTTCGTTCGCCGAACAGCCTGAAGTGTTTTCCAGACCCTAGAAACTCCCCAAAACCATTTTTAAGCGAAAGGCATCACGAAATGTCCTAAAACGCGCATCTCAACATTTTCGTGCACTGGTCCCGTAGATGCGCACGAAAATCGGTCCGGAGCCGTTTCGAGCGGCGAACAGCCTGAAGTGTTTTCCAGACCCTAGAAACTCCTCAAAACCGTTATTAACCGAAAAGCATCAAGAAATGTCCTAAAACGCGCATCTCAACATTTTCATGCACAGGTGCCGTAGATGCGCACGAAAATCGGTCCGGAGCCGTTTCGAGCGCCGAAGAGGCTGAAGTGTTTTCCAGAGCCTAGAAACTCCCCAAAACCGTTTTTAATCGAAAAGCATCACGAAATGTCCAAAAACGCGCATCTCAACATTTTCGTGCACAGGTGCCGTAGATGCGCACGAAAATCGGTCCGGAGCCGTTTCGAGCGCCGAACAGCCTGAAGTGTTTCCCAGACCCTAGAAACTCCCCAAAACCGTTTTTAATCGAAAAGCTTCACGAAAAGTCCTAAAACACGCATCTCAACATTTTCGTGCACAGGTGCCGTAGATGCGCACGAAAATCGGTTCGGAGCCGTTTCGAGCGCCGAACAGCCTGAAGTGTTTCCCAGACCCTAGAAACTCCCCAAAACCGTTTTTAATCGAAAAGCATCACGAAATGTCCTAGAACGCGCCTCTCAACATTTCGTGCACAGGTGCCGTAGATGCGCACGAAAATCGGTCCGGAGCCGTTTCGAGCGCCGAACAGCCTGAAGTGTTTTCCAGACCATAGAAACTCCCCAAAACCTCTTTTAATCGAAAAGCATCACGAAATGTCCTAAAACGCGCATCTCAACATTTTCGTGCACAGGTGCCGTAGATATGCACGAAAATCGGTCCGGAGCCGTTTCGAGCGCAGAACAGCCTGAAGTGTTTTCCAGACCCTAGAGACTCCCCAAAACCGTTATTAACCGAAAAGCATCACGAAATGTCCTAAAACGCGCATCTCAACATTTTCGTGCACAGGTGCCGTAGATATGCACGAAAATCGGTCCGGAGCCGTTTCGAGCGCAGAACAGCCTGAAGTGTTTTCCAGACCCTAGAGACTCCCCAAAACCGTTATTAACCGAAAAGCATCACGAAATGTCCTAAAACGCGCATCTCAACATTTTCGTGCACAGGTGCCGTAGATGCGCACGAAAATCGGTCTGGAGCCGTTTCGAGCGCAGAACAGCCTGAAGTGTTTTCCAGACCCTAGAAACTCCCCAAAACCGTTATTAACCGAAAAGCATCAAGAAATGTCCTAAAACGCGCATCTCAACATTTTCGTGCACAGGTGCCGTAGATGCGCACGAAAATCGGTCCGGAGCCGTTTTGAGCGCAGAACAGCCTGAAGTGTTTTCCAGACCCTAGAAACTCCCCAAAACCGTTATTATCCGAAAAGCATCAAGAAATGTCCTAAAACGCTCATCTCAACATTTTCATGCACAGGTGCCGTAGATGCGCACGAAAATCGGTCCGGAGCCGTTTAGTGCGCCGAACAGCCTGAAGTGTTTTCCAGACCCTAGAAACTCCCCAAAACCGTTATTAACCGAAAAGCATCAAGAAATGTCCTAAAACACGCATCTCAACATTTTCGTGCACAGGTGCCGTAGATGCGCACGAAAATCGGTCCGGAGCCGTTTCGTTCGCCGAACAGCCTGAAGTGTTTTCCAGACCCTAGAAACTCCCCAAAACCATTTTTAAGCGAAAGGCATCACGAAATGTCCTAAAACGCGCATCTCAACATTTTCGTGCACTGGTCCCGTAGATGCGCACGAAAATCGGTCCGGGGCCGTTTCGAGCGGCGAACAGCCTGAAGTGTTTTCCAGACCCTAGAAACTCCTCAAAACCGTTATTAACCGAAAAGCATCAAGAAATGTCCTAAAACGCGCATCTCAACATTTTCATGCACAGGTGCCGTAGATGCGCACGAAAATCGGTCCGGAGCCGTTTCGAGCGCCGAAGAGGCTGAAGTGTTTTCCAGAGACTAGAAACTCCCCAAAACCGTTTTTAATCGAAAAGCATCACGAAATGTCCAAAAACGCGCATCTCAACATTTTCGTGCACAGGTGCCGTAGATGCGCACGAAAATCGGTCCGGAGCCGTTTCGAGCGCCGAACAGCCTGAAGTGTTTCCCAGACCCTAGAAACTCCCCAAAACCGTTTTTAATCGAAAAGCTTCACGAAAAGTCCTAAAACGCGCATCTCAACATTTTCGTGCACAGGTGCCGTAGATGCGCACGAAAATCGGTCCGGAGCCGTTCCGAGCGCCGAACCGCCTGAAGTGTTTTCCAGAGCGTAGAAACTCCCCAAAACCGTTTTTAATCGAAAAGCATCACGAAAAGTCCTAAAACGCGCATCTCAACATTTTCGTGCACAGGTGCCGTATATGCGCACGAAAATCGGTTCGGAGCCGTTTCGAGCGCCGAACAGCCTGAAGTGTTTCCCAGACCCTAGAAACTCCCCAAAACCGTTTTTAATCGAAAAGCATCACGAAATGTCCTAGAACGCGCCTCTCAACATTTCGTGCACAGGTGCCGTAGATGCGCACGAAAATCGGTCCGGAGCCGTTTCGAGCGCCGAACAGCCTGAAGTGTTTTCCAGACCATAGAAACTCCCCAAAACCTCTATTAATCGAAAAGCATCACGAAATGTCCTAAAACGCGCATCTCAACATTTTCGTGCACAGGTGCCGTAGATATGCACGAAAATCGGTCCGGAGCCGTTTCGAGCGCAGAACAGCCTGAAGTGTTTTCCAGACCCTAGAGACTCCCCAAAACCGTTATTAACCGAAAAGCATCACGAAATGTCCTAAAACGCGCATCTCAACATTTTCGTGCACAGGTGCCGTAGATATGCACGAAAATCGGTCCGGAGCCGTTTCGAGCGCAGAACAGCCTGAAGTGTTTTCCAGACCCTAGAGACTCCCCAAAACCGTTATTAACCGAAAAGCATCACGAAATGTCCTAAAACGCGCATCTCAACATTTTCGTGCACAGGTGCCGTAGATGCGCACGAAAATCGGTCTGGAGCCGTTTCGAGCGCAGAACAGCCTGAAGTGTTTTCCAGACCCTAGAAACTCCCCAAAACCGTTATTAACCGAAAAGCATCAAGAAATGTCCTAAAACGCGCATCTCAACATTTTCGTGCACAGGTGCCGTAGATGCGCACGAAAATCGGTCCGGAGCCGTTTTGAGCGCAGAACAGCCTGAAGTGTTTTCCAGACCCTAGAAACTCCCCAAAACCGTTATTATCCGAAAAGCATCAAGAAATGTCCTAAAACGCTCATCTCAACATTTTCATGCACAGGTGCCGTAGATGCGCACGAAAATCGGTCCGGAGCCGTTTCGTTCGCCGAACAGCCTGAAGTGTTTTCCAGACCCTAGAAACTCCCCAAAACCATTTTTAAGCGAAAGGCATCACGAAATGTCCTAAAACGCGCATCTCAACATTTTCGTGCACTGGTCCCGTAGATGCGCACGAAAATCGGTCCGGAGCCGTTTCGAGCGGCGAACAGCCTGAAGTGTTTTCCAGACCCTAGAAACTCCTCAAAACCGTTATTAACCGAAAAGCATCAAGAAATGTCCTAAAACGCGCATCTCAACATTTTCATGCACAGGTGCCGTAGATGCGCACGAAAATCGGTCCGGAGCCGTTTCGAGCGCCGAAGAGGCTGAAGTGTTTTCCAGAGCCTAGAAACTCCCCAAAACCGTTTTTAATCGAAAAGCATCACGAAATGTCCAAAAACGCGCATCTCAACATTTTCGTGCACAGGTGCCGTAGATGCGCACGAAAATCGGTCCGGAGCCGTTTCGAGCGCCGAACAGCCTGAAGTGTTTCCCAGACCCTAGAAACTCCCCAAAACCGTTTTTAATAGAAAAGCTTCACGAAAAGTCCTAAAACGCGCATCTCAACATTTTCGTGCACAGGTGCCGTAGATGCGCACGAAAATCGGTCCGGAGCCGTTCCGAGCGCCGAACAGCCTGAGGTGTTTTCCAGACCATAGAAACTCCCCAAAACCTCTTTTAATCGAAAAGCATCACGAAATTCCTAAAACGCGCATCTCAACATTTTCGTGCACAGGTGCCGTAGATATGCACGAAAATCGGTCCGGAGCCGTTTCGAGCGCAGAACAGCCTGAAGTGTTTTCCAGACCCTAGAGACTCCCCAAAACCGTTATTAACCGAAAAGCATCACGAAATGTCCTAAAACGCGCATCTCAACATTTTCGTGCACAGGTGCCGTAGATATGCACGAAAATCGGTCCGGAGCCGTTTCGAGCGCAGAACAGCCTGAAGTGTTTTCCAGACCATAGAAACTCCCCAAAACCTCTTTTAATCGAAAAGCATCACGAAATGTCCTAAAACGCGCATCTGAACATTTTCGTGCACAGGTGCCGCAGATATGCACGAAAATCGGTCCGGAGCCGTTTCGAGCGCAGAACAGCCTGAAGTGTTTTCCAGACCCTAGAGACTCCCCAAAACCGTTATTAACCGAAAAGCAACACGAAATGTCCTAAAACGCGCATCTCAACATTTTCGTGCACAGGTGCCGTAGATATGCACGAAAATCGGTCCGGAGCCGTTTCGAGCGCAGAACAGCCTGAAGTGTTTTCCAGACCCTAGAGACTCCCCAAAACCGTTATTAACCGAAAAGCATCACGAAATGTCCTAAAACGCGCATCTCAACATTTTCGTGCACAGGTGCCGTAGATGCGCACGAAAATCGGTCTGGAGCCGTTTCGAGCGCAGAACAGCCTGAAGTGTTTTCCAGACCCTAGAAACTCCCCAAAACCGTTATTAACCGAAAAGCATCAAGAAATGTCCTAAAACGCGCATCTCAACATTTTCGTGCACAGGTGCCGTAGATGCGCACGAAAATCGGTCCGGAGCCGTTTTGAGCGCAGAACAGCCTGAAGTGTTTTCCAGACCCTAGAAACTCCTCAAAACCGTTATTAACCGAAAAGCATCAAGAAATGTCCTAAAACGCGCATCTCAACATTTTCATGCACAGGTGCCGTAGATGCGCACGAAAATCGGTCCGGAGCCGTTTCGAGCGCCGAAGAGGCTGAAGTGTTTTCCAGAGCCTAGAAACTCCCCAAAACCGTTTTTAATCGAAAAGCATCACGAAATGTCCTAAAACGCGCATCTCAACATTTTCGTGCACAGGTGCCGTAGATGCGCACGAAAATCGGTCCGGAGCCGTTTCGAGCGCCGAACAGCCTGAAGTGTTTCCCAGACCCTAGAAACTCCCCAAAACCGTTTTTAATAGAAAAGCTTCACGAAAAGTCCTAAAACGCGCATCTCAACATTTTCGTGCACAGGTGCCGTAGATGCGCACGAAAATCGGTCCGGAGCCGTTCCGAGCGCCGAACAGCCTGAGGTGTTTTCCAGACCATAGAAACTCCCCAAAACCTCTTTTAATCGAAAAGCATCACGAAATGTCCTAAAACGCGCATCTCAACATTTTCGTGCACAGGTGCCGTAGATATGCACGAAAATCGGTCCGGAGCCGTTTCGAGCGCAGAACAGCCTGAAGTGTTTTCCAGACCCTAGAGACTCCCCAAAACCGTTATTAACCGAAAAGCATCACGAAATGTCCTAAAACGCGCATCTCAACATTTTCGTGCACAGGTGCCGTAGATATGCACGAAAATCGGTCCGGAGCCGTTTCGAGCGCAGAACAGCCTGAAGTGTTTTCCAGACCATAGAAACTCCCCAAAACCTCTTTTAATCGAAAAGCATCACGAAATGTCCTAAAACGCGCATCTGAACATTTTCGTGCACAGGTGCCGTAGATATGCACGAAAATCGGTCCGGAGCCGTTTCGAGCGCAGAACAGCCTGAAGTGTTTTCCAGACCCTAGAGACTCCCCAAAACCGTTATTAACCGAAAAGCATCACGAAATGTCCTAAAACGCGCATCTCAACATTTTCGTGCACAGGTGCCGTAGATATGCACGAAAATCGGTCCGGAGCCATTTCGAGCGCAGAACAGCCTGAAGTGTTTTCCAGACCCTAGAGACTCCCCAAAACCGTTATTAACCGAAAAGCATCACGAAATGTCCTAAAACGCGCATCTCAACATTTTCGTGCACAGGTGCCGTAGATGCGCACGAAAATCGGTCTGGAGCCGTTTCGAGCGCAGAACAGCCTGAAGTGTTTTCCAGACCCTAGAAACTCCCCAAAACCGTTATTAACCGAAAAGCATCAAGAAATGTCTTAAAACGCGCATCTCAACATTTTCGTGCACAGGTGCCGTAGATGCGCACGAAAATCGGTCCGGAGCCGTTTTGAGCGCAGAACAGCCTGAAGTGTTTTCCAGACCCTAGAAACTCCCCAAAACCGTTATTAACCGAAAAGCATCAAGAAATGTCCTAAAACGCGCATCTCAACATTTTCGTGCACAGGTGCCGTAGATGCGCACGAAAATCGGTCCGGAGCCGTTTCGTTCGCCGAACAGCCTGAAGTGTTTTCCAGACCCTAGAAACTCCCCAAAACCATTTTTAAGCGAAAGGCATCACGAAATGTCCTAAAACGCGCATCTCAACATTTTCGTGCACTGGTCCCGTAGATGCGCACGAAAATCGGTCCGGAGCCGTTTCGAGCGGCGAACAGCCTGAAGTGTTTTCCAGACCTAGAAACTCCCCAAAACCGTTTTTAATCGAAAAGCATCACGAAATGTCCTAAAACGCGCATCTCAACATTTTCGTGCACAGGTGCCGTAGATGCGCACGAAAATCGGTCCGGAGCCGTTTCGAGCGCCGAACAGCCTGAAGTGTTTCCCAGACCCTAGAAACTCCCCAAAACCGTTTTTAATCGAAAAGCTTCACGAAAAGTCCTAAAACGCGCATCTCAACATTTTCGTGCACAGGTGCCGTAGATGCGCACGAAAATCGTTCCGGAGCCGTTCCGAGTGCCGAACCGCCTGAAGTGTTTTCCAGAGCGTAGAAACTCCCCAAAACCGTTTTTAATCGAAAAGCATCACGAAATGTCCTAAAACGCGCATCTCAACATTTTCGTGCACTGGTCCCGTAGATGCGCACGAAAATCGGTCCGGAGCCGTTTCGAGCGGCGAACAGCCTGAAGTGTTTTCCAGACCCTAGAAACTCCCCAAAACCTCTTTTAATCGAAAAGCATCCCGAAATGTCCTAAAACGCGCATCTCAAAATTTTCGTGCACAGGTGCCGTAGATATGCACGAAAATCGGTCCGGAGCCGTTTCGAGCGCAGAACAGCCTGAAGTGTTTTCCAGACCCTAGAGACTCCCCAAAACCGTTATTAACCGAAAAGCATCACGAAATGTCCTAAAACGCGCATCTCAACATTTTCGTGCACAGGTGCCGTAGATATGCACGAAAATCGGTCCGGAGCCGTTTCGAGCGCAGAACAGCCTGAAGTGTTTTCCAGACCCTAGAGACTCCCCAAAACCGTTATTAACAGAAAAGCATCACGAAATGTCATAAAACGCGCATCTCAACATTTTCGTGCACAGGTGCCGTAGATGCGCACGAAAATCGGTCTGGAGCCGTTTCGAGCGCAGAACAGCCTGAAGTGTTTTCCAGACCCTAGAGACTCCCCAAAACAGTTATTAACAGAAAAGCATCACGAAATGTCATAAAACGCGCATCTCAACATTTTCGTGCACAGGTGCCGTAGATGCGCACGAAAATCGGTCTGGAGCCGTTTCGAGCGCAGAACAGCCTGAAGTGTTTTCCAGACCCTAGAAACTCCCCAAAACCGTTATTAACCGAAAAGCATCAAGAAATGTCCTAAAACGCGCATCTCAACATTTTCGTGCACAGGTGCCGTAGATGCGCACGAAAATCGGTCCGGAGCCGTTTTGAGCGCAGAACAGCCTGAAGTGTTTTCCAGACCCTAGAAACTCCCCAAAACCGTTATTATCCGAAAAGCATCAAGAAATGTCCTAAAACGCTCATCTCAACATTTTCATGCACAGGTGCCGTAGATGCGCACGAAAATCGGTCCGGAGCCGTTTCGTTCGCCGAACAGCCTGAAGTGTTTTCCAGACCCTAGAAACTCCCCAAAACCATTTTTAAGCGAAAGGCATCACGAAATGTCCTAAAACGCGCATCTCAACATTTTCGTGCACTGGTCCCGTAGATGCGCACGAAAATCGGTCCGGAGCCGTTTCGAGCGGCGAACAGCCTGAAGTGTTTTCCAGACCCTAGAAACTCCTCAAAACCGTTATTAACCGAAAAGCATCAAGAAATGTCCTAAAACGCGCATCTCAACATTTTCATGCACAGGTGCCGTAGATGCGCACGAAAATCGGTCCGGAGCCGTTTCGAGCGCCGAAGAGGCTGAAGTGTTTTCCAGAGCCTAGAAACTCCCCAAAACCGTTTTTAATCGAAAAGCATCACGAAATGTCCAAAAACGCGCATCTCAACATTTTCGTGCACAGGTGCCGTAGATGCGCACGAAAATCGGTCCGGAGCCGTTCCGAGCGCCGAACAGCCTGAGGTGTTTTCCAGACCATAGAAACTCCCCAAAACCTCTTTTAATCGAAAAGCATCACGAAATTCCTAAAACGCGCATCTCAACATTTTCGTGCACAGGTGCCGTAGATATGCACGAAAATCGGTCCGGAGCCGTTTCGAGCGCAGAACAGCCTGAAGTGTTTTCCAGACCCTAGAGACTCCCCAAAACCGTTATTAACCGAAAAGCATCACGAAATGTCCTAAAACGCGCATCTCAACATTTTCGTGCACAGGTGCCGTAGATATGCACGAAAATCGGTCCGGAGCCGTTTCGAGCGCAGAACAGCCTGAAGTGTTTTCCAGACCATAGAAACTCCCCAAAACCTCTTTTAATCGAAAAGCATCACGAAATGTCCTAAAACGCGCATCTGAACATTTTCGTGCACAGGTGCCGCAGATATGCACGAAAATCGGTCCGGAGCCGTTTCGAGCGCAGAACAGCCTGAAGTGTTTTCCAGACCCTAGAGACTCCCCAAAACCGTTATTAACCGAAAAGCAACACGAAATGTCCTAAAACGCGCATCTCAACATTTTCGTGCACAGGTGCCGTAGATATGCACGAAAATCGGTCCGGAGCCGTTTCGAGCGCAGAACAGCCTGAAGTGTTTTCCAGACCCTAGAGACTCCCCAAAACCGTTATTAACCGAAAAGCATCACGAAATGTCCTAAAACGCGCATCTCAACATTTTCGTGCACAGGTGCCGTAGATGCGCACGAAAATCGGTCTGGAGCCGTTTCGAGCGCAGAACAGCCTGAAGTGTTTTCCAGACCCTAGAAACTCCCCAAAACCGTTATTAACCGAAAAGCATCAAGAAATGTCCTAAAACGCGCATCTCAACATTTTCGTGCACAGGTGCCGTAGATGCGCACGAAAATCGGTCCGGAGCCGTTTTGAGCGCAGAACAGCCTGAAGTGTTTTCCAGACCCTAGAAACTCCTCAAAACCGTTATTAACCGAAAAGCATCAAGAAATGTCCTAAAACGCGCATCTCAACATTTTCATGCACAGGTGCCGTAGATGCGCACGAAAATCGGTCCGGAGCCGTTTCGAGCGCCGAAGAGGCTGAAGTGTTTTCCAGAGCCTAGAAACTCCCCAAAACCGTTTTTAATCGAAAAGCATCACGAAATGTCCTAAAACGCGCATCTCAACATTTTCGTGCACAGGTGCCGTAGATGCGCACGAAAATCGGTCCGGAGCCGTTTCGAGCGCCGAACAGCCTGAAGTGTTTCCCAGACCCTAGAAACTCCCCAAAACCGTTTTTAATAGAAAAGCTTCACGAAAAGTCCTAAAACGCGCATCTCAACATTTTCGTGCACAGGTGCCGTAGATGCGCACGAAAATCGGTCCGGAGCCGTTCCGAGCGCCGAACAGCCTGAGGTGTTTTCCAGACCATAGAAACTCCCCAAAACCTCTTTTAATCGAAAAGCATCACGAAATGTCCTAAAACGCGCATCTCAACATTTTCGTGCACAGGTGCCGTAGATATGCACGAAAATCGGTCCGGAGCCGTTTCGAGCGCAGAACAGCCTGAAGTGTTTTCCAGACCCTAGAGACTCCCCAAAACCGTTATTAACCGAAAAGCATCACGAAATGTCCTAAAACGCGCATCTCAACATTTTCGTGCACAGGTGCCGTAGATATGCACGAAAATCGGTCCGGAGCCGTTTCGAGCGCAGAACAGCCTGAAGTGTTTTCCAGACCATAGAAACTCCCCAAAACCTCTTTTAATCGAAAAGCATCACGAAATGTCCTAAAACGCGCATCTGAACATTTTCGTGCACAGGTGCCGTAGATATGCACGAAAATCGGTCCGGAGCCGTTTCGAGCGCAGAACAGCCTGAAGTGTTTTCCAGACCCTAGAGACTCCCCAAAACCGTTATTAACCGAAAAGCATCACGAAATGTCCTAAAACGCGCATCTCAACATTTTCGTGCACAGGTGCCGTAGATATGCACGAAAATCGGTCCGGAGCCATTTCGAGCGCAGAACAGCCTGAAGTGTTTTCCAGACCCTAGAGACTCCCCAAAACCGTTATTAACCGAAAAGCATCACGAAATGTCCTAAAACGCGCATCTCAACATTTTCGTGCACAGGTGCCGTAGATGCGCACGAAAATCGGTCTGGAGCCGTTTCGAGCGCAGAACAGCCTGAAGTGTTTTCCAGACCCTAGAAACTCCCCAAAACCGTTATTAACCGAAAAGCATCAAGAAATGTCTTAAAACGCGCATCTCAACATTTTCGTGCACAGGTGCCGTAGATGCGCACGAAAATCGGTCCGGAGCCGTTTTGAGCGCAGAACAGCCTGAAGTGTTTTCCAGACCCTAGAAACTCCCCAAAACCGTTATTAACCGAAAAGCATCAAGAAATGTCCTAAAACGCGCATCTCAACATTTTCGTGCACAGGTGCCGTAGATGCGCACGAAAATCGGTCCGGAGCCGTTTCGTTCGCCGAACAGCCTGAAGTGTTTTCCAGACCCTAGAAACTCCCCAAAACCATTTTTAAGCGAAAGGCATCACGAAATGTCCTAAAACGCGCATCTCAACATTTTCGTGCACTGGTCCCGTAGAAGCGCACGAAAATCGGTCCGGAGCCGTTTCGAGCGCAGAACAGCCTGAAGTGTTTTCCAGACCCTAGAAACTCCCCAAAACCGTTATTATCCGAAAAGCATCAAGAAATGTCCTAAAACGCTCATCTCAACATTTTCATGCACAGGTGCCGTAGATGCGCACGAAAATCGGTCCGGAGCCGTTTAGTGCGCCAAACAGCCTGAAGTGTTTTCCAGACCCTAGAAACTCCCCAAAACCGTTATTAACCGAAAAGCATCAAGAAATGTCCTAAAACGCGCATCTCAACATTTTCGTGCACAGGTGCCGTAGATGCGCACGAAAATCGGTCCGGAGCCGTTTCGAGCGCCGAACAGCCTGAAGTGTTTCCCAGACCCTAGAAACTCCCCAAAACCGTTTTTAATCGAAAAGCTTCACGAAAAGTCCTAAAACGCGCATCTCAACATTTTCGTGCACAGGTGCCGTAGATATGCACGAAAATCGTTCCGGAGCCGTTCCGAGCGCCGAACCGCCTGAAGTGTTTTCCAGAGCGTAGAAACTCCCCAAAACCGTTTTTAATCGAAAAGCATCACGAAATGTCCTAAAACGCGCATCTCAACATTTTCGTGCACTGGTCCCGTAGATGCGCACGAAAATCGGTCCGGAGCCGTTTCGAGCGGCGAACAGCCTGAAGTGTTTTCCAGACCCTAGAAACTCCCCAAAACCTCTTTTAATCGAAAAGCATCCCGAAATGTCCTAAAACGCGCATCTCAAAATTTTCGTGCACAGGTGCCGTAGATATGCACGAAAATCGGTCCGGAGCCGTTTCGAGCGCAGAACAGCCTGAAGTGTTTTCCAGACCCTAGAGACTCCCCAAAACCGTTATTAACCGAAAAGCATCACGAAATGTCCTAAAACGCGCATCTCAACATTTTCGTGCACAGGTGCCGTAGATATGCACGAAAATCGGTCCGGAGCCGTTTCGAGCGCAGAACAGCCTGAAGTGTTTTCCAGACCCTAGAGACTCCCCAAAACCGTTATTAACAGAAAAGCATCACGAAATGTCATAAAACGCGCATCTCAACATTTTCGTGCACAGGTGCCGTAGATGCGCACGAAAATCGGTCTGGAGCCGTTTCGAGCGCAGAACAGCCTGAAGTGTTTTCCAGACCCTAGAGACTCCCCAAAACCGTTATTAACCGAAAAGCATCACGAAATATCCTAAAACGCGCGTCTGAACATTTTCGTGCACAGGTGCCGTAGATATGCACGAAAATCGGTCCAGAGCCGTTTCGAGCGCAGAACAGCCTGAAGTGTTTTCCAGACCCTAGAGACTCCCTAAAACCGTTATTAACCGAAAAGCATCACGAAATGTCCTAAAACGCGCATCTCAACATTTTCGTGCACAGGTGCCGTAGATATGCACGAAAATCGGTCCGGAGCCGTTTCGAGCGCAGAACAGCCTGAAGTGTTTTCCAGACCATAGAAACTCCCCAAAACCTCTTTTAATCGAAAAGCATCACGAAATGTCCTAAAACGCGCATCTGAACATTTTCGTGCACAGGTGCCGTAGATATGCACGAAAATCGGTCCGGAGCTGTTTCGAGCGCAGAACAGCCTGAAGTGTTTTCCAGACCCTAGAGACTCCCCAAAACCGTTATTAACCGAAAAGCATCACGAAATGTCCTAAAACGCGCATCTCAACATTTTCGTGCACAGGTGCCGTAGATATGCACGAAAATCGGTCCGGAGCCGTTTCGAGCGCAGAACAGCCTGAAGTGTTTTCCAGACCCTAGAGACTCCCCAAAACCGTTATTAACCGAAAAGCATCACGAAATGTCCTAAAACGCGCATCTCAACATTTTCGTGCACAGGTGCCGTAGATATGCACGAAAATCGGTCCGGAGCCGTTTCGAGCGCAGAACAGCCTGAAGTGTTTTCCAGACCATAGAAACTCCCCAAAACCTCTTTTAATCGAAAAGCATCACGAAATGTCCTAAAACGCGCATCTGAACATTTTCGTGCACAGGTGCCGTAGATATGCACGAAAATCGGTCCGGAGCCGTTTCGAGCGCAGAACAGCCTGAAGTGTTTTCCAGACCCTAGAGACTCCCCAAAACCGTTATTAACCGAAAAGCATCACGAAATGTCCTAAAACGCGCATCTCAACATTTTCGTGCACAGGTGCCGTAGATATGCACGAAAATCGGTCCGGAGCCGTTTCGAGCGCAGAACAGCCTGAAGTGTTTTCCAGACCCTAGAGACTCCCCAAAGCCGTTATTAACCGAAAAGCATCACGAAATGTCCTAAAACGCGCATCTCAACATTTTCGTCCACAGGTGCCGTAGATATGCACGAAAATCGGTTCGGAGCCGTTTCGAGCGCAGAACAGCCTGAAGTGTTTTCCAGACCATAGAAACTCCCCAAAACCTCTTTTAATCGAAAAGCATCACGAAATGTCCTAAAACGCGCATCTGAACATTTTCGTGCACAGGTGCCGTAGATATGCACGAAAATCGGTCCGGAGCCGTTTCGAGCGCAGAACAGCCTGAAGTGTTTTCCAGACCCTAGAGACTCCCAAAACCGTTATTAACCGAAAAGCATCACGAAATGTCCTAAAACGCGCATCTCAACATTTTCGTGCACAGGTGCCGTAGATATGCACGAAAATCAATCCCGAGCCGTTTCGAGCGCAGAACAGCCTGAAGTGTTTTCCAGACCCTAGAGACTCCCCAAAACCGTTATTAACCGAAAAGCATCACGAAATGTCCTAAAACGCGCATCTCAACATTTTCGTGCACAGGTGCCGTAGATGCGCACGAAAATCGGTCTGGAGCCGTTTCGAGCGCAGAACAGCCTGAAGTGTTTTCCAGACCCTAGAAACTCCCCAAAACCGTTATTAACCGAAAAGCATCAAGAAATGTCCTAAAACGCGCATCTCAACATTTTCGTGCACAGGTGCCGTAGATGCGCACGAAAATCGGTCCGGAGCCGTTTTGAGCGCAGAACAGCCTGAAGTGTTTTCCAGACCCTAGAAACTCCCCAAAACCGTTATTATCCGAAAAGCATCAAGAAATGTCCTAAAACGCTCATCTCAACATTTTCATGCACAGGTGCCGTAGATGCGCACGAAAATCGGTCCGGAGCCGTTTAGTGCGCCGAACAGCCTGAAGTGTTTTCCAGACCCTAGAAACTCCCAAAACCGTTATTAACCGAAAAGCATCAAGAAATGTCCTAAAACGCGCATCTCAACATTTTCGTGCACAGGTGCCGTAGATGCGCACGAAAATCGGTCCGGAGCCGTTTCGTTCGCCGAACAGCCTGAAGTGTTTTCCAGACCCTAGAAACTCCCCAAAACCATTTTTAAGCGAAAGGCGTCACGAAATGTCCTAAAACGCGCATCTCAACATTTTCGTGCACTGGTCCCGTAGATGCGCACGAAAATCGGTCCGGAGCCGTTTCGAGCGGCGAACAGCCTGAAGTGTTTTCCAGACCCTAGAAACTCCTCAAAACCGTTATTAACCGAAAAGCATCAAGAAATGTCCTAAAACGCGCATCTCAACATTTTCATGCACAGGTGCCGTAGATGCGCACGAAAATCGGTCCGGAGCCGTTTCGAGCGCCGAAGAGGCTGAAGTGTTTTCCAGAGCCTAGAAACTCCCCAAAACCGTTTTTAATCGAAAAGCATCACGAAATGTCCTAAAACGCGCATCTCAACATTTTCGTGCACAGGTGCCGTAGATGCGCACGAAAATCGGTCCGGAGCCGTTTCGAGCGCCGAACAGCCTGAAGTGTTTCCCAGACCCTAGAAACTCCCCAAAACCGTTTTTAATCGAAAAGCATCACGAAATGTCCTAGAACGCGCCTCTCAACATTTCGTGCACAGGTGCCGTAGATGCGCACGAAAATCGGTCCGGAGCCGTTTCGAGCGCCGAACAATCTGAAGTGTTTTCCAGACCATAGAAACTCCCCAAAACCTCTTTTAATCGAAAAGCATCACGAAATGTCCTAAAACGCGCATCTCAACATTTTCGTGCACAGGTGCCGTAGATATGCACGAAAATCGGTCCGGAGCCGTTTCGAGCGCAGAACAGCCTGAAGTGTTTTCCAGACCCTAGAGACTCCCCAAAACCGTTATTAACCGAAAAGCATCACGAAATGTCCTAAAACGCGCATCTCAACATTTTCGTGCACAGGTGCCGTAGATATGCACGAAAATCGGTCCGGAGCCGTTTCGAGCGCAGAACAGCCTGAAGTGTTTTCCAGACCATAGAAACTCCCCAAAACCTCTTTTAATCGAAAAGCATCACGAAATGTCCTAAAACGCGCATCTGAACATTTTCGTGCACAGGTGCCGTAGATATGCACGAAAATCGGCCCGGAGCCGTTTCGAGCGCAGAACAGCCTGAAGTGTTTTCCAGACCCTAGAGACTCCCCAAAACCGTTATTAACCGAAAAGCATCACGAAATGTCCTAAAACGCGCATCTAAACATTTTCGTGCACAGGTGCCGTAGATATGCACGAAAATCGGTCCGGAGCCGTTTCGAGCGCAGAACAGCCTGAAGTGTTTTCCAGACCCTAGAGACTCCCCAAAACCGTTATTAACCGAAAAGCATCACGAAATGTCCTAAAACGCGCATCTCAACATTTTCGTGCACAGGTGCCGTAGATGCGCACGAAAATCGGTCCGGAGCCGTTTCGAGCGCCGAACAGCCTGAAGTGTTTCCCAGACCCTAGAAACTCCCCAAAACCGTTTTTAATCGAAAAGCTTCACGAAAAGTCCTAAAACGCGCATCTCAACATTTTCGTGCACAGGTGCCGTAGATATGCACGAAAATCGTTCCGGAGCCGTTCCGAGCGCCGAACCGCCTGAAGTGTTTTCCAGAGCGTAGAAACTCCCCAAAACCGTTTTTAATCGAAAAGCATCACGAAATGTCCTAAAACGCGCATCTCAACATTTTCGTGCACTGGTCCCGTAGATGCGCACGAAAATCGGTCCGGAGCCGTTTCGAGCGGCGAACAGCCTGAAGTGTTTTCCAGACCCTAGAAACTCCCCAAAACCTCTTTTAATCGAAAAGCATCCCGAAATGTCCTAAAACGCGCATCTCAAAATTTTCGTGCACAGGTGCCGTAGATATGCACGAAAATCGGTCCGGAGCCGTTTCGAGCGCAGAACAGCCTGAAGTGTTTTCCAGACCCTAGAGACTCCCCAAAACCGTTATTAACCGAAAAGCATCACGAAATGTCCTAAAACGCGCATCTCAACATTTTCGTGCACAGGTGCCGTAGATATGCACGAAAATCGGTCCGGAGCCGTTTCGAGCGCAGAACAGCCTGAAGTGTTTTCCAGACCCTAGAGACTCCCCAAAACCGTTATTAACAGAAAAGCATCACGAAATGTCATAAAACGCGCATCTCAACATTTTCGTGCACAGGTGCCGTAGATGCGCACGAAAATCGGTCTGGAGCCGTTTCGAGCGCAGAACAGCCTGAAGTGTTTTCCAGACCCTAGAGACTCCCCAAAACCGTTATTAACCGAAAAGCATCACGAAATATCCTAAAACGCGCGTCTGAACATTTTCGTGCACAGGTGCCGTAGATATGCACGAAAATCGGTCCAGAGCCGTTTCGAGCGCAGAACAGCCTGAAGTGTTTTCCAGACCCTAGAGACTCCCTAAAACCGTTATTAACCGAAAAGCATCACGAAATGTCCTAAAACGCGCATCTCAACATTTTCGTGCACAGGTGCCGTAGATATGCACGAAAATCGGTCCGGAGCCGTTTCGAGCGCAGAACAGCCTGAAGTGTTTTCCAGACCATAGAAACTCCCCAAAACCTCTTTTAATCGAAAAGCATCACGAAATGTCCTAAAACGCGCATCTGAACATTTTCGTGCACAGGTGCCGTAGATATGCACGAAAATCGGTCCGGAGCTGTTTCGAGCGCAGAACAGCCTGAAGTGTTTTCCAGACCCTAGAGACTCCCCAAAACCGTTATTAACCGAAAAGCATCACGAAATGTCCTAAAACGCGCATCTCAACATTTTCGTGCACAGGTGCCGTAGATATGCACGAAAATCGGTCCGGAGCCGTTTCGAGCGCAGAACAGCCTGAAGTGTTTTCCAGACCCTAGAGACTCCCCAAAACCGTTATTAACCGAAAAGCATCACGAAATGTCCTAAAACGCGCATCTCAACATTTTCGTGCACAGGTGCCGTAGATATGCACGAAAATCGGTCCGGAGCCGTTTCGAGCGCAGAACAGCCTGAAGTGTTTTCCAGACCATAGAAACTCCCCAAAACCTCTTTTAATCGAAAAGCATCACGAAATGTCCTAAAACGCGCATCTGAACATTTTCGTGCACAGGTGCCGTAGATATGCACGAAAATCGGTCCGGAGCCGTTTCGAGCGCAGAACAGCCTGAAGTGTTTTCCAGACCCTAGAGACTCCCCAAAACCGTTATTAACCGAAAAGCATCACGAAATGTCCTAAAACGCGCATCTCAACATTTTCGTGCACAGGTGCCGTAGATATGCACGAAAATCGGTCCGGAGCCGTTTCGAGCGCAGAACAGCCTGAAGTGTTTTCCAGACCCTAGAGACTCCCCAAAGCCGTTATTAACCGAAAAGCATCACGAAATGTCCTAAAACGCGCATCTCAACATTTTCGTCCACAGGTGCCGTAGATATGCACGAAAATCGGTCCGGAGCCGTTTCGAGCGCAGAACAGCCTGAAGTGTTTTCCAGACCATAGAAACTCCCCAAAACCTCTTTTAATCGAAAAGCATCACGAAATGTCCTAAAACGCGCATCTGAACATTTTCGTGCACAGGTGCCGTAGATATGCACGAAAATCGGTCCGGAGCCGTTTCGAGCGCAGAACAGCCTGAAGTGTTTTCCAGACCCTAGAGACTCCCAAAACCGTTATTAACCGAAAAGCATCACGAAATGTCCTAAAACGCGCATCTCAACATTTTCGTGCACAGGTGCCGTAGATATGCACGAAAATCAATCCCGAGCCGTTTCGAGCGCAGAACAGCCTGAAGTGTTTTCCAGACCCTAGAGACTCCCCAAAACCGTTATTAACCGAAAAGCATCACGAAATGTCCTAAAACGCGCATCTCAACATTTTCGTGCACAGGTGCCGTAGATGCGCACGAAAATCGGTCTGGAGCCGTTTCGAGCGCAGAACAGCCTGAAGTGTTTTCCAGACCCTAGAAACTCCCCAAAACCGTTATTAACCGAAAAGCATCAAGAAATGTCCTAAAACGCGCATCTCAACATTTTCGTGCACAGGTGCCGTAGATGCGCACGAAAATCGGTCCGGAGCCGTTTTGAGCGCAGAACAGCCTGAAGTGTTTTCCAGACCCTAGAAACTCCCCAAAACCGTTATTATCCGAAAAGCATCAAGAAATGTCCTAAAACGCTCATCTCAACATTTTCATGCACAGGTGCCGTAGATGCGCACGAAAATCGGTCCGGAGCCGTTTAGTGCGCCGAACAGCCTGAAGTGTTTTCCAGACCCTAGAAACTCCCAAAACCGTTATTAACCGAAAAGCATCAAGAAATGTCCTAAAACGCGCATCTCAACATTTTCGTGCACAGGTGCCGTAGATGCGCACGAAAATCGGTCCGGAGCCGTTTCGTTCGCCGAACAGCCTGAAGTGTTTTCCAGACCCTAGAAACTCCCCAAAACCATTTTTAAGCGAAAGGCGTCACGAAATGTCCTAAAACGCGCATCTCAACATTTTCGTGCACTGGTCCCGTAGATGCGCACGAAAATCGGTCCGGAGCCGTTTCGAGCGGCGAACAGCCTGAAGTGTTTTCCAGACCCTAGAAACTCCTCAAAACCGTTATTAACCGAAAAGCATCAAGAAATGTCCTAAAACGCGCATCTCAACATTTTCATGCACAGGTGCCGTAGATGCGCACGAAAATCGGTCCGGAGCCGTTTCGAGCGCCGAAGAGGCTGAAGTGTTTTCCAGAGCCTAGAAACTCCCCAAAACCGTTTTTAATCGAAAAGCATCACGAAATGTCCTAAAACGCGCATCTCAACATTTTCGTGCACAGGTGCCGTAGATGCGCAAGAAAATCGGTCCGGAGCCGTTTCGAGCGCCGAACAGCCTGAAGTGTTTCCCAGACCCTAGAAACTCCCCAAAACCGTTTTTAATCGAAAAGCATCACGAAATGTCCTAGAACGCGCCTCTCAACATTTCGTGCACAGGTGCCGTAGATGCGCACGAAAATCGGTCCGGAGCCGTTTCGAGCGCCGAACAATCTGAAGTGTTTTCCAGACCATAGAAACTCCCCAAAACCTCTTTTAATCGAAAAGCATCACGAAATGTCCTAAAACGCGCATCTCAACATTTTCGTGCACAGGTGCCGTAGATATGCACGAAAATCGGTCCGGAGCCGTTTCGAGCGCAGAACAGCCTGAAGTGTTTTCCAGACCCTAGAGACTCCCCAAAACCGTTATTAACCGAAAAGCATCACGAAATGTCCTAAAACGCGCATCTCAACATTTTCGTGCACAGGTGCCGTAGATATGCACGAAAATCGGTCCGGAGCCGTTTCGAGCGCAGAACAGCCTGAAGTGTTTTCCAGACCATAGAAACTCCCCAAAACCTCTTTTAATCGAAAAGCATCACGAAATGTCCTAAAACGCGCATCTGAACATTTTCGTGCACAGGTGCCGTAGATATGCACGAAAATCGGCCCGGAGCCGTTTCGAGCGCAGAACAGCCTGAAGTGTTTTCCAGACCCTAGAGACTCCCCAAAACCGTTATTAACCGAAAAGCATCACGAAATGTCCTAAAACGCGCATCTAAACATTTTCGTGCACAGGTGCCGTAGATATGCACGAAAATCGGTCCGGAGCCGTTTCGAGCGCAGAACAGCCTGAAGTGTTTTCCAGACCCTAGAGACTCCCCAAAACCGTTATTAACCGAAAAGCATCACGAAATGTCCTAAAACGCGCATCTCAACATTTTCGTGCACAGGTGCCGTAGATGCGCACGGAAATCGGTCTGGAGCCGTTTCGAGCGCAGAACAGCCTGAAGTGTTTTCCAGACCCTAGAAACTCCCCAAAACCGTTATTAACCGAAAAGCATCAAGAAATGTCCTAAAACGCGCATCTCAACATTTTCGTGCACAGGTGCCGTAGATGCGCACGAAAATCGGTCCGGAGCCGTTTTGAGCGCAGAACAGCCTGAAGTGTTTTCCAGACCCTAGAAACTCCCCAAAACCGTTATTATCCGAAAAGCATCAAGAAATGTCCTAAAACGCTCATCTCAACATTTTCATGCACAGGTGCCGTAGATGCGCACGAAAATCGGTCCGGAGCCGTTTAGTGCGCCGAACAGCCTGAAGTGTTTTCCAGACCCTAGAAACTCCCCAAAACCGTTATTAACCGAAAAGCATCAAGAAATGTCCTAAAACGCGCATCTCAACATTTTCGTGCACAGGTGCCGTAGATGCGCACGAAAATCGGTCCGGAGCCGTTTCGAGCGCCGAAGAGGCTGAAGTGTTTTCCAGAGTCTAGAAACTCCCCAAAACCGTTTTCAATCGAAAAGCATCACGAAATGTCCTAAAACGCGCATCTCAACATTTTCGTGCACAGGTGCCGTAGATGCGCACGAAAATCGGTCCGGAGCCGTTTCGAGCGCCGAACAGCCTGAAGTGTTTCCCAGACCCTAGAAACTCCCCAAAACCGTTTTTAATCGAAAAGCTTCACGAAAAGTCCTAAAACGCGCATCTCAACATTTTCGTGCACAGGTGCCGTAGATGCGCACGAAAATCGGTCCGGAGCCGTTCCGAGCGCCGAACCGCCTGAAGTGTTTTCCAGAGCGTAGAAACTCCCCAAAACCGTTTTTAATCGAAAAGCATCACGAAAAGTCCTAAAACGCGCATCTCAACATTTTCGTGCACAGGTGCCGTAGATGCGCACGAAAATCGGTTCGGAGCCGTTTCGAGCGCCGAACAGCCTGAAGTGTTTCCCAGACCCTAAAAACTCCCCAAAACCGTTTTTAATCGAAAAGCATCACGAAATGTCCTAGAACGCGCCTCTCAACATTTCGTGCACAGGTGCCGTAGATGCGCACGAAAATCGGTCCGGAGCCGTTTCGAGCGCCGAACAGCCTGAAGTGTTTTCCAGACCATAGAAACTCCCCAAAACCTCTTTTAATCGAAAAGCATCACGAAATGTCCTAAAACGCGCATCTCAAAATTTTCGTGCACAGGTGCCGTAGATATGCACGAAAATCGGTCCGGAGCCGTTTCGAGCGCAGAACAGCCTGAAGTTTTTTCCAGACCCTAGAGACTCCCCAAAACCGTTATTAACCGAAAAGCATCACGAAATGTCCTAAAACGCGCATCTCAACATTTTCGTGCACAGGTGCCGTAGATATGCACGAAAATCGGTCCGGAGCCGTTTCGAGCGCAGAACAGCCTGAAGTGTTTTCCAGACCCTAGAGACTCCCCAAAACCGTTATTAACAGAAAAGCATCACGAAATGTCCTAAAACGCGCATCTCAACATTTTCGTGCACAGGTGCCGTAGATGCGCACGAAAATCGGTCTGGAGCCGATTCGAGCGCAGAACAGCCTGAACTGTTTTCCAGACCCTAGAAACTCCCCAAAACCGTTATTAACCGAAAAGCATCAAGAAATGTCCTAAAACGCGCATCTCAACATTTTCGTGCACAGGTGCCGTAGATTCGCACGAAAATCGGTCCGGAGCCGTTTTGAGCGCAGAACAGCCTGAAGTGTTTTCCAGACCCTAGAAACTCCCCAAAACCGTTATTATCCGAAAAGCATCAAGAAATGTCCTAAAACGCTCATCTCAACATTTTCATGCACAGGTGCCGTAGATGCGCACGAAAATCGGTCCGGAGCCGTTTAGTGCGCCGAACAGCCTGAAGTGTTTTCCAGACCCTAGAAACTCCCCAAAACCGTTATTAACCGAAAAGCATCAAGAAATGTCCTAAAACGCGCATCTCAACATTTTCGTGCACAGGTGCCGTAGATGCGCACGAAAATCGGTCCGGAGCCGTTCCGAGCGCCGAACCGCCTGAAGTGTTTTCCAGAGCGTAGAAACTCCCCAAAACCGTTTTTAATCGAAAAGCATCACGAAAAGTCCTAAAACGCGCATCTCAACATTTTCGTGCACAGGTGCCGTAGATGCGCACGAAAATCGGTTCGGAGCCGTTTCGAGCGCCGAACAGCCTGAAGTGTTTCCCAGACCCTAGAAACTCCCCAAAACCGTTTTTAATCGAAAAGCATCACGAAATGTCCTAGAACGCGCCTCTCAACATTTCGTGCACAGGTGCCGTAGATGCGCACGAAAATCGGTCCGGAGCCGTTTCGAGCGCCGAACAGCATGAAGTGTTTTCCAGACCATAGAAACTCCCCAAAACCTCTTTTAATCGAAAAGCATCACGAAATGTCCTAAAACGCGCATCTCAACATTTTCGTGCACAGGTGCCGTAGATATGCACGAAAATCGGTCCGGAGCCGTTTCGAGCGCAGAACAGCCTGAAGTGTTTTCCAGACCCTAGAGACTCCCCAAAACCGTTATTAACCGAAAAGCATCACGAAATGTCCTAAAACGCGCATCTCAACATTTTCGTGCACAGGTGCCGTAGATATGCACGAAAATCGGTCCGGAGCCGTTTCGAGCGCAGAACAGCCTGAAGTGTTTTCCAGACCATAGAAACTCCCCAAAACCTCTTTTAATCGAAAAGCATCACGAAATGTCCTAAAACGCGCATCTGAACATTTTCGTGCACAGGTGCCGTAGATATGCACGAAAATCGGTCCGGAGCCGTTTCGAGCGCAGAACAGCCTGAAGTGTTTTCCAGACCCTAGAGACTCCCCAAAACCGTTATTAACCGAAAAGCATCACGAAATGTCCTAAAACGCGCATCTCAACATTTTCGTGCACAGGTGCCGTAGATATGCCCGAAAATCGGTCCGGAGCCGTTTCGAGCGCAGAACAGCCTGAAGTGTTTTCCAGACCCTAGAGACTCCCCAAAACCGTTATTAACCGAAAAGCATCACGAAATGTCCTAAAACGCGCATCTCAACATTTTCGTGCACAGGTGCCGTAGATGCGCACGAAAATCGGTCTGGAGCCGTTTCGAGCGCAGAACAGCCTGAAGTGTTTTCCAGACCCTAGAAACTCCCCAAAACCGTTATTAACCGAAAAGCATCAAGAAATGTCCAAAAACGCGCATCTCAACATTTTCGTGCACAGGTGCCGTAGATGCGCACGAAAATCGGTCCGGAGCCGTTTTGAGCGCAGAACAGCCTGAAGTGTTTTCCAGACCCTAGAAACTCCCCAAAACCGTTATTATCCGAAAAGCATCAAGAAATGTCCTAAAACGCTCATCTCAACATTTTCATGCACAGGTGCCGTAGATGCGCACGAAAATCGGTCCGGAGCCGTTTAGTGCGCCGAACAGCCTGAAGTGTTTTCCAAACCCTAGAAACTCCCCAAAACCGTTATTAACCGAAAAGCATCAAGAAATGTCCTAAAACGCGCATCTCAACATTTTCGTGCACAGGTGCCGTAGATGCGCACGAAAATCGGTCCGGAGCCGTTTCGTTCGCCGAACAGCCTGAAGTGTTTTCCAGACCCTAGAAACTCCCCAAAACCATTTTTAAGCGAAAGGCATCACGAAATGTCCTAAAACGCGCATCTCAACATTTTCGTGCACTGGTCCCGTAGATGCGCACGAAAATCGGTCCGGAGCCGTTTCGAGCGGCGAACAGCCTGAAGTGTTTTCCAGACCCTAGAAACTCCTCAAAACCGTTATTAACCGAAAAGCATCAAGAAATGTCCTAAAACGCGCATCTCAACATTTTCATGCACAGGTGCCGTAGATGCGCACGAAAATCGGTCCGGAGCCGTTTCGAGCGCCGAAGAGGCTGAAGTGTTTTCCAGAGCCTAGAAACTCCCCAAAACCGTTTTTAATCGAAAAGCATCACGAAATGTCCTAAAACGCGCATCTCAACATTTTCGTGCACAGGTGCCGTAGATGCGCACGAAAATCGGTCCGGAGCCGTTTCGAGCGCCGAACAGCCTGAAGTGTTTTCCAGACCATAGAAACTCCCCAAAACCTCTTTTAATCGAAAAGCATCACGAAATGTCCTAAAACGCGCATCTCAACATTTTCGTGCACAGGTTCCGTACATATGCACGAAAATCGGTCCGGAGCCGTTTCGAGCGCAGAACAGCCTGAAGTGTTTTCCAGACCCTAGAGACTCCCCAAAACCGTTATTAACCGAAAAGCATCACGAAATGTCCTAAAACGCGCATCTCAACATTTTCGTGCACAGGTGCCGTAGATATGCACGAAAATCGGTCCGGAGCCGTTTCGAGCGCAGAACAGCCTGAAGTGTTTTCCAGACCATAGAAACTCCCCAAAACCTCTTTTAATCGAAAAGCATCACGAAATGTCCTAAAACGCGCATCTCAACATTTTCGTGCACAGGTGCCGTAGATGCGCACGAAAATCGGTCCGGAGCCGTTTTGAGCGCAGAACAGCCTGAAGTGTTTTCCAGACCCTAGAAACTCCCCAAAACCGTTATTATCCGAAAAGCATCAAGAAATGTCCTAAAACGCTCATCTCAACATTTTCCTGCACAGGTGCCGTAGATGCGCACGAAAATCGGTCCGGAGCCGTTTAGTGCGCCGAACAGCCTGAAGTGTTTTCCAGACCCTAGAAACTCCCCAAAACCGTTATTAACCGAAAAGCATCAAGAAATGTCCTAAAACGCGCATCTCAACATTTTCGTGCACAGGTGCCGTAGATGCGCACGAAAATCGGTTCGGAGCCGTTTCGAGCGCCGAACAGCCTGAAGTGTTTCCCAGACCCTAGAAACTCCCCAAAACCGTTTTTAATCGAAAAGCATCACGAAATGTCCTAGAACGCGCCTCTCAACATTTCGTGCACAGGTGCCGTAGATGCGCACGAAAATCGGTCCGGAGCCGTTTCGAGCGCCGAACAATCTGAAGTGTTTTCCAGACCATAGAAACTCCCCAAAACCTCTTTTAATCGAAAAGCATCACGAAATGTCCTAAAACACGCATCTCAACATTTTCGTGCACAGGTGCCGTAGATATGCACGAAAATCGGTCCGGAGCCGTTTCGAGCGCAGAACAGCCTGAAGTGTTTTCCAGACCCTAGAGACTCCCCAAAACCGTTATTAACCGAAAAGAATCACGAAATGTCCTAAAACGCGCATCTCAACATTTTCGTGCACAGGTGCCGTAGATATGCACGAAAATCGGTCCGGAGCCGTTTCGAGCGCAGAACAGCCTGAAGTGTTTTCCAGACCATAGAAACTCCCCAAAACCTCTTTTAATCGAAAAGCATCACGAAATGTCCTAAAACGCGCATCTGAACATTTTCGTGCACAGGTGCCGTAGATATGCACGAAAATCGGTCCGGAGCCGTTTCGAGCGCAGAACAGCCTGAAGTGTTTTCCAGACCCTAGAGACTCCCCAAAACCGTTATTAACCGAAAAGCATCACGAAATGTCCTAAAACGCGCATCTAAACATTTTCGTGCACAGGTGCCGTAGATATGCACGAAAATCGGTCCGGAGCCGTTTCGAGCGCAGAACAGCCTGAAGTGTTTTCCAGACCCTAGAGACTCCCCAAAACCGTTATTAACCGAAAAGCACCACGAAATGTCCTAAAACGCGCATCTCAACATTTTCGTGCACAGGTGCCGTAGATGCGCACGGAAATCGGTCTGGAGCCGTTTCGAGCGCAGAACAGCCTGAAGTGTTTTCCAGACCCTAGAAACTCCCCAAAACCGTTATTAACCGAAAAGCATAAAGAAATGTCCTAAAACGCGCATCTCAACATTTTCGTGCACAGGTGCCGTAGATGCGCACGAAAATCGGTCCGGAGCCGTTTTGAGCGCAGAACAGCCTGAAGTGTTTTCCAGACCCTAGAAACTCCCCAAAACCGTTATTATCCGAAAAGCATCAAGAAATGTCCTAAAACGCTCATCTCAACATTTTCATGCACAGGTGCCGTAGATGCGCACGAAAATCGGTCCGGAGCCGTTTAGTACGCCGAACAGCCTGAAGTGTTTTCCAGACCCTAGAAACTCCCCAAAACCGTTATTAACCGAAAAGCATCAAGAAATGTCCTAAAACGCGCATCTCAACATTTTCGTGCACAGGTGCCGTAGATGCGCACGAAAATCGGTCCGGAGCCGTTTCGTTCGCCGAACAGCCTGAAGTGTTTTCCAAACCCTAGAAACTCCCCAAAACCATTTTTAAGCGAAAGGCATCACGAAATGTCCTAAAACGCGCATCTCAACATTTTCGTGCACTGGTCCCGTAGATGCGCACGAAAATCGGTCCGGAGCCGTTTCGAGCGGCGAACAGCCTGAAGTGTTTTCCAGACCCTAGAAACTCCTCAAAACCGTTATTAACCGAAAAGCATCAAGAAATGTCCTAAAACGCGCATCTCAACATTTTCATGCACAGGTGCCGTAGATGCGCACGAAAATCGGTCCGGAGCCGTTTCGAGCGCCGAAGAGGCTGAAGTGTTTTCCAGAGCCTAGAAACTCCCCAAAACCGTTTTCAATCGAAAAGCATCACGAAATGTCCTAAAACGCGCATCTCAACATTTTCGTGCACAGGTGCCGTAGATGCGCACGAAAATCGGTCCGGAGCCGTTTCGAGCGCCGAACAGCCTGAAGTGTTTCCCAGACCCTAGAAACTCCCCAAAACCGTTTTTAATCGAAAAGCTTCACGAAAAGTCCTAAAACGCGCATCTCAACATTTTCGTGCACAGGTGCCGTAGATGCGCACGAAAATCGGTTCGGAGCCGTTTCGAGCGCCGAACAGCCTGAAGTGTTTCCCAGACCCTAAAAACTCCCCAAAACCGTTTTTAATCGAAAAGCATCACGAAATGTCCTAGAACGCGCCTCTCAACATTTCGTGCACAGGTGCCGTAGATGCGCACGAAAATCGGTCCGGAGCCGTTTCGAGCGCCGAACAGCCTGAAGTGTTTTCCAGACCATAGAAACTCCCCAAAACCTCTTTTAATCGAAAAGCATCACGAAATGTCCTAAAACGCGCATCTCAAAATTTTCGTGCACAGGTGCCGTAGATGCGCACGAAAATCGGTCCGGAGCCGTTTCGAGCGCAGAACAGCCTGAAGTGTTTTCCAGACCCTAGAGACTCCCCAAAACCGTTATTAACCGAAAAGCATCACGAAATGTCCTAAAACGCGCATCTCAACATTTTCGTGCACAGGTGCCGTAGATATGCACGAAAATCGGTCCGGAGCCGTTTCGAGCGCAGAACAGCCTGAAGTGTTTTCCAGACCCTAGAGACTCCCCAAAACCGTTATTAACAGAAAAGCATCACGAAATGTCCTAAAACGCGCATCTCAACATTTTCGTGCACAGGTGCCGTAGATGCGCACGAAAATCGGTCTGGAGCCGTTTCGAGCGCAGAACAGCCTGAAGTGTTTTCCAGACCCTAGAAACTCCCCAAAACCGTTATTAACCGAAAAGCATCAAGAAATGTCCTAAAACGCGCATCTCAACATTTTCGTGCACAGGTGCCGTAGATTCGCACGAAAATCGGTCCGGAGCCGTTTTGAGCGCAGAACAGCCTGAAGTGTTTTCCAGACCCTAGAAACTCCCCAAAACCGTCATTATCCGAAAAGCATCAAGAAATGTCCTAAAACGCTCATCTCAACATTTTCATGCACAGGTGCCGTAGATGCGCACGAAAATCGGTCCGGAGCCGTTTAGTGCGCCGAACAGCCTAAAGTGTTTTCCAGACCCTAGAAACTCCCCAAAACCGTTATTAACCGAAAAGCATCAAGAAATGTCCTAAAACGCCCATCTCAACATTTTCGTGCACAGGTGCCGTAGATGCGCACGAAAATCGGTCCGGAGCCGTTCCGAGCGCCGAACCGCCTGAAGTGTTTTCCAGAGCGTAGAAACTCCCCAAAACCGTTTTTAATCGAAAAGCATCACGAAAAGTCTTAAAACGCGCATCTCAACATTTTCGTGCACAGGTGCCGTAGATGCGCACGAAAATCGGTTCGGAGCCGTTTCGAGCGCCGAACAGCCTGAAGTGTTTCCCAGACCCTAGAAACTCCCCAAAACCGTTTTTAATCGAAAAGCATCACGAAATGTCCTAGAACGCGCCTCTCAACATTTCGTGCACAGGTGCCGTAGATGCGCACGAAAATCGGTCCGGAGCCGTTTCGAGCGCCGAACAGCCTGAAGTGTTTTCCAGACCATAGAAACTCCCCAAAACCTCTTTTAATCGAAAAGCATCACGAAATGTCCTAAAACGCGCATCTCAACATTTTCGTGCACAGGTGCCGTAGATATGCACGAAAATCGGTCCGGAGCCGTTTCGAGCGCAGAACAGCCTGAAGTGTTTTCCAGACCCTAGAGACTCCCCAAAACCGTTATTAACCGAAAAGCATCACGAAATGTCCTAAAACGCGCATCTCAACATTTTCGTGCACAGGTGCCGTAGATGCGCATGAAAATCGGTCTGGAGCCGTTTCGAGCGCAGAACAGCCTGAAGTGTTTTCCAGACCCTAGAAACTCCCCAAAACCGTTATTAACCGAAAAGCATCAAGAAATGTCCAAAAACGCGCATCTCAACATTTTCGTGCACAGGTGCCGTAGATGCACACGAAAATCGGTCCGGAGCCGTTTTGAGCGCAGAACAGCCTGAAGTGTTTTCCAGACCCTAGAAACTCCCCAAAACCGTTATTATCCGAAAATCATCAAGAAATGTCCTAAAACGCTCATCTCAACATTTTCATGCACAGGTGCCGTAGATGCGCACGAAAATCGGTCCGGAGCCGTTTAGTGCGCCGAACAGCCTGAAGTGTTTTCCAGACCCTAGAAACTCCCCAAAACCGTTATTAACCGAAAAGCATCAAGAAATGTCCTAAAACGCGCATCTCAACATTTTCGTGCACAGGTGCCGTAGATGCGCACGAAAATCGGTCCGGAGCCGTTCCGAGCGCCGAACCGCCTGAAGTGTTTTCCAGAGCGTAGAAACTCCCCAAAACCGTTTTTAATCGAAAAGCATCACGAAAAGTCTTAAAACGCGCATCTCAACATTTTCGTGCACAGGTGCCGTAGATGCGCACGAAAATCGGTTCGGAGCCGTTTCGAGCGCCGAACAGCCTGAAGTGTTTCCCAGACCCTAGAAACTCCCCAAAACCGTTTTTAATCGAAAAGCATCACGAAATGTCCTAGAACGCGCCTCTCAACATTTCGTGCACAGGTGCCGTAGATGCGCACGAAAATCGGTCCGGAGCCGTTTCGAGCGCCGAACAGCCTGAAGTGTTTTCCAGACCATAGAAACTCCCCAAAACCTCTTTTAATCGAAAAGCATCACGAAATGTCCTAAAACGCGCATCTCAACATTTTCGTGCACAGGTGCCGTAGATATGCACGAAAATCGGTCCGGAGCCGTTTCGAGCGCAGAACAGCCTGAAGTGTTTTCCAGACCCTAGAGACTCCCCAAAACCGTTATTAACAGAAAAGCATCACGAAATGTCCTAAAACGCGCATCTCAACATTTTCGTGCACAGGTGCCGTAGATATGCACGAAAATCGGTCCGGAGCCGTTTCGAGCGCAGAACAGCCTGAAGTGTTTTCCAGACCCTAGAGACTCCCCAAAACCGTTATTAACCGAAAAGCATCACGAAATGTCCTAAAACGCGCATCTCAACATTTTCGTGCACAGGTGCCGTAGATGCGCATGAAAATCGGTCTGGAGCCGTTTCGAGCGCAGAACAGCCTGAAGTGTTTTCCAGACCCTAGAAACTCCCCAAAACCGTTATTAACCGAAAAGCATCAAGAAATGTCCAAAAACGCGCATCTCAACATTTTCGTGCACAGGTGCCGTAGATGCGCACGAAAATCGGTCCGGAGCCGTTTTGAGCGCAGAACAGCCTGAAGTGTTTTCCAGACCCTAGAAACTCCCCAAAACCGTTATTATCCGAAAAGCATCAAGAAATGTCCTAAAACGCTCATCTCAACATTTTCATGCACAGGTGCCGTAGATGCGCACGAAAATCGGTCCGGAGCCGTTTAGTGCGCCGAACAGCCTGAAGTGTTTTCCAAACCCTAGAAACTCCCCAAAACCGTTATTAACCGAAAAGCATCAAGAAATGTCCTAAAACGCGCATCTCAACATTTTCGTGCACAGGTGCCGTAGATGCGCACGAAAATCGGTCCGGAGCCGTTTCGTTCGCCGAACAGCCTGAAGTGTTTTCCAGACCCTAGAAACTCCCCAAAACCATTTTTAAGCGAAAGGCATCACGAAATGTCCTAAAACGCGCATCTCAACATTTTCGTGCACTGGTCCCGTAGATGCGCACGAAAATCGGTCCGGAGCCGTTTCGAGCGGCGAACAGCCTGAAGTGTTTTCCAGACCCTAGAAACTCCTCAAAACCGTTATTAACCGAAAAGCATCAAGAAATGTCCTAAAACGCGCATCTCAACATTTTCATGCACAGGTGCCGTAGATGCGCACGAAAATCGGTCCGGAGCCGTTTCGAGCGCCGAAGAGGCTGAAGTGTTTTCCAGAGCCTAGAAACTCCCCAAAACCGTTTTTAATCGAAAAGCATCACGAAATGTCCTAAAACGCGCATCTCAACATTTTCGTGCACAGGTGCCGTAGATGCGCACGAAAATCGGTCCGGAGCCGTTTCGAGCGCCGAACAGCCTGAAGTGTTTCCCAGACCCTAGAAACTCCCCAAAACCGTTTTTAATCGAAAAGCTTCACGAAAAGTCCTAAAACGCGCATCTCAACATTTTCGTGCACAGGTGCCGTAGATGCGCACGAAAATCGGTCCGGAGCCGTTCCGAGCGCCGAACAGCCTGAAGTGTTTTCCAGACCATAGAAACTCCCCAAAACCTCTTTTAATCGAAAAGCATCACGAAATGTCCAAAAACGCGCATCTCAACATTTTCGTGCACAGGTGCCGTACATATGCACGAAAATCGGTCCGGAGCCGTTTCGAGCGCAGAACAGCCTGAAGTGTTTTCCAGACCCTAGAGACTCCCCAAAACCGTTATTAACCGAAAAGCATCACGAAATGTCCTAAAACGCGCATCTCAACATTTTCGTGCACAGGTGCCGTAGATATGCACGAAAATCGGTCCGGAGCCGTTTCGAGCGCAGAACAGCCTGAAGTGTTTTCCAGACCATAGAAACTCCCCAAAACCTCTTTTAATCGAAAAGCATCACGAAATGTCCTAAAACGCGCATCTGAACATTTTCGTGCACAGGTGCCGTAGATATGCACGAAAATCGGTCCGGAGCCGTTTCGAGCGCAGAACAGCCTGAAGTGTTTTCCAGACCCTAGAGACTCCCCAAAACCGTTATTAACCGAAAAGCATCACGAAATGTCCTAAAACGCGCATCTCAACATTTTCGTGCACAGGTGCCGTAGATATGCACGAAAATCGGTCCGGAGCCGTTTCGAGCGCAGAACAGCCTGAAGTGTTTTCCAGACCCTAGAGACTCCCCAAAACCGTTATTAACCGAAAAGCATCACGAAATGTCCTAAAACGCGCATCTCAACATTTTCGTGCACAGGTGCCGTAGATGCGCACGAAAATCGGTCTGGAGCCGTTTCGAGCGCAGAACAGCCTGAAGTGTTTTCCAGACCCTAGAAACTCCCCAAAACCGTTATTAACCGAAAAGCATCAAGAAATGTCCTAAAACGCGCATCTCAACATTTCGTGCACAGGTGCCGTAGATGCGCACGAAAATCGGTCCGGAGCCGTTTCGAGCGCCGAACAGCCTGAAGTGTTTTCCAGACCATAGAAACTCCCCAAAACCTCTTTTAATCGAAAAGCATCACGAAATGTCCTAAAACGCGCATCTCAACATTTTCGTGCACAGGTGCCGTAGATATGCACGAAAATCGGTCCGGAGCCGTTTCGAGCGCAGAACAGCCTGAAGTGTTTTCCAGACCCTAGAGACTCCCCAAAACCGTTATTAACCGAAAAGCATCACGAAATGTCCTAAAACGCGCATCTCAACATTTTCGTGCACAGGTGCCGTAGATATGCACGAAAATCGGTCCGGAGCCGTTTCGAGCGCAGAACAGCCTGAAGTGTTTTCCAGACCCTAGAGACTCCCCAAAACCGTTATTAACCGAAAAGCATCACGAAATGTCCTAAAACGCGCATCTCAACATTTTCGTGCACAGGTGCCGTAGATGCGCACGAAAATCGGCCTGGAGCCGTTTCGAGCGCAGAACAGCCTGAAGTGTTTTCCAGACCCTAGAAACTCCCCAAAACCGTTATTAACCGAAAAGCATCAAGAAATGTCCTAAAACGCGCATCTCAACATTTTCGTGCACAGGTGCCGTAGATGCGCACGAAAATCGGTCCGGAGCCGTTTTGAGCGCAGAACAGCCTGAAGTGTTTTCCAGACCCTAGAAACTCTCCAAGACCGTTATTATCCGAAAAGCATCAAGAAATGTCCTAAAACGCTCATCTCAACATTTTCATGCACAGGTGCCGTAGATGCGCACGAAAATCGGTCCGGAGCCGTTTAGTGCGCCGAACAGCCTGAAGTGTTTTCCAGACCCTAGAAACTCCCCAAAACCGTTATTAACCGAAAAGCATCAAGAAATGTCCTAAAACGCGCATCTCAACATTTTCGTGCACAGGTGCCGTAGATGCGCACGAAAATCGGTCCGGAGCCGTTCCGAGCGCCGAACCGCCTGAAGTGTTTTCCAGAGCGTAGAAACTCCCCAAAACCGTTTTTAATCGAAAAGCATCACGAAAAGTCCTAAAACGCGCATCTCAACATTTTCGTGCACAGGTGCCGTAGATGCGCACGAAAATCGGTTCGGAGCCGTTTCTAGCGCCGAACAGCCTGAAGTGTTTCCCAGACCCTAGAAACTCCCCAAAACCGTTTTTAATCGAAAAGCATCACGAAATGTCCTAGAACACGCCCCTCAACATTTCGTGCACAGGTGCCATAGATGCGCACGAAAATCGGTCCGGAGCCGTTTCGAGCGCCGAACAGCCTGAAGTGTTTTCCAGACCATAGAAACTCCCCAAAACCTCTTTTAATCGAAAAGCATCACGAAATGTCCTAAAACGTGCATCTCAACATTTTCGTGCACAGGTGCCGTAGATATGCACGAAAATCGGTCCGGAGCCGTTTCGAGCGCAGAACAGCCTGAAGTGTTTTCCAGACCATAGAAACTCCCCAAAACCTCTTTTAATCGAAAAGCATCACGAAATGTCCTAAAACGCGCATCTGAACATTTTCGTGCACAGGTGCCGTAGATATGCACGAAAATCGGTCCGGAGCCGTTTCGAGCGCAGAACAGCCTGAAGTGTTTTCCAGACCCTAGAGACTCCCCAAAACCGTTATTAACCGAAAAGCATCACGAAATGTCCTAAAACGCGCATCTCAACATTTTCGTGCACAGGTGCCGTAGATATGCACGAAAATCGGTCCGGAGCCGTTTCGAGCGCAGAACAGCCTGAAGTGTTTTCCAGACCCTAGAGACTCCCCAAAACCGTTATTAACCGAAAAGCATCACGAAATGTCCTAAAACGCGCATCTCAACATTTTCGTGCACAGGTGCCGTAGATGCGCACGAAAATCGGTCTGGAGCCGTTTCGAGCGCAGAACAGCCTGAAGTGTTTTCCAGACCCTAGAAACTCCCCAAAACCGTTATTAACCGAAAAGCATCAAGAAATGTCCTAAAACGCGCATCTCAACATTTTCGTGCACAGGTGCCGTAGATGCGCACGAAAATCGGTCCGGAGCCGTTTTGAGCGCAGAACAGCCTGAAGTGTTTTCCAGACCCTAGAAACTCCCCAAGACCGTTATTATCCGAAAAGCATCAAGAAATGTCCTAAAACGCTCATCTCAACATTTTCATGCACAGGTGCCGTAGATGCGCACGAAAATCGGTCCGGAGCCGTTTAGTGCGCCGGACAGCCTGAAGTGTTTTCCAGACCCTAGAAACTCCCCAAAACCGTTATTAACCGAAAAGCATCAAGAAATGTCCTAAAACGCGCATCTCAACATTTTCGTGCACAGGTGCCGTAGATGCGCACGAAAATCGGTCCGGTGCCGTTTCGTTCGCCGAACAGCCTGAAGTGTTTTCCAGACCCTAGAAACTCCCCAAAACCATTTTTAAGCGAAAGGCATCACGAAATGTCCTAAAACGCGCATCTCAACATTTTCGTGCACTGGTCCCGTAGATGCGCACGAAAATCGGTCCGGAGCCGTTTCGAGCGGCGAACAGCCTGAAGTGTTTTCCAGACCCTAGAAACTCCTCAAAACCGTTATTAACCGAAAAGCATCAAGAAATGTCCTAAAACGCGCATCTCAACATTTTCATGCACAGGTGCCGTAGATGCGCACGAAAATCGGTCCGGAGCCGTTTCGAGCGCCGAAGAGGCTGAAGTGTTTTCCAGAACCTAGAAACTCCCCAAAACCGTTTTTAATCGAAAAGCATCACGAAATGTCCTAAAACGCGCATCTCAACATTTTCGTGCACAGGTGCCGTAGATGCGCACGAAAATCGGTCCGGAGCCGTTTCGAGCGCCGAACAGCCTGAAGTGTTTCCCAGACCCTAGAAACTCCCCAAAACCGTTTTTAATCGAAAAGCTTCACGAAAAGTCCTAAAACGCGCATCTCAACATTTTCGTGCACAGGTGCCGTAGATGCGCACGAAAATCGGTCCGGAGCCGTTCCGAGCGCCGAACAGCCTGAAGTGTTTTCCAGACCATAGAAACTCCCCAAAACCTCTTTTAATCGAAAAGCATCACGAAATGTCCTAAAACGCGCATCTCAACATTTTCGTGCACAGGTGCCGTACATATGCACGAAAATCGGTCCGGAGCCGTTTCGAGCGCAGAACAGCCTGAAGTGTTTTCCAGACCCTAGAGACTCCCCAAAACCGTTATTAACCGAAAAGCATCACGAAATGTCCTAAAACGCGCATCTCAACATTTTCGTGCACAGGTGCCGTAGATATGCACGAAAATCGGTCCGGAGCCGTTTCGAGCGCAGAACAGCCTGAAGTGTTTTCCAGACCATAGAAACTCCCCAAAACCTCTTTTAATCGAAAAGCATCACGAAATGTCCTAAAACGCGCATCTGAACATTTTCGTGCACAGGTGCCGTAGATATGCACGAAAATCGGTCCGGAGCCGTTTCGAGCGCAGAACAGCCTGAAGTGTTTTCCAGACCATAGAAACTCCCCAAAACCTCTTTTAATCGAAAAGCATCACGAAATGTCCTAAAACGCGCATCTGAACATTTTCGTGCACAGGTGCCGTAGATATGCACGAAAATCGGTCCGGAGCCGTTTCGAGCGCAGAACAGCCTGAAGTGTTTTCCAGACCCTAGAGACTCCCCAAAACCGTTATTAACCGAAAAGCATCACGAAATGTCCTAAAACGCGCATCTCAACATTTTCGTGCACAGGTGCCGTAGATATGCACGAAAATCGGTCCGGAGCCGTTTCGAGCGCAGAACAGCCTGAAGTGTTTTCCAGACCCTAGAGACTCCCCAAAACCGTTATTAACCGAAAAGCATCACGAAATGTCCTAAAACGCGCATCTCAACATTTTCGTGCACAGGTGCCGTAGATGCGCACGAAAATCGGTCTGGAGCCGTTTCGAGCGCAGAACAGCCTGAAGTGTTTTCCAGACCCTAGAAACTCCCCAAAACCGTTATTAACCGAAAAGCATCAAGAAATGTCCTAAAACGCGCATCTCAACATTTCGTGCACAGGTGCCGTAGATGCGCACGAAAATCGGTCCGGAGCCGTTTCGAGCGCCGAACAGCCTGAAGTGTTTTCCAGACCATAGAAACTCCCCAAAACCTCTTTTAATCGAAAAGCATCACGAAATGTCCTAAAACGCGCATCTCAACATTTTCGTGCATAGGTGCCGTAGATATGCACGAAAATCGGTCCGGAGCCGTTTCGAGCGCAGAACAGCCTGAAGTGTTTTCCAGACCCTAGAGACTCCCCAAAACCGTTATTAACCGAAAAGCATCACGAAATGTCCTAAAACGCGCATCTCAACATTTTCGTGCACAGGTGCCGTAGATATGCACGAAAATCGGTCCGGAGCCGTTTCGAGCGCAGAACAGCCTGAAGTGTTTTCCAGACCCTAGAGACTCCCCAAAACCGTTATTAACCGAAAAGCATCACGAAATGTCCTAAAACGCGCATCTCAACATTTTCGTGCACAGGTGCCGTAGATGCGCACGAAAATCGGTCTGGAGCCGTTTCGAGCGCAGAACAGCCTGAAGTGTTTTCCAGACCCTAGAAACTCCCCAAAACCGTTATTAACCGAAAAGCATCAAGAAATGTCCTAAAACGCGCATCTCAACATTTTCGTGCACAGGTGCCGTAGATGCGCACGAAAATCGGTCCGGAGCCGTTTTGAGCGCAGAACAGCCTGAAGTGTTTTCCAGACCCTAGAAACTCCCCAAGACCGTTATTATCCGAAAAGCATCAAGAAATGTCCTAAAACGCTCATCTCAACATTTTCATGCACAGGTGCCGTAGATGCGCACGAAAATCGGTCCGGAGCCGTTTAGTGCGCCGGACAGCCTGAAGTGTTTTCCAGACCCTAGAAACTCCCCAAAACCGTTATTAACCGAAAAGCATCAAGAAATGTCCTAAAACGCGCATCTCAACATTTTCGTGCACAGGTGCCGTAGATGCGCACGAAAATCGGTCCGGTGCCGTTTCGTTCGCCGAACAGCCTGAAGTGTTTTCCAGACCCTAGAAACTCCCCAAAACCATTTTTAAGCGAAAGGCATCACGAAATGTCCTAAAACGCGCATCTCAACATTTTCGTGCACTGGTCCCGTAGATGCGCACGAAAATCGGTCCGGAGCCGTTTCGAGCGGCGAACAGCCTGAAGTGTTTTCCAGACCCTAGAAACTCCTCAAAACCGTTATTAACCGAAAAGCATCAAGAAATGTCCTAAAACGCGCATCTCAACATTTTCATGCACAGGTGCCGTAGATGCGCACGAAAATCGGTCCGGAGCCGTTTCGAGCGCCGAAAAGGCTGAAGTGTTTTCCAGAGCCTAGAAACTCCCCAAAACCGTTTTTAATCGAAAAGCATCACGAAATGTCCTAAAACGCGCATCTCAACATTTTCGTGCACAGGTGCCGTAGATATGCACGAAAATCGGTCCGGAGCCGTTTCGAGCGCAGAACAGCCTGAAGTGTTTTCCAGACCCTAGAGACTCCCCAAAACCGTTATTAACCGAAAAGCATCACGAAATGTCCTAAAACGCGCATCTCAACATTTTCGTGCACAGGTGCCGTAGATATGCACGAAAATCGGTCCGGAGCCGTTTCGAGCGCAGAACAGCCTGAAGTGTTTTCCAGACCCTAGAGACTCCCCAAAACCGTTATTAACCGAAAAGCATCACGAAATGTCCTAAAACGCGCATCTCAACATTTTCGTGCACAGGTGCCGTAGATGCGCACGAAAATCGGTCTGGAGCCGTTTCGAGCGCAGAACAGCCTGAAGTGTTTTCCAGACCCTAGAAACTCCCCAAAACCGTTATTAACTGAAAAGCATCAAGAAATGTCCTAAAACGCGCATCTCAACATTTCGTGCACAGGTGCCGTAGATCCGCACGAAAATCGGTCCGGAGCCGTTTCGAGCGCCGAACAGCCTGAAGTGTTTTCCAGACCATAGAAACTCCCCAAAACCTCTTTTAATCGAAAAGCATCACGAAATGTCCTAAAACGCGCATCTCAAAATTTTCGTGCACAGGTGCCGTAGATATGCACGAAAATCGGTCCGGAGCCGTTTCGAGCGCAGAACAGCCTGAAGTGTTTTCCAGACCCTAGAGACTCCCCAAAACCGTTATTAACCGAAAAGCATCACGAAATGTCCTAAAACGCGCATCTCAACATTTTCGTGCACAGGTGCCGTAGATATGCACGAAAATCGGTCCGGAGCCGTTTCGAGCGCAGAACAGCCTGAAGTGTTTTCCAGACCCTAGAGACTCCCCAAAACCGTTATTAACAGAAAAGCATCACGAAATGTCCTAAAACGCGCATCTCAACATTTTCGTGCACAGGTGCCGTAGATGCGCACGAAAATCGGTCTGGAGCCGTTTCGAGTGCAGAACAGCCTGAAGTGTTTTCCAGACCCTAGAAACTCCCCAAAACCGTTATTAACCGAAAAGCATCAAGAAATGTCCTAAAACGCGCATCTCAACATTTTCGTGCACAGGTGCCGTAGATGCGCACGAAAATCGGTCCGGAGCCGTTTTGAGCGCAGAACAGCCTGAAGTGTTTTCCAGACCCTAGAAACTCCCCAAAACCGCTATTATCCGAAAAGCATCAAGAAATGTCCAAAAACGCTCATCTCAACATTTTCATGCACAGGTGCCGTAGATGCGCACGAAAATCGGTCCGGAGCCGTTTAGTGCGCCGAACAGCCTGAAGTGTTTTCCAGACCCTAGAAACTCACCAAAACCGTTATTAACCGAAAAGCATCAAGAAATGTCCTAAAACGCGCATCTCAACATTTTCGTGCACAGGTGCCGTAGATGCGCACGAAAATCGGTCCGGAGCCGTTCCGAGCGCCGAACCGCCTGAAGTGTTTTCCAGAGCGTAGAAACTCCCCAAAACCGTTTTTAATCGAAAAGCATCACGAAAAGTCCTAAAACGCGCATCTCAACATTTTCGTGCACAGGTGCCGTAGATGCGCACGAAAATCGGTTCGGAGCCGTTTCTAGCGCCGAACAGCCTGAAGTGTTTCCCAGACCCTAGAAACTCCCCAAAACCGTTTTTAATCGAAAAGCATCACGAAATGTCCTAGAACACGCCTCTCAACATTTCGTGCACAGGTGCCGTAGATGCGCACGAAAATCGGTCCGGAGCCGTTTCGAGCGCCGAACAGCCTGAAGTGTTTTCCAGACCATAGAAACTCCCCAAACCCTCTTTTAATCGAAAAGCATCACGAAATGTCCTAAAACGCGCATCTCAACATTTTCGTGCACAGGTGCCGTAGATATGCACGAAAATCGGTCCGGAGCCGTTTCGAGCGCAGAACAGCCTGAAGTGTTTTCCAGACCATAGAAACTCCCCAAAACCTCTTTTAATCGAAAAGCATCACGAAATGTCCTAAAACGCGCATCTGAACATTTTCGTGCACAGGTGCCGTAGATATGCACGAAAATCGGTCCGGAGCCGTTTCGAGCGCAGAACAGCCTGAAGTGTTTTCCAGACCCTAGAGACTCCCCAAAACCGTTATTAACCGAAAAGCATCACGAAATGTCCTAAAACGCGCATCTCAACATTTTCGTGCACAGGTGCCGTAGATATGCACGAAAATCGGTCCGGAGCCGTTTCGAGCGCAGAACAGCCTGAAGTGTTTTCCAGACCCTAGAGACTCCCCAAAACCGTTATTAACCGAAAAGCATCACGAAATGTCCTAAAACGCGCATCTCAACATTTTCGTGCACAGGTGCCGTAGATGCGCACGAAAATCGGTCTGGAGCCGTTTCGAGCGCAGAACAGCCTGAAGTGTTTTCCAGACCCTAGAAACTCCCCAAAACCGTTATTAACCGAAAAGCATCAAGAAATGTCCTAAAACGCGCATCTCAACATTTTCGTGCACAGGTGCCGTAGATGCGCACGAAAATCGGTCCGGAGCCGTTTTGAGCGCAGAACAGCCTGAAGTGTTTTCCAGACCCTAGAAACTCCCCAAAACCGTTATTATCCGAAAAGCATAAAGAAATGTCCTAAAACGCTCATCTCAACATTTTCATGCACAGGTACCGTAGATGCGCACGAAAATCGGTCCGGAGCCGTTTAGTGCGCCGAACAGCCTGAAGTGTTTTCCAGACCCTAGAAACTCCCCAAAACCGTTATTAACCGAAAGGCATCACGAAATGTCCTAAAACGCGCATCTCAACATTTTCGTGCACTGGTCCCGTAGATGCGCACGAAAATCGGTCCGGAGCCGTTTCGAGCGGCGAACAGCCTGAAGTGTTTTCCAGACCCTAGAAACTCCTCAAAACCGTTATTAACCGAAAAGCATCAAGAAATGTCCTAAAACGCGCATCTCAACATTTTCATGCACAGGTGCCGTAGATGCGTACGAAAATCGGTCCGGAGCCGTTTCGAGCGCCGAAGAGGCTGAAGTGTTTTCCAGAGCCTAGAAACTCCCCAAAACCGTTTTTAATCGAAAAGCATCACGAAATGTCCTAAAACGCGCATCTCAACATTTTCGTGCACAGGTGCCGTAGATGCGCACGAAAATCGGTCCGGAGCCGTTTCGAGCGCCGAACAACCTGAAGTGTTTCCCAGACCCTAGAAACTCCCCAAAACCGTTTTTAATCGAAAAGCTTCACGAAAAGTCCTAAAACGCGCATCTCAACATTTTCGTGCACAGGTGCCGTAGATGCGCACGAAAATCGGTCCGGAACCGTTCCGAGCGCCGAACAGCCTGAAGTGTTTTCCAGACCATAGAAACTCCCCAAAACCTCTTTTAATCGAAAAGCATCACGAAATGTCCTAAAACGCGCATCTCAACATTTTCGTGCACAGGTGCCGTACATATGCACGAAAATCGGTCCGGAGCCGTTTCGAGCGCAGAACAGCCTGAACTGTTTTCCAGACCCTAGAGACTCCCCAAAACCGTTATTAACCGAAAAGAATCACGAAATGTCCTAAAACGCGCATCTCAACATTTTCGTGCACAGGTGCCGTAGATATGCACGAAAATCGGTCCGGAGCCGTTTCGAGCGCAGAACAGCCTGAAGTGTTTTCCAGACCATAGAAACTCCCCAAAACCTCTTTTAATCGAAAAGCATCACGAAATGTCCTAAAACGCGCATCTGAACATTTTCGTGCACAGGTGCCGTAGATATGCACGAAAATCGGTCCGGAGCCGTTTCGAGCGCAGAACAGCTTGAAGTGTTTTCCAGACCCTAGAGACTCCCCAAAACCGTTATTAACCGAAAAGCATCACGAAATGTCCTAAAACGCGCATCTCAACATTTTCGTGCACAGGTGCCGTAGATATGCACGAAAATCGGTCCGGAGCCGTTTCGAGCGCAGAACAGCCTGAAGTGTTTTCCAGACCCTAGAGACTCCCCAAAACCGTTATTAACCGAAAAGCATCACGAAATGTCGTAAAACGCGCATCTCAACATTTTCGTGCACAGGTGCCGTAGATATGCACGAAAATCGGTCCGGAGCCGTTTCGAGCGCAGAACAGCCTGAAGTGTTTTCCAGACCCTAGAGACTCCCCAAAACCGTTATTAACCGAAAAGCATCACGAAATGTCCTAAAACGCGCATCTCAACATTTTCGTGCACAGGTGCCGTAGATGCGCACGAAAATCGGTCTGGAGCCGTTTCGAGCGCAGAACAGCCTGAAGTGTTTTCCAGACCCTAGAAACTCCCCAAAACCGTTATTAACCGAAAAGCATCAAGAAATGTCCTAAAACGCGCATCTCAACATTTTCGTGCACAGGTGCCGTAGATGCGCACGAAAATCGGTCCGGAGCCGTTTTGAGCGCAGAACAGCCTGAAGTGTTTTCCAGACCCTAGAAACTCCCCAAGACCGTTATTATCCGAAAAGCATCAAGAAATGTCCTAAAACGCTCATCTCAACATTTTCATGCACAGGTGCCGTAGATGCGCACGAAAATCGGTCCGGAGCCGTTTAGTGCGCCGGACAGCCTGAAGTGTTTTCCAGACCCTAGAAACTCCCCAAAACCGTTATTAACCGAAAAGCATCAAGAAATGTCCTAAAACGCGCATCTCAACATTTTCGTGCACAGGTGCCGTAGATGCGCACGAAAATCGGTCCGGTGCCGTTTCGTTCGCCGAACAGCCTGAAGTGTTTTCCAGACCCTAGAAACTCCCCAAAACCATTTTTAAGCGAAAGGCATCACGAAATGTCCTAAAACGCGCATCTCAACATTTTCGTGCACTGGTCCCGTAGATGCGCACGAAAATCGGTCCGGAGCCGTTTCGAGCGGCGAACAGCCTGAAGTGTTTTCCAGACCCTAGAAACTCCTCAAAACCGTTATTAACCGAAAAGCATCAAGAAATGTCCTAAAATGCGCATCTCAACATTTTCATGCACAGGTGCCGTAGATGCGCACGAAAATCGGTCCGGAGCCGTTTCGAGCGCCGAAGAGGCTGAAGTGTTTTCCAGAGCCTAGAAACTCCCCAAAACCGTTTTTAATCGAAAGGCATCACGAAATGTCCTAAAACGCGCATCTCAACATTTTCGTGCACTGGTCCCGTAGATGCGCACGAAAATCGGTCCGGAGCCGTTTCGAGCGCCGAACAGCCTGAAGTGTTTCCCAGACCCTAGAAACTCCCCAAAACCGTTTTTAATCGAAAAGCTTCACGAAAAGTCCTAAAACGCGCATCTCAACATTTTCGTGCACAGGTGCCGTAGATGCGCACGAAAATCGGTCCGGAGCCGTTCCGAGCGCCGAACAGCCTGAAGTGTTTTCCAGACCATAGAAACTCCCCAAAACCTCTTTTAATCGAAAAGCATCACGAAATGTCCTAAAACGCGCATCTCAACATTTTCGTGCACAGGTGCCGTACATATGCACGAAAATCGGTCCGGAGCCGTTTCGAGCGCAGAACAGCCTGAAGTGTTTTCCAGACCCTAGAGACTCCCCAAAACCGTTATTAACCGAAAAGCATCACGAAATGTCCTAAAACGCGCATCTCAACATTTTCGTGCACAGGTGCCGTAGATATGCACGAAAATCGGTCCGGAGCCGTTTCGAGCGCAGAACAGCCTGAAGTGTTTTCCAGACCATAGAAACTCCCCAAAACCTCTTTTAATCGAAAAGCATCACGAAATGTCTTAAAACGCGCATCTGAACATTTTCGTGCACAGGTGCCGTAGATATGCACGAAAATCGGTCCGGAGCCGTTTCGAGCGCAGAACAGCCTGAAGTGTTTTCCAGACCCTAGAGACTCCCCAAAACCGTTATTAACCGAAAAGCATCACGAAATGTCCTAAAACGCGCATCTCAACATTTTCGTGCACAGGTGCCGTAGATATGCACGAAAATCGGTCCGGAGCCGTTTCGAGCGCAGAACAGCCTGAAGTGTTTTCCAGACCCTAGAGACTCCCCAAAACCGTTATTAACCGAAAAGCATCACGAAATGTCCTAAAACGCGCATCTCAACATTTTCGTGCACAGGTGCCGTAGATGCGCATGAAAATCGGTCTGGAGCCGTTTCGAGCGCAGAACAGCCTGAAGTGTTTTCCAGACCCTAGAAACTCCCCAAAACCGTTATTAACCGAAAAGCATCAAGAAATGTCCTAAAACGCGCATCTCAACATTTCGTGCACAGGTGCCGTAGATGCGCACGAAAATCGGTCCGGAGCCGTTTCGAGCGCCGAACAGCCTGAAGTGTTTTCCAGACCATAGAAACTCCCCAAAACCTCTTTTAATCGAAAAGCATCACGAAATTCCTAAAACGCGCATCTCAAAATTTTCGTGCACAGGTGCCGTAGATATGCACGAAAATCGGTCCGGAGCCGTTTCGAGCGCAGAACAGCCTGAAGTGTTTTCCAGACCCTAGAGACTTCCCAAAACCGTTATTAACCGAAAAGCATCACGAAATGTCCTAAAACGCGCATCTCAACATTTTCGTGCACAGGTGCCGTAGATATGCACGAAAATCGGTCTGGAGCCGTTTCGAGCGCAGAACAGCCTGAAGTGTTTTCCAGACCCTAGAGACTCCCCAAAACCGTTATTAACAGAAAAGCATCACGAAATGTCCTAAAACGCGCATCTCAACATTTTCGTGCACAGGTGCCGTAGATGCGCAAGAAAATCGGTCTGGAGCCGTTTCGAGCGCAGAACAGCCTGAAGTGTTTTCCAGACCCTAGAAACTCCCCAAAACCGTTATTAACCGAAAAGCATAAAGAAATGTCCTAAAACGCGCATCTCAACATTTTCGTGCACAGGTGCCGTAGATGCGCACGAAAATCGGTCCGGAGCCGTTTTGAGCGCAGAACAGCCTGAAGTGTTTTCCAGACCCTAGAAACTCCCCAAAACCGTTATTATCCGAAAAGCATCAAGAAATGTCCAAAAACGCTCATCTCAACATTTTCATGCACAGGTGCCGTAGATGCGCACGAAAATCGGTCCGGAGCCGTTTAGTGCGCCGAACAGCCTGAAGTGTTTTCCAGACCCTAGAAACTCCCCAAAACCGTTATTAACCGAAAAGCATCAAGAAATGTCCTAAAACGCGCATCTCAACATTTTCGTGCACAGGTGCCGTAGAAGCGCACGAAAATCGGTCCGGAGCCGTTCCGAGCGCCGAACCGCCTGAAGTGTTTTCCAGAGCGTAGAAACTCCCCAAAACCGTTTTTAATCTAAAAGCATCACGAAAAGTCCTAAACCGCGCATCTCAACATTTTCGTGCACAGGTGCCGTAGATGCGCACGAAAATCGGTTCGGAGCCGTTTCGAGCGCCGAACAGCCTGAAGTGTTTCCTAGACCCTAGAAACTCCCCAAAACCGTTTTTAATCGAAAAGCATCACGAAATGTCCTAGAACGCGCCTCTCAACATTTCGTGCACAGGTGCCGTAGATGCGCACGAAAATCGGTCCGGAGCCGTTTCGAGCGCCGAACAGCCTGAAGTGTTTTCCAGACCATAGAAACTCCCCAAAACCTCTTTTAATCGAAAAGCATCACGAAATGTCCTAAAACGCGCATCTCAACATTTTCGTGCACAGGTGCCGTAGATATGCACGAAAATCGGTCCGGAGCCGTTTCGAGCGCAGAACAGCCTGAAGTGTTTTCCAGACCCTAGAGACTCCCCAAAACCGTTATTAACCGAAAAGCATCACGAAATGTCCTAAAACGCGCATCTCAACATTTTCGTGCACAGGTGCCGTAGATATGCACGAAAATCGGTCCGGAACCGTTTCGAGCGCAGAACAGCCTGAAGTGTTTTCCAGACCATAGAAACTCCGCAAAACCTCTTTTAATCGAAAAGCATCACGAAATGTCCTAAAACGCGCATCTGAACATTTTCGTGCACAGGTGCCGTAGATATGCACGAAAATCGGTCCGGAGCCGTTTCGAGCGCAGAACAGCCTGAAGTGTTTTCCAGACCCTAGAGACTCCCCAAAACCGTTATTAACCGAAAAGCATCACGAAATGTCCTAAAACGCGCATCTCAACATTTTCGTGCACAGGTGCCGTAGATATGCACGAAAATCGGTCCGGAGCCGTTTCGAGCGCAGAACAGCCTGAAGTGTTTTCCAGACCCTAGAGACTCCCCAAAACCGTTATTAACCGAAAAGCATCACGAAATGTCCTAAAACGCGCATCTCAACATTTTCGTGCACAGGTGCCGTAGATGCGCACGAAAATCGGTCTGGAGCCGTTTCGAGCGCAGAACAGCCTGAAGTGTTTTCCAGACCCTAGAAACTCCCCAAAACCGTTATTAACCGAAAAGCATCAAGAAATGTCCTAAAACGCGCATCTCAACATTTTCGTGCACAGGTGCCGTAGATGCGCACGAAAATCGGTCCGGAGCCGTTTTGAGCGCAGAACAGCCTGAAGTGTTTTCTAGACCCTAGAAACTCCCCAAAACCGTTATTATCCGAAAAGCATCAAGAAATGTCCTAAAACGCTCATCTCAACATTTTCATGCACAGGTGCCGTAGATGCGCACGAAAATCGGTACGGAGCCGATTAGTGCGCCGAACAGCCTGAAGTGTTTTCCAGACCCTAGAAACTCCCCAAAACCGTTATTAACCGAAAAGCATTAAGAAATGTCCTAAAACGCGCATCTCAACATTTTCGTGCACAGGTGCCGTAGATGCGCATGAAAATCGGTCCGGAGCCGTTCCGAGCGCCGAACCGCCTGAAGTGTTTTCCAGAGCGTAGAAACTCCCCAAAACCGTTTTTAATCGAAAAGCATCACGAAAAGTCCTAAAACGCGCATCTCAACATTTTCGTGCACAGGTGCCGTAGATGCGCACGAAAATCGGTTCGGAGCCGTTTCGAGCGCCGAACAGCCTGAAGTGTTTCCCAGACCCTAGAAACTCCCCAAAACCGTTTTTAATCGAAAAGCATCACGAAATGTCCTAGAACGCGCCTCTCAACATTTCGTGCACAGGTGCCGTAGATGTCCACGAAAATCGGTCCGGAGCCGTTTCGAGCGCCGAACAGCCTGAAGTGTTTTCCAGACCATAGAAACTCCACAAAACCTCTTTTAATCGAAAAGCATCACGAAATGTCCTAAAACGCGCATCTCAACATTTTCATGCACAGGTGCCGTAGATATGCACGAAAATCGGTCCGGAGCCGTTTCGAGCGCAGAACAGCCTGAAGTGTTTTCCAGACCCTAGAGACTCCCCAAAACCGTTATTAACCGAAAAGCATCACGAAATGTCCTAAAACGCGCATCTCAACATTTTCGTGCACAGGTGCCGTAGATATGCACGAAAATCGGTCCGGAGCCGTTTCGAGCGCAGAACAGCCTGAAGTGTTTTCCAGACCATTGAAACTCCCCAAAGCCTCTTTTAATCGAAAAGCATCACGAAATGTCCTAAAACGCGCATCTGAACATTTTCGTGCACAGGTGCCGTATATATGCACGAAAATCGGTCCGGAGCCGTTTCGAGCGCAGAACAGCCTGAAGTGTTTTCCAGACCCTAGAGACTCCCCAAAACCGTTATTAACCGAAAAGCATCACGAAATGTCCTAAAACGCGCATCTCAACATTTTCGTGCACAGGTGCCGTAGATATGCACGAAAATCGGTCCGGAGCCGTTTCGAGCGCAGAACAGCCTAAAGTGTTTTCTAGACCCTAGAGACTCCCCAAAACCGTTATTAACCGAAAAGCATCACGAAATGTCCTAAAACGCGCATCTCAACATTTTCGTGCACAGGTGCCGTAGATGCGCACGAAAATCGGTCAGGAGCCGTTTCGAGCGCAGAACAGCCTGAACTGTTTTCCAGACCCTAGAAACTCCCCAAAACCGTTATTAACCGAAAAGCATCAAGAAATGTCCTAAAACGCGCATCTCAACATTTTCGTGCACAGGTGCCGTAGATGCGCACGAAAATCGGTCCGGAGCCGTTTTGAGCGCAGAACAGCCTGAAGTGTTTTCCAGACCCTAGAAACTCCCCAAAACCGTTATTATCCGAAAAGCATCAAGAAATGTCCTAAAACGCTCATCTCAACATTTTCATGCACAGGTGCCGTAGATGCGCACGAAAATCGGTCCGGAGCCGTTTAGTGCGCCGAACAGCCTGAAGTGTTTTCCAGACCCTAGAAACTCCCCAAAACCGTTATTAACCGAAAAGCATCAAGAAATGTCCTAAAACGCGCATCTCAACATTTTCGTGCACAGGTGCCGTAGATGCGCACGAAAATCGGTCCGGAGCCGTTTCGTTCGCCGAACAGCCTGAAGTGTTTTCCAGACCCTAGAAACTCCCCAAAACCATTTTTAAGCGAAAGGCATCACGAAATGTCCTAAAACGCGCATCTCAACATTTTCGTGCACTGGTCCCGTAGATGCGCACGAAAATCGGTCCGGAGCCGTTTCGAGCGGCGAACAGCCTGAAGTGTTTTCCAGACCCTAGAAACTCCTCAAAACCGTTATTAACCGAAAAGCATCAAGAAATGTCCTAAAACGCGCATCTCAACATTTTCATGCACAGGTGCCGTAGATGCGCACGAAAATCGGTCCGGAGCCGTTTCGAGCGCCGAAGAGGCTGAAGTGTTTTCCAGAGCCTAGAAACTCCCCAAAACCGTTTTTAATCGAAAAGCATCACGAAATGTCCTAAAACGCGCATCTCAACATTTTCGTGCACAGGTGCCGTAGATACGCACGAAAATCGGTCCGGAGCCGTTTCGAGGGCCGAACAGCCTGACGTGTTTCCCAGACCCTAGAAACTCCCCAAAACCGTTTTTAATCGAAAAGCTTCACGAAAAGTCCTAAAACGCGCATCTCAACATTTTCGTGCACAGGTGCCGTAGATATGGACGAAAATTGGTCCGGAGCCGTTTCGAGCGCAGAACAGCCTGAAGTGTTTTCCAGACCCTAGAGACTCCCCAAAACCGTTATTAACCGAAAAGCATCACGAAATGTCCTAAAACGCGCATCTCAACATTTTCGTGAACAGGTGGCCGTAGATATGCACGAAAATCGGTCCGGAGCCGTTTCGAGCGCAGAACAGCCTGAAGTGTTTTCCAGACCATAGAAACTCCCCAAAACCTCTTTTCATCGAAAAGCATCACGAAATGTCCTAAAACGCGCATCTGAACATTTCCGTGCACAGGTGCTGTAGATATGCACGAAAATCGGTCCGGAGCCGTTTCGAGCGCAGAACAGCCTGAAGTGTTTTCCAGACCCTAGAGACTCCCCAAAACCGTTATTAACCGAAAAGCATCACGAAATGTCCTAAAACGCGCATCTCAACATTTTCGTGCACAGGTGCCGTAGATATGCACGAAAATCGGTCCGGAGCCGTTTCGAGCGCAGAACAGCCTGAAGTGTTTTCCAGACCCTAGAGACTCCCCAAAACCGTTATTAACCGTAAAGCATCACGAAATGTCCTAAAACGCGCATCTCAACATTTTCGTGCACAGGTGCCGTAGATATGCACGAAAATCGGTCCGGAGCCGTTTCGAGCGCAGAACAGCCTGAAGTGTTTTCCAGACCCTAGAGACTCCCCAAAACCGTTATTAACCGAAAAGCATCACGAAATGTCCTAAAACGCGCATCTCAACATTTTCGTGCACAGGTGCCGTAGATGCGCACGAAAATCGGTCTGGAGCCGTTTCGAGCGCAGAACAGCCTGAAGTGTTTTCCAGACCCTAGAAACTCCCCAAAACCGTTATTAACCGAAAAGCATCAAGAAATGTCCTAAAACGCGCATCTCAACATTTTCGTGCACAGGTGCCGTAGATGCGCATGAAAATCGGTCCGGAGCCGTTTTGAGCGCAGAACAGCCTGAAGTGTTTTCCAGACCCTAGAAACTCCCCAAAACCGTTATTATCCGAAAAGCATCAAGAAATGTCCTAAAACGCTCATCTCAACATTTTCATGCACAGGTGCCGTAGATGCGCACGAAAATCGGTCCGGAGCCGTTTAGTGCGCCGAACAGCCTGAAGTGTTTTCCAGACCCTAGAAACTCCCCAAAACCGTTATTAACCGAAAAGCATCAAGAAATGTCCTAAAACGCGCATCTCAACATTTTCGTGCACAGGTGCCGTAGATGCGCACGAAAATCGGTCCGGAGCCGTTTCGAGCGCCGAACAGCCTGAAGTGTTTCCCAGACCCTAGAAACTCCCCAAAACCGTTTTTAATCGAAAAGCATCACGAAATGTCCTAGAACGCGCCTCTCAACATTTCGTGCACAGGTGCCGTAGATGCGCACGAAAATCGGTCCGGAGCCGTTTCGAGCGCCGAACAGCCTGAAGTGTTTTCCAGACCATAGAAACTCCCCAAAACCTCTTTTAATCGAAAAGCATCACGAAATGTCCTAAAACGCGCATCTCAACATTTTCGTGCACAGGTGCCGTAGATATGCACGAAAATCGGTCCGGAGCCGTTTCGAGCGCAGAACAGCCTGAAGTGTTTTCCAGACCCTAGAGACTCCCCAAAACCGTTATTAACCGAAAAGCATCACGAAATGTCCTAAAACGCGCATCTCAACATTTTCGTGCACAGGTGCCGTAGATATGCACGAAAATCGGTCCGGAGCCGTTTCGAGCGCAGAACAGCCTGAAGTGTTTTCCAGACCCTAGAGACTCCCCAAAACCGTTATTAACCGAAAAGCATCACGAAATGTCCTAAAACGCGCATCTCAACATTTTCGTGCACAGGTGCCGTAGATGCGCACGAAAATCGGTCTGGAGCCGTTTCGAGCGCAGAACAGCCTGAAGTGTTTTCCAGACCCTAGAAACTCCCCAAAACCGTTATTAACCGAAAAGCATCAAGAAATGTCCTAAAACGCGCATCTCAACATTTTCGTGCACAGGTGCCGTAGATGCGCACGAAAATCGGTCCGGAGCCGTTTTGAGCGCAGAACAGCCTGAAGTGTTTTCCAGACCCTAGAAACTCCCCAAAACCGTTATTATCCGAAAAGCATCAAGAAATGTCCTAAAACGCTCATCTCAACATTTTCATGCACAGGTGCCGTAGATGCGCACGAAAATCGGTCCGGAGCCGTTCCGAGCGCCGAACCGCCTGAAGTGTTTTCCAGAGCGTAGAAACTCCCCAAAACCGTTTTTAATCGAAAAGCATCACGAAAAGTCCTAAAACGCGCATCTCAACATTTTCGTGCACAGGTGCCGTAGATGCGCACGAAAATCGGTTCGGAGCCGTTTCGAGCGCCGAACAGCCTGAAGTGTTTCCCAGACCCTAGAAACTCCCCAAAACCGTTTTTAATCGAAAACATCACGAAATGTCCTAGAACGCGCCTCTCAACATTTCGTGCACAGGTGCCGTAGATGCGCACGAAAATCGGTCCGGAGCCGTTTCGAGCGCCGAACAGCCTGAATTGTTTTCCAGACCATAGAAACTCCCCAAAACCTCTTTTAATCGAAAAGCATCACGAAATTTCCTAAAACGCGCATCTCAACATTTTCGTGCACAGGTGCCGTAGATATGCACGAAAATCGGTCCGGAGCCGTTTCGAGCGCAGAACAGCCTGAAGTGTTTTCCAGACCCTAGAGACTCCCCAAAACCGTTATTAACCGAAAAGCATCACGAAATGTCCTAAAACGCGCATCTCAACATTTTCGTGCACAGGTGCCGTAGATATGCACGAAAATCGGTCCGGAGCCGTTTCGAGCGCAGAACAGCCTGAAGTGTTTTCCAGACCATAGAAACTCCCCAAAACCTCTTTTAATCGAAAAGCATCACGAAATGTCCTAAAACGCGCATCTGAACATTTTCGTGCACAGGTGCCGTAGATATGCACGAAAATCGGTCCGGAGCCGTTTCGAGCGCAGAACAGCCTGAAGTGTTTTCCAGACCCTAGAGACTCCCCAAAACCGTTATTAACCGAAAAGCATCACGAAATGTCCTAAAACGCGCATCTCAACATTTTCGTGCACAGGTGCCGTAGATATGCACGAAAATCGGTCCGGAGCCGTTTCGAGCGCAGAACAGCCTGAAGTGTTTTCCAGACCCTAGAGACTCCCCAAAACCGTTATTAACCGAAAAGCATCACGAAATGTCCTAAAACGCGCATCTCAACGTTTTCGTGCACAGGTGCCGTAGATGCGCACGAAAATCGGTCTGGAGCCGTTTCGAGCGCAGAACAGCCTGAAGTGTTTTCCAGACCCTAGAAACTCCCCAAAACCGTTATTAACCGAAAAGCATCAAGAAACGTCCTAAAACGCGCATCTCAACATTTTCGTGCACAGGTGCCGTAGATGCGCACGAAAATCGGTCCGGAGCCGTTCCGAGCGCCGAACCGCCTGAAGTGTTTTCCAGAGCGTAGAAACTCCCCAAAACCGTTTTTAATCGAAAAGCATCACGAAAAGTCCTAAAACGCGCATCTCAACATTTTCGTGCACAGGTGCCGTAGATGCGCACGAAAATCGGTTCGGAGCCGTTTCGAGCGCCGAACAGCCTGAAGTGTTTCCCAGACCCTAGAAACTCCCCAAAACCGTTTTTAATCGAAAAGCTTCACGAAAAGTCCTAAAACGCGCATCTCAACATTTTCGTGCACAGGTGCCGTAGATATGCACGGAAATCGGTCCGGACCCGTTTCGAGCGCAGAACAGCCTGAAGTGTTTTCCAGACCCTAGAGACTCCCCAAAACCTTTATTAACCGAAAAGCATCACGAAATGTCCTAAAACGCGCATCTCAACATTTTCGTGCACAGGTGCCGTAGATGCGCACGAAAATCGGTCTGGAGCCGTTTCGAGCGCAGAACAGCCTGAAGTGTTTTCCAGACCCTAGAAACTCCCCAAAACCGTTATTAACCGAAAAGCATCAAGAAATGTCCTAAAACGCGCATCTCAACATTTTCGTGCACAGGTGCCGTAGATGCGCACGAAAATCGGTCCGGAGCCGTTTTGAGCGCAGAACAGCCTGAAGTGTTTTCCAGACCCTAGAAACTCCCCAAACCCGTTATTATCCGAAAAGCATCAAGAAATGTCCTAAAACGCTCATCTCAACATTTTCATGCACAGGTGCCGTAGATGCGCACGAAAATCGGTCCGGAGCCGTTCCGAGCGCCGAACCGCCTGAAGTGTTTTCCAGAGCGTAGAAACTCCCCAAAACCGTTTTTAATCGAAAAGCATCACGAAAAGTCCTAAAACGCGCATCTCAAAATTTTCGTGCACAGGTGCCGTAGATGCGCACGAAAATCGGTTCGGAGCCGTTTCGAGCGCCGAACAGCCTGAAGTGTTTCCCAGACCCTAGAAACTCCCCAAAACCGTTTTTAATCGAAAACATCACGAAATGTCCTAGAACGCGCCTCTCAACATTTCGTGCACAGGTGCCGTAGATGCGCACGAAAATCGGTCCGGAGCCGTTTCGAGCGCCGAACAGCCTGAATTGTTTTCCAGACCATAGAAACTCCCCAAAACCTCTTTTAATCGAAAAGCATCACGAAATTTCCTAAAACGCGCATCTCAACATTTTCGTGCACAGGTGCCGTAGATATGCACGAAAATCGGTCCGGAGCCGTTTCGAGCGCAGAACAGCCTGAAGTGTTTTCCAGACCCTAGAGACTCCCCAAAACCGTTATTAACCGAAAAGCATCACGAAATGTCCTAAAACGCGCATCTCAACATTTTCGTGCACAGGTGCCGTAGATATGCACGAAAATCGGTCCGGAGCCGTTTCGAGCGCAGAACAGCCTGAAGTGTTTTCCAGACCATAGAAACTCCCCAAAACCTCTTTTAATCGAAAAGCATCACGAAATGTCCTAAAACGCGCATCTGAACATTTTCGTGCACAGGTGCCGTAGATATGCACGAAAATCGGTCCGGAGCCGTTTCGAGCGCAGAACAGCCTGAAGTGTTTTCCAGACCCTAGAGACTCCCCAAAACCGTTATTAACCGAAAAGCATCACGAAATGTCCTAAAACGCGCATCTCAACATTTTCGTGCACAGGTGCCGTAGATATGCACGAAAATCGGTCCGGAGCCGTTTCGAGCGCAGAACAGCCTGAAGTGTTTTCCTGACCCTAGAGACTCCCCAAAACCGTTATTAACCGAAAAGCATCACGAAATGTCCTAAAACGCGCATCTCAACGTTTTCGTGCACAGGTGCCGTAGATGCGCACGAAAATCGGTCTGGAGCCGTTTCGAGCGCAGAACAGCCTGAAGTGTTTTCCAGACCCTAGAAACTCCCCAAAACCGTTATTAACCGAAAAGCATCAAGAAACGTCCTAAAACGCGCATCTCAACATTTTCGTGCACAGGTGCCGTAGATGCGCACGAAAATCGGTCCGGAGCCGTTCCGAGCGCCGAACCGCCTGAAGTGTTTTCCAGAGCGTAGAAACTCCCCAAAACCGTTTTTAATCGAAAAGCATCACGAAAAGTCCTAAAACGCGCATCTCAACATTTTCGTGCACAGGTGCCGTAGATGCGCACGAAAATCGGTTCGGAGCCGTTTCGAGCGCCGAACAGCCTGAAGTGTTTCCCAGACCCTAGAAACTCCCCAAAACCGTTTTTAATCGAAAAGCATCACGAAATGTCCTAGAACGCGCCTCTCAACATTTCGTGCACAGGTGCCGTAGATGCGCACGAAAATCGGTCCGGAGCCGTTTCGAGCGCCGAACAGCGTGAAGTGTTTTCCAGACCATAGAAACTCCCCAAAACCTCTTTTAATCGAAAAGCATCACGAAATGTCCTAAAACGCGCATCTCAACATTTTCGTGCACAGGTGCCGTAGATATGCACGAAAATCGGTCCGGAGCCGTTTCGAGCGCAGAACAGCCTGAAGTGTTTTCCAGACCCTAGAGACTCCCCAAAACCGTTATTAACCGAAAAGCATCACGAAATGTCCTAAAACGCGCATCTCAACATTTTCGTGCACAGGTGCCGTAGATATGCACGAAAATCGGTCCGGAGCCGTTTCGAGGGCAGAACAGCCTGAAGTGTTTTCCAGACCATAGAAACTCCCCAAAACCTCTTTTAATCGAAAAGCATCACGAAATGTCCTAAAACGCGCATCTGAACATTTTCGTGCACAGGTGCCGTAGATATGCACGAAAATCGGTCCGGAGCCGTTTCGAGCGCAGAACAGCCTGAAGTGTTTTCCAGACCCTAGAGACTCCCCAAAACCGTTATTAACCGAAAAGCATCACGAAATGTCCTAAAACGCGCATCTCAACATTTTCGTGCACAGGTGCCGTAGATATGCACGAAAATCGGTCCGGAGCCGTTTCGAGCGCAGAACAGCCTGAAGTGTTTTCCAGACCCTAGAGACTCCCCAAAACCGTTATTAACCGAAAAGCATCACGAAATGTCCTAAAACGCGCATCTCAACGTTTTCGTGCACAGGTGCCGTAGATGCGCACGAAAATCGGTCTGGAGCCGTTTCGAGCGCAGAACAGCCTGAAGTGTTTTCCAGACCCTAGAAACTCCCCAAAACCGTTATTAACCGAAAAGCATCAAGAAACGACCTAAAACGCGCATCTCAACATTTTCGTGCACAGGTGCCGTAGATGCGCACGAAAATCGGTCCGGAGCCGTTCCGAGCGCCGAACCGCCTGAAGTGTTTTCCAGAGCGTAGAAACTCCCCAAAACCGTTTTTAATCGAAAAGCATCACGAAAAGTCCTAAAACGCGCATCTCAACATTTTCGTGCACAGGTGCCGTAGATGCGCACGAAAATCGGTTCAGAGCCGTTTCGAGCGCCGAACAGCCTGAAGTGTTTCCCAGACCCTAGAAACTCCCCAAAACCGTTTTTAATCGAAAAGCATCACGAAATGTCCTAGAACGCGCCTCTTAACATTTCGTGCACAGGTGCCGTAGATGCGTACGAAAATCGGTCCGGAGCCGTTTCGAGCGGCGAACAGCCTGAAGTGTTTTCCAGACCATAGAAACTCCCCAAAACCTCTTTTAATCGAAAAGCATAACGAAATGTCCTAAAACGCGCATCTCAACATTTTCGTGCACAGGTACCGTAGATATGCACGAAAATCGGTCCGGAGCCGTTTCGAGCGCAGAACAGCCTGAAGTGTTTTCCAGACCCTAGAGACTCCCCAAAACCGTTATTAACAGAAAAGCATCACGAAATGTCCTAAAACGCGCATCTCAACATTTTCGTGCACAGGTGCCGTAGATGCGCACGAAAATCGGTCTGGAGCCGTTTCGAGCGCAGAACAGCCTGAAGTGTTTTCCAGACCCTAGAAACTCCTCAAAACCGTTATTAACCGAAAAGCATCAAGAAATGTCCTAAAACGCGCATCTCAACATTTTCGTGCACAGGTGCCGTAGATGCGCACGAAAATCGGTCCGGAGCCGTTTCGAGCGGCGAACAGCCTGAAGTGTTTTCCAGACCCTAGAAACTCCTCAAAACCGTTATTAACCGAAAAGCATCAAGAAATGTCCTAAAACGCGCATCTCAACATTTTCATGCACAGGTGCCGTAGATGCGCACGAAAATCGGTCCGGTGCCGTTTCGAGCGCCGAAGAGGCTGAAGTGTTTTCCAGAGCCTAGAAACTCCCCAAAACCGTTTTTAATCGAAAAGCATCACGAAATGTCCTAAAACGCGCATCTCAACATTTTCGTGCACAGGTGCCGTAGATGCGCACGAAAATCGGTTCGGAGCCGTTTCGAGCGCCGAACAGCCTGAAGTGTTTCCCAGACCCTAGAAACTCCCCAAAACCGTTTTTAATTGAAAAGCTTCACGAAAAGTCCTAAAACGCGCATCTCAACATTTTCGTGCACAGGTGCCGTAGATGCGCACGAAAATCGGTCCGGAGCCGTTCCGGGCGCCGAACCGCCTGAAGTGTTTTCCAGAGCGTAGAAACTCCCCAAAACCGTTTTTAATCGAAAAGCATCACGAAAAGTCCTAAAACGCGCATCTCAACATTTTCGTGCACAGGTGCCGTAGATGCGCACGAAAATCGGTTCGGAGCCGTTTCGAGCGCCGAACAGCCTGAAGTGTTTCCCAGACCCTAGAAACTCCCCAAAACCGTTTTTAATCGAAAAGCTTCACGAAAAGTCCTAAAACGCGCATTCAACATTTTCGTGCACAGGTGCCGTAGATGCGCACGAAAATCGGTTCGGAGCCGTTTCGAGCGCGGAACAGCCTGAAGTGTTTCCCAGACCCTAGAAACTCCCCAAAACCGTTTTTAATCGAAAAGCATCACGAAAAGTCCTAAAACGCGCATCTCAACATTTTCGTGCACAGGTGCCGTAGATGCGCACGAAAATCGGTTCGGAGCCGTTTCGAGCGCCGAACAGCCTAAAGTGTTTCCCAGACCCTAGAAACTCCCCAAAACCGTTTTTAATCGAAAAGCATCACGAAATGTCCTAGAACGCGCCTATCAACATTTCGTGCACAGGTGCCGTAGATGCGCACGAAAATCGGTCCGGAGCCGTTTCGAGCGCCGAACAGCCTGAAGTGTTTTCCAGACCATAGAAACTCCCCAAAACCTCTTTTAATCGAAAAGCATCACGAAATGTCCTAAAACGCGCAACTCAACATTTTCGTGCACAGGTGCCGTAGATATGCACGAAAATCGGTCCGGAGCCGTTTCGAGCGCAGAACAGCCTGAAGTGTTTTCCAGACCCTAGAGACTCCCCAAAACCGTTATTAACCGAAAAGCATCACGAAATGTCCTAAAACGCGCATCTCAACATTTTCGTGCACAGGTGCCGTAGATATGCACGAAAATCGGTCCGGAGCCGTTTCGAGCGCAGAACAGCCTGAAGTGTTTTCCAGACCATAGAAACTCCCCAAAACCTCTTTTAATCGAAAAGCATCACGAAATGTCCTAAAACGCGCATCTGAACATTTTCGTGCACAGGTGCCGTAGATATGCACGAAAATCGGTCCTGAGCCGTTTCGAGCGCAGAACAGCCTGAAGTGTTTTCCAGACCCTAGAGACTACCCAAAACCGTTATTAACCGAAAAGCATCACGAAATGTCCTAAAACGCGCATCTCAATATTTTCGTGCACAGGTGCCGTAGATATGCCCGAAAATCGGTCCGGAGCCGTTTCGAGCGCAGAACAGCCTGAAGTGTTTTCCTGACCCTAGAAACTCCCCAAAACCGTTTTTAATCGAAAAGCATCACGAAAAGTCCTAAAACGCGCATCTCAACATTTTCGTGCACAGGTGCCGTAGATGCGCACGAAAATCGGTTCGGAGCCGTTTCGAGCGCCGAACAGCCTGAAGTGTTTCCTAGACCCTAGAAACTCCCCAAAACCGTTTTTAATCGAAAAGCATCACGAAATGTCCTAGAACGCGCCTCTCAACATTTCGTGCACAGGTGCCGTAGATGCGCACGAAAATCGGTCCGGAGCCGTTTCGAGCGCCGAACAGCCTGAAGTGTTTTCCAGACCATAGAAACTCCCCAAAACCTCTTTTAATCGAAAAGCATCACGAAATGTCCTAAAACGCGCATCTCAACATTTTCGTGCACAGGTGCCGTAGATATGCACGAAAATCGGTCCGGAGCCGTTTCGAGCGCAGAACAGCCTGAAGTGTTTTCCAGACCCTAGAGACTCCCCAAAACCGTTATTAACCGAAAAGCATCACGAAATGTCCTAAAACGCGCATCTCAACATTTTCGTGCACAGGTGCCGTAGATATGCACGAAAATCGGTCCGGAGCCGTTTCGAGCGCAGAACAGCCTGAAGTGTTTTCCAGACCCTAGAGACTCCCCAAAACCGTTATTAACCGAAAAGCATCACGAAATGTCCTAAAACGCGCATCTCAACATTTTCGTGCACAGGTGCCGTAGATATGCACGAAAATCGGTCCGGAGCCGTTTCGAGCGCAGAACAGCCTGAAGTGTTTTCCAGACCCTAGAGACTCCCCAAAACCGTTATTAACCGAAAAGCATCACGAAATGTCCTAAAACGCGCATCTCAACATTTTCGTGCACAGGTGCCGTAGATGCGCACGAAAATCGGTCTGGAGCCGTTTCGAGCGCAGAACAGCCTGAAGTGTTTTCCAGACCCTAGAAACTCCCCAAAACCGTTATTAACCGAAAAGCATCAAGAAATGTCCTAAAACGCGCATCTCAACATTTTCGTGCACAGGTGCCGTAGATGCGCATGAAAATCGGTCCGGAGCCGTTTTGAGCGCAGAACAGCCTGAAGTGTTTTCCAGACCCTAGAAACTCCCCAAAACCGTTATTATCCGAAAAGCATCAAGAAATGTCCTAAAACGCTCATCTCAACATTTTCATGCACAGGTGCCGTAGATGCGCACGAAAATCGGTCCGGAGCCGTTTAGTGCGCAGAACAGCCTGAAGTGTTTTCCAGACCCTAGAGACTCCCCAAAACCGTTATTAACCGAAAAGCACCACGAAATGTCCTAAAACGCGCATCTCAACATTTTCGTGCACAGGTGCCGTAGATATGCACGAAAATCGGTCCGGAACCGTTTCGAGCGCAGAACAGCCTGAAGTGTTTTCCAGACCATAGAAACTCCCCAAAACCTCTTTTAATCGAAAAGCATCACGAAATGTCCTAAAACGCGCATCTCAACATTTTCGTGCACAGGTGCCGTAGATATGCACGAAAATCGGTCCGGAGCCGTTTCGAGCGCAGAACAGCCTGAAGTGTTTTCCAGACCCTAGAGACTCCCCAAAACCGTTATTAACCGAAAAGCATCATGAAATGTCCTAAAACGCGCATCTCAACATTTTCGTGCACAGGTGCCGTAGATATGCACGAAAATCGGTCCGGAGCCGTTTCGAGCGCAGAACAGCCTGAAGTGTTTTCCAGACCCTAGAGACTCCCCAAAACCGTTATTAACCGAAAAGCATCACGAAATGTCCTAAAACGCGCATCTCAACATTTTCGTGCACAGGTGCCGTAGATGCGCACGAAAATCGGTCTGGAGCCGTTTCGAGCGCAGAACAGCCTGAAGTGTTTTCCAGACCCTAGAAACTCCCCAAAACCGTTATTAACCGAAAAGCATCAAGAAATGTCCTAAAACAAGCATCTCAACATTTTCGTGCACAGGTGCCGTAGATGCGCACGAAAATCGGTCCGGAGCCGTTTTGAGCGCAGAACAGCCTGAAGTGTTTTCTAGACCCTAGAAACTCCCCAAAACCGTTATTATCCGAAAAGCATCAAGAAATGTCCTAAAACGCTCATCTCAACATTTTCATGCACAGGTGCCGTAGATGCGCACGAAAATCGGTACGGAGCCGATTAGTGCGCCGAACAGCCTGAAGTGTTTTCCAGACCCTAGAAACTCCCCAAAACCGTTATTAACCGAAAAGCATTAAGAAATGTCCTAAAACGCGCATCTCAACATTTTCGTGCACAGGTGCCGTAGATGCGCATGAAAATCGGTCCGGAGCCGTTCCGAGCGCCGAACAGCCTGAAGTGTTTTCCAGAGCGTAGAAACTCCCCAAAACCGTTTTTAATCGAAAAGCATCACGAAAAGTCCTAAAACGCGCATCTCAACATTTTCGTGCACAGGTGCCGTAGATTCGCACGAAAATCGGTTCGGAGCCGTTTCGAGCGCCGAACAGCCTGAAGTGTTTCCCAGACCCTAGAAACTCCCCAAAACCGTTTTTAATCGAAAAGCATCACGAAATGTCCTAGAACGCGCCTCTCAACATTTCGTGCACAGGTGCCGTAGATGTCCACGAAAATCGGTCCGGAGCCGTTTCGAGCGCCGAACAGCCTGAAGTGTTTTCCAGACCATAGAAACTCCACAAAACCTCTTTTAATCGAAAAGCATCACGAAATGTCCTAAAACGCGCATCTCAACATTTTCGTGCACAGGTGCCGTAGATATGCACGAAAATCGGTCCGGAGCCGTTTCGAGCGCAGAACAGCCTGAAGTGTTTTCCAGACCCTAGAGACTCCCCAAAACCGTTATTAACCGAAAAGCATCACGAAATGTCCTAAAACGCGCATCTCAACATTTTCGTGCACAGGTGCCGTAGATATGCACGAAAATCGGTCCGGAGCCGTTTCGAGCGCAGAACAGCCTGAAGTGTTTTCCAGACCATAGAAACTCCCCAAAACCTCTTTTAATCGAAAAGCATCACGAAATGTCCTAAAACGCGCATCTGAACATTTTCGTGCACAGGTGCCGTAGATATGCACGAAAATCGGTCCGGAGCCGTTTCGAGCGCAAAACAGCCTGAAGTGTTTTCCAGACCCTAGAGACTCCCCAAAACCGTTATTAACCGAAAAGCATCACGAAATGTCCTAAAACGCGCATCTCAACATTTTCGTGCACAGGTGCCGTAGATATGCACGAAAATCGGTCCGGAGCCGTTTCGAGCGCAGAACAGCCTAAAGTGTTTTCCAGACCCTAGAGACTCCCCAAAACCGTTATTAACCGAAAAGCATCACGAAATGTCCTAAAACGCGCATATCAACATTTTCGTGCACAGGTGCCGTAGATGCGCACGAAAATCGGTCAGGAGCCGTTTCGAGCGCAGAACAGCCTGAAGTGTTTTCCAGACCCTAGAAACTCCCCAAAACCGTTATTAACCGAAAAGCATCAAGAAATGTCCTAAAACGCGCATCTCAACATTTTCGTGCACAGGTGCCGTAGATGCGCACGAAAATCGGTCCGGAGCCGTTTTGAGCGCAGAACAGCCTGAAGTGTTTTCCAGACCCTAGAAACTCCCCCAAACCGTTATTATCCGAAAAGCATCAAGAAATGTCCTAAAACGCTCATCTCAACATTTTCATGCACAGGTGCCGTAGATGCGCACGAAAATCGGTCCGGAGCCGTTTAGTGCGCCGAACAGCCTGAAGTGTTTTCCAGACCCTAGAAACTCCCCAAAACCGTTATTAACCGAAAAGCATCAAGAAATGTCCTAAAACGCGCATCTCAACATTTTCGTGCACAGGTGCCGTAGATGCGCACGAAAATCGGTCCGGAGCCGTTTCGTTCGCCGAACAGCCTGAAGTGTTTTCCAGACCCTAGAAACTCCCCAAAACCATTTTTAAGCGAAAGGCATCACGAAATGTCCTAAAACGCGCATCTCAACATTTTCGTGCACTGGTCCCGTAGATGCGCACGAAAATCGGTCCGGAGCCGTTTCGAGCGGCGAACAGCCTGAAGTGTTTTCCAGACCCTAGAAACTCCTCAAAACCGTTATTAACCGAAAAGCATCAAGAAATGTCCTAAAACGCGCATCTCAACTTTTTCATGCACAGGTGCCGTAGATGCGCACGAAAATCGGTCCGGAGCCGTTTCGAGCGCCGAAGAGGCTGAAGTGTTTTCCAGAGCCTAGAAACTCCCCAAAACCGTTTTTAATCGAAAAGCATCACGAAATGTCCTAAAACGCGCATCTCAACATTTTCGTGCACAGGTGTCGTAGATACGCACGAAAATCGGTCCGGAGCCGTTTCGAGCGCCGAACAGCCTGAAGTGTTTCCCAGACCCTAGAAACTCCCCAAAACCGTTTTTAATCGAAAAGCTTCACGAAAAGTCCTAAAACGCGCATCTCAACATTTTCGTGCACAGGTGCCGTAGATATGGACGAAAATTGGTCCGGAGCCGTTTCGAGCGCAGAACAGCCTGAAGTGTTTTCCAGACCCTAGAGACTCCCCAAAACTGTTATTAACCGAAAAGCATCACGAAATGTCCTAAAACGCGCATCTCAACATTTTCGTGCACAGGTGCCGTAGATATGCACGAAAATCGGTCCGGAGCCGTTTCGAGCGCAGAACAGCCTGAAGTGTTTTCCAGACCCTAGAGACTCCCCAAAACCGTTATTAACCGAAAAGCATCACGAAATGTCCAAAAACGCGCATCTCAACATTTTCGTGCACAGGTGCCGTAGATGCGCACGAAAATCGGTCTGGAGCCGTTTCGAGCGCAGAACAGCCTGAAGTGTTTTCCAGACCCTAGAAACTCCCCAAAACCGTTATTAACCGAAAAGCATCAAGAAATGTCCTAAAACGCGCATCTCAACATTTTCGTGCACAGGTGCCGTAGATGCGCATGAAAATCGGTCCGGAGCCGTTTTGAGCGCAGAACAGCCTGAAGTGTTTTCCAGACCCTAGAAACTCCCCAAAACCGTTATTATCCGAAAAGCATCAAGAAATGTCCTAAAACGCTCATCTCAACATTTTCATGCACAGGTGCCGTAGATGCGCACGAAAATCGGTCCGGAGCCGTTTAGTGCGCCGAACAGCCTGAAGTGTTTTCCAGACCCTAGAAACTCCCCAAAACCGTTATTAACCGAAAAGCATCAAGAAATGTCCTAAAACGCGCATCTCAACATTTTCGTGCACAGGTGCCGTAGATGCGCACGAAAATCGGTCCGGAGCCGTTTCGAGCGCCGAACAGCCTGAAGTGTTTCCCAGACCCTAGAAACTCCCCAAAACCGTTTTTAATCGAAAAGCATCACGAAATGTCCTAGAACGCGCCTCTCAACATTTCGTGCACAGGTGCCGTAGATGCGCACGAAAATCGGTCCGGAGCCGTTTCGAGCGCCGAACAGCCTGAAGTGTTTTCCAGACCATAGAAACTCCCCAAAACCTCTTTTAATCGAAAAGCATCACGAAATGTCCTAAAACGCGCATCTCAACATTTTCGTGCACAGGTGCCGTAGATATGCACGAAAATCGGTCCGGAGCCGTTTCGAGCGCAGAACAGCCTGAAGTGTTTTCCAGACCCTAGAGACTCCCCAAAACCGTTATTAACCGAAAAGCATCACGAAATGTCCTAAAACGCGCATCTCAACATTTTCGTGCACAGGTGCCGTAGATATGCACGAAAATCGGTCTGGAGCCGTTTCGAGCGCAGAACAGCCTGAAGTGTTTTCCAGACCCTAGAGACTCCCCAAAACCGTTATTAACCGAAAAGCATCACGAAATGTCCTAAAACGCGCATCTCAACATTTTCGTGCACAGGTGCCGTAGATGCGCACGAAAATCGGTCTGGAGCCGTTTCGAGCGCAGAACAGCCTAAAGTGTTTTCCAGACCCTAGAAACTCCCCAAAACCGTTATTAACCGAAAAGCATCAAGAAATGTCCTAAAACGCGCATCTCAACATTTTCGTGCACAGGTGCCGTAGATGCGCACGAAAATCGGTCCGGAGCCGTTTTGAGCGCAGAACAGCCTGAAGTGTTTTCCAGACCCTAGAAACTCCCCAAAACCGTTATTATCCGAAAAGCATCAAGAAATGTCCTAAAACGCTCATCTCAACATTTTCATGCACAGGTGCCGTAGATGCGCACGAAAATCGGTCCGGAGCCGTTCCGAGCGCCGAACCGCCTGAAGTGTTTTCCAGAGCGTAGAAACTCCCCAAAACCGTTTTTAATCGAAAAGCATCACGAAAAGTCCTAAAACGCGCATCTCAACATTTTCGTGCACAGGTGCCGTAGATGCGCACGAAAATCGGTTCGGAGCCGTTTCGAGCGCCGAACAGCCTGAAGTGTTTCCCAGACCCTAGAAACTCCCCAAAACCGTTTTTAATCGAAAACATCACGAAATGTCCTAGAACGCGCCTCTCAACATTTCGTGCACAGGTGCCGTAGATGCGCACGAAAATCGGTCCGGAGCCGTTTCGAGCGCCGAACAGCCTGAATTGTTTTCCAGACCATAGAAACTCCCCAAAACCTCTTTTAATCGAAAAGCATCACGAAATTTCCTAAAACGCGCATCTCAACATTTTCGTGCACAGGTGCCGTAGATATGCACGGAAATCGGTCCGGACCCGTTTCGAGCGCAGAACAGCCTGAAGTGTTTTCCAGACCCTAGAGACTCCCCAAAACCGTTATTAACCGAAAAGCATCACGAAATGTCCTAAAACGCGCATCTCAACATTTTCGTGCACAGGTGCCGTAGATGCGCACGAAAATCGGTCTGGAGCCGTTTCGAGCGCAGAACAGCCTGAAGTGTTTTCCAAACCCTAGAAACTCCCCAAAACCGTTATTAACCGAAAAGCATCAAGAAATGTCCTAAAACGCGCATCTCAACATTTTCGTGCACAGGTGCCGTAGATGCGCACGAAAATCGGTCCGGAGCCGTTCCGAGCGCCGAACCGCCTGAAGTGTTTTCCAGAGCGTAGAAACTCCCCAAAACCGTTTTTAATCGAAAAGCATCACGAAAAGTCCTAAAACGCGCATCTCAATATTTTCGTGCACAGGTGCCGTAGATGCGCACGAAAATCTGTTCGGAGCCGTTTCGAGCGCCGAACAGCCTGAAGTGTTTCCCAGACCCTAGAAACTCCCCAAAACCGTTTTTAATCGAAAAGCATCACGAAATGTCCTAGAACGCGCCTCTCAACATTTCGTGCACAGGTGCCGTAGATGCGCACGAAAATCGGTCCGGAGCCGTTTCGAGCGCCGAACAGCCTGAAGTGTTTTCCAGACCATAGAAACTCCCCAAAACCTCTTTTAATCGAAAAGCATCACGAAATGTCCTAAAACGCGCATCTCAACATTTTCGTGCACAGGTGCCGTAGATATGCACGAAAATCGGTCCGGAGCCGTTTCGAGCGCAGAACAGCCTGAAGTGTTTTCCAGACCCTAGAGACTCCCCAAAACCGTTATTAACCGAAAAGCATCACGAAATGTCCTAAAACGCGCATCTCAACATTTTCGTGCACAGGTGCCGTAGATATGCACGAAAATCGGTCCGGAGCCGTTTCGAGCGCAGAACAGCCTGAAGTGTTTTCCAGACCATAGAAACTCCCCAAAACCTCTTTTAATCGAAAAGCATCACGAAATGTCCTAAAACGCGCATCTGAACATTTTCGTGCACAGGTGCCGTAGATATGCACGAAAATCGGTCCGGAGCCGTTTCGAGCGCAGAACAGCCTGAAGTGTTTTCCAGACCCTAGAGACTCCCCAAAACCGTTATTAACCGAAAAGCATCACGAAATGTCCTAAAACGCGCATCTCAACATTTTCGTGCACAGGTGCCGTAGATATGCACGAAAATCGGTCCGGAGCCGTTTCGAGCGCAGAACAGCCTGAAGTGTTTTCCAGACCCTAGAGACTCCCCAAAACCGTTATTAACCGAAAAGCATCACGAAATGTCCTAAAACGCGCATCTCAACGTTTCGTGCACAGGTGCCGTAGATGCGCACGAAAATCGGTCTGGAGCCGTTTCGAGCGCAGAACAGCCTGAAGTGTTTTCCAGACCCTAGAAACTCCCCAAAACCGTTATTAACCGAAAAGCATCAAGAAACGTCCTAAAACGCGCATCTCAACATTTTCGTGCACAGGTGCCGTAGATGCGCACGAAAATCGGTCCGGAGCCGTTCCGAGCGCCGAACCGCCTGAAGTGTTTTCCAGAGCGTAGAAACTCCCCAAAACCGTTTTTAATCGAAAAGCATCACGAAAAGTCCTAAAACGCGCATCTCAACATTTTCGTGCACAGGTGCCGTAGATGCGCACGAAAATCGGTTCGGAGCCGTTTCGAGCGCCGAACAGCCTGAAGTGTTTCCCAGACCCTAGAAACTCCCCAAAACCGTTTTTAATCGAAAAGCATCACGAAATGTCCTAGAACGCGCCTCTTAACATTTCGTGCACAGGTGCCGTAGATGCGTACGAAAATCGGTCCGGAGCCGTTTCGAGCGGCGAACAGCCTGAAGTGTTTTCCAGACCATAGAAACTCCCCAAAACCTCTTTTAATCGAAAAGCATCACGAAATGTCCTAAAACGCGCATCTCAACATTTTCGTGCACAGGTGCCGTAGATATGCACGAAAATCGGTCCGGAGCCGTTTCGAGCGCAGAACAGCCTGAAGTGTTTTCCAGACCCTAGAGACTCCCCAAAACCGTTATTAACAGAAAAGCATCACGAAATGTCCTAAAACGCGCATCTCAACATTTTCGTGCACAGGTGCCGTAGATGCGCACGAAAATCGGTCTGGAGCCGTTTCGAGCGCAGAACAGCCTGAAGTGTTTTCCAGACCCTAGAAACTCCCCAAAACCGTTATTAACCGAAAAGCATCAAGAAATGTCCTAAAACGCGCATCTCAACATTTTCGTGCACAGGTGCCGTAGATGCGCACGAAAATCGGTCCGGAGCCGTTTCGAGCGGCGAACAGCCTGAAGTGTTTTCCAGACCCTAGAAACTCCTCAAAACCGTTATTAACCGAAAAGCATCAAGAAATGTCCTAAAACGCGCATCTCAACATTTTCATGCACAGGTGCCGTAGATGCGCACGAAAATCGGTCCGGAGCCGTTTCGAGCGCCGAAGAGGCTGAAGTGTTTTCCAGACCATAGAAACTCCCCAATACCTCTTTTAATCGAAAAGCATCACGAAATGTCCTAAAACGCGCATCTCAACATTTTCGTGCACAGGTGCCGTAGATGCGCACGAAAATCGGTTCGGAGCCGTTTCGAGCGCCGAACAGCCTGAAGTGTTTCCCAGACCCTAGAAACTCCCCAAAACCGTTTTTAATTGAAAAGCTTCACGAAAAGTCCTAAAACGCGCATCTCAACATTTTCGTGCACAGGTGCCGTAGATGCGCACGAAAATCGGTCCGGAGCCGTTCCGAGCGCCGAACCGCCTGAAGTGTTTTCCAGAGCGTAGAAACTCCCCAAAACCGTTTTTAATCGAAAAGCATCACGAAAAGTCCTAAAACGCGCATCTCAACATTTTCGTGCACAGGTGCCGTAGATGCGCACGAAAATCGGTTCGGAGCCGTTTCGAGCGCCGAACAGCCTGAAGTGTTACCCAGACCCTAGAAACTCCCCAAAACCGTTTTTAATCGAAAAGCTTCACGAAAAGTCCTAAAACGCGCATTCAACATTTTCGTGCACAGGTGCCGTAGATGCGCACGAAAATCGGTTCGGAGCCGTTTCGAGCGCGGAACAGCCTGAAGTGTTTCCCAGACCCTAGAAACTCCCCAAAACCGTTTTTAATCGAAAAGCATCACGAAAAGTCCTAAAACGCGCATCTCAACATTTTCGTGCACAGGTGCCGTAGATGCGCACGAAAATCGGTTCGGAGCCGTTTCGAGCGCCGAACAGCCTAAAGTGTTTCCCAGACCCTAGAAACTCCCCAAAACCGTTTTTAATCGAAAAGCATCACGAAATGTCCTAGAACGCGCCTATCAACATTTCGTACACAGGTGCCGTAGATGCGCACGAAAATCGGTCCGGAGCCGTTTCGAGCGCCGAACAGCCTGAAGTGTTTTCCAGACCATAGAAACTCCCCAAAACCTCTTTTAATCGAAAAGCATCACGAAATGTCCTAAAACGCGCAACTCAACATTTTCGTGCACAGGTGCCGTAGATATGCACGAAAATCGGTCCGGAGCCGTTTCGAGCGCAGAACAGCCTGAAGTGTTTTCCAGACCCTAGAGACTCCCCAAAACCGTTATTAACCGAAAAGCATCACGAAATGTCCTAAAACGCGCATCTCAACATTTTCGTGCACAGGTGCCGTAGATATGCACGAAAATCGGTCCGGAGCCGTTTCGAGCGCAGAACAGCCTGAAGTGTTTTCCAGACCATAGAAACTCCCCAAAACCTCTTTTAATCGAAAAGCATCACGAAATGTCCTAAAACGCGCATCTGAACATTTTCGTGCACAGGTGCCGTAGATATGCACGAAAATCGGTCCTGAGCCGTTTCGAGCGCAGAACAGCCTGAAGTGTTTTCCAGACCCTAGAGACTCCCCAAAACCGTTATTAACCGAAAAGCATCACGAAATGTCCTAAAACGCGCATCTCAACATTTTCGTGCACAGGTGCCGTAGATATGCACGAAAATCGGTCCGGAGCCGTTTCGAGCGCAGAACAGCCTGAAGTGTTTTCCTGACCCTAGAAACTCCCCAAAACCGTTATTAACCGAAAAGCATCAAGAAATGTCCTAAAACGCGCATCTCAACATTTTCGTGCACAGGTGCCGTAGATGCGCACGAAAATCGGTCCGGAGCCGTTCCGAGCGCCGAACCGCCTGAAGTGTTTTCCAGAGCGTAGAAACTCCCCAAAACCGTTTTTAATCGAAAAGCATCACGAAAAGTCCTAAAACGCGCATCTCAACATTTTCGTGCACAGGTGCCGTAGATGCGCACGAAAATCGGTTCGGAGCCGTTTCGAGCGCTGAACAGCCTGAAGTGTTTCCCAGACCCTAGAAACTCCCCAAAACCGTTTTTAATCGAAAAGCATCACGAAATGTCCTAGAACGCGCCTCTCAACATTTCGTGCACAGGTGCCGTAGATGCGCACGAAAATCGGTCCGGAGCCGTTTCGAGCGCCGAACAGCCTGAAGTGTTTTCCAGACCATAGAAACTCCCCAAAACCTCTTTTAATCGAAAAGCATCACGAAATGTCCTAAAACGCGCATCTCAACATTTTCGTGCACAGGTGCCGTAGATATGCACGAAAATCGGTCCGGAGCCGTTTCGAGCGCAGAACAGCCTGAAGTGTTTTCCAGACCCTAGAGACTCCCCAAAACCGTTATTAACCGAAAAGCATCACGAAATGTCCTAAAACGCGCATATCAACATTTTCGTGCACAGGTGCCGTAGATATGCACGAAAATCGGTCCGGAGCCGTTTCGAGCGCAGAACAGCCTGAAGTGTTTTCCAGACCCTAGAGACTCCCCAAAACCGTTATTAACCGAAAAGCATCACGAAATGTCCTAAAATGCGCATCTGAACATTTTCGTGCACAGGTGCCGTAGATATGCACGAAAATCGGTCCGGAGCCGTTTCGAGCGCAGAACAGCCTGAAGTGTTTTCCAGACCCTAGAGACTCCCCAAAACCGTTATTACCCGAAAAGCATCACGAAATGTCCTAAAACGCGCATCTCAACATTTTCGTGCACAGGTGCCGTAGATATGCACGAAAATCGGTCCGGAGCCGTTTCGAGCGCAGAACAGCTTGAAGTGTTTTCCAGACCCTAGAGACTCCCCAAAACCGTTATTAACCGAAAAGCATCACGAAATGTCCTAAAACGCGCATCTCAACGTTTTCGTGCACAGGTGCCGTAGATGCGCACGAAAATCGGTCTGGAGCCGTTTCGAGCGCAGAACAGCCTGAAGTGTTTTCCAGACCCTAGAAACTCCCCAAAACCGTTATTAACCGAAAAGCATCAAGAAATGTCCTAAAACGCGCATCTCAACATTTTCGTGCACAGGTGCCGTAGATGCGCACGAAAATCGGTCCGGAGCCGTTTTGAGCGCAGAACAGCCTGAAGTGTTTTCCAGACCCTAGAAACTCCCCAAAACCGTTATTATCCGAAAAGCATCAAGAAATGTCCTAAAACGCTCATCTCAACATTTTCATGCACAGGTGCCGTAGATGCGCACGAAAATCGGTCCGGAGCCGTTCCGAGCGCCGAACCGCCTGAAGTGTTTTCCAGAGCGTAGAAACTCCCCAAAACCGTTTTTAATCGAAAAGCATCACGAAAAGTCCTAAAACGCGCATCTCAACATTTTCGTGCACAGGTGCCGTAGATGCGCACGAAAATCGGTTCGGAGCCGTTTCGAGCGCCGAACAGCCTGAAGTGTTTCCCAGACCCTAGAAACTCCCCAAAACCGTTTTTAATCGAAAACATCACGAAATGTCCTAGAACGCGCCTCTCAACATTTCGTGCACAGGTGCCGTAGATGCGCACGAAAATCGGTCCGGAGCCGTTTCGAGCGCCGAACAGCCTGAATTGTTTTCCAGACCATAGAAACTCCCCAAAACCTCTTTTAATCGAAAAGCATCACGAAATTTCCTAAAACGCGCATCTCAACATTTTCGTGCACAGGTGCCGTAGATATGCACGAAAATCGGTCCGGAGCCGTTTCGAGCGCAGAACAGCCTGAAGTGTTTTCCAGACCCTAGAGACTCCCCAAAACCGTTATTAACCGAAAAGCATCACGAAATGTCCTAAAACGCGCATCTCAACATTTTCGTGCACAGGTGCCGTAGATATGCACGGAAATCGGTCCGGACCCGTTTCGAGCGCAGAACAGCCTGAAGTGTTTTCCAGACCCTAGAGACTCCCCAAAACCGTTATTAACCGAAAAGCATCACGAAATGTCCTAAAACGCGCATCTCAACATTTTCGTGCACAGGTGCCGTAGATGCGCACGAAAATCGGTCTGGAGCCGTTTCGAGCGCAGAACAGCCTGAAGTGTTTTCCAGACCCTAGAAACTCCCCAAAACCGTTATTAACCGAAAAGCATCAAGAAATGTCCTAAAACGCGCATCTCAACATTTTCGTGCACAGGTGCCGTAGATGCGCACGAAAATCGGTCCGGAGCCGTTCCGAGCGCCGAACCGCCTGAAGTGTTTTCCAGAGCGTAGAAACTCCCCAAAACCGTTTTTAATCGAAAAGCATCACGAAAAGTCCTAAAACGCGCATCTCAACATTTTCGTGCACAGGTGCCGTAGATGCGCACGAAAATCGGTTCGGAGCCGTTTCGAGCGCCGAACAGCCTGAAGTGTTTCCCAGACCCTAGAAACTCCCCAAAACCGTTTTTAATCGAAAAGCATCACGAAATGTCCTAGAACGCGCCTCTCAACATTTCGTGCACAGGTGCCGTAGATGCGCACGAAAATCGGTCCGGAGCCGTTTCGAGCGCCGAACAGCCTGAAGTGTTTTCCAGACCATAGAAACTCCCCAAAACCTCTTTTAATCGAAAAGCATCACGAAATGTCCTAAAACGCGCATCTCAACATTTTCGTGCACAGGTGCCGTAGATATGCACGAAAATCGGTCCGGAGCCGTTTCGAGCGCAGAACAGCCTGAAGTGTTTTCCAGACCCTAGAGACTCCCCAAAACCGTTATTAACCGAAAAGCATCACGAAATGTCCTAAAACGCGCATCTCAACATTTTCGTGCACAGGTGCCGTAGATATGCACGAAAATCGGTCCGGAGCCGTTTCGAGCGCAGAACAGCCTGAAGTGTTTTCCAGACCATAGAAACTCCCCAAAACCTCTTTTAATCAAAAAGCATCACGAAATGTCCTAAAACGCGCATCTGAACATTTTCGTGCACAGGTGCCGTAGATATGCACGAAAATCGGTCCGGAGCCGTTTCGAGCGCAGAACAGCCTGAAGTGTTTTCCAGACCCTAGAGACTCCCCAAAACCGTTATTAACCGAAAAGCATCACGAAATGTCCTAAAACGCGCATCTCAACATTTTCGTGCACAGGTGCCGTAGATATGCACGAAAATCGGTCCGGAGCCGTTTCGAGCGCAGAACAGCCTGAAGTGTTTTCCAGACCCTAGAGACTCCCCAAAACCGTTATTAACCGAAAAGCATCACGAAATGTCCTAAAACGCGCATCTCAACCTTTTCGTGCACAGGTGCCGTAGATGCGCACGAAAATCGGTCTGGAGCCGTTTCGAGCGCAGAACAGCCTGAAGTGTTTTCCAGACCCTAGAAACTCCCCAAAACCGTTATTAACCGAAAAGCATCAAGAAACGTCCTAAAACGCGCATCTCAACATTTTCGTGCACAGGTGCCGTAGATGCGCACGAAAATCGGTCCGGAGCCGTTCCGAGCGCCGAACCGCCTGAAGTGTTTTCCAGAGCGTAGAAACTCCCCAAAACCGTTTTTAATCGAAAAGCATCACGAAAAGTCCTAAAACGCGCATCTCAACATTTTCGTGCACAGGTGCCGTAGATGCGCACGAAAATCGGTTCGGAGCCGTTTCGAGCGCCGAACAGCCTGAAGTGTTTCCCAGACCCTAGAAACTCCCCAAAACCGTTTTTAATCGAAAAGCATCACGAAATGTCCTAGAACGCGCCTCTTAACATTTCGTGCACAGGTGCCGTAGATGCGTACGAAAATCGGTCCGGAGCCGTTTCGAGCGGCGAACAGCCTGAAGTGTTTTCCAGACCATAGAAACTCCCCAAAACCTCTTTTAATCGAAAAGCATCACGAAATGTCCTAAAACGCGCATCTCAACATTTTCGTGCACAGGTGCCGTAGATATGCACGAAAATCGGTCCGGAGCCGTTTCGAGCGCAGAACAGCCTGAAGTGTTTTCCAGACCCTAGAGACTCCCCAAAACCGTTATTAACAGAAAAGCATCACGAAATGTCCTAAAACGCGCATCTCAACATTTTCGTGCACAGGTGCCGTAGATGCGCACGAAAATCGGTCTGGAGCCGTTTCGAGCGCAGAACAGCCTGAAGTGTTTTCCAGACCCTAGAAACTCCCCAAAACCGTTATTAACCGAAAAGCATCAAGAAATGTCCTAAAACGCGCATCTCAACATTTTCGTGCACAGGTGCCGTAGATGCGCACGAAAATCGGTCCGGAGCCGTTTCGAGCGGCGAACAGCCTGAAGTGTTTTCCAGACCCTAGAAACTCCTCAAAACCGTTATTAACCGAAAAGCATCAAGAAATGTCCTAAAACGCGCATCTCAACATTTTCATGCACAGGTGCCGTAGATGCGCACGAAAATCGGTCCGGAGCCGTTTCGAGCGCCGAAGAGGCTGAAGTGTTTTCCAGACCATAGAAACTCCCCAATACCTCTTTTAATCGAAAAGCATCACGAAATGTCCTAAAACGCGCATCTCAACATTTTCGTGCACAGGTGCCGTAGATGCGCACGAAAATCGGTTCGGAGCCGTTTCGAGCGCCGAACAGCCTGAAGTGTTTCCCAGACCCTAGAAACTCCCCAAAACCGTTTTTAATTGAAAAGCTTCACGAAAAGTCCTAAAACGCGCATCTCAACATTTTCGTGCACAGGTGCCGTAGATGCGCACGAAAATCGGTCCGGAGCCGTTCCGAGCGCCGAACTGCCTGAAGTGTTTTCCAGAGCGTAGAAACTCCCCAAAACCGTTTTTAATCGAAAAGCATCACGAAAAGTCCTAAAACGCGCATCTCAACATTTTCGTGCACAGGTGCCGTAGATGCGCACGAAAATCGGTTCGGAGCCGTTTCGAGCGCCGAACAGCCTGAAGTGTTTCCCAGACCCTAGAAACTCCCCAAAACCGTTTTTAATCGAAAAGCTTCACGAAAAGTCCTAAAACGCGCATTCAACATTTTCGTGCACAGGTGCCGTAGATGCGCACGAAAATCGGTTCGGAGCCGTTTCGAGCGCGGAACAGCCTGAAGTGTTTCCCAGACCCTAGAAACTCCCCAAAACCGTTTTTAATCGAAAAGCATCACGAAAAGTCCTAAAACGCGCATCTCAACATTTTCGTGCACAGGTGCCGTAGATGCGCACGAAAATCGGTTCGGAGCCGTTTCGAGCGCCGAACAGCCTAAAGTGTTTCCCAGACCCTAGAAACTCCCCAAAACCGTTTTTAATCGAAAAGCATCACGAAATGTCCTAGAACGCGCCTATCAACATTTCGTGCACAGGTGCCGTAGATGCGCACGAAAATCGGTCCGGAGCCGTTTCGAGCGCCGAACAGCCTGAAGTGTTTTCCAGACCATAGAAACTCCCCAAAACCTCTTTTAATCGAAAAGCATCACGAAATGTCCTAAAACGCGCAACTCAACATTTTCGTGCACAGGTGCCGTAGATATGCACGAAAATCGGTCCGGAGCCGTTTCGAGCGCAGAACAGCCTGAAGTGTTTTCCAGACCCTAGAGACTCCCCAAAACCGTTATTAACCGAAAAGCATCACGAAATGTCCTAAAACGCGCATCTCAACATTTTCGTGCACAGGTGCCGTAGATATGCACGAAAATCGGTCCGGAGCCGTTTCGAGCGCAGAACAGCCTGAAGTGTTTTCCAGACCATAGAAACTCCCCAAAACCTCTTTTAATCGAAAAGCATCACGAAATGTCCTAAAACGCGCATCTGAACATTTTCGTGCACAGGTGCCGTAGATATGCACGAAAATCGGTCCTGAGCCGTTTCGAGCGCAGAACAGCCTGAAGTGTTTTCCAGACCCTAGAGACTCCCCAAAACCGTTATTAACCGAAAAGCATCACGAAATGTCCTAAAACGCGCATCTCAACATTTTCGTGCACAGGTGCCGTAGATATGCACGAAAATCGGTCCGGAGCCGTTTCGAGCGCAGAACAGCCTGAAGTGTTTTCCTGACCCTAGAAACTCCCCAAAACCGTTATTAACCGAAAAGCATCAAGAAATGTCCTAAAACGCGCATCTCAACATTTTCGTGCACAGGTGCCGTAGATGCGCACGAAAATCGGTCCGGAGCCGTTCCGAGCGCCGAACCGCCTGAAGTGTTTTCCAGAGCGTAGAAACTCCCCAAAACCGTTTTTAATCGAAAAGCATCACGAAAAGTCCTAAAACGCGCATCTCAACATTTTCGTGCACAGGTGCCGTAGATGCGCACGAAAATCGGTTCGGAGCCGTTTCGAGCGCCGAACAGCCTGAAGTGTTTCCCAGACCCTAGAAACTCCCCAAAACCGTTTTTAATCGAAAAGCATCACGAAATGTCCTAGAACGCGCCTCTCAACATTTCGTGCACAGGTGCCGTAGATGCGCACGAAAATCGGTCCGGAGCCGTTTCGAGCGCCGAACAGCCTGAAGTGTTTTCCAGACCATAGAAACTCCCCAAAACCTCTTTTAATCGAAAAGCATCACGAAATGTCCTAAAACGCGCATCTCAACATTTTCGTGCACAGGTGCCGTAGATATGCACGAAAATCGGTCCGGAGCCGTTTCGAGCGCAGAACAGCCTGAAGTGTTTTCCAGACCCTAGAGACTCCCCAAAACCGTTATTAACCGAAAAGCATCACGAAATGTCCTAAAACGCGCATATCAACATTTTCGTGCACAGGTGCCGTAGATATGCACGAAAATCGGTCCGGAGCCGTTTCGAGCGCAGAACAGCCTGAAGTGTTTTCCAGACCCTAGAGACTCCCCAAAACCGTTATTAACAGAAAAGCATCACGAAATGTCCTAAAACGCGCATCTCAACATTTTCGTGCACAGGTGCCGTAGATATGCACGAAAATCGGTCCGGAGCCGTTTCGAGCGCAGAACAGCCTGAAGTGTTTTCCAGACCATAGAAACTCCCCAAAACCTCTTTTAATCGAAAAGCATCACGAAATGTCCTAAAACGCGCATCTGAACATTTTCGTGCACAGGTGCCGTAGATATGCACGAAAATCGGTCCGGAGCCGTTTCGAGCGCAGAACAGCCTGAAGTGTTTTCCAGACCCTAGAGACTCCCCAAAACCGTTATTAACCGAAAAGCATCACGAAATGTCCTAAAACGCGCATCTCAACGTTTTCGTGCACAGGTGCCGTAGATGCGCACGAAAATCGGTCTGGAGCCGTTTCGAGCGCAGAACAGCCTGAAGTGTTTTCCAGACCCTAGAAACTCCCCAAAACCGTTATTAACCGAAAAGCATCAAGAAATGTCCTAAAACGCGCATCTCAACATTTTCGTGCACAGGTGCCGTAGATGCGCACGAAAATCGGTCCGGAGCCGTTCCGAGCGCCGAACCGCCTGAAGTGTTTTCCAGAGCGTAGAAACTCCCCAAAACCGTTTTTAATCGAAAAGCATCACGAAAAGTCCTAAAACGCGCATCTCAACATTTTCGTGCACAGGTGCCGTAGATGCGCACGAAAATCGGTTCGGAGCCGTTTCGAGCGCCGAACAGCCTGAAGTGTTTCCCAGACCCTAGAAACTCCCCAAAACCGTTTTTAATCGAAAAGCATCACGAAATGTCCTAGAACGCGCCTCTCAACATTTCGTGCACAGGTGCCGTAGATGCGCACGAAAATCGGTCCGGAGCCGTTTCGAGCGCCGAACAGCCTGAAGTGTTTTCCAGACCATAGAAACTCCCCAATACATCTTTTAATCGAAAAGCATCACGAAATGTCCTAAAACGCGCATCTCAACATTTTCGTGCACAGGTGCCGTAGATGCGCACGAAAATCGGTCTGGAGCCGTTTCGAGCGCAGAACAGCCTGAAGTGTTTTCCAGACCCTAGAAACTCCCCAAAACCGTTATTAACCGTAAAGCATCAAGAAATGTCCTAAAACGCGCATCTCAACATTTTCGTGCACAGGTGCCGTAGATGCGCACGAAAATCGGTCCGGAGCCGTTCCGAGCGCCGAACCGCCTGAAGTGTTTTCCAGAGCGTAGAAACTCCCCAAAACCGTTTTTAATCGAAAAGCATCACGAAAAGTCCTAAAACGCGCATCTCAACATTTTCGTGCACAGGTGCCGTAGATGCGCACGAAAATCGGTTCGGAGCCGTTTCGAGCGCCGAACAGCCTGAAGTGTTTCCCAGACCCTAGAAACTCCCCAAAACCGTTTTTAATCGAAAAGCATCACGAAATGTCCTAGAACGCGCCTCTCAACATTTCGTGCACAGGTGCCGTAGATGCGCACGAAAATCGGTCCGGAGCCGTTTCGAGCGCCGAACAGCCTGAAGTGTTTTCCAGACCATAGAAACTCCCCAATACCTCTTTTAATCGAAAAGCATCACGAAATGTCCTAAAACGCGCATCTCAACATTTTCGTGCACAGGTGCCGTAGATGCGCACGAAAATCGGTCTGGAGCCGTTTCGAGCGCAGAACAGCCTGAAGTGTTTTCCAGACCCTAGAAACTCCCCAAAACCGTTATTAACCGAAAAGCATCAAGAAATGTCCTAAAACGCGCATCTCAACATTTTCGTGCACAGGTGCCGTAGATGCGCACGAAAATCGGTCCGGAGCCGTTTCGAGCGGCGAACAGCCTGAAGTGTTTTCCAGACCCTAGAAACTCCTCAAAACCGTTATTAACCGAAAAGCATCAAGAAATGTCCTAAAACGCGCATCTCAACATTTTCATGCACAGGTGCCGTAGATGCGCACGAAAATCGGTCCGGAGCCGTTTCGAGCGCCGAAGAGGCTGAAGTGTTTTCTAGAGCCTAGAAACTCCCCAAAACCGTTTTTAATCGAAAAGCATCACGAAATGTCCTAAAACGCGCATCTCAACATTTTCGTGCACAGGTGCCGTAGATGCGCACGAAAATCGGTTCGGAGCCGTTTCGAGCGCCGAACAGCCTGAAGTGTTTCCCAGACCCTAGAAACTCCCCAAAACCGTTTTTAATTGAAAAGCTTCACGAAAAGTCCTAAAACGCGCATCTCAACATTTTCGTGCACAGGTGCCGTAGATGCGCACGAAAATCGGTCCGGAGCCGTTCCGAGCGCCGAACCGCCTGAAGTGTTTTCCAGAGCGTAGAAACTCCCCAAAACCGTTTTTAATCGAAAAGCATCACGAAAAGTCCTAAAACGCGCATCTCAACATTTTCGTGCACAGGTGCCGTAGATGCGCACGAAAATCGGTTCGGAGCCGTTTCGAGCGCTGAACAGCCTGAAGTGTTTCCCAGACCCTAGAAACTCCCCAAAACCGTTTTTAATCGAAAAGCATCACGAAAAGTCCTAAAACGCGCATCTCAACATTTTCGTGCACAGGTGCCGTAGATGCGCACGAAAATCGGTTCGGAGCCGTTTCGAGCGCCGAACAGCCCAAAGTGTTTCCCAGACCCTAGAAACTCCCCAAAACCGTTTTTAATCGAAAAGCATCACGAAATGTCCTAGAACGCGCCTATCAACATTTCGTGCACAGGTGCCGTAGATGCGCACGAAAATCGGTCCGGAGCCGTTTCGAGCGCCGAACAGCCTGAAGTGTTTTCCAGACCATAGAAACTCCCCAAAACCTCTTTTAATCGAAAAGCATCACGAAATGTCCTAAAACGCGCAACTCAACATTTTCGTGCACAGGTGCCGTAGATATGCACGAAAATCGGTCCTGAGCCGTTTCGAGCGCAGAACAGCCTGAAGTGTTTTCCAGACCCTAGAAACTTCCCAAAACCGTTATTAACCGAAAAGCATCAAGAAATGTCCTAAAACGCGCATCTCAACATTTTCGTGCACAGGTGCCGTAGATGCGCACGAAAATCGGTCCGGAGCCGTTCCGAGCGCCGAACCGCCTGAAGTGTTTTCCAGAGCGTAGAAACTCCCCAAAACCGTTTTTAATCGAAAAGCATCACGAAAAGTCCTAAAACGCGCATCTCAACATTTTCGTGCACAGGTGCCGTAGATGCGCACGAAAATCGGTCTGGAGCCGTTTCGAGCGCAGAACAGCCTGAAGTGTTTTCCAGACCCTAGAAACTCCCCAAAACCGTTATTAACCGAAAAGCATCAAGAAATGTCCTAAAACGCGCATCTCAACATTTTCGTGCACAGGTGCCGTAGATATGCACGAAAATCGGTCCGGAGCCGTTTCGAGCGCAGAACAGCCTGAAGTGTTTTCCAGACCCTAGAAACTTCCCAAAACCGTTATTAACCGAAAAGCATCAAGAAATGTCCTAAAATGCGCATCTCAACATTTTCGTGCACAGGTGCCGTAGATGCGCACGAAAATCGGTCCGGAGCCGTTCCGAGCGCCGAACCGCCTGAAGTGTTTTCCAGAGCGTAGAAACTCCCCAAAACCGTTTTTAATCGAAAAGCATCACGAAAAGTCCTAAAACGCGCATCTCAACATTTTCGTGCACAGGTGCCGTAGATGCGCACGAAAATCGGTTCGGAGCCGTTTCGAGCGCCGAACAGCCTGAAGTGTTTCCCAGACCCTAGAAACTCCCCAAAACCGTTTTTAATCGAAAAGCATCACGAAATGTCCTAGAACGCGCCTCTCAACATTTCGTGCACAGGTGCCGTAGATGCGCACGAAAATCGGTCCGGAGCCGTTTCGAGCGCCGAACAGCCTGAAGTGTTTTCCAGACCATAGAAACTCCCCAAAACCTCTTTTAATCGAAAAGCATCACGAAATGTCCTAAAACGCGCATCTCAACATTTTCGTGCACAGGTGCCGTAGATATGCACGAAAATCGGTCCGGAGCCGTTTCGAGCGCAGAACAGCCTGAAGTGTTTTCCAGACCCTAGAGACTCCCCAAAACCGTTATTAACCGAAAAGCATCACGAAATGTCCTAAAACGCGCATATCAACATTTTCGTGCACAGGTGCCGTAGATATGCACGAAAATCGGTCCGGAGCCGTTTCGAGCGCAGAACAGCCTGAAGTGTTTTCCAGACCCTAGAGACTCCCCAAAACCGTTATTAACCGAAAAGCATCACGAAATGTCCTAAAATGCGCATCTGAACATTTTCGTGCACAGGTGCCGTAGATATGCACGAAAATCGGTCCGGAGCCGTTTCGAGCGCAGAACAGCCTGAAGTGTTTTCCAGACCCTAGAGACTCCCCAAAACCGTTATTAACCGAAAAGCATCACGAAATGTCCTAAAACGCGCATCTCAACATTTTCGTGCACAGGTGCCGTAGATATGCACGAAAATCGGTCCGGAGCCGTTTCGAGCGCAGAACAGCTTGAAGTGTTTTCCAGACCCTAGAGACTCCCCAAAACCGTTATTAACCGAAAAGCATCACGAAATGTCCTAAAACGCGCATCTCAACGTTTTCGTGCACAGGTGCCGTAGATGCGCACGAAAATCGGTCTGGAGCCGTTTCGAGCGCAGAACAGCCTGAAGTGTTTTCCAGACCCTAGAAACTCCCCAAAACCGTTATTAACCGAAAAGCATCAAGAAATGTCCTAAAACGCGCATCTCAACATTTTCGTGCACAGGTGCCGTAGATGCGCACGAAAATCGGTCCGGAGCCGTTTTGAGCGCAGAACAGCCTGAAGTGTTTTCCAGACCCTAGAAACTCCCCAAAACCGTTATTATCCGAAAAGCATCAAGAAATGTCCTAAAACGCTCATCTCAACATTTTCATGCACAGGTGCCGTAGATGCGCACGAAAATCGGTCCGGAGCCGTTCCGAGCGCCGAACCGCCTGAAGTGTTTTCCAGAGCGTAGAAACTCCCCAAAACCGTTTTTAATCGAAAAGCATCACGAAAAGTCCTAAAACGCGCATCTCAACATTTTCGTGCACAGGTGCCGTAGATGCGCACGAAAATCGGTTCGGAGCCGTTTCGAGCGCCGAACAGCCTGAAGTGTTTCCCAGACCCTAGAAACTCCCCAAAACCGTTTTTAATCGAAAACATCACGAAATGTCCTAGAACGCTCCTCTCAACATTTCGTGCACAGGTGCCGTAGATGCGCACGAAAATCGGTCCGGAGCCGTTTCGAGCGCCGAACAGCCTGAATTGTTTTCCAGACCATAGAAACTCCCCAAAACCTCTTTTAATCGAAAAGCATCACGAAATTTCCTAAAACGCGCATCTCAACATTTTCGTGCACAGGTGCCGTAGATATGCACGAAAATCGGTCCGGAGCCGTTTCGAGCGCAGAACAGCCTGAAGTGTTTTCCAGACCCTAGAGACTCCCCAAAACCGTTATTAACCGAAAAGCATCACGAAATGTCCTAAAACGCGCATCTCAACATTTTCGTGCACAGGTGCCGTAGATATGCACGGAAATCGGTCCGGACCCGTTTCGAGCGCAGAACAGCCTGAAGTGTTTTCCAGACCCTAGAGACTCCCCAAAACCGTTATTAACCGAAAAGCATCACGAAATGTCCTAAAACGCGCATCTCAACATTTTCGTGCACAGGTGCCGTAGATGCGCACGAAAATCGGTCTGGAGCCGTTTCGAGCGCAGAACAGCCTGAAGTGTTTTCCAGACCCTAGAAACTCCCCAAAACCGTTATTAACCGAAAAGCATCAAGAAATGTCCTAAAACGCGCATCTCAACATTTTCGTGCACAGGTGCCGTAGATGCGCACGAAAATCGGTCCGGAGCCGTTCCGAGCGCCGAACCGCCTGAAGTGTTTTCCAGAGCGTAGAATCTCCCCAAAACCGTTTTTAATCGAAAAGCATCACGAAAAGTCCTAAAACGCGCATCTCAACATTTTCGTGCACAGGTGCCGTAGATGCGCACGAAAATCGGTTCGGAGCCGTTTCGAGCGCCGAACAGCCTGAAGTGTTTCCCAGACCCTAGAAACTCCCCAAAACCGTTTTTAATCGAAAAGCATCACGAAATGTCCTAGAACGCGCCTCTCAACATTTCGTGCACAGGTGCCGTAGATGCGCACGAAAATCGGTCCGGAGCCGTTTCGAGCGCCGAACAGCCTGAAGTGTTTTCCAGACCATAGAAACTCCCCAAAACCTCTTTTAATCGAAAAGCATCACGAAATGTCCTAAAACGCGCATCTCAACATTTTCGTGCACAGGTGCCGTAGATATGCACGAAAATCGGTCCGGAGCCGTTTCGAGCGCAGAACAGCCTGAAGTGTTTTCCAGACCCTAGAGACTCCCCAAAACCGTTATTAACCGAAAAGCATCACGAAATGTCCTAAAACGCGCATCTCAACATTTTCGTGCACAGGTGCCGTAGATATGCACGAAAATCGGTCCGGAGCCGTTTCGAGCGCAGAACAGCCTGAAGTGTTTTCCAGACCATAGAAACTCCCCAAAACCTCTTTTAATCGAAAAGCATCACGAAATGTCCTAAAACGCGCATCTGAACATTTTCGTGCACAGGTGCCGTAGATATGCACGAAAATCGGTCCGGAGCCGTTTCGAGCGCAGAACAGCCTGAAGTGTTTTCCAGACCCTAGAGACTCCCCAAAACCGTTATTAACCGAAAAGCATCACGAAATGTCCTAAAACGCGCATCTCAACATTTTCGTGCACAGGTGCCGTAGATATGCACGAAAATCGGTCCGGAGCCGTTTCGAGCGCAGAACAGCCTGAAGTGTTTTCCAGACCCTAGAGACTCCCCAAAACCGTTATTAACCGAAAAGCATCACGAAATGTCCTAAAACGCGCATCTCAACGTTTTCGTGCACAGGTGCCGTAGATGCGCACGAAAATCGGTCTGGAGCCGTTTCGAGCGCAGAACAGCCTGAAGTGTTTTCCAGACCCTAGAAACTCCCCAAAACCGTTATTAACCGAAAAGCATCAAGAAACGTCCTAAAACGCGCATCTCAACATTTTCGTGCACAGGTGCCGTAGATGCGCACGAAAATCGGTCCGGAGCCGTTCCGAGCGCCGAACCGCCTGAAGTGTTTTCCAGAGCGTAGAAACTCCCCAAAACCGTTTTTAATCGAAAAGCATCACGAAAAGTCCTAAAACGCGCATCTCAACATTTTCGTGCACAGGTGCCGTAGATGCGCACGAAAATCGGTTCGGAGCCGTTTCGAGCGCCGAACAGCCTGAAGTGTTTCCCAGACCCTAGAAACTCCCCAAAACCGTTTTTAATAGAAAAGCATCACGAAATGTCCTAGAACGCGCCTCTTAACATTTCGTGCACAGGTGCCGTAGATGCGTACGAAAATCGGTCCGGAGCCGTTTCGAGCGGCGAACAGCCTGAAGTGTTTTCCAGACCATAGAAACTCCCCAAAACCTCTTTTAATCGAAAAGCATCACGAAATGTCCTAAAACGCGCATCTCAACATTTTCGTGCACAGGTGCCGTAGATATGCACGAAAATCGGTCCGGAGCCGTTTCGAGCGCAAAACAGCCTGAAGTGTTTTCCAGACCCTAGAGACTCCCCAAAACCGTTATTAACAGAAAAGCATCACGAAATGTCCTAAAACGCGCATCTCAACATTTTCGTGCACAGGTGCCGTAGATGCGCACGAAAATCGGTCTGGAGCCGTTTCGAGCGCAGAACAGCCTGAAGTGTTTTCCAGACCCTAGAAACTCCCCAAAACCGTTATTAACCGAAAAGCATCAAGAAATGTCCTAAAACGCGCATCTCAACATTTTCGTGCACAGGTGCCGTAGATGCGCACGAAAATCGGTCCGGAGCCGTTTCGAGCGGCGAACAGCCTGAAGTGTTTTCCAGACCCTAGAAACTCCTCAAAACCGTTATTAACCGAAAAGCATCAAGAAATGTCCTAAAACGCGCATCTCAACATTTTCATGCACAGGTGCCGTAGATGCGTACGAAAATCGGTCCGGAGCCGTTTCGAGCGCCGAAGAGGCTGAAGTGTTTTCCAGACCATAGAAACTCCCCAATACCTCTTTTAATCGAAAAGCATCACGAAATGTCCTAAAACGCGCATCTCAACATTTTCGTGCACAGGTGCCGTAGATGCGCACGAAAATCGGTTCGGAGCCGTTTCGAGCGCCGAACAGCCTGAAGTGTTTCCCAGACCCTAGAAACTCCCCAAAACCGTTTTTAATTGAAAAGCTTCACGAAAAGTCCTAAAACGCGCATCTCAACATTTTCGTGCACAGGTGCCGTAGATGCGCACGAAAATCGGTCCGGAGCCGTTCCGAGCGCCGAACCGCCTGAAGTGTTTTCCAGAGCGTAGAAACTCCCCAAAACCGTTTTTAATCGAAAAGCATCACGAAAAGTCCTAAAACGCGCATCTCAACATTTTCGTGCACAGGTGCCGTAGATGCGCACGAAAATCGGTTCGGAGCCGTTTCGAGCGCCGAACAGCCTGAAGTGTTTCCCAGACCCTAGAAACTCCCCAAAACCGTTTTTAATCGAAAAGCTTCACGAAAAGTCCTAAAACGCGCATTCAACATTTTCGTGCACAGGTGCCGTAGATGCGCACGAAAATCGGTTCGGAGCCGTTTCGAGCGCGGAACAGCCTAAAGTGTTTCCCAGACCCTAGAAACTCCCCAAAACCGTTTTTAATCGAAAAGCATCACGAAAAGTCCTAAAACGCGCATCTCAACATTTTCGTGCACAGGTGCCGTAGATGCGCACGAAAATCGGTTCGGAGCCGTTTCGAGCGCCGAACAGCCTAGAGTGTTTCCCAGACCCTAGAAACTCCCCAAAACCGTTTTTAATCGAAAAGCATCACGAAATGTCCTAGAACGCGCCTATCAACATTTCGTGCACAGGTGCCGTAGATGCGCACGAAAATCGGTCCGGAGCCGTTTCGAGCGCCGAACAGCCTGAAGTGTTTTCCAGACCATAGAAACTCCCCAAAACCTCTTTTAATCGAAAAGCATCACGAAATGTCCTAAAACGCGCAACTCAACATTTTCGTGCACAGGTGCCGTAGATATGCACGAAAATCGGTCCGGAGCCGTTTCGAGCGCAGAACAGCCTGAAGTGTTTTCCAGACCCTAGAGACTCCCCAAAACCGTTATTAACCGAAAAGCATCACGAAATGTCCTAAAACGCGCATCTCAACATTTTCGTGCACAGGTGCCGTAGATATGCACGAAAATCGGTCCGGAGCCGTTTCGAGCGCAGAACAGCCTGAAGTGTTTTCCAGACCATAGAAACTCCCCAAAACCTCTTTTAATCGAAAAGCATCACGAAATGTCCTAAAACGCGCATCTGAACATTTTCGTGCACAGGTGCCGTAGATATGCACGAAAATCGGTCCTGAGCCGTTTCGAGCGCAGAACAGCCTGAAGTGTTTTCCAGACCCTAGAGACTCCCCAAAACCGTTATTAACCGAAAAGCATCACGAAATGTCCTAAAACGCGCATCTCAACATTTTCGTGCACAGGTGCCGTAGATATGCACGAAAATCGGTCCGGAGCCGTTTCGAGCGCAGAACAGCCTGAAGTGTTTTCCTGACCCTAGAAACTCCCCAAAACCGTTATTAACCGAAAAGCATCAAGAAATGTCCTAAAACGCGCATCTCAACATTTTCGTGCACAGGTGCCGTAGATGCGCACGAAAATCGGTCCGGAGCCGTTCCGAGCGCCGAACCGCCTGAAGTGTTTTCCAGAGCGTAGAAACTCCCCAAAACCGTTTTTAATCGAAAAGCATCACGAAAAGTCCTAAAACGCGCATCTCAACATTTTCGTGCACAGGTGCCGTAGATGCGCACGAAAATCGGTTCGGAGCCGTTTCGAGCGCCGAACAGCCTGAAGTGTTTCCCAGACCCTAGAAACTCCCCAAAACCGTTTTTAATCGAAAAGCATCACGAAATGTCCTAGAACGCGCCTCTCAACATTTCGTGCACAGGTGCCGTAGATGCGCACGAAAATCGGTCCGGAGCCGTTTCGAGCGCCGAACAGCCTGAAGTGTTTTCCAGACCATAGAAACTCCCCAAAACCTCTTTTAATCGAAAAGCATCACGAAATGTCCTAAAACGCGCATCTCAACATTTTCGTGCACAGGTGCCGTAGATATGCACGAAAATCGGTCCGGAGCCGTTTCGAGCGCAGAACAGCCTGAAGTGTTTTCCAGACCCTAGAGACTCCCCAAAACCGTTATTAACCGAAAAGCATCACGAAATGTCCTAAAACGCGCATATCAACATTTTCGTGCACAGGTGCCGTAGATATGCACGAAAATCGGTCCGGAGCCGTTTCGAGCGCAGAACAGCCTGAAGTGTTTTCCAGACCCTAGAGACTCCCCAAAACCGTTATTAACCGAAAAGCATCACGAAATGTCCTAAAACGCGCATCTCAACATTTTCGTGCACAGGTGCCGTAGATATGCACGAAAATCGGTCCGGAGCCGTTTCGAGCGCAGAACAGCCTGAAGTGTTTTCCAGACCATAGAAACTCCCCAAAACCTCTTTTAATCGAAAAGCATCACGAAATGTCCTAAAACGCGCATCTGAACATTTTCGTGCACAGGTGCCGTAGATATGCACGAAAATCGGTCCGGAGCCGTTTCGAGCGCAGAACAGCCTGAAGTGTTTTCCAGACCCTAGAGACTCCCCAAAACCGTTATTAACCGAAAAGCATCACGAAATGTCCTAAAACGCGCATCTCAACGTTTTCGTGCACAGGTGCCGTAGATGCGCACGAAAATCGGTCTGGAGCCGTTTCGAGCGCAGAACAGCCTGAAGTGTTTTCCAGACCCTAGAAACTCCCCAAAACCGTTATTAACCGAAAAGCATCAAGAAATGTCCTAAAACGCGCATCTCAACATTTTCGTGCACAGGTGCCGTAGATGCGCACGAAAATCGGTCCGGAGCCGTTCCGAGCGCCGAACCGCCTGAAGTGTTTTCCAGAGCGTAGAAACTCCCCAAAACCGTTTTTAATCGAAAAGCATCACGAAAAGTCCTAAAACGCGCATCTCAACATTTTCGTACACAGGTGCCGTAGATGCGCACGAAAATCGGTTCGGAGCCGTTTCGAGCGCCGAACAGCCTGAAGTGTTTCCCAGACCCTAGAAACTCCCCAAAACCGTTTTTAATCGAAAAGCATCACGAAATGTCCTAGAACGCGCCTCTCAACATTTCGTGCACAGGTGCCGTAGATGCGCACGAAAATCGGTCCGGAGCCGTTTCGAGCGCCGAACAGCCTGAAGTGTTTTCCAGACCATAGAAACTCCCCAATACATCTTTTAATCGAAAAGCATCACGAAATGTCCTAAAACGCGCATCTCAACATTTTCGTGCACAGGTGCCGTAGATGCGCACGAAAATCGGTCTGGAGCCGTTTCGAGCGCAGAACAGCCTGAAGTGTTTTCCAGACCCTAGAAACTCCCCAAAACCGTTATTAACCGAAAAGCATCAAGAAATGTCCTAAAACGCGCATCTCAACATTTTCGTGCACAGGTGCCGTAGATGCGCACGAAAATCGGTCCGGAGCCGTTCCGAGCGCCGAACCGCCTGAAGTGTTTTCCAGAGCGTAGAAACTCCCCAAAACCGTTTTTAATCGAAAAGCATCACGAAAAGTCCTAAAACGCGCATCTCAACATTTTCGTGCACAGGTGCCGTAGATGCGCACGAAAATCGGTTCGGAGCCGTTTCGAGCGCCGAACAGCCTGAAGTGTTTCCCAGACCCTAGAAACTCCCCAAAACCGTTTTTAATCGAAAAGCATCACGAAATGTCCTAGAACGCGCCTCTCAACATTTCGTGCACAGGTGCCGTAGATGCGCACGAAAATCGGTCCGGAGCCGTTTCGAGCGCCGAACAGCCTGAAGTGTTTTCCAGACCATAGAAACTCCCCAAAACCTCTTTTAATCGAAAAGCATCACGAAATGTCCTAAAACGCGCATCTCAACATTTTCGTGCACAGGTGCCGTAGATATGCACGAAAATCGGTCCGGAGCCGTTTCGAGCGCAGAACAGCCTGAAGTGTTTTCCAGACCCTAGAGACTCCCCAAAACCGTTATTAACCGAAAAGCATCACGAAATGTCCTAAAACGCGCATATCAACATTTTCGTGCACAGGTGCCGTAGATATGCACGAAAATCGGTCCGGAGCCGTTTCGAGCGCAGAACAGCCTGAAGTGTTTTCCAGACCCTAGAGACTCCCCAAAACCGTTATTAACCGAAAAGCATCACGAAATGTCCTAAAACGCGCATCTCAACATTTTCGTGCACAGGTGCCGTAGATATGCACGAAAATCGGTCCGGAGCCGTTTCGAGCGCAGAACAGCCTGAAGTGTTTTCCAGACCATAGAAACTCCCCAAAACCTCTTTTAATCGAAAAGCATCACGAAATGTCCTAAAACGCGCATCTGAACATTTTCGTGCACAGGTGCCGTAGATATGCACGAAAATCGGTCCGGAGCCGTTTCGAGCGCAGAACAGCCTGAAGTGTTTTCCAGACCCTAGAGACTCCCCAAAACCGTTATTAACCGAAAAGCATCACGAAATGTCCTAAAACGCGCATCTCAACGTTTTCGTGCACAGGTGCCGTAGATGCGCACGAAAATCGGTCTGGAGCCGTTTCGAGCGCAGAACAGCCTGAAGTGTTTTCCAGACCCTAGAAACTCCCCAAAACCGTTATTAACCGAAAAGCATCAAGAAATGTCCTAAAACGCGCATCTCAACATTTTCGTGCACAGGTGCCGTAGATGCGCACGAAAATCGGTCCGGAGCCGTTCCGAGCGCCGAACCGCCTGAAGTGTTTTCCAGAGCGTAGAAACTCCCCAAAACCGTTTTTAATCGAAAAGCATCATGAAAAGTCCTAAAACGCGCATCTCAACATTTTCGTACACAGGTGCCGTAGATGCGCACGAAAATCGGTTCGGAGCCGTTTCGAGCGCCGAACAGCCTGAAGTGTTTCCCAGACCCTAGAAACTCCCCAAAACCGTTTTTAATCGAAAAGCATCACGAAATGTCCTAGAACGCGCCTCTCAACATTTCGTGCACAGGTGCCGTAGATGCGCACGAAAATCGGTCCGGAGCCGTTTCGAGCGCCGAACAGCCTGAAGTGTTTTCCAGACCATAGAAACTCCCCAATACATCTTTTAATCGAAAAGCATCACGAAATGTCCTAAAACGCGCATCTCAACATTTTCGTGCACAGGTGCCGTAGATGCGCACGAAAATCGGTCTGGAGCCGTTTCGAGCGCAGAACAGCCTGAAGTGTTTTCCAGACCCTAGAAACTCCCCAAAACCGTTATTAACCGAAAAGCATCAAGAAATGTCCTAAAACGCGCATCTCAACATTTTCGTGCACAGGTGCCGTAGATGCGCACGAAAATCGGTCCGGAGCCGTTCCGAGCGCCGAACCGCCTGAAGTGTTTTCCAGAGCGTAGAAACTCCCCAAAACCGTTTTTAATCGAAAAGCATCACGAAAAGTCCTAAAACGCGCATCTCAACATTTTCGTGCACAGGTGCCGTAGATGCGCACGAAAATTGGTTCGGAGCCGTTTCGAGCGCCGAACAGCCTGAAGTGTTTCCCAGACCCTAGAAACTCCCCAAAACCGTTTTTAATCGAAAAGCATCACGAAATGTCCTAGAACGCGCCTCTCAACATTTCGTGCACAGGTGCCGTAGATGCGCACGAAAATCGGTCCGGAGCCGTTTCGAGCGCCGAACAGCCTGAAGTGTTTTCCAGACCATAGAAACTCCCCAATACCTCTTTTAATCGAAAAGCATCACGAAATGTCCTAAAACGCGCATCTCAACATTTTCGTGCACAGGTGCCGTAGATGCGCACGAAAATCGGTCTGGAGCCGTTTCGAGCGCAGAACAGCCTGAAGTGTTTTCCAGACCCTAGAAACTCCCCAAAACCGTTATTAACCGAAAAGCATCAAGAAATGTCCTAAAACGCGCATCTCAACATTTTCGTGCACAGGTGCCGTAGATGCGCACGAAAATCGGTCCGGAGCCGTTTCGAGCGGCGAACAGCCTGAAGTGTTTTCCAGACCATAGAAACTCCCCAAAACCTCTTTTAATCGAAAAGCATCACGAAATGTCCTAAAACGCGCATCTGAACATTTTCGTGCACAGGTGCCGTAGATATGCACGAAAATCGGTCCTGAGCCGTTTCGAGCGCAGAACAGCCTGAAGTGTTTTCCAGACCCTAGAAACTTCCCAAAACCGTTATTAACCGAAAAGCATCAAGAAATGTCCTAAAACGCGCATCTCAACATTTTCGTGCACAGGTGCCGTAGATGCGCACGAAAATCGGTCCGGAGCCGTTCCGAGCGCCGAACCGCCTGAAGTGTTTTCCAGAGCGTAGAAACTCCCCAAAACCGTTTTTAATCGAAAAGCATCACGAAAAGTCCTAAAACGCGCATCTCAACATTTTCGTGCACAGGTGCCGTAGATGCGCACGAAAATCGGTCTGGAGCCGTTTCGAGCGCAGAACAGCCTGAAGTGTTTTCCAGACCCTAGAAACTCCCCAAAACCGTTATTAACCGAAAAGCATCAAGAAATGTCCTAAAACGCGCATCTCAACATTTTCGTGCACAGGTGCCGTAGATATGCACGAAAATCGGTCCGGAGCCGTTTCGAGCGCAGAACAGCCTGAAGTGTTTTCCAGACCCTAGAAACTTCCCAAAACCGTTATTAACCGAAAAGCATCAAGAAATGTCCTAAAATGCGCATCTCAACATTTTCGTGCACAGGTGCCGTAGATGCGCACGAAAATCGGTCCGGAGCCGTTCCGAGCGCCGAACCGCCTGAAGTGTTTTCCAGAGCGTAGAAACTCCCCAAAACCGTTTTTAATCGAAAAGCATCACGAAAAGTCCTAAAACGCGCATCTCAACATTTTCGTGCACAGGTGCCGTAGATGCGCACGAAAATCGGTTCGGAGCCGTTTCGAGCGCCGAACAGCCTGAAGTGTTTCCCAGACCCTAGAAACTCCCCAAAACCGTTTTGAATCGAAAACATCACGAAATGTCCTAGAACGCGCCTCTCAACATTTCGTGCACAGGTGCCGTAGATGCGCACGAAAATCGGTCCGGAGCCGTTTCGAGCGCCGAACAGCCTGAAGTGTTTTCCAGACCATAGAAACTCCCCAAAACCTCTTTTAATCGAAAAGCATCACGAAATGTCCTAAAACGCGCATCTCAACATTTTCGTGCACAGGTGCCGTAGATATGCACGAAAATCGGTCCGGAGCCGTTTCGAGCGCAGAACAGCCTGATGTGTTTTCCAGACCCTAGAGACTCCCCAAAACCGTTATTAACCGAAAAGCATCACGAAATGTCCTAAAACGCGCATCTCAACGTTTTCGTGCACAGGTGCCGTAGATGCGCACGAAAATCGGTCTGGAGCCGTTTCGAGCGCAGAACAGCCTGAAGTGTTTTCCAGACCCTAGAAACTCCCCAAAACCGTTATTAACCGAAAAGCATCAAGAAATGTCCTAAAACGCGCATCTCAAAATTTTCGTGCACAGGTGCCGTAGATGCGCACGAAAATCGGTCCGGAGCCGTTTTGAGCGCAGAACAGCCTGAAGTGTTTTCCAGACCCTAGAAACTCTCCAAAACCGTTATTATCCGAAAAGCATCAAGAAATGTCCTAAAACGATCATCTCAACATTTTCATGCACAGGTGCCGTAGATGCGCACGAAAATCGGTCCGGAGCCGTTTAGTGCGCCGAATAGCCTGAAGTGTTTTCCAGACCCTAGAAACTCCCCAAAACCATTTTTAAGCGAAAGGCATCACGAAATGTCCTAAAACGCGCATCTCAACATTTTCGTGCACTGGTCCCGTAGATGCGCACGAAAATCGGTCCGGAGCCGTTTCGAGCGGCGAACAGCTTGAAGTGTTTTCCAGACCCTAGAAACTCCTCAAAACCGTTATTAACCGAAAAGCATCAAGAAATGTCCTAAAACGCGCATCTCAACATTTTCATGCACAGGTGCCGTAGATGCGCACGAAAATCGGTCCGGAGCCGTTTCGAGCGCCGAAGAGGCTGAAGTGTTTTCCAGAGCCTAGAAACTCCCCAAAACCGTTTTTAATCGAAAAGCATCACGAAATGTCCTAAAACGCGCATCTCAACATTTTAGTGCACAGGTGCCGTAGATGCGCACGAAAATCGGTTCGGAGCCGTTTCGAGCGCCGAACAGCCTGAAGTGTTTCCCAGACCCTAGAAACTCCCCAAAACCGTTTTTAATCGAAAAGCTTCACGAAAAGTCCTAAAACGCGCATCTCAACATTTTCGTGCACAGGTGCCGTAGATGCGCACGAAAATCGGTCCGAAGCCGTTCCGAGCGCCGGACCGCCTGAAGTGTTTTCCAGAGCGTAGAAACTCCCCAAAACCGTTTTTAATCGAAAAGCATCACGAAAAGTCCTAAAACGCGCATCTCAACATTTTCGTGCACAGGTGCCGTAGATGCGCACGAAAATCGGTTCGGAGCCGTTTCGAGCGCCGAACAGCCTGAAGTGTTTCCCAGACCCTAGAAACTCCCCAAAACCGTTTTTAATCGAAAAGCTTCACGAAAAGTCCTAAAACGCGCATCTCAACATTTTCGTGCACAGGTGCCGTAGATGCGCACGAAAATCGGTCCGGAGCCGTTCCGAGCGCCGAACCGCCTGAAGTGTTTTCCAGAGCGTAGAAACTCCCCAAAACCGTTTTTAATCGAAAAGCATCACGAAAAGTCCTAAAACGCGCATCTCAACATTTTCGTGCACAGGTGCCGTAGATGCGCATGAAAATCGGTTCGGAGCCGTTTCGAGCGCCGAACAGCCTGAAGTGTTTCCCAGACCCTAGAAACTCCCCAAAACCTCTTTTAATCGAAAAGCATCACGAAATGTCCTAAAACGCGCATCTCAACATTTTCGTGCACAGGTGCCGTAGATATGCACGAAAATCGGTCCGGAGCCGTTTCGAGCGCAGAACAGCCTGAAGTGTTTTCCAGACCCTAGAGACTCCCCAAAACCGTTATTAACAGAAAAGCATCACGAAATGTCCTAAAACGCGCATCTCAACATTTTCGTGCACAGGTGCCGTAGATGCGCACGAAAATCGTTCTGGAGCCGTTTCGAGCGCAGAACAGCCTGAAGTGTTTTCCAGACCCTAGAAACTCCCCAAAACCGTTATTAACCGAAAAGCATCAAGAAATGTCCTAAAACGCGCATCTCAACATTTTCGTGCACAGGTGCCGTAGATGCGCACGAAAATCGGTCCGGAGCCGTTTCGAGCGGCGAACAGCCTGAAGTGTTTTCCAGACCCTAGAAACTCCTCAAAACCGTTATTAACCGAAAAGCATCAAGAAATGTCCTAAAACGCGCATCTCAACATTTTCATGCACAGGTGCCGTAGATGCGCACGAAAATCGGTCCGGAGCCGTTTCGAGCGCCGAAGAGGCTGAAGTGTTTTCCAGACCATAGAAACTCCCCAATACCTCTTTTAATCGAAAAGCATCACGAAATGTCCTAAAACGCGCATCTCAACATTTTCGTGCACAGGTGCCGTAGATGCGCACGAAAATCGGTTCGGAGCCGTTTCGAGCGCCGAACAGCCTGAAGTGTTTCCCAGACCCTAGAAACTCCCCAAAACCGTTTTTAATTGAAAAGCTTCACGAAAAGTCCTAAAACGCGCATCTCAACATTTTCGTGCACAGGTGCCGTAGATGCGCACGAAAATCGGTCCGGAGCCGTTCCGAGCGCCGAACCGCCTGAAGTGTTTTCCAGAGCGTAGAAACTCCCCAAAACCGTTTTTAATCGAAAAGCATCACGAAAAGTCCTAAAACGCGCATCTCAACATTTTCGTGCACAGGTGCCGTAGATGCGCACGAAAATCGGTTCGGAGCCGTTTCGAGCGCCGAACAGCCTGAAGTGTTTCCCAGACCCTAGAAACTCCCCAAAACCGTTTTTAATCGAAAAGCTTCACAAAAAGTCCTAAAACGCGCATTCAACATTTTCGTGCACAGGTGCCGTAGATGCGCACGAAAATCGGTTCGGAGCCGTTTCGAGCGCGGAACAGCCTGAAGTGTTTCCCAGACCCTAGAAACTCCCCAAAACCGTTTTTAATCGAAAAGCATCACGAAAAGTCCTAAAACGCGCATCTCAACATTTTCGTGCACAGGTGCCGTAGATGCGCACGAAAATCGGTTCGGAGCCGTTTCGAGCGCCGAACAGCCTAAAGTGTTTCCCAGACCCTAGAAACTCCCCAAAACCGTTTTTAATCGAAAAGCATCACGAAATGTCCTAGAACGCGCCTATCAACATTTCGTGCACAGGTGCCGTAGATGCGCACGAAAATCGGTCCGGAGCCGTTTCGAGCGCCGAACAGCCTGAAGTGTTTTCCAGACCATAGAAACTCCCCAAAACCTCTTTTAATCGAAAAGCATCACGAAATGTCCTAAAACGCGCAACTCAACATTTTCGTGCACAGGTGCCGTAGATATGCACGAAAATCGGTCCGGAGCCGTTTCGAGCGCAGAACAGCCTGAAGTGTTTTCCGGACCCTAGAGACTCCCCAAAACCGTTATTAACCGAAAAGCATCACGAAATGTCCTAAAACGCGCATCTCAACATTTTCGTGCACAGGTGCCGTAGATATGCACGAAAATCGGTCCGGAGCCGTTTCGAGCGCAGAACAGCCTGAAGTGTTTTCCAGACCATAGAAACTCCCCAAAACCTCTTTTAATCGAAAAGCATCACGAAATGTCCTAAAACGCGCATCTGAACATTTTCGTGCACAGGTGCCGTAGATATGCACGAAAATCGGTCCTGAGCCGTTTCGAGCGCAGAACAGCCTGAAGTGTTTTCCAGACCCTAGAGACTCCCCCAAAACCGTTATTAACCGAAAAGCATCACGAAATGTCCTAAAACGCGCATCTCAACATTTTCGTGCACAGGTGCCGTAGATATGCACGAAAATCGGTCCGGAGCCGTTTCGAGCGCAGAACAGCCTGAAGTGTTTTCCTGACCCTAGAAACTCCCCAAAACCGTTATTAACCGAAAAGCATCAAGAAATGTCCTAAAACGCGCATCTCAACATTTTCGTGCACAGGTGCCGTAGATGCGCACGAAAATCGGTCCGGAGCCGTTCCGAGCGCCGAACCGCCTGAAGTGTTTTCCAGAGCGTAGAAACTCCCCAAAACCGTTTTTAATCGAAAAGCATCACGAAAAGTCCTAAAACGCGCATCTCAACATTTTCGTGCACAGGTGCCGTAGATGCGCACGAAAATCGGTTCGGAGCCGTTTCGAGCGCCGAACAGCCTGAAGTGTTTCCCAGACCCTAGAAACTCCCCAAAACCGTTTTTAATCGAAAAGCATCACGAAATGTCCTAGAACGCGCCTCTCAACATTTCGTGCACAGGTGCCGTAGATGCGCACGAAAATCGGTCCGGAGCCGTTTCGAGCGCCGAACAGCCTGAAGTGTTTTCCAGACCATAGAAACTCCCCAAAACCTCTTTTAATCGAAAAGCATCACGAAATGTCCTAAAACGCGCATCTCAACATTTTCGTGCACAGGTGCCGTAGATATGCACGAAAATCGGTCCGGAGCCGTTTCGAGCGCAGAACAGCCTGAAGTGTTTTCCAGACCCTAGAGACTCCCCAAAACCGTTATTAACCGAAAAGCATCACGAAATGTCCTAAAACGCGCATATCAACATTTTCGTGCACAGGTGCCGTAGATATGCACGAAAATCGGTCCGGAGCCGTTTCGAGCGCAGAACAGCCTGAAGTGTTTTCCAGACCCTAGAGACTCCCCAAAACCGTTATTAACCGAAAAGCATCACGAAATGTCCTAAAATGCGCATCTGAACATTTTCGTGCACAGGTGCCGTAGATATGCACGAAAATCGGTCCGGAGCCGTTTCGAGCGCAGAACAGCCTGAAGTGTTTTCCAGACCCTAGAGACTCCCCAAAACCGTTATTAACCGAAAAGCATCACGAAATGTCCTAAAACGCGCATCTCAACATTTTCGTGCACAGGTGCCGTAGATATGCACGAAAATCGGTCCGGAGCCGTTTCGAGCGCAGAACAGCTTGAAGTGTTTTCCAGACCCTAGAGACTCCCCAAAACCGTTATTAACCGAAAAGCATCACGAAATGTCCTAAAACGCGCATCTCAACGTTTTCGTGCACAGGTGCCGTAGATGCGCACGAAAATCGGTCTGGAGCCGTTTCGAGCGCAGAACAGCCTGAAGTGTTTTCCAGACCCTAGAAACTCCCCAAAACCGTTATTAACCCAAAAGCATCAAGAAATGTCCTAAAACGCGCATCTCAACATTTTCGTGCACAGGTGCCGTAGATGCGCACGAAAATCGGTCCGGAGCCGTTCCGAGCGCCGAACCGCCTGAAGTGTTTTCCAGAGCGTAGAAACTCCCCAAAACCGTTTTTAATCGAAAAGCATCACGAAAAGTCCTAAAACGCGCATCTCAACATTTTCGTGCACAGGTGCCGTAGATGCGCACGAAAATCGGTTCGGAGCCGTTTCGAGCGCCGAACAGCCTGAAGTGTTTCCCAGACCCTAGAAACTCCCCAAAACCGTTTTTAATCGAAAAGCATCACGAAATGTCCTAGAACGCGCCTCTCAACATTTCGTGCACAGGTGCCGTAGATGCGCACGAAAATCGGTCCGGAGCCGTTTCGAGCGCCGAACAGCCTGAAGTGTTTTCCAGACCATAGAAACTCCCCAATACCTCTTTTAATCGAAAAGCATCACGAAATGTCCTAAAACGCGCATCTCAACATTTTCGTGCACAGGTGCCGTAGATGAGCACGAAAATCGGTCTGGAGCCGTTTCGAGCGCAGAACAGCCTGAAGTGTTTTCCAGACCCTAGAAACTCCCCAAAACCGTTATTAACCGAAAAGCATCAAGAAATGTCCTAAAACGCGCATCTCAACATTTTCGTGCACAGGTGCCGTAGATGCGCACGAAAATCGGTCCGGAGCCGTTCCGAGCGCCGAACCGCCTGAAGTGTTTTCCAGAGCGTAGAAACTCCCCAAAACCGTTCTTAATCGAAAAGCATCACGAAAAGTCCTAAAACGCGCATCTCAACATTTTCGTGCACAGGTGCCGTAGATGCGCACGAAAATCGGTTCGGAGCCGTTTCGAGCGCCGAACAGCCTGAAGTGTTTCCCAGACCCTAGAAACTCCCCAAAACCGTTTTTAATCGAAAAGCATCACGAAATGTCCTAGAACGCGCCTCTCAACATTTCGTGCACAGGTGCCGTAGATGCGCACGAAAATCGGTCCGGAGCCGTTTCGAGCGCCGAACAGCCTGAAGTGTTTTCCAGACCATAGAAACTCCCCAATACCTCTTTTAATCGAAAAGCATCACGAAATGTCCTAAAACGCGCATCTCAACATTTTCGTGCACAGGTGCCGTAGATGCGCACGAAAATCGGTCTGGAGCCGTTTCGAGCGCAGAACAGCCTGAAGTGTTTTCCAGACCCTAGAAACTCCCCAAAACCGTTATTAACCGAAAAGCATCAAGAAATGTCCTAAAACGCGCATCTCAACATTTTCGTGCACAGGTGCCGTAGATGCGCACGAAAATCGGTCCGGAGCCGTTTCGAGCGGCGAACAGCCTGAAGTGTTTTCCAGACCCTAGAAACTCCTCAAAACCGTTATTAACCGAAAAGCATCAAGAAATGTCCTAAAACGCGCATCTCAACATTTTCATGCACAGGTGCCGTAGATGCGCACGAAAATCGGTCCGGAGCCGTTTCGAGCGCCGAAGAGGCTGAAGTGTTTTCCAGAGCCTAGAAACTCCCCAAAACCGTTTTTAATCGAAAAGCATCACGAAATGTCCTAAAACGCGCATCTCAACATTTTCGTTCACAGGTGCCGTAGATGCGCACGAAAATCGGTTCGGAGCCGTTTCGAGCGCCGAACAGCCTGAAGTGTTTCCCAGACCCTAGAAACTCCCCAAAACCGTTTTTAATTGAAAAGCTTCACGAAAAGTCCTAAAACGCGCATCTCAACATTTTCGTGCACAGGTGCCGTAGATGCGCACGAAAATCGGTCCGGAGCCGTTCCGAGCGCCGAACCGCCTGAAGTGTTTTCCAGAGCGTAGAAACTCCCCAAAACCGTTTTTAATCGAAAAGCATCACGAAAAGTCCTAAAACGCGCATCTCAACATTTTCGTGCACAGGTGCCGTAGATGCGCACGAAAATCGGTTCGGAGCCGTTTCGAGCGCCGAACAGCCTGAAGTGTTTCCCAGACCCTAGAAACTCCCCAAAACCGTTTTTAATCGAAAAGCTTCACGAAAAGTCCTAAAACGCGCATCTCAACATTTTCGTGCACAGGTGCCGTAGATGCGCACGAAAATCGGTTCGGAGCCGTTTCGAGCGCTGAACAGCCTGAAGTGTTTCCCAGACCCTAGAAACTCCCCAAAACCGTTTTTAATCGAAAAGCATCACGAAAAGTCCTAAAACGCGCATCTCAACATTTTCGTGCACAGGTGCCGTAGATGCGCACGAAAATCGGTTCGGAGCCGTTTCGAGCGCCGAACAGCCCAAAGTGTTTCCCAGACCCTAGAAACTCCCCAAAACCGTTTTTAATCGAAAAGCATCACGAAATGTCCTAGAACGCGCCTATCAACATTTCGTGCACAGGTGCCGTAGATGCGCACGAAAATCGGTCCGGAGCCGTTTCGAGCGCCGAACAGCCTGAAGTGTTTTCCAGACCATAGAAACTCCCCAAAACCTCTTTTAATCGAAAAGCATCACGAAATGTCCTAAAACGCGCAACTCAACATTTTCGTGCACAGGTGCCGTAGATATGCACGAAAATCGGTCCTGAGCCGTTTCGAGCGCAGAACAGCCTGAAGTGTTTTCCAGACCCTAGAAACTTCCCAAAACCGTTATTAACCGAAAAGCATCAAGAAATGTCCTAAAACGCGCATCTCAACATTTTCGTGCACAGGTGCCGTAGATGCGCACGAAAATCGGTCCGGAGCCGTTCCGAGCGCCGAACCGCCTGAAGTGTTTTCCAGAGCGTAGAAACTCCCCAAAACCGTTTTTAATCGAAAAGCATCACGAAAAGTCCTAAAACGCGCATCTCAACATTTTCGTGCACAGGTGCCGTAGATGCGCACGAAAATCGGTTCGGAGCCGTTTCGAGCGCCGAACAGCCTGAAGTGTTTCCCAGACCCTAGAAACTCCCCAAAACCGTTTTTAATCGAAAAGCATCACGAAATGTCCTAGAACGCGCCTCTCAACATTTCGTGCACAGGTGCCGTAGATGCGCACGAAAATCGGTCCGGAGCCGTTTCGAGCGCCGAACAGCCTGAAGTGTTTTCCAGACCATAGAAACTCCCCAATACCTCTTTTAATCGAAAAGCATCACGAAATGTCCTAAAACGCGCATCTCAACATTTTCGTGCACAGGTGCCGTAGATGCGCACGAAAATCGGTCTGGAGCCGTTTCGAGCGCAGAACAGCCTGAAGTGTTTTCCAGACCCTAGAAACTCCCCAAAACCGTTATTAACCGAAAAGCATCAAGAAATGTCCTAAAACGCGCATCTCAACATTTTCGTGCACAGGTGCCGTAGATGCGCACGAAAATCGGTCCGGAGCCGTTTCGAGCGGCGAACAGCCTGAAGTGTTTTCCAGACCCTAGAAACTCCTCAAAACCGTTATTAACCGAAAAGCATCAAGAAATGTCCTAAAACGCGCATCTCAACATTTTCATGCACAGGTGCCGTAGATGCGCACGAAAATCGGTCCGGAGCCGTTTCGAGCGCCGAAGAGGCTGAAGTGTTTTCCAGAGCCTAGAAACTCCCCAAAACCGTTTTTAATCGAAAAGCATCACGAAATGTCCTAAAACGCGCATCTCAACATTTTCGTTCACAGGTGCCGTAGATGCGCACGAAAATCGGTTCGGAGCCGTTTCGAGCGCCGAACAGCCTGAAGTGTTTCCCAGACCCTAGAAACTCCCCAAAACCGTTTTTAATTGAAAAGCTTCACGAAAAGTCCTAAAACGCGCATCTCAACATTTTCGTGCACAGGTGCCGTAGATGCGCACGAAAATCGGTCCGGAGCCGTTCCGAGCGCCGAACCGCCTGAAGTGTTTTCCAGAGCGTAGAAACTCCCCAAAACCGTTTTTAATCGAAAAGCATCACGAAAAGTCCTAAAACGCGCATCTCAACATTTTCGTGCACAGGTGCCGTAGATGCGCACGAAAATCGGTTCGGAGCCGTTTCGAGCGCCGAACAGCCTGAAGTGTTTCCCAGACCCTAGAAACTCCCCAAAACCGTTTTTAATCGAAAAGCTTCACGAAAAGTCCTAAAACGCGCATCTCAACATTTTCGTGCACAGGTGCCGTAGATGCGCACGAAAATCGGTTCGGAGCCGTTTCGAGCGCTGAACAGCCTGAAGTGTTTCCCAGACCCTAGAAACTCCCCAAAACCGTTTTTAATCGAAAAGCATCACGAAAAGTCCTAAAACGCGCATCTCAACATTTTCGTGCACAGGTGCCGTAGATGCGCACGAAAATCGGTTCGGAGCCGTTTCGAGCGCCGAACAGCCCAAAGTGTTTCCCAGACCCTAGAAACTCCCCAAAACCGTTTTTAATCGAAAAGCATCACGAAATGTCCTAGAACGCGCCTATCAACATTTCGTGCACAGGTGCCGTAGATGCGCACGAAAATCGGTCGGAGCCGTTTCGAGCGCCGAACAGCCTGAAGTGTTTTCCAGACCATAGAAACTCCCCAAAACCTCTTTTAATCGAAAAGCATCACGAAATGTCCTAAAACGCGCAACTCAACATTTTCGTGCACAGGTGCCGTAGATATGCACGAAAATCGGTCCTGAGCCGTTTCGAGCGCAGAACAGCCTGAAGTGTTTTCCAGACCCTAGAAACTTCCCAAAACCGTTATTAACCGAAAAGCATCAAGAAATGTCCTAAAACGCGCATCTCAACATTTTCGTGCACAGGTGCCGTAGATGCGCACGAAAATCGGTCCGGAGCCGTTCCGAGCGCCGAACCGCCTGAAGTGTTTTCCAGAGCGTAGAAACTCCCCAAAACCGTTTTTAATCGAAAAGCATCACGAAAAGTCCTAAAACGCGCATCTCAACATTTTCGTGCACAGGTGCCGTAGATGCGCACGAAAATCGGTTCGGAGCCGTTTCGAGCGCCGAACAGCCTGAAGTGTTTCCCAGACCCTAGAAACTCCCCAAAACCGTTTTTAATCGAAAAGCATCACGAAATGTCCTAGAACGCGCCTCTCAACATTTCGTGCACAGGTGCCGTAGATGCGCACGAAAATCGGTCCGGAGCCGTTTCGAGCGCCGAACAGCCTGAAGTGTTTTCCAGACCATAGAAACTCCCCAATACCTCTTTTAATCGAAAAGCATCACGAAATGTCCTAAAACGCGCATCTCAACATTTTCGTGCACAGGTGCCGTAGATGCGCACGAAAATCGGTCTGGAGCCGTTTCGAGCGCAGAACAGCCTGAAGTGTTTTCCAGACCCTAGAAACTCCCCAAAACCGTTATTAACCGAAAAGCATCAAGAAATGTCCTAAAACGCGCATCTCAACATTTTCGTGCACAGGTGCCGTAGATGCGCACGAAAATCGGTCCGGAGCCGTTTCGAGCGGCGAACAGCCTGAAGTGTTTTCCAGACCCTAGAAACTCCTCAAAACCGTTATTAACCGAAAAGCATCAAGAAATGTCCTAAAACGCGCATCTCAACATTTTCATGCACAGGTGCCGTAGATGCGCACGAAAATCGGTCCGGAGCCGTTTCGAGCGCCGAAGAGGCTGAAGTGTTTTCCAGAGCCTAGAAACTCCCCAAAACCGTTTTTAATCGAAAAGCATCACGAAATGTCCTAAAACGCGCATCTCAACATTTTCGTTCACAGGTGCCGTAGATGCGCACGAAAATCGGTTCGGAGCCGTTTCGAGCGCCGAACAGCCTGAAGTGTTTCCCAGACCCTAGAAACTCCCCAAAACCGTTTTTAATTGAAAAGCTTCACGAAAAGTCCTAAAACGCGCATCTCAACATTTTCGTGCACAGGTGCCGTAGATGCGCACGAAAATCGGTCCGGAGCCGTTCCGAGCGCCGAACCGCCTGAAGTGTTTTCCAGAGCGTAGAAACTCCCCAAAACCGTTTTTAATCGAAAAGCATCACGAAAAGTCCTAAAACGCGCATCTCAACATTTTCGTGCACAGGTGCCGTAGATGCGCACGAAAATCGGTCTGGAGCCGTTTCGAGCGCAGAACAGCCTGAAGTGTTTTCCAGACCCTAGAAACTCCCCAAAACCGTTATTAACCGAAAAGCATCAAGAAATGTCCTAAAACGCGCATCTCAACATTTTCGTGCACAGGTGCCGTAGATATGCACGAAAATCGGTCCGGAGCCGTTTCGAGCGCAGAACAGCCTGAAGTGTTTTCCAGACCCTAGAAACTTCCCAAAACCGTTATTAACCGAAAAGCATCAAGAAATGTCCTAAAACGCGCATCTCAACATTTTCGTGCACAGGTGCCGTAGATGCGCACGAAAATCGGTCCGGAGCCGTTTCGAGCGCCGAACCGCCTGAAGTGTTTTCCAGAGCGTAGAAACTCCCCAAAACCGTTTTTAATCGAAAAGCATCACGAAAAGTCCTGAAACGCGCATCTCAACATTTTCGTGCACAGGTGCCGTAGATGCGCACGAAAATCGGTTCGGAGCCGTTTCGAGCGCCGAACAGCCTGAAGTGTTTCCCAGACCCTAGAAACTCCCCAAAACCGTTTTTAATCGAAAACATCACGAAATGTCCTAGAACGCGCCTCTCAACATTTCGTGCACAGGTGCCGTAGATGCGCACGAAAATCGGTCCGGAGCCGTTTCGAGCGCCGAACAGCCTGAAGTGTTTTCCAGACCATAGAAACTCCCCAAAACCTCTTTTAATCGAAAAGCATCACGAAATGTCCTAAAACGCGCATCTCAACATTTTCGTGCACAGGTGCCGTAGATATGCACGAAAATCGGTCCGGAGCCGTTTCGAGCGCAGAACAGCCTGATGTGTTTTCCAGACCCTAGAGACTCCCCAAAACCGTTATTAACCGAAAAGCATCACGAAATGTCCTAAAACGCGCATCTCAACGTTTTCGTGCACAGGTGCCGTAGATGCGCACGAAAATCGGTCTGGAGCCGTTTCGAGCGCAGAACAGCCTGAAGTGTTTTCCAGACCCTAGAAACTCCCCAAAACCGTTATTAACCGAAAAGCATCAAGAAATGTCCTAAAACGCGCATCTCAAAATTTTCGTGCACAGGTGCCGTAGATGCGCACGAAAATCGGTCCGGAGCCGTTTTGAGCGCAGAACAGCCTGAAGTGTTTTCCAGACCCTAGAAACTCTCCAAAACCGTTATTATCCGAAAAGCATCAAGAAATGTCCTAAAACGATCATCTCAACATTTTCATGCACAGGTGCCGTAGATGCGCACGAAAATCGGTCCGGAGCCGTTTCGAGCGCCGAAGAGGCTGAAGTGTTTTCCAGAGCCTAGAAACTCCCCAAAACCGTTTTTAATCGAAAAGCATCACGAAATGTCCTAAAACGCGCATCTCAACATTTTAGTGCACAGGTGCCGTAGATGCGCACGAAAATCGGTTCGGAGCCGTTTCGAGCGCCGAACAGCCTGAAGTGTTTCCCAGACCCTAGAAACTCCCCAAAACCGTTTTTAATCGAAAAGCTTCACGAAAAGTCCTAAAACGCGCATCTCAACATTTTCGTGCACAGGTGCCGTAGATGCGCACGAAAATCGGTCCGGAGCCGTTCCGAGCGCCGGACCGCCTGAAGTGTTTTCCAGAGCGTAGAAACTCCCCAAAACCGTTTTTAATCGAAAAGCATCACGAAAAGTCCTAAAACGCGCATCTCAACATTTTCGTGCACAGGTGCCGTAGATGCGCACGAAAATCGGTTCGGAGCCGTTTCGAGCGCCGAACAGCCTGAAGTGTTTCCCAGACCCTAGAAACTCCCCAAAACCGTTTTTAATCGAAAAGCTTCACGAAAAGTCCTAAAACGCGCATCTCAACATTTTCGTGCACAGGTGCCGTAGATGCGCACGAAAATCGGTCCGGAGCCGTTCCGAGCGCCGAACCGCCTGAAGTGTTTTCCAGAGCGTAGAAACTCCCCAAAACCGTTTTTAATCGAAAAGCATCACGAAAAGTCCTAAAACGCGCATCTCAACATTTTCGTGCACAGGTGCCGTAGATGCGCATGAAAATCGGTTCGGAGCCGTTTCGAGTGCCGAACAGCCTGAAGTGTTTCCCAGACCCTAGAAACTCCCCAAAACCGTTTTTAGTCGAAAAGCATCACGAAATGTCCTAGAACGCGCCTCTCAACATTTCGTGCACAGGTGCCGTAGATGCGCACGAAAATCGGTCCGGAGCCGTTTCGAGCGCCGAACAGCCTGAAGTGTTTTCCAGACCATAGAAACTCCCCAAAACCTCTTTTAATCGAAAAGCATCACGAAATGTCCTAAAACGCGCATCTCAACATTTTCGTGCACAGGTGCCGTAGATATGCACGAAAATCGGTCCGGAGGCGTTTCGAGCGCAGAACAGCCTGAAGTGTTTTCCAGACCCTAGAGACTCCCCAAAACCGTTATTAACCGAAAAGCATCACGAAATGTCCTAAAACGCGCATCTCAACATTTTCGTGCACAGGTGCCGTAGATATGCACGAAAATCGGTCCGGAGCCGTTTCGAGCGCAGAACAGCCTAAAGTGTTTTCCAGACCCTAGAGACTCCCCAAAACCGTTATTAACCGAAAAGCATCACGAAATGTCCTAAAACGCGCATCTCAACGTTTTCGTGCACAGGTGCCGTAGATGCGCACGAAAATCGGCCTGGAGCCGTTTCGAGCGCAGAACAGCCTGAAGTGTTTTCCAGACCCTAGAAACTCCCCAAAACCGTTATTAACCGAAAAGCATCAAGAAATGTCCTAAAACGCGCATCTCAACATTTTCGTGCACCGGTGCCGTAGATGCGCACGAAAATCGGTCCGGAGCCGTTTTGAGCGCAGAACAGCCTGAAGTGTTTTCCAGACCCTAGAAACTCCCCAAAACCGTTATTATCCGAAAAGCATCAAGAAATGTCCTAAAACGCGCATCTAAACATTTTCGTGCACAGGTGCCGTAGATATGCACGAAAATCGGTCCGGAGCCGTTTCGAGCGCAGAACAGCCTGAAGTGTTTTCCAGACCCTAGAAACTTCCCAAAACCGTTATTAACCGAAAAGCATCAAGAAATGTCCTAAAACGCGCATCTCAACATTTTCGTGCACAGGTGCCGTAGATGCGCACGAAAATCGGTCCGGAGCCGTTCCGAGCGCCGAACCGCCTGAAGTGTTTTCCAGAGCGTAGAAACTCCCCAAAACCGTTTTTAATCGAAAAGCATCACGAAAAGTCCTAAAACGCGCATCTCACCATTTTCGTGCACAGGTGCCGTAGATGCGCACGAAAATCGGTTCGGAGCCGTTTCGAGCGCCGAACAGCCTGAAGTGTTTCCCAGACCCTAGAAACTCCCCAAAACCGTTTTTAATCGAAAACATCACGAAATGTCCTAGAACGCGCCTCTCAACATTTCGTGCACAGGTGCCGTAGATGCGCACGAAAATCGGTCCGGAGCCGTTTCGAGCGCCGAACAACCTGAAGTGTTTTCCAGACCATAGAAACTCCCCAAAACCTCTTTTAATCGAAAAGCATCACGAAATGTCCTAAAACGCGCATCTGAACATTTTCGTGCACAGGTGCCGTAGATATGCACGAAAATCGGTCCGGAGCCGTTTCGAGCGCAGAACAGCCTGAAGTGTTTTCCAGACCATAGAAACTCCCCAAAACCTCTTTTAATCGAAAAGCATCACGAAATGTCCTAAAACGCGCATCTGAACATTTTCGTGCACAGGTGCCATAGATATGCACGAAAATCGGTCCGGAGCCGTTTCGAGCGCAGAACAGCCTGAAGTGTTTTCCAGACCCTAGAGACTCCCCAAAACCGTTATTCACCGAAAAGGATCACGAAATGTCCTAAAACGCGCATCTCAACATTTTCGTGCACAGGTGCCGTAGATATGCACGAAAATCGGTCCGGAGCCGTTTCGAGCGCAGAACAGCCTGAAGTGTTTTCCAGACCCTAGAGACTCCCCAAAACCGTTATTAACCGAAAAGCATCACGAAATGTCCTAAAACGCGCATCTCAACGTTTTCGTGCACAGGTGCCGTAGATGCGCACGAAAATCGGTCTGGAGCCGTTTCGAGCGCAGAACAGCCTGAAGTGTTTTCCAGACCCTAGAAACTCCCCAAAACCGTTATTAACCGAAAAGCATCAAGAAATGTCCTAAAACGCGCATCTCAACATTTTCGTGCACAGGTGCCGTAGATGCGCACGAAAATCGGTCCGGAGCCGTTTTGAGCGCAGAACAGCCTGAAGTGTTTTCCAGACCCTAGAAACTCCCCAAAACCGTTATTATCCGAAAAGCATCAAGAAATGTCCTAAAACGCTCATCTCAACATTTTCATGCACAGGTGCCGTAGATGCGCACGAAAATCGGTCCGGAGCCGTTTAGTGTGCCGAACAGCCTGAAGTGTTTTCCAGACCCTAGAAACTCCCCAAAACCGTTATTAACCGAAAAGCATCAAGAAATGTCCTAAAACGCGCATCTCAACATTTTCGTGCACAAGTGCCGTAGATGCGCACGAAAATCGGTCCGGAGCCGTTTCGTTCGCCGAACAGCCTGAAGTGTTTTCCAGACCCTAGAAACTCCCCAAAACCATTTTTAAGCGAAAGGCATCACGAAATGTCCTAAAACGCGCATCTCAACATTTTCGTGCACTGGTCCCGTAGATGCGCACGAAAATCGGTCCGGAGCCGTTTCGAGCGGCGAACAGCCTGAAGTGTTTTCCAGACCCTAGAAACTCCTCAAAACCGTTATTAACCGAAAAGCATCAAGAAATGTCCTAAAACGCGCATCTCAACATTTTCATGCACAGGTGCCGTAGATGCGCACGAAAATCGGTCCGGAGCCGTTTCGAGCGCCGAAGAGGCTGAAGTGTTTTCCAGAGCCTAGAAACTCCCCAAAACCATTTTTAATCGAAAAGCATCACGAAATGTCCTAAAACGCGCATCTCAATATTTTCGTGCACAGGTGCCGTAGATATGCACGAAAATCGGTCCGGAGCCGTTTCGAGCGCAGAACAGCCTGAAGTGTTTTCCAGACCATAGAAACTCCCCAAAACCACTTTTAATCGAAAAGCATCACGAAATGTCCTAAAACGCGCATCTCAACATTTTCGTGCACAGGTGCCGTAGATATGCACGAAAATCGGTCCGGAGCCGTTTCGAGCGCAGAACAGCCTGAAGTGTTTTCCAGACCCTAGAGACTCCCCAAAACCGTTATTAACCAAAAAGCATCACGAAATGTCCTAAAACGCGCATCTCAACATTTTCGTGCACAGGTGCCGTAGATGCGCACGAAAATCGGTCCGGAGCCGTTCCGAGCGCCGAACCGCCTGAAGTGTTTTCCAGAGCGTAGAAACTCCCCAAAACCGTTTTTAATCGAAAACATCAAGAAAAGTCCTAAAACGCGCATCTCAACATTTTCGTGCACAGGTGCCGTAGATGCGCACGAAAATCGGTTCGGAGCCGTTTCGAGCGCCGAACAGCCTAAAGTGTTTCCCAGACCCTAGAAACTCCCCAAAACCGTTTTTAATCGAAAAGCATCACGAAATGTCCTAGAACGCGCCTCTCAACATTTCGTGCACAGGTGCCGTAGATGCGCACGAAAATCGGTCCGGAGCCGTTTCGAGCGCAGAACAGCCTGAAGTGTTTTCCAGACCATAGAAACTCCCCAAAACCGTTATTAACCGAAAAGCATCAAGAAATGTCCTAAAACGCGCATCTCAACATTTTCGTGCACAGGTGCCGTAGATGCGCACGAAAATCGGTCCGGAGCCGTTCCGAGCGCCGAACCGCCTGAAGTGTTTTCCAGAGCGTAGAAACTCCCCAAAACCGTTTTTAATCGAAAAGCATCACGAAAAGTACTAAAACGCGCATCTCAACATTTTCGTGCACAGGTGCCGTAGATGCGCACGAAAATCGGTTCGGAGCCGTTTCGAGCGCCGAACAGCCTGAAGTGTTTCCCAGACCCTAGAAACTCCCCAAAACCGTTTTTAATCGAAAAGCATCACGAAATGTCCTAGAACGCGCCTCTCAACATTTCGTGCACAGGTGCCGTAGATGCGCACGAAAATCGGTCCGGAGCCGTTTCGAGCGCCGAACAGCCTGAAGTGTTTTCCAGACCATAGAAACTCCCCAATACCTCTTTTAATCGAAAAGCATCACGAAATGTCCTAAAACGCGCATCTCAACATTTTCGTGCACAGGTGCCGTAGATGCGCACGAAAATCGGTCTGGAGCCGTTTCGAGCGCAGAACAGCCTGAAGTGTTTTCCAGACCCTAGAAACTCCCCAAAACCGTTATTAACCGAAAAGCATCAAGAAATGTCCTAAAACGCGCATCTCAACATTTTCGTGCACAGGTGCCGTAGATGCGCACGAAAATCGGTCCGGAGCCGTTTCGAGCGGCGAACAGCCTGAAGTGTTTTCCAGACCCTAGAAACTCCTCAAAACCGTTATTAACCGAAAAGCATCAAGAAATGTCCTAAAACGCGCATCTCAACATTTTCATGCACAGGTGCCGTAGATGCGCACGAAAATCGGTCCGGAGCCGTTTCGAGCGCCGAAGAGGCTGAAGTGTTTTCCAGAGCCTAGAAATTCCCCAAAACCGTTTTTAATCGTAAAGCATCACGAAATGTCCTAAAACGCGCATCTCAACATTTTCGTTCACAGGTGCCGTAGATGCGCACGAAAATCGGTTCGGAGCCGTTTCGAGCGCCGAACAGCCTGAAGTGTTTCCCAGACCCTAGAAACTCCCCAAAACCGTTTTTAATTGAAAAGCTTCACGAAAAGTCCTAAAACGCGCATCTCAACATTTTCGTGCACAGGTGCCGTAGATGCGCACGAAAATCGGTCCGGAGCCGTTCCGAGCGCCGAACCGCCTGAAGTGTTTTCCAGAGCGTAGAAACTCCCCAAAACCGTTTTTAATCGAAAAGCATCACGAAAAGTCCTAAAACGCGCATCTCAACATTTTCGTGCACAGGTGCCGTAGATGCGCACGAAAATCGGTTCGGAGCCGTTTCGAGCGCCGAACAGCCTGAAGTGTTTCCCAGACCCTAGAAACTCCCCAAAACCTCTTTTAATCGAAAAGCATCACGAAATGTCCTAAAACGCGCAACTCAACATTTTCGTGCACAGGTGCCGTAGATATGCACGAAAATCGGTCCTGAGCCGTTTCGAGCGCAGAACAGCCTGAAGTGTTTTCCAGACCCTAGAAACTTCCCAAAACCGTTATTAACCGAAAAGCATCAAGAAATGTCCTAAAACGCGCATCTCAACATTTTCGTGCACAGGTGCCGTAGATGCGTTCGAAAATCGGTCCGGAGCCGTTCCGAGCGCCGAACCGCCTGAAGTGTTTTCCAGAGCGTAGAAACTCCCCAAAACCGTTTTTAATCGAAAAGCATCACGAAAAGTCCTAAAACGCGCATCTCAACATTTTCGTGCACAGGTGCCGTAGATGCGCACGAAAATCGGTCTGGAGCCGTTTCGAGCGCAGAACAGCCTGAAGTGTTTTCCAGACCCTAGAAACTCCCCAAAACCGTTATTAACCGAAAAGCATCAAGAAATGTCCTAAAACGCGCATCTAAACATTTTCGTGCACAGGTGCCGTAGATATGCACGAAAATCGGTCCGGAGCCGTTTCGAGCGCAGAACAGCCTGAAGTGTTTTCCAGACCCTAGAAACTTCCCAAAACCGTTATTAACCGAAAAGCATCAAGAAATGTCCTAAAACGCGCATCTCAACATTTTCGTGCACAGGTGCCGTAGATGCGCACGAAAATCGGTCCGGAGCCGTTCCGAGCGCCGAACCGCCTGAAGTGTTTTCCAGAGCGTAGAAACTCCCCAAAACCGTTTTTAATCGAAAAGCATCACGAAAAGTCCTAAAACGCGCATCTCAACATTTTCGTGCACAGGTGCCGTAGATGCGCACGAAAATCGGTTCGGAGCCGTTTCGAGCGCCGAACAGCCTGAAGTGTTTCCCAGACCCTAGAAACTCCCCAAAACCGTTTTTAATCGAAAACATCACGAAATGTCCTAGAACGCGCCTCTCAACATTTCGTGCACAGGTGCCGTAGATGCGCACGAAAATCGGTCCGGAGCCGTTTCGAGCGCCGAACAGCCTGAAGTGTTTTCCAGACCATAGAAACTCCCCAAAACCTCTTTTAATCGAAAAGCATCACGAAATGTCCTAAAACGCGCATCTCAACATTTTCGTGCACAGGTGCCGTAGATATGCACGAAAATCGGTCCGGAGCCGTTTCGAGCGCAGAACAGCCTGATGTGTTTTCCAGACCCTAGAGACTCCCCAAAACCGTTATTAACCGAAAAGCATCACGAAATGTCCTAAAACGCGCATCTCAACGTTTTCGTGCACAGGTGCCGTAGATGCGCACGAAAATCGGTCTGGAGCCGTTTCGAGCGCAGAACAGCCTGAAGTGTTTTCCAGACCCTAGAAACTCCCCAAAACCGTTATTAACCGAAAAGCATCAAGAAATGTCCTAAAACGCGCATCTCAAAATTTTCGTGCACAGGTGCCGTAGATGCGCACGAAAATCGGTCCGGAGCCGTTTTGAGCGCAGAACAGCCTGAAGTGTTTTCCAGACCCTAGAAACTCTCCAAAACCGTTATTATCCGAAAAGCATCAAGAAATGTCCTAAAACGATCATCTCAACATTTTCATGCACAGGTGCCGTAGATGCGCACGAAAATCGGTCCGGAGCCGTTTAGTGCGCCGAATAGCCTGAAGTGTTTTCCAGACCCTAGAAACTCCCCAAAACCATTTTTAAGCGAAAGGCATCACGAAATGTCCTAAAACGCGCATCTCAACATTTTCGTGCACTGGTCCCGTAGATGCGCACGAAAATCGGTCCGGAGCCGTTTCGAGCGGCGAACAGCTTGAAGTGTTTTCCAGACCCTAGAAACTCCTCAAAACCGTTATTAACCGAAAAGCATCAAGAAATGTCCTAAAACGCGCATCTCAACATTTTCATGCACAGGTGCCGTAGATGCGCACGAAAATCGGTCCGGAGCCGTTTCGAGCGCCGAAGAGGCTGAAGTGTTTTCCAGAGCCTAGAAACTCCCCAAAACCGTTTTTAATCGAAAAGCATCACGAAATGTCCTAAAACGCGCATCTCAACATTTTAGTGCACAGGTGCCGTAGATGCGCACGAAAATCGGTTCGGAGCCGTTTCGAGCGCCGAACAGCCTGAAGTGTTTCCCAGACCCTAGAAACTCCCCAAAACCGTTTTTAATCGAAAAGCTTCACGAAAAGTCCTAAAACGCGCATCTCAACATTTTCGTGCACAGGTGCCGTAGATGCGCACGAAAATCGGTCCGGAGCCGTTCCGAGCGCCGGACCGCCTGAAGTGTTTTCCAGAGCGTAGAAACTCCCCAAAACCGTTTTTAATCGAAAAGCATCACGAAAAGTCCTAAAACGCGCATCTCAACATTTTCGTGCACAGGTGCCGTAGATGCGCACGAAAATCGGTTCGGAGCCGTTTCGAGCGCCGAACAGCCTGAAGTGTTTCCCAGACCCTAGAAACTCCCCAAAACCGTTTTTAATCGAAAAGCTTCACGAAAAGTCCTAAAACGCGCATCTCAACATTTTCGTGCACAGGTGCCGTAGATGCGCACGAAAATCGGTCCGGAGCCGTTCCGAGCGCCGAACCGCCTGAAGTGTTTTCCAGAGCGTAGAAACTCCCCAAAACCGTTTTTAATCGAAAAGCATCACGAAAAGTCCTAAAACGCGCATCTCAACATTTTCGTGCACAGGTGCCGTAGATGCGCATGAAAATCGGTTCGGAGCCGTTTCGAGCGCCGAACAGCCTGAAGTGTTTCCCAGACCCTAGAAACTCCCCAAAACCGTTTTTAGTCGAAAAGCATCACGAAATGTCCTAGAACGCGCCTCTCAACATTTCGTGCACAGGTGCCGTAGATGCGCACGAAAATCGGTCCGGAGCCGTTTCGAGCGCCGAACAGCCTGAAGTGTTTTCCAGACCATAGAAACTCCCCAAAACCTCTTTTAATCGAAAAGCATCACGAAATGTCCTAAAACGCGCATCTCAACATTTTCGTGCACAGGTGCCGTAGATATGCACGAAAATCGGTCCGGAGGCGTTTCGAGCGCAGAACAGCCTGAAGTGTTTTCCAGACCCTAGAGACTCCCCAAAACCGTTATTAACCGAAAAGCATCACGAAATGTCCTAAAACGCGCATCTCAACATTTTCGTGCACAGGTGCCGTAGATATGCACGAAAATCGGTCCGGAGCCGTTTCGAGCGCAGAACAGCCTAAAGTGTTTTCCAGACCCTAGAGACTCCCCAAAACCGTTATTAACCGAAAAGCATCACGAAATGTCCTAAAACGCGCATCTCAACGTTTTCGTGCACAGGTGCCGTAGATGCGCACGAAAATCGGCCTGGAGCCGTTTCGAGTGCAGAACAACCTGAAGTGTTTTCCAGACCCTAGAAACTCCCCAAAACCGTTATTAACCGAAAAGCATCAAGAAATGTCCTAAAACGCGCATCTCAACATTTTCGTGCACCGGTGCCGTAGATGCGCACGAAAATCGGTCCGGAGCCGTTTTGAGCGCAGAACAGCCTGAAGTGTTTTCCAGACCCTAGAAACTCCCCAAAACCGTTATTATCCGAAAAGCATCAAGAAATGTCCTAAAACGCGCATCTAAACATTTTCGTGCACAGGTGCCGTAGATATGCACGAAAATCGGTCCGGAGCCGTTTCGAGCGCAGAACAGCCTGAAGTGTTTTCCAGACCCTAGAAACTTCCCAAAACCGTTATTAACCGAAAAGCATCAAGAAATGTCCTAAAACGCGCATCTCAACATTTTCGTGCACAGGTGCCGTAGATGCGCACGAAAATCGGTCCGGAGCCGTTCCGAGCGCCGAACCGCCTGAAGTGTTTTCCAGAGCGTAGAAACTCCCCAAAACCGTTTTTAATCGAAAAGCATCACGAAAAGTCCTAAAACGCGCATCTCACCATTTTCGTGCACAGGTGCCGTAGATGCGCACGAAAATCGGTTCGGAGCCGTTTCGAGCGCCGAACAGCCTGAAGTGTTTCCCAGACCCTAGAAACTCCCCAAAACCGTTTTTAATCGAAAACATCACGAAATGTCCTAGAACGCGCCTCTCAACATTTCGTGCACAGGTGCCGTAGATGCGCACGAAAATCGGTCCGGAGCCGTTTCGAGCGCCGAACAACCTGAAGTGTTTTCCAGACCATAGAAACTCCCCAAAACCTCTTTTAATCGAAAAGCATCACGAAATGTCCTAAAACGCGCATCTGAACATTTTCGTGCACAGGTGCCGTAGATATGCACGAAAATCGGTCCGGAGCCGTTTCGAGCGCAGAACAGCCTGAAGTGTTTTCCAGACCATAGAAACTCCCCAAAACCTCTTTTAATCGAAAAGCATCACGAAATGTCCTAAAACGCGCATCTGAACATTTTCGTGCACAGGTGCCATAGATATGCACGAAAATCGGTCCGGAGCCGTTTCGAGCGCAGAACAGCCTGAAGTGTTTTCCAGACCCTAGAGACTCCCCAAAACCGTTATTAACCGAAAAGCATCACGAAATGTCCTAAAACGCGCAACTCAACGTTTTCGTGCACAGGTGCCGTAGATGCGCACGAAAATCGGTCTGGAGCCGTTTCGAGCGCAGAACAGCCTGAAGTGTTTTCCAGACCCTAGAAACTCCCCAAAACCGTTATTAACCGAAAAGCATCAAGAAATGTCCTAAAACGCGCATCTCAACATTTTCGTGCACAGGTGCCGTAGATGCGCACGAAAATCGGTCCGGAGCCGTTTTGAGCGCAGAACAGCCTGAAGTGTTTTCCAGACCCTAGAAACTCCCCAAAACCGTTATTATCCGAAAAGCATCAAGAAATGTCCTAAAACGCTCATCTCAACATTTTCATGCACAGGTGCCGTAGATGCGCACGAAAATCGGTCCGGAGCCGTTTAGTGCGCCGAACAGCCTGAAGTGTTTTCCAGACCCTAGAAACTCCCCAAAACCGTTATTAACCGAAAAGCATCAAGAAATGTCCTAAAACGCGCATCTCAACATTTTCGTGCACAGGTGCCGTAGATGCGCACGAAAATCGGTCCGGAGCCGTTTCGTTCGCCGAACAGCCTGAAGTGTTTTCCAGACCCTAGAAACTCCCCAAAACCATTTTTAAGCGAAAGGCATCACGAAATGTCCTAAAACGGGCATCTCAACATTTTCGTGCACTGGTCCCGTAGATGCGCACGAAAATCGGTCCGGAGCCGTTTCGAGCGGCGAACAGCCTGAAGTGTTTTCCAGACCCTAGAAACTCCTCAAAACCGTTATTAACCGAAAAGCATCAAGAAATGTCCTAAAACGCGCATCTCAACATTTTCATGCACAGGTGCCGTAGATGCGCACGAAAATCGGTCCGGAGCCGTTTCGAGCGCCGAAGAGGCTGAAGTGTTTTCCAGAGCCTAGAAACTCCCCAAAACCATTTTTAATCGAAAAGCATCACGAAATGTCCTAAAACGCGCATCTCAATATTTTCGTGCACAGGTGCCGTAGATATGCACGAAAATCGGTCCGGAGCCGTTTCGAGCGCAGAACAGCCTGAAGTGTTTTCCAGACCATAGAAACTCCCCAAAACCACTTTTAATCGAAAAGCATCACGAAATGTCCTAAAACGCGCATCTCAACATTTTCGTGCACAGGTGCCGTAGATATGCACGAAAATCGGTCCGGAGCCGTTTCGAGCGCAGAACAGCCTGAAGTGTTTTCCAGACCCTAGAGACTCCCCAAAACCGTTATTAACCAAAAAGCATCACGAAATGTCCTAAAACGCGCATCTCAACATTTTCGTGCACAGGTGCCGTAGATGCGCACGAAAATCGGTCCGGAGCCGTTCCGAGCGCCGAACCGCCTGAAGTGTTTTCCAGAGCGTAGAAACTCCCCAAAACCGTTTTTAATCGAAAACATCAAGAAAAGTCCTAAAACGCGCATCTCAACATTTTCGTGCACAGGTGCCGTAGATGCGCACGAAAATCGGTTCGGAGCCGTTTCGAGCGCCGAACAGCCTAAAGTGTTTCCCAGACCCTAGAAACTCCCCAAAACCGTTTTTAATCGAAAAGCATCACGAAATGTCCTAGAACGCGCCTCTCAACATTTCGTGCACAGGTGCCGTAGATGCGCACGAAAATCGGTCCGGAGCCGTTTCGAGCGCCGAACAGCCTGAAGTGTTTTCCAGACCATAGAAACTCCCCAAAACCTCTTTTAATCGAAAAGCATCACGAAATGTCCTAAAACGCGCATCTCAACATTTTCGTGCACAGGTGCCGTAGATATGCACGAAAATCGGTCCGGAGCCGTTTCGAGCGCAGAACAGCCTGAAGTGTTTTCCAGACCCTAGAGACTCCCCAAAACCGTTATTAACCGAAAAGCATCACGAAATGTCCTAAAACGCGCATCTCCACATTTTCGTGCACAGGTGCCGTAGATATGCACGAAAATCGGTCCGGAGCCGTTTCGAGCGCAGAACAGCCTGAAGTGTTTTCCAGACCATAGAAACTCCCCAAAACCACTTTTAATCGAAAAGCATCACGAAATGTCCTAAAACGCGCATCTCAACATTTTCGTGCACAGGTGCCGTAGATATGCACGAAAATCGGTCCGGAGCCGTTTCGAGCGCAGAACAGCCTGAAGTGTTTTCCAGACCCTAGAGACTCCCCAAAACCGTTATTAACCAAAAAGCATTACGAAATGTCCTAAAACGCGCATCTCAACATTTTCGTGCACAGGTGCCGTAGATGCGCACGAAAATCGGTCTGGAGCCGTTTCGAGCGCAGAACTGCCTGAAGTGTTTTCCAGACCCTAGAAACTCCCCAAAACCATTATTAACCGAAAAGCATCAAGAAATGTCCTAAAACGCGCATCTCAACATTTTCGTGCACAGGTGCCGTAGATGCGCACGAAAATCGGTCCGGAGCCGTTTCGTTCGCCGAACAGCCTGAAGTGTTTTCCAGACCCTAGAAACTCCCCAAAACCGTTATTATCCGAAAAGCATCAAGAAATGTCCTAAAACGCGCATCTCAACATTTTCGTGCACAGGTGCCGTAGATGCGCACGAAAATCGGTCCGGAGCCGTTTCGTTCCTCTGGCGATATCCTTCTTCTCCACATCTTTGGCCGCCGCATCCCCATGGATGGAGGTTCTGCCTCCATCCCATTACCCTCTTCTTCTTTGATGGAGCAGTTCCGTGATATGTTGAGTTACGTTGAAGATCGGGATTCTCTAGTCCACCTTCTCAAATCAATTATCAAGAGAAAGCAAGAGGACGCCATCCCTGCTGAGATTCCACGTGATCTCATTCTTGAGGCAAAAATAAGGATCGGTGAAGACAACAAGATCAATAAGCCTCCATCTGTTGGAAACCGGTCAAATCAGGTCCTACACGTGGAACGTGATCACGAAGTTATGTTGGAAGATAAGGCGTTTGCTGCAATGAACACTCGACGATCTGATGCTATTCTCGGCCACACGGTAGATCAAACACTCGTGGATAGCGGCAGCGCAACAGGTGTCTTTCATGGACGAGAATCTATGGTGGCTGATGTGCAGATTGATGCATTAAAAATTCCATCTTCTGATGCCACAACCGGAGTACAAATTCCGTCTTCTGATGCCACACCCGGAGTAGATCCAATGCAGAACATCAGCGCAACAAGTGTCCTGGTGCAGGCCGAGAGTGCCCCACCTCTGCAACTAAAGAATTTGGCCTCTCAATCCAATACGTGGTCCTCCTTGTTTCAAAAAAATACGGCTGGGTCCAGGGACTTGCGACGACACACACAACCTTCAAAGGATCCTTCCCACCACATTGAATTTGATGAGGAAGACTCCTCTGCGGCTGCACAACATTGGGGCAATGCGTTGGTTGGCTACTTCATAGGTAATTCTCCTCCTCTTAGCGCTGTTCGTCATTGTTTATCAAAAGCGTGGAGACTGAAGGACTTGGAAATTATCCCTATGGCAGATGGATTCTTGTTGTTTAAATTTCATACATATGATATTGGCCAAACTATTCTTGATGATGGACCCTGGTTTGTATATGGCCGACCATTAATTTTGAGGCGATGGTCAGAAGCTATCACAATGCATAGGGAAAACCTTGAAACCATCCCAGTGTGGCTTCGCCTTCCAAATCTGAACTTTTGTTTCCGTACAAACTCTGCACTTAGTAAAATTGGAAGTGTTATTGGCAATCCAATCTGTATGGATCATGCTACTGCGGCTGGTACTAGATATGCTTTTTCGAGAATTTGTGTGGAAGTTGATGTTGATGCTGAATTTCCCAATGAATTACGTATGAAATATAAAGATCAAACTATTATTCAGAAAATTGATTATGCATGGAAGCCAAACCCTTGTAAAGCTTGCAGAACTTTTAACCATGGGGAGATATCATGTCCGTTCAAGATTGTTAAACAACGCCCGAAGCAAGTATGGGTACCAAAGCAACAATCAGTAAAAGCAACACATGATGCTGCTAATGAAGAAAGTAGGAATACTCTTCTTGATGTACATGAGGAGAAAAATCAACAACCTGTAGTGGAGGAATGGAATGTTGTTAAAGGTAAGAAGATGGATAAATCTTCTACAAAGGAGAGTAGTCCAACACAGAAAGCAATTCCAAGTCTATTATCAAATGTCGATTCAAACCGGTTCTTAAGCCTCTCAAACCTTGATGGGGACTCTAATGTGCCTGACACTGAACTCTTAGCAACTACAGCCTTAGTCATTCAAGGTACTGCATCAAGCTCTTCTCAAATAAATTCAGATGACCAGCAACAATGCTTGTTTTCAATTCACCAATTGGATAAAAGTAAGCTTCCTAAAGTGCCTAGTTCCAGCTCAAGTGCAAGACACAAACCGAAACCTACAGGGATCACCATTAAAGAGAAGCCGAGTCCAAGGAATCGCGCCACCTGACTATCATCATATGGAACGTGAGTGCTTTGAAGCTGATGCTCGGAATAAAATCCGGATTTGAATATATCTTAGAAATTGTATCATTTGCTTTTATTGTTATGGGGTATGCCCCATTGGGAGTGTCTAGTAACCATGTTGGTTGTTAGACCTCCTATCTTGTACTTTATTTTCAAGACCCTAGAAACTCCCCAAAACCGTTTTTAACAGAAAAGCATCTCGAAATGTCCTAAAACGCGCATCTGAACATTTTCGTGCACAGGTGCAGTAGATGCGCACGAAAATCCGTCCGGAGCCGTTTCGAGCACCGAACGGCCTGAAGTGTTTCCCAGACCCTAGAAACTCCCCAAAACCGTTTTTAACAGAAAAGCATCTCGAAATGTCCTAAAACGCGCATCTGAACATTTTCGTCCACAGGTGCAGTAGATGCGCACGAAAATCCGTCCGGAGCCGTTTCGAGCGCCGAACTGCCTGAAGTGTTTTCCAGACCCTAGAAACTCCCCAAAACCGTTTTTAACCGAAAAGCATCTCGAAATGTCCTAAAACGCGCAACTGAACATTTTCGTGCACAGGTGCCGTAGATGCGTACGAAAATCCGTCCGGAGCCGTTTCGAGCGCCGAACTGCCTGAAGTGTTTCCCAGACCCTAGAAACTCCCCAATACCGTTTTTAACAGAAAAGCATCTCGAAATGTCCTAAAACGCGCATCTGAACATTTTCGTGCACAGGTGCAGTAGATGCGCACGAAAATCCGTCCGGAGCCGTTTCGAGCGCCGAACTGCCTGAAGTGTTTCCCAGACCCTAGAAACTCCCCAAAACCGTTTTTAACAGAAAAGCATCTCGAAATGTCCTAAAACGCGCATCTGAACATTTTCGTCCAAAGGTGCCGTAGATGCGCATGAAAATCCGTCCGGAGCCGTTTCGAGCGCCGAACTGCCTGAAGTGTTTTCCAGACCCTAGAAACTCCGCAAAACCGTTTTTAACAGAAAAGCATCTCGAAATGTCCTAAAACGCGCATCTGAACATTTTCGTGCACAGGTACAGTAGCTGCGCACGAAAATCCGTCCGGAGCCGTTTCGAGCGCCGAACTGCCTGAAGTGTTTCCCAGACCCTAGAAAATCCCCAAAACCGTTTTTAACAGAAAATCATCTCGAAATGTCCTAAAACGCGCATCTGAACATTTTCGTGCACAGGTGCAGTAGATGCGCACGAAAATCCGTCCGGAGCTGTTTCGAGCGCCGAACTGCCTGAAGTGTTTCCCAGACCCTAGAAACTCCCCAAAACCGTTTTTAACAGAAAAGCATCTCGAAATGTCCTAAAACGCGCATCTGAACATTTTCGTGCACACGTGCCGTAGATGCGCACGAAAATCCGTCCGGAGCCGTTTCGAGCGCCGAACTGCCTGAAGTGTTTTCCAGACCCTAGAAACTCCCCAAAACCGTTTTTAACAGAAAAGCATCTCGAAATGTCCTAAAACGCGCATCTGAACATTTTCGTGCACAGGTGCAGTAGCTGTGCACGAAAATCCGTCCGGAGCCGTTTCGAGCGCCGAACTGCCTGAAGTGTTTTCCAGACCCTAGAAACTCCCCAAAACCGTTTTTAACAGAAAAGCATCTCGAAATGTCCTAAAACGCGCATCTGAACATTTTCGTGCACAGGTGCAGTAGCTGTGCACGAAAATCCGTCCGGAGCCGTTTCGAGCGCCGAACTGCCTGAAGTGTTTCCCAGACCCTAGAAACTCCCCAAAACCTTTTTGAACAGAAAAGCATCTCGAAATGTCCTAAAACGCGCATCTGAACATTTTCGTGCACAGGTGCAGTAGATGCGCACGAGAATCCGTCCGGAGCCGTTTCGAGCGCCGAACTGCCTGAAGTGTTTCCCAGACCCTAGAAACTCCCCAAAACCGTTTTTAACAGAAAAGCATCTCGAAATGTCCTAAAACGCGCATCTGAACATTTTCGTGCACAGGTGCCGTAGATGCGCACGAAAATCCGTCCGGAGCCGTTTCGAGCGCCGAACTGCCTGAAGTGTTTCCCAGACCCTAGAAACTCCCCAAAACCGTTTTTAACAGAAAAGCATCTCGAAATGTCCTAAAACGCGCATCTGAACATTTTCGTGCACAGGTGCAGTAGATACGCACGAAAATCCGTCCGGAGCCGTTTCGAGCGCCGAACTGCCTGAAGTGTTTCCCAGACTCTAGAAACTCCCCAATACCGTTTTTAACAGAAAAGCATCTCGAAATGTCCTAAAACGAGCATCTGAACATTTTCGTCCACAGGTGCAGTAGATGCGCACGAAAATCCGTCCGGAGCCGTTTCGAGCGCCGAACTGCCTGAAGTGTTTTCCAGACCCTAGAAACTCCCCAAAACCGTTTTTAACCGAAAAGCATCTCGAAATGTCCTAAAACGCGCAACTGAACATTTTCGTGCACAGGTGCCGTAGATGCGCACGAAAATCCGTCCGGAGCCGTTTCGAGCGCCGAACTGCCTGAAGTGTTTCCCAGACCCTAGAAACTCCCCAAAACCGTTTTTAACAGAAAAGCATCTCGAAATGTCCTAAAACGCGCATCTGAACACTTTCGTCCAAAGGTGCCGTAGATGCGCATGAAAATCCGCCCGGAGCCGTTTCGAGCGCCGAACTGCCTGAAGTGTTTTCCAGACCCTAGAAACTCCGCAAAACCGTTTTTAACAGAAAAGCATCTCGAAATGTCCTAAAACGCGCATCTGAACATTTTTGTGCACAGGTGCAGTAGCTGCGCACGAAAATCCGTCCGGAGCCGTTTCGAGCGCCGAACTGCCTGAAGTGTTTTCCAGACCCTAGAAACTCCCCAAAACCTTTTTGAACAGAAAAGCATCTCGAAATGTCCTAAAACGCGCATCTGAACATTTTCGTGCACAGGTGCAGTAGATGCGCACGAGAATCCGCCCGGAGCCGTTTCGAGCGCCGAACTGCCTGAAGTGTTTCCCAGACCCTAGAAACTCCCCAAAACCGTTTTTAACAGAAAAGCATCTCGAAATGTCCTAAAACGCGCATCTCAACATTTTCGTCCCAGGTGCAGTAGATGCGCACGAAAATCCGTCCGGAGCCGTTTCGAGCGCCGAACTGCCTGAAGTGTTTTCCAGACCCTAGAAACTCCCCAAAACCGTTTTTAACCGAAAAGCATCTCGAAATGTCCTAAAACGCGCAACTGAACATTTTCGTGCACAGGTGCCGTAGATGCGCACGAAAATCCGTCCGGAGCCGTTTCGAGCGCCGAACTGCCTGAAGTGTTTCCCAGACCCTAGAAAATCCCCAAAACCGTTTTTAACAGAAAAGCATCTCGAAATGTCCTAAAACGCGCATCTGAACATTTTCGTGCAAAGGTGCAGTAGATGCGCACGAAAATCAGTCCGGAGCCGTTTCGAGCGCCGAACTGCCTGAAGTGTTTCCCAGACCCTAGAAACTCCCCAAAACCGTTTTTAACAGAAAAGCATCTCGAAATGTCCTAAAACGCGCATCTGAACATTTTCGTGCACAGGTGCCGTAGATGCGCACGAAAATCCGTCCGGAGCCGTTTCGAGCGCCGAACTGCCTGAAGTGTTTCCCAGACCCTAGAAACTCCCCAAAACCGTTTTTAACAGAAAAGCATCTCGAAATGTCCTAAAACGCGCATCTGAACATTTTCGAGCACAGGTGCCGTAGATGCGTACGAAAATCCGTCCGGAGCCGTTTCGAGCGCCGCACTGCCTGAAGTGTTTCCCAGACCCTAGAAACTCCCCAAAACCGTTTTTAACAGAAAAGCATCTCGAAATGTCCTAAAACGCGTATCTGAACATTTTCGTGCACAGGTGCCGTAGATGCGCACGAAAATCCGTCCGGAGCCGTTTCGAGCGCCGAACTGCCTGAAGTGTTTCCCAGACCCTAGAAACTCCCCAAAACCGGTTTTAACAGAAAAGCATCTCGAAATGTCCTAAAACGCGCATCTGAACATTTTCGTGCACAGGTGCAGTAGATGCGCACGAAAATCCGTCCGGAGCCGTTTCGAGCACCGAACGGCCTGAAGTGTTTCCCAGACCCTAGAAACTCCCAAAAACCGTTTTTAACAGAAAAGCATCTCGAAATGTCCTAAAACGCGCATCTGAACATTTTCGTCCACAGGTGCAGTAGATGCGCACGAAAATCCGTCCGGAGCCGTTTCGAGCGCCGAACTGCCTGAAGTGTTTTCCAGACCCTAGAAACTCCCCAAAACCGTTTTTAACCGAAAAGCATCTCGAAATGTCCTAAAACGCGCAACTGAACATTTTCGTGCACAGGTGCCGTAGATGCGCACGAAAATCCGTCCGGAGCCGTTTCGAGCGCCGAACTGCCTGAAGTGTTTCCCAGACCCTAGAAACTCCCCAATACCGTTTTTAACAGAAAAGCATCTCGAAATGTCCTAAAACGCGCATCTGAACATTTTCGTGCACAGGTGCAGTAGATGCGCACGAAAATCCGTCCGGAGCCGTTTCGAGCGCCGAACTGCCTGAAGTGTTTCCCAGACCCTAGAAACTCCCCAAAACCGTTTTTAACAGAAAAGCATCTCGAAATGTCCTAAAACGCGCATCTGAACATTTTCGTCCAAAGGTGCCGTAGATGCGCATGAAAATCCGTCCGGAGCCGTTTCGAGCGCCGAACTGCCTGAAGTGTTTTCCAGACCCTAGAAACTCCGCAAAACCGTTTTTAACAGAAAAGCATCTCGAAATGTCCTAAAACGCGCATCTGAACATTTTCGTGCACAGGTGCAGTAGATGCGCACGAAAATCCGTCCGGAGCCGTTTCGAGCGCCGAACTGCCTGAAGTGTTTCCCAGACCCTAGAAACTCCCCAAAACCGTTTTTAACAGAAAAGCATCTCGAAATGTCCTAAAACGCGCATTTGAACATTTTCGTGCACACGTGCCGTAGATGCGCACGAAAATCCGTCCGGAGCCGTTTCGAGCGCCGAACTGCCTGAAGTGTTTTCCAGACCCTAGAAACTCCCGAAAACCGTTTTTAACAGAAAAGCATCTCGAAATGTCCTAAAACGCGCATCTGAACATTTTCGTGCACAGGTGCAGTAGCTGTGCACGAAAATCCGTCCGGAGCCGTTTCGAGCGCCGAACTGCCTGAAGTGTTTTCCAGACCCTAGAAACTCCCCAAAACCGTTTTTAACAGAAAAGCATCTCGAAATGTCCTAAAACGCGCATCTGAACATTTTCGTGCACAGGTGCAGTAGCTGTGCACGAAAATCCGTCCGGAGCCGTTTCGAGCGCCGAACTGCCTGAAGTGTTTCCCAGACCCTAGAAACTCCCCAAAACCGTTTTTAACAGAAAAGCATCTCGAAATGTCCTAAAACGCGCATCTGAACATTTTCGTGCACAGGTGCCGTAGATGCGCACGAAAATCCGTCCGGAGCCGTTTCGAGCGCCGAACTGCCTGAAGTGTTTCCCAGACCCTAGAAACTCCCCAAAACCTTTTTGAACAGAAAAGCATCTCGAAATGTCCTGAAACGCGCATCTGAATATTTTCGTGCACAGGTGCAGTAGATGCGCACGAGAATCCGTCCGGAGCCGTTTCGAGCGCCGAACTGCCTGAAGTGTTTCCCAGACCCTAGAAACTCCCCAAAACCGTTTTTAACAGAAAAGCATCTCGAAATGTCCTAAAACGCGCATCTGAACATTTTCGTGCACAGGTTCCGTAGATGCGCACGAAAATCTGTCCGGAGCCGTTTCGAGCGCCGAACTGCCTGAAGTGTTTCCCAGACCCTAGAAACTCCCCAAAACCGTTTTTAACAGAAAAGCATCTCGAAATGTCCTAAAACGCGCATCTGAACATTTTCGTGCACAGGTGCAGTAGATACGCACGAAAATCCGTCCGGAGCCGTTTCGAGCGCCGAACTGCCTGAAGTGTTTCCCAGACTCTAGAAACTCCCCAATACCGTTTTTAACAGAAAAGCATCTCGAAATGTCCTAAAACGAGCATCTGAACATTTTCGTCCACAGGTGCAGTAGATGCGCACGAAAATCCGTCCGGAGCCGTTTCGAGCGCCGAACTGCCTGAAGTGTTTCCCAGACCCTAGAAACTCCCCAAAACCGTTTTTAACAGAAAAGCATCTCGAAATGTCCTAAAACGCGCATCTGAACATTTTCGTGCACAGGTGCAGTAGCTGCGCACGAAAATCCGTCCGGAGCCGTTTCGAGCGCCGAACTGCCTGAAGTGTTTCCCAGACCCTAGAAAATCCCCAAAACCGTTTTTAACAGAAAAGCATCTCGAAATGTCCTAAAACGCGCATCGGAACATTTTCGTGCACAGGTGCAGTAGATGCGCACGAAAATCCGTCCAGAGCCGTTTCGAGCGCCGAACTGCCTGAAGTGTTTCCCAGACCCTAGAAACTCCCCAAAACCGTTTTTAACAGAAAAGCATCTCGAAATGTCCTAAAACGCGCATCTGAACATTTTCGTGCACAGGTGCCGTAGATGCGCACGAATATCCGTCCGGAGCCGTTTCGAGCGCCGAACTGCCTGAAGTGTTTCCCAGACCCTAGAAACTCCCCAAAACCGTTTTTAACAGAAAAGCCTGTCGAAATGTCCTAAAACGCGCATCTCAACATTTTCGTCCAAAGGTGCCGTAGATGCGCACGAAAATCCGTCCGGAGTCGTTTCGAGCGCCGAACTGCCTGAAGTGTTTTCCAGACCCTAGAAACTCCCCAAAACCGTTTTTAACAGAAAAGCATCTCGAAATGTCCTAAAACGCGCATCTGAACATTTTCGAGCACAGGTGCCGTAGATGCGTACGAAAATCCGTCCGGAGCCGTTTCGAGCGCCGAACTTCCTGAAGTGTTTCCCAGACCCTAGAAACTCCCCAAAACCGTTTTTAACAGAAAAGCATCTCGAAATGTCCTAAAACGCGCATCTGAACATTTTCGTGCACAGGTGCCGTAGATGCGCACGAAAATCCGTCCGGAGCCGTTTCAAGCGCCGAACTGCCTGAAGTGTTTCCCAGACCCTAGAAACTCCCCGAAACCGTTTTTAACAGAAAAGCATCTCGAAATGTCCTAAAACGCGCATCTGAACATTTTCGTCCAAAGGTGCCGTAGATGCGCATGAAAATCCGCCCGGAGCCGTTTCGAGCGCCGAACTGCCTGAAGTGTTTTCCAGACCCTAGAAACTCCGCAAAACCGTTTTTAACAGAAAAGCATCTCGAAATGTCCTAAAACGCGCATCTGAACATTTTCGTGCACAGGTGCAGTAGATGCGCACGAAAATCCGTCCGGAGCCGTTTCGAGCGCCGAACTGCCTGAAGTGTTTCCCAGACCCTGGAAACTCCCCAAAACCGTTTTTAACAGAAAAGCATCTCGAAATGTCCTAAAACGCGCATCTGAACATTTTCGTGCACAGGTGCCGTAGATGCGCACGAAAATCCGTCCGGAGCCGTTTCGAGCGCCGAACTGCCTGAAGTGTTTCCCAGACCCTAGAAACTCCCCAAAACCTTTTTGAACAGAAAAGCATCTCGAAATGTCCTAAAACGCGCATCTGAACATTTTCGTGCACAGGTGCAGTAGATGCGCACGAGAATCCGTCCGGAGCCGTTTCGAGCGCCGAACTGCCTGAAGTGTTTCCCAGACCCTAGAAACTCCCCAAAACCGTTTTTAACAGAAAAGCATCTCGAAATGTCCTAAAACGCGCATCTGAACATTTTCGTGCACAGGTGCCGTAGATGCGCACGAAAATCCGTCCGGAGCCGTTTCGAGCGCCGAACTGCCTGAAGTGTTTCCCAGACTCTAGAAACTCCCCAATACCGTTTTTAACAGAAAAGCATCTCGAAATGTCCTAAAACGAGCATCTGAACATTTTCGTCCACAGGTGCAGTAGATGCGCACGAAAATCCGTCCGGAGCCGTTTCGAGCGCCGAACTGCCTGAAGTGTTTCCCAGACTCTAGAAACTCCCCAATACCGTTTTTAACAGAAAAGCATCTCGAAATGTCCTAAAACGAGCATCTGAACATTTTCGTCCACAGGTGCAGTAGATGCGCACGAAAATCCGTCCGGAGCCGTTTCGAGCGCCGAACTGCCTGAAGTGTTTCCCAGACCCTAGAAACTCCCCAAAACCGTTTTTAACAGAAAAGCATCTCGAAATGTCCTAAAACGCGCATCTGAACATTTTCGTCCAAAGGTGCCGTAGATGCGCATGAAAATCCGTCCGGAGCCGTTTCGAGCGCCGAACTGCCTGAAGTGTTTTCCAGACCCTAGAAACTCCGCAAAACCGTTTTTAACAGAAAAGCATCTCGAAATGTCCTAAAACGCGCATCTGAACATTTTCGTGCACAGGTGCAGTAGCTGCGCACGAAAATCCGTCCGGAGCCGTTTCGAGCGCCGAACTGCCTGAAGTGCTTCCCAGACCCTAGAAAAACCCCAAAACCGTTTTTAACAGAAAAGCATCTCGAAATGTCCTAAAACGCGCATCTGAACATTTTCGTGCACAGGTGCAGTAGATGCGTACGAAAATCCGTCCGGAGCCGTTTCGAGCGCCGAACTGCCTAAAGTGTTTCCCAGACCCTAGAAACTCCCCAAAACCGTTTTTAATAGAAAAGCATCTCGAAATGTCCTAAAACGCGCATCTGAACATTTTCGTGCACAGGTGCCGTAGATGCGCACGAAAATCCGTCCGGAGCCGTTTCCAGCGCCGAACTGCCTGAAGTGTTTCCCAGACCCTAGAAACTCCCCGAAACCGTTTTTAACAGAAAAGCATCTCGAAATGTCCTAAAACGCGCATCTGAACATTTTCGTCCAAAGGTGCCGTAGATGCGCATGAAAATCCGTCCGGAGCCGTTTCGAGCGCCGAACTGCCTGAAGTGTTTTCCAGACCCTAGAAACTCCGCAAAACCGTTTTTAACAGAAAAGCATCTCGAAATGTCCTAAAACGCGCATCTGAACATTTTCGTGCACAGGTGCAGTAGCTGCGCACGAAAATCCGTCCGGAGCCGTTTCGAGCGCCGAACTGCCTGAAGTGCTTCCCAGACCCTAGAAAAACCCCAAAACCGTTTTTAACAGAAAAGCATCTCGAAATGTCCTAAAACGCGCATCTGAACATTTTCGTGCACAGGTGCAGTAGATGCGCACGAAAATCCGTCCGGAGCCGTTTCGAGCGCCGAACTGCCTGAAGTGTTTCCCAGACCCTAGAAACTCCCCAAAACCGTTTTTAACAGAAAAGCATCTCGAAATGTCCTAAAACGCGCATCTGAACATTTTCGTGCACAGGTGCAGTAGATGCGCACGAAAATCCGTCCGGAGCCGTTTCGAGCGCCGAACTGCCTGAAGTGTTTCCCAGACCCTAGAAACTCCCCAAAACCGTTTTTAACAGAAAAGCATCTCGAAATGTCCTAAAACGCGCATCTGAACATTTTCGTGCACAGGTGCAGTAGATGCGCACGAAAATCCGTCCGGAGCCGTTTCGAGCGCCGAACTGCCTGAAGTGTTTCCCAGACCCTAGAAACTCCCCAAAACCGTTTTTAACAGAAAAGCCTCTCGAAATGTCCTAAAACGCGCATCTGAACATTTTCGTGCACAGGTGCCGTAGATGCGCACGAAAATCCGTCCGGAGCCGTTTCGAGCGCCGAACTGCCTGAAGTGTTTCCCAGACCCTAGAAACTCCCCAAAACCGTTTTTAACAGAAAAGCCTCTCGAAATGTCCTAAAACGCGCATCTCAACATTTTCGTCCAAAGGTGCCGTAGATGCGCACGAAAATCCGTCCGGAGCCGTTTCGAGCGCCGAACTGCCTGAAGTGTTTTCCAGACCCTAGAAACTCCCCAAAACCGTTTTTAACAGAAAAGCATCTCGAAATGTCCTAAAACGCGCATCTGAACATTTTCGAGCACAGGTGCCGTAGATGCGTACGAAAATCCGTCCGGAGCCGTTTCGAGCGCCGAACTTCCTGAAGTGTTTCCCAGACCCTAGAAACTCCCCAAAACCGTTTTTAACAGAAAAGCATCTCGAAATGTCCTAAAACGCGCATCTGAACATTTTCGTGCACAGGTGCCGTAGATGCGCACGAAAATCCGTCCGGAGCCGTTTCAAGCGCCGAACTGCCTGAAGTGTTTCCCAGACCCTAGAAACTCCCCGAAACCGTTTTTAACAGAAAAGCATCTCGAAATGTCCTAAAACGCGCATCTGAACATTTTCGTCCAAAGGTGCCGTAGATGCGCATGAAAATCCGTCCGGAGCCGTTTCGAGCGCCGAACTGCCTGAAGTGTTTCCCAGACCCTAGAAACTCCCCAAAACCGTTTTTAACAGAAAAGCATCTCGAAATGTCCTAAAACGCGCATCTGAACATTTTCGTGCACAGGTGCCGTAGATGCGCACGAAAATCCGTCCGGAGCCGTTTCGAGCGCCGAACTGCCTGAAGTGTTTCCCAGACTCTAGAAACTCCCCTATACCGTTTTTAACAGAAAAGCATCTCGAAATGTCCTAAAACGAGCATCTGAACATTTTCGTCCACAGGTGCAGTAGATGCGCACGAAAATCCGTCCGGAGCCGTTTCGAGCGCCGAACTGCCTGAAGTGTTTTCCAGACCCTAGAAACTCCCCAAAACCGTTTTTAACCGAAAAGCATCTCGAAATGTCCTAAAACGCGCAACTGAACATTTTCGTGCACAGGTGCCGTAGATGCGCACGAAAATCCGTCCGGAGCCGTTTCGAGCGCCGAACTGCCTGAAGTGTTTCCCAGACCCTAGAAACTCCCCAAAACCGTTTTTAACAGAAAAGCATCTCGAAATGTCCTAAAACGCGCATCTGAACATTTTCGTCCAAAGGTGCCATAGATGCGCATGAAAATCCGTCCGGAGCCGTTTCGAGCGCCGAACTGCCTGAAGTGTTTTCCAGACCCAAGAAACTCCGCAAAACCGTTTTTAACAGAAAAGCATCTCGAAATGTCCTAAAACGCGCATCTGAACATTTTCGTGCACAGGTGCAGTAGCTGCGCACGAAAATCCGTCCGGAGCCGTTTCGAGCGCCGAACTGCCTGAAGTGTTTCCCAGACCCTAGAAAATCCCCAAAACCGTTTTTAACAGAAAAGCATCTCGAAATGTCCTAAAACGCGCATCTGAACATTTTCGTGCACAGGTGCAGTAGATGCGCACGAAAATCCGTCCGGAGCCGTTTCGAGCGCCGAACTGCCTGAAGTGTTTCCCAGACCCTAGAAACTCCCCAAAACCGTTTTTAACAGAAAAGCCTCTCGAAATGTCCTAAAACGCGCATCTGAACATTTTCGTGCACAGGTGCCGTAGATGCGCACGAAAATCCGTCCGGAGCCGTTTCGAGCGCCGAACTGCCTGAAGTGTTTCCCAGACCCTAGAAACTCCCCAAAACCGTTTTTAACAGAAAAGCCTCTCGAAATGTCCTAAAACGCGCATCTCAACATTTTCGTCCAAAGGTGCCGTAGATGCGCACGAAAATCCGTCCGGAGCCGTTTCGAGCGCCGAACTGCCTGAAGTGTTTTCCAGACCCTAGAAACTCCCCAAAACCGTTTTTAACAGAAAAGCATCTCGAAATGTCCTAAAACGCGCATCTGAACATTTTCGAGCACAGGTGCCGTAGATGCGTACGAAAATCCGTCCGGAGCCGTTTCGAGCGCCGAACTGCCTGAAGTGTTTCCCAGACCCTAGAAACTCCCCAAAACCGTTTTTAACAGAAAAGCATCTCGAAATGTCCTAAAACGCGCATCTGAACATTTTCGTGCACAGGTGCCGTAGATGCGCACGAAAATCCGTCCGGAGCCGTTTCAAGCGCCGAACTGCCTGAAGTGTTTCCCAGACCCTAGAAACTCCCCAAAACCGTTTTTAACAGAAAAGCATCTCGAAATGTCCTAAAACGCGCATCTGAACATTTTCGTGCACAGGTGCAGTAGATGCGCACGAAAATCCGTCCGGAGCCGTTTCGAGCTCCGAACTGCCTGAAGTGTTTCCCAGACCCTAGAAACTCCCCAAAACCGTTTTTAACAGAAAAGCATCTCGAAATGTCCTAAAACGCGCATCTGAACATTTTCGTCCACAGGTGCAGTAGATGCGCACGAAAATCCGTCCGGAGCCGTTTCGAGCGCCGAACTGCCTGAAGTGTTTTCCAGACCCTAGAAACTCCCCAAAACCGTTTTTAACCGAAAAGCATCTCGAAATGTCCTAAAACGCGCAACTGAACATTTTCGTGCACAGGTGCCGTATATGCGCACGAAAATCCGTCCGGAGCCGTTTCGAGCGCCGAACTGCCTGAAGTGTTTCCCAGACCCTAGAAACTCCCCAAAACCGTTTTTAACAGAAAAGCATCTCGAAATGTCCTAAAACGCGCAACTGAACATTTTCGTGCACAGGTGTCGTAGATGCGCATGAAAATCCGTCCGGAGCCGTTTCGAGCGCCGAACTGCCTGAAGTGTTTCCCAGACCCTAGAAACTCCCCAAAATCGTTTTTAACAGAAAAGCATCTCGAAATGTCCTAAAACGCGCATCTGAACATTTTTGTGCACAGGTGCCGTAGATGCGCACGAAAATCCGTCCGGAGCCGTTTCGAGCGCCGAACTGCCTGAAGTGTTTCCCAGACCCTAGAAACTCCCCAAAACCGTTTTTAACAGAAAAGCATCTCGAAATGTCCTAAAACGCGCATCTGAACATTTTCGTGCACAGGTGCAGTAGATGCGCACGAAAATCCGTCCGGAGCCGTTTCGAGCGCCGAACTGCCTGAAGTGTTTCCCAGACCCTAGAAACTCCCCAAAACCGTTTTTAACAGAAAAGCATCTCGAAATGTCCTAACACGCGCATCTGAACATTTTCGTCCAAAGGTGTCGTAGATGCGCATGAAAATCCGTCCGGAGCCGTTTCGAGCGCCGAACTGCCTGAAGTGTTTTCCAGACCCTAGAAACTCCCCAAAACCGTTTTTAACAGAAAAGCATCTCGAAATGTCCTAAAACGCGCATCTGAACATTTTCGTGCACAGGTGCAGTAGCTGCGCACGAAAATCCGTCCGGATCCGTTTCGAGCGCCGAACTGCCTGAAGTGTTTCCCAGACCCTAGAAAATCCCCAAAACCGTTTTTAACAGAAAAGCATCTCGAAATGTCCTAAAACGCGCAACTGAACATTTTCGTGCACAGGTGCAGTAGATGCGCACGAAAATCCGTCCGGAGCCGTTTCGAGCGCCGAACTGCCTGAAGTGTTTCCCAGACCCTAGAAACTCCCCAAAACCGTTTTTAACCGAAAAGCATCTCGAAATGTCCTAACACGCGCATCTGAACATTTTCGTCCAAAGGTGTCGTAGATGCGCATGAAAATCCGTCCGGAGCCGTTTCGAGCGCCGAACTGCCTGAAGTGTTTCCCAGACCCTAGAAACTCCCCAAAACCGTTTTTAACAGAAAAGCATCTCGAAATGTCCTAACACGCGCATCTGAACATTTTCGTCCAAAGGTGTCGTAGATGCGCATGAAAATCCGTCCGGAGCCGTTTCGAGCGCCGAACTGCCTGAATTGTTTTCCAGACCCTAGAAACTCCCCAAAACCGTTTTTAACAGAAAAGCATCTCGAAATGTCCTAAAACGTGCATCTGAACATTTTCGTGCACAGGTGCAGTAGCTGCGCACGAAAATCCGTCCGGAGCCGTTTCGAGCGCCGAACTGCCTGAAGTGTTTCCCAGACCCTAGAAAATCCCCAAAACCGTTTTTAACAGAAAAGCATCTCGAAATGTCCTAAAACGCGCATCTGAATATTTTCGTGCACAGGTGCAGTAGATGCGCACGAAAATCCGTCCGGAGCCGTTTCGAGCGCCGAACTGCCTGAAGTGTTTCCCAGACCCTAAAAACTCCCCAAAACCGTTTTTAACAGAAAAGCATCTCGAAATGTCCTAAAACGCGCATCTGAACATTTTCGTGCACAGGTGCCGTAGATGCGCACGAATATCCGTCCGGAGCCGTTTCGAGCGCCGAACTGCCTGAAGTGTTTCCCAGACCCTAGAAACTCCCCAAAACCGTTTTTAACAGAAAAGCCTCTCGAAATGTCCTAAAACGCGCATCTCAACATTTTCGTCCAAAGGTGCCGTAGATGCGCACGAAAATCCGTCCGGAGTCGTTTCGAGCGCCGAACTGCCTGAAGTGTTTTCCAGACCCTAGAAACTCCCCAAAACCGTTTTTAACAGAAAAGCATCTCGAAATGTCCTAAAACGCGCATCTGAACATTTTCGAGCACAGGTGCCGTAGATGCGTACGAAAATCCGTCCGGAGCCGTTTCGAGCGCCGAACTTCCTGAAGTGTTTCCCAGACCCTAGAAACTCCCCAAAACCGTTTTTAACAGAAAAGCATCTCGAAATGTCCTAAAACGCGCATCTGAACATTTTCGTGCACAGGTGCCGTAGATGCGCACGAAAATCCGTCCGGAGCCGTTTCAAGCGCCGAACTGCCTGAAGTGTTTCCCAGACCCTAGAAACTCCCCGAAACCGTTTTTAACAGAAAAGCATCTCGAAATGTCCTAAAACGCGCATCTGAACATTTTCGTCCAAAGGTGCCGTAGATGCGCATGAAAATCCGCCCGGAGCCGTTTCGAGCGCCGAACTGCCTGAAGTGTTTTCCAGACCCTAGAAACTCCGCAAAACCGTTTTTAACAGAAAAGCATCTCGAAATGTCCTAAAACGCGCATCTGAACATTTTCGTGCACAGGTGCAGTAGATGCGCACGAAAATCCGTCCGGAGCCGTTTCGAGCGCCGAACTGCCTGAAGTGTTTCCCAGACCCTGGAAACTCCCCAAAACCGTTTTTAACAGAAAAGCATCTCGAAATGTCCTAAAACGCGCATCTGAACATTTTCGTGCACAGGTACCGTAGATGCGCACGAAAATCCGTCCGGAGCCGTTTCGAGCGCCGAACTGCCTGAAGTGTTTCCCAGACCCTAGAAACTCCCCAAAACCTTTTTGAACAGAAAAGCATCTCGAAATGTCCTAAAACGCGCATCTGAACATTTTCGTGCACAGGTGCAGTAGATGCGCACGAGAATCCGTCCGGAGCCGTTTCGAGCGCCGAACTGCCTGAAGTGTTTCCCAGACCCTAGAAACTCCCCAAAACCGTTTTTAACAGAAAAGCATCTCGAAATGTCCTAAAACGCGCATCTGAACATTTTCGTGCACAGGTGCCGTAGATGCGCACGAAAATCCGTCCGGAGCCGTTTCGAGCACCGAACTGCCTGAAGTGTTTCCCAGACTCTAGAAACTCCCCAATACCGTTTTTAACAGAAAAGCATCTCGAAATGTCCTAAAACGAGCATCTGAACATTTTCGTCCACAGGTGCAGTAGATGCGCACGAAAATCCGTCCGGAGCCGTTTCGAGCGCCGAACTGCCTGAAGTTTTTCCCAGACTCTAGAAACTCCCCAATACCGTTTTTAACAGAAAAGCATCTCGAAATGTCCTAAAACGAGCATCTGAACATTTTCGTCCACAGGTGCAGTAGATGCGCACGAAAATCCGTCCGGAGCCGTTTCGAGCGCCGAACTGCCTGAAGTGTTTCCCAGACCCTAGAAACTCCCCAAAACCGTTTTTAACAGAAAAGCATCTCGAAATGTCCTAAAACGCGCATCTGAACATTTTCGTCCAAAGGTGCCGTAGATGCGCATGAAAATCCGTCCGGAGCCGTTTCGAGCGCCGAACTGCCTGAAGTGTTTTCCAGACCCTAGAAACTCCGCAAAACCGTTTTTAACAGAAAAGCATCTCGAAATGTCCTAAAACGCGCATCTGAACATTTTCGTGCACAGGTGCTGTAGCTGCGCACGAAAATCCGTCCGGAGCCGTTTCGAGCGCCGGACTGCCTGAAGTGCTTCCCAGACCCTAGAAAAACCCCAAAACCGTTTTTAACAGAAAAGCATCTCGAAATGTCCTAAAACGCGCATCTGAACATTTTCGTGCACAGGTGCAGTAGATGCGCACGAAAATCCGTCCGGAGCCGTTTCGAGCGCCGAACTGCCTAAAGTGTTTCCCAGACCCTAGAAACTCCCCAAAACCGTTTTTAATAGAAAAGCATCTCGAAATGTCCTAAAACGCGCATCTGAACATTTTCGTGCACAGGTGCCGTAGATGCGCACGAAAATCCGTCCGGAGCCGTTTCCAGCGCCGAACTGCCTGAAGTGTTTCCCAGACCCTAGAAACTCCCCGAAACCGTTTTTAACAGAAAAGCATCTCGAAATGTCCTAAAACGCGCATCTGAACATTTTCGTCCAAAGGTGCCGTAGATGCGCATGAAAATCCGTCCGGAGCCGTTTCGAGCGCCGAACTGCCTGAAGTGTTTTCCAGACCCTAGAAACTCCGCAAAACCGTTTTTAACAGAAAAGCATCTCGAAATGTCCTAAAACGCGCATCTGAACATTTTCGTGCACAGGTGCAGTAGCTGCGCACGAAAATCCGTCCGGAGCCGTTTCGAGCGCCGAACTGCCTGAAGTGCTTCCCAGACCCTAGAAAAACCCCAAAACCGTTTTTAACAGAAAAGCATCTCGAAATGTCCTAAAACGCGCATCTGAACATTTTCGTGCACAGGTGCAGTAGATGCGCACGAAAATCCGTCCGGAGCCGTTTCGAGCGCCGAACTGCCTGAAGTGTTTCCCAGACCCTAGAAACTCCCCAAAACCGTTTTTAACAGAAAAGCATCTCGAAATGTCCTAAAACGCGCATCTGAACATTTTCGTGCACAGGTGCAGTAGATGCGCACGAAAATCCGTCCGGAGCCGTTTCGAGCGCCGAACTGCCTGAAGTGTTTCCCAGACCCTAGAAACTCCCCAAAACCGTTTTTAACAGAAAAGCATCTCGAAATGTCCTAAAACGCGCATCTGAACATTTTCGTGCACAGGTGCAGTAGATGCGCACGAAAATCCGTCCGGAGCCGTTTCGAGCGCCGAACTGCCTGAAGTGTTTCCCAGACCCTAGAAACTCCCCAAAACCGTTTTTAACAGAAAAGCCTCTCGAAATGTCCTAAAACGCGCATCTGAACATTTTCGTGCACAGGTGCCGTAGATGCGCACGAAAATCCGTCCGGAGCCGTTTCGAGCGCCGAACTGCCTGAAGTGTTTCCCAGACCCTAGAAACTCCCCAAAACCGTTTTTAACAGAAAAGCCTCTCGAAATGTCCTAAAACGCGCATCTCAACATTTTCGTCCAAAGGTGCCGTAGATGCGCACGAAAATCCGTCCGGAGCCGTTTCGAGCGCCGAACTGCCTGAAGTGTTTTCCAGACCCTAGAAACTCCCCAAAACCGTTTTTAACAGAAAAGCATCTCGAAATGTCCTAAAACGCGCATCTGAACATTTTCGAGCACAGGTGCCGTAGATGCGTACGAAAATCCGTCCGGAGCCGTTTCGAGCGCCGAACTTCCTGAAGTGTTTCCCAGACCCTAGAAACTCCCCAAAACCGTTTTTAACAGAAAAGCATCTCGAAATGTCCTAAAACGCGCATCTGAACATTTTCGTGCACAGGTGCCGTAGATGCGCACGAAAATCCGTCCGGAGCCGTTTCAAGCGCCGAACTGCCTGAAGTGTTTCCCAGGCCCTAGAAACTCCCCGAAACCGTTTTTAACAGAAAAGCATCTCGAAATGTCCTAAAACGCGCATCTGAACATTTTCGTCCAAAGGTGCCGTAGATGCGCATGAAAATCCGTCCGGAGCCGTTTCGAGCGCCGAACTGCCTGAAGTGTTTCCCAGACCCTAGAAACTCCCCAAAACCGTTTTTAACAGAAAAGCATCTCGAAATGTCCTAAAACGCGCATCTGAACATTTTCGTGCACAGGTGCCGTAGATGCGCACGAAAATCCGTCCGGAGCCGTTTCGAGCGCCGAACTGCCTGAAGTGTTTCCCAGACTCTAGAAACTCCCCTATACCGTTTTTAACAGAAAAGCATCTCGAAATGTCCTAAAACGAGCATCTGAACATTTTCGTCCACAGGTGCAGTAGATGCGCACGAAAATCCGTCCGGAGCCGTTTCGAGCGCCGAACTGCCTGAAGTGTTTTCCAGACCCTAGAAACTCCCCAAAACCGTTTTTAACCGAAAAGCATCTCGAAATGTCCTAAAACGCGCAACTGAACATTTTCGTGCACAGGTGCCGTAGATGCGCACGAAAATCCGTCCGGAGCCGTTTCGAGCGCCGAACTGCCTGAAGTGTTTCCCAGACCCTAGAAACTCCCCAACACCGTTTTTAACAGAAAAGCATCTCGAAATGTCCTAAAACGCGCATCTGAACATTTTCGTCCAAAGGTGCCATAGATGCGCATGAAAATCCGTCCGGAGCCGTTTCGAGCGCCGAACTGCCTGAAGTGTTTTCCAGACCCAAGAAACTCCGCAAAACCGTTTTTAACAGAAAAGCATCTCGAAATGTCCTAAAACGCGCATCTGAACATTTTCGTGCACAGGTGCAGTAGCTGCGCACGAAAATCCGTCCGGAGCCGTTTCGAGCGCCGAACTGCCTGAAGTGTTTCCCAGACCCTAGAAAATCCCCAAAACCGTTTTTAACAGAAAAGAATCTCGAAATGTCCTAAAACGCGCATCTGAACATTTTCGTGCACAGGTGCAGTAGATGCGCACGAAAATCCGTCCGGAGCCGTTTCGAGCGCCGAACTGCCTGAAGTGTTTCCCAGACCCTAGAAACTCCCCAAAACCGTTTTTAACAGAAAAGCCTCTCGAAATGTCCTAAAACGCGCATCTGAACATTTTCGTGCACAGGTGCCGTAGATGCGCACGAAAATCCGTCCGGAGCCGTTTCGAGCGCCGAACTGCCTGAAGTGTTTCCCAGACCCTAGAAACTCCCCAAAACCGTTTTTAACAGAAAAGCCTCTCGAAATGTCCTAAAACGCGCATCTCAACATTTTCGTCCAAAGGTGCCGTAGATGCGCACGAAAATCCGTCCGGAGCCGTTTCGAGCGCCGAACTGCCTGAAGTGTTTTCCAGACCCTAGAAACTCCCCAAAACCGTTTTTAACAGAAAAGCATCTCGAAATGTCCTAAAACGCGCATCTGAACATTTTCGAGCACAGGTGCCGTAGATGCGTACGAAAATCCGTCCGGAGCCGTTTCGAGCGCCGAACTGCCTGAAGTGTTTCCCAGACCCTAGAAACTCCCCAAAACCGTTTTTAACAGAAAAGCATCTCGAAATGTCCTAAAACGCGCATCTGAACATTTTCGTGCACAGGTGCCGTAGATGCGCACGAAAATCCGTCCGGAGCCGTTTCAAGCGCCGAACTGCCTGAAGTGTTTCCCAGACCCTAGAAACTCCCCAAAACCGTTTTTAACAGAAAAGCATCTCGAAATGTCCTAAAACGCGCATCTGAACATTTTCGTGCACAGGTGCAGTAGATGCGCACGAAAATCCGTCCGGAGCCGTTTCGAGCTCCGAACTGCCTGAAGTGTTTCCCAGACCCTAGAAACTCCCCAAAACCGTTTTTAACAGAAAAGCATCTCGAAATGTCCTAAAACGCGCATCTGAACATTTTCGTCCACAGGTGCAGTAGATGCGCACGAAAATCCGTCCGGAGCCGTTTCGAGCGCCGAACTGCCTGAAGTGTTTTCCAGACCCTAGAAACTCCCCAAAACCGTTTTTAACCGAAAAGCATCTCGAAATGTCCTAAAACGCGCAACTGAACATTTTCGTGCACAGGTGCCGTATATGCGCACGAAAATCCGTCCGGAGCCGTTTCGAGCGCCGAACTGCCTGAAGTGTTTCCCAGACCCTAGAAACTCCCCAAAACCGTTTTTAACAGAAAAGCATCTCGAAATGTCCTAAAACGCGCAACTGAACATTTTCGTGCACAGGTGTCGTAGATGCGCATGAAAATCCGTCCGGAGCCGTTTCGAGCGCCGAACTGCCTGAAGTGTTTCCCAGACCCTAGAAACTCCCCAAAATCGTTTTTAACAGAAAAGCATCTCGAAATGTCCTAAAACGCGCATCTGAACATTTTTGTGCACAGGTGCCGTAGATGCGCACGAAAATCCGTCCGGAGCCGTTTCGAGCGCCGAACTGCCTGAAGTGTTTCCCAGACCCTAGAAACTCCCCAAAACCGTTTTTAACAGAAAAGCATCTCGAAATGTCCTAAAACGCGCATCTGAACATTTTCGTGCACAGGTGCAGTAGATGCGCACGAAAATCCGTCCGGAGCCGTTTCGAGCGCCGAACTGCCTGAAGTGTTTCCCAGACCCTAGAAACTCCCCAAAACCGTTTTTAACAGAAAAGCATCTCGAAATGTCCTAACACGCGCATCTGAACATTTTCGTCCAAAGGTGTCGTAGATGCGCATGAAAATCCGTCCGGAGCCGTTTCGAGCGTCGAACTGCCTGAAGTGTTTTCCAGACCCTAGAAACTCCCCAAAACCGTTTTTAACAGAAAAGCATCTCGAAATGTCCTAAAACGCGCATCTGAACATTTTCGTGCACAGGTGCAGTAGCTGCGCACGAAAATCCGTCCGGATCCGTTTCGAGCGCCGAACTGCCTGAAGTGTTTCCCAGACCCTAGAAAATCCCCAAAACCGTTTTTAACAGAAAAGCATCTCGAAATGTCCTAAAACGCGCAACTGAACATTTTCGTGCACAGGTGCAGTAGATGCGCACGAAAATCCGTCCGGAGCCGTTTCGAGCGCCGAACTGCCTGAAGTGTTTCCCAGACCCTAGAAACTCCCCAAAACCGTTTTTAACAGAAAAGCATCTCGAAATGTCCTAACACGCGCATCTGAACATTTTCGTCCAAAGGTGTCGTAGATGCGCATGAAAATCCGTCCGGAGCCGTTTCGAGCGCCGAACTGCCTGAAGTGTTTCCCAGACCCTAGAAAATCCCCAAAACCGTTTTTAACAGAAAAGCATCTCGAAATGTCCTAAAACGCGCATCTGAACATTTTCGTGCACAGGTGCAGTAGCTGCGCACGAAAATCCGTCCGGAGCCGTTTCGAGCGCCGAACTGCCTGAAGTGTTTCCCAGACCCTAGAAAATCCCCAAAACCGTTTTTAACAGAAAAGCATCTCGAAATGTCCTAAAACGCGCATCTGAACATTTTCGTGCACAGGTGCAGTAGATGCGCACGAAAATCCGTCCGGAGCCGTTTCGAGCGCCGAACTGCCTGAAGTGTTTCCCAGACCCTAAAAACTCCCCAAAACCGTTTTTAACAGAAAAGCATCTCGAAATGTCCTAAAACGCGCATCTGAACATTTTCGTGCACAGGTGCCGTAGATGCGCACGAAAATCCGTCCGGAGCCGTTTCGAGCGCCGAACTGCCTGAAGTGTTTCCCAGACCCTAGAAACTCCCCAAAACCGTTTTTAACAGAAAAGCATCTCGAAATGTCCTAAAACGCGCATCTGAACATTTTCGTGCACAGGTGCAGTAGATGCGCACGAAAATTCGTCCGGAGCTGTTTCGAGCGCCGAACTGCCTGAAGTGTTTCCCAGACCCTAGAAACTCCCCGAAACCGTTTTTAACAGAAAAGCATCTCGAAATGTCCTAAAACGCGCATCTGAACATTTTCGTCCAAAGGTGCCGTAGATGCGCATGAAAATCCGCCCGGAGCCGTTTCGAGCGCCGAACTGCCTGAAGTGTTTTCCAGACCCTAGAAACTCCGCAAAACCGTTTTTAACAGAAAAGCATCTCGAAATGTCCTAAAACGCGCATCTGAACATTTTCGTGCACAGGTGCAGTAGATGCGCACGAAAATCCGTCCGGAGCCGTTTCGAGCGCCGAACTGCCTGAAGTGTTTCCCAGACCCTGGAAACTCCCCAAAACCGTTTTTAACAGAAAAGCATCTCGAAATGTCCTAAAACGCGCATCTGAACATTTTCGTGCACAGGTACCGTAGATGCGCACGAAAATCCGTCCGGAGCCGTTTCGAGCGCCGAACTGCCTGAAGTGTTTCCCAGACCCTAGAAACTCCCCAAAACCTTTTTGAACAGAAAAGCATCTCGAAATGTCCTAAAACGCGCATCTGAACATTTTCGTGCACAGGTGCAGTAGATGCGCACGAGAATCCGTCCGGAGCCGTTTCGAGCGCCGAACTGCCTGAAGTGTTTCCCAGACCCTAGAAACTCCCCAAAACCGTTTTTAACAGAAAAGCATCTCGAAATGTCCTAAAACGCGCATCTGAACATTTTCGTGCACAGGTGCCGTAGATGCGCACGAAAATCCGTCCGGAGCCGTTTCGAGCACCGAACTGCCTGAAGTGTTTCCCAGACTCTAGAAACTCCCCAATACCGTTTTTAACAGAAAAGCATCTCGAAATGTCCTAAAACGAGCATCTGAACATTTTCGTCCACAGGTGCAGTAGATGCGCACGAAAATCCGTCCGGAGCCGTTTCGAGCGCCGAACTGCCTGAAGTTTTTCCCAGACTCTAGAAACTCCCCAATACCGTTTTTAACAGAAAAGCATCTCGAAATGTCCTAAAACGAGCATCTGAACATTTTCGTCCACAGGTGCAGTAGATGCGCACGAAAATCCGTCCGGAGCCGTTTCGAGCGCCGAACTGCCTGAAGTGTTTCCCAGACCCTAGAAACTCCCCAAAACCGTTTTTAACAGAAAAGCATCTCGAAATGTCCTAAAACGCGCATCTGAACATTTTCGTCCAAAGGTGCCGTAGATGCGCATGAAAATCCGTCCGGAGCCGTTTCGAGCGCCGAACTGCCTGAAGTGTTTTCCAGACCCTAGAAACTCCGCAAAACCGTTTTTAACAGAAAAGCATCTCGAAATGTCCTAAAACGCGCATCTGAACATTTTCGTGCACAGGTGCTGTAGCTGCGCACGAAAATCCGTCCGGAGCCGTTTCGAGCGCCGGACTGCCTGAAGTGCTTCCCAGACCCTAGAAAAACCCCAAAACCGTTTTTAACAGAAAAGCATCTCGAAATGTCCTAAAACGCGCATCTGAACATTTTCGTGCACAGGTGCAGTAGATGCGCACGAAAATCCGTCCGGAGCCGTTTCGAGCGCCGAACTGCCTAAAGTGTTTCCCAGACCCTAGAAACTCCCCAAAACCGTTTTTAATAGAAAAGCATCTCGAAATGTCCTAAAACGCGCATCTGAACATTTTCGTGCACAGGTGCCGTAGATGCGCACGAAAATCCGTCCGGAGCCGTTTCCAGCGCCGAACTGCCTGAAGTGTTTCCCAGACCCTAGAAACTCCCCGAAACCGTTTTTAACAGAAAAGCATCTCGAAATGTCCTAAAACGCGCATCTGAACATTTTCGTCCAAAGGTGCCGTAGATGCGCATGAAAATCCGTCCGGAGCCGTTTCGAGCGCCGAACTGCCTGAAGTGTTTTCCAGACCCTAGAAACTCCGCAAAACCGTTTTTAACAGAAAAGCATCTCGAAATGTCCTAAAACGCGCATCTGAACATTTTCGTGCACAGGTGCAGTAGCTGCGCACGAAAATCCGTCCGGAGCCGTTTCGAGCGCCGAACTGCCTGAAGTGCTTCCCAGACCCTAGAAAAACCCCAAAACCGTTTTTAACAGAAAAGCATCTCGAAATGTCCTAAAACGCGCATCTGAACATTTTCGTGCACAGGTGCAGTAGATGCGCACGAAAATCCGTCCGGAGCCGTTTCGAGCGCCGAACTGCCTGAAGTGTTTCCCAGACCCTAGAAACTCCCCAAAACCGTTTTTAACAGAAAAGCATCTCGAAATGTCCTAAAACGCGCATCTGAACATTTTCGTGCACAGGTGCAGTAGATGCGCACGAAAATCCGTCCGGAGCCGTTTCGAGCGCCGAACTGCCTGAAGTGTTTCCCAGACCCTAGAAACTCCCCAAAACCGTTTTTAACAGAAAAGCATCTCGAAATGTCCTAAAACGCGCATCTGAACATTTTCGTGCACAGGTGCAGTAGATGCGCACGAAAATCCGTCCGGAGCCGTTTCGAGCGCCGAACTGCCTGAAGTGTTTCCCAGACCCTAGAAACTCCCCAAAACCGTTTTTAACAGAAAAGCCTCTCGAAATGTCCTAAAACGCGCATCTGAACATTTTCGTGCACAGGTGCCGTAGATGCGCACGAAAATCCGTCCGGAGCCGTTTCGAGCGCCGAACTGCCTGAAGTGTTTCCCAGACCCTAGAAACTCCCCAAAACCGTTTTTAACAGAAAAGCCTCTCGAAATGTCCTAAAACGCGCATCTCAACATTTTCGTCCAAAGGTGCCGTAGATGCGCACGAAAATCCGTCCGGAGCCGTTTCGAGCGCCGAACTGCCTGAAGTGTTTTCCAGACCCTAGAAACTCCCCAAAACCGTTTTTAACAGAAAAGCATCTCGAAATGTCCTAAAACGCGCATCTGAACATTTTCGAGCACAGGTGCCGTAGATGCGTACGAAAATCCGTCCGGAGCCGTTTCGAGCGCCGAACTTCCTGAAGTGTTTCCCAGACCCTAGAAACTCCCCAAAACCGTTTTTAACAGAAAAGCATCTCGAAATGTCCTAAAACGCGCATCTGAACATTTTCGTGCACAGGTGCCGTAGATGCGCACGAAAATCCGTCCGGAGCCGTTTCAAGCGCCGAACTGCCTGAAGTGTTTCCCAGGCCCTAGAAACTCCCCGAAACCGTTTTTAACAGAAAAGCATCTCGAAATGTCCTAAAACGCGCATCTGAACATTTTCGTCCAAAGGTGCCGTAGATGCGCATGAAAATCCGTCCGGAGCCGTTTCGAGCGCCGAACTGCCTGAAGTGTTTCCCAGACCCTAGAAACTCCCCAAAACCGTTTTTAACAGAAAAGCATCTCGAAATGTCCTAAAACGCGCATCTGAACATTTTCGTGCACAGGTGCCGTAGATGCGCACGAAAATCCGTCCGGAGCCGTTTCGAGCGCCGAACTGCCTGAAGTGTTTCCCAGACTCTAGAAACTCCCCTATACCGTTTTTAACAGAAAAGCATCTCGAAATGTCCTAAAACGAGCATCTGAACATTTTCGTCCACAGGTGCAGTAGATGCGCACGAAAATCCGTCCGGAGCCGTTTCGAGCGCCGAACTGCCTGAAGTGTTTTCCAGACCCTAGAAACTCCCCAAAACCGTTTTTAACCGAAAAGCATCTCGAAATGTCCTAAAACGCGCAACTGAACATTTTCGTGCACAGGTGCCGTAGATGCGCACGAAAATCCGTCCGGAGCCGTTTCGAGCGCCGAACTGCCTGAAGTGTTTCCCAGACCCTAGAAACTCCCCAACACCGTTTTTAACAGAAAAGCATCTCGAAATGTCCTAAAACGCGCATCTGAACATTTTCGTCCAAAGGTGCCATAGATGCGCATGAAAATCCGTCCGGAGCCGTTTCGAGCGCCGAACTGCCTGAAGTGTTTTCCAGACCCAAGAAACTCCGCAAAACCGTTTTTAACAGAAAAGCATCTCGAAATGTCCTAAAACGCGCATCTGAACATTTTCGTGCACAGGTGCAGTAGCTGCGCACGAAAATCCGTCCGGAGCCGTTTCGAGCGCCGAACTGCCTGAAGTGTTTCCCAGACCCTAGAAAATCCCCAAAACCGTTTTTAACAGAAAAGAATCTCGAAATGTCCTAAAACGCGCATCTGAACATTTTCGTGCACAGGTGCAGTAGATGCGCACGAAAATCCGTCCGGAGCCGTTTCGAGCGCCGAACTGCCTGAAGTGTTTCCCAGACCCTAGAAACTCCCCAAAACCGTTTTTAACAGAAAAGCCTCTCGAAATGTCCTAAAACGCGCATCTGAACATTTTCGTGCACAGGTGCCGTAGATGCGCACGAAAATCCGTCCGGAGCCGTTTCGAGCGCCGAACTGCCTGAAGTGTTTCCCAGACCCTAGAAACTCCCCAAAACCGTTTTTAACAGAAAAGCCTCTCGAAATGTCCTAAAACGCGCATCTCAACATTTTCGTCCAAAGGTGCCGTAGATGCGCACGAAAATCCGTCCGGAGCCGTTTCGAGCGCCGAACTGCCTGAAGTGTTTTCCAGACCCTAGAAACTCCCCAAAACCGTTTTTAACAGAAAAGCATCTCGAAATGTCCTAAAACGCGCATCTGAACATTTTCGAGCACAGGTGCCGTAGATGCGTACGAAAATCCGTCCGGAGCCGTTTCGAGCGCCGAACTGCCTGAAGTGTTTCCCAGACCCTAGAAACTCCCCAAAACCGTTTTTAACAGAAAAGCATCTCGAAATGTCCTAAAACGCGCATCTGAACATTTTCGTGCACAGGTGCCGTAGATGCGCACGAAAATCCGTCCGGAGCCGTTTCAAGCGCCGAACTGCCTGAAGTGTTTCCCAGACCCTAGAAACTCCCCAAAACCGTTTTTAACAGAAAAGCATCTCGAAATGTCCTAAAACGCGCATCTGAACATTTTCGTGCACAGGTGCAGTAGATGCGCACGAAAATCCGTCCGGAGCCGTTTCGAGCTCCGAACTGCCTGAAGTGTTTCCCAGACCCTAGAAACTCCCCAAAACCGTTTTTAACAGAAAAGCATCTCGAAATGTCCTAAAACGCGCATCTGAACATTTTCGTCCACAGGTGCAGTAGATGCGCACGAAAATCCGTCCGGAGCCGTTTCGAGCGCCGAACTGCCTGAAGTGTTTTCCAGACCCTAGAAACTCCCCAAAACCGTTTTTAACCGAAAAGCATCTCGAAATGTCCTAAAACGCGCAACTGAACATTTTCGTGCACAGGTGCCGTATATGCGCACGAAAATCCGTCCGGAGCCGTTTCGAGCGCCGAACTGCCTGAAGTGTTTCCCAGACCCTAGAAACTCCCCAAAACCGTTTTTAACAGAAAAGCATCTCGAAATGTCCTAAAACGCGCAACTGAACATTTTCGTGCACAGGTGTCGTAGATGCGCATGAAAATCCGTCCGGAGCCGTTTCGAGCGCCGAACTGCCTGAAGTGTTTCCCAGACCCTAGAAACTCCCCAAAATCGTTTTTAACAGAAAAGCATCTCGAAATGTCCTAAAACGCGCATCTGAACATTTTTGTGCACAGGTGCCGTAGATGCGCACGAAAATCCGTCCGGAGCCGTTTCGAGCGCCGAACTGCCTGAAGTGTTTCCCAGACCCTAGAAACTCCCCAAAACCGTTTTTAACAGAAAAGCATCTCGAAATGTCCTAAAACGCGCATCTGAACATTTTCGTGCACAGGTGCAGTAGATGCGCACGAAAATCCGTCCGGAGCCGTTTCGAGCGCCGAACTGCCTGAAGTGTTTCCCAGACCCTAGAAACTCCCCAAAACCGTTTTTAACAGAAAAGCATCTCGAAATGTCCTAACACGCGCATCTGAACATTTTCGTCCAAAGGTGTCGTAGATGCGCATGAAAATCCGTCCGGAGCCGTTTCGAGCGTCGAACTGCCTGAAGTGTTTTCCAGACCCTAGAAACTCCCCAAAACCGTTTTTAACAGAAAAGCATCTCGAAATGTCCTAAAACGCGCATCTGAACATTTTCGTGCACAGGTGCAGTAGCTGCGCACGAAAATCCGTCCGGATCCGTTTCGAGCGCCGAACTGCCTGAAGTGTTTCCCAGACCCTAGAAAATCCCCAAAACCGTTTTTAACAGAAAAGCATCTCGAAATGTCCTAAAACGCGCAACTGAACATTTTCGTGCACAGGTGCAGTAGATGCGCACGAAAATCCGTCCGGAGCCGTTTCGAGCGCCGAACTGCCTGAAGTGTTTCCCAGACCCTAGAAACTCCCCAAAACCGTTTTTAACAGAAAAGCATCTCGAAATGTCCTAACACGCGCATCTGAACATTTTCGTCCAAAGGTGTCGTAGATGCGCATGAAAATCCGTCCGGAGCCGTTTCGAGCGCCGAACTGCCTGAAGTGTTTCCCAGACCCTAGAAAATCCCCAAAACCGTTTTTAACAGAAAAGCATCTCGAAATGTCCTAAAACGCGCATCTGAACATTTTCGTGCACAGGTGCAGTAGCTGCGCACGAAAATCCGTCCGGAGCCGTTTCGAGCGCCGAACTGCCTGAAGTGTTTCCCAGACCCTAGAAAATCCCCAAAACCGTTTTTAACAGAAAAGCATCTCGAAATGTCCTAAAACGCGCATCTGAACATTTTCGTGCACAGGTGCAGTAGATGCGCACGAAAATCCGTCCGGAGCCGTTTCGAGCGCCGAACTGCCTGAAGTGTTTCCCAGACCCTAAAAACTCCCCAAAACCGTTTTTAACAGAAAAGCATCTCGAAATGTCCTAAAACGCGCATCTGAACATTTTCGTGCACAGGTGCCGTAGATGCGCACGAAAATCCGTCCGGAGCCGTTTCGAGCGCCGAACTGCCTGAAGTGTTTCCCAGACCCTAGAAACTCCCCAAAACCGTTTTTAACAGAAAAGCATCTCGAAATGTCCTAAAACGCGCATCTGAACATTTTCGTGCACAGGTGCAGTGGATGCGCACGAAAATTCGTCCGGAGCTGTTTCGAGCGCCGAACTGCCTGAAGTGTTTCCCAGACCCTAGAAACTCCCCAAAACCGTTTTTAACAGAAAAGCATCTCGAAATGTCCTAAAACGCGCATCTGAACATTTTCGTGCACAGGTGCCGTAGATGCGCACGAAAATCCGTCCGGAGCCGTTTCGAGCGCCGAACTGCCTGAAGTGTTTCCCAGACCCTAGAAACTCCCCAAAACCGTTTTTAACAGAAAAGCATCTCGAAATGTCCTAAAACGCGCATCTGAACATTTTCGTGCACAGGTGCAGTAGATGCGCACGAAAATCCGTCCGGAGCCGTTTCGAGCGCCGAACTGCCTGAAGTGTTTCCCAGACCCTAGAAACTCCCCAAAACCGTTTTTAACAGAAAAGCATCTCGAAATGTCCTAACACGCGCATCTGAACATTTTCGTCCAAAGGTGTCGTAGATGCGCATGAAAATCCGTCCGGAGCCGTTTCGAGCGCCGAACTGCCTAAATTGTTTTCCAGACCCTAGAAACTCCCCAAAACCGTTTTTAACAGAAAAGCATCTCGAAATGTCCTAAAACGCGCATCTGAACATTTTCGTGCACAGGTGCAGTAGCTGCGCACGAAAATCCGTCCGGAGCCGTTTCGAGCGCCGAACTGCCTGAAGTGTTTCCCAGACCCTAGAAAATCCCCAAAACCGTTTTTAACAGAAAAGCATCTCGAAATGTCCTAAAACGCGCATCTGAACATTTTCGTGCACAGGTGCAGTAGATGCGCACGAAAATCCGTCCGGAGCCGTTTCGAGCGCCGAACTGCCTGAAGTGTTTCCCAGACCCTAAAAACTCCCCAAAACCGTTTTTAACAGAAAAGCATCTCGAAATGTCCTAAAACGCGCATCTGAACATTTTCGTGCACAGGTGCCGTAGATGCGCACGAAAATCCGTCCGGAGCCGTTTCGAGCGCCGAACTGCCTGAAGTGTTTCCCAGACCCTAGAAACTCCCCAAAACCGTTTTTAACAGAAAAGCATCTCGAAATGTCCTAAAACGCGCATCTGAACATTTTCGTGCACAGGTGCAGTAGATGCGCACGAAAATTCGTCCGGAGCTGTTTCGAGCGCCGAACTGCCTGAAGTGTTTCCCAGACCCTAGAAACTCCCCAAAACCGTTTTTAACAGAAAAGCATCTCGAAATGTCCTAAAACGCGCATCTGAACATTTTCGTGCACAGGTGCCGTAGATGCGCACGAAAATCCGTCCGGAGCCGTTTCGAGCGCCGAACTGCCTGAAGTGTTTCCCAGACCCTAGAAACTCCCCAAAACCGTTTTTAACAGAAAAGCATCTCGAAATGTCCTAAAACGTGCATCTGAACATTTTCGTGCACAGGTGCAGTAGATGCGCACGAAAATCCGTCCGGAGCCGTTTCGAGCGCCGAACTGCCTGAAGTGTTTCCCAGACCCTAGAAACTCCCCAAAACCGTTTTTAACAGAAAAGCATCTCGAAATGTCCTAACACGCGCATCTGAACATTTTCGTCCAAAGGTGTCGTAGATGCGCATGAAAATCCGTCCGGAGCCGTTTCGAGCGCCGAACTGCCTGAAGTGTTTTCCAGACCCTAGAAACTCCCCAAAACCGTTTTTAACAGAAAAGCATCTCGAAATGTCCTAAAACGCGCATCTGAACATTTTCGTGCACAGGTGCAGTAGCTGCGCACGAAAATCCGTCCGGAGCCGTTTCGAGCGCCGAACTGCCTGAAGTGTTTCCCAGACCCTAGAAAATCCCCAAAACCGTTTTTAACAGAAAAGCATCTCGAAATGTCCTAAAACGCGCATCTGAACATTTTCGTGCACAGGTGCAGTAGATGCGCACGAAAATCCGTCCGGAGCCGTTTCGAGCGCCGAACTGCCTGAAGTGTTTCCCAGACCCTAGAAACTCCCCAAAACCGTTTTTAACAGAAAAGCATCTCGAAATGTCCTAAAACGCGCATCTGAACATTTTCGTGCACAGGGCGTAGATGCGCACGAAAATCCGTCCGGAGCCGTTTCGAGCGCCGAACTGCCTGAAGTGTTTCCCAGACCCTAGAAACTCCCCAAAACCGTTTTTAACAGAAAAGCATCTCGAAATGTCCTAAAACGCGCATCTGAACATTTTCGTGCACAGGTGCAGTAGATGCGCACGAAAATTCGTCCGGAGCTGTATCGAGCGCCGAACTGCCTGAAGTGTTTCCCAGACCCTAGAAACTCCCCAAAACCGTTTTTAACAGAAAAGCATCTCGAAATGTCCTAAAACGCGCATCTGAACATTTTCGTGCACAGGTGCCGTAGATGCGCACGAAAATCCGTCCGGAGCCGTTTCGAGCGCCGAACTGCCTGAAGTGTTTCCCAGACCCTAGAAACTCCCCAAAACCGTTTTTAACAGAAAAACATCTCGAAATGTCCTAAAACGCGCATCTCAACATTTTCGTCCAGAGGTGCCGTAGATGCGCACGAAAATCCGTCCGGAGCCGTTTCGAGCACCGAAATGCCTGAAGTGTTTTCCAGACCCTAGAAACTCCCCAAAACCGTTTTTAACAGAAAAGCATCTCGAAATGTCCTAAAACGCGCATCTGAACATTTTCGAGCACAGGTGCCGTAGATGCGTACGAAAATCCGTACGGAGCCGTTTCGAGCGCCGAACTGCCTGAAGTGTTTCCCAGACCCTAGAAACTCCCCAAAACCGTTTTTAACAGAAAAGCATCTCGAAATGTCCTAAAACGCGCATCTAAACATTTTCGTGCACAGGTGCCGTAGATGCGCACGAAAATCCGTCCGGAGCCGTTTCGAGCGCCGAACTGCCTGAAGTGTTTCCCAGACTCTAGAAACTCCCCAAAACCGTTTTTAACAGAAAAGCATCTCGAAATGTCCTAAAACGCGCATCTCAACATTTTCGTGCACAGGTGCCGTAGATGCGTACGAAAATCCGTCCGGAGCCGTTTCGAGCGCCGAACTGCCTGAAGTGTTTCCCAGACCCTAGAAACTCCCCAAAACCGTTTTTAACAGAAAAGCATCTCGAAATGTCCTAAAATGCGCATCTCAACATTTTCGTGCACAGGTGCCGTAGATGCGTACGAAAATCCGTCCGGAGCCGTTTCGAGCGCCGAACTGCCTGAAGTGTTTCCCAGACCCTAGAAACTCCCCAAAACCGTTTTTAACAGAAAAGCATCTCGAAATGTCCTAAAACGCGCATCTGAACATTTTCGTGCACAGGTGCAGTAGATACGCACGAAAATCCGTCCGGAGCCGTTTCGAGCGCCGAACTGCCTGAAGTGTTTCCCAGACTCTAGAAACTCCCCAATACCGTTTTTAACAGAAAAGCATCTCGAAATGTCCTAAAACGAGTATCTGAACATTTTCGTCCACAGGTGCAGTAGATGCGCACGAAAATCCGTCCGGAGCCGTTTCGAGCGCCGAACTGCCTGAAGTGTTTTCCAGACCCTAGAAACTCCCCAAAACCGTTGTTAACCGAAAAGCATCTCGAAATGTCCTAAAACGCGCAACTGAACATTTTCGTGCACAGGTGCCGTAGATGCGCACGAAAATCCGTCCGGAGCCGTTTCGAGCGCCGAACTGCCTGAAGTGTTTCCCAGACCCTAGAAACTCCCCAAAACCGTTTTTAACAGAAAAGCATCTCGAAATGTCCTAAAACGCGCATCTGAACATTTTCGTGCACAGGTGCAGTAGATACGCACGAAAATCCGTCCGGAGCCGTTTCGAGCGCCGAACTGCCTGAAGTGTTTCCCAGACTCTAGAAACTCCCCAATACCGTTTTTAACAGAAAAGCATCTCGAAATGTCCTAAAACGAGCATCTGAACATTTTCGTCCACAGGTGCAGTAGATGCGCACGAAAATCCGTCCGGAGCCGTTTCGAGCGCCGAACTGCCTGAAGTGTTTTCCAGACCCTAGAAACTCCCCAAAACCGTTGTTAACCGAAAAGCATCTCGAAATGTCCTAAAACGCGCAACTGAACATTTTCGTGCACAGGTGCCGTAGATGCGCACGAAAATCCGTCCGGAGCCGTTTCGAGCGCCGAACTGCCTGAAGTGTTTCCCAGACCCTAGAAACTCCCCAAAACCGTTTTTAACAGAAAAGCATCTCGAAATGTCCTAAAACGCGCATCTCAACATTTTCGTCGAAAGGTGCCGTAGATGCGCACGAAAATCCGTCCGGAGCCGTTTCGAGCGCCGAACTGCCTGAAGTGTTTTCCAGACCCTAGAAACTCCCCAAAACCTTTTTGAACAGAAAAGCATCTCGAAATGTCCTAACACGCGCATCTGAACATTTTCGTGCACAGGTGCAGTAGCTGCGCACGAAAATCCGTCCGGAGCCGTTTCGAGCGCCGAACTGCCTGAAGTGCTTCCCAGACCCTAGAAAATCCCCAAAACCGTTTTTAACAGAAAAGCATTTCGAAATGTCCTAAAACGCGCATCTGAACATTTTCGTGCACAGGTGCAGTAGATGCGCACGAAAATCCGTCCGGAGCCGTTTCGAGCGCCGAACTGCCTGAAGTGTTTCCCAGACCCTAGAAACTCCCCAAAACCGTTTTTAACAGAAAAGCATCTCGAAATGTCCTAAAACGCGCTTCTGAACATTTTCGTGCACAGGTGCCGTAGATGCGCACGAAAATCCGTCCGGAGCCGTTTCGAGCGCCGAACTGCCTGAAGTGTTTCCCAGACCCTAGAAACTCCCCAAAACCGTTTTTAACAGAAAAGCATCTCGAAATGTCCTAAAACGCGCATCTGAACATTTTCGTGCACAGGTGCAGTAGATGCGCACGAAAATCCGTCCGGAGCCGTTTCGAGCGGCGAACTGCCTGAAGTGTTTCCCAGACCCTAGAAACTCCCCAAAACCGTTTTTAACAGAAAAACATCTCGAAATGTCCTAAAACGCGCATCTCAACATTTTCGTCCAAAGGTGCCGTAGATGCGCACGAAAATCCGTCCGGAGCCGTTTCGAGCACCGAAATGCCTGAAGTGTTTTCCAGACCCTAGAAACTCCCCAAAACCGTTTTTAACAGAAAAGCATCTCGAAATGTCCTAAAACGCGCAACTGAACATTTTCGTGCACAGGTGCCGTAGATGCGCACGAAAATCCGTCCGGAGCCGTTTCAAGCGCCGAACTGCCTGAAGTGTTTCCCAGACCCTAGAAACTCGCCAAAACCGTTTTTAACAGAAAAGCATCTCGAAATGTCCTAAAACGCGCATCTGAACATTTTCGTGCACAGGTGCCGTAGATGCGCACGAAAATCCGTCCGGAGCCGTTTCGAGCGCCGAACTGCCTGAAGTGTTTCCCAGACCCTAGAAACTCCCCAAAACCGTTTTTAACAGAAAAGCATCTCGAAATGTCCTAAAACGCGCAACTGAACATTTTCGTGCACAGGTGCCGTAGATGCGCACGAAAATCCGTCCGGAGCCGTTTCGAGCGCCGAACTGCCTGAAGTGTTTCCCAGACTCTAGAAACTCCCCAATACCGTTTTTAACAGAAAAGCATCTCGAAATGTCCTAAAACGAGCATCTGAACATTTTCGTCCACAGGTGCAGTAGATGCGCACGAAAATCCGTCCGGAGCCGTTTCGAGCGCCGAACTGCCTGAAGTGTTTTCCAGACCCTAGAAACTCCCCAAAATCGTTTTTAACCGAAAAGCATCTCGAAATGTCCTAAAACGCGCAACTGAACATTTTCGTGCACAGGTGCCGTAGATGCGCACGAAAATCCGTCCGGAGCCGTTTCGAGCGCCGAACTGCCTGAAGTGTTTCCCAGACCCTAGAAACTCCCCAAAACCGTTTTTAACAGAAAAGCATCTCGAAATGTCCTAAAACGCGCATCTGAACATTTTCGTGCACAGGTGCAGTAGATGCGCACGAAAATCCGTCCGGAGCCGTTTCGAGCGCCGAACTGCCTGAAGTGTTTCCCAGACCCTAGAAACTCCCCAAAACCGTTTTTAACAGAAAAGCATCTCGAAATGTCCTAACACGCGCATCTGAACATTTTCGTCCAAAGGTGTCGTAGATGCGCATGAAAATCCGTCCGGAGCCGTTTCGAGCGCCGAACTGCCTGAAGTGTTTTCCAGACCCTAGAAACTCCCCAAAACCGTTTTTAACAGAAAAGCATCTCGAAATGTCCTAAAACGCGCATCTGAACATTTTCGTGCACAGGTGCAGTAGCTGCGCACGAAAATCCGTCCGGATCCGTTTCGAGCGCCGAACTGCCTGAAGTGTTTCCCAGACCCTAGAAAATCCCCAAAACCGTTTTTAACAGAAAAGCATCTCGAAATGTCCTAAAACGCGCAACTGAACATTTTCGTGCACAGGTGCAGTAGATGCGCACGAAAATCCGTCCGGAGCCGTTTCGAGCGCCGAACTGCCTGAAGTGTTTCCCAGACCCTAGAAACTCCCCAAAACCGTTTTTAACAGAAAAGCATCTCGAAATGTCCTAACACGCGCATCTGAACATTTTCGTCCAAAGGTGTCGTAGATGCGCATGAAAATCCGTCCGGAGCCGTTTCGAGCGCCGAACTGCCTGAAGTGTTTCCCAGACCCTAGAAAATCCCCAAAACCGTTTTTAACAGAAAAGCATCTCGAAATGTCCTAAAACGCGCATCTGAACATTTTCGTGCACAGGTGCAGTAGCTGCGCACGAAAATCCGTCCGGAGCCGTTTCGAGCGCCGAACTGCCTGAAGTGTTTCCCAGACCCTAGAAAATCCCCAAAACCGTTTTTAACAGAAAAGCATCTCGAAATGTCCTAAAACGCGCATCTGAACATTTTCGTGCACAGGTGCAGTAGATGCGCACGAAAATCCGTCCGGAGCCGTTTCGAGCGCCGAACTGCCTGAAGTGTTTCCCAGACCCTAAAAACTCCCCAAAACCGTTTTTAACAGAAAAGCATCTCGAAATGTCCTAAAACGCGCATCTGAACATTTTCGTGCACAGGTGCCGTAGATGCGCACGAAAATCCGTCCGGAGCCGTTTCGAGCGCCGAACTGCCTGAAGTGTTTCCCAGACCCTAGAAACTCCCCAAAACCGTTTTTAACAGAAAAGCATCTCGAAATGTCCTAAAACGCGCATCTGAACATTTTCGTGCACAGGTGCAGTAGATGCGCACGAAAATTCGTCCGGAGCTGTTTCGAGCGCCGAACTGCCTGAAGTGTTTCCCAGACCCTAGAAACTCCCCAAAACCGTTTTTAACAGAAAAGCATCTCGAAATGTCCTAAAACGCGCATCTGAACATTTTCGTGCACAGGTGCCGTAGATGCGCACGAAAATCCGTCCGGAGCCGTTTCGAGCGCCGAACTGCCTGAAGTGTTTCCCAGACCCTAGAAACTCCCCAAAACCGTTTTTAACAGAAAAGCATCTCGAAATGTCCTAAAACGCGCATCTGAACATTTTCGTGCACAGGTGCAGTAGATGCGCACGAAAATCCGTCCGGAGCCGTTTCGAGCGCCGAACTGCCTGAAGTGTTTCCCAGACCCTAGAAACTCCCCAAAACCGTTTTTAACAGAAAAGCATCTCGAAATGTCCTAACACGCGCATCTGAACATTTTCGTCCAAAGGTGTCGTAGATGCGCATGAAAATCCGTCCGGAGCCGTTTCGAGCGCCGAACTGCCTGAATTGTTTTCCAGACCCTAGAAACTCCCCAAAACCGTTTTTAACAGAAAAGCATCTCGAAATGTCCTAAAACGCGCATCTGAACATTTTCGTGCACAGGTGCAGTAGCTGCGCACGAAAATCCGTCCGGAGCCGTTTCGAGCGCCGAACTGCCTGAAGTGTTTCCCAGACCCTAGAAAATCCCCAAAACCGTTTTTAACAGAAAAGCATCTCGAAATGTCCTAAAACGCGCATCTGAACATTTTCGTGCACAGGTGCAGTAGATGCGCACGAAAATCCGTCCGGAGCCGTTTCGAGCGCCGAACTGCCTGAAGTGTTTCCCAGACCCTAAAAACTCCCCAAAACCGTTTTTAACAGAAAAGCATCTCGAAATGTCCTAAAACGCGCATCTGAACATTTTCGTGCACAGGTGCCGTAGATGCGCACGAAAATCCGTCCGGAGCCGTTTCGAGCGCCGAACTGCCTGAAGTGTTTCCCAGACCCTAGAAACTCCCCAAAACCGTTTTTAACAGAAAAGCATCTCGAAATGTCCTAAAACGCGCATCTGAACATTTTCGTGCACAGGTGCAGTAGATGCGCACGAAAATTCGTCCGGAGCTGTTTCGAGCGCCGAACTGCCTGAAGTGTTTCCCAGACCCTAGAAACTCCCCAAAACCGTTTTTAACAGAAAAGCATCTCGAAATGTCCTAAAACGCGCATCTGAACATTTTCGTGCACAGGTGCAGTAGCTGCGCACGAAAATCCGTCCGGAGCCGTTTCGAGCGCCGAACTGCCTGAAGTGTTTCCCAGACCCTAGAAAATCCCCAAAACCGTTTTTAACAGAAAAGCATCTCGAAATGTCCTAAAACGCGCATCTGAACATTTTCGTGCACAGGTGCAGTAGATGCGCACGAAAATCCGTCCGGAGCCGTTTCGAGCGCCGAACTGCCTGAAGTGTTTCCCAGACCCTAGAAACTCCCCAAAACCGTTTTTAACAGAAAAGCATCTCGAAATGTCCTAAAACGCGCATCTGAACATTTTCGAGCACAGGTGCCGTAGATGCGTACGAAAATCCGTACGGAGCCGTTTCGAGCGCCGAACTGCCTGAAGTGTTTCCCAGACCCTAGAAAATCCCCAAAACCGTTTTTAACAGAAAAGCATCTCGAAATGTCCTAAAACGCGCATCTGAACATTTTCGTGCACAGGTGCAGTAGATGCGCACGAAAATCCGTCCGGAGCCGTTTCGAGCGCCGAACTGCCTGAAGTGTTTCCCAGACCCTAGAAACTCCCCAAAACCGTTTTTAACAGAAAAGCATCTCGAAATGTCCTAAAACGCGCATCTGAACATTTTCGTGCACAGGTGCCGTAGATGCGCACGAAAATCCGTCCGGAGCCGTTTCGAGCGCCGAACTGCCTGAAGTGTTTCCCAGACCCTAGAAACTCCCCAAAACCGTTTTTAACAGAAAAGCATCTCGAAATGTCCTAAAACGCGCATCTGAACATTTTCGTGCACAGGTGCAGTAGATGCGCACGAAAATTCGTCCGGAGCTGTTTCGAGCGCCGAACTGCCTGAAGTGTTTCCCAGACCCTAGAAACTCCCCAAAACCGTTTTTAACAGAAAAGCATCTCGAAATGTCCTAAAACGCGCATCTGAACATTTTCGTGCACAGGTGCCGTAGATGCGCACGAAAATCCGTCCGGAGCCGTTTCGAGCGCCGAACTGCCTGAAGTGTTTCCCAGACCCTAGAAACTCCCCAAAACCGTTTTTAACAGAAAAACATCTCGAAATGTCCTAAAACGCGCATCTCAACATTTTCGTCCAAAGGTGCCGTAGATGCGCACGAAAATCCGTCCGGAGCCGTTTCGAGCACCGAAATGCCTGAAGTGTTTTCCAGACCCTAGAAACTCCCCAAAACCGTTTTTAACAGAAAAGCATCTCGAAATGTCCTAAAACGCGCATCTGAACATTTTCGAGCACAGGTGCCGTAGATGCGCACGAAAATCCGTACGGAGCCGTTTCGAGCGCCGAACTGCCTGAAGTGTTTCCCAGACCCTAGAAACTCCCCAAAACCGTTTTTAACAGAAAAGCATCTCGAAATGTCCTAAAACGCGCATCTAAACATTTTCGTGCACAGGTGCCGTAGATGCGCACGAAAATCCGTCCGGAGCCGTTTCGAGCGCCGAACTGCCTGAAGTGTTTCCCAGACCCTAGAAACTCCCCAAAACCGTTTTTAACAGAAAAGCATCTCGAAATGTCCTAAAACGCGCATCTCAACATTTTCGTGCACAGGTGCCGTAGATGCGCACGAAAATCCGTCCGGAGCCGTTTCGAGCGCCGAACTGCCTGAAGTGTTTCCCAGACCCTAGAAACTCCCCAAAACCGTTTTTAACAGAAAAGCATCTCGAAATGTCTTAAAACGCGCATCTCAACATTTTCGTCCAAAGGTGCCGTAGATGCGCACGAAAATCCGTCCGGAGCCGTTTCGAGCGCCGAACTGCCTGAAGTGTATCCCAGACCCTAGAAACTCCCCAAAACCGTTTTTAACAGAAAAGCATCTCGAAATGTCCTAAAACGCGCATCTCAACATTTTCGTCCAAAGGTGCCGTAGATGCGCACGAAAATCCGTCCGGAGCCGTTTCGAGCGCCGAACTGCCTGAAGTGTTTCCCAGACCCTAGAAACTCCCCAAAACCGTTTTTAACAGAAAAGCATCTCGAAATGTCCTAAAACGCGCGTCTCAACATTTTCGTGCACAGGTGCCGTAGATGCGTACGAAAATCCGTCCGGAGCCGTTTCGAGCGCCGAACTGCCTGAAGTGTTTCCCAGACCCTAGAAACTCCCCAAAACCGTTTTTAACAGAAAAGCATCTCGAAATGTCCTAAAACGCGCATCTGAACATTTTCGTGCACAGGTGCAGTAGATACGCACGAAAATCCGTCCGGAGCCGTTTCGAGCGCCGAACTGCCTGAAGTGTTTCCCAGACTCTAGAAACTCCCCAATACCGTTTTTAACAGAAAAGCATCTCGAAATGTCCTAAAACGAGCATCTAAACATTTTCGTCCACAGGTGCAGTAGATGCGCACGAAAATCCGTCCGGAGCCGTTTCGAGCGCCGAACTGCCTGAAGTGTTTTCCAGACCCTAGAAACTCCCCAAAACCGTTTTTAACCGAAAAGCATCTCGAAATGTCCTAAAACGCGCAACTGAACATTTTCGTGCACAGGTGCCGTAGATGCGCACGAAAATCCGTCCGGAGCCGTTTCGAGCGCCGAACTGCCTGAAGTGTTTCCCAGACCCTAGAAACTCCCCAAAACCGTTTTTAACAGAAAAGCATCTCGAAATGTCCTAAAACGCGCATCTGAACATTTTCGTCCAAAGGTGCCGTAGATGCGCATGAAAATCCGTCCGGAGCCGTTTCGAGCGCCGAACTGCCTGAAGTGTTTTCCAGACCCTAGAAACTCCCCAAAACCGTTTTTAACAGAAAAGCATCTCGAAATGTCCTAAAACGCGCATCTCAACATTTTCGTGCACAGGTGCCGTAGATGCGTACGAAAATCCGTCCGGAGCCGTTTCGAGCGCCGAACTGCCTGAAGTGTTTCCCAGACCCTAGAAACTCCCCAAAACCGTTTTTAACAGAAAAGCATCTCGAAATGTCCTAAAACGCGCATCTCAACATTTTCGTGCACAGGTGCCGTAGATGCGTACGAAAATTCGACCGGAGCCGTTTCGAGCGCCGAACTGCCTGAAGTGTTTCCCAGACCCTAGAAACTCCCCAAAACCGTTTTTAACAGAAAAGCATCTCGAAATGTCCTAAAACGCGCATCTGAACATTTTCGTCCAAAGGTGCAGTAGATGCGCACGAAAACCGTCCGGAGCCGTTTCGAGCGCCGAACTGCCTGAAGTGTTTCCCAGACCCTAGAAACTCCCCAAAACCGTTTTTAACAGAAAAGCATCTCGAAATGTCCTAAAACGCGCATCTCAACATTTTCGTGCACAGGTGCCGTAGATGCGCACGAAAATCCGTCCGGAGCCGTTTCGAGCGCCGAACTGCCTGAAGTGTTTCCCAGACCCTAGAAACTCCCCAAAACCGTTTTTAACAGAAAAGCATCTCGAAATGTCCTAAAACGCGCATCTCAACATTTTCGTGCACAGGTGTCGTAGATGCGCACGAAAATCCGTCCGGAGCCGTTTCGAGCGTCGAACTGCCTGAAGTGTTTCCCAGACCCTAGAAACTCCCCAAAACCGTTTTTAACAGAAAAGCATCTCGAAATGTCCTAAAACGCGCATCTGAACATTTTCGTGCACAGGTGCAGTAGATGCGCACGAAAATCCGTCCGGAGCCGTTTCGAGCGCCGAACTGCCTGAAGTGTTTCCCAGACCCTAGAAACTCCCCAAAACCGTTTTTAACAGAAAAGCATCTCGAAATGTCCTAAAACGCGCATCTGAACATTTTCGTCCACAGGTGCCGTAGATGCGCACGAAAATCCGTTCGGAGCCGTTTCGAGCGCCGAACTGCCTGAAGTGTTTCCCAGACCCTAGAAACTCCCCAAAACCGTTTTTAACAGAAAAGCATCTCGAAATGTCCTAAAACGCGCATCTGAACATTTTCGTCCAAAGGTGCCGTATATGCGCACGAAAATCCGTCCGGAGCCGTTTCGAGCGCCGAACTGCCTGAAGTGTTTTCCAGACCCTAGAAACTCCCCAAAACCGTTTTTAACAGAAAAGCATCTCGAAATGTCCTAAAACGCGCATCTGAACATTTTCGAGCACAGGTGCCGTAGATGCGTACGAAAATCCGTCCGGAGCCGTTTCGAGCGCCGAACTGCCTGAAGTGTTTCCCAGACCCTAGAAACTCCCCAAAACCGTTTTTAACAGAAAAGCATCTCGAAATGTCCTAAAACGCGCATCTGAACATTTTCGTGCACAGGTGCAGTAGATGCGCATGAAAATCCGTCCGGAGCCGTTTCGAGCGCCGAACTGCCTGAAGTGTTTCCCAGACCCTAGAAACTCCCCAAAACCGTTTTTAACAGAAAAGCATCTCGAAATGTCCTAAAACGCGCATCTGAACATTTTCGTCCACAGGTGCAGTAGATGCGCACGAAAATCGGTCCGGAGCCGTTTCGAGCGCCGAACTGCCTGAAGTGTTTCCCAGACCCTAGAAACTCCCCAAAACCGTTTTTAACAGAAAAGCATCTCGAAATGTCCTAAAACGCGCATCTCAACATTTTCGTCCAAAGGTGCCGTAGATGCGCACGAAAATCCGTCCGGAGCCGTTTCGAGCGCCGAACTGCCTGAAGTGTTTTCCAGACCCTAGAAACTCCCCAAAACCGTTTTTAACCGAAAAGCATCTCGAAATGTCCTAAAACGCGCAACTGAACATTTTCGTGCACAGGTGCCGTAGATGCGCACGAAAATCCGTCCGGAGCCGTTTCGAGCGCCGAACTGCCTGAAGTGTTTCCCAGACCCTAGAAACTCCCCAAAACCTTTTTGAACAGAAAAGCATCTCGAAATGTCCTAAAACGCGCATCTGAACATTTTCGTGCACAGGTGCAGTGGATGCGCACGAGAATCCGTCCGGAGCCGTTTCGAGCGCCGAACTGCCTGAAGTGTTTCCCAGACCCTAGAAACTCCCCAAAACCGTTTTTAACAGAAAAGCATCTCGAAATGTCCTAAAACGCGCGTCTCAACATTTTCGTGCACAGGTGCCGTAGATGCGTACGAAAATCCGTCCGGAGCCGTTTCGAGCGCCGAACTGCCTGAAGTGTTTCCCAGACCCTAGAAACTCCCCAAAACCGTTTTTAACAGAAAAGCATCTCGAAATGTCCTAAAACGCGCATCTGAACATTTTCGTGCACAGGTGCCGTAGATGCGTACGAAAATCCGTCCGGAGCCGTTTCGAGCGCCGAACTGCCTGAAGTGTTTCCCAGACCCTAGAAACTCCCCAAAACCGTTTTTAACAGAAAAGCATCTCGAAATGTCCTAAAACGCGCATCTCAACATTTTCGTGCACAGGTGCAGTAGATGCGCACGAAAATCCGTCCGGAGCCGTTTCGAGCGCCGAACTGCCTGAAGTGTTTCCCAGACCCTAGAAACTCCCCAAAACCGTTTTTAACAGAAAAGCATCTCGAAATGTCCTAAAACACGCATCTGAACATTTTCGTGCACAGGTGCCGTAGATGCGCACGAAAATCCGTCCGGAGCCGTTTCGAGCGCCGAACTGCCTGAAGTGTTTCCCAGACCCTAGAAACTCCCCAAAACCGTTTTTAACAGAAAAGCATCTCGAAATGTCCTAAAACGCGCATCTGAACATTTTCGTGCACAGGTGCAGTAGATGCGCACGAAAATCCGTCCGGAGCCGTTTCGAGCGCCGAACTGCCTGAAGTGTTTCCCAGACCCTAGAAACTCCCCAAAACCGTTTTTAACAGAAAAGCATCTCGAAATGTCCTAAAACGCGCATCTCAACATTTTCGTGCACAGGAGCAGTAGATGCGCACGAAAATCCGTCCGGAGCCGTTTCGAGCGCCGAACTGCCTGAAGTGTTTCCCAGACCCTAGAAACTCACCAAAACCGTTTTTAACAGAAAAGCATCTCGAAATGTCCTAAAACACGCATCTGAACATTTTCGTGCACAGGTGCCGTAGATGCGCACGAAAATCCGTCCGGAGCCGTTTCGAGCGCCGAACTGCCTGAAGTGTTTCCCAGACCCTAGAAACTCCCCAAAACCGTTTTTAACAGAAAAGCATCTCGAAATGTCCTAAAACGCGCATCTCAACATTTTCGTGCACAGGTGCAGTAGATGCGCACGAAAATCCGTCCGGAGCCGTTTCGAGCGCCGAACTGCCTGAAGTGTTTCCCAGACCCTAGAAACTCCCCAAAACCGTTTTTAACAGAAAAGCATCTCGAAATGTCCTAAAACGCGCATCTCAACATTTTCGTGCACAGGAGCAGTAGATGCGCACGAAAATCCGTCCGGAGCCGTTTCGAGCGCCGAACTGCCTGAAGTGTTTCCCAGACCCTAGAAACTCACCAAAACCGTTTTTAACAGAAAAGCATCTCGAAATGTCCTAAAACACGCATCTGAACATTTTCGTGCACAGGTGCCGTAGATGCGCACGAAAATCCGTCCGGAGCCGTTTCGAGCGCCGAACTGCCTGAAGTGTTTCCCAGACCCTAGAAACTCCCCAAAACCGTTTTTAACAGAAAAGCATCTCGAAATGTCCTAAAACGCGCATCTCAACATTTTCGTGCACAGGTGCAGTAGATGCGCACGAAAATCCGTCCGGAGCCGTTTCGAGCGCCGAACTGCCTGAAGTGTTTCCCAGACCCTAGAAACTCCCCAAAACCGTTTTTAACAGAAAAGCATCTCGAAATGTCCTAAAACGCGCAACTGAACATTTTCGTGCACAGGTGCAGTAGATGCGCACGAAAATCCGTCCGGAGCCGTTTCGCGCGCCGAACTGCCTGAAGTGTTTCCCAGACCCTAGAAACTCCCCAAAACCGTTTTTAACAGAAAAGCATCTCGAAATGTCCTAAAACGCGCATCTGAACATTTTCGTGCACAGGTGTCGTAGATGCGCACGAAAATCCGTCCGGAGCCGTTTCGAGCGTCGAACTGACTGAAGTGTTTCCCAGACCCTAGAAACTCCCCAAAACCGTTTTTAACAGAAAAGCATCTCGAAATGTCCTAAAACGCGCATCTGAACATTTTCGTGCACAGGTGCCGTAGATGCGCACGAAAATCCGTCCGGAGCCGTTTCGAGCGCCGAACTGCCTGAAGTGTTTCCCAGACCCTAGAAACTCCCCAAAACCGTTTTTAACAGAAAAGCATCTCGAAATGTCCTAAAACGCGCATCTGAACATTTTCGTGCACAGGTGCAGTAGATGCGCACGAAAATCCGTCCGGAGCCGTTTCGAGCGCCGAACTGCCTGAAGTGTTTCCCAGACCCTAGAAACTCCCCAAAACCGTTTTTAACAGAAAAGCATCTCGAAATGTCCTAAAACGCGCATCTGAACATTTTCGTGCACAGGTGCAGTAGATGCGCACGAAAATCCGTCCGGAGCCGTTTCGAGCGCCGAACTGCCTGAAGTGTTTCCCAGACCCTAGAAACTCCCCAAAACCGTTTTTAACAGAAAAGCATCTCGAAATGTCCTAAAACGCGCATCTGAACATTTTCGTCCACAGGTGCAGTAGATGCGCACGAAAATCCGTCCGGAGCCGTTTCGAGCGCCGAACTGCCTGAAGTGTTTCCCAGACCCTAGAAACTCCCCAAAACCGTTTTTAACCGAAAAGCATCTCGAAATGTCCTAAAACGCGCATCTGAACATTTTCGTGCACAGGTGCCGTAGATGCGCACGAAAATCCATCCGGAGCCGTTTCGAGCGCCGAACTGCCTGAAGTGTTTCCCAGACCCTAGAAACTCCCCAAAACCGTTTTTAACAGAAAACCATCTCGAAATGTCCTAAAACGCGCAACTGAACATTTTCGTGCACAGGTGCCGTAGATGCGCACGAAAATCCGTCCGGAGCCGTTTCGAGCGCCGAACTGCCTGAAGTGTTTCCCAGACCCTAGAAACTCCCCAAAACCGTTTTTAACAGAAAAGCATCTCGAAATGTCCTAAAACGCGCATCTGAACATTTTCGTGCACAGGTGCAGTAGATGCGCACGAAAATCCGTCCGGAGCCGTTTCGAGCGCCGAACTGCCTGAAGTGTTTCCCAGACCCTAGAAACTCCCCAAAACCGTTTTTAACAGAAAAGCATCTCGAAATGTCCTAAAACGCGCATCTGAACATTTTCGTCCACAGGTGCAGTAGATGCGCACGAAAATCCGTCCGGAGCCGTTTCGAGCGCCGAACTGCCTGAAGTGTTTTCCAGACCCTAGAAACTCCCCAAAACCGTTTTTAACCGAAAAGCATCTCGAAATGCCCTAAAACGCGCAACTGAACATTTTCGTGCACAGGTGCCGTAGATGCGCACGAAAATCCGTCCGGAGCCGTTTCGCGCGCCGAACTGCCTGAAGTGTTTCCCAGACCCTAGAAACTCCCCAAAACCGTTTTTAACAGAAAAGCATCTCGAAATGTCCTAAAACGCGCATCTGAACATTTTCGTGCACAGGTGTCGTAGATGCGCACGAAAATCCGTCCGGAGCCGTTTCGAGCGCCGAACTGACTGAAGTGTTTCCCAGACCCTAGAAACTCCCCAAAACCGTTTTTAACAGAAAAGCATCTCGAAATGTCCTAAAACGCGCATCTGAACATTTTCGTGCACAGGTGCCGTAGATGCGCACGAAAATCCGTCCGGAGCCGTTTCGAGCGCCGAACTGCCTGAAGTGTTTCCCAGACCCTAGAAACTCCCCAAAACCGTTTTTAACAGAAAAGCATCTCGAAATGTCCTAAAACGCGCATCTGAACATTTTCGTGGACAGGTGCAGTAGATGCGCACGAAAATCCGTCCGGAGCCGTTTCGAGCGCCGAACTGCCTGAAGTGTTTCCCAGACCCTAGAAACTCCCCAAAACCGTTTTTAACAGAAAAGCATCTCGAAATGTCCTAAAACGCGCATCTGAACATTTTCGTCCACAGGTGCAGTAGATGCGCACGAAAATCCGTCCGGAGCCGTTTCGAGCGCCGAACTGCCTGAAGTGTTTTCCAGACCCTAGAAACTCCCCAAAACCGTTTTTAACAGAAAAGCATCTCGAAATGTCCTAAAACGCGCATCTGAACATTTTCGTGCACAGGTGCAGTAGATGCGCACGAAAATCCGTCCGGAGCCGTTTCGAGCGCCGAACTGCCTGAAGTGTTTCCCAGACCCTAGAAACTCCCCAAAACCGTTTTTAACAGAAAAGCATCTCGAAATGTCCTAAAACGCGCATCTGAACATTTTCGTGCACAGGTGCAGTAGATGCGCACGAAAATCCGTCCGGAGCCGTTTCGAGCGCCGAACTGCCTGAAGTGTTTCCCAGACCCTAGAAACTCCCCAAAACCGTTTTTAACAGAAAAGCATCTCGAAATGTCCTAAAACGCGCATCTGAACATTTTCGTGCACAGGTGCCGTAGATGCGCACGAAAATCCGTCCGGAGCCGTTTCGAGCGCCGAACTGCCTGAAGTGTTTTCCAGACCCTAGAAACTCCCCAAAACCGTTTTTAACCGAAAAGCATCTCGAAATGTCCTAAAACGCGCATCTGAACATTTTCGTGCACAGGTGCCGTAGATGCGCACGAAAATCCGTCCGGAGCCGTTTCGAGCGCCGAACTGCCTGAAGTGTTTCCCAGACCCTAGAAACTCCCCAAAACCGTTTTTAACAGAAAAGCATCTCGAAATGTCCTAAAACGCGCAACTGAACATTTTCGTGCACAGGTGCCGTAGATGCGCACGAAAATCCGTCCGGAGCCGTTTCGAGCGCCGAACTGCCTGAAGTGTTTCCCAGACCCTAGAAACTCCCCAAAACCGTTTTTAACAGAAAAGCATCTCGAAATGTCCTAAAACGCGCATCTGAACATTTTCGTGCACAGGTGCAGTAGATGCGCACGAAAATCCGTCCGGAGCCGTTTCGAGCGCCGAACTGCCGGAGTTTTTACCAGACCCTAGAAACTCCCCAAAACCGTTTTTAACAGAAAAGCATCTCGAAATGTCCTAAAACGCGCATCTGAACATTTTCGTGCACAGGTGCAGTAGATGCGCACGAAAATCCGTCCGGAGCCGTTTCGAGCGCCGAACTGCCTGAAGTGTTTCCCAGACCCTAGAAACTTCCCAAAACCGTTTTTAACAGAAAAGCATCTCGAAATGTCCTAAAACGCGCATCTGAACATTTTCGTCCACAGGTGCAGTAGATGCGCACGAAAATCCGTCCGGACCCGTTTCGAGCGCCGAACTGCCTGAAGTGTTTCCCAGACCCTAGAAACTCCCCAAAACCGTTTTTAACAGAAAAGCATCTCGAAATGTCCTAAAACGCGCATCTGAACATTTTCGTGCACAGGTGCAGTAGATGCGCACGAAAATCCGTCCGGAGCCGTTTCGAGCGCCGAACTGCCTGAAGTGTTTCCCAGACCCTAGAAACTCCCCAAAACCGTTTTTAACAGAAAAGCATCTCGAAATGTCCTAAAACGCGCATCTGAACATTTTCGTGCACAGGTGCCGTAGATGCGCACGAAAATCCGTCCGGAGCCGTTTCGAGCGCCGAACTGCCTGAAGTGTTTTCCAGACCCTAGAAACTCCCCAAAACCGTTTTTAACAGAAAAGCATCTCGAAATGTCCTAAAACGCGCATCTGAACATTTTCGTGCACAGGTGCAGTAGATGCGCACGAAAATCCGTCCGGACCCGTTTCGAGCGCCGAACTGCCTGAAGTGTTTCCCAGACCCTAGAAACTCCCCAAAACCGTTTTTAACCGAAAAGCATCTCGAAATGTCCTAAAACGCGCATCTGAACATTTTCGTGCACAGGTGCCGTAGATGCGCACGAAAATTCGTCCGGAGCCGTTTCGAGCGCCGAACTGCCTGAAGTGTTTCCCAGACCCTAGAAACTCCCCAAAACCGTTTTTAACAGAAAAGCATCTCGAAATGTCCTAAAACGCGCAACTGAACATTTTCGTGCACAGGTGCCGTAGATGCGCACGAAAATCCGTCCGGAGCCGTTTCGAGCGCCGAACTGCCTGAAGTGTTTCCCAGACCCTAGAAACTCCCCAAAACCGTTTTTAACAGAAAAGCATCTCGAAATGTCCTAAAACGCGCATCTGAACATTTTCGTGCACAGGTGCAGTAGATGCGCACGAAAATCCGTCCGGAGCCGTTTCGAGCGCCGAACTGCCTGAAGTGTTTCCCAGACCCTAGAAACTCCCCAAAACCGTTTTTAACAGAAAAGCATCTCGAAATGTCCTAAAACGCGCATCTGAACATTTTCGTGCACAGGTGCAGTAGATGCGCACGAAAATCCGTCCGGAGCCGTTTCGAGCGCCGAACTGCCTGAAGTGTTTCCCAGACCCTAGAAACTTCCCAAAACCGTTTTTAACAGAAAAGCATCTCGAAATGTCCTAAAACGCGCATCTGAACATTTTCGTGCACAGGTGCCGTAGATGCGCACGAAAATCCGTCCGGAGCCGTTTCGAGCGTCGAACTGCCTGAAGTGTTTCCCAGACCATAGAAACTCCCCAAAACCGTTTTTAACAGAAAAGCATCTCGAAATGTCCTAAAACGCGCATCTGAACATTTTCGTGCACATGTGTCGTAGATGCGCACGAAAATCCGTCCGGAGCCGTTTCGAGCGCCGAACTGCCTGAAGTGTTTCCCAGACCCTAGAAACTCCCCAAAACCGTTTTTAACAGAAAAGCATCTCGAAATGTCCTAAAACGCGCATCTGAACATTTTCCTGCACAGGTGCAGTAGATGCGCACGAAAATCCGTCCGGAGCCGTTTCGAGCGCCGAACTGCCTGAAGTGTTTCCCAGACCCTAGAAACTCCCCAAAACCGTTTTTAACAGAAAAGCATCTCGAAATGTCCTAAAACGCGCATCTGAACATTTTCGTGCACAGGTGCAGTAGATGCGCACGAAAATCCGTCCGGAGCCGTTTCGAGCGCCGAACTGCCTGAAGTGTTTCCCAGACCCTAGAAACTCCCCAAAACCGTTTTTAACAGAAAAGCATCTCGAAATGTCCTAAAACGCGCATCTGAACATTTTCGTCCACAGGTGCAGTAGATGCGCACGAAAATCCGTCCGGAGCCGTTTCGAGCGCCGAACTGCCTGAAGTGTTTTCCAGACCCTAGAAACTCCCCAAAACCGTTTTTAACCGAAAAGCATCTCGAAATGTCCTAAAACGCGCAACTGAACATTTTCGTGCACAGGTGCCGTAGATGCGCACGAAAATCCGTCCGGAGCCGTTTCGCGCGCCGAACTGCCTGAAGTGTTTCCCAGACCCTAGAAACTCCCCAAAACCGTTTTTAACAGAAAAGCATCTCGAAATGTCCTAAAACGCGCATCTGAACATTTTCGTGCACAGGTGTCGTAGATGCGCACGAAAATCCGTCCGGAGCCGTTTCGAGCGCCGAACTGACTGAAGTGTTTCCCAGACCCTAGAAACTCCCCAAAACCGTTTTTAACAGAAAAGCATCTCGAAATGTCCTAAAACGCGCATCTGAACATTTTCGTGCACAGGTGCCGTAGATGCGCACGAAAATCCGTCCGGAGCCGTTTCGAGCGCCGAACTGCCTGAAGTGTTTCCCGGACCCTAGAAACTCCCCAAAACCGTTTTTAACAGAAAAGCATCTCGAAATGTCCTAAAACGCGCATCTGAACATTTTCGTGCACAGGTGCAGTAGATGCGCACGAAAATCCGACCGGAGCCGTTTCGAGCGCCGAACTGCCTGAAGTGTTTCACAGACCCTAGAAACTCCCCAAAACCGTTTTTAACAGAAAAGCATCTCGAAATGTCCTAAAACGCGCATCTGAACATTTTCGTCCACAGGTGCAGTAGATGCGCACGAAAATCCGTCCGGAGCCGTTTCGAGCGCCGAACTGCCTGAAGTGTTTTCCAGACCCTAGAAACTCCCCAAAACCGTTTTTAACCGAAAAGCATCTCGAAATGTCCTAAAACGCGCAACTGAACATTTTCGTGCACAGGTGCCGTAGATGCGCACGAAAATCCGTCCGGAGCCGTTTCGCGCGCCGAACTGCCTGAAGTGTTTCCCAGACCCTAGAAACTCCCCAAAACCGTTTTTAACAGAAAAGCATCTCGAAATGTCCTAAAACGCGCATCTGAACATTTTCGTGCACAGGTGTCGTAGATGCGCACGAAAATCCGTCTGGAGCCGTTTCGAGCGTCGAACTGACTGAAGTGTTTCCCAGACCCTAGAAACTCCCCAAAACCGTTTTTAACAGAAAAGCATCTCGAAATGTCCTAAAACGCGCATCTGAACATTTTCGTGCACAGGTGCCGTAGATGCGCACGAAAATCCGTCCGGAGCCGTTTCGAGCGCCGAACTGCCTGAAGTGTTTCCCAGACCCTAGAAACTCCCCAAAACCGTTTTTAACAGAAAAGCATCTCGAAATGTCCTAAAACGCGCATCTGAACATTTTCGTGCACAGGTGCAGTAGATGCGCACGAAAATCCGTCCGGAGCCGTTTCGAGCGCCGAACTGCCTGAAGTGTTTCCCAGACCCTAGAAACTCCCCAAAACCGTTTTTAACAGAAAAGCATCTCGAAATGTCCTAAAACGCGCATCTGAACATTTTCGTCCACAGGTGCAGTAGATGCGCACGAAAATCCGTCCGGAGCCGTTTCGAGCGCCGAACTGCCTGAAGTGTTTTCCAGACCCTAGAAACTCCCCAAAACCGTTTTTAACCGAAAAGCATCTCGAAATGTCCTAAAACACGCAACTGAACATTTTCGTGCACAGGTGCCGTAGATGCGCACGAAAATCCATCCGGAGCCGTTTCGAGCGCCGAACTGCCTGAAGTGTTTCCCAGACCCTAGAAACTCCCCAAAACCGTTTTTAACAGAAAAGCATCTCGAAATGTCCTAAAACGCGCATCTGAACATTTTCGTGCACAGGTGTCGTAGATGCGCACGAAAATCCGTCCGGAGCCGTTTCGAGCGCCGAACTGACTGAAGTGTTTCCCAGACCCTAGAAACTCCCCAAAACCGTTTTTAACAGAAAAGCATCTCGAAATGTCCTAAAACGCGCATCTGAACATTTTCGTGCACAGGTGCCGTAGATGCGCACGAAAATCCGTCCGGAGCCGTTTCGTGCGCCGAACTGCCTGAAGTGTTTCCCAGACCCTAGAAACTCCCCAAAACCGTTTTTAACAGAAAAGCATCTCGAAATGTCCTAAAACGCGCATCTGAACATTTTCGTGCACAGGTGCAGTAGATGCGCACGAAAATCCGTCCGGAGCCGTTTCGAGCGCCGAACTGCCTGAAGTGTTTCCCAGACCCTAGAAACTCCCCAAAACCGTTTTTAACAGAAAAGCATCTCGAAATGTCCTAAAACGCGCATCTGAACATTTTCGTCCACAGGTGCAGTAGATGCGCACGAAAATCCGTTCGGAGCCGTTTCGAGCGCCGAACTGCCTGAAGTGTTTTCCAGACCCTAGAAACTCCCCAAAACCGTTTTTAACCGAAAAGCATCTCGAAATGTCCTAAAACGCGCAACTGAACATTTTCGTGCACAGGTGCCGTAGATGCGCACGAAAATCCGTCCGGAGCCGTTTCGCGCGCCGAACTGCCTGAAGTGTTTCCCAGACCCTAGAAACTCCCCAAAACCGTTTTTAACAGAAAAGCATCTCGAAATGTCCTAAAACGCGCATCTGAACATTTTCGTGCACAGGTGTCGTAGATGCGCACGAAAATCCGTCCGGAGCCGTTTCGAGCGCCGAACTGACTGAAGTGTTTCCCAGACCCTAGAAACTCCCCAAAACCGTTTTTAACAGAAAAGCATCTCGAAATGTCCTAAAACGCGCATCTGAACATTTTCGTGCACAGGTGCCGTAGATGCGCACGAAAATCCGTCCGGAGCCGTTTCGAGCGCCGAACTGCCTGAAGTGTTTCCCGGACCCTAGAAACTCCCCAAAACCGTTTTTAACAGAAAAGCATCTCGAAATGTCCTAAAACGCGCATCTGAACATTTTCGTGCACAGGTGCAGTAGATGCGCACGAAAATCCGTCCGGAGCCGTTTCGAGCGCCGAACTGCCTGAAGTGTTTCCCAGACCCTAGAAACTCCCCAAAACCGTTTTTAACAGAAAAGCATCTCGAAATGTCCTAAAACGCGCATCTGAACATTTTCGTGCACAGGTGCAGTAGATGCGCACGAAAATCCGTCCGGAGCCGTTTCGAGCGCCGAACTGCCTGAAGTGTTTCCCAGACCCTAGAAACTCCCCAAAACCGTTTTTAACAGAAAAGCATCTCGAAATGTCCTAAAACGCGCATCTGAACATTTTCGTCCACAGGTGCAGTAGATGCGCACGAAAATCCGTCCGGAGCCGTTTCGAGCGCCGAACTGCCTGAAGTGTTTTCCAGACCCTAGAAACTCCCCAAAACCGTTTTTAACCGAAAAGCATCTCGAAATGTCCTAAAACACGCAACTGAACATTTTCGTGCACAGGTGCCGTAGATGCGCACGAAAATCCATCCGGAGCCGTTTCGAGCGCCGAACTGCCTGAAGTGTTTCCCAGACCCTAGAAACTCCCCAAAACCGTTTTTAACAGAAAAGCATCTCGAAATGTCCTAAAACGCGCATCTGAACATTTTCGTGCACAGGTGTCGTAGATGCGCACGAAAATCCGTCCGGAGCCGTTTCGAGCGCCGAACTGACTGAATTGTTTCCCAGACCCTAGAAACTCCCCAAAACCGTTTTTAACAGAAAAGCATCTCGAAATGTCCTAAAACGCGCATCTGAACATTTTCGTGCACAGGTGCAGTAGATGCGCACGAAAATCCGTCCGGAGCCGTTTCGTGCGCCGAACTGCCTGAAGTGTTTCCCAGACCCTAGAAACTCCCCAAAACCGTTTTTAACAGAAAAGCATCTCGAAATGTCCTAAAACGCGCATCTGAACATTTTCGTGCACAGGTGCCGTAGATGCGCACGAAAATCCGTCCGGAGCCGTTTCGAGCGCCGAACTGCCTGAAGTGTTTCCCGGACCCTAGAAACTCCCCAAAACCGTTTTTAACAGAAAAGCATCTCGAAATGTCCTAAAACGCGCATCTGAACATTTTCGTGCACAGGTGCAGTAGATGCGCACGAAAATCCGTCCGGAGCCGTTTCGAGCGCCGAACTGCCTGAAGTGTTTCCCAGACCCTAGAAACTCCCCAAAACCGTTTTTAACAGAAAAGCATCTCGAAATGTCCTAAAACGCGCATCTGAACATTTTCGTGCACAGGTGCAGTAGATGCGCACGAAAATCCGTCCGGAGCCGTTTCGAGCGCCGAACTGCCTGAAGTGTTTCCCAGACCCTAGAAACTCCCCAAAACCGTTTTTAACAGAAAAGCATCTCGAAATGTCCTAAAACGCGCATCTGAACATTTTCGTCCACAGGTGCAGTAGATGCGCACGAAAATCCGTCCGGAGCCGTTTCGAGCGCCGAACTGCCTGAAGTGTTTTCCAGACCCTAGAAACTCCCCAAAACCGTTTTTAACCGAAAAGCATCTCGAAATGTCCTAAAACACGCAACTGAACATTTTCGTGCACAGGTGCCGTAGATGCGCACGAAAATCCATCCGGAGCCGTTTCGAGCGCCGAACTGCCTGAAGTGTTTCCCAGACCCTAGAAACTCCCCAAAACCGTTTTTAACAGAAAAGCATCTCGAAATGTCCTAAAACGCGCATCTGAACATTTTCGTGCACAGGTGTCGTAGATGCGCACGAAAATCCGTCCGGAGCCGTTTCGAGCGCCGAACTGACTGAATTGTTTCCCAGACCCTAGAAACTCCCCAAAACCGTTTTTAACAGAAAAGCATCTCGAAATGTCCTAAAACGCGCATCTGAACATTTTCGTGCACAGGTGCCGTAGATGCGCACGAAAATCCGTCCGGAGCCGTTTCGTGCGCCGAACTGCCTGAAGTGTTTCCCAGACCCTAGAAACTCCCCAAAACCGTTTTTAACAGAAAAGCATCTCGAAATGTCCTAAAACGCGCATCTGAACATTTTCGTGCACAGGTGCAGTAGATGCGCACGAAAATCCGTCCGGAGCCGTTTCGAGCGCCGAACTGCCTGAAGTGTTTCCCAGACCCTAGAAACTCCCCAAAACCGTTTTTAACAGAAAAGCATCTCGAAATGTCCTAAAACGCGCATCTGAACATTTTCGTCCACAGGTGCAGTAGATGCGCACGAAAATCCGTCCGGAGCCGTTTCGAGCGCCGAACTGCCTGAAGTGTTTTCCAGACCCTAGAAACTCCCCAAAACCGTTTTTAACCGAAAAGCATCTCGAAATGTCCTAAAACGCGCAACTGAACATTTTCGTGCACAGGTGCCGTAGATGCGCACGAAAATCCGTCCGGAGCCGTTTCGCGCGGCGAACTGCCTGAAGTGTTTCCCAGACCCTAGAAACTCCCCAAAACCGTTTTTAACAGAAAAGCATCTCGAAATGTCCTAAAACGCGCATCTGAACATTTTCGTGCACAGGTGTCGTAGATGCGCACGAAAATCCGTCCGGAGCCGTTTCGAGCGCCGAACTGACTGAAGTGTTTCCCAGACCCTAGAAACTCCCCAAAACCGTTTTTAACAGAAAAGCATCTCGAAGTGTCCTAAAACGCGCATCTGAACATTTTCGTGCACAGGTGCCGTAGATGCGCACGAAAATCCGTCCGGAGCCGTTTCGAGCGCCGAACTGCCTGAAGTGTTTCCCAGACCCTAGAAACTCCCCAAAACCGTTTTTAACAGAAAAGCATCTCGAAATGTCCTAAAACGCGCATCTGAACATTTTCGTGCACAGGTGCAGTAGATGCGCACGAAAATCCGTCCGGAGCCGTTTCGAGCGCCGAACTGCCTGAAGTGTTTCCCAGACCCTAGAAACTCCCCAAAACCGTTTTTAACAGAAAAGCATCTCGAAATGTCCTAAAACGCGCATCTGAGAATTTTCGTGCACAGGTGCAGTAGATGCGCACGAAAATCCGTCCGGAGCCGTTTCGAGCGCCGAACTGCCTGAAGTGTTTCCCAGACCCTAGAAACTCCCCAAAACCGTTTTTAACAGAAAAGCATCTCGAAATGTCCTAAAACGCGCATCTGAACATTTTCGTGCACAGGTGCCGTAGATGCGCACGAAAATCCGTCCGGAGCCGTTTCGAGCGCCGAACTGCCTGAAGTGTTTCCCAGACCCTAGAAACTCCCTAAAACCGTTTTTAACAGAAAAGCATCTCGAAATGTCCTAAAACGCGCATCTGAACATTTTCGTGCACAGGTGCAGTAGATGCGCACGAAAATCCGTCCGGAGCCGTTTCGAGCGCCGAACTGCCTGAAGTGTTTCCCAGACCCTAGAAACTCCCCAAAACCGTTTTTAACAGAAAAGCATCTCGAAATGTCCTAAAACGCGCATCTGAGAATTTTCGTGCACAGGTGCAGTAGATGCGCACGAAAATCCGTCCGGAGCCGTTTCGAGCGCCGAACTGCCTGAAGTGTTTCCCAGACCCTAGAAACTCCCCAAAACCGTTTTTAACAGAAAAGCATCTCGAAATGTCCTAAAACGCGCATCTGAACATTTTCGTGCACAGGTGCAGTAGATGCGCACGAAAATCCGTCCGGAGCCGTTTCGAGCGCCGAACTGCCTGAAGTGTTTCCCAGACCCTAGAAACTCCCCAAAACCGTTTTTAACAGAAAAGCATCTCGAAATGTCCTAAAACGCGCATCTGAACATTTTCGTGCACAGGTGCCGTAGATGCGCACGAAAATCCGTCCGGAGCCGTTTCGAGCGCCGAACTGCCTGAAGTGTTTCCCAGACCCTAGAAACTCCCTAAAACCGTTTTTAACAGAAAAGCATCTCGAAATGTCCTAAAACGCGCATCTGAACATTTTCGTGCACAGGTGCAGTAGATGCGCACGAAAATCCGTCCGGAGCCGTTTCGAGCGCCGAACTGCCTGAAGTGTTTCCCAGACCCTAGAAACTCCCCAAAACCGTTTTTAACAGAAAAGCATCTCGAAATGTCCTAAAACGCGCATCTGAACATTTTCGTGCACAGGTGCCGTAGATGCGCACGAAAATCCGTCCGGAGCCGTTTCGAGCGCCGAACTGCCTGAAGTGTTTCCCAGACCCTAGAAACTCCCCAAAACCGTTTTTAACAGAAAAGCATCTCGAAATGTCCTAAAACGCGCATCTGAACATTTTCGTCCACAGGTGCAGTAGATGCGCACGAAAATCCGTCCGGAGCCGTTTCGAGCGCCGAACTGCCTGAAGTGTTTTCCAGACCCTAGAAACTCCCCAAAACCGTTTTTAACCGAAAAGCATCTCGAAATGTCCTAAAACACGCAACTGAACATTTTCGTGCACAGGTGCCGTAGATGCGCACGAAAATCCGTCCGGAGCCGTTTCGAGCGCCGAACTGCCTGAAGTGTTTCCCAGACCCTAGAAACTCCCCAAAACCGTTTTTAACAGAAAAGCATCTCGAAATGTCCTAAAACGCGCATCTGAACATTTTCGTGCACAGGTGCCGTAGATGCGCACGAAAATCCGTCCGGAGCCGTTTCGAGCGCCGAACTGCCTGAAGTGTTTCCCAGACCCTAGAAACTCCCCAAAACCGTTTTTAACAGAAAAGCATCTCGAAATGTCCTAAAACGCGCATCTGAACATTTTCGTGCACAGGTGCCGTAGATGCGCACGAAAATCCGTCCGGAGCCGTTTCGAGCGCCGAACTGCCTGAAGTGTTTCCCAGACCCTAGAAACTCCCCAAAACCGTTTTTAACAGAAAAGCATCTCGAAATGTCCTAAAACGCGCAACTGAACATTTTCGTGCACAGGTGCCGTAGATGCGCACGAAAATCCGTCCGGAGCCGTTTCGAGCGCCGAACTGCCTGAAGTGTTTCCCAGACCCTAGAAACTCCCCAAAACCGTTTTTAACAGAAAAGCATCTCGAAATGTCCTAAAACGCGCATCTGAACATTTTCGTGCACAGGTGCAGTAGATGCGCACGAAAATCCGTCCGGAGCCGTTTCGAGCGCCGAACTGCCGAAGTGTTTCCCAGACCCTAGAAACTCCCCAAAACCGTTTTTAACAGAAAAGCATCTCGAAATGTCCTAAAACGCGCATCTGAACATTTTCGTGCACAGGTGCAGTAGATGCGCACGAAAATCCGTCCGGAGCCGTTTCGAGCGCCGAACTGCCTGAAGTGTTTCCCAGACCCTAGAAACTTCCCAAAACCGTTTTTAACAGAAAAGCATCTCGAAATGTCCTAAAACGCGCATCTGAACATTTTCGTCCACAGGTGCAGTAGATGCGCACGAAAATCCGTCCGGACCCGTTTCGAGCGCCGAACTGCCTGAAGTGTTTCCCAGACCCTAGAAACTCCCCAAAACCGTTTTTAACAGAAAAGCATCTCGAAATGTCCTAAAACGCGCATCTGAACATTTTCGTGCACAGGTGCAGTAGATGCGCACGAAAATCCGTCCGGAGCCGTTTCGAGCGCCGAACTGCCTGAAGTGTTTCCCAGACCCTAGAAACTCCCCAAAACCGTTTTTAACAGAAAAGCATCTCGAAATGTCCTAAAACGCGCATCTGAACATTTTCGTGCACAGGTGCCGTAGATGCGCACGAAAATCCGTCCGGAGCCGTTTCGAGCGCCGAACTGCCTGAAGTGTTTTCCAGACCCTAGAAACTCCCCAAAACCGTTTTTAACAGAAAAGCATCTCGAAATGTCCTAAAACGCGCATCTGAACATTTTCGTGCACAGGTGCAGTAGATGCGCACGAAAATCCGTCCGGACCCGTTTCGAGCGCCGAACTGCCTGAAGTGTTTCCCAGACCCTAGAAACTCCCCAAAACCGTTTTTAACCGAAAAGCATCTCGAAATGTCCTAAAACGCGCATCTGAACATTTTCGTGCACAGGTGCCGTAGATGCGCACGAAAATCCGTCCGGAGCCGTTTCGAGCGCCGAACTGCCTGAAGTGTTTCCCAGACCCTAGAAACTCCCCAAAACCGTTTTTAACAGAAAAGCATCTCGAAATGTCCTAAAACGCGCAACTGAACATTTTCGTGCACAGGTGCCGTAGATGCGCACGAAAATCCGTCCGGAGCCGTTTCGAGCGCCGAACTGCCTGAAGTGTTTCCCAGACCCTAGAAACTCCCCAAAACCGTTTTTAACAGAAAAGCATCTCGAAATGTCCTAAAACGCGCATCTGAACATTTTCGTGCACAGGTGCAGTAGATGCGCACGAAAATCCGTCCGGAGCCGTTTCGAGCGCCGAACTGCCTGAAGTGTTTCCCAGACCCTAGAAACTCCCCAAAACCGTTTTTAACAGAAAAGCATCTCGAAATGTCCTAAAACGCGCATCTGAACATTTTCGTGCACAGGTGCAGTAGATGCGCACGAAAATCCGTCCGGAGCCGTTTCGAGCGCCGAACTGCCTGAAGTGTTTCCCAGACCCTAGAAACTTCCCAAAACCGTTTTTAACAGAAAAGCATCTCGAAATGTCCTAAAACGCGCATCTGAACATTTTCGTGCACAGGTGCCGTAGATGCGCACGAAAATCCGTCCGGAGCCGTTTCGAGCGTCGAACTGCCTGAAGTGTTTCCCAGACCATAGAAACTCCCCAAAACCGTTTTTAACAGAAAAGCATCTCGAAATGTCCTAAAACGCGCATCTGAACATTTTCGTGCACATGTGTCGTAGATGCGCACGAAAATCCGTCCGGAGCCGTTTCGAGCGCCGAACTGCCTGAAGTGTTTCCCAGACCCTAGAAACTCCCCAAAACCGTTTTTAACAGAAAAGCATCTCGAAATGTCCTAAAACGCGCATCTGAACATTTTCGTGCACAGGTGCAGTAGATGCGCACGAAAATCCGTCCGGAGCCGTTTCGAGCGCCGAACTGCCTGAAGTGTTTCCCAGACCCTAGAAACTCCCCAAAACCGTTTTTAACAGAAAAGCATCTCGAAATGTCCTAAAACGCGCATCTGAACATTTTCCTGCACAGGTGCAGTAGATGCGCACGAAAATCCGTCCGGAGCCGTTTCGAGCGCCGAACTGCCTGAAGTGTTTCCCAGACCCTAGAAACTCCCCAAAACCGTTTTTAACAGAAAAGCATCTCGAAATGTCCTAAAACGCGCATCTGAACATTTTCGTGCACAGGTGCAGTAGATGCGCACGAAAATCCGTCCGGAGCCGTTTCGAGCGCCGAACTGCCTGAAGTGTTTCCCAGACCCTAGAAACTCCCCAAAACCGTTTTTAACAGAAAAGCATCTCGAAATGTCCTAAAACGCGCATCTGAACATTTTCGTCCACAGGTGCAGTAGATGCGCACGAAAATCCGTCCGGAGCCGTTTCCAGCGCCGAACTGCCTGAAGTGTTTTCCAGACCCTAGAAACTCCCCAAAACCGTTTTTAACCGAAAAGCATCTCGAAATGTCCTAAAACGCGCAACTGAACATTTTCGTGCACAGGTGCCGTAGATGCGCACGAAAATCCGTCCGGAGCCGTTTCGCGCGCCGAACTGCCTGAAGTGTTTCCCAGACCCTAGAAACTCCCCAAAACCGTTTTTAACAGAAAAGCATCTCGAAATGTCCTAAAACGCGCATCTGAACATTTTCGTGCACAGGTGTCGTAGATGCGCACGAAAATCCGTCCGGAGCCGTTTCGAGCGCCGAACTGACTGAAGTGTTTCCCAGACCCTAGAAACTCCCCAAAACCGTTTTTAACAGAAAAGCATCTCGAAATGTCCTAAAACGCGCATCTGAACATTTTCGTGCACAGGTGCCGTAGACGCGCACGAAAATCCGTCCGGAGCCGTTTCGAGCGCCGAACTGCCTGAAGTGTTTCCCGGACCCTAGAAACTCCCCAAAACCGTTTTTAACAGAAAAGCATCTCGAAATGTCCTAAAACGCGCATCTGAACATTTTCGTGCACAGGTGCAGTAGATGCGCACGAAAATCCGTCCGGAGCCGTTTCGAGCGCCGAACTGCCTGAAGTGTTTCCCTGACCCTAGAAACTCCCCAAAACCGTTTTTAACAGAAAAGCATCTCGAAATGTCCTAAAACGCGCATCTGAACATTTTCGTCCACAGGTGCAGTAGATGCGCACGAAAATCCGTCCGGAGCCGTTTCGAGCGCCGAACTGCCTGAAGTGTTTTCCAGACCCTAGAAACTCCCCAAAACCGTTTTTAACCGAAAAGCATCTCGAAATGTCCTAAAACGCGCAACTGAACATTTTCGTGCACAGGTGCCGTAGATGCGCACGAAAATCCGTCCGGAGCCGTTTCGCGCGCCGAACTGCCTGAAGTGTTTCCCAGACCCTAGAAACTCCCCAAAACCGTTTTTAACAGAAAAGCATCTCGAAATGTCCTAAAACGCGCATCTGAACATTTTCGTGCACAGGTACAGTAGATGCGCACGAAAATCCGTCCGGAGCCGTTTCGAGCGCCGAACTGCCTGAAGTGTTTCCCAGACCCTAGAAACTCCCCAAAACCGTTTTTAACAGAAAAGCATCTCGAAATGTCCTAAAACGCGCATCTGAACATTTTCGTGCACAGGTGCAGTAGATGCGCACGAAAATCCGTCCGGAGCCGTTTCGAGCGCCGAACTGCCTGAAGTGTTTCCCAGACCCTAGAAACTCCCCAAAACCGTTTTTAACAGAAAAGCATCTCGAAATGTCCTAAAACGCGCATCTGAACATTTTCGTCCACAGGTGCAGTAGATGCGCACGAAAATCCGTCCGGAGCCGTTTCGAGCGCCGAACTGCCTGAAGTGTTTCCCAGACCCTAGAAACTCCCCAAAACCGTTTTTAACAGAAAAGCATCTCGAAATGTCCTAAAACGCGCATCTGAACATTTTCGTGCACAGGTGTCGTAGATGCGCACGAAAATCCGTCCGGAGCCGTTTCGAGCGCCGAACTGACTGAAGTGTTTCCCAGACCCTAGAAACTCCCCAAAACCGTTTTTAACAGAAAAGCATCTCGAAATGTCCTAAAACGCGCATCTGAACATTTTCGTGCACAGGTGCCGTAGATGCGCACGAAAATCCGTCCGGAGCCGTTTCGAGCGCCGAACTGCCTGAAGTGTTTCCCGGACCCTAGAAACTCCCCAAAACCGTTTTTAACAGAAAAGCATCTCGAAATGTCCTAAAACGCGCATCTGAACATTTTCGTGCACAGGTGCAGTAGATGCGCACGAAAATCCGTCCGGAGCCGTTTCGAGCGCCGAACTGCCTGAAGTGTTTCCCAGACCCTAGAAACTCCCCAAAACCGTTTTTAACAGAAAAGCATCTCGAAATGTCCTAAAACGCGCATCTGAACATTTTCGTGCACAGGTGCAGTAGATGCGCACGAAAATCCGTCCGGAGCCGTTTCGAGCGCCGAACTGCCTGAAGTGTTTCCCAGACCCTAGAAACTCCCCAAAACCGTTTTTAACAGAAAAGCATCTCGAAATGTCCTAAAACGCGCATCTGAACATTTTCGTCCACAGGTGCAGTAGATGCGCACGAAAATCCGTCCGGAGCCGTTTCGAGCGCCGAACTGCCTGAAGTGTTTTCCAGACCCTAGAAACTCCCCAAAACCGTTTTTAACCGAAAAGCATCTCGAAATGTCCTAAAACACGCAACTGAACATTTTCGTGCACAGGTGCCGTAGATGCGCACGAAAATCCATCCGGAGCCGTTTCGAGCGCCGAACTGCCTGAAGTGTTTCCCAGACCCTAGAAACTCCCCAAAACCGTTTTTAACAGAAAAGCATCTCGAAATGTCCTAAAACGCGCATCTGAACATTTTCGTGCACAGGTGTCGTAGATGCGCACGAAAATCCGTCCGGAGCCGTTTCGAGCGCCGAACTGACTGAAGTGTTTCCCAGACCCTAGAAACTCCCCAAAACCGTTTTTAACAGAAAAGCATCTCGAAATGTCCTAAAACGCGCATCTGAACATTTTCGTGCACAGGTGCCGTAGATGCGCACGAAAATCCGTCCGGAGCCGTTTCGTGCGCCGAACTGCCTGAAGTGTTTCCCAGACCCTAGAAACTCCCCAAAACCGTTTTTAACAGAAAAGCATCTCGAAATGTCCTAAAACGCGCATCTGAACATTTTCGTGCACAGGTGCAGTAGATGCGCACGAAAATCCGTCCGGAGCCGTTTCGAGCGCCGAACTGCCTGAAGTGTTTCCCAGACCCTAGAAACTCCCCAAAACCGTTTTTAACAGAAAAGCATCTCGAAATGTCCTAAAACGCGCATCTGAACATTTTCGTGCACAGGTGCCGTAGATGCGCACGAAAATCCGTCCGGAGCCGTTTCGAGCGCCGAACTGCCTGAAGTGTTTCCCAGACCCTAGAAACTCCCTAAAACCGTTTTTAACAGAAAAGCATCTCGAAATGTCCTAAAACGCGCATCTGAACATTTTCGTGCACAGGTGCAGTAGATGCGCACGAAAATCCGTCCGGAGCCGTTTCGAGCGCCGAACTGCCTGAAGTGTTTCCCAGACCCTAGAAACTCCCCAAAACCGTTTTTAACAGAAAAGCATCTCGAAATGTCCTAAAACGCGCATCTGAGAATTTTCGTGCACAGGTGCAGTAGATGCGCACGAAAATCCGTCCGGAGCCGTTTCGAGCGCCGAACTGCCTGAAGTGTTTCCCAGACCCTAGAAACTCCCCAAAACCGTTTTTAACAGAAAAGCATCTCGAAATGTCCTAAAACGCGCATCTGAACATTTTCGTGCACAGGTGCAGTAGATGCGCACGAAAATCCGTCCGGAGCCGTTTCGAGCGCCGAACTGCCTGAAGTGTTTCCCAGACCCTAGAAACTCCCCAAAACCGTTTTTAACAGAAAAGCATCTCGAAATGTCCTAAAACGCGCATCTGAACATTTTCGTGCACAGGTGCCGTAGATGCGCACGAAAATCCGTCCGGAGCCGTTTCGAGCGCCGAACTGCCTGAAGTGTTTCCCAGACCCTAGAAACTCCCTAAAACCGTTTTTAACAGAAAAGCATCTCGAAATGTCCTAAAACGCGCATCTGAACATTTTCGTGCACAGGTGCAGTAGATGCGCACGAAAATCCGTCCGGAGCCGTTTCGAGCGCCGAACTGCCTGAAGTGTTTCCCAGACCCTAGAAACTCCCCAAAACCGTTTTTAACAGAAAAGCATCTCGAAATGTCCTAAAACGCGCATCTGAACATTTTCGTGCACAGGTGCCGTAGATGCGCACGAAAATCCGTCCGGAGCCGTTTCGAGCGCCGAACTGCCTGAAGTGTTTCCCAGACCCTAGAAACTCCCCAAAACCGTTTTTAACAGAAAAGCATCTCGAAATGTCCTAAAACGCGCATCTGAACATTTTCGTCCACAGGTGCAGTAGATGCGCACGAAAATCCGTCCGGAGCCGTTTCGAGCGCCGAACTGCCTGAAGTGTTTTCCAGACCCTAGAAACTCCCCAAAACCGTTTTTAACCGAAAAGCATCTCGAAATGTCCTAAAACACGCAACTGAACATTTTCGTGCACAGGTGCCGTAGATGCGCACGAAAATCCGTCCGGAGCCGTTTCGAGCGCCGAACTGCCTGAAGTGTTTCCCAGACCCTAGAAACTCCCCAAAACCGTTTTTAACAGAAAAGCATCTCGAAATGTCCTAAAACGCGCATCTGAACATTTTCGTGCACAGGTGCCGTAGATGCGCACGAAAATCCGTCCGGAGCCGTTTCGAGCGCCGAACTGCCTGAAGTGTTTCCCAGACCCTAGAAACTCCCCAAAACCGTTTTTAACAGAAAAGCATCTCGAAATGTCCTAAAACGCGCATCTGAACATTTTCGTGCACAGGTGCCGTAGATGCGCACGAAAATCCGTCCGGAGCCGTTTCGAGCGCCGAACTGCCTGAAGTGTTTCCCAGACCCTAGAAACTCCCCAAAACCGTTTTTAACAGAAAAGCATCTCGAAATGTCCTAAAACGCGCAACTGAACATTTTCGTGCACAGGTGCCGTAGATGCGCACGAAAATCCGTCCGGAGCCGTTTCGAGCGCCGAACTGCCTGAAGTGTTTCCCAGACCCTAGAAACTCCCCAAAACCGTTTTTAACAGAAAAGCATCTCGAAATGTCCTAAAACGCGCATCTGAACATTTTCGTGCACAGGTGCAGTAGATGCGCACGAAAATCCGTCCGGAGCCGTTTCGAGCGCCGAACTGCCGAAGTGTTTCCCAGACCCTAGAAACTCCCCAAAACCGTTTTTAACAGAAAAGCATCTCGAAATGTCCTAAAACGCGCATCTGAACATTTTCGTGCACAGGTGCAGTAGATGCGCACGAAAATCCGTCCGGAGCCGTTTCGAGCGCCGAACTGCCTGAAGTGTTTCCCAGACCCTAGAAACTTCCCAAAACCGTTTTTAACAGAAAAGCATCTCGAAATGTCCTAAAACGCGCATCTGAACATTTTCGTCCACAGGTGCAGTAGATGCGCACGAAAATCCGTCCGGACCCGTTTCGAGCGCCGAACTGCCTGAAGTGTTTCCCAGACCCTAGAAACTCCCCAAAACCGTTTTTAACAGAAAAGCATCTCGAAATGTCCTAAAACGCGCATCTGAACATTTTCGTGCACAGGTGCAGTAGATGCGCACGAAAATCCGTCCGGAGCCGTTTCGAGCGCCGAACTGCCTGAAGTGTTTCCCAGACCCTAGAAACTCCCCAAAACCGTTTTTAACAGAAAAGCATCTCGAAATGTCCTAAAACGCGCATCTGAACATTTTCGTGCACAGGTGCCGTAGATGCGCACGAAAATCCGTCCGGAGCCGTTTCGAGCGCCGAACTGCCTGAAGTGTTTTCCAGACCCTAGAAACTCCCCAAAACCGTTTTTAACAGAAAAGCATCTCGAAATGTCCTAAAACGCGCATCTGAACATTTTCGTGCACAGGTGCAGTAGATGCGCACGAAAATCCGTCCGGACCCGTTTCGAGCGCCGAACTGCCTGAAGTGTTTCCCAGACCCTAGAAACTCCCCAAAACCGTTTTTAACCGAAAAGCATCTCGAAATGTCCTAAAACGCGCATCTGAACATTTTCGTGCACAGGTGCCGTAGATGCGCACGAAAATCCGTCCGGAGCCGTTTCGAGCGCCGAACTGCCTGAAGTGTTTCCCAGACCCTAGAAACTCCCCAAAACCGTTTTTAACAGAAAAGCATCTCGAAATGTCCTAAAACGCGCAACTGAACATTTTCGTGCACAGGTGCCGTAGATGCGCACGAAAATCCGTCCGGAGCCGTTTCGAGCGCCGAACTGCCTGAAGTGTTTCCCAGACCCTAGAAACTCCCCAAAACCGTTTTTAACAGAAAAGCATCTCGAAATGTCCTAAAACGCGCATCTGAACATTTTCGTGCACAGGTGCAGTAGATGCGCACGAAAATCCGTCCGGAGCCGTTTCGAGCGCCGAACTGCCTGAAGTGTTTCCCAGACCCTAGAAACTCCCCAAAACCGTTTTTAACAGAAAAGCATCTCGAAATGTCCTAAAACGCGCATCTGAACATTTTCGTGCACAGGTGCAGTAGATGCGCACGAAAATCCGTCCGGAGCCGTTTCGAGCGCCGAACTGCCTGAAGTGTTTCCCAGACCCTAGAAACTTCCCAAAACCGTTTTTAACAGAAAAGCATCTCGAAATGTCCTAAAACGCGCATCTGAACATTTTCGTGCACAGGTGCCGTAGATGCGCACGAAAATCCGTCCGGAGCCGTTTCGAGCGTCGAACTGCCTGAAGTGTTTCCCAGACCATAGAAACTCCCCAAAACCGTTTTTAACAGAAAAGCATCTCGAAATGTCCTAAAACGCGCATCTGAACATTTTCGTGCACATGTGTCGTAGATGCGCACGAAAATCCGTCCGGAGCCGTTTCGAGCGCCGAACTGCCTGAAGTGTTTCCCAGACCCTAGAAACTCCCCAAAACCGTTTTTAACAGAAAAGCATCTCGAAATGTCCTAAAACGCGCATCTGAACATTTTCGTGCACAGGTGCAGTAGATGCGCACGAAAATCCGTCCGGAGCCGTTTCGAGCGCCGAACTGCCTGAAGTGTTTCCCAGACCCTAGAAACTCCCCAAAACCGTTTTTAACAGAAAAGCATCTCGAAATGTCCTAAAACGCGCATCTGAACATTTTCCTGCACAGGTGCAGTAGATGCGCACGAAAATCCGTCCGGAGCCGTTTCGAGCGCCGAACTGCCTGAAGTGTTTCCCAGACCCTAGAAACTCCCCAAAACCGTTTTTAACAGAAAAGCATCTCGAAATGTCCTAAAACGCGCATCTGAACATTTTCGTGCACAGGTGCAGTAGATGCGCACGAAAATCCGTCCGGAGCCGTTTCGAGCGCCGAACTGCCTGAAGTGTTTCCCAGACCCTAGAAACTCCCCAAAACCGTTTTTAACAGAAAAGCATCTCGAAATGTCCTAAAACGCGCATCTGAACATTTTCGTCCACAGGTGCAGTAGATGCGCACGAAAATCCGTCCGGAGCCGTTTCCAGCGCCGAACTGCCTGAAGTGTTTTCCAGACCCTAGAAACTCCCCAAAACCGTTTTTAACCGAAAAGCATCTCGAAATGTCCTAAAACGCGCAACTGAACATTTTCGTGCACAGGTGCCGTAGATGCGCACGAAAATCCGTCCGGAGCCGTTTCGCGCGCCGAACTGCCTGAAGTGTTTCCCAGACCCTAGAAACTCCCCAAAACCGTTTTTAACAGAAAAGCATCTCGAAATGTCCTAAAACGCGCATCTGAACATTTTCGTGCACAGGTGTCGTAGATGCGCACGAAAATCCGTCCGGAGCCGTTTCGAGCGCCGAACTGACTGAAGTGTTTCCCAGACCCTAGAAACTCCCCAAAACCGTTTTTAACAGAAAAGCATCTCGAAATGTCCTAAAACGCGCATCTGAACATTTTCGTGCACAGGTGCCGTAGACGCGCACGAAAATCCGTCCGGAGCCGTTTCGAGCGCCGAACTGCCTGAAGTGTTTCCCGGACCCTAGAAACTCCCCAAAACCGTTTTTAACAGAAAAGCATCTCGAAATGTCCTAAAACGCGCATCTGAACATTTTCGTGCACAGGTGCAGTAGATGCGCACGAAAATCCGTCCGGAGCCGTTTCGAGCGCCGAACTGCCTGAAGTGTTTCCCTGACCCTAGAAACTCCCCAAAACCGTTTTTAACAGAAAAGCATCTCGAAATGTCCTAAAACGCGCATCTGAACATTTTCGTCCACAGGTGCAGTAGATGCGCACGAAAATCCGTCCGGAGCCGTTTCGAGCGCCGAACTGCCTGAAGTGTTTTCCAGACCCTAGAAACTCCCCAAAACCGTTTTTAACCGAAAAGCATCTCGAAATGTCCTAAAACGCGCAACTGAACATTTTCGTGCACAGGTGCCGTAGATGCGCACGAAAATCCGTCCGGAGCCGTTTCGCGCGCCGAACTGCCTGAAGTGTTTCCCAGACCCTAGAAACTCCCCAAAACCGTTTTTAACAGAAAAGCATCTCGAAATGTCCTAAAACGCGCATCTGAACATTTTCGTGCACAGGTACAGTAGATGCGCACGAAAATCCGTCCGGAGCCGTTTCGAGCGCCGAACTGCCTGAAGTGTTTCCCAGACCCTAGAAACTCCCCAAAACCGTTTTTAACAGAAAAGCATCTCGAAATGTCCTAAAACGCGCATCTGAACATTTTCGTGCACAGGTGCAGTAGATGCGCACGAAAATCCGTCCGGAGCCGTTTCGAGCGCCGAACTGCCTGAAGTGTTTCCCAGACCCTAGAAACTCCCCAAAACCGTTTTTAACAGAAAAGCATCTCGAAATGTCCTAAAACGCGCATCTGAACATTTTCGTCCACAGGTGCAGTAGATGCGCACGAAAATCCGTCCGGAGCCGTTTCGAGCGCCGAACTGCCTGAAGTGTTTCCCAGACCCTAGAAACTCCCCAAAACCGTTTTTAACAGAAAAGCATCTCGAAATGTCCTAAAACGCGCATCTGAACATTTTCGTGCACAGGTGTCGTAGATGCGCACGAAAATCCGTCCGGAGCCGTTTCGAGCGCCGAACTGACTGAAGTGTTTCCCAGACCCTAGAAACTCCCCAAAACCGTTTTTAACAGAAAAGCATCTCGAAATGTCCTAAAACGCGCATCTGAACATTTTCGTGCACAGGTGCCGTAGATGCGCACGAAAATCCGTCCGGAGCCGTTTCGAGCGCCGAACTGCCTGAAGTGTTTCCCGGACCCTAGAAACTCCCCAAAACCGTTTTTAACAGAAAAGCATCTCGAAATGTCCTAAAACGCGCATCTGAACATTTTCGTGCACAGGTGCAGTAGATGCGCACGAAAATCCGTCCGGAGCCGTTTCGAGCGCCGAACTGCCTGAAGTGTTTCCCAGACCCTAGAAACTCCCCAAAACCGTTTTTAACAGAAAAGCATCTCGAAATGTCCTAAAACGCGCATCTGAACATTTTCGTGCACAGGTGCAGTAGATGCGCACGAAAATCCGTCCGGAGCCGTTTCGAGCGCCGAACTGCCTGAAGTGTTTCCCAGACCCTAGAAACTCCCCAAAACCGTTTTTAACAGAAAAGCATCTCGAAATGTCCTAAAACGCGCATCTGAACATTTTCGTCCACAGGTGCAGTAGATGCGCACGAAAATCCGTCCGGAGCCGTTTCGAGCGCCGAACTGCCTGAAGTGTTTTCCAGACCCTAGAAACTCCCCAAAACCGTTTTTAACCGAAAAGCATCTCGAAATGTCCTAAAACACGCAACTGAACATTTTCGTGCACAGGTGCCGTAGATGCGCACGAAAATCCATCCGGAGCCGTTTCGAGCGCCGAACTGCCTGAAGTGTTTCCCAGACCCTAGAAACTCCCCAAAACCGTTTTTAACAGAAAAGCATCTCGAAATGTCCTAAAACGCGCATCTGAACATTTTCGTGCACAGGTGTCGTAGATGCGCACGAAAATCCGTCCGGAGCCGTTTCGAGCGCCGAACTGACTGAAGTGTTTCCCAGACCCTAGAAACTCCCCAAAACCGTTTTTAACAGAAAAGCATCTCGAAATGTCCTAAAACGCGCATCTGAACATTTTCGTGCACAGGTGCCGTAGATGCGCACGAAAATCCGTCCGGAGCCGTTTCGTGCGCCGAACTGCCTGAAGTGTTTCCCAGACCCTAGAAACTCCCCAAAACCGTTTTTAACAGAAAAGCATCTCGAAATGTCCTAAAACGCGCATCTGAACATTTTCGTGCACAGGTGCAGTAGATGCGCACGAAAATCCGTCCGGAGCCGTTTCGAGCGCCGAACTGCCTGAAGTGTTTCCCAGACCCTAGAAACTCCCCAAAACCGTTTTTAACAGAAAAGCATCTCGAAATGTCCTAAAACGCGCATCTGAACATTTTCGTCCACAGGTGCAGTAGATGCGCACGAAAATCCGTCCGGAGCCGTTTCGAGCGCCGAACTGCCTGAAGTGTTTTCCAGACCCTAGAAACTCCCCAAAACCGTTTTTAACCGAAAAGCATCTCGAAATGTCCTAAAACGCGCAACTGAACATTTTCGTGCACAGGTGCCGTAGATGCGCACGAAAATCCGTCCGGAGCCGTTTCGCGCGCCGAACTGCCTGAAGTGTTTCCCAGACCCTAGAAACTCCCCAAAACCGTTTTTAACAGAAAAGCATCTCGAAATGTCCTAAAACGCGCATCTGAACATTTTCGTGCACAGGTGTCGTAGATGCGCACGAAAATCCGTCCGGAGCCGTTTCGAGCGCCGAACTGACTGAAGTGTTTCCCAGACCCTAGAAACTCCCCAAAACCGTTTTTAACAGAAAAGCATCTCGAAGTGTCCTAAAACGCGCATCTGAACATTTTCGTGCACAGGTGCCGTAGATGCGCACGAAAATCCGTCCGGAGCCGTTTCGAGCGCCGAACTGCCTGAAGTGTTTCCCAGACCCTAGAAACTCCCCAAAACCGTTTTTAACAGAAAAGCATCTCGAAATGTCCTAAAACGCGCATCTGAACATTTTCGTGCACAGGTGCAGTAGATGCGCACGAAAATCCGTCCGGAGCCGTTTCGAGCGCCGAACTGCCTGAAGTGTTTCCCAGACCCTAGAAACTCCCCAAAACCGTTTTTAACAGAAAAGCATCTCGAAATGTCCTAAAACGCGCATCTGAGAATTTTCGTGCACAGGTGCAGTAGATGCGCACGAAAATCCGTCCGGAGCCGTTTCGAGCGCCGAACTGCCTGAAGTGTTTCCCAGACCCTAGAAACTCCCCAAAACCGTTTTTAACAGAAAAGCATCTCGAAATGTCCTAAAACGCGCATCTGAACATTTTCGTGCACAGGTGCCGTAGATGCGCACGAAAATCCGTCCGGAGCCGTTTCGAGCGCCGAACTGCCTGAAGTGTTTCCCAGACCCTAGAAACTCCCTAAAACCGTTTTTAACAGAAAAGCATCTCGAAATGTCCTAAAACGCGCATCTGAACATTTTCGTGCACAGGTGCAGTAGATGCGCACGAAAATCCGTCCGGAGCCGTTTCGAGCGCCGAACTGCCTGAAGTGTTTCCCAGACCCTAGAAACTCCCCAAAACCGTTTTTAACAGAAAAGCATCTCGAAATGTCCTAAAACGCGCATCTGAGAATTTTCGTGCACAGGTGCAGTAGATGCGCACGAAAATCCGTCCGGAGCCGTTTCGAGCGCCGAACTGCCTGAAGTGTTTCCCAGACCCTAGAAACTCCCCAAAACCATTTTTAACAGAAAAGCATCTCGAAATGTCCTAAAACGCGCATCTGAACATTTTCGTGCACAGGTGCAGTAGATGCGCACGAAAATCCGTCCGGAGCCGTTTCGAGCGCCGAACTGCCTGAAGTGTTTCCCAGACCCTAGAAACTCCCCAAAACCGTTTTTAACAGAAAAGCATCTCGAAATGTCCTAAAACGCGCATCTGAACATTTTCGTGCACAGGTGCCGTAGATGCGCACGAAAATCCGTCCGGAGCCGTTTCGAGCGCCGAACTGCCTGAAGTGTTTCCCAGACCCTAGAAACTCCCTAAAACCGTTTTTAACAGAAAAGCATCTCGAAATGTCCTAAAACGCGCATCTGAACATTTTCGTGCACAGGTGCAGTAGATGCGCACGAAAATCCGTCCGGAGCCGTTTCGAGCGCCGAACTGCCTGAAGTGTTTCCCAGACCCTAGAAACTCCCCAAAACCGTTTTTAACAGAAAAGCATCTCGAAATGTCCTAAAACGCGCATCTGAACATTTTCGTGCACAGGTGCCGTAGATGCGCACGAAAATCCGTCCGGAGCCGTTTCGAGCGCCGAACTGCCTGAAGTGTTTCCCAGACCCTAGAAACTCCCCAAAACCGTTTTTAACAGAAAAGCATCTCGAAATGTCCTAAAACGCGCATCTGAACATTTTCGTGCACAGGTGCCGTAGATGCGCACGAAAATCCGTCCGGAGCCGTTTCGAGCGCCGAACTGCCTGAAGTGTTTCCCAGACCCTAGAAACTCCCCAAAACCGTTTTTAACAGAAAAGCATCTCGAAATGTCCTAAAACGCGCATCTGAACATTTTCGTGCACAGGTGCAGTAGATGCGCACGAAAATCCGTCCGGAGCCGTTTCGAGCGCCGAACTGCCTGAAGTGTTTCCCAGACCCTAGAAACTCCCCAAAACCGTTTTTAACAGAAAAGCATCTCGAAATGTCCTAAAACGCGCATCTGAACATTTTCGTCCACAGGTGCAGTAGATGCGCACGAAAATCCGTCCGGAGCCGTTTCGAGCGCCGAACTGCCTGAAGTGTTTTCCAGACCCTAGAAACTCCCCAAAACCGTTTTTAACCGAAAAGCATCTCGAAATGTCCTAAAACGCGCAACTGAACATTTTCGTGCACAGGTGCCGTAGATGCGCACGAAAATCCGTCCGGAGCCGTTTCGCGCGCCGAACTGCCTGAAGTGTTTCCCAGACCCTAGAAACTCCCCAAAACCGTTTTTAACAGAAAAGCATCTCGAAATGTCCTAAAACGCGCATCTGAACATTTTCGTGCACAGGTGTCGTAGATGCGCACGAAAATCCGTCCGGAGCCGTTTCGAGCGCCGAACTGACTGAAGTGTTTCCCAGACCCTAGAAACTCCCCAAAACCGTTTTTAACAGAAAAGCATCTCGAAATGTCCTAAAACGCGCATCTGAACATTTTCGTGCACAGGTGCCGTAGATGCGCACGAAAATCCGTCCGGAGCCGTTTCGAGCGCCGAACTGCCTGATGTGTTTCCCAGACCCTAGAAACTCCCCAAAACCGTTTTTAACAGAAAAGCATCTCGAAATGTCCTAAAACGCGCATCTGAACATTTTCGTGCACAGGTGCAGTAGATGCGCACGAAAATCCGTCCGGAGCCGTTTCGAGCGCCGAACTGCCTGAAGTGTTTCCCAGACCCTAGAAACTCCCCAAAACCGTTTTTAACAGAAAAGCATCTCGAAATGTCCTAAAACGCGCATCTGAACATTTTCGTGCACAGGTGCAGTAGATGCGCACGAAAATCCGTCCGGAGCCGTTTCGAGCGCCGAACTGCCTGAAGTGTTTCCCAGACCCTAGAAACTCCCCAAAACCGTTTTTAACAGAAAAGCATCTCGAAATGTCCTAAAACGCGCATCTGAACATTTTCGTGCACAGGTGCCGTAGATGCGCACGAAAATCCGTCCGGAGCCGTTTCGAGCGCCGAACTGCCTGAAGTGTTTTCCAGACCCTAGAAACTCCCCAAAACCGTTTTTAACCGAAAAGCATCTCGAAATGTCCTAAAACGCGCATCTGAACATTTTCGTGCACAGGTGCCGTAGATGCGCACGAAAATCCGTCCGGAGCCGTTTCGAGCGCCGAACTGCCTGAAGTGTTTCCCAGACCCTAGAAACTCCCCAAAACCGTTTTTAACAGAAAAGCATCTCGAAATGTCCTAAAACGCGCAACTGAACATTTTCGTGCACAGGTGCCGTAGATGCGCACGAAAATCCGTCCGGAGCCGTTTCGAGCGCCGAACTGCCTGAAGTGTTTCCCAGACCCTAGAAACTCCCCAAAACCGTTTTTAACAGAAAAGCATCTCGAAATGTCCTAAAACGCGCATCTGAACATTTTCGTGCACAGGTGCAGTAGATGCGCACGAAAATCCGTCCGGAGCCGTTTCGAGCGCCGAACTGCCGAAGTGTTTCCCAGACCCTAGAAACTCCCCAAAACCGTTTTTAACAGAAAAGCATCTCGAAATGTCCTAAAACGCGCATCTGAACATTTTCGTGCACAGGTGCAGTAGATGCGCACGAAAATCCGTCCGGAGCCGTTTCGAGCGCCGAACTGCCTGAAGTGTTTCCCAGACCCTAGAAACTTCCCAAAACCGTTTTTAACAGAAAAGCATCTCGAAATGTCCTAAAACGCGCATCTGAACATTTTCGTCCACAGGTGCAGTAGATGCGCACGAAAATCCGTCCGGACCCGTTTCGAGCGCCGAACTGCCTGAAGTGTTTCCCAGACCCTAGAAACTCCCCAAAACCGTTTTTAACAGAAAAGCATCTCGAAATGTCCTAAAACGCGCATCTGAACATTTTCGTGCACAGGTGCAGTAGATGCGCACGAAAATCCGTCCGGAGCCGTTTCGAGCGCCGAACTGCCTGAAGTGTTTCCCAGACCCTAGAAACTCCCCAAAACCGTTTTTAACAGAAAAGCATCTCGAAATGTCCTAAAACGCGCATCTGAACATTTTCGTGCACAGGTGCCGTAGATGCGCACGAAAATCCGTCCGGAGCCGTTTCGAGCGCCGAACTGCCTGAAGTGTTTTCCAGACCCTAGAAACTCCCCAAAACCGTTTTTAACAGAAAAGCATCTCGAAATGTCCTAAAACGCGCATCTGAACATTTTCGTGCACAGGTGCAGTAGATGCGCACGAAAATCCGTCCGGACCCGTTTCGAGCGCCGAACTGCCTGAAGTGTTTCCCAGACCCTAGAAACTCCCCAAAACCGTTTTTAACCGAAAAGCATCTCGAAATGTCCTAAAACGCGCATCTGAACATTTTCGTGCACAGGTGCCGTAGATGCGCACGAAAATCCGTCCGGAGCCGTTTCGAGCGCCGAACTGCCTGAAGTGTTTCCCAGACCCTAGAAACTCCCCAAAACCGTTTTTAACAGAAAAGCATCTCGAAATGTCCTAAAACGCGCAACTGAACATTTTCGTGCACAGGTGCCGTAGATGCGCACGAAAATCCGTCCGGAGCCGTTTCGAGCGCCGAACTGCCTGAAGTGTTTCCCAGACCCTAGAAACTCCCCAAAACCGTTTTTAACAGAAAAGCATCTCGAAATGTCCTAAAACGCGCATCTGAACATTTTCGTGCACAGGTGCAGTAGATGCGCACGAAAATCCGTCCGGAGCCGTTTCGAGCGCCGAACTGCCTGAAGTGTTTCCCAGACCCTAGAAACTCCCCAAAACCGTTTTTAACAGAAAAGCATCTCGAAATGTCCTAAAACGCGCATCTGAACATTTTCGTGCACAGGTGCAGTAGATGCGCACGAAAATCCGTCCGGAGCCGTTTCGAGCGCCGAACTGCCTGAAGTGTTTCCCAGACCCTAGAAACTTCCCAAAACCGTTTTTAACAGAAAAGCATCTCGAAATGTCCTAAAACGCGCATCTGAACATTTTCGTGCACAGGTGCCGTAGATGCGCACGAAAATCCGTCCGGAGCCGTTTCGAGCGTCGAACTGCCTGAAGTGTTTCCCAGACCATAGAAACTCCCCAAAACCGTTTTTAACAGAAAAGCATCTCGAAATGTCCTAAAACGCGCATCTGAACATTTTCGTGCACATGTGTCGTAGATGCGCACGAAAATCCGTCCGGAGCCGTTTCGAGCGCCGAACTGCCTGAAGTGTTTCCCAGACCCTAGAAACTCCCCAAAACCGTTTTTAACAGAAAAGCATCTCGAAATGTCCTAAAACGCGCATCTGAACATTTTCGTGCACAGGTGCAGTAGATGCGCACGAAAATCCGTCCGGAGCCGTTTCGAGCGCCGAACTGCCTGAAGTGTTTCCCAGACCCTAGAAACTCCCCAAAACCGTTTTTAACAGAAAAGCATCTCGAAATGTCCTAAAACGCGCATCTGAACATTTTCCTGCACAGGTGCAGTAGATGCGCACGAAAATCCGTCCGGAGCCGTTTCGAGCGCCGAACTGCCTGAAGTGTTTCCCAGACCCTAGAAACTCCCCAAAACCGTTTTTAACAGAAAAGCATCTCGAAATGTCCTAAAACGCGCATCTGAACATTTTCGTGCACAGGTGCAGTAGATGCGCACGAAAATCCGTCCGGAGCCGTTTCGAGCGCCGAACTGCCTGAAGTGTTTCCCAGACCCTAGAAACTCCCCAAAACCGTTTTTAACAGAAAAGCATCTCGAAATGTCCTAAAACGCGCATCTGAACATTTTCGTCCACAGGTGCAGTAGATGCGCACGAAAATCCGTCCGGAGCCGTTTCCAGCGCCGAACTGCCTGAAGTGTTTTCCAGACCCTAGAAACTCCCCAAAACCGTTTTTAACCGAAAAGCATCTCGAAATGTCCTAAAACGCGCAACTGAACATTTTCGTGCACAGGTGCCGTAGATGCGCACGAAAATCCGTCCGGAGCCGTTTCGCGCGCCGAACTGCCTGAAGTGTTTCCCAGACCCTAGAAACTCCCCAAAACCGTTTTTAACAGAAAAGCATCTCGAAATGTCCTAAAACGCGCATCTGAACATTTTCGTGCACAGGTGTCGTAGATGCGCACGAAAATCCGTCCGGAGCCGTTTCGAGCGCCGAACTGACTGAAGTGTTTCCCAGACCCTAGAAACTCCCCAAAACCGTTTTTAACAGAAAAGCATCTCGAAATGTCCTAAAACGCGCATCTGAACATTTTCGTGCACAGGTGCCGTAGACGCGCACGAAAATCCGTCCGGAGCCGTTTCGAGCGCCGAACTGCCTGAAGTGTTTCCCGGACCCTAGAAACTCCCCAAAACCGTTTTTAACAGAAAAGCATCTCGAAATGTCCTAAAACGCGCATCTGAACATTTTCGTGCACAGGTGCAGTAGATGCGCACGAAAATCCGTCCGGAGCCGTTTCGAGCGCCGAACTGCCTGAAGTGTTTCCCTGACCCTAGAAACTCCCCAAAACCGTTTTTAACAGAAAAGCATCTCGAAATGTCCTAAAACGCGCATCTGAACATTTTCGTCCACAGGTGCAGTAGATGCGCACGAAAATCCGTCCGGAGCCGTTTCGAGCGCCGAACTGCCTGAAGTGTTTTCCAGACCCTAGAAACTCCCCAAAACCGTTTTTAACCGAAAAGCATCTCGAAATGTCCTAAAACGCGCAACTGAACATTTTCGTGCACAGGTGCCGTAGATGCGCACGAAAATCCGTCCGGAGCCGTTTCGCGCGCCGAACTGCCTGAAGTGTTTCCCAGACCCTAGAAACTCCCCAAAACCGTTTTTAACAGAAAAGCATCTCGAAATGTCCTAAAACGCGCATCTGAACATTTTCGTGCACAGGTACAGTAGATGCGCACGAAAATCCGTCCGGAGCCGTTTCGAGCGCCGAACTGCCTGAAGTGTTTCCCAGACCCTAGAAACTCCCCAAAACCGTTTTTAACAGAAAAGCATCTCGAAATGTCCTAAAACGCGCATCTGAACATTTTCGTGCACAGGTGCAGTAGATGCGCACGAAAATCCGTCCGGAGCCGTTTCGAGCGCCGAACTGCCTGAAGTGTTTCCCAGACCCTAGAAACTCCCCAAAACCGTTTTTAACAGAAAAGCATCTCGAAATGTCCTAAAACGCGCATCTGAACATTTTCGTCCACAGGTGCAGTAGATGCGCACGAAAATCCGTCCGGAGCCGTTTCGAGCGCCGAACTGCCTGAAGTGTTTCCCAGACCCTAGAAACTCCCCAAAACCGTTTTTAACAGAAAAGCATCTCGAAATGTCCTAAAACGCGCATCTGAACATTTTCGTGCACAGGTGCCGTAGATGCGCACGAAAATCCGTCCGGAGCCGTTTCGAGCGCCGAACTGCCTGAAGTGTTTCCCAGACCCTAGAAACTCCCCAAAACCGTTTTTAACAGAAAAGCATCTCGAAATGTCGTAAAACGCGCATCTGAACATTTTCGTGCACAGGTGCAGTAGATGCGCACGAAAATCCGTCCGGAGCCGTTTCGAGCGCCGAACTGCCTGAAGTGTTTCCCAGACCCTAGAAACTCCCCAAAACCGTTTTTAACAGAAAAGCATCTCGAAATGTCCTAAAACGCGCATCTGAACATTTTCGTGCACAGGTGCAGTAGATGCGCACGAAAATCCGTCCGGAGCCGTTTCGAGCGCCGAACTGCCTGAAGTGTTTCCCAGACCCTAGAAACTCCCCAAAACCGTTTTTAACAGAAAAGCATCTCGAAATGTCCTAAAACGCGCATCTGAACATTTTCGTGCACAGGTGCAGTAGATGCGCACGAAAATCCGTCCGGAGCCGTTTCGAGCGCCGAACTGCCTGAAGTGTTTCCCAGACCCTAGAAACTCCCCAAAACCGTTTTTAACAGAAAAGCATCTCGAAATGTCCTAAAACGCGCATCTGAACATTTTCGTCCACAGGTGCAGTAGATGCGCACGAAAATCCGTCCGGAGCCGTTTCGAGCGCCGAACTGCCTGAAGTGTTTTCCAGACCCTAGAAACTCCCCAAAACCGTTTTTAACCGAAAAGCATCTCGAAATGTCCTAAAACACGCAACTGAACATTTTCGTGCACAGGTGCCGTAGATGCGCACGAAAATCCGTCCGGAGCCGTTTCGAGCGCCGAACTGCCTGAAGTGTTTCCCAGACCCTAGAAACTCCCCAAAACCGTTTTTAACAGAAAAGCATCTCGAAATGTCCTAAAACGCGCATCTGAACATTTTCGTGCACAGGTGCCGTAGATGCGCACGAAAATCCGTCCGGAGCCGTTTCGAGCGCCGAACTGCCTGAAGTGTTTCCCAGACCCTAGAAACTCCCCAAAACCGTTTTTAACAGAAAAGCATCTCGAAATGTCCTAAAACGCGCATCTGAACATTTTCGTGCACAGGTGCAGTAGATGCGCACGAAAATCCGTCCGGAGCCGTTTCGAGCGCCGAACTGCCTGAAGTGTTTCCCAGACCCTAGAAACTCCCCAAAACCGTTTTTAACAGAAAAGCATCTCGAAATGTCCTAAAACGCGCATCTGAACATTTTCCTGCACAGGTGCAGTAGATGCGCACGAAAATCCGTCCGGAGCCGTTTCGAGCGCCGAACTGCCTGAAGTGTTTCCCAGACCCTAGAAACTCCCCAAAACCGTTTTTAACAGAAAAGCATCTCGAAATGTCCTAAAACGCGCATCTGAACATTTTCGTGCACAGGTGCAGTAGATGCGCACGAAAATCCGTCCGGAGCCGTTTCGAGCGCCGAACTGCCTGAAGTGTTTCCCAGACCCTAGAAACTCCCCAAAACCGTTTTTAACAGAAAAGCATCTCGAAATGTCCTAAAACGCGCATCTGAACATTTTCGTCCACAGGTGCAGTAGATGCGCACGAAAATCCGTCCGGAGCCGTTTCCAGCGCCGAACTGCCTGAAGTGTTTTCCAGACCCTAGAAACTCCCCAAAACCGTTTTTAACCGAAAAGCATCTCGAAATGTCCTAAAACGCGCAACTGAACATTTTCGTGCACAGGTGCCGTAGATGCGCACGAAAATCCGTCCGGAGCCGTTTCGCGCGCCGAACTGCCTGAAGTGTTTCCCAGACCCTAGAAACTCCCCAAAACCGTTTTTAACAGAAAAGCATCTCGAAATGTCCTAAAACGCGCATCTGAACATTTTCGTGCACAGGTGTCGTAGATGCGCACGAAAATCCGTCCGGAGCCGTTTCGAGCGCCGAACTGACTGAAGTGTTTCCCAGACCCTAGAAACTCCCCAAAACCGTTTTTAACAGAAAAGCATCTCGAAATGTCCTAAAACGCGCATCTGAACATTTTCGTGCACAGGTGCCGTAGACGCGCACGAAAATCCGTCCGGAGCCGTTTCGAGCGCCGAACTGCCTGAAGTGTTTCCCGGACCCTAGAAACTCCCCAAAACCGTTTTTAACAGAAAAGCATCTCGAAATGTCCTAAAACGCGCATCTGAACATTTTCGTGCACAGGTGCAGTAGATGCGCACGAAAATCCGTCCGGAGCCGTTTCGAGCGCCGAACTGCCTGAAGTGTTTCCCTGACCCTAGAAACTCCCCAAAACCGTTTTTAACAGAAAAGCATCTCGAAATGTCCTAAAACGCGCATCTGAACATTTTCGTCCACAGGTGCAGTAGATGCGCACGAAAATCCGTCCGGAGCCGTTTCGAGCGCCGAACTGCCTGAAGTGTTTTCCAGACCCTAGAAACTCCCCAAAACCGTTTTTAACCGAAAAGCATCTCGAAATGTCCTAAAACGCGCAACTGAACATTTTCGTGCACAGGTGCCGTAGATGCGCACGAAAATCCGTCCGGAGCCGTTTCGCGCGCCGAACTGCCTGAAGTGTTTCCCAGACCCTAGAAACTCCCCAAAACCGTTTTTAACAGAAAAGCATCTCGAAATGTCCTAAAACGCGCATCTGAACATTTTCGTGCACAGGTACAGTAGATGCGCACGAAAATCCGTCCGGAGCCGTTTCGAGCGCCGAACTGCCTGAAGTGTTTCCCAGACCCTAGAAACTCCCCAAAACCGTTTTTAACAGAAAAGCATCTCGAAATGTCCTAAAACGCGCATCTGAACATTTTCGTGCACAGGTGCAGTAGATGCGCACGAAAATCCGTCCGGAGCCGTTTCGAGCGCCGAACTGCCTGAAGTGTTTCCCAGACCCTAGAAACTCCCCAAAACCGTTTTTAACAGAAAAGCATCTCGAAATGTCCTAAAACGCGCATCTGAACATTTTCGTCCACAGGTGCAGTAGATGCGCACGAAAATCCGTCCGGAGCCGTTTCGAGCGCCGAACTGCCTGAAGTGTTTCCCAGACCCTAGAAACTCCCCAAAACCGTTTTTAACAGAAAAGCATCTCGAAATGTCCTAAAACGCGCATCTGAACATTTTCGTGCACAGGTGCCGTAGATGCGCACGAAAATCCGTCCGGAGCCGTTTCGAGCGCCGAACTGCCTGAAGTGTTTCCCAGACCCTAGAAACTCCCCAAAACCGTTTTTAACAGAAAAGCATCTCGAAATGTCGTAAAACGCGCATCTGAACATTTTCGTGCACAGGTGCAGTAGATGCGCACGAAAATCCGTCCGGAGCCGTTTCGAGCGCCGAACTGCCTGAAGTGTTTCCCAGACCCTAGAAACTCCCCAAAACCGTTTTTAACAGAAAAGCATCTCGAAATGTCCTAAAACGCGCATCTGAACATTTTCGTGCACAGGTGCAGTAGATGCGCACGAAAATCCGTCCGGAGCCGTTTCGAGCGCCGAACTGCCTGAAGTGTTTCCCAGACCCTAGAAACTCCCCAAAACCGTTTTTAACAGAAAAGCATCTCGAAATGTCCTAAAACGCGCATCTGAACATTTTCGTGCACAGGTGCAGTAGATGCGCACGAAAATCCGTCCGGAGCCGTTTCGAGCGCCGAACTGCCTGAAGTGTTTCCCAGACCCTAGAAACTCCCCAAAACCGTTTTTAACAGAAAAGCATCTCGAAATGTCCTAAAACGCGCATCTGAACATTTTCGTCCACAGGTGCAGTAGATGCGCACGAAAATCCGTCCGGAGCCGTTTCGAGCGCCGAACTGCCTGAAGTGTTTTCCAGACCCTAGAAACTCCCCAAAACCGTTTTTAACCGAAAAGCATCTCGAAATGTCCTAAAACACGCAACTGAACATTTTCGTGCACAGGTGCCGTAGATGCGCACGAAAATCCGTCCGGAGCCGTTTCGAGCGCCGAACTGCCTGAAGTGTTTCCCAGACCCTAGAAACTCCCCAAAACCGTTTTTAACAGAAAAGCATCTCGAAATGTCCTAAAACGCGCATCTGAACATTTTCGTGCACAGGTGCCGTAGATGCGCACGAAAATCCGTCCGGAGCCGTTTCGAGCGCCGAACTGCCTGAAGTGTTTCCCAGACCCTAGAAACTCCCCAAAACCGTTTTTAACAGAAAAGCATCTCGAAATGTCCTAAAACGCGCATCTGAACATTTTCGTGCACAGGTGCAGTAGATGCGCACGAAAATCCGTCCGGAGCCGTTTCGAGCGCCGAACTGCCTGAAGTGTTTCCCAGACCCTAGAAACTCCCCAAAACCGTTTTTAACAGAAAAGCATCTCGAAATGTCCTAAAACGCGCATCTGAACATTTTCGTCCACAGGTGCAGTAGATGCGCACGAAAATCCGTCCGGAGCCGTTTCGAGCGCCGAACTGCCTGAAGTGTTTTCCAGACCCTAGAAACTCCCCAAAACCGTTTTTAACCGAAAAGCATCTCGAAATGTCCTAAAACGCGCAACTGAACATTTTCGTGCACAGGTGCCGTAGATGCGCACGAAAATCCGTCCGGAGCCGTTTCGCGCGCCGAACTGCCTGAAGTGTTTCCCAGACCCTAGAAACTCCCCAAAACCGTTTTTAACAGAAAAGCATCTCGAAATGTCCTAAAACGCGCATCTGAACATTTTCGTGCACAGGTGTCGTAGATGCGCACGAAAATCCGTCCGGAGCCGTTTCGAGCGCCGAACTGACTGAAGTGTTTCCCAGACCCTAGAAACTCCCCAAAACCGTTTTTAACAGAAAAGCATCTCGAAATGTCCTAAAACGCGCATCTGAACATTTTCGTGCACAGGTGCCGTAGATGCGCACGAAAATCCGTCCGGAGCCGTTTCGTGCGCCGAACTGCCTGAAGTGTTTCCCAGACCCTAGAAACTCCCCAAAACCGTTTTTAACAGAAAAGCATCTCGAAATGTCCTAAAACGCGCATCTGAACATTTTCGTGCACAGGTGCAGTAGATGCGCACGAAAATCCGTCCGGAGCCGTTTCGAGCGCCGAACTGCCTGAAGTGTTTCCCAGACCCTAGAAACTCCCCAAAACCGTTTTTAACAGAAAAGCATCTCGAAATGTCCTAAAACGCGCATCTGAACATTTTCGTCCACAGGTGCAGTAGATGCGCACGAAAATCCGTCCGGAGCCGTTTCGAGCGCCGAACTGCCTGAAGTGTTTTCCAGACCCTAGAAACTCCCCAAAACCGTTTTTAACCGAAAAGCATCTCGAAATGTCCTAAAACGCGCAACTGAACATTTTCGTGCACAGGTGCCGTAGATGCGCACGAAAATCCGTCCGGAGCCGTTTCGCGCGCCGAACTGTCTGAAGTGTTTCCCAGACCCTAGAAACTCCCCAAAACCGTTTTTAACAGAAAAGCATCTCGAAATGTCCTAAAACGCGCATCTGAACATTTTCGTGCACAGGTGTCGTAGATGCGCACGAAAATTCGTCCGGAGCCGTTTCGAGCGCCGAACTGACTGAAGTGTTTCCCAGACCCTAGAAACTCCCCAAAACCGTTTTTAACAGAAAAGCATCTCGAAGTGTCCTAAAACGCGCATCTGAACATTTTCGTGCACAGGTGCCGTAGATGCGCACGAAAATCCGTCCGGAGCCGTTTCGAGCGCCGAACTGCCTGAAGTGTTTCCCAGACCCTAGAAACTCCCCAAAACCGTTTTTAACAGAAAAGCATCTCGAAATGTCCTAAAACGCGCATCTGAACAGAAACTCCCCAAAACCGTTTTTAACAGAAAAGCATCTCGAAATGTCCTAAAACGCGCATCTGAACATTTTCGTGCACAGGTGCCGTAGATGCGCACGAAAATCCGTCCGGAGCCGTTTCGAGCGCCGAACTGCCTGAAGTGTTTCCCAGACCCTAGAAACTCCCTAAAACCGTTTTTAACAGAAAAGCATCTCGAAATGTCCTAAAACGCGCATCTGAACATTTTCGTGCACTGAAGTGTTTTCCAGACCCTAGAAACTCCGCAAAACCGTTTTTAACAGAAAAGCATCTCGAAATGTCCTAAAACGCGCATCTGAACATTTTCGTGCACAGGTGCAGTAGCTGCGCACGAAAATCCGTCCGGAGCCGTTTCGAGCGCCGAACTGCCTGAAGTGTTTCCCAGACCCTAGAAACTCCCCAAAACCGTTTTTAACAGAAAAGCATCTCGAAATGTCCTAAAACGCGCATCTCAACATTTTCGTCCAAAGGTGCCGTAGATGCGCACGAAAATCCGTCCGGAGCCGTTTCGAGCGCCGAACTGCCTGAATTGTTTTCCAGACCCTAGAAACTCCCCAAAACCGTTTTTACCAGAAAAGCATCTCGAAATGTCCTAAAACGCGCATCTGAACATTTTCGTGCACAGGTGCCGTAGATGCGCACGAAAATCCGTCCGGAGCCGTTTCGAGCGCCGAACTGCCTGAAGTGTTTCCCAGACCCTAGAAACTCCCCAAAACCGTTTTTAACAGAAAAGCATCTCGAAATGTCGTAAAACGCGCATCTGAACATTTTCGTGCACAGGTGCAGTAGATGCGCACGAAAATCCGTCCGGAGCCGTTTCGAGCGCCGAACTGCCTGAAGTGTTTCCCAGACCCTAGAAACTCCCCAAAACCGTTTTTAACAGAAAAGCATCTCGAAATGTCCTAAAACGCGCATCTGAACATTTTCGTGCACAGGTGCAGTAGATGCGCACGAAAATCCGTCCGGAGCCGTTTCGAGCGCCGAACTGCCTGAAGTGTTTCCCAGACCCTAGAAACTCCCCAAAACCGTTTTTAACAGAAAAGCATCTCGAAATGTCCTAAAACGCGCATCTGAACATTTTCGTGCACAGGTGCAGTAGATGCGCACGAAAATCCGTCCGGAGCCGTTTCGAGCGCCGAACTGCCTGAAGTGTTTCCCAGACCCTAGAAACTCCCCAAAACCGTTTTTAACAGAAAAGCATCTCGAAATGTCCTAAAACGCGCATCTGAACATTTTCGTCCACAGGTGCAGTAGATGCGCACGAAAATCCGTCCGGAGCCGTTTCGAGCGCCGAACTGCCTGAAGTGTTTTCCAGACCCTAGAAACTCCCCAAAACCGTTTTTAACCGAAAAGCATCTCGAAATGTCCTAAAACACGCAACTGAACATTTTCGTGCACAGGTGCCGTAGATGCGCACGAAAATCCGTCCGGAGCCGTTTCGAGCGCCGAACTGCCTGAAGTGTTTCCCAGACCCTAGAAACTCCCCAAAACCGTTTTTAACAGAAAAGCATCTCGAAATGTCCTAAAACGCGCATCTGAACATTTTCGTGCACAGGTGCCGTAGATGCGCACGAAAATCCGTCCGGAGCCGTTTCGAGCGCCGAACTGCCTGAAGTGTTTCCCAGACCCTAGAAACTCCCCAAAACCGTTTTTAACAGAAAAGCATCTCGAAATGTCCTAAAACGCGCATCTGAACATTTTCGTGCACAGGTGCAGTAGATGCGCACGAAAATCCGTCCGGAGCCGTTTCGAGCGCCGAACTGCCTGAAGTGTTTCCCAGACCCTAGAAACTCCCCAAAACCGTTTTTAACAGAAAAGCATCTCGAAATGTCCTAAAACGCGCATCTGAACATTTTCGTCCACAGGTGCAGTAGATGCGCACGAAAATCCGTCCGGAGCCGTTTCGAGCGCCGAACTGCCTGAAGTGTTTTCCAGACCCTAGAAACTCCCCAAAACCGTTTTTAACCGAAAAGCATCTCGAAATGTCCTAAAACGCGCAACTGAACATTTTCGTGCACAGGTGCCGTAGATGCGCACGAAAATCCGTCCGGAGCCGTTTCGCGCGCCGAACTGCCTGAAGTGTTTCCCAGACCCTAGAAACTCCCCAAAACCGTTTTTAACAGAAAAGCATCTCGAAATGTCCTAAAACGCGCATCTGAACATTTTCGTGCACAGGTGTCGTAGATGCGCACGAAAATCCGTCCGGAGCCGTTTCGAGCGCCGAACTGACTGAAGTGTTTCCCAGACCCTAGAAACTCCCCAAAACCGTTTTTAACAGAAAAGCATCTCGAAATGTCCTAAAACGCGCATCTGAACATTTTCGTGCACAGGTGCCGTAGATGCGCACGAAAATCCGTCCGGAGCCGTTTCGTGCGCCGAACTGCCTGAAGTGTTTCCCAGACCCTAGAAACTCCCCAAAACCGTTTTTAACAGAAAAGCATCTCGAAATGTCCTAAAACGCGCATCTGAACATTTTCGTGCACAGGTGCAGTAGATGCGCACGAAAATCCGTCCGGAGCCGTTTCGAGCGCCGAACTGCCTGAAGTGTTTCCCAGACCCTAGAAACTCCCCAAAACCGTTTTTAACAGAAAAGCATCTCGAAATGTCCTAAAACGCGCATCTGAACATTTTCGTCCACAGGTGCAGTAGATGCGCACGAAAATCCGTCCGGAGCCGTTTCGAGCGCCGAACTGCCTGAAGTGTTTTCCAGACCCTAGAAACTCCCCAAAACCGTTTTTAACCGAAAAGCATCTCGAAATGTCCTAAAACGCGCAACTGAACATTTTCGTGCACAGGTGCCGTAGATGCGCACGAAAATCCGTCCGGAGCCGTTTCGCGCGCCGAACTGTCTGAAGTGTTTCCCAGACCCTAGAAACTCCCCAAAACCGTTTTTAACAGAAAAGCATCTCGAAATGTCCTAAAACGCGCATCTGAACATTTTCGTGCACAGGTGTCGTAGATGCGCACGAAAATTCGTCCGGAGCCGTTTCGAGCGCCGAACTGACTGAAGTGTTTCCCAGACCCTAGAAACTCCCCAAAACCGTTTTTAACAGAAAAGCATCTCGAAGTGTCCTAAAACGCGCATCTGAACATTTTCGTGCACAGGTGCCGTAGATGCGCACGAAAATCCGTCCGGAGCCGTTTCGAGCGCCGAACTGCCTGAAGTGTTTCCCAGACCCTAGAAACTCCCCAAAACCGTTTTTAACAGAAAAGCATCTCGAAATGTCCTAAAACGCGCATCTGAACAGAAACTCCCCAAAACCGTTTTTAACAGAAAAGCATCTCGAAATGTCCTAAAACGCGCATCTGAACATTTTCGTGCACAGGTGCCGTAGATGCGCACGAAAATCCGTCCGGAGCCGTTTCGAGCGCCGAACTGCCTGAAGTGTTTCCCAGACCCTAGAAACTCCCTAAAACCGTTTTTAACAGAAAAGCATCTCGAAATGTCCTAAAACGCGCATCTGAACATTTTCGTGCACTGAAGTGTTTTCCAGACCCTAGAAACTCCGCAAAACCGTTTTTAACAGAAAAGCATCTCGAAATGTCCTAAAACGCGCATCTGAACATTTTCGTGCACAGGTGCAGTAGCTGCGCACGAAAATCCGTCCGGAGCCGTTTCGAGCGCCGAACTGCCTGAAGTGTTTCCCAGACCCTAGAAACTCCCCAAAACCGTTTTTAACAGAAAAGCATCTCGAAATGTCCTAAAACGCGCATCTCAACATTTTCGTCCAAAGGTGCCGTAGATGCGCACGAAAATCCGTCCGGAGCCGTTTCGAGCGCCGAACTGCCTGAATTGTTTTCCAGACCCTAGAAACTCCCCAAAACCGTTTTTACCAGAAAAGCATCTCGAAATGTCCTAAAACGCGCATCTGAACATTTTCGAGCACAGGTGCCGTAGATGCGTACGAAAATCCGTCCGGAGCCGTTTTGAGCGCCGAACTGCCTGAAGTGTTTCCCAGACCCTAGAAACTCCCCAAAACCGTTTTTAACCGAAAAGCATCTCGAAATGTCCTAAAACGCGCATCTGAACATTTTCGTGCACAGGTGCCGTAGATGCGCACGAAAATCCGTCCGGAGCCGTTTCGAGCGCCGAACTGCCTGAAGTGTTTCCCAGACCCTAGAAACTCCCCAAAACCGTTTTTGACAGAAAAGCATCTCGAAATGTCCTAAAACGCGCATCTGAACATTTTCGTGCACAGGTGTCGTAGATGCGCACGAAAATCCGTCCGGAGCCGTTTCGAGCGCCGAACTGCCTGAAGTGTTTCCCAGACCCTAGAAACTCTCCAAAACCGTTTTTAACAGAAAAGCATCTCGAAATGTCCTAAAACGCGCATCTGAACATTTTCGTGCACAGGTGCCGTAGATGCGCACGAAAATCCGTCCGGAGCCGTTTCGAGCGCCGAACTGCCTGAAGTGTTTCCCAGACCCTAGAAACTCCCCAAAACCGTTTTTAACAGAAAAGCATCTCGAAATGTCCTAAAACGCGCATCTGAACATTTTCGTGCACAGGTGTCGTAGATGCGCACGAAAATCCGTCCGGAGCCGTTTCGAGCGCCGAACTGCCTGAAGTGTTTCCCAGACCCTAGAAACTCCCCAAAACCGTTTTTAACAGAAAAGCATCTCGAAATGTCCTAAAACGCGCATCTGAACATTTTCGTGCACAGGTGCCGTAGATGCGCACGAAAATCCGTCCGGAGCCGTTTCGAGAGCCGAACTGCCTGAAGTGTTTCCCAGACCCTAGAAACTCCCCAAAACCGTTTTTAACAGAAAAGCATCTCGAAATGTCCTAAAACGCGCATCTGAACATTTTCGTGCACAGGTGCAGTAGATGCGCACGAAAATCCGTCCGGAGCCGTTTCGAGCGCCGAACTGCCTGAAGTGTTTCCCAGACCCTAGAAACTCCCCAAAACCGTTTTTAACAGAAAAGCATCTCGAAATGTCCTAAAACGCGCATCTGAACATTTTCGTCCACAGGTGCAGTAGATGCGCACGAAAATCCGTCCGGAGCCGTTTCGAGCGCCGAACTGCCTGAAGTGTTTTCCAGACCCTAGAAACTCCCCAAAACCGTTTTTAACCGAAAAGCATCTCGAAATGTCCTAAAACGCGCAACTGAACATTTTCGTGCACAGGTGCCGTAGATGCGCACGAAAATCCGTCCGGAGCCGTTTCGCGCGCCGAACTGTCTGAAGTGTTTCCCAGACCCTAGAAACTCCCCAAAACCGTTTTTAACAGAAAAGCATCTCGAAATGTCCTAAAACGCGCATCTGAACATTTTCGTGCACAGGTGTCGTAGATGCGCACGAAAATTCGTCCGGAGCCGTTTCGAGCGCCGAACTGACTGAAGTGTTTCCCAGACCCTAGAAACTCCCCAAAACCGTTTTTAACAGAAAAGCATCTCGAAGTGTCCTAAAACGCGCATCTGAACATTTTCGTGCACAGGTGCCGTAGATGCGCACGAAAATCCGTCCGGAGCCGTTTCGAGCGCCGAACTGCCTGAAGTGTTTCCCAGACCCTAGAAACTCCCCAAAACCGTTTTTAACAGAAAAGCATCTCGAAATGTCCTAAAACGCGCATCTGAACAGAAACTCCCCAAAACCGTTTTTAACAGAAAAGCATCTCGAAATGTCCTAAAACGCGCATCTGAACATTTTCGTGCACAGGTGCCGTAGATGCGCACGAAAATCCGTCCGGAGCCGTTTCGAGCGCCGAACTGCCTGAAGTGTTTCCCAGACCCTAGAAACTCCCTAAAACCGTTTTTAACAGAAAAGCATCTCGAAATGTCCTAAAACGCGCATCTGAACATTTTCGTGCACTGAAGTGTTTTCCAGACCCTAGAAACTCCGCAAAACCGTTTTTAACAGAAAAGCATCTCGAAATGTCCTAAAACGCGCATCTGAACATTTTCGTGCACAGGTGCAGTAGCTGCGCACGAAAATCCGTCCGGAGCCGTTTCGAGCGCCGAACTGCCTGAAGTGTTTCCCAGACCCTAGAAACTCCCCAAAACCGTTTTTAACAGAAAAGCATCTCGAAATGTCCTAAAACGCGCATCTCAACATTTTCGTCCAAAGGTGCCGTAGATGCGCACGAAAATCCGTCCGGAGCCGTTTCGAGCGCCGAACTGCCTGAAGTGTTTCCCAGACCCTAGAAACTCCCCAAAACCGTTTTTAACAGAAAAGCATCTCGAAATGTCCTAAAACGCGCATCTGAACATTTTCGTGCACAGGTGCAGTAGATGCGCACGAAAATCCGTCCGGAGCCGTTTCGAGCGCCGAACTGCCTGAAGTGTTTCCCAGACCCTAGAAACTCCCCAAAACCGTTTTTAACAGAAAAGCATCTCGAAATGTCCTAAAACGCGCATCTGAACATTTTCGTCCACAGGTGCAGTAGATGCGCACGAAAATCCGTCCGGAGCCGTTTCGAGCGCCGAACTGCCTGAAGTGTTTTCCAGACCCTAGAAACTCCCCAAAACCGTTTTTAACCGAAAAGCATCTCGAAATGTCCTAAAACGCGCAACTGAACATTTTCGTGCACAGGTGCCGTAGATGCGCACGAAAATCCGTCCGGAGCCGTTTCGAGCGCCGAACTGCCTGAAGTGTTTCCCAGACCCTAGAAACTCCCCAAAACCGTTTTTGACAGAAAAGCATCTCGAAATGTCCTAAAACGCGCATCTGAACATTTTCGTGCACAGGTGTCGTAGATGCGCACGAAAATCCGTCCGGAGCCGTTTCGAGCGCCGAACTGCCTGAAGTGTTTCCCAGACCCTAGAAACTCTCCAAAACCGTTTTTAACAGAAAAGCATCTCGAAATGTCCTAAAACGCGCATCTGAACATTTTCGTGCACAGGTGCCGTAGATGCGCACGAAAATCCGTCCGGAGCCGTTTCGAGCGCCGAACTGCCTGAAGTGTTTCCCAGACCCTAGAAACTCCCCAAAACCGTTTTTAACAGAAAAGCATCTCGAAATGTCCTAAAACGCGCATCTGAACATTTTCGTGCACAGGTGTCGTAGATGCGCACGAAAATCCGTCCGGAGCCGTTTCGAGCGCCGAACTGCCTGAAGTGTTTCCCAGACCCTAGAAACTCCCCAAAACCGTTTTTAACAGAAAAGCATCTCGAAATGTCCTAAAACGCGCATCTGAACATTTTCGTGCACAGGTGCCGTAGATGCGCACGAAAATCCGTCCGGAGCCGTTTCGAGCGCCGAACTGCCTGAAGTGTTTCCCAGACCCTAGAAACTCCCCAAAACCGTTTTTAACAGAAAAGCATCTCGAAATGTCCTAAAACGCGCATCTGAACATTTTCGTGCACAGGTGCAGTAGATGCGCACGAAAATCCGTCCGGAGCCGTTTCGAGCGCCGAACTGCCTGAAGTGTTTCCCAGACCCTAGAAACTCCCCAAAACCGTTTTTAACAGAAAAGCATCTCGAAATGTCCTAAAACGCGCATCTGAACATTTTCGTGCACAGGTGCAGTAGATGCGCACGAAAATCCGTCCGGAGCCGTTTCGAGCGCCGAACTGCCTGAAGTGTTTCCCAGACCCTAGAAACTCCCCAAAACCGTTTTTAACAGAAAAGCATCTCGAAATGTCCTAAAACGCGCATCTGAACATTTTCGTCCACAGGTGCAGTAGATGCGCACGAAAATCCGTCCGGAGCCGTTTCGAGCGCCGAACTGCCTGAAGTGTTTTCCAGACCCTAGAAACTCCCCAAAACCGTTTTTAACCGAAAAGCATCTCGAAATGTCCTAAAACACGCAACTGAACATTTTCGTGCACAGGTGCCGTAGATGCGCACGAAAATCCGTCCGGAGCCGTTTCGAGCGCCGAACTGCCTGAAGTGTTTCCCAGACCCTAGAAACTCCCCAAAACCGTTTTTAACAGAAAAGCATCTCGAAATGTCCTAAAACGCGCATCTGAACATTTTCGTGCACAGGTGCCGTAGATGCGCACGAAAATCCGTCCGGAGCCGTTTCGAGCGCCGAACTGCCTGAAGTGTTTCCCAGACCCTAGAAACTCCCCAAAACCGTTTTTAACAGAAAAGCATCTCGAAATGTCCTAAAACGCGCATCTGAACATTTTCGTGCACAGGTGCAGTAGATGCGCACGAAAATCCGTCCGGAGCCGTTTCGAGCGCCGAACTGCCTGAAGTGTTTCCCAGACCCTAGAAACTCCCCAAAACCGTTTTTAACAGAAAAGCATCTCGAAATGTCCTAAAACGCGCATCTGAACATTTTCGTCCACAGGTGCAGTAGATGCGCACGAAAATCCGTCCGGAGCCGTTTCGAGCGCCGAACTGCCTGAAGTGTTTTCCAGACCCTAGAAACTCCCCAAAACCGTTTTTAACCGAAAAGCATCTCGAAATGTCCTAAAACGCGCAACTGAACATTTTCGTGCACAGGTGCCGTAGATGCGCACGAAAATCCGTCCGGAGCCGTTTCGCGCGCCGAACTGCCTGAAGTGTTTCCCAGACCCTAGAAACTCCCCAAAACCGTTTTTAACAGAAAAGCATCTCGAAATGTCCTAAAACGCGCATCTGAACATTTTCGTGCACAGGTGTCGTAGATGCGCACGAAAATCCGTCCGGAGCCGTTTCGAGCGCCGAACTGACTGAAGTGTTTCCCAGACCCTAGAAACTCCCCAAAACCGTTTTTAACAGAAAAGCATCTCGAAATGTCCTAAAACGCGCATCTGAACATTTTCGTGCACAGGTGCCGTAGATGCGCACGAAAATCCGTCCGGAGCCGTTTCGTGCGCCGAACTGCCTGAAGTGTTTCCCAGACCCTAGAAACTCCCCAAAACCGTTTTTAACAGAAAAGCATCTCGAAATGTCCTAAAACGCGCATCTGAACATTTTCGTGCACAGGTGCAGTAGATGCGCACGAAAATCCGTCCGGAGCCGTTTCGAGCGCCGAACTGCCTGAAGTGTTTCCCAGACCCTAGAAACTCCCCAAAACCGTTTTTAACAGAAAAGCATCTCGAAATGTCCTAAAACGCGCATCTGAACATTTTCGTCCACAGGTGCAGTAGATGCGCACGAAAATCCGTCCGGAGCCGTTTCGAGCGCCGAACTGCCTGAAGTGTTTTCCAGACCCTAGAAACTCCCCAAAACCGTTTTTAACCGAAAAGCATCTCGAAATGTCCTAAAACGCGCAACTGAACATTTTCGTGCACAGGTGCCGTAGATGCGCACGAAAATCCGTCCGGAGCCGTTTCGCGCGCCGAACTGTCTGAAGTGTTTCCCAGACCCTAGAAACTCCCCAAAACCGTTTTTAACAGAAAAGCATCTCGAAATGTCCTAAAACGCGCATCTGAACATTTTCGTGCACAGGTGTCGTAGATGCGCACGAAAATTCGTCCGGAGCCGTTTCGAGCGCCGAACTGACTGAAGTGTTTCCCAGACCCTAGAAACTCCCCAAAACCGTTTTTAACAGAAAAGCATCTCGAAGTGTCCTAAAACGCGCATCTGAACATTTTCGTGCACAGGTGCCGTAGATGCGCACGAAAATCCGTCCGGAGCCGTTTCGAGCGCCGAACTGCCTGAAGTGTTTCCCAGACCCTAGAAACTCCCCAAAACCGTTTTTAACAGAAAAGCATCTCGAAATGTCCTAAAACGCGCATCTGAACAGAAACTCCCCAAAACCGTTTTTAACAGAAAAGCATCTCGAAATGTCCTAAAACGCGCATCTGAACATTTTCGTGCACAGGTGCCGTAGATGCGCACGAAAATCCGTCCGGAGCCGTTTCGAGCGCCGAACTGCCTGAAGTGTTTCCCAGACCCTAGAAACTCCCTAAAACCGTTTTTAACAGAAAAGCATCTCGAAATGTCCTAAAACGCGCATCTGAACATTTTCGTGCACTGAAGTGTTTTCCAGACCCTAGAAACTCCGCAAAACCGTTTTTAACAGAAAAGCATCTCGAAATGTCCTAAAACGCGCATCTGAACATTTTCGTGCACAGGTGCAGTAGCTGCGCACGAAAATCCGTCCGGAGCCGTTTCGAGCGCCGAACTGCCTGAAGTGTTTCCCAGACCCTAGAAACTCCCCAAAACCGTTTTTAACAGAAAAGCATCTCGAAATGTCCTAAAACGCGCATCTCAACATTTTCGTCCAAAGGTGCCGTAGATGCGCACGAAAATCCGTCCGGAGCCGTTTCGAGCGCCGAACTGCCTGAATTGTTTTCCAGACCCTAGAAACTCCCCAAAACCGTTTTTACCAGAAAAGCATCTCGAAATGTCCTAAAACGCGCATCTGAACATTTTCGAGCACAGGTGCCGTAGATGCGTACGAAAATCCGTCCGGAGCCGTTTTGAGCGCCGAACTGCCTGAAGTGTTTCCCAGACCCTAGAAACTCCCCAAAACCGTTTTTAACCGAAAAGCATCTCGAAATGTCCTAAAACGCGCATCTGAACATTTTCGTGCACAGGTGCCGTAGATGCGCACGAAAATCCGTCCGGAGCCGTTTCGAGCGCCGAACTGCCTGAAGTGTTTCCCAGACCCTAGAAACTCCCCAAAACCGTTTTTAACAGAAAAGCATCTCGAAATGTCCTAAAACGCGCATCTGAACATTTTCGTGCACAGGTGCAGTAGATGCGCACGAAAATCCGTCCGGAGCCGTTTCGAGCGCCGAACTGCCTGAAGTGTTTCCCAGACCCTAGAAACTCCCCAAAACCGTTTTTAACAGAAAAGCATCTCGAAATGTCCTAAAACGCGCATCTGAACATTTTCGTCCACAGGTGCAGTAGATGCGCACGAAAATCCGTCCGGAGCCGTTTCGAGCGCCGAACTGCCTGAAGTGTTTTCCAGACCCTAGAAACTCCCCAAAACCGTTTTTAACCGAAAAGCATCTCGAAATGTCCTAAAACGCGCAACTGAACATTTTCGTGCACAGGTGCCGTAGATGCGCACGAAAATCCGTCCGGAGCCGTTTCGAGCGCCGAACTGCCTGAAGTGTTTCCCAGACCCTAGAAACTCCCCAAAACCGTTTTTGACAGAAAAGCATCTCGAAATGTCCTAAAACGCGCATCTGAACATTTTCGTGCACAGGTGTCGTAGATGCGCACGAAAATCCGTCCGGAGCCGTTTCGAGCGCCGAACTGCCTGAAGTGTTTCCCAGACCCTAGAAACTCTCCAAAACCGTTTTTAACAGAAAAGCATCTCGAAATGTCCTAAAACGCGCATCTGAACATTTTCGTGCACAGGTGCCGTAGATGCGCACGAAAATCCGTCCGGAGCCGTTTCGAGCGCCGAACTGCCTGAAGTGTTTCCCAGACCCTAGAAACTCCCCAAAACCGTTTTTAACAGAAAAGCATCTCGAAATGTCCTAAAACGCGCATCTGAACATTTTCGTGCACAGGTGTCGTAGATGCGCACGAAAATCCGTCCGGAGCCGTTTCGAGCGCCGAACTGCCTGAAGTGTTTCCCAGACCCTAGAAACTCCCCAAAACCGTTTTTAACAGAAAAGCATCTCGAAATGTCCTAAAACGCGCATCTGAACATTTTCGTGCACAGGTGCCGTAGATGCGCACGAAAATCCGTCCGGAGCCGTTTCGAGCGCCGAACTGCCTGAAGTGTTTCCCAGACCCTAGAAACTCCCCAAAACCGTTTTTAACAGAAAAGCATCTCGAAATGTCCTAAAACGCGCATCTGAACATTTTCGTGCACAGGTGCAGTAGATGCGCACGAAAATCCGTCCGGAGCCGTTTCGAGCGCCGAACTGCCTGAAGTGTTTCCCAGACCCTAGAAACTTCCCAAAACCGTTTTTAACAGAAAAGCATCTCGAAATGTCCTAAAACGCGCATCTGAACATTTTCGTGCACAGGTGCAGTAGATGCGCACGAAAATCCGTCCGGAGCCGTTTCGAGCGCCGAACTGCCTGAAGTGTTTCCCAGACCCTAGAAACTCCCCAAAACCGTTTTTAACAGAAAAGCATCTCGAAATGTCCTAAAACGCGCATCTGAACATTTTCGTCCACAGGTGCAGTAGATGCGCACGAAAATCCGTCCGGAGCCGTTTCGCGCGCCGAACTGCCTGAAGTGTTTCCCAGACCCTAGAAACTCCCCAAAACCGTTTTTAACCGAAAAGCATCTCGAAATGTCCTAAAACGCGCAACTGAACATTTTCGTGCACAGGTGCCGTAGATGCGCACGAAAATCCGTCCGGAGCCGTTTCGCGCGCCGAACTGCCTGAAGTGTTTCCCAGACCCTAGAAACTCCCCAAAACCGTTTTTAACAGAAAAGCATCTCGAAATGTCCTAAAACGCGCATCTGAACATTTTCGTCCACAGGTGCAGTAGATGCGCACGAAAATCCGTCCGGAGCCGTTTCGCGCGCCGAACTGCCTGAAGTGTTTCCCAGACCCTAGAAACTCCCCAAAACCGTTTTTAACAGAAAAGCATCTCGAAATGTCCTAAAACGCGCATCTGAACATTTTCGTGCACAGGTGTCGTAGATGCGCACGAAAATCCGTCCGGAGCCGTTTCGAGCGCCGAACTGCCTGAAGTGTTTCCCAGACCCTAGAAACTCCCCAAAACCGTTTTTAACAGAAAAGCATCTCGAAATGTCCTAAAACGCGCATCTGAACATTTTCGTGCACAGGTGCAGTAGATGCGCACGAAAATCCGTCCGGAGCCGTTTCGAGCGCCGAACTGCCTGAAGTGTTTCCCAGACCCTAGAAACTCCCCAAAACCGTTTTTAACAGAAAAGCATCTCGAAATGTCCTAAAACGCGCATCTGAACATTTTCGTGCACAGGTGCAGTAGATGCGCACGAAAATCCGTCCGGAGCCGTTTCGAGCGCCGAACTGCCTGAAGTGTTTCCCAGACCCTAGAAACTCCCCAAAACCGTTTTTAACAGAAAAGCATCTCGAAATGTCCTAAAACGCGCATCTGAACATTTTCGTCCACAGGTGCAGTAGATGCGCACGAAAATCCGTCCGGAGCCGTTTCGCGCGCCGAACTGCCTGAAGTGTTTCCCAGACCCTAGAAACTCCCCAAAACCGTTTTTAACCGAAAAGCATCTCGAAATGTCCTAAAACGCGCAACTGAACATTTTCGTGCACAGGTGCCGTAGATGCGCACGAAAATCCGTCCGGAGCCGTTTCGAGCGCCGAACTGCCTGAAGTGTTTCCCAGACCCTAGAAACTCCCCAAAACCGTTTTTAACAGAAAAGCATCTCGAAATGTCCTAAAACGCGCATCTGAACATTTTAGTCCAAAGGTGCCGTAGATGCGCACGAAAATCCATCCGGAGCCGTTTCGAGCGCCGAACTGCCTGAAGTGTTTTCCAGACCCTAGAAACTCCCCAAAACCGTTTTTAACAGAAAAGCATCTCGAAATGTCCTAAAACGCGCATCTGAACATTTTCGTGCACAGGTGCCGTAGATGCGCACGAAAATCCGTCCGGAGCCGTTTCGCGCGCCGAACTGCCTGAAGTGTTTCCCAGACCCTAGAAACTCCCCAAAACCGTTTTTAACAGAAAAGCATCTCGAAATGTCCTAAAACGCGCATCTGAACATTTTCGTGCACAGGTGCCGTAGATGCGCACGAAAATCCGTCCGGAGCCGTTTCGAGCGCCGAACTGCCTGAAGTGTTTCCCAGACCCTAGAAACTCCCCAAAACCGTTTTTAACAGAAAAGCATCTCGAAATGTCCTAAAACGCGCATCTGAACATTTTCGTGCACAGGTGCCGTAGATGCGCACGAAAATCCGTCCGGAGCCGTTTCGAGCGCCGAACTGCCTGAAGTGTTTCCCAGACCCTAGAAACTCCCCAAAACCGTTTTTAACAGAAAAGCATCTCGAAATGTCCTAAAACGCGCATCTGAACATTTTCGTGCACAGGTGCCGTAGATGCGCACGAAAATCCGTCCGGAGCCGTTTCGAGCGCCGAACTGCCTGAAGTGTTTCCCAGACCCTAGAAACTCCCCAAAACCGTTTTTAACAGAAAAGCATCTCGAAATGTCCTAAAACGCGCATCTGAACATTTTAGTCCAAAGGTGCCGTAGATACGCACGAAAATCCGTTCGGAGCCGTTTCGAGCGCCGAACTGCCTGAAGTATTTTCCAGACCCTAGAAACTCCCCAAAACCGTTTTTAACAGAAAAGCATCTCGAAATGTCCTAAAACGCGCATCTGAAAATTTTCGTCCAAAGGTGCCGTAGATGCGCATGAAAATCCGTCCGGAGCCGTTTCGAGCGCCGAACTGCCTGAAGTGTTTTCCAGACCCTAAAAACTCCGCAAAACCGTTTTTAACAGAAAAGCATCTCGAAATGTCCTAAAACGCGCATCTGAACATTTTCGTGCACAGGTGCAGTTGCTGCGCACGAAAATCCGTCCGGAGCCGTTTCGAGCGCCGAACTGCCTGAAGTGTTTCCCAGACCCTAGAAACTCCCCAAAACCGTTTTTAACAGAAAAGCATCTCGAAATGTCCTAAAACGCGCATCTGAACATTTTCGTGCACAGGTGCAGTAGATGCGCACGAAAATCCGTCCGGAGCCGTTTCGAGCGCCGAACTGCCTGAAGTGTTTCCCAGACCCTAGAAACTCCCCAAAACCGTTTTTAACAGAAAAGCATCTCGAAATGTCCTAAAACGCGCATCTGAACATTTTCGTGCACAGGTGCAGTAGATGCGCACGAAAATCCGTCCGGAGCCGTTTCGAGCGCCGAACTGCCTGAAGTGTTTCCCAGACCCTAGAAACTCCCCAAAACCGTTTTTAACAGAAAAGCATCTCGAAATGTCCTAAAACTCGCATCTGAACATTTTCGTCCAAAGGTGCCGTAGATGCGCATGAAAATCCGTCCGGAGCCGTTTCGAGCGCCGAACTGCCTGAAGTGTTTTCCAGACCCTAGAAACTCCGCAAAACCGTTTTTAACAGAAAAGCATCTCGAAATGTCCTAAAACGCGCATCTGAACATTTTAGTCCAAAGGTGCCGTAGATACGCACGAAAATCCGTCCGGAGCCGTTTCGAGCGCCGAACTGCCTGAAGTGTTTTCCAGACCCTAGAAACTCCCCAAAACCGTTTTTAACAGAAAAGCATCTCGAAATGTCCTAAAACGCGCATCTGAAAATTTTCGTCCAAAGGTGCCGTAGATGCGCAGGAAAATCCGTCCGGAGCCGTTTCGAGCGCCGAACTGCCTGAAGTGTTTTCCAGACCCTAAAAACTCCGCAAAACCGTTTTTAACAGAAAAGCATCTCGAAATGTCCTAAAACGCGCATCTGAACATTTTCGTGCACAGGTGCAGTTGCTGCGCACGAAAATCCGTCCGGAGCCGTTTCGAGCGCCGAACTGCCTGAAGTGTTTCCCAGACCCTAGAAAATCCCCAAAACCGTTTTTAACGGAAAAGCATCTCGAAATGTCCTAAAACGCGCATCTGAACATTTTCGTGCACAGGTGCAGTAGATGCGCACGAAAATCCGTCCGGAGCCGTTTCGAGCGCCGAACTGCCTGAAGTGTTTCCCAGACCCTAGAAACTCCCCAAAACCGTTTTTAACAGAAAAGCATCTCGAAATGTCCTAAAACGCGCATCTGAACATTTTCGTGCACAGGTGCCGTAGATGCGCACGAAAATCCGTCCGGAGCCGTTTCGAGCGCCGAACTGCCTGAAGTGTTTCCCAGACCCTAGAAACTCCCCAAAACCGTTTTTAACCGAAAAGCATCTCGAAATGTCCTAAAACGCGCAACTGAACATTTTCGTGCACAGGTGCCGTAGATGCGCATGAAAATCCGTCCGGAGCCGTTTCGAGCGCCGAACTGCCTGAAGTGTTTTCCAGACCCTAGAAACTCCGCAAAACCGTTTTTAACAGAAAAGCATCTCGAAATGTCCTAAAACGCGCATCTGAACATTTTCGTCCAAAGGTGCCGTAGATGCGCACGAAAATCCGTCCGGAGCCGTTTCGAGCGCCGAACTGCCTGAATTGTTTTCCAGACCCTAGAAACTCCCCAAAACCGTTTTTAACAGAAAAGCATCTCGAAATGTCCTAAAACGCGCATCTGAACATTTTCGTGCACAGGTGCCGTAGATGCGCACGAAAATCCGTCCGGAGCCGTTTCGAGCGCCGAACTGCCTGAAGTGTTTCCCAGACCCTAGAAACTCCCCAAAACCGTTTTTAACAGAAAAGCATCTCGAAATGTCCTAAAACGCGCATCTGAACATTTTCGTGCACAGGTGCCGTAGATGCGCACGAAAATCCGTCCGGAGCCGTTTCGCGCGCCGAACTGCCTGAAGTGTTTCCCAGACCCTAGAAACTCCCCAAAACCGTTTTTAACAGAAAAGCATCTCGAAATGTCCTAAAACGCGCATCTGAACATTTTCGTGCACAGGTGCCGTAGATGCGCACGAAAATCCGTCCGGAGCCGTCTCGAGCGCCGAACTGCCTGAAGTGTTTCCCAGACCCTAGAAACTCCCCAAAACCGTTTTTAACAGAAAAGCATCTCGAAATGTCCTAAAACGCGCATCTGAACATTTTAGTCCAAAGGTGCCGTAGATACGCACGAAAATCCGTCCGGAGCCGTTTCGAGCGCCGAACTGCCTGAAGTGTTTTCCAGACCCTAGAAACTCCCCAAAACCGTTTTTAACAGAAAAGCATCTCGAAATGTCCTAAAACGCGCATCTGAAAATTTTCGTCCAAAGGTGCCGTAGATGCGCATGAAAATCCGTCCGGAGCCGTTTCGAGCGCCGAACTGCCTGAAGTGTTTTCCAGACCCTAAAAACTCCGCAAAACCGTTTTTAACAGAAAAGCATCTCGAAATGTCCTAAAACGCGCATCTGAACATTTTCGTGCACAGGTGCAGTTGCTGCGCACGAAAATCCGTCCGGAGCCGTTTCGAGCGCCGAACTGCCTGAAGTGTTTCCCAGACCCTAGAAAATCCCCAAAACCGTTTTTAACGGAAAAGCATCTCGAAATGTCCTAAAACGCGCATCTGAACATTTTCGTGCACAGGTGCAGTAGATGCGCACGAAAATCCGTCCGGAGCCGTTTCGAGCGCCGAACTGCCTGAAGTGTTTCCCAGACCCTAGAAACTCCCCAAAACCGTTTTTAACAGAAAAGCATCTCGAAATGTCCTAAAACGCGCATCTGAACATTTTCGTGCACAGGTGCCGTAGATGCGCACGAAAATCCGTCCGGAGCCGTTTCGAGCGCCGAACTGCCTGAAGTGTTTCCCAGACCCTAGAAACTCCCCAAAACCGTTTTTAACAGAAAAGCATCTCGAAATGTCCTAAAACGCGCATCTGAACATTTTCGTGCACAGGTGCCGTAGATGCGCACGAAAATCCGTCCGGAGCCGTTTCGATAGCCGAACTGCCTGAAGTGTTTCCCAGACCCTAGAAACTCCCCAAAACCGTTTTTAACAGAAAAGCATCTCGAAATGTCCTAAAACGCGCATCTGAACATTTTCGTCCAAAGGTGCCGTAGATGCGCATGAAAATCCGTCCGGAGCCGTTTCGAGCGCCGAACTGCCTGAAGTGTTTTCCAGACCCTAGAAACTCCGCAAAACCGTTTTTAACAGAAAAGCATCTCGAAATGTCCTAAAACGCGCATCTGAACATTTTCGTCCAAAGGTGCCGTAGATGCGCACGAAAATCCGTCCGGAGCCGTTTCGAGCGCCGAACTGCCTGAAGTGTTTTCCAGACCCTAAAAACTCCGCAAAACCGTTTTTAACAGAAAAGCATCTCGAAATGTCCTAAAACGCGCATCTGAACATTTTCGTGCACAGGTGCAGTTGCTGCGCACGAAAATCCGTCCGGAGCCGTTTCGAGCGCCGAACTGCCTGAAGTGTTTCCCAGACCCTAGAAACTCCCCAAAACCGTTTTTAACAGAAAAGCATCTCGAAATGTCCTAAAACGCGCATCTGAACATTTTCGTGCACAGGTGCCGTAGATGCGCACGAAAATCCGTCCGGAGCCGTTTCGAGCGCCGAACTGCCTGAAGTGTTTCCCAGGCCCTAGAAACTCCCCAAAACCGTTTTTAACAGAAAAGCATCTCGAAATGTCCTAAAACGCGCATCTGAACATTTTCGTCCAAAGGTGCCGTAGATGCGCATGAAAATCCGTCCGGAGCCGTTTCGAGCGCCGAACTGCCTGAAGTGTTTTCCAGACCCTAGAAACTCCGCAAAACCGTTTTTAACAGAAAAGCATCTCGAAATGTCCTAAAACGCGCATCTGAACATTTTCGTGCACAGGTGCAGTAGCTGCGCACGAAAATCCGTCCGGAGCCGTTTCGAGCGCCGAACTGCCTGAAGTGTTTCCCAGACCCTAGAAACTCCCCAAAACCGTTTTTAACAGAAAAGCATCTCGAAATGTCCTAAAACGCGCATCTCAACATTTTCGTCCAAAGGTGCCGTAGATGCGCACGAAAATCCGTCCAGAGCCGTTTCGTGCGCCGAACTGCCTGAATTGTTTTCCAGACCCTAGAAACTCCCCAAAACCGTTTTTACCAGAAAAGCATCTCGAAATGTCCTAAAACGCGCATCTGAACATTTTCGAGCACAGGTGCCATAGATGCGTACGAAAATCCGTCCGGAGCCGTTTTGAGCGCCGAACTGCCTGAAGTGTTTCCCAGACCCTAGAAACTCCCCAAAACCGTTTTTAACCGAAAAGCATCTCGAAATGTCCTAAAACGCGCATCTGAACATTTTCGTGCACAGGTGCCGTAGATGCGCACGAAAATCCGTCCGGAGCCGTTTCGAGCGCCGAACTGCCTGAAGTGTTTCCCAGACCCTAGAAACTCCCCAATACCGTTTTTAACAGAAAAGCATCTCGAAATGTCCTAAAACGCGCATCTCAACATTTTCGTCCAAAGGTGCCGTAGATGCGCACGAAAATCCGTCCGGAGCCGTTTCGAGCGCCGAACTGCCTGAATTGTTTTCCAGACCCTAGAAACTCCCCAAAACCGTTTTTAACAGAAAAGCATCTCGAAATGTCCTAAAACGCGCATCTGAACATTTTCGAGCACAGGTGCCGTAGATGCGTACGAAAATCCGTCCGGAGCCGTTTCGAGCGCCGAACTGCCTGAAGTGTTTCCCAGACCCTAGAAACTCCCCAAAACCGTTTTTAACAGAAAAGCATCTCGAAATGTCCTAAAACGCGCATCTGAACATTTTCGTGCACAGGTGCAGTAGATGCGCACGAAAATCCGTCCGGAGCCGTTTCGAGCGCCGAACTGCTTGAAGTGTTTCCCAGACCCTAGAAACTCCCCAAAACCGTTTTTAACAGAAAAGCATCTCGAAATGTCCTAAAACGCGCATCTGAACATTTTAGTCCAAAGGTGCCGTAGATGCGCACGAAAATCCATCCGGAGCCGTTTCGAGCGCCGAACTGCCTGAAGTGTTTTCCAGACCCTAGAAACTCCCCAAAACCGTTTTTAACAGAAAAGCATCTCGAAATGTCCTAAAACGCGCATCTGAACATTTTCGTGCACAGGTGCCGTAGATGCGCACGAAAATCCGTCCGGAGCCGTTTCGAGCGCCGAACTGCCTGAAGTGTTTCCCAGACCCTAGAAACTCCCCAAAACCGTTTTTAACAGAAAAGCATCTCGAAATGTCCTAAAACGCGCATCTGAACATTTTCGTGCACAGGTGCCGTAGATGCGCACGAAAATCCGTCCGGAGCCGTTTCGCGCGCCGAACTGCCTGAAGTGTTTCCCAGACCCTAGAAACTCCCCAAAACCGTTTTTAACAGAAAAGCATCTCGAAATGTCTTAAAACGCGCATCTGAACATTTTCGTGCACAGGTGCCGTAGATGCGCACGAAAATCCGTCCGGAGCCGTCTCGAGCGCCGAACTGCCTGAAGTGTTTCCCAGACCCTAGAAACTCCCCAAAACCGTTTTTAACAGAAAAGCATCTCGAAATGTCCTAAAACGCGCATCTGAACATTTTAGTCCAAAGGTGCCGTAGATACGCACGAAAATCCGTCCGGAGCCGTTTCGAGCGCCGAACTGCCTGAAGTGTTTTCCAGACCCTAGAAACTCCCCAAAACCGTTTTTAACAGAAAAGCATCTCGAAATGTCCTAAAACGCGCATCTGAAAATTTTCGTCCAAAGGTGCCGTAGATGCGCAGGAAAATCCGTCCGGAGCCGTTTCGAGCGCCGAACTGCCTGAAGTGTTTTCCAGACCCTAAAAACTCCGCAAAACCGTTTTTAACAGAAAAGCATCTCGAAATGTCCTAAAACGCGCATCTGAACATTTTCGTGCACAGGTGCAGTTGCTGCGCACGAAAATCCGTCCGGAGCCGTTTCGAGCGCCGAACTGCCTGAAGTGTTTCCCAGACCCTAGAAACTCCCCAAAACCGTTTTTAACAGAAAAGCATCTCGAAATGTCCTAAAACGCGCATCTGAACATTTTCGTGCACAGGTGCAGTAGATGCGCACGAAAATCCGTCCGGAGCCGTTTCGAGCGCCGAACTGCCTGAAGTGTTTCCCAGACCCTAGAAACTCCCCAAAACCGTTTTTAACAGAAAAGCATCTCGAAATGTCCTAAAACGCGCATCTGAACATTTTCGTGCACAGGTGCAGTAGATGCGCACGAAAATCCGTCCGGAGCCGTTTCGAGCGCCGAACTGCCTGAAGTGTTTCCCAGACCCTAGAAACTCCCCAAAACCGTTTTTAACAGAAAAGCATCTCGAAATGTCCTAAAACTCGCATCTGAACATTTTCGTCCAAAGGTGCCGTAGATGCGCATGAAAATCCGTCCGGAGCCGTTTCGAGCGCCGAACTGCCTGAAGTGTTTTCCAGACCCTAGAAACTCCGCAAAACCGTTTTTAACAGAAAAGCATCTCGAAATGTCCTAAAACGCGCATCTGAACATTTTAGTCCAAAGGTGCCGTAGATACGCACGAAAATCCGTCCGGAGCCGTTTCGAGCGCCGAACTGCCTGAAGTGTTTTCCAGACCCTAGAAACTCCCCAAAACCGTTTTTAACAGAAAAGCATCTCGAAATGTCCTAAAACGCGCATCTGAAAATTTTCGTCCAAAGGTGCCGTAGATGCGCAGGAAAATCCGTCCGGAGCCGTTTCGAGCGCCGAACTGCCTGAAGTGTTTTCCAGACCCTAAAAACTCCGCAAAACCGTTTTTAACAGAAAAGCATCTCGAAATGTCCTAAAACGCGCATCTGAACATTTTCGTGCACAGGTGCAGTTGCTGCGCACGAAAATCCGTCCGGAGCCGTTTCGAGCGCCGAACTGCCTGAAGTGTTTCCCAGACCCTAGAAAATCCCCAAAACCGTTTTTAACGGAAAAGCATCTCGAAATGTCCTAAAACGCGCATCTGAACATTTTCGTGCACAGGTGCAGTAGATGCGCACGAAAATCCGTCCGGAGCCGTTTCGAGCGCCGAACTGCCTGAAGTGTTTCCCAGACCCTAGAAACTCCCCAAAACCGTTTTTAACAGAAAAGCATCTCGAAATGTCCTAAAACGCGCATCTGAACATTTTCGTGCACAGGTGCCGTAGATGCGCACGAAAATCCGTCCGGAGCCGTTTCGAGCGCCGAACTGCCTGAAGTGTTTCCCAGACCCTAGAAACTCCCCAAAACCGTTTTTAACCGAAAAGCATCTCGAAATGTCCTAAAACGCGCAACTGAACATTTTCGTGCACAGGTGCCGTAGATGCGCATGAAAATCCGTCCGGAGCCGTTTCGAGCGCCGAACTGCCTGAAGTGTTTTCCAGACCCTAGAAACTCCGCAAAACCGTTTTTAACAGAAAAGCATCTCGAAATGTCCTAAAACGCGCATCTGAACATTTTCGTCCAAAGGTGCCGTAGATGCGCACGAAAATCCGTCCGGAGCCGTTTCGAGCGCCGAACTGCCTGAATTGTTTTCCAGACCCTAGAAACTCCCCAAAACCGTTTTTAACAGAAAAGCATCTCGAAATGTCCTAAAACGCGCATCTGAACATTTTCGTGCACAGGTGCCGTAGATGCGCACGAAAATCCGTCCGGAGCCGTTTCGAGCGCCGAACTGCCTGAAGTGTTTCCCAGACCCTAGAAACTCCCCAAAACCGTTTTTAACAGAAAAGCATCTCGAAATGTCCTAAAACGCGCATCTGAACATTTTCGTGCACAGGTGCCGTAGATGCGCACGAAAATCCGTCCGGAGCCGTTTCGCGCGCCGAACTGCCTGAAGTGTTTCCCAGACCCTAGAAACTCCCCAAAACCGTTTTTAACAGAAAAGCATCTCGAAATGTCCTAAAACGCGCATCTGAACATTTTCGTGCACAGGTGCCGTAGATGCGCACGAAAATCCGTCCGGAGCCGTCTCGAGCGCCGAACTGCCTGAAGTGTTTCCCAGACCCTAGAAACTCCCCAAAACCGTTTTTAACAGAAAAGCATCTCGAAATGTCCTAAAACGCGCATCTGAACATTTTAGTCCAAAGGTGCCGTAGATACGCACGAAAATCCGTCCGGAGCCGTTTCGAGCGCCGAACTGCCTGAAGTGTTTTCCAGACCCTAGAAACTCCCCAAAACCGTTTTTAACAGAAAAGCATCTCGAAATGTCCTAAAACGCGCATCTGAAAATTTTCGTCCAAAGGTGCCGTAGATGCGCATGAAAATCCGTCCGGAGCCGTTTCGAGCGCCGAACTGCCTGAAGTGTTTTCCAGACCCTAAAAACTCCGCAAAACCGTTTTTAACAGAAAAGCATCTCGAAATGTCCTAAAACGCGCATCTGAACATTTTCGTGCACAGGTGCAGTTGCTGCGCACGAAAATCCGTCCGGAGCCGTTTCGAGCGCCGAACTGCCTGAAGTGTTTCCCAGACCCTAGAAAATCCCCAAAACCGTTTTTAACGGAAAAGCATCTCGAAATGTCCTAAAACGCGCATCTGAACATTTTCGTGCACAGGTGCAGTAGATGCGCACGAAAATCCGTCCGGAGCCGTTTCGAGCGCCGAACTGCCTGAAGTGTTTCCCAGACCCTAGAAACTCCCCAAAACCGTTTTAAACAGAAAAGCATCTCGAAATGTCCTAAAACGCGCATCTGAACATTTTCGTGCACAGGTGCCGTAGATGCGCACGAAAATCCGTCCGGAGCCGTTTCGAGCGCCGAACTGCCTGAAGTGTTTCCCAGACCCTAGAAACTCCCCAAAACCGTTTTTAACAGAAAAGCATCTCGAAATGTCCTAAAACGCGCATCTGAACATTTTCGTGCACAGGTGCCGTAGATGCGCACGAAAATCCGTCCGGAGCCGTTTCGATAGCCGAACTGCCTGAAGTGTTTCCCAGACCCTAGAAACTCCCCAAAACCGTTTTTAACAGAAAAGCATCTCGAAATGTCCTAAAACGCGCATCTGAACATTTTCGTCCAAAGGTGCCGTAGATGCGCATGAAAATCCGTCCGGAGCCGTTTCGAGCGCCGAACTGCCTGAAGTGTTTTCCAGACCCTAGAAACTCCGCAAAACCGTTTTTAACAGAAAAGCATCTCGAAATGTCCTAAAACGCGCATCTGAACATTTTCGTCCAAAGGTGCCGTAGATGCGCACGAAAATCCGTCCGGAGCCGTTTCGAGCGCCGAACTGCCTGAAGTGTTTTCCAGACCCTAAAAACTCCGCAAAACCGTTTTTAACAGAAAAGCATCTCGAAATGTCCTAAAACGCGCATCTGAACATTTTCGTGCACAGGTGCAGTTGCTGCGCACGAAAATCCGTCCGGAGCCGTTTCGAGCGCCGAACTGCCTGAAGTGTTTCCCAGACCCTAGAAACTCCCCAAAACCGTTTTTAACAGAAAAGCATCTCGAAATGTCCTAAAACGCGCATCTGAACATTTTCGTGCACAGGTGCCGTAGATGCGCACGAAAATCCGTCCGGAGCCGTTTCGAGCGCCGAACTGCCTGAAGTGTTTCCCAGGCCCTAGAAACTCCCCAAAACCGTTTTTAACAGAAAAGCATCTCGAAATGTCCTAAAACGCGCATCTGAACATTTTCGTCCAAAGGTGCCGTAGATGCGCATGAAAATCCGTCCGGAGCCGTTTCGAGCGCCGAACTGCCTGAAGTGTTTTCCAGACCCTAGAAACTCCGCAAAACCGTTTTTAACAGAAAAGCATCTCGAAATGTCCTAAAACGCGCATCTGAACATTTTCGTGCACAGGTGCAGTAGCTGCGCACGAAAATCCGTCCGGAGCCGTTTCGAGCGCCGAACTGCCTGAAGTGTTTCCCAGACCCTAGAAACTCCCCAAAACCGTTTTTAACAGAAAAGCATCTCGAAATGTCCTAAAACGCGCATCTCAACATTTTCGTCCAAAGGTGCCGTAGATGCGCACGAAAATCCGTCCAGAGCCGTTTCGTGCGCCGAACTGCCTGAATTGTTTTCCAGACCCTAGAAACTCCCCAAAACCGTTTTTACCAGAAAAGCATCTCGAAATGTCCTAAAACGCGCATCTGAACATTTTCGAGCACAGGTGCCATAGATGCGTACGAAAATCCGTCCGGAGCCGTTTTGAGCGCCGAACTGCCTGAAGTGTTTCCCAGACCCTAGAAACTCCCCAAAACCGTTTTTAACCGAAAAGCATCTCGAAATGTCCTAAAACGCGCATCTGAACATTTTCGTGCACAGGTGCCGTAGATGCGCACGAAAATCCGTCCGGAGCCGTTTCGAGCGCCGAACTGCCTGAAGTGTTTCCCAGACCCTAGAAACTCCCCAATACCGTTTTTAACAGAAAAGCATCTCGAAATGTCCTAAAACGCGCATCTCAACATTTTCGTCCAAAGGTGCCGTAGATGCGCACGAAAATCCGTCCGGAGCCGTTTCGAGCGCCGAACTGCCTGAATTGTTTTCCAGACCCTAGAAACTCCCCAAAACCGTTTTTAACAGAAAAGCATCTCGAAATGTCCTAAAACGCGCATCTGAACATTTTCGAGCACAGGTGCCGTAGATGCGTACGAAAATCCGTCCGGAGCCGTTTCGAGCGCCGAACTGCCTGAAGTGTTTCCCAGACCCTAGAAACTCCCCAAAACCGTTTTTAACAGAAAAGCATCTCGAAATGTCCTAAAACGCGCATCTGAACATTTTCGTGCACAGGTGCAGTAGATGCGCACGAAAATCCGTCCGGAGCCGTTTCGAGCGCCGAACTGCTTGAAGTGTTTCCCAGACCCTAGAAACTCCCCAAAACCGTTTTTAACAGAAAAGCATCTCGAAATGTCCTAAAACGCGCATCTGAACATTTTAGTCCAAAGGTGCCGTAGATGCGCACGAAAATCCATCCGGAGCCGTTTCGAGCGCCGAACTGCCTGAAGTGTTTTCCAGACCCTAGAAACTCCCCAAAACCGTTTTTAACAGAAAAGCATCTCGAAATGTCCTAAAACGCGCATCTGAACATTTTCGTGCACAGGTGCCGTAGATGCGCACGAAAATCCGTCCGGAGCCGTTTCGAGCGCCGAACTGCCTGAAGTGTTTCCCAGACCCTAGAAACTCCCCAAAACCGTTTTTAACAGAAAAGCATCTCGAAATGTCCTAAAACGCGCATCTGAACATTTTCGTGCACAGGTGCCGTAGATGCGCACGAAAATCCGTCCGGAGCCGTTTCGCGCGCCGAACTGCCTGAAGTGTTTCCCAGACCCTAGAAACTCCCCAAAACCGTTTTTAACAGAAAAGCATCTCGAAATGTCTTAAAACGCGCATCTGAACATTTTCGTGCACAGGTGCCGTAGATGCGCACGAAAATCCGTCCGGAGCCGTCTCGAGCGCCGAACTGCCTGAAGTGTTTCCCAGACCCTAGAAACTCCCCAAAACCGTTTTTAACAGAAAAGCATCTCGAAATGTCCTAAAACGCGCATCTGAACATTTTAGTCCAAAGGTGCCGTAGATACGCACGAAAATCCGTCCGGAGCCGTTTCGAGCGCCGAACTGCCTGAAGTGTTTTCCAGACCCTAGAAACTCCCCAAAACCGTTTTTAACAGAAAAGCATCTCGAAATGTCCTAAAACGCGCATCTGAAAATTTTCGTCCAAAGGTGCCGTAGATGCGCAGGAAAATCCGTCCGGAGCCGTTTCGAGCGCCGAACTGCCTGAAGTGTTTTCCAGACCCTAAAAACTCCGCAAAACCGTTTTTAACAGAAAAGCATCTCGAAATGTCCTAAAACGCGCATCTGAACATTTTCGTGCACAGGTGCAGTTGCTGCGCACGAAAATCCGTCCGGAGCCGTTTCGAGCGCCGAACTGCCTGAAGTGTTTCCCAGACCCTAGAAAATCCCCAAAACCGTTTTTAACGGAAAAGCATCTCGAAATGTCCTAAAACGCGCATCTGAACATTTTCGTGCACAGGTGCAGTAGATGCGCACGAAAATCCGTCCGGAGCCGTTTCGAGCGCCGAACTGCCTGAAGTGTTTCCCAGACCCTAGAAACTCCCCAAAACCGTTTTTAACAGAAAAGCATCTCGAAATGTCCTAAAACGCGCATCTGAACATTTTCGTGCACAGGTGCCGTAGATGCGCACGAAAATCCGTCCGGAGCCGTTTCGAGCGCCGAACTGCCTGAAGTGTTTCCCAGACCCTAGAAACTCCCCAAAACCGTTTTTAACCGAAAAGCATCTCGAAATGTCCTAAAACGCGCAACTGAACATTTTCGTGCACAGGTGCCGTAGATGCGCATGAAAATCCGTCCGGAGCCGTTTCGAGCGCCGAACTGCCTGAAGTGTTTTCCAGACCCTAGAAACTCCGCAAAACCGTTTTTAACAGAAAAGCATCTCGAAATGTCCTAAAACGCGCATCTGAACATTTTCGTCCAAAGGTGCCGTAGATGCGCACGAAAATCCGTCCGGAGCCGTTTCGAGCGCCGAACTGCCTGAATTGTTTTCCAGACCCTAGAAACTCCCCAAAACCGTTTTTAACAGAAAAGCATCTCGAAATGTCCTAAAACGCGCATCTGAACATTTTCGTGCACAGGTGCCGTAGATGCGCACGAAAATCCGTCCGGAGCCGTTTCGAGCGCCGAACTGCCTGAAGTGTTTCCCAGACCCTAGAAACTCCCCAAAACCGTTTTTAACAGAAAAGCATCTCGAAATGTCCTAAAACGCGCATCTGAACATTTTCGTGCACAGGTGCCGTAGATGCGCACGAAAATCCGTCCGGAGCCGTTTCGCGCGCCGAACTGCCTGAAGTGTTTCCCAGACCCTAGAAACTCCCCAAAACCGTTTTTAACAGAAAAGCATCTCGAAATGTCCTAAAACGCGCATCTGAACATTTTCGTGCACAGGTGCCGTAGATGCGCACGAAAATCCGTCCGGAGCCGTCTCGAGCGCCGAACTGCCTGAAGTGTTTCCCAGACCCTAGAAACTCCCCAAAACCGTTTTTAACAGAAAAGCATCTCGAAATGTCCTAAAACGCGCATCTGAACATTTTAGTCCAAAGGTGCCGTAGATACGCACGAAAATCCGTCCGGAGCCGTTTCGAGCGCCGAACTGCCTGAAGTGTTTTCCAGACCCTAAAAACTCCGCAAAACCGTTTTTAACAGAAAAGCATCTCGAAATGTCCTAAAACGCGCATCTGAACATTTTCGTGCACAGGTGCAGTTGCTGCGCACGAAAATCCGTCCGGAGCCGTTTCGAGCGCCGAACTGCCTGAAGTGTTTCCCAGACCCTAGAAAATCCCCAAAACCGTTTTTAACGGAAAAGCATCTCGAAATGTCCTAAAACGCGCATCTGAACATTTTCGTGCACAGGTGCAGTAGATGCGCACGAAAATCCGTCCGGAGCCGTTTCGAGCGCTGAACTGCCTGAAGTGTTTCCCAGACCCTAGAAACTCCCCAAAACCGTTTTTAACAGAAAAGCATCTCGAAATGTCCTAAAACGCGCATCTGAACATTTTCGTGCACAGGTGCCGTAGATGCGCACGAAAATCCGTCCGGAGCCGTTTCGAGCGCCGAACTGCCTGAAGTGTTTCCCAGACCCTAGAAACTCCCCAAAACCGTTTTTAACAGAAAAGCATCTCGAAATGTCCTAAAACGCGCATCTGAACATTTTCGTCCAAAGGTGCCGTAGATGCGCATGAAAATCCGTCCGGAGCCGTTTCGAGCGCCGAACTGCCTGAAGTGTTTTCCAGACCCTAGAAACTCCGCAAAACCGTTTTTAACAGAAAAGCATCTCGAAATGTCCTAAAACGCGCATCTGAACATTTTCGTCCAAAGGTGCCGTAGATGCGCACGAAAATCCGTCCGGAGCCGTTTCGAGCGCCGAACTGCCTGAATTGTTTTCCAGACCCTAGAAACTCCCCAAAACCGTTTTTAACAGAAAAGCATCTCGAAATGTCCTAAAACGCGCATCTGAACATTTTCGTGCACAGGTGCAGTAGCTGCGCACGAAAATCCGTCCGGAGCCGTTTCGAGCGCCGAACTTCCTGAAGTGTTTCCCAGACCCTAGAAACTCCCCAAAACCGTTTTTAACAGAAAAGCATCTCGAAATGTCCTAAAACGCGCATCTGAAAATTTTCGTCCAAAGGTGCCGTAGATGCGCATGAAAATCCGTCCGGAGCCGTTTCGAGCGCCGAACTGCCTGAAGTGTTTTCCAGACCCTAGAAACTCCGCAAAACCGTTTTTAACAGAAAAGCATCTCGAAATGTCCTAAACGCGCATCTGAACATTTTCGTGCACAGGTGCAGTAGCTGCGCACGAAAATCCGTCCGGAGCCGTTTCGAGCGCCGAACTGCCTGAAGTGTTTCCCAGACCCTAGAAACTCCCCAAAACCGTTTTTAACAGAAAAGCATCTCGAAATGTCCTAAAACGCGCATCTAAACATTTTCGTCCAAAGGTGCCGTAGATGCGCACGAAAATCCGTCCGGAGCCGTTTCGAGCGCCGAACTGCCTGAATTGTTTTCCAGACCCTAGAAACTCCCCAAAACCGTTTTTACCAGAAAAGCATCTCGAAATGTCCTAAAACGCGCATCTGAACATTTTCGAGCACAGGTGCCGTAGATGCGTACGAAAATCCGTCCGGAGCCGTTTTGAGCGCCGAACTGCCTGAAGTGTTTCCCAGACCCTAGAAACTCCCCAAAACCGTTTTTAACCGAAAAGCATCTCGAAATGTCCTAAAACGCGCATCTGAACATTTTCGTGCACAGGTGTCGTAGATGCGCACGAAAATCCGTCCGGAGCCGTTTCGAGCGCCGAACTGCCTGAAGTGTTTCCCAGACCCTAGAAACTCCCCAAAACCGTTTTTAACAGAAAAGCATCTCGAAATGTCCTAAAACGCGCATCTGAACATTTTCGTGCACGGGTGCCGTAGATGCGCACGAAAATCCGTCCGGAGCCGTTTCGAGCGCCGAACTGCCTGAAGTGTTTCCCAGACCCTAGAAACTCCCCAAAACCGTTTTTAACAGAAAAGCATCTCGAAATGTCCTAAAACGCGCATCTGAACATTTTCGTGCACAGGTGCCGTAGATGCGCACGAAAATCCGTCCGGAGCCGTTTCGCGCGCCGAACTGCCTGAAGTGTTTCCCAGACCCTAGAAACTCCCCAAAACCGTTTTTAACAGAAAAGCATCTCGAAATGTCTTAAAACGCGCATCTGAACATTTTCGTGCACAGGTGCCGTAGATGCGCACGAAAATCCGTCCGGAGCCGTCTCGAGCGCCGAACTGCCTGAAGTGTTTCCCAGACCCTAGAAACTCCCCAAAACCGTTTTTAACAGAAAAGCATCTCGAAATGTCCTAAAACGCGCATCTGAACATTTTAGTCCAAAGGTGCCGTAGATACGCACGAAAATCCGTCCGGAGCCGTTTCGAGCGCCGAACTGCCTGAAGTGTTTTCCAGACCCTAGAAACTCCCCAAAACCGTTTTTAACAGAAAAGCATCTCGAAATGTCCTAAAACGCGCATCTGAAAATTTTCGTCCAAAGGTGCCGTAGATGCGCAGGAAAATCCGTCCGGAGCCGTTTCGAGCGCCGAACTGCCTGAAGTGTTTTCCAGACCCTAAAAACTCCGCAAAACCGTTTTTAACAGAAAAGCATCTCGAAATGTCCTAAAACGCGCATCTGAACATTTTCGTGCACAGGTGCAGTTGCTGCGCACGAAAATCCGTCCGGAGCCGTTTCGAGCGCCGAACTGCCTGAAGTGTTTCCCAGACCCTAGAAAATCCCCAAAACCGTTTTTAACGGAAAAGCATCTCGAAATGTCCTAAAACGCGCATCTGAACATTTTCGTGCACAGGTGCAGTAGATGCGCACGAAAATCCGTCCGGAGCCGTTTCGAGCGCCGAACTGCCTGAAGTGTTTCCCAGACCCTAGAAACTCCCCAAAACCGTTTTTAACAGAAAAGCATCTCGAAATGTCCTAAAACGCGCATCTGAACATTTTCGTGCACAGGTGCCGTAGATGCGCACGAAAATCCGTCCGGAGCCGTTTCGAGCGCCGAACTGCCTGAAGTGTTTCCCAGACCCTAGAAACTCCCCAAAACCGTTTTTAACCGAAAAGCATCTCGAAATGTCCTAAAACGCGCAACTGAACATTTTCGTGCACAGGTGCCGTAGATGCGCATGAAAATCCGTCCGGAGCCGTTTCGAGCGCCGAACTGCCTGAAGTGTTTTCCAGACCCTAGAAACTCCGCAAAACCGTTTTTAACAGAAAAGCATCTCGAAATGTCCTAAAACGCGCATCTGAACATTTTCGTCCAAAGGTGCCGTAGATGCGCACGAAAATCCGTCCGGAGCCGTTTCGAGCGCCGAACTGCCTGAATTGTTTTCCAGACCCTAGAAACTCCCCAAAATCGTTTTTAACAGAAAAGCATCTCGAAATGTCCTAAAACGCGCATCTGAACATTTTCGTGCACAGGTGCCGTAGATGCGCACGAAAATCCGTCCGGAGCCGTTTCGAGCGCCGAACTGCCTGAAGTGTTTCCCAGACCCTAGAAACTCCCCAAAACCGTTTTTAATAGAAAAGCATCTCGAAATGTCCTAAAACGCGCATCTGAACATTTTCGTGCACAGGTGCCGTAGATGCGCACGAAAATCCGTCCGGAGCCGTTTCGCGCGCCGAACTGCCTGAAGTGTTTCCCAGACCCTAGAAACTCCCCAAAACCGTTTTTAACAGAAAAGCATCTCGAAATGTCCTAAAACGCGCATCTGAACATTTTCGTGCACAGGTGCCGTAGATGCGCACGAAAATCCGTCCGGAGCCGTCTCGAGCGCCGAACTGCCTGAAGTGTTTCCCAGACCCTAGAAACTCCCCAAAACCGTTTTTAACAGAAAAGCATCTCGAAATGTCCTAAAACGCGCATCTGAACATTTTAGTCCAAAGGTGCCGTAGATACGCACGAAAATCCGTCCGGAGCCGTTTCGAGCGCCGAACTGCCTGAAGTGTTTTCCAGACCCTAGAAACTCCCCAAAACCGTTTTTAACAGAAAAGCATCTCGAAATGTCCTAAAACGCGCATCTGAAAATTTTCGTCCAAAGGTGCCGTAGATGCGCATGAAAATCCGTCCGGAGCCGTTTCGAGCGCCGAACTGCCTGAAGTGTTTTCCAGACCCTAAAAACTCCGCAAAACCGTTTTTAACAGAAAAGCATCTCGAAATGTCCTAAAACGCGCATCTGAACATTTTCGTGCACAGGTGCAGTTGCTGCGCACGAAAATCCGTCCGGAGCCGTTTCGAGCGCCGAACTGCCTGAAGTGTTTCCCAGACCCTAGAAAATCCCCAAAACCGTTTTTAACGGAAAAGCATCTCGAAATGTCCTAAAACGCGCATCTGAACATTTTCGTGCACAGGTGCAGTAGATGCGCACGAAAATCCGTCCGGAGCCGTTTCGAGCGCTGAACTGCCTGAAGTGTTTCCCAGACCCTAGAAACTCCCCAAAACCGTTTTTAACAGAAAAGCATCTCGAAATGTCCTAAAACGCGCATCTGAACATTTTCGTGCACAGGTGCCGTAGATGCGCACGAAAATCCGTCCGGAGCCGTTTCGAGCGCCGAACTGCCTGAAGTGTTTCCCAGACCCTAGAAACTCCCCAAAACCGTTTTTAACAGAAAAGCATCTCGAAATGTCCTAAAACGCGCATCTGAACATTTTCGTCCAAAGGTGCCGTAGATGCGCATGAAAATCCGTCCGGAGCCGTTTCGAGCGCCGAACTGCCTGAATTGTTTTCCAGACCCTAGAAACTCCCCAAAACCGTTTTTACCAGAAAAGCATCTCGAAATGTCCTAAAACGCGCATCTGAACATTTTCGAGCACAGGTGCCGTAGATGCGTACGAAAATCCGTCCGGAGCCGTTTTGAGCGCCGAACTGCCTGAAGTGTTTCCCAGACCCTAGAAACTCCCCAAAACCGTTTTTAACCGAAAAGCATCTCGAAATGTCCTAAAACGCGCATCTGAACATTTTCGTGCACAGGTGCCGTAGATGCGCACGAAAATCCGTCCGGAGCCGTTTCGAGCGCCGAACTGCCTGAAGTGTTTCCCAGACCCTAGAAACTCCCCAAAACCGTTTTTAACAGAAAAGCATCTCGAAATGTCCTAAAACGCGCATCTCAACATTTTCGTCCAAAGGTGCCGTAGATGCGCACGAAAATCCGTCCGGAGCCGTTTCGAGCGCCGAACTGCCTGAATTGTTTTCCAGACCCTAGAAACTCCCCAAAACCGTTTTTAACAGAAAAGCATCTCGAAATGTCCTAAGACGCGCATCTGAACATTTTCGAGCACAGGTGCCGTAGATGCGTACGAAAATCCGTCCGGAGCCGTTTCGAGCGCCGAACTGCCTGAAGTGTTTCCCAGACCCTAGAAACTCCCCAAAACCGTTTTTAACAGAAAAGCATCTCGAAATGTCCTAAAACGCGCATCTGAACATTTTCGTGCACAGGTGCAGTAGATGCGCACGAAAATCCGTCCGGAGCCGTTTCGAGCGCCGAACTGCTTGAAGTGTTTCCCAGACCCTAGAAACTCCCCAAAACCGTTTTTAACAGAAAAGCATCTCGAAATGTCCTAAAACGCGCATCTGAACATTTTCGTCCACAGGTGCAGTAGATGCGCACGAAAATCCGTCCGGAGCCGTTTCGCGCGCCGAACTGCCTGAAGTGTTTCCCAGACCCTAGAAACTCCCCAAAACCGTTTTTAACCGAAAAGCATCTCGAAATGTCCTAAAACGCGCAACTGAACATTTTCGTGCACAGGTGCCGTAGATGCGCACGAAAATCCGTCCGGAGCCGTTTCGAGCGCCGAACTGCCTGAAGTGTTTCCCAGACCCTAGAAACTCCCCAAAACCGTTTTTAACAGAAAAGCATCTCGAAATGTCCTAAAACGCGCATCTGAACATTTTAGTCCAAAGGTGCCGTAGATGCGCACGAAAATCCATCCGGAGCCGTTTCGAGCGCCGAACTGCCTGAAGTGTTTTCCAGACCCTAGAAACTCCCCAAAACCGTTTTTAACAGAAAAGCATCTCGAAATGTCCTAAAACGCGCATCTGAACATTTTCGTGCACAGGTGCCGTAGATGCGCACGAAAATCCGTCCGGAGCCGTTTCGAGCGCCGAACTGCCTGAAGTGTTTCCCAGACCCTAGAAACTCCCCAAAACCGTTTTTAACAGAAAAGCATCTCGAAATGTCCTAAAACGCGCATCTGAACATTTTCGTGCACAGGTGCCGTAGATGCGCACGAAAATCCGTCCGGAGCCGTTTCGCGCGCCGAACTGCCTGAAGTGTTTCCCAGACCCTAGAAACTCCCCAAAACCGTTTTTAACAGAAAAGCATCTCGAAATGTCTTAAAACGCGCATCTGAACATTTTCGTGCACAGGTGCCGTAGATGCGCACGAAAATCCGTCCGGAGCCGTCTCGAGCGCCGAACTGCCTGAAGTGTTTCCCAGACCCTAGAAACTCCCCAAAACCGTTTTTAACAGAAAAGCATCTCGAAATGTCCTAAAACGCGCATCTGAAAATTTTCGTCCAAGGGTGCCGTAGATGCGCAGGAAAATCCGTCCGGAGCCGTTTCGAGCGCCGAACTGCCTGAAGTGTTTTCCAGACCCTAAAAACTCCGCAAAACCGTTTTTAACAGAAAAGCATCTCGAAATGTCCTAAAACGCGCATCTGAACATTTTCGTGCACAGGTGCAGTTGCTGCGCACGAAAATCCGTCCGGAGCCGTTTCGAGCGCCGAACTGCCTGAAGTGTTTCCCAGACCCTAGAAAATCCCCAAAACCGTTTTTAACGGAAAAGCATCTCGAAATGTCCTAAAACGCGCATCTGAACATTTTCGTGCACAGGTGCAGTAGATGCGCACGAAAATCCGTCCGGAGCCGTTTCGAGCGCCGAACTGCCTGAAGTGTTTCCCAGACCCTAGAAACTCCCCAAAACCGTTTTTAACAGAAAAGCATCTCGAAATGTCCTAAAACGCGCATCTGAACATTTTCGTGCACAGGTGCCGTAGATGCGCACGAAAATCCGTCCGGAGCCGTTTCGAGCGCCGAACTGCCTGAAGTGTTTCCCAGACCCTAGAAACTCCCCAAAACCGTTTTTAACCGAAAAGCATCTCGAAATGTCCTAAAACGCGCAACTGAACATTTTCGTGCACAGGTGCCGTAGATGCGCATGAAAATCCGTCCGGAGCCGTTTCGAGCGCCGAACTGCCTGAAGTGTTTTCCAGACCCTAGAAACTCCGCAAAACCGTTTTTAACAGAAAAGCATCTCGAAATGTCCTAAAACGCGCATCTGAACATTTTCGTCCAAAGGTGCCGTAGATGCGCACGAAAATCCGTCCGGAGCCGTTTCGAGCGCCGAACTGCCTGAATTGTTTTCCAGACCCTAGAAACTCCCCAAAACCGTTTTTAACAGAAAAGCATCTCGAAATGTCCTAAAACGCGCATCTGAACATTTTCGTGCACAGGTGCCGTAGATGCGCACGAAAATCCGTCCGGAGCCGTTTCGAGCGCCGAACTGCCTGAAGTGTTTCCCAGACCCTAGAAACTCCCCAAAACCGTTTTTAACAGAAAAGCATCTCGAAATGTCCTAAAACGCGCATCTGAACATTTTCGTGCACAGGTGCCGTAGATGCGCACGAAAATCCGTCCGGAGCCGTTTCGCGCGCCGAACTGCCTGAAGTGTTTCCCAGACCCTAGAAACTCCCCAAAACCGTTTTTAACAGAAAAGCATCTCGAAATGTCCTAAAACGCGCATCTGAACATTTTCGTGCACAGGTGCCGTAGATGCGCACGAAAATCCGTCCGGAGCCGTCTCGAGCGCCGAACTGCCTGAAGTGTTTCCCAGACCCTAGAAACTCCCCAAAACCGTTTTTAACAGAAAAGCATCTCGAAATGTCCTAAAACGCGCATCTGAACATTTTAGTCCAAAGGTGCCGTAGATACGCACGAAAATCCGTCCGGAGCCGTTTCGAGCGCCGAACTGCCTGAAGTGTTTTCCAGACCCTAGAAACTCCCCAAAACCGTTTTTAACAGAAAAGCATCTCGAAATGTCCTAAAACGCGCATCTGAAAATTTTCGTCCAAAGGTGCCGTAGATGCGCATGAAAATCCGTCCGGAGCCGTTTCGAGCGCCGAACTGCCTGAAGTGTTTTCCAGACCCTAAAAACTCCGCAAAACCGTTTTTAACAGAAAAGCATCTCGAAATGTCCTAAAACGCGCATCTGAACATTTTCGTGCACAGGTGCAGTTGCTGCGCACGAAAATCCGTCCGGAGCCGTTTCGAGCGCCGAACTGCCTGAAGTGTTTCCCAGACCCTAGAAAATCCCCAAAACCGTTTTTAACGGAAAAGCATCTCGAAATGTCCTAAAACGCGCATCTGAACATTTTCGTGCACAGGTGCAGTAGATGCGCACGAAAATCCGTCCGGAGCCGTTTCGAGCGCCGAACTGCCTGAATTGTTTTCCAGACCCTAAAAACTCCGCAAAACCGTTTTTAACAGAAAAGCATCTCGAAATGTCCTAAAACGCGCATCTGAACATTTTCGTGCACAGGTGCAGTTGCTGCGCACGAAAATCCGTCCGGAGCCGTTTCGAGCGCCGAACTGCCTGAATTGTTTTCCAGACCCTAGAAACTCCCCAAAACCGTTTTTAACAGAAAAGCATCTCGAAATGTCCTAAAACGCGCATCTGAACATTTTCGTGCACAGGTGCAGTAGCTGCGCACGAAAATCCGTCCGGAGCCGTTTCGAGCGCCGAACTGCCTGAAGTGTTTCCCAGACCCTAGAAACTCCCCAAAACCGTTTTTAACAGAAAAGCATCTCGAAATGTCCTAAAACGCGCATCTGAAAATTTTCGTCCAAAGGTGCCGTAGATGCGCATGAAAATCCGTCCGGAGCCGTTTCGAGCGCCGAACTGCCTGAAGTGTTTTCCAGACCCTAGAAACTCCGCAAAACCGTTTTTAACAGAAAAGCATCTCGAAATGTCCTAAAACGCGCATCTGAACATTTTCGTGCACAGGTGCAGTAGCTGCGCACGAAAATCCGTCCGGAGCCGTTTCGAGCGCCGAACTGCCTGAAGTGTTTCCCAGACCCTAGAAACTCCCCAAAACCGTTTTTAACAGAAAAGCATCTCGAAATGTCCTAAAACGCGCATCTAAACATTTTCGTCCAAAGGTGCCGTAGATGCGCATGAAAATCCGTCCGGAGCCGTTTCGAGCGCCGAACTGCCTGAAGTGTTTTCCAGACCCTAGAAACTCCGCAAAACCGTTTTTAACAGAAAAGCATCTCGAAATGTCCTAAAACGCGCATCTGAACATTTTCGTCCAAAGGTGCCGTAGATGCGCACGAAAATCCGTCCGGAGCCGTTTCAAGCGCCGAACTGCCTGAATTGTTTTCCAGACCCTAGAAACTCCCCAAAACCGTTTTTAACAGAAAAGCATCTCGAAATGTCCTAAAACGCGCATCTGAACATTTTCGTGCACAGGTGCAGTAGCTGCGCACGAAAATCCGTCCGGAGCCGTTTCGAGCGCCGAACTGCCTGAAGTGTTTCCCAGACCCTAGAAACTCCCCAAAACCGTTTTTAACAGAAAAGCATCTCGAAATGTCCTAAAACGCGCATCTGAAAATTTTCGTCCAAAGGTGCCGTAGATGCGCATGAAAATCCGTCCGGAGCCGTTTCGAGCGCCGAACTGCCTGAAGTGTTTTCCAGACCCTAGAAACTCCGCAAAACCGTTTTTAACAGAAAAGCATCTCGAAATGTCCTAAACGCGCATCTGAACATTTTCGTGCACAGGTGCAGTAGCTGCGCACGAAAATCCGTCCGGAGCCGTTTCGAGCGCCGAACTGCCTGAAGTGTTTCCCAGACCCTAGAAACTCCCCAAAACCGTTTTTAACAGAAAAGCATCTCGAAATGTCCTAAAACGCGCATCTAAACATTTTCGTCCAAAGGTGCCGTAGATGCGCACGAAAATCCGTCCGGAGCCGTTTCGAGCGCCGAACTGCCTGAATTGTTTTCCAGACCCTAGAAACTCCCCAAAACCGTTTTTACCAGAAAAGCATCTCGAAATGTCCTAAAACGCGCATCTGAACATTTTCGAGCACAGGTGCCGTAGATGCGTACGAAAATCCGTCCGGAGCCGTTTTGAGCGCCGAACTGCCTGAAGTGTTTCCCAGACCCTAGAAACTCCCCAAAACCGTTTTTAACCGAAAAGCATCTCGAAATGTCCTAAAACGCGCATCTGAACATTTTCGTGCACAGGTGTCGTAGATGCGCACGAAAATCCGTCCGGAGCCGTTTCGAGCGCCGAACTGCCTGAAGTGTTTCCCAGACCCTAGAAACTCCCCAAAACCGTTTTTAACAGAAAAGCATCTCGAAATGTCCTAAAACGCGCATCTGAACATTTTCGTGCACAGGTGCCGTAGATGCGCACGAAAATCCGTCCGGAGCCGTTTCGAGCGCCGAACTGCCTGAAGTGTTTCCCAGACCCTAGAAACTCCCCAAAACCGTTTTTAACAGAAAAGCATCTCGAAATGTCCTAAAACGCGCATCTGAACATTTTCGTGCACAGGTGCCGTAGATGCGCACGAAAATCCGTCCGGAGCCGTTTCGCGCGCCGAACTGCCTGAAGTGTTTCCCAGACCCTAGAAACTCCCCAAAACCGTTTTTAACAGAAAAGCATCTCGAAATGTCTTAAAACGCGCATCTGAACATTTTCGTGCACAGGTGCCGTAGATGCGCACGAAAATCCGTCCGGAGCCGTCTCGAGCGCCGAACTGCCTGAAGTGTTTCCCAGACCCTAGAAACTCCCCAAAACCGTTTTTAACAGAAAAGCATCTCGAAATGTCCTAAAACGCGCATCTGAACATTTTAGTCCAAAGGTGCCGTAGATACGCACGAAAATCCGTCCGGAGCCGTTTCGAGCGCCGAACTGCCTGAAGTGTTTTCCAGACCCTAGAAACTCCCCAAAACCGTTTTTAACAGAAAAGCATCTCGAAATGTCCTAAAACGCGCATCTGAAAATTTTCGTCCAAAGGTGCCGTAGATGCGCAGGAAAATCCGTCCGGAGCCGTTTCGAGCGCCGAACTGCCTGAAGTGTTTTCCAGACCCTAAAAACTCCGCAAAACCGTTTTTAACAGAAAAGCATCTCGAAATGTCCTAAAACGCGCATCTGAACATTTTCGTGCACAGGTGCAGTTGCTGCGCACGAAAATCCGTCCGGAGCCGTTTCGAGCGCCGAACTGCCTGAAGTGTTTCCCAGACCCTAGAAAATCCCCAAAACCGTTTTTAACGGAAAAGCATCTCGAAATGTCCTAAAACGCGCATCTGAACATTTTCGTGCACAGGTGCAGTAGATGCGCACGAAAATCCGTCCGGAGCCGTTTCGAGCGCCGAACTGCCTGAAGTGTTTCCCAGACCCTAGAAACTCCCCAAAACCGTTTTTAACAGAAAAGCATCTCGAAATGTCCTAAAACGCGCATCTGAACATTTTCGTGCACAGGTGCCGTAGATGCGCACGAAAATCCGTCCGGAGCCGTTTCGAGCGCCGAACTGCCTGAAGTGTTTCCCAGACCCTAGAAACTCCCCAAAACCGTTTTTAACCGAAAAGCATCTCGAAATGTCCTAAAACGCGCAACTGAACATTTTCGTGCACAGGTGCCGTAGATGCGCATGAAAATCCGTCCGGAGCCGTTTCGAGCGCCGAACTGCCTGAAGTGTTTTCCAGACCCTAGAAACTCCGCAAAACCGTTTTTAACAGAAAAGCATCTCGAAATGTCCTAAAACGCGCATCTGAACATTTTCGTCCAAAGGTGCCGTAGATGCGCACGAAAATCCGTCCGGAGCCGTTTCGAGCGCCGAACTGCCTGAATTGTTTTCCAGACCCTAGAAACTCCCCAAAATCGTTTTTAACAGAAAAGCATCTCGAAATGTCCTAAAACGCGCATCTGAACATTTTCGTGCACAGGTGCCGTAGATGCGCACGAAAATCCGTCCGGAGCCGTTTCGAGCGCCGAACTGCCTGAAGTGTTTCCCAGACCCTAGAAACTCCCCAAAACCGTTTTTAATAGAAAAGCATCTCGAAATGTCCTAAAACGCGCATCTGAACATTTTCGTGCACAGGTGCCGTAGATGCGCACGAAAATCCGTCCGGAGCCGTTTCGCGCGCCGAACTGCCTGAAGTGTTTCCCAGACCCTAGAAACTCCCCAAAACCGTTTTTAACAGAAAAGCATCTCGAAATGTCCTAAAACGCGCATCTGAACATTTTCGTGCACAGGTGCCGTAGATGCGCACGAAAATCCGTCCGGAGCCGTCTCGAGCGCCGAACTGCCTGAAGTGTTTCCCAGACCCTAGAAACTCCCCAAAACCGTTTTTAACAGAAAAGCATCTCGAAATGTCCTAAAACGCGCATCTGAACATTTTAGTCCAAAGGTGCCGTAGATACGCACGAAAATCCGTCCGGAGCCGTTTCGAGCGCCGAACTGCCTGAAGTGTTTTCCAGACCCTAGAAACTCCCCAAAACCGTTTTTAACAGAAAAGCATCTCGAAATGTCCTAAAACGCGCATCTGAAAATTTTCGTCCAAAGGTGCCGTAGATGCGCATGAAAATCCGTCCGGAGCCGTTTCGAGCGCCGAACTGCCTGAAGTGTTTTCCAGACCCTAAAAACTCCGCAAAACCGTTTTTAACAGAAAAGCATCTCGAAATGTCCTAAAACGCGCATCTGAACATTTTCGTGCACAGGTGCAGTTGCTGCGCACGAAAATCCGTCCGGAGCCGTTTCGAGCGCCGAACTGCCTGAAGTGTTTCCCAGACCCTAGAAAATCCCCAAAACCGTTTTTAACGGAAAAGCATCTCGAAATGTCCTAAAACGCGCATCTGAACATTTTCGTGCACAGGTGCAGTAGATGCGCACGAAAATCCGTCCGGAGCCGTTTCGAGCGCTGAACTGCCTGAAGTGTTTCCCAGACCCTAGAAACTCCCCAAAACCGTTTTTAACAGAAAAGCATCTCGAAATGTCCTAAAACGCGCATCTGAACATTTTCGTGCACAGGTGCCGTAGATGCGCACGAAAATCCGTCCGGAGCCGTTTCGAGCGCCGAACTGCCTGAAGTGTTTCCCAGACCCTAGAAACTCCCCAAAACCGTTTTTAACAGAAAAGGATCTCGAAATGTCCTAAAACGCGCATCTGAACATTTTCGTCCAAAGGTGCCGTAGATGCGCATGAAAATCCGTCCGGAGCCGTTTCGAGCGCCGAACTGCCTGAATTGTTTTCCAGACCCTAGAAACTCCCCAAAACCGTTTTTACCAGAAAAGCATCTCGAAATGTCCTAAAACGCGCATCTGAACATTTTCGAGCACAGGTGCCGTAGATGCGTACGAAAATCCGTCCGGAGCCGTTTTGAGCGCCGAACTGCCTGAAGTGTTTCCCAGACCCTAGAAACTCCCCAAAACCGTTTTTAACCGAAAAGCATCTCGAAATGTCCTAAAACGCGCATCTGAACATTTTCGTGCACAGGTGCCGTAGATGCGCACGAAAATCCGTCCGGAGCCGTTTCGAGCGCCGAACTGCCTGAAGTGTTTCCCAGACCCTAGAAACTCCCCAAAACCGTTTTTAACAGAAAGGCATCTCGAAATGTCCTAAAACGCGCATCTCAACATTTTCGTCCAAAGGTGCCGTAGATGCGCACGAAAATCCGTCCGGAGCCGTTTCGAGCGCCGAACTGCCTGAATTGTTTTCCAGACCCTAGAAACTCCCCAAAACCGTTTTTAACAGAAAAGCATCTCGAAATGTCCTAAAACGCGCATCTGAACATTTTCGAGCACAGGTGCCGTAGATGCGTACGAAAATCCGTCCGGAGCCGTTTCGAGCGCCGAACTGCCTGAAGTGTTTCCCAGACCCTAGAAACTCCCCAAAACCGTTTTTAACAGAAAAGCATCTCGAAATGTCCTAAAACGCGCATCTGAACATTTTCGTGCACAGGTGCAGTAGATGCGCACGAAAATCCGTCCGGAGCCGTTTCGAGCGCCGAACTGCTTGAAGTGTTTCCCAGACCCTAGAAACTCCCCAAAACCGTTTTTAACAGAAAAGCATCTCGAAATGTCCTAAAACGCGCATCTGAACATTTTCGTCCACAGGTGCAGTAGATGCGCACGAAAATCCGTCCGGAGCCGTTTCGCGCGCCGAACTGCCTGAAGTGTTTCCCAGACCCTAGAAACTCCCCAAAACCGTTTTTAACCGAAAAGCATCTCGAAATGTCCTAAAACGCGCAACTGAACATTTTCGTGCACAGGTGCCGTAGATGCGCACGAAAATCCGTCCGGAGCCGTTTCGAGCGCCGAACTGCCTGAAGTGTTTCCCAGACCCTAGAAACTCCCCAAAACCGTTTTTAACAGAAAAGCATCTCGAAATGTCCTAAAACGCGCATCTGAACATTTTAGTCCAAAGGTGCCGTAGATGCGCACGAAAATCCATCCGGAGCCGTTTCGAGCGCCGAACTGCCTGAAGTGTTTTCCAGACCCTAGAAACTCCCCAAAACCGTTTTTAACAGAAAAGCATCTCGAAATGTCCTAAAACGCGCATCTGAACATTTTCGTGCACAGGTGCCGTAGATGCGCACGAAAATCCGTCCGGAGCCGTTTCGAGCGCCGAACTGCCTGAAGTGTTTCCCAGACCCTAGAAACTCCCCAAAACCGTTTTTAACAGAAAAGCATCTCGAAATGTCCTAAAACGCGCATCTGAACATTTTCGTGCACAGGTGCCGTAGATGCGCACGAAAATCCGTCCGGAGCCGTTTCGCGCGCCGAACTGCCTGAAGTGTTTCCCAGACCCTAGAAACTCCCCAAAACCGTTTTTAACAGAAAAGCATCTCGAAATGTCTTAAAACGCGCATCTGAACATTTTCGTGCACAGGTGCCGTAGATGCGCACGAAAATCCGTCCGGAGCCGTCTCGAGCGCCGAACTGCCTGAAGTGTTTCCCAGACCCTAGAAACTCCCCAAAACCGTTTTTAACAGAAAAGCATCTCGAAATGTCCTAAAATGCGCATCTGAAAATTTTCGTCCAAAGGTGCCGTAGATGCGCAGGAAAATCCGTCCGGAGCCGTTTCGAGCGCCGAACTGCCTGAAGTGTTTTCCAGACCCTAAAAACTCCGCAAAACCGTTTTTAACAGAAAAGCATCTCGAAATGTCCTAAAACGCGCATCTGAACATTTTCGTGCACAGGTGCAGTTGCTGCGCACGAAAATCCGTCCGGAGCCGTTTCGAGCGCCGAACTGCCTGAAGTGTTTCCCAGACCCTAGAAAATCCCCAAAACCGATTTTAACGGAAAAGCATCTCGAAATGTCCTAAAACGCGCATCTGAACATTTTCGTGCACAGGTGCAGTAGATGCGCACGAAAATCCGTCCGGAGCCGTTTCGAGCGCCGAACTGCCTGAAGTGTTTCCCAGACCCTAGAAACTCCCCAAAACCGTTTTTAACAGAAAAGCATCTCGAAATGTCCTAAAACGCGCATCTGAACATTTTCGTGCACAGGTGCCGTAGATGCGCACGAAAATCCGTCCGGAGCCGTTTCGAGCGCCGAACTGCCTGAAGTGTTTCCCAGACCCTAGAAACTCCCCAAAACCGTTTTTAACCGAAAAGCATCTCGAAATGTCCTAAAACGCGCAACTGAACATTTTCGTGCACAGGTGCCGTAGATGCGCAGGAAAATCCGTCCGGAGCCGTTTCGAGCGCCGAACTGCCTGAAGTGTTTTCCAGACCCTAGAAACTCCGCAAAACCGTTTTTAACAGAAAAGCATCTCGAAATGTCCTAAAACGCGCATCTGAACATTTTCGTCCAAAGGTGCCGTAGATGCGCACGAAAATCCGTCCGGAGCCGTTTCGAGCGCCGAACTGCCTGAATTGTTTTCCAGACCCTAGAAACTCCCCAAAACCGTTTTTAACAGAAAAGCATCTCGAAATGTCCTAAAACGCGCATCTGAACATTTTCGTGCACAGGTGCCGTAGATGCGCACGAAAATCCGTCCGGAGCCGTTTCGAGCGCCGAACTGCCTGAAGTGTTTCCCAGACCCTAGAAACTCCCCAAAACCGTTTTTAACAGAAAAGCATCTCGAAATGTCCTAAAACGCGCATCTGAACATTTTCGTGCACAGGTGCCGTAGATGCGCACGAAAATCCGTCCGGAGCCGTTTCGCGCGCCGAACTGCCTGAAGTGTTTCCCAGACCCTAGAAACTCCCCAAAACCGTTTTTAACAGAAAAGCATCTCGAAATGTCCTAAAACGCGCATCTGAACATTTTCGTGCACAGGTGCCGTAGATGCGCACGAAAATCCGTCCGGAGCCGTCTCGAGCGCCGAACTGCCTGAAGTGTTTCCCAGACCCTAGAAACTCCCCAAAACCGTTTTTAACAGAAAAGCATCTCGAAATGTCCTAAAACGCGCATCTGAACATTTTAGTCCAAAGGTGCCGTAGATACGCACGAAAATCCGTCCGGAGCCGTTTCGAGCGCCGAACTGCCTGAAGTGTTTTCCAGACCCTAGAAACTCCCCAAAACCGTTTTTAACAGAAAAGCATCTCGAAATGTCCTAAAACGCGCATCTGAAAATTTTCGTCCAAAGGTGCCGTAGATGCGCATGAAAATCCGTCCGGAGCCGTTTCGAGCGCCGAACTGCCTGAAGTGTTTTCCAGACCCTAAAAACTCCGCAAAACCGTTTTTAACAGAAAAGCATCTCGAAATGTCCTAAAACGCGCATCTGAACATTTTCGTGCACAGGTGCAGTTGCTGCGCACGAAAATCCGTCCGGAGCCGTTTCGAGCGCCGAACTGCCTGAAGTGTTTCCCAGACCCTAGAAAATCCCCAAAACCGTTTTTAACGGAAAAGCATCTCGAAATGTCCTAAAACGCGCATCTGAACATTTTCGTGCACAGGTGCAGTAGATGCGCACGAAAATCCGTCCGGAGCCGTTTCGAGCGCGGAACTGCCTGAAGTGTTTCCCAGACCCTAGAAACTCCCCAAAACCGTTTTTAACAGAAAAGCATCTCGAAATGTCCTAAAACGCGCATCTGAACATTTTCGTGCACAGGTGCCGTAGATGCGCACGAAAATCCGTCCGGAGCCGTTTCGAGCGCCGAACTGCCTGAAGTGTTTCCCAGACCCTAGAAACTCCCCAAAACCGTTTTTAACAGAAAAGCATCTCGAAATGTCCTAAAACGCGCATCTGAACATTTTCGTCCAAAGGTGCCGTAGATGCGCATGAAAATCCGTCCGGAGCCGTTTCGAGCGCCGAACTGCCTGAAGTGTTTTCCAGACCCTAGAAACTCCGCAAAACCGTTTTTAACAGAAAAGCATCTCGAAATGTCCTAAAACGCGCATCTGAACATTTTCGTCCAAAGGTGCCGTAGATGCGCACGAAAATCCGTCCGGAGCCGTTTCGAGCGCCGAACTGCCTGAATTGTTTTCCAGACCCTAGAAACTCCCCAAAACCGTTTTTAACAGAAAAGCATCTCGAAATGTCCTAAAACGCGCATCTGAACATTTTCGTGCACAGGTGCAGTAGCTGCGCACGAAAATCCGTCCGGAGCCGTTTCGAGCGCCGAACTGCCTGAAGTGTTTCCCAGACCCTAGAAACTCCCCAAAACCGTTTTTAACAGAAAAGCATCTCGAAATGTCCTAAAACGCGCATCTGAAAATTTTCGTCCAAAGGTGCCGTAGATGCGCATGAAAATCCGTCCGGAGCCGTTTCGAGCGCCGAACTGCCTGAAGTGTTTTCCAGACCCTAGAAACTCCGCAAAACCGTTTTTAACAGAAAAGCATCTCGAAATGTCCTAAAACGCGCATCTGAACATTTTCGTGCACAGGTGCAGTAGCTGCGCACGAAAATCCGTCCGGAGCCGTTTCGAGCGCCGAACTGCCTGAAGTGTTTCCCAGACCCTAGAAACTCCCCAAAACCGTTTTTAACAGAAAAGCATCTCGAAATGTCCTAAAACGCGCATCTAAACATTTTCGTCCAAAGGTGCCGTAGATGCGCACGAAAATCCGTCCGGAGCCGTTTCGAGCGCCGAACTGCCTGAATTGTTTTCCAGACCCTAGAAACTCCCCAAAACCGTTTTTACCAGAAAAGCATCTCGAAATGTCCTAAAACGCGCATCTGAACATTTTCGAGCACAGGTGCCGTAGATGCGTACGAAAATCCGTCCGGAGCCGTTTTGAGCGCCGAACTGCCTGAAGTGTTTCCCAGACCCTAGAAACTCCCCAAAACCGTTTTTAACCGAAAAGCATCTCGAAATGTCCTAAAACGCGCATCTGAACATTTTCGTGCACAGGTGCCGTAGATGCGCACGAAAATCCGTCCGGAGCCGTTTCGAGCGCCGAACTGCCTGAAGTGTTTCCCAGACCCTAGAAACTCCCCAAAACCGTTTTTAACAGAAAAGCATCTCGAAATGTCCTAAAACGCGCATCTGAACATTTTCGTCCAAAGGTGCCGTAGATGCGCATGAAAATCCGTCCGGAGCCGTTTCGAGCGCCGAACTGCCTGAAGTGTTTTCCAGACCCTAGAAACTCCGCAAAACCGTTTTTAACAGAAAAGCATCTCGAAATGTCCTAAAACGCGCATCTGAACATTTTCGTCCAAAGGTGCCGTAGATGCGCACGAAAATCCGTCCGGAGCCGTTTCGAGCGCCGAACTGCCTGAATTGTTTTCCAGACCCTAGAAACTCCCCAAAACCGTTTTTAACAGAAAAGCATCTCGAAATGTCCTAAAACGCGCATCTGAACATTTTCGTGCACAGGTGCAGTAGCTGCGCACGAAAATCCGTCCGGAGCCGTTTCGAGCGCCGAACTGCCTGAAGTGTTTCCCAGACCCTAGAAACTCCCCAAAACCGTTTTTAACAGAAAAGCATCTCGAAATGTCCTAAAACGCGCATCTGAAAATTTTCGTCCAAAGGTGCCGTAGATGCGCATGAAAATCCGTCCGGAGCCGTTTCGAGCGCCGAACTGCCTGAAGTGTTTTCCAGACCCTAGAAACTCCGCAAAACCGTTTTTAACAGAAAAGCATCTCGAAATGTCCTAAAACGCGCATCTGAACATTTTCGTGCACAGGTGCAGTAGCTGCGCACGAAAATCCGTCCGGAGCCGTTTCGAGCGCCGAACTGCCTGAAGTGTTTCCCAGACCCTAGAAACTCCCCAAAACCGTTTTTAACAGAAAAGCATCTCGAAATGTCCTAAAACGCGCATCTAAACATTTTCGTCCAAAGGTGCCGTAGATGCGCACGAAAATCCGTCCGGAGCCGTTTCGAGCGCCGAACTGCCTGAATTGTTTTCCAGACCCTAGAAACTCCCCAAAACCGTTTTTACCAGAAAAGCATCTCGAAATGTCCTAAAACGCGCATCTGAACATTTTCGAGCACAGGTGCCGTAGATGCGTACGAAAATCCGTCCGGAGCCGTTTTGAGCGCCGAACTGCCTGAAGTGTTTCCCAGACCCTAGAAACTCCCCAAAACCGTTTTTAACCGAAAAGCATCTCGAAATGTCCTAAAACGCGCATCTGAACATTTTCGTGCACAGGTGTCGTAGATGCGCACGAAAATCCGTCCGGAGCCGTTTCGAGCGCCGAACTGCCTGAAGTGTTTCCCAGACCCTAGAAACTCCCCAAAACCGTTTTTAACAGAAAAGCATCTCGAAATGTCCTAAAACGCGCATCTGAACATTTTCGTGCACAGGTGCCGTAGATGCGCACGAAAATCCGTCCGGAGCCGTTTCGAGCGCCGAACTGCCTGAAGTGTTTCCCAGACCCTAGAAACTCCCCAAAACCGTTTTTAACAGAAAAGCATCTCGAAATGTCCTAAAACGCGCATCTGAACATTTTCGTGCACAGGTGCCGTAGATGCGCACGAAAATCCGTCCGGAGCCGTTTCGCGCGCCGAACTGCCTGAAGTGTTTCCCAGACCCTAGAAACTCCCCAAAACCGTTTTTAACAGAAAAGCATCTCGAAATGTCCTAAAACGCGCATCTGAACATTTTCGTGCACAGGTGCCGTAGATGCGCACGAAAATCCGTCCGGAGCCGTCTCGAGCGCCGAACTGCCTGAAGTGTTTCCCAGACCCTAGAAACTCCCCAAAACCGTTTTTAACAGAAAAGCATCTCGAAATGTCCTAAAACGCGCATCTGAACATTTTAGTCCAAAGGTGCCGTAGATACGCACGAAAATCCGTCCGGAGCCGTTTCGAGCGCCGAACTGCCTGAAGTGTTTTCCAGACCCTAGAAACTCCCCAAAACCGTTTTTAACAGAAAAGCATCTCGAAATGTCCTAAAACGCGCATCTGAAAATTTTCGTCCAAAGGTGCCGTAGATGCGCATGAAAATCCGTCCGGAGCCGTTTCGAGCGCCGAACTGCCTGAAGTGTTTTCCAGACCCTAAAAACTCCGCAAAACCGTTTTTAACAGAAAAGCATCTCGAAATGTCCTAAAACGCGCATCTGAACATTTTCGTGCACAGGTGCAGTTGCTGCGCACGAAAATCCGTCCGGAGCCGTTTCGAGCGCCGAACTGCCTGAAGTGTTTCCCAGACCCTAGAAAATCCCCAAAACCGTTTTTAACGGAAAAGCATCTCGAAATGTCCTAAAACGCGCATCTGAACATTTTCGTGCACAGGTGCAGTAGATGCGCACGAAAATCCGTCCGGAGCCGTTTCGAGCGCTGAACTGCCTGAAGTGTTTCCCAGACCCTAGAAACTCCCCAAAACCGTTTTTAACAGAAAAGCATCTCGAAATGTCCTAAAACGCGCATCTGAACATTTTCGTGCACAGGTGCCGTAGATGCGCACGAAAATCCGTCCGGAGCCGTTTCGAGCGCCGAACTGCCTGAAGTGTTTCCCAGACGCTAGAAACTCCCCAAAACCGTTTTTAACAGAAAAGCATCTCGAAATGTCCTAAAACGCGCATCTGAACATTTTCGTCCAAAGGTGCCGTAGATGCGCATGAAAATCCGTCCGGAGCCGTTTCGAGCGCCGAACTGCCTGAAGTGTTTTCCAGACCCTAGAAACTCCGCAAAACCGTTTTTAACAGAAAAGCATCTCGAAATGTCCTAAAACGCGCATCTGAACATTTTCGTCCAAAGGTGCCGTAGATGCGCACGAAAATCCGTCCGGAGCCGTTTCGAGCGCCGAACTGCCTGAATTGTTTTCCAGACCCTAGAAACTCCCCAAAACCGTTTTTAACAGAAAAGCATCTCGAAATGTCCTAAAACGCGCATCTGAACATTTTCGTGCACAGGTGCAGTAGCTGCGCACGAAAATCCGTCCGGAGCCGTTTCGAGCGCCGAACTGCCTGAAGTGTTTCCCAGACCCTAGAAACTCCCCAAAACCGTTTTTAACAGAAAAGCATCTCGAAATGTCCTAAAACGCGCATCTGAAAATTTTCGTCCAAAGGTGCCGTAGATGCGCATGAAAATCCGTCCGGAGCCGTTTCGAGCGCCGAACTGCCTGAAGTGTTTTCCAGACCCTAGAAACTCCGCAAAACCGTTTTTAACAGAAAAGCATCTCGAAATGTCCTAAAACGCGCATCTGAACATTTTCGTGCACAGGTGCAGTAGCTGCGCACGAAAATCCGTCCGGAGCCGTTTCGAGCGCCGAACTGCCTGAAGTGTTTCCCAGACCCTAGAAACTCCCCAAAACCGTTTTTAACAGAAAAGCATCTCGAAATGTCCTAAAACGCGCATCTAAACATTTTCGTCCAAAGGTGCCGTAGATGCGCATGAAAATCCGTCCGGAGCCGTTTCGAGCGCCGAACTGCCTGAAGTGTTTTCCAGACCCTAGAAACTCCGCAAAACCGTTTTTAACAGAAAAGCATCTCGAAATGTCCTAAAACGCGCATCTGAACATTTTCGTCCAAAGGTGCCGTAGATGCGCACGAAAATCCGTCCGGAGCCGTTTCAAGCGCCGAACTGCCTGAATTGTTTTCCAGACCCTAGAAACTCCCCAAAACCGTTTTTAACAGAAAAGCATCTCGAAATGTCCTAAAACGCGCATCTGAACATTTTCGTGCACAGGTGCAGTAGCTGCGCACGAAAATCCGTCCGGAGCCGTTTCGAGCGCCGAACTGCCTGAAGTGTTTCCCAGACCCTAGAAACTCCCCAAAACCGTTTTTAACAGAAAAGCATCTCGAAATGTCCTAAAACGCGCATCTGAAAATTTTCGTCCAAAGGTGCCGTAGATGCGCATGAAAATCCGTCCGGAGCCGTTTCGAGCGCCGAACTGCCTGAAGTGTTTTCCAGACCCTAGAAACTCCGCAAAACCGTTTTTAACAGAAAAGCATCTCGAAATGTCCTAAACGCGCATCTGAACATTTTCGTGCACAGGTGCAGTAGCTGCGCACGAAAATCCGTCCGGAGCCGTTTCGAGCGCCGAACTGCCTGAAGTGTTTCCCAGACCCTAGAAACTCCCCAAAACCGTTTTTAACAGAAAAGCATCTCGAAATGTCCTAAAACGCGCATCTAAACATTTTCGTCCAAAGGTGCCGTAGATGCGCACGAAAATCCGTCCGGAGCCGTTTCGAGCGCCGAACTGCCTGAATTGTTTTCCAGACCCTAGAAACTCCCCAAAACCGTTTTTACCAGAAAAGCATCTCGAAATGTCCTAAAACGCGCATCTGAACATTTTCGAGCACAGGTGCCGTAGATGCGTACGAAAATCCGTCCGGAGCCGTTTTGAGCGCCGAACTGCCTGAAGTGTTTCCCAGACCCTAGAAACTCCCCAAAACCGTTTTTAACCGAAAAGCATCTCGAAATGTCCTAAAACGCGCATCTGAACATTTTCGTGCACAGGTGTCGTAGATGCGCACGAAAATCCGTCCGGAGCCGTTTCGAGCGCCGAACTGCCTGAAGTGTTTCCCAGACCCTAGAAACTCCCCAAAACCGTTTTTAACAGAAAAGCATCTCGAAATGTCCTAAAACGCGCATCTGAACATTTTCGTGCACAGGTGCCGTAGATGCGCACGAAAATCCGTCCGGAGCCGTTTCGAGCGCCGAACTGCCTGAAGTGTTTCCCAGACCCTAGAAACTCCCCAAAACCGTTTTTAACAGAAAAGCATCTCGAAATGTCCTAAAACGCGCATCTGAACATTTTCGTGCACAGGTGCCGTAGATGCGCACGAAAATCCGTCCGGAGCCGTTTCGCGCGCCGAACTGCCTGAAGTGTTTCCCAGACCCTAGAAACTCCCCAAAACCGTTTTTAACAGAAAAGCATCTCGAAATGTCTTAAAACGCGCATCTGAACATTTTCGTGCACAGGTGCCGTAGATGCGCACGAAAATCCGTCCGGAGCCGTCTCGAGCGCCGAACTGCCTGAAGTGTTTCCCAGACCCTAGAAACTCCCCAAAACCGTTTTTAACAGAAAAGCATCTCGAAATGTCCTAAAACGCGCATCTGAACATTTTAGTCCAAAGGTGCCGTAGATACGCACGAAAATCCGTCCGGAGCCGTTTCGAGCGCCGAACTGCCTGAAGTGTTTTCCAGACCCTAGAAACTCCCCAAAACCGTTTTTAACAGAAAAGCATCTCGAAATGTCCTAAAACGCGCATCTGAAAATTTTCGTCCAAAGGTGCCGTAGATGCGCAGGAAAATCCGTCCGGAGCCGTTTCGAGCGCCGAACTGCCTGAAGTGTTTTCCAGACCCTAAAAACTCCGCAAAACCGTTTTTAACAGAAAAGCATCTCGAAATGTCCTAAAACGCGCATCTGAACATTTTCGTGCACAGGTGCAGTTGCTGCGCACGAAAATCCGTCCGGAGCCGTTTCGAGCGCCGAACTGCCTGAAGTGTTTCCCAGACCCTAGAAAATCCCCAAAACCGTTTTTAACGGAAAAGCATCTCGAAATGTCCTAAAACGCGCATCTGAACATTTTCGTGCACAGGTGCAGTAGATGCGCACGAAAATCCGTCCGGAGCCGTTTCGAGCGCCGAACTGCCTGAAGTGTTTCCCAGACCCTAGAAACTCCCCAAAACCGTTTTTAACAGAAAAGCATCTCGAAATGTCCTAAAACGCGCATCTGAACATTTTCGTGCACAGGTGCCGTAGATGCGCACGAAAATCCGTCCGGAGCCGTTTCGAGCGCCGAACTGCCTGAAGTGTTTCCCAGACCCTAGAAACTCCCCAAAACCGTTTTTAACCGAAAAGCATCTCGAAATGTCCTAAAACGCGCAACTGAACATTTTCGTGCACAGGTGCCGTAGATGCGCATGAAAATCCGTCCGGAGCCGTTTCGAGCGCCGAACTGCCTGAAGTGTTTTCCAGACCCTAGAAACTCCGCAAAACCGTTTTTAACAGAAAAGCATCTCGAAATGTCCTAAAACGCGCATCTGAACATTTTCGTCCAAAGGTGCCGTAGATGCGCACGAAAATCCGTCCGGAGCCGTTTCGAGCGCCGAACTGCCTGAATTGTTTTCCAGACCCTAGAAACTCCCCAAAATCGTTTTTAACAGAAAAGCATCTCGAAATGTCCTAAAACGCGCATCTGAACATTTTCGTGCACAGGTGCCGTAGATGCGCACGAAAATCCGTCCGGAGCCGTTTCGAGCGCCGAACTGCCTGAAGTGTTTCCCAGACCCTAGAAACTCCCCAAAACCGTTTTTAATAGAAAAGCATCTCGAAATGTCCTAAAACGCGCATCTGAACATTTTCGTGCACAGGTGCCGTAGATGCGCACGAAAATCCGTCCGGAGCCGTTTCGCGCGCCGAACTGCCTGAAGTGTTTCCCAGACCCTAGAAACTCCCCAAAACCGTTTTTAACAGAAAAGCATCTCGAAATGTCCTAAAACGCGCATCTGAACATTTTCGTGCACAGGTGCCGTAGATGCGCACGAAAATCCGTCCGGAGCCGTCTCGAGCGCCGAACTGCCTGAAGTGTTTCCCAGACCCTAGAAACTCCCCAAAACCGTTTTTAACAGAAAAGCATCTCGAAATGTCCTAAAACGCGCATCTGAACATTTTAGTCCAAAGGTGCCGTAGATACGCACGAAAATCCGTCCGGAGCCGTTTCGAGCGCCGAACTGCCTGAAGTGTTTTCCAGACCCTAGAAACTCCCCAAAACCGTTTTTAACAGAAAAGCATCTCGAAATGTCCTAAAACGCGCATCTGAAAATTTTCGTCCAAAGGTGCCGTAGATGCGCATGAAAATCCGTCCGGAGCCGTTTCGAGCGCCGAACTGCCTGAAGTGTTTTCCAGACCCTAAAAACTCCGCAAAACCGTTTTTAACAGAAAAGCATCTCGAAATGTCCTAAAACGCGCATCTGAACATTTTCGTGCACAGGTGCAGTTGCTGCGCACGAAAATCCGTCCGGAGCCGTTTCGAGCGCCGAACTGCCTGAAGTGTTTCCCAGACCCTAGAAAATCCCCAAAACCGTTTTTAACGGAAAAGCATCTCGAAATGTCCTAAAACGCGCATCTGAACATTTTCGTGCACAGGTGCAGTAGATGCGCACGAAAATCCGTTCGGAGCCGTTTCGAGCGCTGAACTGCCTGAAGTGTTTCCCAGACCCTAGAAACTCCCCAAAACCGTTTTTAACAGAAAAGCATCTCGAAATGTCCTAAAACGCGCATCTGAACATTTTCGTGCACAGGTGCCGTAGATGCGCACGAAAATCCGTCCGGAGCCGTTTCGAGCGCCGAACTGCCTGAAGTGTTTCCCAGACCCTAGAAACTCCCCAAAACCGTTTTTAACAGAAAAGGATCTCGAAATGTCCTAAAACGCGCATCTGAACATTTTCGTCCAAAGGTGCCGTAGATGCGCATGAAAATCCGTCCGGAGCCGTTTCGAGCGCCGAACTGCCTGAATTGTTTTCCAGACCCTAGAAACTCCCCAAAACCGTTTTTACCAGAAAAGCATCTCGAAATGTCCTAAAACGCGCATCTGAACATTTTCGAGCACAGGTGCCGTAGATGCGTACGAAAATCCGTCCGGAGCCGTTTTGAGCGCCGAACTGCCTGAAGTGTTTCCCAGACCCTAGAAACTCCCCAAAACCGTTTTTAACCGAAAAGCATCTCGAAATGTCCTAAAACGCGCATCTGAACATTTTCGTGCACAGGTGCCGTAGATGCGCACGAAAATCCGTCCGGAGCCGTTTCGAGCGCCGAACTGCCTGAAGTGTTTCCCAGACCCTAGAAACTCCCCAAAACCGTTTTTAACAGAAAAGCATCTCGAAATGTCCTAAAACGCGCATCTCAACATTTTCGTCCAAAGGTGCCGTAGATGCGCACGAAATTCCGTCCGGAGCCGTTTCGAGCGCCGAACTGCCTGAATTGTTTTCCAGACCCTAGAAACTCCCCAAAACCGTTTTTAACAGAAAAGCATCTCGAAATGTCCTAAAACGCGCATCTGAACATTTTCGAGCACAGGTGCCGTAGATGCGTACGAAAATCCGTCCGGAGCCGTTTCGAGCGCCGAACTGCCTGAAGTGTTTCCCAGACCCTAGAAACTCCCCAAAACCGTTTTTAACAGAAAAGCATCTCGAAATGTCCTAAAACGCGCATCTGAACATTTTCGTGCACAGGTGCAGTAGATGCGCACGAAAATCCGTCCGGAGCCGTTTCGAGCGCCGAACTGCTTGAAGTGTTTCCCAGACCCTAGAAACTCCCCAAAACCGTTTTTAACAGAAAAGCATCTCGAAATGTCCTAAAACGCGCATCTGAACATTTTCGTCCACAGGTGCAGTAGATGCGCACGAAAATCCGTCCGGAGCCGTTTCGCGCGCCGAACTGCCTGAAGTGTTTCCCAGACCCTAGAAACTCCCCAAAACCGTTTTTAACCGAAAAGCATCTCGAAATGTCCTAAAACGCGCAACTGAACATTTTCGTGCACAGGTGCCGTAGATGCGCACGAAAATCCGTCCGGAGCCGTTTCGAGCGCCGAACTGCCTGAAGTGTTTCCCAGACCCTAGAAACTCCCCAAAACCGTTTTTAACAGAAAAGCATCTCGAAATGTCCTAAAACGCGCATCTGAACATTTTAGTCCAAAGGTGCCGTAGATGCGCACGAAAATCCATCCGGAGCCGTTTCGAGCGCCGAACTGCCTGAAGTGTTTTCCAGACCCTAGAAACTCCCCAAAACCGTTTTTAACAGAAAAGCATCTCGAAATGTCCTAAAACGCGCATCTGAACATTTTCGTGCACAGGTGCCGTAGATGCGCACGAAAATCCGTCCGGAGCCGTTTCGAGCGCCGAACTGCCTGAAGTGTTTCCCAGACCCTAGAAACTCCCCAAAACCGTTTTTAACAGAAAAGCATCTCGAAATGTCCTAAAACGCGCATCTGAACATTTTCGTGCACAGGTGCCGTAGATGCGCACGAAAATCCGTCCGGAGCCGTTTCGCGCGCCGAACTGCCTGAAGTGTTTCCCAGACCCTAGAAACTCCCCAAAACCGTTTTTAACAGAAAAGCATCTCGAAATGTCTTAAAACGCGCATCTGAACATTTTCGTGCACAGGTGCCGTAGATGCGCACGAAAATCCGTCCGGAGCCGTCTCGAGCGCCGAACTGCCTGAAGTGTTTCCCAGACCCTAGAAACTCCCCAAAACCGTTTTTAACAGAAAAGCATCTCGAAATGTCCTAAAATGCGCATCTGAAAATTTTCGTCCAAAGGTGCCGTAGATGCGCAGGAAAATCCGTCCGGAGCCGTTTCGAGCGCCGAACTGCCTGAAGTGTTTTCAAGACCCTAAAAACTCCGCAAAACCGTTTTTAACAGAAAAGCATCTCGAAATGTCCTAAAACGCGCATCTGAACATTTTCGTGCACAGGTGCAGTTGCTGCGCACGAAAATCCGTCCGGAGCCGTTTCGAGCGCCGAACTGCCTGAAGTGTTTCCCAGACCCTAGAAAATCCCCAAAACCGATTTTAACGGAAAAGCATCTCGAAATGTCCTAAAACGCGCATCTGAACATTTTCGTGCACAGGTGCAGTAGATGCGCACGAAAATCCGTCCGGAGCCGTTTCGAGCGCCGAACTGCCTGAAGTGTTTCCCAGACCCTAGAAACTCCCCAAAACCGTTTTTAACAGAAAAGCATCTCGAAATGTCCTAAAACGCGCATCTGAACATTTTCGTGCACAGGTGCCGTAGATGCGCACGAAAATCCGTCCGGAGCCGTTTCGAGCGCCGAACTGCCTGAAGTGTTTCCCAGACCCTAGAAACTCCCCAAAACCGTTTTTAACCGAAAAGCATCTCGAAATGTCCTAAAACGCGCAACTGAACATTTTCGTGCACAGGTGCCGTAGATGCGCAGGAAAATCCGTCCGGAGCCGTTTCGAGCGCCGAACTGCCTGAAGTGTTTTCCAGACCCTAGAAACTCCGCAAAACCGTTTTTAACAGAAAAGCATCTCGAAATGTCCTAAAACGCGCATCTGAACATTTTCGTCCAAAGGTGCCGTAGATGCGCACGAAAATCCGTCCGGAGCCGTTTCGAGCGCCGAACTGCCTGAATTGTTTTCCAGACCCTAGAAACTCCCCAAAACCGTTTTTAACAGAAAAGCATCTCGAAATGTCCTAAAACGCGCATCTGAACATTTTCGTGCACAGGTGCCGTAGATGCGCACGAAAATCCGTCCGGAGCCGTTTCGAGCGCCGAACTGCCTGAAGTGTTTCCCAGACCCTAGAAACTCCCCAAAACCGTTTTTAACAGAAAAGCATCTCGAAATGTCCTAAAACGCGCATCTGAACATTTTCGTGCACAGGTGCCGTAGATGCGCACGAAAATCCGTCCGGAGCCGTTTCGCGCGCCGAACTGCCTGAAGTGTTTCCCAGACCCTAGAAACTCCCCAAAACCGTTTTTAACAGAAAAGCATCTCGAAATGTCCTAAAACGCGCATCTGAACATTTTCGTGCACAGGTGCCGTAGATGCGCACGAAAATCCGTCCGGAGCCGTCTCGAGCGCCGAACTGCCTGAAGTGTTTCCCAGACCCTAGAAACTCCCCAAAACCGTTTTTAACAGAAAAGCATCTCGAAATGTCCTAAAACGCGCATCTGAACATTTTAGTCCAAAGGTGCCGTAGATACGCACGAAAATCCGTCCGGAGCCGTTTCGAGCGCCGAACTGCCTGAAGTGTTTTCCAGACCCTAGAAACTCCCCAAAACCGTTTTTAACAGAAAAGCATCTCGAAATGTCCTAAAACGCGCATCTGAAAATTTTCGTCCAAAGGTGCCGTAGATGCGCATGAAAATCCGTCCGGAGCCGTTTCGAGCGCCGAACTGCCTGAAGTGTTTTCCAGACCCTAAAAACTCCGCAAAACCGTTTTTAACAGAAAAGCATCTCGAAATGTCCTAAAACGCGCATCTGAACATTTTCGTGCACAGGTGCAGTTGCTGCGCACGAAAATCCGTCCGGAGCCGTTTCGAGCGCCGAACTGCCTGAAGTGTTTCCCAGACCCTAGAAAATCCCCAAAACCGTTTTTAACGGAAAAGCATCTCGAAATGTCCTAAAACGCGCATCTGAACATTTTCGTGCACAGGTGCAGTAGATGCGCACGAAAATCCGTCCGGAGCCGTTTCGAGCGCGGAACTGCCTGAAGTGTTTCCCAGACCCTAGAAACTCCCCAAAACCGTTTTTAACAGAAAAGCATCTCGAAATGTCCTAAAACGCGCATCTGAACATTTTCGTGCACAGGTGCCGTAGATGCGCACGAAAATCCGTCCGGAGCCGTTTCGAGCGCCGAACTGCCTGAAGTGTTTCCCAGACCCTAGAAACTCCCCAAAACCGTTTTTAACAGAAAAGCATCTCGAAATGTCCTAAAACGCGCATCTGAACATTTTCGTCCAAAGGTGCCGTAGATGCGCATGAAAATCCGTCCGGAGCCGTTTCGAGCGCCGAACTGCCTGAAGTGTTTTCCAGACCCTAGAAACTCCGCAAAACCGTTTTTAACAGAAAAGCATCTCGAAATGTCCTAAAACGCGCATCTGAACATTTTCGTCCAAAGGTGCCGTAGATGCGCACGAAAATCCGTCCGGAGCCGTTTCGAGCGCCGAACTGCCTGAATTGTTTTCCAGACCCTAGAAACTCCCCAAAACCGTTTTTAACAGAAAAGCATCTCGAAATGTCCTAAAACGCGCATCTGAACATTTTCGTGCACAGGTGCAGTAGCTGCGCACGAAAATCCGTCCGGAGCCGTTTCGAGCGCCGAACTGCCTGAAGTGTTTCCCAGACCCTAGAAACTCCCCAAAACCGTTTTTAACAGAAAAGCATCTCGAAATGTCCTAAAACGCGCATCTGAAAATTTTCGTCCAAAGGTGCCGTAGATGCGCATGAAAATCCGTCCGGAGCCGTTTCGAGCGCCGAACTGCCTGAAGTGTTTTCCAGACCCTAGAAACTCCGCAAAACCGTTTTTAACAGAAAAGCATCTCGAAATGTCCTAAAACGCGCATCTGAACATTTTCGTGCACAGGTGCAGTAGCTGCGCACGAAAATCCGTCCGGAGCCGTTTCGAGCGCCGAACTGCCTGAAGTGTTTCCCAGACCCTAGAAACTCCCCAAAACCGTTTTTAACAGAAAAGCATCTCGAAATGTCCTAAAACGCGCATCTAAACATTTTCGTCCAAAGGTGCCGTAGATGCGCACGAAAATCCGTCCGGAGCCGTTTCGAGCGCCGAACTGCCTGAATTGTTTTCCAGACCCTAGAAACTCCCCAAAACCGTTTTTACCAGAAAAGCATCTCGAAATGTCCTAAAACGCGCATCTGAACATTTTCGAGCACAGGTGCCGTAGATGCGTACGAAAATCCGTCCGGAGCCGTTTTGAGCGCCGAACTGCCTGAAGTGTTTCCCAGACCCTAGAAACTCCCCAAAACCGTTTTTAACCGAAAAGCATCTCGAAATGTCCTAAAACGCGCATCTGAACATTTTCGTGCACAGGTGTCGTAGATGCGCACGAAAATCCGTCCGGAGCCGTTTCGAGCGCCGAACTGCCTGAAGTGTTTCCCAGACCCTAGAAACTCCCCAAAACCGTTTTTAACAGAAAAGCATCTCGAAATGTCCTAAAACGCGCATCTGAACATTTTCGTGCACAGGTGCCGTAGATGCGCACGAAAATCCGTCCGGAGCCGTTTCGAGCGCCGAACTGCCTGAAGTGTTTCCCAGACCCTAGAAACTCCCCAAAACCGTTTTTAACAGAAAAGCATCTCGAAATGTCCTAAAACGCGCATCTGAACATTTTCGTGCACAGGTGCCGTAGATGCGCACGAAAATCCGTCCGGAGCCGTTTCGCGCGCCGAACTGCCTGAAGTGTTTCCCAGACCCTAGAAACTCCCCAAAACCGTTTTTAACAGAAAAGCATCTCGAAATGTCTTAAAACGCGCATCTGAACATTTTCGTGCACAGGTGCCGTAGATGCGCACGAAAATCCGTCCGGAGCCGTCTCGAGCGCCGAACTGCCTGAAGTGTTTCCCAGACCCTAGAAACTCCCCAAAACCGTTTTTAACAGAAAAGCATCTCGAAATGTCCTAAAACGCGCATCTGAACATTTTAGTCCAAAGGTGCCGTAGATACGCACGAAAATCCGTCCGGAGCCGTTTCGAGCGCCGAACTGCCTGAAGTGTTTTCCAGACCCTAGAAACTCCCCAAAACCGTTTTTAACAGAAAAGCATCTCGAAATGTCCTAAAACGCGCATCTGAACATTTTCGTCCACAGGTGCAGTAGATGCGCACGAAAATCCGTCCGGAGCCGTTTCGAGCGCCGAACTGCCTGAAGTGTTTTCCAGACCCTAGAAACTCCCCAAAACCGTTTTTAACCGAAAAGCATCTCGAAATGTCCTAAAACGCGCAACTGAACATTTTCGTGCACAGGTGCCGTAGATGCGCACGAAAATCCGTCCGGAGCCGTTTCGAGCGCCGAACTGCCTGAAGTGTTTCCCAGACCCTAGAAACTCCCCAAAACCGTTTTTAACAGAAAAGCATCTCGAAATGTCCTAAAACGCGCATCTGAACATTTTCGTGCACAGGTGTCGTAGATGCGCACGAAAATCCGTCCGGAGCCGTTTCGAGCGCCGAACTGCCTGAAGTGTTTCCCAGACCCTAGAAACTCTCCAAAACCGTTTTTAACAGAAAAGCATCTCGAAATGTCCTAAAACGCGCATCTGAACATTTTCGTGCACAGGTGCCGTAGATGCGCACGAAAATCCGTCCGGAGCCGTTTCGAGCGCCGAACTGCCTGAAGTGTTTCCCAGACCCTAGAAACTCTCCAAAACCGTTTTTAACAGAAAAGCATCTCGAAATGTCCTAAAACGCGCATCTGAACATTTTCGTGCACAGGTGCCGTAGATGCGCACGAAAATCCGTCCGGAGCCGTTTCGAGCGCCGAACTGCCTGAAGTGTTTCCCAGACCCTAGAAACTCCCCAAAACCGTTTTTAACAGAAAAGCATCTCGAAATGTCCTAAAACGCGCATCTGAACATTTTCGTGCACAGGTGCCGTAGATGCGCACGAAAATCCGTCCGGAGCCGTTTTGAGCGCCGAACTGCCTGAAGTGTTTCCCAGACCCTAGAAACTCCCCAAAACCGTTTTTAACCGAAAAGCATCTCGAAATGTCCTAAAACGCGCATCTGAACATTTTCGTGCACAGGTGCCGTAGATGCGCACGAAAATCCGTCCGGAGCCGTTTCGAGCGCCGAACTGCCTGAAGTGTTTCCCAGACCCTTGAAACTCCCCAAAACCGTTTTTAACAGAAAAGCATCTCGAAATGTCCTAAAACGCGCATCTGAACATTTTCGTGCACAGGTGCAGTAGATGCGCACGAAAATCCGTCCGGAGCCGTTTCGAGCGCCGAACTGCCTGAAGTGTTTCCCAGACCCTAGAAACTCCCCAAAACCGTTTTTAACAGAAAAGCATCTCGAAATGTCCTAAAACGCGCATCTGAACATTTTCGTCCACAGGTGCAGTAGATGCGCACGAAAATCCGTCCGGAGCCGTTTCGAGCGCCGAACTGCCTGAAGTGTTTTCCAGACCCTAGAAACTCCCCAAAACCGTTTTTAACCGAAAAGCATCTCGAAATGTCCTAAAACGCGCAACTGAACATTTTCGTGCACAGGTGCCGTAGATGCGCACGAAAATCCGTCCGGAGCCGTTTCGAGCGCCGAACTGCCTGAAGTGTTTCCCAGACCCTAGAAACTCCCCAAAACCGTTTTTAACAGAAAAGCATCTCGAAATGTCCTAAAACGCGCATCTGAACATTTTCGTGCACAGGTGTCGTAGATGCGCACGAAAATCCGTCCGGAGCCGTTTCGAGCGCCGAACTGCCTGAAGTGTTTCCCAGACCCTAGAAACTCTCCAAAACCGTTTTTAACAGAAAAGCATCTCGAAATGTCCTAAAACGCGCATCTGAACATTTTCGTGCACAGGTGCCGTAGATGCGCACGAAAATCCGTCCGGAGCCGTTTCGAGCGCCGAACTGCCTGAAGTGTTTCCCAGACCCTAGAAACTCCCCAAAACCGTTTTTAACAGAAAAGCATCTCGAAATGTCCTAAAACGCGCATCTGAACATTTTCGTGCACAGGTGCCGTAGATGCGCACGAAAATCCGTCCGGAGCCGTTTCGAGCGCCGAACTGCCTGAAGTGTTTCCCAGACCCTAGAAACTCCCCAAAACCGTTTTTAACAGAAAAGCATCTCGAAATGTCCTAAAACGCGCATCTGAACATTTTCGTGCACAGGTGCCGTAGATGCGCACGAAAATCCGTCCGGAGCCGTTTCGAGCGCCGAACTGCCTGAAGTGTTTCCCAGACCCTAGAAACTCCCCAAAACCGTTTTTAACAGAAAAGCATCTCGAAATGTCCTAAAACGCGCATCTGAACATTTTCGTCCAAAGGTGCCGTAGATGCGCATGAAAATCCGTCCGGAGCCGTTTCGAGCGCCGAACTGCCTGAAGTGTTTTCCAGACCCTAGAAACTCCGCAAAACCGTTTTTAACAGAAAAGCATCTCGAAATGTCCTAAAACGCGCATCTGAACATTTTCGTCCAAAGGTGCCGTAGATGCGCACGAAAATCCGTCCGGAGCCGTTTCGAGCGCCGAACTGCCTGAATTGTTTTCCAGACCCTAGAAACTCCCCAAAACCGTTTTTAACAGAAAAGCATCTCGAAATGTCCTAAAACGCGCATCTGAACATTTTCGTGCACAGGTGCAGTAGCTGCGCACGAAAATCCGTCCGGAGCCGTTTCGAGCGCCGAACTGCCTGAAGTGTTTCCCAGACCCTAGAAACTCCCCAAAACCGTTTTTAACAGAAAAGCATCTCGAAATGTCCTAAAACGCGCATCTGAAAATTTTCGTCCAAAGGTGCCGTAGATGCGCATGAAAATCCGTCCGGAGCCGTTTCGAGCGCCGAACTGCCTGAAGTGTTTTCCAGACCCTAAAAACTCCGCAAAACCGTTTTTAACAGAAAAGCATCTCGAAATGTCCTAAAACGCGCATCTGAACATTTTTGTGCACAGGTGCAGTTGCTGCGCACGAAAATCCGTCCGGAGCCGTTTCGAGCGCCGAACTGCCTGAAGTGTTTCCCAGACCCTAGAAACTCCCCAAAACCGTTTTTAACAGAAAAGCATCTCGAAATGTCCTAAAACGCGCATCTGAACATTTTCGTGCACAGGTGCCGTAGATGCGCACGAAAATCCGTCCGGAGCCGTTTCGAGCGCCGAACTGCCTGAAGTGTTTCCCAGACCCTAGAAACTCCCCAAAACCGTTTTTAACAGAAAAGCATCTCGAAATGTCCTAAAACGCGCATCTGAACATTTTCGTCCAAAGGTGCCGTAGATGCGCATGAAAATCCGTCCGGAGCCGTTTCGAGCGCCGAACTGCCTGAAGTGTTTTCCAGACCCTAGAAACTCCGCAAAACCGTTTTTAACAGAAAAGCATCTCGAAATGTCCTAAAACGCGCATCTGAACATTTTCGTGCACAGGTGCAGTAGCTGCGCACGAAAATCCGTCCGGAGCCGTTTCGAGCGCCGAACTGCCTGAAGTGTTTCCCAGACCCTAGAAACTCCCCAAAACCGTTTTTAACAGAAAAGCATCTCGAAATGTCCTAAAACGCGCATCTCAACATTTTCGTCCAAAGGTGCCGTAGATGCGCACGAAAATCCGTCCGGAGCCGTTTCGAGCGCCGAACTGCCTGAATTGTTTTCCAGACCCTAGAAACTCCCCAAAACCGTTTTTACCAGAAAAGCATCTCGAAATGTCCTAAAACGCGCATCTGAACATTTTCGAGCACAGGTGCCGTAGATGCGTACGAAAATCCGTCCGGAGCCGTTTTGAGCGCCGAACTGCCTGAAGTGTTTCCCAGACCCTAGAAACTCCCCAAAACCGTTTTTAACCGAAAAGCATCTCGAAATGTCCTAAAACGCGCATCTGAACATTTTCGTGCACAGGTGCCGTAGATGCGCACGAAAATCCGTCCGGAGCCGTTTCGAGCGCCGAACTGCCTGAAGTGTTTCCCAGACCCTTGAAACTCCCCAAAACCGTTTTTAACAGAAAAGCATCTCGAAATGTCCTAAAACGCGCATCTGAACATTTTCGTCCACAGGTGCAGTAGATGCGCACGAAAATCCGTCCGGAGCCGTTTCGAGCGCCGAACTGCCTGAAGTGTTTTCCAGACCCTAGAAACTCCCCAAAACCGTTTTTAACCGAAAAGCATCTCGAAATGTCCTAAAACGCGCAACTGAACATTTTCGTGCACAGGTGCCGTAGATGCGCACGAAAATCCGTCCGGAGCCGTTTCGAGCGCCGAACTGCCTGAAGTGTTTCCCAGACCCTAGAAACTCCCCAAAACCGTTTTTAACAGAAAAGCATCTCGAAATGTCCTAAAACGCGCATCTGAACATTTTCGTGCACAGGTGTCGTAGATGCGCACGAAAATCCGTCCGGAGCCGTTTCGAGCGCCGAACTGCCTGAAGTGTTTCCCAGACCCTAGAAACTCTCCAAAACCGTTTTTAACAGAAAAGCATCTCGAAATGTCCTAAAACGCGCATCTGAACATTTTCGTGCACAGGTGCCGTAGATGCGCACGAAAATCCGTCCGGAGCCGTTTCGAGCGCCGAACTGCCTGAAGTGTTTCCCAGACCCTAGAAACTCCCCAAAACCGTTTTTAACAGAAAAGCATCTCGAAATGTCCTAAAACGCGCATCTGAACATTTTCGTGCACAGGTGCCGTAGATGCGCACGAAAATCCGTCCGGAGCCGTTTCGAGCGCCGAACTGCCTGAAGTGTTTCCCAGACCCTAGAAACTCCCCAAAACCGTTTTTAACAGAAAAGCATCTCGAAATGTCCTAAAACGCGCATCTGAACATTTTCGTGCACAGGTGCCGTAGATGCGCACGAAAATCCGTCCGGAGCCGTTTCGAGCGCCGAACTGCCTGAAGTGTTTCCCAGACCCTAGAAACTCCCCAAAACCGTTTTTAACAGAAAAGCATCTCGAAATGTCCTAAAACGCGCATCTGAACATTTTCGTCCAAAGGTGCCGTAGATGCGCATGAAAATCCGTCCGGAGCCGTTTCGAGCGCCGAACTGCCTGAAGTGTTTTCCAGACCCTAGAAACTCCGCAAAACCGTTTTTAACAGAAAAGCATCTCGAAATGTCCTAAAACGCGCATCTGAACATTTTCGTCCAAAGGTGCCGTAGATGCGCACGAAAATCCGTCCGGAGCCGTTTCGAGCGCCGAACTGCCTGAATTGTTTTCCAGACCCTAGAAACTCCCCAAAACCGTTTTTAACAGAAAAGCATCTCGAAATGTCCTAAAACGCGCATCTGAACATTTTCGTGCACAGGTGCAGTAGCTGCGCACGAAAATCCGTCCGGAGCCGTTTCGAGCGCCGAACTGCCTGAAGTGTTTCCCAGACCCTAGAAACTCCCCAAAACCGTTTTTAACAGAAAAGCATCTCGAAATGTCCTAAAACGCGCATCTGAAAATTTTCGTCCAAAGGTGCCGTAGATGCGCATGAAAATCCGTCCGGAGCCGTTTCGAGCGCCGAACTGCCTGAAGTGTTTTCCAGACCCTAAAAACTCCGCAAAACCGTTTTTAACAGAAAAGCATCTCGAAATGTCCTAAAACGCGCATCTGAACATTTTTGTGCACAGGTGCAGTTGCTGCGCACGAAAATCCGTCCGGAGCCGTTTCGAGCGCCGAACTGCCTGAAGTGTTTCCCAGACCCTAGAAACTCCCCAAAACCGTTTTTAACAGAAAAGCATCTCGAAATGTCCTAAAACGCGCATCTGAACATTTTCGTGCACAGGTGCCGTAGATGCGCACGAAAATCCGTCCGGAGCCGTTTCGAGCGCCGAACTGCCTGAAGTGTTTCCCAGACCCTAGAAACTCCCCAAAACCGTTTTTAACAGAAAAGCATCTCGAAATGTCCTAAAACGCGCATCTGAACATTTTCGTCCAAAGGTGCCGTAGATGCGCATGAAAATCCGTCCGGAGCCGTTTCGAGCGCCGAACTGCCTGAAGTGTTTTCCAGACCCTAGAAACTCCGCAAAACCGTTTTTAACAGAAAAGCATCTCGAAATGTCCTAAAACGCGCATCTGAACATTTTCGTGCACAGGTGCAGTAGCTGCGCACGAAAATCCGTCCGGAGCCGTTTCGAGCGCCGAACTGCCTGAAGTGTTTCCCAGACCCTAGAAACTCCCCAAAACCGTTTTTAACAGAAAAGCATCTCGAAATGTCCTAAAACGCGCATCTCAACATTTTCGTCCAAAGGTGCCGTAGATGCGCACGAAAATCCGTCCGGAGCCGTTTCGAGCGCCGAACTGCCTGAATTGTTTTCCAGACCCTAGAAACTCCCCAAAACCGTTTTTACCAGAAAAGCATCTCGAAATGTCCTAAAACGCGCATCTGAACATTTTCGAGCACAGGTGCCGTAGATGCGTACGAAAATCCGTCCGGAGCCGTTTTGAGCGCCGAACTGCCTGAAGTGTTTCCCAGACCCTAGAAACTCCCCAAAACCGTTTTTAACCGAAAAGCATCTCGAAATGTCCTAAAACGCGCATCTGAACATTTTCGTGCACAGGTGCCGTAGATGCGCACGAAAATCCGTCCGGAGCCGTTTCGAGCGCCGAACTGCCTGAAGTGTTTCCCAGACCCTTGAAACTCCCCAAAACCGTTTTTAACAGAAAAGCATCTCGAAATGTCCTAAAACGCGCATCTGAACATTTTCGTGCACAGGTGCAGTAGATGCGCACGAAAATCCGTCCGGAGCCGTTTCGAGCGCCGAACTGCCTGAAGTGTTTCCCAGACCCTAGAAACTCCCCAAAACCGTTTTTAACAGAAAAGCATCTCGAAATGTCCTAAAACGCGCATCTGAACATTTTCGTCCACAGGTGCAGTAGATGCGCACGAAAATCCGTCCGGAGCCGTTTCGAGCGCCGAACTGCCTGAAGTGTTTTCCAGACCCTAGAAACTCCCCAAAACCGTTTTTAACCGAAAAGCATCTCGAAATGTCCTAAAACGCGCAACTGAACATTTTCGTGCACAGGTGCCGTAGATGCGCACGAAAATCCGTCCGGAGCCGTTTCGAGCGCCGAACTGCCTGAAGTGTTTCCCAGACCCTAGAAACTCCCCAAAACCGTTTTTAACAGAAAAGCATCTCGAAATGTCCTAAAACGCGCATCTGAACATTTTCGTGCACAGGTGTCGTAGATGCGCACGAAAATCCGTCCGGAGCCGTTTCGAGCGCCGAACTGCCTGAAGTGTTTCCCAGACCCTAGAAACTCTCCAAAACCGTTTTTAACAGAAAAGCATCTCGAAATGTCCTAAAACGCGCATCTGAACATTTTCGTGCACAGGTGCCGTAGATGCGCACGAAAATCCGTCCGGAGCCGTTTCGAGCGCCGAACTGCCTGAAGTGTTTCCCAGACCCTAGAAACTCCCCAAAACCGTTTTTAACAGAAAAGCATCTCGAAATGTCCTAAAACGCGCATCTGAACATTTTCGTGCACAGGTGTCGTAGATGCGCACGAAAATCCGTCCGGAGCCGTTTCGAGCGCCGAACTGCCTGAAGTGTTTCCCAGACCCTAGAAACTCCCCAAAACCGTTTTTAACAGAAAAGCATCTCGAAATGTCCTAAAACGCGCATCTGAACATTTTCGTGCACAGGTGCCGTAGATGCGCACGAAAATCCGTCCGGAGCCGTTTCGAGCGCCGAACTGCCTGAAGTGTTTCCCAGACCCTAGAAACTCCCCAAAACCGTTTTTAACAGAAAAGCATCTCGAAATGTCCTAAAACGCGCATCTGAACATTTTCGTGCACAGGTGCAGTAGATGCGCACGAAAATCCGTCCGGAGCCGTTTCGAGCGCCGAACTGCCTGAAGTGTTTCCCAGACCCTAGAAACTCCCCAAAACCGTTTTTAACAGAAAAGCATCTCGAAATGTCCTAAAACGCGCATCTGAACATTTTCGTGCACAGGTGCAGTAGATGCGCACGAAAATCCGTCCGGAGCCGTTTCGAGCGCCGAACTGCCTGAAGTGTTTCCCAGACCCTAGAAACTCCCCAAAACCGTTTTTAACAGAAAAGCATCTCGAAATGTCCTAAAACGCGCATCTAAACATTTTCGTCCACAGGTGCAGTAGATGCGCACGAAAATCCGTCCGGAGCCGTTTCGCGCGCCGAACTGCCTGAAGTGTTTCCCAGACCCTAGAAACTCCCCAAAACCGTTTTTAACCGAAAAGCATCTCGAAATGTCCTAAAACGCGCAACTGAACATTTTCGTGCACAGGTGCCGTAGATGCGCACGAAAATCCGTCCGGAGCCGTTTCGCGCGCCGAACTGCCTGAAGTGTTTCCCAGACCCTAGAAACTCCCCAAAACCGTTTTTAACAGAAAAGCATCTCGAAATGTCCTAAAACGCGCATCTGAACATTTTCGTGCACAGGTGCCGTAGATGCGCACGAAAATCCGTCCGGAGCCGTTTCGCGCGCCGAACTGCCTGAAGTGTTTCCCAGACCCTAGAAACTCCCCAAAACCGTTTTTAACAGAAAAGCATCTCGAAATGTCCTAAAACGCGCATCTGAACATTTTCGTGCACAGGTGCCGTAGATGCGCACGAAAATCCGTCCGGAGCCGTTTCGAGCGCCGAACTGCCTGAAGTGTTTCCCAGACCCTAGAAACTCCCCAAAACCGTTTTTAACAGAAAAGCATCTCGAAATGTCCTAAAACGCGCATCTGAACATTTTAGTCCAAAGGTGCCGTAGATACGCACGAAAATCCGTCCGGAGCCGTTTCGAGCGCCGAACTGCCTGAAGTGTTTTCCAGACTCTAGAAACTCCCCAAAACCGTTTTTAACAGAAAAGCATCTCGAAATGTCCTAAAACGCGCATCTGAAAATTTTCGTCCAAAGGTGCCGTAGATGCGCATGAAAATCCGTCCGGAGCCGTTTCGAGCGCCGAACTGCCTGAAGTGTTTTCCAGACCCTAAAAACTCCGCAAAACCGTTTTTAACAGAAAAGCATCTCGAAATGTCCTAAAACGCGCATCTGAACATTTTCGTGCACAGGTGCAGTTGCTGCGCACGAAAATCCGTCCGGAGCCGTTTCGAGCGCCGAACTGCCTGAAGTGTTTCCCAGACCCTAGAAACTCCCCAAAACCGTTTTTAACAGAAAAGCATCTCGAAATGTCCTAAAACGCGCATCTGAACATTTTCGTGCACAGGTGCAGTAGATGCGCACGAAAATCCGTCCGGAGCCGTTTCGAGCGCCGAACTGCCTGAAGTGTTTCCCAGACCCTAGAAACTCCCCAAAACCGTTTTTAACAGAAAAGCATCTCGAAATGTCCTAAAACGCGCATCTGAACATTTTCGTGCACAGGTGCAGTAGATGCGCACGAAAATCCGTCCGGAGCCGTTTCGAGCGCCGAACTGCCTGAAGTGTTTCCCAGACCCTAAAAACTCCGCAAAACCGTTTTTAACAGAAAAGCATCTCGAAATGTCCTAAAACGCGCATCTGAACATTTTCGTGCACAGGTGCAGTTGCTGCGCACGAAAATCCGTCCGGAGCCGTTTCGAGCGCCGAACTGCCTGAAGTGTTTCCCAGACCCTAGAAAATCCCCAAAACCGTTTTTAACGGAAAAGCATCTCGAAATGTCCTAAAACGCGCATCTGAACATTTTCGTGCACAGGTGCAGTAGATGCGCACGAAAATCCGTCCGGAGCCGTTTCGAGCGCCGAACTGCCTGAAGTGTTTCCCAGACCCTAGAAACTCCCCAAAACCGTTTTTAACAGAAAAGCATCTCGAAATGTCCTAAAACGCGCATCTGAACATTTTCGTGCACAGGTGCCGTAGATGCGCACGAAAATCCGTCCGGAGCCGTTTCGAGCGCCGAACTGCCTGAAGTGTTTCCCAGACCCTAGAAACTCCCCAAAACCGTTTTTAACAGAAAAGCATCTCGAAATGTCCTAAAACGCGCATCTGAACATTTTCGTCCAAAGGTGCCGTAGATGCGCACGAAAATCCGTCCGGAGCCGTTTCGAGCGCCGAACTGCCTGAATTGTTTTCCAGACCCTAGAAACTCCCCAAAACCGTTTTTAACAGAAAAGCATCTCGAAATGTCCTAAAACGCGCATTTGAACATTTTCGTGCACAGGTGCCGTAGATGCGCACGAAAATCCGTCCGGAGCCGTTTCGAGCGCCGAACTGCCTGAAGTGTTTCCCAGACCCTAAAAACTCCGCAAAACCGTTTTTAACAGAAAAGCATCTCGAAATGTCCTAAAACGCGCATCTGAACATTTTCGTGCACAGGTGCAGTTGCTGCGCACGAAAATCCGTCCGGAGCCGTTTCGAGCGCCGAACTGCCTGAAGTGTTTCCCAGACCCTAGAAAATCCCCAAAACCGTTTTTAACGGAAAAGCATCTCGAAATGTCCTAAAACGCGCATCTGAACATTTTCGTGCACAGGTGCAGTAGATGCGCACGAAAATCCGTCCGGAGCCGTTTCGAGCGCCGAACTGCCTGAAGTGTTTCCCAGACCCTAGAAACTCCCCAAAACCGTTTTTAACAGAAAAGCATCTCGAAATGTCCTAAAACGCGCATCTCAACATTTTCGTCCACAGGTGCAGTAGATGCGCACGAAAATCCGTCCGGAGCCGTTTCGAGCGCCGAACTGCCTGAAGTGTTTTCCAGACCCTAGAAACTCCCCAAAACCGTTTTTAACCGAAAAGCATCTCGAAATGTCCTAAAACGCGCAACTGAACATTTTCGTGCACAGGTGCCGTAGATGCGCACGAAAATCCGTCCGGAGCCGTTTCGAGCGCCGAACTGCCTGAAGTGTTTCCCAGACCCTAGAAACTCCCCAAAACCGTTTTTAACAGAAAAGCATCTCGAAATGTCCTAAAACGCGCATCTGAACATTTTCGTGCACAGGTGTCGTAGATGCGCACGAAAATCCGTCCGGAGCCGTTTCGAGCGCCGAACTGCCTGAAGTGTTTCCCAGACCCTAGAAACTCTCCAAAACCGTTTTTAACAGAAAAGCATCTCGAAATGTCCTAAAACGCGCATCTGAACATTTTCGTGCACAGGTGCCGTAGATGCGCACGAAAATCCGTCCGGAGCCGTTTCGAGCGCCGAACTGCCTGAAGTGTTTCCCAGACCCTAGAAACTCCCCAAAACCGTTTTTAACAGAAAAGCATCTCGAAATGTCCTAAAACGCGCATCTGAACATTTTCGTGCACAGGTGTCGTAGATGCGCACGAAAATCCGTCCGGAGCCGTTTCGAGCGCCGAACTGCCTGAAGTGTTTCCCAGACCCTAGAAACTCCCCAAAACCGTTTTTAACAGAAAAGCATCTCGAAATGTCCTAAAACGCGCATCTGAACATTTTCGTGCACAGGTGCCGTAGATGCGCACGAAAATCCGTCCGGAGCCGTTTCGAGCGCCGAACTGCCTGAAGTGTTTCCCAGACCCTAGAAACTCCCCAAAACCGTTTTTAACAGAAAAGCATCTCGAAATGTCCTAAAACGCGCATCTGAACATTTTCGTGCACAGGTGCAGTAGATGCGCACGAAAATCCGTCCGGAGCCGTTTCGAGCGCCGAACTGCCTGAAGTGTTTCCCAGACCCTAGAAACTCCCCAAAACCGTTTTTAACAGAAAAGCATCTCGAAATGTCCTAAAACGCGCATCTGAACATTTTCGTGCACAGGTGCAGTAGATGCGCACGAAAATCCGTCCGGAGCCGTTTCGAGCGCCGAACTGCCTGAAGTGTTTCCCAGACCCTAGAAACTCCCCAAAACCGTTTTTAACAGAAAAGCATCTCGAAATGTCCTAAAACGCGCATCTGAACATTTTCGTGCACAGGTGCCGTAGATGCGCACGAAAATCCGTCCGGAGCCGTTTCGAGCGCCGAACTGCCTGAAGTGTTTCCCAGACCCTAGAAACTCCCCAAAACCGTTTTTAACCGAAAAGCATCTCGAAATGTCCTAAAACGCGCAACTGAACATTTTCGTGCACAGGTGCCGTAGATGCGCATGAAAATCCGTCCGGAGCCGTTTCGAGCGCCGAACTGCCTGAAGTGTTTTCCAGACCCTAGAAACTCCGCAAAACCGTTTTTAACAGAAAAGCATCTCGAAATGTCCTAAAACGCGCATCTGAACATTTTCGTCCAAAGGTGCCGTAGATGCGCACGAAAATCCGTCCGGAGCCGTTTCGAGCGCCGAACTGCCTGAATTGTTTTCCAGACCCTAGAAACTCCCCAAAACCGTTTTTAACAGAAAAGCATCTCGAAATGTCCTAAAACGCGCATCTGAACATTTTCGTGCACAGGTGCCGTAGATGCGCACGAAAATCCGTCCGGAGCCGTTTCGAGCGCCGAACTGCCTGAAGTGTTTCCCAGACCCTAGAAACTCCCCAAAACCGTTTTTAACAGAAAAGCATCTCGAAATGTCCTAAAACGCGCATCTGAACATTTTCGTGCACAGGTGCCGTAGATGCGCACGAAAATCCGTCCGGAGCCGTTTCGCGCGCCGAACTGCCTGAAGTGTTTCCCAGACCCTAGAAACTCCCCAAAACCGTTTTTAACAGAAAAGCATCTCGAAATGTCCTAAAACGCGCATCTGAACATTTTCGTGCACAGGTGCCGTAGATGCGCACGAAAATCCGTCCGGAGCCGTCTCGAGCGCCGAACTGCCTGAAGTGTTTCCCAGACCCTAGAAACTCCCCAAAACCGTTTTTAACAGAAAAGCATCTCGAAATGTCCTAAAACGCGCATCTGAACATTTTAGTCCAAAGGTGCCGTAGATACGCACGAAAATCCGTCCGGAGCCGTTTCGAGCGCCGAACTGCCTGAAGTGTTTTCCAGACCCTAGAAACTCCCCAAAACCGTTTTTAACAGAAAAGCATCTCGAAATGTCCTAAAACGCGCATCTGAAAATTTTCGTCCAAAGGTGCCGTAGATGCGCATGAAAATCCGTCCGGAGCCGTTTCGAGCGCCGAACTGCCTGAAGTGTTTTCCAGACCCTAAAAACTCCGCAAAACCGTTTTTAACAGAAAAGCATCTCGAAATGTCCTAAAACGCGCATCTGAACATTTTCGTGCACAGGTGCAGTTGCTGCGCACGAAAATCCGTCCGGAGCCGTTTCGAGCGCCGAACTGCCTGAAGTGTTTCCCAGACCCTAGAAAATCCCCAAAACCGTTTTTAACAGAAAAGCATCTCGAAATGTCCTAAAACGCGCATCTGAACATTTTCGTGCACAGGTGCCGTAGATGCGCACGAAAATCCGTCCGGAGCCGTTTCGAGCGCCGAACTGCCTGAAGTGTTTCCCAGACCCTAGAAACTCCCCAAAACCGTTTTTAACAGAAAAGCATCTCGAAATGTCCTAAAACGCGCATCTGAACATTTTCGTGCACAGGTGCAGTAGATGCGCACGAAAATCCGTCCGGAGCCGTTTCGAGCGCCGAACTGCCTGAAGTGTTTCCCAGACCCTAGAAACTCCCCAAAACCGTTTTTAACAGAAAAGCATCTCGAAATGTCCTAAAACGCGCATCTGAACATTTTCGTGCACAGGTGCAGTAGATGCGCACGAAAATCCGTCCGGAGCCGTTTCGAGCGCCGAACTGCCTGAAGTGTTTCCCAGACCCTAGAAACTCCCCAAAACCGTTTTTAACAGAAAAGCATCTCGAAATGTCCTAAAACGCGCATCTGAACATTTTCGTCCACAGGTGCAGTAGATGCGCACGAAAATCCGTCCGGAGCCGTTTCGCGCGCCGAACTGCCTGAAGTGTTTCCCAGACCCTAGAAACTCCCCAAAACCGTTTTTAACCGAAAAGCATCTCGAAATGTCCTAAAACGCGCAACTGAACATTTTCGTGCACAGGTGCCGTAGATGCGCACGAAAATCCGTCCGGAGCCGTTTCGCGCGCCGAACTGCCTGAAGTGTTTCCCAGACCCTAGAAACTCCCCAAAACCGTTTTTAACAGAAAAGCATCTCGAAATGTCCTAAAACGCGCATCTGAACATTTTCGTCCACAGGTGCAGTAGATGCGCACGAAAATCCGTCCGGAGCCGTTTCGCGCGCCGAACTGCCCGAAGTGTTTCCCAGACCCTAGAAACTCCCCAAAACCGTTTTTAACAGAAAAGCATCTCGAAATGTCCTAAAACGCGCATCTGAACATTTTCGTGCACAGGTGCCGTAGATGCGCACGAAAATCCGTCCGGAGCCGTTTCGCGCGCCGAACTGCCTGAAGTGTTTCCCAGACCCTAGAAACTCCCCAAAACCGTTTTTAACAGAAAAGCATCTCGAAATGTCCTAAAACGCGCATCTGAACATTTTAGTCCAAAGGTGCCGTAGATACGCACGAAAATCCGTCCGGAGCCGTTTCGAGCGCCGAACTGCCTGAAGTGTTTTCCAGACCCTAGAAACTCCCCAAAACCGTTCTTAACAGAAAAGCATCTCGAAATGTCCTAAAACGCGCATCTGAAAATTTTCGTCCAAAGGTGCCGTAGATGCGCATGAAAATCCGTCCGGAGCCGTTTCGAGCGCCGAACTGCCTGAAGTGTTTTCCAGACCCTAAAAACTCCGCAAAACCGTTTTTAACAGAAAAGCATCTCGAAATGTCCTAAAACGCGCATCTGAACATTTTCGTGCACAGGTGCAGTTGCTGCGCACGAAAATCCGTCCGGAGCCGTTTCGAGCGCCGAACTGCCTGAAGTGTTTCCCAGACCCTAGAAACTCCCCAAAACCGTTTTTAACAGAAAAGCATCTCGAAATGTCCTAAAACGCGCATCTGAACATTTTCGTGCACAGGTGCAGTAGATGCGCACGAAAATCCGTCCGGAGCCGTTTCGAGCGCCGAACTGCCTGAAGTGTTTCCCAGACCCTAGAAACTCCCCAAAACCGTTTTTAACAGAAAAGCATCTCGAAATGTCCTAAAACGCGCATCTGAACATTTTCGTGCACAGGTGCAGTAGATGCGCACGAAAATCCGTCCGGAGCCGTTTCGAGCGCCGAACTGCCTGAAGTGTTTCCCAGACCCTAGAAACTCCCCAAAACCGTTTTTAACAGAAAAGCATCTCGAAATGTCCTAAAACTCGCATCTGAACATTTTCGTCCAAAGGTGCCGTAGATGCGCATGAAAATCCGTCCGGAGCCGTTTCGAGCGCCGAACTGCCTGAAGTGTTTCCCAGACCCTAGAAACTCCCCAAAACCGTTTTTAACAGAAAAGCATCTCGAAATGTCCTAAAACGCGCATCTGAACATTTTCGTGCACAGGTGCAGTAGATGCGCACGAAAATCCGTCCGGAGCCGTTTCGAGCGCCGAACTGCCTGAAGTGTTTCCCAGACCCTAGAAACTCCCCAAAACCGTTTTTAACAGAAAAGCATCTCGAAATGTCCTAAAACGCGCATCTGAACATTTTCGTGCACAGGTGCCGTAGATGCGCACGAAAATCCGTCCGGAGCCGTTTCGAGCGCCGAACTGCCTGAAGTGTTTCCCAGACCCTAGAAACTCCCCAAAACCGTTTTTAACCGAAAAGCATCTCGAAATGTCCTAAAACGAGCAACTGAACATTTTCGTGCACAGGTGCCGTAGATGCGCATGAAAATCCGTCCGGAGCCGTTTCGAGCGCCGAACTGCCTGAAGTGTTTTCCAGACCCTAGAAACTCCGTAAAACCGTTTTTAACAGAAAAGCATCTCGAAATGTCCTAAAACGCGCATCTGAACATTTTCGTCCAAAGGTGCCGTAGATGCGCACGAAAATCCGTCCGGAGCCGTTTCGAGCGCCGAACTGCCTGAATTGTTTTCCAGACCCTAGAAACTCCCCAAAACCGTTTTTAACAGAAAAGCATCTCGAAATGTCCTAAAACGCGCATCTGAACATTTTCGTGCACAGGTGCCGTAGATGCGCACGAAAATCCGTCCGGAGCCGTTTCGAGCGCCGAACTGCCTGAAGTGTTTCCCAGACCCTAGAAACTCCCCAAAACCGTTTTTAACAGAAAAGCATCTCGAAATGTCCTAAAACGCGCATCTGAACATTTTCGTGCACAGGTGCCGTAGATGCGCACGAAAATCCGTCCGGAGCCGTTTCGCGCGCCGAACTGCCTGAAGTGTTTCCCAGACCCTAGAAACTCCCCAAAACCGTTTTTAACAGAAAAGCATCTCGAAATGTCCTAAAACGCGCATCTGAACATTTTCGTGCACAGGTGCCGTAGATGCGCACGAAAATCCGTCCGGAGCCGTCTCGAGCGCCGAACTGCCTGAAGTGTTTCCCAGACCCTAGAAACTCCCCAAAACCGTTTTTAACAGAAAAGCATCTCGAAATGTCCTAAAACGCGCATCTGAACATTTTAGTCCAAAGGTGCCGTAGATACGCACGAAAATCCGTCCGGAGCCGTTTCGAGCGCCGAACTGCCTGAAGTGTTTTCCAGACCCTAGAAACTCCCCAAAACCGTTTTTAACAGAAAAGCATCTCGAAATGTCCTAAAACGCGCATCTGAAAATTTTCGTCCAAAGGTGCCGTAGATGCGCATGAAAATCCGTCCGGAGCCGTTTCGAGCGCCGAACTGCCTGAAGTGTTTTCCAGACCCTAAAAACTCCGCAAAACCGTTTTTAACAGAAAAGCATCTCGAAATGTCCTAAAACGCGCATCTGAACATTTTCGTGCACAGGTGCAGTTGCTGCGCACGAAAATCCGTCCGGAGCCGTTTCGAGCGCCGAACTGCCTGAAGTGTTTCCCAGACCCTAGAAAATCCCCAAAACCGTTTTTAACGGAAAAGCATCTCGAAATGTCCTAAAACGCGCATCTGAACATTTTCGTGCACAGGTGCAGTAGATGCGCACGAAAATCCGTCCGGAGCCGTTTCGCGCGCCGAACTGCCTGAAGTGTTTCCCAGACCCTAGAAACTCCCCAAAACCGTTTTTAACCGAAAAGCATCTCGAAATGTCCTAAAACGCGCATCTGAACATTTTCGTCCACAGGTGCAGTAGATGCGCACGAAAATCCGTCCGGAGCCGTTTCGCGCGCCGAACTGCCTGAAGTGTTTCCCAGACCCTAGAAACTCCCCAAAACCGTTTTTAACCGAAAAGCATCTCGAAATGTCCTAAAACGCGCAACTGAACATTTTCGTGCACAGGTGCCGTAGATGCGCACGAAAATCCGTCCGGAGCCGTTTCGCGCGCCGAACTGCCTGAAGTGTTTCCCAGACCCTAGAAACTCCCCAAAACCGTTTTTAACAGAAAAGCATCTCGAAATGTCCTAAAACGCGCATCTGAACATTTTCGTCCACAGGTGCAGTAGATGCGCACGAAAATCCGTCCGGAGCCGTTTCGCGCGCCGAACTGCCTGAAGTGTTTCCCAGACCCTAGAAACTCCCCAAAACCGTTTTTAACAGAAAAGCATCTCGAAATGTCCTAAAACGCGCATCTGAACATTTTCGTGCACAGGTGCCGTAGATGCGCACGAAAATCCGTCCGGAGCCGTTTCGCGCGCCGAACTGCCTGAAGTGTTTCCCAGACCCTAGAAACTCCCCAAAACCGTTTTTAACAGAAAAGCATCTCGAAATGTCCTAAAACGCGCATCTGAACATTTTCGTGCACAGGTGCCGTAGATGCGCACGAAAATCCGTCCGGAGCCGTTTCGAGCGCCGAACTGCCTGAAGTGTTTCCCAGACCCTAGAAACTCCCCAAAACCGTTTTTAACAGAAAAGCATCTCGAAATGTCCTAAAACGCGCATCTGAACATTTTCGTGCACAGGTGCAGTAGATGCGCACGAAAATCCGTCCGGAGCCGTTTCGAGCGCCGAACTGCCTGAAGTGTTTCCCAGACCCTAGAAACTCCCCAAAACCGTTTTTAACAGAAAAGCATCTCGAAATGTCCTAAAACGCGCATCTGAACATTTTCGTCCACAGGTGCAGTAGATGCGCACGAAAATCCGTCCGGAGCCGTTTCGCGCGCCGAACTGCCTGAAGTGTTTCCCAGACCCTAGAAACTCCCCAAAACCGTTTTTAACCGAAAAGCATCTCGAAATGTCCTAAAACGCGGAACTGAACATTTTCGTGCACAGGTGCCGTAGATGCGCACGAAAATCCGTCCGGAGCCGTTTCGCGCGCCGAACTGCCTGAAGTGTTTCCCAGACCCTAGAAACTCCCCAAAACCGTTTTTAACAGAAAAGCATCTCGAAATGTCCTAAAACGCGCATCTGAACATTTTCGTCCACAGGTGCAGTAGATGCGCACGAAAATCCGTCCGGAGCCGTTTCGCGCGCCGAACTGCCTGAAGTGTTTCCCAGACCCTAGAAACTCCCCAAAACCGTTTTTAACAGAAAAGCATCTCGAAATGTCCTAAAACGCGCATCTGAACATTTTCGTGCACAGGTGCCGTAGATGCGCACGAAAATCCGTCCGGAGCCGTTTCGCGCGCCGAACTGCCTGAAGTGTTTCCCAGACCCTAGAAACTCCCCAAAACCGTTTTTAACAGAAAAGCATCTCGAAATGTCCTAAAACGCGCATCTGAACATTTTAGTCCAAAGGTGCCGTAGATACGCACGAAAATCCGTCCGGAGCCGTTTCGAGCGCCGAACTGCCTGAAGTGTTTTCCAGACCCTAGAAACTCCCCAAAACCGTTCTTAACAGAAAAGCATCTCGAAATGTCCTAAAACGCGCATCTGAAAATTTTCGTCCAAAGGTGCCGTAGATGCGCATGAAAATCGGTCCGGAGCCGTTTCGAGCGCCGAACTGCCTGAAGTGTTTTCCAGACCCTAAAAACTCCGCAAAACCGTTTTTAACAGAAAAGCATCTCGAAATGTCCTAAAACGCGCATCTGAACATTTTCGTGCACAGGTGCAGTTACTGCGCACGAAAATCCGTCCGGAGCCGTTTCGAGCGCCGAACTGCCTGAAGTGTTTCCCAGACCCTAGAAACTCCCCAAAACCGTTTTTAACAGAAAAGCATCTCGAAATGTCCTAAAACGCGCATCTGAACATTTTCGTGCACAGGTGCAGTAGATGCGCACGAAAATCCGTCCGGAGCCGTTTCGAGCGCCGAACTGCCTGAAGTGTTTCCCAGACCCTAGAAACTCCCCAAAACCGTTTTTAACAGAAAAGCATCTCGAAATGTCCTAAAACTCGCATCTGAACATTTTCGTCCAAAGGTGCCGTAGATGCGCATGAAAATCCGTCCGGAGCCGTTTCGAGCGCCGAACTGCCTGAAGTGTTTTCCAGACCCTAGAAACTCCGCAAAACCGTTTTTAACAGAAAAGCATCTCGAAATGTCCTAAAACGCGCATCTGAACATTTTAGTCCAAAGGTGCCGTAGATACGCACGAAAATCCGTCCGGAGCCGTTTCGAGCGCCGAACTGCCTGAAGTGTTTTCCAGACCCTAGAAACTCCCCAAAACCGTTTTTAACAGAAAAGCATCTCGAAATGTCCTAAAACGCGCATCTGAAAATTTTCGTCCAAAGGTGCCGTAGATGCGCAGGAAAATCCGTCCGGAGCCGTTTCGAGCGCCGAACTGCCTGAAGTGTTTTCCAGACCCTAAAAACTCCGCAAAACCGTTTTTAACAGAAAAGCATCTCGAAATGTCCTAAAACGCGCATCTGAACATTTTCGTGCACAGGTGCAGTTGCTGCGCACGAAAATCCGTCCGGAGCCGTTTCGAGCGCCGAACTGCCTGAAGTGTTTCCCAGACCCTAGAAAATCCCCAAAACCGTTTTTAACGGAAAAGCATCTCGAAATGTCCTAAAACGCGCATCTGAACATTTTCGTGCACAGGTGCAGTAGATGCGCACGAAAATCCGTCCGGAGCCGTTTCGAGCGCCGAACTGCCTGAAGTGTTTCCCAGACCCTAGAAACTCCCCAAAACCGTTTTTAACAGAAAAGCATCTCGAAATGTCCTAAAACGCGCATCTGAACATTTTCGTGCACAGGTGCCGTAGATGCGCACGAAAATCCGTCCGGAGCCGTTTCGAGCGCCGAACTGCCTGAAGTGTTTCCCAGACCCTAGAAACTCCCCAAAACCGTTTTTAACCGAAAAGCATCTCGAAATGTCCTAAAACGCGCAACTGAACATTTTCGTGCACAGGTGCCGTAGATGCGCATGAAAATCCGTCCGGAGCCGTTTCGAGCGCCGAACTGCCTGAAGTGTTTTCCAGACCCTAGAAACTCCGCAAAACCGTTTTTAACAGAAAAGCATCTCGAAATGTCCTAAAACGCGCATCTGAACATTTTCGTCCAAAGGTGCCGTAGATGCGCACGAAAATCCGTCCGGAGCCGTTTCGAGCGCCGAACTGCCTGAATTGTTTTCCAGACCCTAGAAACTCCCCAAAACCGTTTTTAACAGAAAAGCATCTCGAAATGTCCTAAAACGCGCATCTGAACATTTTCGTGCACAGGTGCCGTAGATGCGCACGAAAATCCGTCCGGAGCCGTTTCGAGCGCCGAACTGCCTGAAGTGTTTCCCAGACCCTAGAAACTCCCCAAAACCGTTTTTAACAGAAAAGCATCTCGAAATGTCCTAAAACGCGCATCTGAACATTTTCGTGCACAGGTGCCGTAGATGCGCACGAAAATCCGTCCGGAGCCGTTTCGCGCGCCGAACTGCCTGAAGTGTTTCCCAGACCCTAGAAACTCCCCAAAACCGTTTTTAACAGAAAAGCATCTCGAAATGTCCTAAAACGCGCATCTGAACATTTTCGTGCACAGGTGCCGTAGATGCGCACGAAAATCCGTCCGGAGCCGTCTCGAGCGCCGAACTGCCTGAAGTGTTTCCCAGACCCTAGAAACTCCCCAAAACCGTTTTTAACAGAAAAGCATCTCGAAATGTCCTAAAACGCGCATCTGAACATTTTAGTCCAAAGGTGCCGTAGATACGCACGAAAATCCGTCCGGAGCCGTTTCGAGCGCCGAACTGCCTGAAGTGTTTTCCAGACCCTAGAAACTCCCCAAAACCGTTTTTAACAGAAAAGCATCTCGAAATGTCCTAAAACGCGCATCTGAAAATTTTCGTCCAAAGGTGCCGTAGATGCGCATGAAAATCCGTCCGGAGCCGTTTCGAGCGCCGAACTGCCTGAAGTGTTTTCCAGACCCTAAAAACTCCGCAAAACCGTTTTTAACAGAAAAGCATCTCGAAATGTCCTAAAACGCGCATCTGAACATTTTCGTGCACAGGTGCCGTAGATGCGCACGAAAATCCGTCCGGAGCCGTTTCGCGCGCCGAACTGCCTGAAGTGTTTCCCAGACCCTAGAAACTCCCCAAAACCGTTTTTAACAGAAAAGCATCTCGAAATGTCCTAAAACGCGCATCTGAACATTTTCGTGCACAGGTGCCGTAGATGCGCACGAAAATCCGTCCGGAGCCGTCTCGAGCGCCGAACTGCCTGAAGTGTTTCCCAGACCCTAGAAACTCCCCAAAACCGTTTTTAACAGAAAAGCATCTCGAAATGTCCTAAAACGCGCATCTGAACATTTTAGTCCAAAGGTGCCGTAGATACGCACGAAAATCCGTCCGGAGCCGTTTCGAGCGCCGAACTGCCTGAAGTGTTTTCCAGACCCTAGAAACTCCCCAAAACCGTTTTTAACAGAAAAGCATCTCGAAATGTCCTAAAACGCGCATCTGAAAATTTTCGTCCAAAGGTGCCGTAGATGCGCATGAAAATCCGTCCGGAGCCGTTTCGAGCGCCGAACTGCCTGAAGTGTTTTCCAGACCCTAAAAACTCCGCAAAACCGTTTTTAACAGAAAAGCATCTCGAAATGTCCTAAAACGCGCATCTGAACATTTTCGTGCACAGGTGCAGTTGCTGCGCACGAAAATCCGTCCGGAGCCGTTTCGAGCGCCGAACTGCCTGAAGTGTTTCCCAGACCCTAGAAAATCCCCAAAACCGTTTTTAACGGAAAAGCATCTCGAAATGTCCTAAAACGCGCATCTGAACATTTTCGTGCACAGGTGCAGTAGATGCGCACGAAAATCCGTCCGGAGCCGTTTCGCGCGCCGAACTGCCTGAAGTGTTTCCCAGACCCTAGAAACTCCCCAAAACCGTTTTTAACCGAAAAGCATCTCGAAATGTCCTAAAACGCGCATCTGAACATTTTCGTCCACAGGTGCAGTAGATGCGCACGAAAATCCGTCCGGAGCCGTTTCGCGCGCCGAACTGCCTGAAGTGTTTCCCAGACCCTAGAAACTCCCCAAAACCGTTTTTAACCGAAAAGCATCTCGAAATGTCCTAAAACGCGCAACTGAACATTTTCGTGCACAGGTGCCGTAGATGCGCACGAAAATCCGTCCGGAGCCGTTTCGCGCGCCGAACTGCCTGAAGTGTTTCCCAGACCCTAGAAACTCCCCAAAACCGTTTTTAACAGAAAAGCATCTCGAAATGTCCTAAAACGCGCATCTGAACATTTTCGTCCACAGGTGCAGTAGATGCGCACGAAAATCCGTCCGGAGCCGTTTCGCGCGCCGAACTGCCTGAAGTGTTTCCCAGACCCTAGAAACTCCCCAAAACCGTTTTTAACAGAAAAGCATCTCGAAATGTCCTAAAACGCGCATCTGAACATTTTCGTGCACAGGTGCCGTAGATGCGCACGAAAATCCGTCCGGAGCCGTTTCGCGCGCCGAACTGCCTGAAGTGTTTCCCAGACCCTAGAAACTCCCCAAAACCGTTTTTAACAGAAAAGCATCTCGAAATGTCCTAAAACGCGCATCTGAACATTTTCGTGCACAGGTGCCGTAGATGCGCACGAAAATCCGTCCGGAGCCGTTTCGAGCGCCGAACTGCCTGAAGTGTTTCCCAGACCCTAGAAACTCCCCAAAACCGTTTTTAACAGAAAAGCATCTCGAAATGTCCTAAAACGCGCATCTGAACATTTTAGTCCAAAGGTGCCGTAGATACGCACGAAAATCCGTCCGGAGCCGTTTCGAGCGCCGAACTGCCTGAAGTGTTTTCCAGACTCTAGAAACTCCCCAAAACCGTTTTTAACAGAAAAGCATCTCGAAATGTCCTAAAACGCGCATCTGAAAATTTTCGTCCATAGGTGCCGTAGATGCGCATGAAAATCCGTCCGGAGCCGTTTCGAGCGCCGAACTGCCTGAAGTGTTTTCCAGACCCTAAAAACTCCGCAAAACCGTTTTTAACAGAAAAGCATCTCGAAATGTCCTAAAACGCGCATCTGAACATTTTCGTGCACAGGTGCAGTTGCTGCGCACGAAAATCCGTCCGGAGCCGTTTCGAGCGCCGAACTGCCTGAAGTGTTTCCCAGACCCTAGAAACTCCCCAAAACCGTTTTTAACAGAAAAGCATCTCGAAATGTCCTAAAACGCGCATCTGAACATTTTCGTGCACAGGTGCAGTAGATGCGCACGAAAATCCGTCCGGAGCCGTTTCGAGCGCCGAACTGCCTGAAGTGTTTCCCAGACCCTAGAAACTCCCCAAAACCGTTTTTAACAGAAAAGCATCTCGAAATGTCCTAAAACGCGCATCTGAACATTTTCGTGCACAGGTGCAGTAGATGCGCACGAAAATCCGTCCGGAGCCGTTTCGAGCGCCGAACTGCCTGAAGTGTTTCCCAGACCCTAGAAACTCCCCAAAACCGTTTTTAACAGAAAAGCATCTCGAAATGTCCTAAAACTCGCATCTGAACATTTTCGTCCAAAGGTGCCGTAGATGCGCATGAAAATCCGTCCGGAGCCGTTTCGAGCGCCGAACTGCCTGAAGTGTTTTCCAGACCCTAGAAACTCCGCAAAACCGTTTTTAACAGAAAAGCATCTCGAAATGTCCTAAAACGCGCATCTGAACATTTTAGTCCAAAGGTGCCGTAGATACGCACGAAAATCCGTCCGGAGCCGTTTCGAGCGCCGAACTGCCTGAAGTGTTTTCCAGACCCTAGAAACTCCCCAAAACCGTTTTTAACAGAAAAGCATCTCGAAATGTCCTAAAACGCGCATCTGAAAATTTTCGTCCAAAGGTGCCGTAGATGCGCAGGAAAATCCGTCCGGAGCCGTTTCGAGCGCCGAACTGCCTGAAGTGTTTTCCAGACCCTAAAAACTCCGCAAAACCGTTTTTAACAGAAAAGCATCTCGAAATGTCCTAAAACGCGCATCTGAACATTTTCGTGCACAGGTGCAGTTGCTGCGCACGAAAATCCGTCCGGAGCCGTTTCGAGCGCCGAACTGCCTGAAGTGTTTCCCAGACCCTAGAAAATCCCCAAAACCGTTTTTAACGGAAAAGCATCTCGAAATGTCCTAAAACGCGCATCTGAACATTTTCGTGCACAGGTGCAGTAGATGCGCACGAAAATCCGTCCGGAGCCGTTTCGAGCGCCGAACTGCCTGAAGTGTTTCCCAGACCCTAGAAACTCCCCAAAACCGTTTTTAACAGAAAAGCATCTCGAAATGTCCTAAAACGCGCATCTGAACATTTTCGTGCACAGGTGCCGTAGATGCGCACGAAAATCCGTCCGGAGCCGTTTCGAGCGCCGAACTGCCTGAACTGTTTCCCAGACCCTAGAAACTCCCCAAAACCGTTTTTAACCGAAAAGCATCTCGAAATGTCCTAAAACGCGCAACTGAACATTTTCGTGCACAGGTGCCGTAGATGCGCATGAAAATCCGTCCGGAGCCGTTTCGAGCGCCGAACTGCCTGAAGTGTTTTCCAGACCCTAGAAACTCCGCAAAACCGTTTTTAACAGAAAAGCATCTCGAAATGTCCTAAAACGCGCATCTGAACATTTTCGTCCAAAGGTGCCGTAGATGCGCACGAAAATCCGTCCGGAGCCGTTTCGAGCGCCGAACTGCCTGAATTGTTTTCCAGACCCTAGAAACTCCCCAAAACCGTTTTTAACAGAAAAGCATCTCGAAATGTCCTAAAACGCGCATCTGAACATTTTCGTGCACAGGTGTCGTAGATGCGCACGAAAATCCGTCCGGAGCCGTTTCGAGCGCCGAACTGCCTGAAGTGTTTCCCAGACCCTAGAAACTCCCCAAAACCGTTTTTAACAGAAAAGCATCTCGAAATGTCCTAAAACGCGCATCTGAACATTTTCGTGCACAGGTGCCGTAGATGCGCACGAAAATCCGTCCGGAGCCGTTTCGCGCGCCGAACTGCCTGAAGTGTTTCCCAGACCCTAGAAACTCCCCAAAACCGTTTTTAACAGAAAAGCATCTCGAAATGTCCTAAAACGCGCATCTGAACATTTTCGTGCACAGGTGCCGTAGATGCGCACGAAAATCCGTCCGGAGCCGTCTCGAGCGCCGAACTGCCTGAAGTGTTTCCCAGACCCTAGAAACTCCCCAAAACCGTTTTTAACAGAAAAGCATCTCGAAATGTCCTAAAACGCGCATCTGAACATTTTAGTCCAAAGGTGCCGTAGATACGCACGAAAATCCGTCCGGAGCCGTTTCGAGCGCCGAACTGCCTGAAGTGTTTTCCAGACCCTAGAAACTCCCCAAAACCGTTTTTAACAGAAAAGCATCTCGAAATGTCCTAAAACGCGCATCTGAAAATTTTCGTCCAAAGGTGCCGTAGATGCGCATGAAAATCCGTCCGGAGCCGTTTCGAGCGCCGAACTGCCTGAAGTGTTTTCCAGACCCTAGAAACTCCGCAAAACCGTTTTTAACAGAAAAGCATCTCGAAATGTCCTAAAACGCGCATCTGAACATTTTAGTCCAAAGGTGCCGTAGATACGCACGAAAATCCGTCCGGAGCCGTTTCGAGCGCCGAACTGCCTGAATTGTTTTCCAGACCCTAGAAACTCCCCAAAACCGTTTTTAACAGAAAAGCATCTCGAAATGTCCTAAAACGCGCATCTGAACATTTTCGTGCACAGGTGCCGTAGATGCGCACGAAAATCCGTCCGGAGCCGTTTCGAGCGCCGAACTGCCTGAAGTGTTTCCCAGACCCTAGAAACTCCCCAAAACCGTTTTTAACAGAAAAGCATCTCGAAATGTCCTAAAACGCGCATCTGAACATTTTCGTGCACAGGTGCAGTAGATGCGCACGAAAATCCGTCCGGAGCCGTTTCGAGCGCCGAACTGCCTGAAGTGTTTCCCAGACCCTAGAAACTCCCCAAAACCGTTTTTAACAGAAAAGCATCTCGAAATGTCCTAAAACGCGCATCTGAACATTTTCGTGCACAGGTGCAGTAGATGCGCACGAAAATCCGTCCGGAGCCGTTTCGAGCGCCGAACTGCCTGAAGTGTTTCCCAGACCCTAGAAACTCCCCAAAACCGTTTTTAACAGAAAAGCATCTCGAAATGTCCTAAAACGCGCATCTGAACATTTTCGTCCACAGGTGCAGTAGATGCGCACGAAAATCCGTCCGGAGCCGTTTCGCGCGCCGAACTGCCTGAAGTGTTTCCCAGACCCTAGAAACTCCCCAAAACCGTTTTTAACCGAAAAGCATCTCGAAATGTCCTAAAACGCGCAACTGAACATTTTCGTGCACAGGTGCCGTAGATGCGCACGAAAATCCGTCCGGAGCCGTTTCGCGCGCCGAACTGCCTGAAGTGTTTCCCAGACCCTAGAAACTCCCCAAAACCGTTTTTAACAGAAAAGCATCTCGAAATGTCCTAAAACGCGCATCTGAACATTTTCGTGCAGAGGTGCCGTAGATGCGCACGAAAATCCGTCCGGAGCCGTTTCGCGCGCCGAACTGCCTGAAGTGTTTCCCAGACCCTAGAAACTCCCCAAAACCGTTTTTAACAGAAAAGCATCTCGAAATGTCCTAAAACGCGCATCTGAACATTTTCGTGCACAGGTGCCGTAGATGCGCACGAAAATCCGTCCGGAGCCGTTTCGAGCGCCGAACTGCCTGAAGTGTTTCCCAGACCCTAGAAACTCCCCAAAACCGTTTTTAACAGAAAAGCATCTCGAAATGTCCTAAAACGCGCATCTGAACATTTTCGTGCACAGGTGCCGTAGATGCGCACGAAAATCCGTCCGGAGCCGTTTCGCGCGCCGAACTGCCTGAAGTGTTTCCCAGACCCTAGAAACTCCCCAAAACCGTTTTTAACAGAAAAGCATCTCGAAATGTCCTAAAACGCGCATCTGAACATTTTCGTGCACAGGTGCCGTAGATGCGCACGAAAATCCGTCCGGAGCCGTTTCGAGCGCCGAACTGCCTGAAGTGTTTCCCAGACCCTAGAAACTCCCCAAAACCGTTTTTAACAGAAAAGCATCTCGAAATGTCCTAAAACGCGCATCTGAACATTTTAGTCCAAAGGTGCCGTAGATACGCACGAAAATCCGTCCGGAGCCGTTTCGAGCGCCGAACTGCCTGAAGTGTTTTCCAGACCCTAGAAACTCCCCAAAACCGTTCTTAACAGAAAAGCATCTCGAAATGTCCTAAAACGCGCATCTGAAAATTTTCGTCCAAAGGTGCCGTAGATGCGCATGAAAATCCGTCCGGAGCCGTTTCGAGCGCCGAACTGCCTGAAGTGTTTTCCAGACCCTAAAAACTCCGCAAAACCGTTTTTAACAGAAAAGCATCTCGAAATGTCCTAAAACGCGCATCTGAACATTTTCGTGCACAGGTGCAGTTGCTGCGCACGAAAATCCGTCCGGAGCCGTTTCGAGCGCCGAACTGCCTGAAGTGTTTCCCAGACCCTAGAAACTCCCCAAAACCGTTTTTAACAGAAAAGCATCTCGAAATGTCCTAAAACGCGCATCTGAACATTTTCGTGCACAGGTGCAGTAGATGCGCACGAAAATCCGTCCGGAGCCGTTTCGAGCGCCGAACTGCCTGAAGTGTTTCCCAGACCCTAGAAACTCCCCAAAACCGTTTTTAACAGAAAAGCATCTCGAAATGTCCTAAAACGCGCATCTGAACATTTTCGTGCACAGGTGCAGTAGATGCGCACGAAAATCCGTCCGGAGCCGTTTCGAGCGCCGAACTGCCTGAAGTGTTTCCCAGACCCTAGAAACTCCCCAAAACCGTTTTTAACAGAAAAGCATCTCGAAATGTCCTAAAACTCGCATCTGAACATTTTCGTCCAAAGGTGCCGTAGATGCGCATGAAAATCCGTCCGGAGCCGTTTCGAGCGCCGAACTGCCTGAACTGTTTTCCAGACCCTAGAAACTCCGCAAAACCGTTTTTCACAGAAAAGCATCTCGAAATGTCCTAAAACGCGCATCTGAACATTTTAGTCCAAAGGTGCCGTAGATACGCACGAAAATCCGTCCGGAGCCGTTTCGAGCGCCGAACTGCCTGAAGTGTTTTCCAGACCCTAGAAACTCCCCAAAACCGTTTTTAACAGAAAAGCATCTCGAAATGTCCTAAAACGCGCATCTGAAAATTTTCGTCCAAAGGTGCCGTAGATGCGCAGGAAAATCCGTCCGGAGCCGTTTCGAGCGCCGAACTGCCTGAAGTGTTTTCCAGACCCTAGAAACTCCCCAAAACCGTTTTTAACAGAAAAGCATCTCGAAATGTCCTAAAACGCGCATCTGAACATTTTCGTGCACAGGTGCAGTTGCTGCGCACGAAAATCCGTCCGGAGCCGTTTCGAGCGCCGAACTGCCTGAAGTGTTTCCCAGACCCTAGAAAATCCCCAAAACCGTTTTTAACTGAAAAGCATCTCGAAATGTCCTAAAACGCGCATCTGAACATTTTCGTGCACAGGTGCAGTAGATGCGCACGAAAATCCGTCCGGAGCCGTTTCGAGCGCCGAACTGCCTGAAGTGTTTCCCAGACCCTAGAAACTCCCCAAAACCGTTTTTAACAGAAAAGAATCTCGAAATGTCCTAAAACGAGCATCTCAACATTTTCGTGCACAGGTGCCGTAGATGCACACGAAAATCCGTCCGGAGCCGTTTCGAGCGCCGAACTGCCTGAAGTGTTTCCCAGACCCTAGAAACTCCCCAAAACCGTTTTTAACAGAAAAGCATCTCGAAATGTCCTAAAACGCGCATCTGAACATTTTCGTGCACAGGTGCCGTAGATGCGCACGAAAATCCGTCCGGAGCCGTTTCGAGCACCGAACTGCCGGAAGTGTTTTCCAGACCCTAGAAACTCCCCAAAACCGTTTTTAACCAAAAAGCATCTCGAAATGTCATAAAACGCGCATCAGAACATTTTCGTCCAAAGGTGCCGTAGATGCGCATGAAAATCCGTCCGGAGCCGTTTCGAGCGCCGAACTGCCTGAAGTGTTTCCCAGACCCTAGAAACTCCCCAAAACCGTTTTTAACAGAAAAGCATCTCGAAATGTCCTAAAACGCGCATCTGAACATTTTCGTCCAAAGGTGCCGTAGATGCGCACGAAAATCCGTCCGGAGCCGTTTCTAGCGCCGAACTGCCTGAAGTGTTTCCCAGACCCTAGAAACTCCCCAAAACCGTTTTTAACAGAAAAGCATCTCGAAATGTCCTAAAACGCGCATCTCAACATTTTCGTGCACAGGTGCAGTAGATGCGCACGAAAATCCGTCCGGAGCCGTTTCGAGCGCCGAACTGCCTGAAGTGTTTTCCAGACCCTAGAAACTCCCCAAAACCGTTTTTATCAGAAAAGCATCTCGAAATGTCCTAAAGCGCGCATCTCAACATTTTCGTGCACAGGTGCCGTAGATGCGTACGAAAATCCATCCGGAGCCGTTTCGAGCGCCGAACTGGCTAAAGTGTTTTCCAGACCCTAGAAACTCCCCAAAACCTTTTTGAACAGAAAAGCATCTCGAAATGTCCTAAAACGCGCATCTGAACATTTTCGTGCACAGGTGCAGTAGATACGCACGAAAATCCGTCCGGAGCCGTTTCGAGCGCCGAACTGCCTGAAGTGTTTCCGAGACCCTAGAAACTCCCCAAAACCGTTTTTAACAGAAAAGCATCTCGAAATGTCCTAAAACGCGCATCTGAACATTTTCGTGCACAGGTGCCGTAGATGCGTACGAAAATCCGTCCGGAGCCGTTTCGAGCGCCGAACTGCCTGAAGTGTTTTCCAGACCCTAGAAACTCCCCAAAACCGTTTTTAACCGAAAAGCTTCTCGAAATGTCTTAAAACGCGCATCTGAACATTTTCGTCCAAAGGTGCCGTAGATGCGCACGAAAATCCGTCCGGAGCCGTTTCGAGCGCCGAACTGCCTGAAGTGTTTTCCAGACCCTAGAAACTCCCCAAAACCGTTTTTAACAGAGAAGCATCTCGAAATGTCCTAAAACGCGCATCTGAACATTTTCGTGCACAGGTGCCGTAGATGCGCACGAAAATCCGTCCGGAGCCGTTTCGAGCGCCGAACTGCCTGAAGTGTTTTCCAGACCCTAGAAACTCCCCAAAACCGTTTTTAACCGAAAAGCATCTCGAAATGTCCTAAAACGCGCATCTGAACATTTTCGTCCAAAGGTGCCGTAGATGCGCACGAAAATCCGTCCGGAGCCGTTTCGAGCGCCGAACTGCCTGAAGTGTTTCCCAGACCCTCGAAACTCCCCAAAACCGTTTTTAACAGAAAAGGATCTCTAAATGTCCTAAAACGCGCATCTCAACATTTTCGTGCACAGGTGCCGTAGATGCGTACGAAAATCCGTCCGGAGCCGTTTCGAGCGCCAAACTGCCTGAAGTGTTTCCCAGACCCTAGAAACTCCCCAAAACCGTTTTTAACAGAAAAGCATCTCGAAATGTCCTAAAACGCGCATCTGAACTTTTTCGTGCACAGGTGCCGTAGATGCGCACGAAAATCCGTCCGGAGCCGTTTCGAGCGCCGCACTGCCTGAAGTGTTTTACAGACCCTAGAAACTCCCCAAAACCGTTTTTAACAGAAAAGCATCTCGAAATGTCCTAAAACGCGCATCTGAACTTTTTCGTGCACAGGTGCCGTAGATGCGCACGAAAATCCGTCCGGAGCCGTTTCGAGCGCCGAACAGCCTGAAGTGTTTTCCAGACCCTAGAAACTCCCAAAACCGTTTTTAACAGAAAAGCATCTCGAAATGTCCTAAAACGCGCATCTGAACATTTTCGTGCACAGGTGCCGTAGATGCGCACGAAAATCCGTCCGGAGCCGTTTCGAGCGCCGAACTGCCTGAAGTGTTTCCCAGACCCTAGAAACTCCCCAAAACCGTTTTTAACAGAAAAGCATCTCGAAATGTCCTAAAACGCGCATCTGAACATTTTCGTCCACGGTGCAGTAGATGCGTACGAAAATCCGTCCGGAGCCGTTTCGAGCGCCGAACTGCCTGAAGTGTTTCCCAGACCCTAGAAACTCCCCAAAACCGTTTTTAACAGAAAAGCATCTCGAAATGTCCTAAAACGCGCATCTAAACATTTTCGTGCACAGGTGCCGTAGATGCGCACGAAAATCCGCCCGGAGCCGTTTCGAGCGCCGAACTGCCTGAAGTGTTTCCCAGACCCTAGAAACTCCCCAAAACCGTTTTTAACAGAAAAGCATCTCGAAATGTCCTAAAACGCGCATCTGAACATTTTCGTGCACAGGTGCCGTAGATGCGCACGAAAATCCGTCCGGAGCCGTTTCGAGCGCCGAACTGCCTGAAGTGTTTTCCAGCCCTAGAAACTCCCCAAAACCGTTTTTAACCGAAAAGCATCTCGAAATGTCCTAAAACGCGCATCTGAACATTTTCGTGCACAGGTGCAGTATATGCGCACGAAAATCCGTCCGGAGCCGTTTCGAGCGCCGAACTGCCTGAAGTGTTTTCCAGACCCTAGAAACTCCCCAAAACCGTTTTTAACAGAAAAGCATCTCGAAATGTCCTAAAACGAGCATCTGAACATTTTCGTGCACAGGTACCGTAGATGCGCACGAAAATCCGCCCGGAGCCGTTTCGAGCGCCGAACTGCCTGAAGTGTTTTCCAGCCCTAGAAACTCCCCAAAACCGTTTTTAACCGAAAAGCATCTCGAAATGTCCTAAAACGCGCATCTGAACATTTTCGTGCACAGGTGCAGTATATGCGCACGAAAATCCGTCCGGATCCGTTTCGAGCGCCGAACTGCCTGAAGTGTTTCCCAGACCCTAGAAACTCCCCAAAACTGTTTTTAACAAAAAAGCATCTCGAAATGTCCTAAAACGCGCATCTGAACATTTTCGTGCACAGGTGCCGTAGATGCGCACGAAAATCCGTCCGGAGCCGTTTCGAGCGCCGAACTGCCTGAAGTGTTTTCCAGACCCTAGAAACTCCCCAAAGCCGTTTTTAACCGAAAAGCATCTCGAAATGTCCTAAAACGCGGATCTGAACATTTTCGTCCACAGGTGTCGTAGATGTGCACGAAAATCTGCTCGGAGCCGTTTCGAGCGCCGAACTGCCTGAAGTGTTTCCCAGACCCTAGAAACTCCCCAAAACCGTTTTTAACAGAAAAGCATCTCGAAATGTCCTAAAACGAACATCTGAACATTTTCGTGCACAAGTGCAGTAGATGCGCACGAAAATCCGTCCGGAGCCGTTTCGAGCGCCGAACTGCCTGAAGTGTTTCCCAGACCCTAGAAACTCCCCAAAACCATTTTTAACAGAAAAGCATCTCGAAATGTCCTAAAACGAGCATCTGAACATTTTCGTGCACAGGTGCAGTAGATGCGCACGAAAATCCGTCCGGAGCCGTTTCGAGCGCCGAACTGCCTGAAGTGTTTCCCAGACCCTAGAAACTCCCCAAAACCGTTTTTAACAGAAAAGCATCTCGAAATGTCCTAAAACGAGCATCTGAACATTTTCGTGCACAGGTGCAGTAGATGCGCACGAAAATCCGTCCGGAGCCGTTTCGAGCGCCGAACTGCCTGAAGTGTTTTCCAGACCCTAGAAACTCCCCAAAACCGTTTTTAACAGAAAAGCATCTCGAAATGTCCTAAAACGAGCATCTGAACATTTTCGTGCACAGGTGCCGTAGATGCGCACGAAAATCCGTCCGGAGCCGTTTCGAGCGCCGAACTGCCTGAAGTGTTTCCCAGACCCTAGAAACTCCCCAAAACCGTTTTTAACAGAAAAGCATCTCGAAATGTCCTAAAACGCGCATCTGAACATTTTCGTGCACAGGTGCCGTAGATGCGCACGAAAATCCGTCCGGACCCGTTTCGAGCGCCGAACTGCCTGAAGTGTTTTCCAGACCCTAGAAACTCCCCAAAACCGTTTTTAACAGAAAAGCATCTCGAAATGTCCTAAAACGCGCATCTGAACATTTTCGTCCACAGGTGCAGTAGATGCGCACGAAAATCCGTCCGGAGCCGTTTCGAGCGCCGAACTGCCTGAAGTGTTTTCCAGACCCTAGAAACTCCCCAAAACCGTTTTTAACAGAAAAGCATCTCGAAATGTCCTAAAACGCGCATCTGAACATTTTCGTGCACGGGTGCAGTAGATGCGCACGAAAATCCGTCCGGAGCCGTTTCGAGCGCCGAACTGCCTGAAGTGTTTCCCAGACCCTAGAAACTCCCCAAAACCGTTTTTAACAGAAAAGCATCTCGAAATGTCCTAAAACGCGCATCTGAACATTTTCGTCCACAGGTGCAGTAGATGCGCACGAAAATCCGTCCGGAGCCGTTTCGAGCGCCGAACTGCCTGAAGTGTTTTCCAGACCCTAGAAACTCCCCAAAACCGTTTTTAACAGAAAAGCATCTCGAAATGTCCTAAAACGCGCATCTGAACATTTTCGTGCACAGGTGCCGTAGATGCGCACGAAAATCCGTCCGGAGCCGTTTCGAGCGCCGAACTGCCTGAAGTGTTTCCCAGACCCTAGAAACTCCCCAAAACCGTTTTTAACAGAAAAGCATCTCGAAATGTCCTAAAACGCGCATCTAAACATTTTCGTGCACAGGTGCCGTAGATGCGCACGAAAATCCGTCCGGAGCCGTTTCGAGCGCCGAACTGCCTGAAGTGTTTTCCAGCCCTAGAAACTCCCCAAAACCGTTTTTAACCGAAAAGCATCTCGAAATTTCATAAAACGCGCATCTGAACATTTTCGTCCACAGGTGCCGTAGATGCGCACGAAAATCCGTCCGGAGCCGTTTCGAGCGCCGAACTGCCTGAAGTGTTTCCCAGACCCTAGAAACTCCCCAAAACCGTTTTTAACAGAAAAGCATCTCGAAATGTCCTAAAACGCGCATCTGAACATTTTCGTGCACAGGTGCAGTAGATACGCACGAAAATCCGTCCGGAGCCGTTTCGAGCGCCGAACTGCCAGAAGTGTTTCCTAGACCCTAGAAACTCCCCAAAACCGTTTTTAACAGAAAAGCATCTCGAAATGTCCTAAAACGCGCATCTGAACATTTTCGTGCACAGGTGCCGTAGATGCGTACGAAAATCCGTCCGGAGCCGTTTCGAGCGCCGAACTGCCTGAAGTGTTTTCCAGACCCTAGAAACTCCCCAAAACCGTTTTTAACCGAAAAGCTTCTCGAAATGTCTTAAAACGCGCATCTAAACATTTTCGTGCACAGGTGCCGTAGATGCGCACGAAAATCCGTCCGGAGCCGTTTCGAGCGCCGAACTGGCTAAAGTGTTTTCCAGACCCTAGAAACTCCCCAAAACCTTTTTGAACAGAAAAGCATCTCGAAATGTCCTAAAACGCGCATCTGAACATTTTCGTGCACAGGTGCAGTAGATACGCACGAAAATCCGTCCGGAGCCGTTTCGAGCGCCGAACTGCCTGAAGTGTTTCCTAGACCCTAGAAACTCCCCAAAACCGTTTTTAACAGAAAAGCATCTCGAAATGTCCTAAAACGCGCATCTGAACATTTTCGTGCACAGGTGCCGTAGATGCGTACGAAAATCCGTCCGGAGCCGTTTCGAGCGCCGAACTGCCTGAAGTGTTTTCCAGACCCTAGAAACTCCCCAAAACCGTTTTTAACCGAAAAGCTTCTCGAAATGTCTTAAAACGCGCATCTGAACATTTTCGTGCACAGGTGCCGTAGATGCGCACGAAAATCCGTCCGGAGCCGTTTCGAGCGCCGAACTGCCTGAAGTGTTTTCCAGACCCTAGAAACTCCCCAAAACCGTTTTTAACAGAGAAGCATCTCGAAATGTCCTAAAACGCGCATCTGAACATTTTCGTGCACAGGTGCCGTAGATGCGCACGAAAATCCGTCCGGAGCCGTTTCGAGCGCCGAACTGCCCGAAGTGTTTTCCAGACCCTAGAAACTCCCCAAAACCGTTTTTAACAGAAAAGCATCTCGAAATGTCCTAAAACGCGCATCTCAACATTTTCGTGCATAGGTGCCGTAGATGCGTACGAAAATCCGTACGGAGCCGTTTCGAGCGCCGAACTGCCTGAAGTGTTTCCCAGACCCTAGAAACTCCCCAAAACCGTTTTTAACAGAAAAGAATCTCGAAATGTCCTAAAACGCGCATCTCAACATTTTCGTGCACAGGTGCCGTAGATGCACACGAAAATCCGTCCGGAGCCGTTTCGAGCGCCGAACTGCCTGAAGTGTTTCCCAGACCCTAGAAACTCCCCAAAACCGTTTTTAACAGAAAAGCATCTCGAAATGTCCTAAAACGCGCATCTGAACATTTTCGTGCACAGGTGCCGTAGATGCGCACGAAAATCCGTCCGGAGCCGTTTCGAGCGCCGAACTGCCTGAAGTGTTTCCCAGACCCTAGAAACTCCCCAAAACCGTTTTTAACAGAAAAGCATCTCGAAATGTCCTAAAACGCGCATCTGAACATTTTCGTCCACAGGTGCAGTAGATGCGCACGAAAATCCGTCCGGAGCCGTTTCGAGCGCCGAACTGCCTGAAGTGTTTTCCAGACCCTAGAAACTCCCCAAAACCGTTTTTAACAGAAAAGCATCTCGAAATGTCCTAAAACGCGCATCTGAACATTTTCGTGCACAGGTGCCGTAGATGCGCACGAAAATCCGTTCGGAGCCGTTTCGAGCGCCGAACTGCCTGAAGTGTTTCCCAGACCCTAGAAACTCCCCAAAACCGTTTTTAACAGAAAAGCATCTCGAAATGTCCTAAAACGCGCATCTGAACATTTTCGTGCACAGGTGCCGTAGATGCGCACGAAAATCCGTCCGGAGCCGTTTCGAGCGCCGAACTGCCTGAAGTGTTTTCCAGCCCTAGAAACTCCCCAAAACCGTTTTTAACCGAAAAGCATCTCGAAATTTCCTAAAACGCGCATCTGAACATTTTCGTCCACAGGTGCCGTAGATGCGCACGAAAATCCGTCCGGAGCCGTTTCGAGCGCCGAACTGCCTGAAGTGTTTCCCAGACGTTAGAAACTCCCCAAAACCGTTTTTAACAGAAAAGCATCTCGAAATGTCCTAAAACGCGCATCTGAACATTTTCGTGCACAGGTGCAGTAGATACGCACGAAAATCCGTCCGGAGCCGTTTCGAGCGCCGAACTGCCAGAAGTGTTTCCTAGACCCTAGAAACTCCCCAAAACCGTTTTTAACAGAAAAGCATCTCGAAATGTCCTAAAACGCGCATCTGAACATTTTCGTGCACAGGTGCCGTAGATGCGTACGAAAATCCGTCCGGAGCCGTTTCGAGCGCCGAACTGCCTGAAGTGTTTTCCAGACCCTAGAAACTCCCCAAAACCGTTTTTAACCGAAAAGCTTCTCGAAATGTCTTAAAACGCGCATCTGAACATTTTCGTGCACAGGTGCCGTAGATGCGCACGAAAATCCGTCCGGAGCCGTTTCGAGCGCCGAACTGCCTGAAGTGTTTTCCAGACCCTAGAAACTCCCCAAAACCGTTTTTAACAGAGAAGCATCTCGAAATGTCCTAAAACGCGCATCTGAACATTTTCGTGCACAGGTGCCGTAGATGCGCACGAAAATCCGTCCGGAGCCGTTTCGAGCGCCGAACTGCCCGAAGTGTTTTCCAGACCCTAGAAACTCCCCAAAACCGTTTTTAACAGAAAAGCATCTCGAAATGTCCTAAAACGCGCATCTCAACATTTTCGTGCATAGGTGCCGTAGATGCGTACGAAAATCCGTACGGAGCCGTTTCGAGCGCCGAACTGCCTGAAGTGTTTCCCAGACCCTAGAAACTCCCCAAAACCGTTTTTAACAGAAAAGAATCTCGAAATGTCCTAAAACGAGCATCTCAACATTTTCGTGCACAGGTGCCGTAGATGCACACGAAAATCCGTCCGGAGCCGTTTCGAGCGCCGAACTGCCTGAAGTGTTTCCCAGACCCTAGAAACTCCCCAAAACCGTTTTTAACAGAAAAGCATCTCGAAATGTCCTAAAACGCGCATCTGAACATTTTCGTGCACAGGTGCCGTAGATGCGCACGAAAATCCGTCCGGAGCCGTTTCGAGCACCGAACTGCCGGAAGTGTTTTCCAGACCCTAGAAACTCCCCAAAACCGTTTTTAACCAAAAAGCATCTCGAAATGTCATAAAACGCGCATCTGAACATTTTCGTCCAAAGGTGCCGTAGATGCGCATGAAAATCCGTCCGGAGCCGTTTCGAGCGCCGAACTGCCTGAAGTGTTTCCCAGACCCTAGAAACTCCCCAAAACCGTTTTTAACAGAAAAGCATCTCGAAATGTCCTAAAACGCGCATCTGAACATTTTCGTCCAAAGGTGCCGTAGATGCGCACGAAAATCCGTCCGGAGCCGTTTCTAGCGCCGAACTGCCTGAAGTGTTTCCCAGACCCTAGAAACTCCCCAAAACCGTTTTTAACAGAAAAGCATCTCGAAATGTCCTAAAACGCGCATCTCAACATTTTCGTGCATAGGTGCCGTAGATGCGTACGAAAATCCGTACGGAGCCGTTTCGAGCGCCGAACTGCCTGAAGTGATTCCCAGACCCTAGAAACTCCCCAAAACCGTTTTTAACAGAAAAGAATCTCGAAATGTCCTAAAACGCGCATCTCAACATTTTCGTGCACAGGTGCAGTAGATGCGCACGAAAATCCGTCCGGAGCCGTTTCGAGCGCCGAACTGCCTGAAGTGTTTCCCAGACCCTAGAAACTCCCCAAAACCGTTTTTAACCGAAAAGCATCTCGAAATGTCCTAAAACGCGCATCTGAACATTTTCGTGCACAGGTGCCGTAGATGCGCACGAAAATCCGTCCGGAGCCGTTTCGAGCGCCGGACTGCCTGAAGTGTTTTCCAGACCCTAGAAACTCCCCAAAACCGTTTTTAACAGAAAAGCATCTCGAAATGTCCTAAAACGCGCATCTGAACATTTTCGTGCACAGGTGCCGTAGATGCGCACGAAAATCCGTCCGGAGCCGTTTCGAGCGCCGAACTGCCTGAAGTGTTTTCCAGCCCTAGAAACTCCCCAAAACCGTTTTTAACCGAAAAGCATCTCGAAATTTCCTAAAACGCGCATCTGAACATTTTCGTCCACAGGTGCCGTAGATGCGCACGAAAATCCGTCCGGAGCCGTTTCGAGCGCCGAACTGCCTGAAGTGTTTCCGAGACCCTAGAAACTCCCCAAAACCGTTTTTAACAGAAAAGCATCTCGAAATGTCCTAAAACGCGCATCTAAACATTTTCGTGCACAGGTGCCGTAGATGCGCACGAAAATCCGTCCGGAGCCGTTTCGAGCGCCGAACTGCCTGAAGTGTTTCACAGACCCTAGAAACTCCCCAAAACCGTTTTTAACAGAAAAGCATCTCGAAATGTCCTAAAACGCGCATCTGAACATTTTCGTGCACAGGTGCCGTAGATGCGCACGAAAATCCGTCCGGAGCCGTTTCGAGCGCCGAACTGCCTGAAGTGTTTTCCAGACCCTAGAAACTCCCCAAAACCGTTTTTAACAGAAAAGCATCTCGAAATGTCCTAAAACGAGCATCTGAACATTTTCGTGCACAGGTGCCGTAGATGCGCACGAAAATCCGTCCGGAGCCGTTTCGAGCGCCGAACTGCCTGAAGTGTTTTCCAGACCCTAGAAACTCCCCAAAACCGTTTTTAACAGAAAAGCATCTTGAAATGTCCTAAAACGCGCATCTGAACATTTTCGTGCACAGGTGCCGTAGATGCGCACGAAAATCCGTCCGGAGCCGTTTCGAGCGCCGAACTGCCTGAAGTGTTTTCCAGCCCTAGAAACTCCCCAAAACCGTTTTTAACCGAAAAGCATCTCGAAATTTCCTAAAACGCGCATCTGAACATTTTCGTCCACAGGTGCCGTAGATGCGCACGAAAATCCGTCCGGAGCCGTTTCGAGCGCCGAACTGCCTGAAGTGTTTCCCAGACCCTAGAAACTCCCCAAAACCGTTTTTAACAGAAAAGCATCTCGAAATGTCCTAAAACGCGCATCTAAACATTTTCATGCACAGGTGCCGTAGATGCGCACGAAAATCCGTCCGGAGCCGTTTCGAGCGCCGAACTGCCTGAAGTGTTTCCCAGACCCTAGAAACTCCCCAAAACCGTTTTTAACAGAAAAGCATCTCGAAATGTCCTAAAACGCGCATCTGAACATTTTCGTGCACAGGTGCCGTAGATGCGCACGAAAATCCGTCCGGAGCCGTTTCGAGCGCCGAACTGCCTGAAGTGTTTCCCAGACCCTAGAAACTCCCCAAAACCGTTTTTAACAGAAAAGCATCTCGAAATGTCCTAAAACGCGCATCTGAACATTTTCGTGCACAGGTGCCGTAGATGCGCACGAAAATCCGTCCGGAGCCGTTTCGAGCGCCGAACTGCCTGAAGTGTTTTCCAGCCCTAGAAACTCCCCAAAACCGTTTTTAACCGAAAAGCATCTCGAAATGTCCTAAAACGCGCATCTGAACATTTTCGTGCACAGGTGCAGTATATGCGCACGAAAATCCGTCCGGATCCGTTTCGAGCGCCGAACTGCCTGAAGTGTTTCCCAGACCCTAGAAACTCCCCATAACTGTTTTTAACAAAAAAGCATCTCGAAATGTCCTAAAACGCGCATCTGAACATTTTCGTGCACAGGTGCCGTAGATGCGCACGAAAATCCGTCCGGAGCCGTTTCGAGCGCCGAACTGCCTGAAGTGTTTTCCAGACCCTAGAAACTCCCCAAAGCCGTTTTTAACCGAAAAGCATCTCGAAATGTCCTAAAACGCGGATCTGAACATTTTCGTCCACAGGTGTCGTAGATGTGCACGAAAATCTGCTCGGAGCCGTTTCGAGCGCCGAACTGCCTGAAGTGTTTCCCAGACCCTAGAAACTCCCCAAAACCGTTTTTAACAGAAAAGCATCTCGAAATGTCCTAAAACGAACATCTGAACATTTTCGTGCACAAGTGCAGTAGATGCGCACGAAAATCCGTCCGGAGCCGTTTCGAGCGCCGAACTGCCTGAAGTGTTTCCCAGACCCTAGAAACTCCCCAAAACCATTTTTAACAGAAAAGCATCTCGAAATGTCCTAAAACGAGCATCTGAACATTTTCGTGCACAGGTGCAGTAGATGCGCACGAAAATCCGTCCGGAGCCGTTTCGAGCGCCGAACTGCCTGAAGTGTTTTCCAGACCCTAGAAACTCCCCAAAACCGTTTTTAACAGAAAAGCATCTCGAAATGTCCTAAAACGAGCATCTGAACATTTTCGTGCACAGGTGCCGTAGATGCGCACGAAAATCCGTCCGGAGCTGTTTCGAGCGCCGAACTGCCTGAAGTGTTTTCCAGACCCTAGAAACTCCCCAAAACCGTTTTTAACCGAAAAGCATCTCGAAATGTCCTAAAACGCGGATCTAAACATTTTCGTCCAAAGGTGCCGTAGATGCGCACGAAAATCCGTCCGGAGCCGTTAAGAGCGCCGAACTGCCTGAAGTGTTTTCCAGACCCTAGAAACTCCCCAAAACCGTTTTTAACCGAAAAGTATCTCGAAATGTCCTAAAACGAGCATCTGAACATTTTCGTGCAAAGGTGCCGTAGATGCGCACGAAAATCCGTCCGGAGCCGTTTCGAGCGCCGAACTGCCTGAAGTGTTTCCCAGACCCTAGAAACTCCCCAAAACCGTTTTTAACAGAAAAGCATCTCGAAATGTCCTAAAACGCGCATCTCAACATTTTCGTGCACAGGTGCCGTAGATGCGTACGAAAATCCGTCCGGAGCCGTTTCGAGCGCCGAACTGGCTAAAGTGTTTTCCAGACCCTAGAAACTCCCCAAAACCGTTTTTAACAGAAAAGCATCTCGAAATGTCCTAAAACGCGCATCTGAACATTTTCGTGCACAGGTGCAGTAGATGCGCACGAAAATCCGTCCGGAGCCGTTTCGAGCGCCGAACTGCCTGAAGTGTTTTCCAGACCCTAGAAACTCCCCAAAACCGTTTTTAACCGAAAAGCATCTCGAAATGTCCTAAAACGCGCATCTGAACATTTTCGTGCACAGGTGCCGTAGATGCACACGAAAATCCGTCCGGAGCCGTTTCGAGCGCCGAACTGCCTGAAGTGTTTCCCAGACCCTAGAAACTCCCCAAAACCGTTTTTAACAGAAAAGCATCTCGAAATGTCCTAAAACGCGCATCTGAACATTTTCGTGCACAGGTGCAGTAGATGCGCACGAAAATCCGTCCGGAGCCGTTTAGAGCGCCGAACTGCCTGAAGTGTTTCCCAGACCCTAGAAACTCCCCAAAACCGTTTTTAACAGAAAAGCATCTCGAAATGTCCTAAAACGCATCTGAACATTTTCGTGCACAGGTGCCGTAGATGCGCACGAAAATCCGTCCGGAGCCGTTTCGAGCGCCGAACTGCCTGAAGTGTTTCCCAGACCCTAGAAACTCCCCAAAACCGTTTTTAACAGAAAAGCATCTCGAAATGTCCTAAAGCGCGCATCTCAACATTTTCGTGCACAGGTGCCGTAGATGCGTACGAAAATCCATCCGGAGCCGTTTCGAGCGCCGAACTGGCTAAAGTGTTTTCCAGACCCTAGAAACTCCCCAAAACCTTTTTGAACAGAAAAGCATCTCGAAATGTCCTAAAACGCGCATCTGAACATTTTCGTGCACAGGTGCAGTAGATACGCACGAAAATCCGTCCGGAGCCGTTTCGAGCGCCGAACTGCCTGAAGTGTTTCCGAGACCCTAGAAACTCCCCAAAACCGTTTTTAACAGAAAAGCATCTCGAAATGTCCTAAAACGCGCATCTGAACATTTTCGTGCACAGGTGCCGTAGATGCGTACGAAAATCCGTCCGGAGCCGTTTCGAGCGCCGAACTGCCTGAAGTGTTTTCCAGACCCTAGAAACTCCCCAAAACCGTTTTTAACCGAAAAGCTTCTCGAAATGTCTTAAAACGCGCATCTGAACATTTTCGTCCAAAGGTGCCGTAGATGCGCACGAAAATCCGTCCGGAGCCGTTTCGAGCGCCGAACTGCCTGAAGTGTTTTCCAGACCCTAGAAACTCCCCAAAACCGTTTTTAACAGAGAAGCATCTCGAAATGTCCTAAAACGCGCATCTGAACATTTTCGTGCACAGGTGCCGTAGATGCGCACGAAAATCCGTCCGGAGCCGTTTCGAGCGCCGAACTGCCTGAAGTGTTTTCCAGACCCTAGAAACTCCCCAAAACCGTTTTTAACCGAAAAGCATCTCGAAATGTCCTAAAACGCGCATCTGAACATTTTCGTCCAAAGGTGCCGTAGATGCGCACGAAAATCCGTCCGGAGCCGTTTCGAGCGCCGAACTGCCTGAAGTGTTTCCCAGACCCTCGAAACTCCCCAAAACCGTTTTTAACAGAAAAGGATCTCTAAATGTCCTAAAACGCGCATCTCAACATTTTCGTGCACAGGTGCCGTAGATGCGTACGAAAATCCGTCCGGAGCCGTTTCGAGCGCCAAACTGCCTGAAGTGTTTCCCAGACCCTAGAAACTCCCCAAAACCGTTTTTAACAGAAAAGCATCTCGAAATGTCCTAAAACGCGCATCTGAACTTTTTCGTGCACAGGTGCCGTAGATGCGCACGAATATCCGTCCGGAGCCGTTTCGAGCGCCGCACTGCCTGAAGTGTTTTACAGACCCTAGAAACTCCCCAAAACCGTTTTTAACAGAAAAGCATCTCGAAATGTCCTAAAACGCGCATCTGAACTTTTTCGTGCACAGGTGCCGTAGATGCGCACGAAAATCCGTCCGGAGCCGTTTCGAGCGCCGAACAGCCTGAAGTGTTTTCCAGACCCTAGAAACTCCCAAAACCGTTTTTAACAGAAAAGCATCTCGAAATGTCCTAAAACGCGCATCTGAACATTTTCGTGCACAGGTGCCGTAGATGCGCACGAAAATCCGTCCGGAGCCGTTTCGAGCGCCGAACTGCCTGAAGTGTTTCCCAGACCCTAGAAACTCCCCAAAACCGTTTTTAACAGAAAAGCATCTCGAAATGTCCTAAAACGCGCATCTGAACATTTTCGTCCACGGTGCAGTAGATGCGTACGAAAATCCGTCCGGAGCCGTTTCGAGCGCCGAACTGCCTGAAGTGTTTCCCAGACCCTAGAAACTCCCCAAAACCGTTTTTAACAGAAAAGCATCTCGAAATGTCCTAAAACGCGCATCTAAACATTTTCGTGCACAGGTGCCGTAGATGCGCACGAAAATCCGCCCGGAGCCGTTTCGAGCGCCGAACTGCCTGAAGTGTTTCCCAGACCCTAGAAACTCCCCAAAACCGTTTTTAACAGAAAAGCATCTCGAAATGTCCTAAAACGCGCATCTGAACATTTTCGTGCACAGGTGCCGTAGATGCGCACGAAAATCCGTCCGGAGCCGTTTCGAGCGCCGAACTGCCTGAAGTGTTTTCCAGCCCTAGAAACTCCCCAAAACCGTTTTTAACCGAAAAGCATCTCGAAATGTCCTAAAACGCGCATCTGAACATTTTCGTGCACAGGTGCAGTATATGCGCACGAAAATCCGTCCGGAGCCGTTTCGAGCGCCGAACTGCCTGAAGTGTTTCCCAGACCCTAGAAACTCCCCAAAACTGTTTTTAACAAAAAAGCATCTCGAAATGTCCTAAAACGCGCATCTGAACATTTTCGTGCACAGGTGCCGTAGATGCGCACGAAAATCCGTCCGGAGCCGTTTCGAGCGCCGAACTGCCTGAAGTGTTTTCCAGACCCTAGAAACTCCCCAAAACCGTTTTTAACAGAAAAGCATCTCGAAATGTCCTAAAACGAGCATCTGAACATTTTCGTGCACAGGTACCGTAGATGCGCACGAAAATCCGCCCGGAGCCGTTTCGAGCGCCGAACTGCCTGAAGTGTTTTCCAGCCCTAGAAACTCCCCAAAACCGTTTTTAACCGAAAAGCATCTCGAAATGTCCTAAAACGCGCATCTGAACATTTTCGTGCACAGGTGCAGTATATGCGCACGAAAATCCGTCCGGATCCGTTTCGAGCGCCGAACTGCCTGAAGTGTTTCCCAGACCCTAGAAACTCCCCAAAACTGTTTTTAACAAAAAAGCATCTCGAAATGTCCTAAAACGCGCATCTGAACATTTTCGTGCACAGGTGCCGTAGATGCGCACGAAAATCCGTCCGGAGCCGTTTCGAGCGCCGAACTGCCTGAAGTGTTTTCCAGACCCTAGAAACTCCCCAAAGCCGTTTTTAACCGAAAAGCATCTCGAAATGTCCTAAAACGCGGATCTGAACATTTTCGTCCACAGGTGTCGTAGATGTGCACGAAAATCTGCTCGGAGCCGTTTCGAGCGCCGAACTGCCTGAAGTGTTTCCCAGACCCTAGAAACTCCCCAAAACCGTTTTTAACAGAAAAGCATCTCGAAATGTCCTAAAACGAACATCTGAACATTTTCGTGCACAAGTGCAGTAGATGCGCACGAAAATCCGTCCGGAGCCGTTTCGAGCGCCGAACTGCCTGAAGTGTTTCCCAGACCCTAGAAACTCCCCAAAACCATTTTTAACAGAAAAGCATCTCGAAATGTCCTAAAACGAGCATCTGAACATTTTCGTGCACAGGTGCAGTAGATGCGCACGAAAATCCGTCCGGAGCCGTTTCGAGCGCCGAACTGCCTGAAGTGTTTTCCAGACCCTAGAAACTCCCCAAAACCGTTTTTAACAGAAAAGCATCTCGAAATGTCCTAAAACGAGCATCTGAACATTTTTGTGCACAGGTGCCGTAGATGCGCACGAAAATCCGTCCGGAGCCGTTTCGAGCGCCGAACTGCCTGAAGTGTTTTCCAGACCCTAGAAACTCCCCAAAACCGTTTTTAACCGAAAAGCATCTCGAAATGTCCTAAAACGCGGATCTAAACATTTTCGTCCAAAGGTGCCGTAGATGCGCACGAAAATCCGTCCGGAGCCGTTAAGAGCGCCGAACTGCCTGAAGTGTTTTCCAGACCCTAGAAACTCCCCAAAACCGTTTTTAACAGAAAAGCATCTCGAAATGTCCTAAAACGCATCTGAACATTTTCGTGCACAGGTGCCGTAGATGCGCACGAAAATCCGTCCGGAGCCGTTTCGAGCGCCGAACTGCCTGAAGTGTTTCCCAGACCCTAGAAACTCCCCAAAACCGTTTTTAACAGAAAAGCATCTCGAAATGCCCTAAAGCGCGCATCTCAACATTTTCGTGCACAGGTGCCGTAGATGCGTACGAAAATCCGTCCGGAGCCGTTTCGAGCGCCGAACTGGCTAAAGTGTTTTCCAGACCCTAGAAACTCCCCAAAACCTTTTTGAACAGAAAAGCATCTCGAAATGTCCTAAAACGCGCATCTGAACATTTTCGTGCACAGGTGCAGTAGATACGCACGAAAATCCGTCCGGAGCCGTTTCGAGCGCCGAACTACCTGAAGTGTTTCCGAGACCCTAGAAACTCCCCAAAACCGTTTTTAACAGAAAAGCATCTCGAAATGTCCTAAAACGCGCATCTGAACATTTTCGTGCACAGGTGCCGTAGATGCGTACGAAAATCCGTCCGGAGCCGTTTCGAGCGCCGAACTGCCTGAAGTGTTTTCCAGACCCTAGAAACTCCCCAAAACCGTTTTTAACCGAAAAGCTTCTCGAAATGTCTTCAAACGCGCATCTGAACATTTTAGTCCAAAGGTGCCGTAGATGCGCACGAAAATCCGTCCGGAGCCGTTTCGAGCGCCGAACTGCCTGAAGTGTTTTCCAGACCCTAGAAACTCCCCAAAACTGTTTTTAACAGAGAAGCATCTCGAAATGTCCTAAAACGCGCATCTGAACATTTTCGTGCACAGGTGCCGTAGATGCGCACGAAAATCCGTCCGGAGCCGTTTCGAGCGCCGAACTGCCTGAAGTGTTTTCCAGACGCTAGAAACTCCCCAAAGCCGTTTTTAACCGAAAAGCATCTCGAAATGTCCTAAAACGCGCATCTGAACATTTTCGTCCAAAGGTGCCGTAGATGCGCACGAAAATCCGTCCGGAGCCGTTTCGAGCGCCGAACTGCCTGAAGTGTTTCCCAGACCCTAGAAACTCCCCAAAACCGTTTTTAACAGAAAAGCATCTCGAAATGTCCTAAAACGCGCATCTCAACATTTTCGTGCACAGGTGCCGTAGATGCGTACGAAAATCCATCCGGAGCCGTTTCGAGCGCCGAACAGCCTGAAGTGTTTTCCAGACCCTAGAAACTCCCCAAAACCGTTTTTAACAGAAAAGCATCTCGAAATGTCCTAAAACGCGCATCTGAACATTTTCGTGCACAGGTGCCGTAGATGCGCACGAAAATCCGTCCGGAGCCGTTTCGAGCGCCGAACTGCCTGAAGTGTTTCCCAGACCCTAGAAACTCCCCAAAACCGTTTTTAACCGAAAAGCATCTCGAAATGTCCTAAAACGCGCATCTGAACATTTTCGTCCACAGGTGCAGTAGATGCGTACGAAAATCCGTCCGGAGCCGTTTCGAGCGCCGAACTGCCTGAAGTGTTTCCCAGACCCTAGAAACTCCCCAAAACCGTTTTTAACAGAAAAGCATCTCGAAATGTCCTAAAACGCGCATCTGAACATTTTCGTGCACAGGTGCCGTAGATGCGCACGAAAATCCGTCCGGAGCCGTTTCGAGCGCCGAACTGCCTGAAGTGTTTCCCAGACCCTAGAAACTCCCCAAAACCGTTTTTAACAGAAAAGCATCTCGAAATGTCCTAAAACGCGCATCTGAACATTTTCGTGCACAGGTGCCGTAGATGCGCACGAAAATCCGTCCGGATCCGTTTCGAGCGCCGAACTGCCTGAAGTGTTTTCCAGACCCTAGAAACTCCCCAAAACCGTTTTTAACCGAAAAGTATCTCGAAATGTCCTAAAACGCGCATCTGAACATTTTCGTCCAAAGGTGCCGTAGATGCGCACGAAAATCCGTCCGGAGCCGTTTCGAGCGCCGAACTGGCTAAAGTGTTTTCCAGACCCTAGAAACTCCCCAAAACCTTTTTGAACAGAAAAGCATCTCGAAATGTCCTAAAACGCGCATCTGAACATTTTCGTGCACAGGTGCAGTAGATACGCACGAAAATCCGTCCGGAGCCGTTTCGAGCGCCGAACTGCCTGAAGTGTTTCCGAGACCCTAGAAACTCCCCAAAACCGTTTTTAACAGAAAAGCATCTCGAACTGTCCTAAAACGCGCATCTGAACATTTTCGTGCACAGGTGCCGTAGATGCGTACGAAAATCCGTCCGGAGCCGTTTCGAGCGCCGAACTGCCTGAAGTGTTTTCCAGACCCTAGAAACTCCCCAAAACCGTTTTTAACCGAAAAGCTTCTCGAAATGTCTTCAAACGCGCATCTGAACATTTTAGTCCAAAGGTGCCGTAGATGCGCACGAAAATCCGTCCGGAGCCGTTTCGAGCGCCGAATTGCCTGAAGTGTTTTCCAGACCCTAGAAACTCCCCAAAACCGTTTTTAACAGAGAAGCATCTCGAAATGTCCTAAAACGCGCATCTGAACATTTTCGTGCACAGGTGCCGTAGATGCGCACGAAAATCCGTCCGGAGCCGTTTCGAGCGCCGAACTGCCTGAAGTGTTTTCCAGACGCTAGAAACTCCCCAAAGCCGTTTTTAACCGAAAAGCATCTCGAAATGTCCTAAAACGCGCATCTGAACATTTTCGTCCAAAGGTGCCGTAGATGCGCACGAAAATCCGTCCGGAGCCGTTTCGAGCGCCGAACTGCCTGAAGTGTTTCCCAGACCCTAGAAACTCCCCAAAACCGTTTTTAACAGAAAAGCATCTCGAAATGTCCTAAAACGCGCATCTCAACATTTTCGTGCACAGGTGCCGTAGATGCGTACGAAAATCCATCCGGAGCCGTTTCGAGCGCCGAACAGCCTGAAGTGTTTTCCAGACCCTAGAAACTCCCCAAAACCGTTTTTAACAGAAAAGCATCTCGAAATGTCCTAAAACGCGCATCTGAACATTTTCGTGCACAGGTGCCGTAGATGCGCACGAAAATCCGTCCGGAGCCGTTTCGAGCGCCGAACTGCCTGAAGTGTTTCCCAGACCCTAGAAACTCCCCAAAACCGTTTTTAACCGAAAAGCATCTCGAAATGTCCTAAAACGCGCATCTGAACATTTTCGTCCACAGGTGCAGTAGATGCGTACGAAAATCCGTCCGGAGCCGTTTCGAGCGCCGAACTGCCTGAAGTGTTTCCCAGACCCTAGAAACTCCCCAAAACCGTTTTTAACAGAAAAGCATCTCGAAATGTCCTAAAACGCGCATCTGAACATTTTCGTGCACAGGTGCCGTAGATGCGCACGAAAATCCGTCCGGAGCCGTTTCGAGCGCCGAACTGCCTGAAGTGTTTCCCAGACCCTAGAAACTCCCCAAAACCGTTTTTAACAGAAAAGCATCTCGAAATGTCCTAAAACGCGCATCTGAACATTTTCGTGCACAGGTGCCGTAGATGCGCACGAAAATCCGTCCGGATCCGTTTCGAGCGCCGAACTGCCTGAAGTGTTTTCCAGACCCTAGAAACTCCCCAAAACCGTTTTTAACCGAAAAGTATCTCGAAATGTCCTAAAACGCGCATCTGAACATTTTCGTCCAAAGGTGCCGTAGATGCGCACGAAAATCCGTCCGGAGCCGTTTCGAGCGCCGAACTGGCTAAAGTGTTTTCCAGACCCTAGAAACTCCCCAAAACCTTTTTGAACAGAAAAGCATCTCGAAATGTCCTAAAACGCGCATCTGAACATTTTCGTGCACAGGTGCAGTAGATACGCACGAAAATCCGTCCGGAGCCGTTTCGAGCGCCGAACTGCCTGAAGTGTTTCCGAGACCCTAGAAACTCCCCAAAACCGTTTTTAACAGAAAAGCATCTCGAACTGTCCTAAAACGCGCATCTGAACATTTTCGTGCACAGGTGCCGTAGATGCGTACGAAAATCCATCCGGAGCCGTTTCGAGCGCCGAACTGCCTGAAGTGTTTTCCAGACCCTAGAAACTCCCCAAAACCTTTTTGAACAGAAAAGCATCTCGAAATGTCTTAAAACGCGCATCTGAACATTTTCGTGCACAGGTGTCGTAGATGCGCACGAAAATCCGTCCGGAGCCGTTTCGAGCGCCGAACTGCCTGAAGTGTTTCCCAGACCCTAGAAACTCCCCAAAACCGTTTTTAACAGAAAAGGATCTCGAAATGTCCTAAAACGCGCATCTCAACATTTTCGTGCACAGGTGCCGTAGATGCGTACGAAAATCCGTCCGGAGCCGTTTCGAGCGCCGCACTGCCTGAAGTGTTTTATAGACCCTAGAAACTCCCCAAAACCGTTTTTAATAGAAAAGCATCTCGAAATGTCCTAAAACGCGCATCTGAACTTTTTCGTGCACAGGTGCCGTAGATGCGCACGAAAATCCGTCCGGAGCCGTTTCGAGCGCCGAACAGCCTGAAGTGTTTTCCAGACCCTAGAAACTCCCCAAAACCGTTTTTTTAAGAGAAAAGCATCTCGAAATGTCCTAAAACGCGCATCTGAACATTTTCGTGCACAGGTGCCGTAGATGCGCACGAAAATCCGTCCGGAGCCGTTTCGAGCGCCGAACTGCCTGAAGTGTTTCCCAGACCCTAGAAACTCCCCAAAACCGTTTTTAACCGAAAAGCATCTCGAAATGTCCTAAAACGCGCATCTGAACATTTTCGTCCACAGGTGCAGTAGATGCGTACGAAAATCCGTCCGGAGCCGTTTCGAGCGCCGAACTGCCTGAAGTGTTTCCCAGACCCTAGAAACTCCCCAAAACCGTTTTTAACAGAAAAGCATCTCGAAATGTCCTAAAACGCGCATCTAAACATTTTCGTGCACAGGTGCCGTAGATGCGCACGAAAATCCGTCCGGAGCCGTTTCGAGCGCCGAACTGCCTGAAGTGTTTCCCAGACCCTAGAAACTCCCCAAAACCGTTTTTAACAGAAAAGCATCTCGAAATGTCCTAAAACGCGCATCTGAACATTTTCGTGCACAGGTGCCGTAGATGCGCACGAAAATCCGTCCGGCGCCGTTTCGAGCGCCGAACTGCCTGAAGTGTTTTCCAGACCATAGAAACTCCCCAAAACCGTTTTTAACCGAAAAGCATCTCGAAATGTCCTAAAACGCGCATCTGAACATTTTCGTGCGCAGGTGCAGTATATGCGCACGAAAATCCGTCCGGAGCCGTTTCGAGCGCCGAACTGCCTGAAGTGTTTCCCAGACCCTAGAAACTCCCCAAAACCATTTTTAACAGAAAAGCATCTCGAAATGTACTAAAACGAACATCTGAACATTTTCGTGCACAGGTGCCGTAGATGCGCACGAAAATCCGTCCGGAGCCGTTTCGAGCGCCGAACTGCCTGAAGTGTTTTCCAGACCCTAGAAACTCCCCAAAACCGTTTTTAACCGAAAAGTATCTCGAAATGTCCTAAAGCGCGCATCTCAACATTTTCGTGCACAGGCGCCGTAGATGCGTACGAAAATCCGTTGTAGCCGTTTCGAGCGCCGAACTGGCTAAAGTGTTTTCCAGACCCTAGAAACTCCCCAAAACCTTTTTGAACAGAAAAGCATCTCGAAATGTCCTAAAACGCGCATCTGAACATTTTCGTGCACAGGTGCAGTAGATACGCACGAAAATCCGTCCGGAGCCGTTTCGAGCGCCGAACTGCCTGAAGTGTTTCCTAGACCCTAGAAACTCTCCAAAACCGTTTTTAACAGAAAAGCATCTCGAAATGTCCTAAAACGCGCATCTGAACATTTTCGTGCACAGGTGCCGTAGATACGTACGAAAATCCGTCCGGAGCCGTTTCGAGCGCCGAACTGCCTGAAGTGTTTTCCAGACCCTAGAAACTCCCCAAAACCGTTTTTAACCGAAAAGTATCTCGAAATGTCCTAAAACGCGCATCTCAACATTTTCGTCCAAAGGTGCCGTAGATGCGCACGAAAATCCGTCCGGAGCCGTTTCGAGCGCCGAACTGCCTGAAGTGTTTCCCAGACCCTAGAAACTCCCCAAAACCGTTTTTAACAGAAAAGCATCTCGAAATGTCCTAAAGCGCGCATCTCAACATTTTCGTGCACAGGCGCCGTAGATGCGTACGAAAATCCGTCCGTAGCCGTTTCGAGCGCCGAACTGGCTAAAGTGTTTTCCAGACCCTAGAAACTCCCCAAAACCTTTTTGAACAGAAAAGCATCTCGAAATGTCCTAAAACGCGCATCTGAACATTTTCGTGCACAGGTGCAGTAGATACGCACGAAAATCCGTCCGGAGCCGTTTCGAGCGCCGAACTGCCTGAAGTGTTTCCTAGACCCTAGAAACTCTCCAAAACCGTTTTTAACAGAAAAGCATCTCGAAATGTCCTAAAACACGCATCTGAACATTTTCGTGCACAGGTGCCGTAGATGCGTACGAAAATCCGTCCGGAGCCGTTTCGAGCGCCGAACTGCCTGAAGTGTTTTCCAGACCCTAGAAACTCCCCAAAACCGTTTTTAACCGAAAAGCTTTTCGAAATGTCTTAAAACGCGCATCTGAACATTTTCGTCCAAAGGTGCCGTAGATGCGCACGAAAATCCGTCCGGAGCCGTTTCGAGCGCCGAACTGCCTGAAGTGTTTTCCAGACCCTAGAAACTCCCCAAAACCGTTTTTAACAGAGAAGCATCTCGAAATGTCCTAAAACGCGCATCTGAACATTTTCGTGCACAGGTGCCGTAGATGCGCACGAAAATCCGTCCGGAGCCGTTTCGAGCGCCGAACTGCCTGAAGTGTTTTCCAGACCCTAGAAACTCCCCAAAACCGTTTTTAACAGAAAAGAATCTCGAAATGTCCTAAAACGCGCATCTGAACATTTTCGTGCACAGGTGCCGTAGATGCACACGAAAATCCGTCCGGAACCGTTTCGAGCGCCGAACTGCCTGAAGTGTTTTCCAGACCCTAGAAACTCCCCAAAACCGTTTTTAACAGAAAAGCATCTCGAAATGTCCTAAAACACGCATCTGAACATTTTCGTGCACAGGTGCCGTAGATGCGCACGAAAATCCGTCCGGAGCCGTTTCGAGCGCCGAACTGCCTGAAGTGTTTCCCAGACCCTAGAAACTCCCCAAAACCGTTTTTAACAGAAAAGCATCTCGAAATGTCCTAAAACGCGCATCTGAACATTTTCGTCCAAAGGTGCCGTAGATGCGCACGAAAATCCGTCCGGAGCCGTTTCGAGCGCCGAACTGCCTGAAGTGTTTCCCAGACCCTAGAAACTCCCCAAAACCGTTTTTAACAGAAAAGCATCTCGAAATGTCCTAAAACGCGCATCTGAACATTTTCGTCCAAAGGTGCCGTAGATGCGCACGAAAATCCGTCCGGAGCCGTTTCGAGCGCCGAACTGCCTGAAGTGTTTCCCAGACCCTAGAAACTCCCCAAAACCGTTTTTAACAGAAAAGCATCTCGAAATGTCCTAAAACGCGCATCTCAACATTTTCGTACACAGGTGCCGTAGATGCGCACGAAAATCAGTCCGGAGCCGTTTCGAGCGCCGAACTGCCTGAAGTGTTTCCCAGACCCTAGAAACTCCCCAAAAATGTTTTTAACAAAAAAGCATCTCGAAATGTCCTAAAACGCGCATCTGAACATTTTCGTGCACAGGTGCCGTAGATGCGAACGAAAATCCGTCCGGAGCCGTTTCGAGCGCCGAACTGCCTGAAGTGTTTTCCAGACCCTAGAAACTCCCCAAAACCGTTTTTAACAGAGAAGCATCTCGAAATGTCCTAAAACGCGCATCTGAACATTTTCGTGCACAGGTGCCGTAGATGCGCACGAAAATCCGTCCGGAGCCGTTTCGAGCGCCGAACTGCCTGAAGTGTTTTCCAGACCCTAGAAACTCCCCAAAACCGTTTTTAACCGAAAAGCATCTCGAAATGTCCTAAAACGCGCATCTGAACATTTTCGTCCAAAGGTGCCGTAGATGCGCACGAAAATCCGTCCGGAGCCGTTTCGAACGCCGAACTGCCTGAAGTGTTTCCCAGACCCTAGAAACTCCCCAAAACCGTTTTTAACAGAAAAGCATCTCGAAATGTCCTAAAGCGCGCATCTCAACATTTTCGTGCACAGGTGCCGTAGATGCGTACGAAAATCCGTCCGGAGCCGTTTCGAGCGCCGAACTGGCTAAAGTGTTTTCCAGACCCTAGAAACTCCCCAAAACCTTTTTGAACAGAAAAGCATCTCGAAATGTCCTAAAACGCGCATCTGAACATTTTCGTGCACAGGTGCAGTAGATACGCACGAAAATCCGTCCGGAGCCGTTTCGAGCGCCGAACTGCCTGAAGTGTTTCCGAGACCCTAGAAACTCCCCAAAACCGTTTTTAACAGAAAAACATCTCGAAATGTCCTAAAACGCGCATCTGAACATTTTCGTGCACAGGTGCCGTAGATGCGTACGAAAATCCGTCCGGAGCCGTTTCGAGCGCCGAACTGCCTGAAGTGTTTTCCAGACCCTAGAAACTCCCCAAAACCGTTTTTAACCGAAAAGCTTCTCGAAATGTCTTAAAACGCGCATCTGAACATTTTCGTCCAAAGGTGCCGTAGATGCGCACGAAAATCCGTCCGGAGCCGTTTCGAGCGCCGAACTGCCTGAAGTGTTTTCCAGACCCTAGAAACTCCCCAAAACCGTTTTTAACAGAGAAGCATCTCGAAATGTCCTAAAACGCGCATCTGAACATTTTCGTGCACAGGTGCCGTAGATGCGCACGAAAATCCGTCCGGAGCCGTTTCGAGCGCCGAACTGCCTGAAGTGTTTTCCAGACCCTAGAAACTCCCCAAAACCGTTTTTAACCGAAAAGCATCTCGAAATGTCCTAAAACGCGCATCTGAACATTTTCGTCCAAAGGTGCCGTAGATGCGCACGAAAATCCGTCCGGAGCCGTTTCGAGCGCCGAACTGCCTGAAGTGTTTCCCAGACCCTAGAAACTCCCCAAAACCGTTTTTAACAGAAAAGCATCTCGAAATGTCCTAAAACGCGCATCTCAACATTTTCGTGCACAGGTGCCGTAGATGCGTACGAAAATCCGTCCGGAGCCGTTTCGAGCGCCAAACTGCCTGAAGTGTTTCCCAGACCCTAGAAACTCCCCAAAACCGTTTTTAACAGAAAAGCATCTCGAAATGTCCTAAAACGCGCATCTGAACTTTTTCGTGCACAGGTGCCGTAGATGCGCACGAAAATCCGTCCGGAGCCGTTTCGAGCGCCGCACTGCCTGAAGTGTTTTACAGACCCTAGAAACTCCCCAAAACTGTTTTTAACAGAAAAGCATCTCGAAATGTCCTAAAACGCGCATCTGAACTTTTTCGTGCACAGGTGCCGTAGATGCGCACGAAAATCCGTCCGGAGCCGTTTCGAGCGCCGAACAGCCTGAAGTGTTTTCCAGACCCTAGAAACTCCCCAAAACCATTTTTAACAGAAAAGCATCTCGAAATGTCCTAAAACGCGCATCTGAACATTTTCGTCCAACGGTGCCGTAGATGCGCAAGAAAATCCGTCCGGAGCCGTTTCGAGCGCCGAACTGCCTGAAGTGTTTCCCAGACCCTAGAAACTCCCCAAAACCGTTTTTAACAGAAAAGCATCTCGAAATGTCCTAAAACGCGCATCTCAACATTTTCGTGCACAGGTGCCGTAGATGCGCACGAAAATCCGTACGGAGCCGTTTCGAGCGCCGCACTGCCTGAAGTGTTTTACAGACCCTAGAAACTCCCCAAAACCGTTTTTAACAGAAAAGCATCTCGAAATGTCCTAAAACGCGCATCTGAACTTTTTCGTGCACAGGTGCCGTAGATGCGCACGAAAATCCGTCCGGAGCCGTTTCGAGCGCCGCACTGCCTGAAGTGTTTTACAGACCCTAGAAACTCCCCAAAACCGTTTTTAACAGAAAAGCATCTCGAAATGTCCTAAAACGCGCATCTGAACTTTTTCGTGCACAGGTGCCGTAGATGCGCACGAAAATCCGTCCGGAGCCGTTTCGAGCGCCGAACAGCCTGAAGTGTTTTCCAGACCCTAGAAACTCCCCAAAACCGTTTTTAACAGAAAAGCATCTCGAAATGTCCTAAAACGCGCATCTGAACATTTTCGTGCACAGGTGCCGTAGATGCGCACGAAAATCCGTCCGGAGCCGTTTCGAGCGCCGAACTGCCTGAAGTGTTTTCCAGACCCTAGAAACTCCCCAAAACCGTTTTTAACCGAAAAGCATCTCGAAATGTCCTAAAACGCGCATCTGAACATTTTCGTCCAAAGGTGCCGTAGATGCGCACGAAAATCCGTCCGGAGCCGTTTCGAGCGCCGAACTGCCTGAAGTGTTTCCCAGACCCTAGAAACTCCCCAAAACCGTTTTTAACAGAAAAGCGTCTCGAAATGTCCTAAAACGCGCATCTGAACATTTTCGTGCACAGGTGCCGTAGATGCGCACGAAAATCCGTCCGAAGCCGTTTCGAGCGCCGAACAGCCTGAAGTGTTTTCCAGACCCTAGAAACTCCCCAAAACCGTTTTTAACAGAAAAGCATCTCGAAATGTCCTAAAACGCGCATCTGAACATTTTCGTGCACAGGTGCCGTAGATGCGCACGAAAATCCGTCCGGAGCCGTTTCGAGCGCCGAACTGCCTGAAGTGTTTCCCAGACCCTAGAAACTCCCCAAAACCGTTTTTAACAGAAAAGCATCTCGAAATGTCCTAAAACGCGCATCTGAACATTTTCGTCCACGGTGCAGTAGATGCGTACGAAAATCCGTCCGGAGCCGTTTCGAGCGCCGAACTGCCTGAAGTGTTTCCCAGACCCTAGAAACTCCCCAAAACCGTTTTTAACAGAAAAGCATCTCGAAATGTCCTAAAACGCGCATCTGAACATTTTCGTGCACAGGAGCCGTAGATGCGCACGAAAATCCGTCCGGAGCCGTTTCGAGCGCCGAACTGCCTGAAGTGTTTTCCAGACCCTAGAAACTCCCCAAAACCGTTTTTAACAGAAAAGCATCTCGAAATGTCCTAAAACGCGCATCTGAACATTTTCGTCCACAGGTGCAGTAGATGCGCACGAAAATCCGTCCGGAGCCGTTTCGAGCGCCGAACTGCCTGAAGTGTTTTCCAGACCCTAGAAACTCCCCAAAACCGTTTTTAACAGAAAAGCATCTCGAAATGTCCTAACATGCGCATCTCAATATTTTCGTGCACAGGTGCCGTAGATGCACACGAAAATCCGTCCGGAGCCGTTTCGAGCGCCGAACTGCCTGACGTGATTCCCAGACCCTAGAAACTCCCCAAAACCGTTTTTAACAGAAAAGCATCTCGAAATGTCCTAAAACGCGCATCTGAACATTTTCGTGCACAGGTGCAGTAGATGCGCACGAAAATCCGTCCGGAGCCGTTTAGAGCGCCGAACTGCCTGAAGTGTTTCCCAGACCCTAGAAACTCCCCAAAACCGTTTTTAACAGAAAAGCATCTCGAAATGTCCTAAAACGCATCTGAACATTTTCGTGCACAGGTGCCGTAGATGCACACGAAAATCCGTCCGGAGCCGTTTCGAGCGCCGAACTGCCTGAAGTGTTTCCCAGACCCTAGAAACTCCCCAAAACCGTTTTTAACAGAAAAGCATCTCGAAATGTCCTAAAACGCGCATCTGAACATTTTCGTGCACAGGTGCAGCAGATGCGCACGAAAATCCATCCGGAGCCGTTTCGAGCGCCGAACTGCCTGAAGTGTTTCCCAGACCCTAGAAACTCCCCAAAACCGTTTTTAACAGAAAAGCATCTCGAAATGTCCTAAAACGCGCATCTGAACATTTTCGTGCACAGGAGCCGTAGATGCGTACGAAAATCCGTCCGGAGCCGTTTCGAGCGCCGAACTGCCTGAAGTGTTTTCCAGACCCTAGAAACTCCCCAAAACCGTTTTTAACAGAAAAACATCTCGAAATGTCCTAAAACGCGCATCTGAACATTTTCGTCCACAGGTGCAGTAGATGCGCACGAAAATCCGTCCGGAGCCGTTTCGAGCGCCGAACTGCCTGAAGTGTTTTCCAGACCCTAGAAACTCCCCAAAACCGTTTTTAACAGAAAAGCATCTCGAAATGTCCTAAAACGCGCATCTCAACATTTTCGTGCACAGGTGCCGTAGATGCACACGAAAATCCGTCCGGAGCCGTTTCGAGCGCCGAACTGCCTGAAGTGTTTCCCAGACCCTAGAAACTCCCCAAAACCGTTTTTAACAGAAAAGCATCTCGAAATGTCCTAAAACGCGCATCTGAACATTTTCGTGCACAGGTGCAGTAGATGCGCACGAAAATCCGTCCGGAGCCGTTTAGAGCGCCGAACTGCCTGAAGTGTTTCCCAGACCCTAGAAACTCCCCAAAACCGTTTTTAACCGAAAAGCATCTCGAAATGTCCTAAAACGCGCATCTGAACATTTTCGTCCAAAGGTGCCGTAGATGCGCACGAAAATCCGTCCGGAGCCGTTTCGAGCGCCGAACTGCCTGAAGTGTTTCCCAGACCCTAGAAACTCCCCAAAACCGTTTTTAACAGAAAAGCGTCTCGAAATGTCCTAAAATGCGCATCTGAACATTTTCGTGCACAGGTGCCGTAGATGCGCACGAAAATCCGTCCGGAGCCGTTTCGAGCGCCGCACTGCCTGAAGTGTTTTACAGACCCTAGAAACTCCCCAAAACCGTTTTTAACAGAAAAGCATCTCGAAATGTCCTAAAACGCGCATCTGAACTTTTTCGTGCACAGGTGCCGTAGATGCGCACGAAAATCCGTCCGGAGCCGTTTCGAGCGCCGAACAGCCTGAAGTGTTTTCCAGACCCTAGAAACTCCCCAAAACCGTTTTTAACAGAAAAGCATCTCGAAATGTCCTAAAACGCGCATCTGAACATTTTCGTGCACAGGTGCCGTAGATGCGCACGAAAATCCGTCCGGAGCCGTTTCGAGCGCCGAACTGCCTGAAGTGTTTCCCAGACCCTAGAAACTCCCCAAAACCGTTTTTAACAGAAAAGCATCTCGAAATGTCCTAAAACGCGCATCTGAACATTTTCGTCCACGGTGCAGTAGATGCGTACGAAAATCCGTCCGGAGCCGTTTCGAGCGCCGAACTGCCTGAAGTGTTTCCCAGACCCTAGAAACTCCCCAAAACCGTTTTTAACAGAAAAGCATCTCGAAATGTCCTAAAACGCGCATCTGAACATTTTCGTCCACAGGTGCAGTAGATGCGCACGAAAATCCGTCCGGAGCCGTTTCGAGCGCCGAACTGCCTGAAGTGTTTTCCAGACCCTAGAAACTCCCCAAAACCGTTTTTAACAGAGAAGCATCTCGAAATGTCCTAAAACGCGCATCTGAACATTTTCGTGCACAGGTGCCGTAGATGCGCACGAAAATCCGTCCGGAGCCGTTTCGAGCGCCGAACTGCCTGAAGTGTTTTCCAGACCCTAGAAACTCCCCAAAACCGTTTTTAACCGAAAAGCATCTCGAAATGTCCTAAAACGCGCATCTGAACATTTTCGTCCAAAGGTGCCGTAGATGCGCACGAAAATCCGTCCGGAGCCGTTTCGAACGCCGAACTGCCTGAAGTGTTTCCCAGACCCTAGAAACTCCCCAAAACCGTTTTTAACAGAAAAGCATCTCGAAATGTCCTAAAGCGCGCATCTCAACATTTTCGTGCACAGGTGCCGTAGATGCGTACGAAAATCCGTCCGGAGCCGTTTCGAGCGCCGAACTGGCTAAAGTGTTTTCCAGACCCTAGAAACTCCCCAAAACCTTTTTGAACAGAAAAGCATCTCGAAATGTCCTAAAACGCGCATCTGAACATTTTCGTGCACAGGTGCAGTAGATACGCACGAAAATCCGTCCGGAGCCGTTTCGAGCGCCGAACTGCCTGAAGTGTTTCCGAGACCCTAGAAACTCCCCAAAACCGTTTTTAACAGAAAAACATCTCGAAATGTCCTAAAACGCGCATCTGAACATTTTCGTGCACAGGTGCCGTAGATGCGTACGAAAATCCGTCCGGAGCCGTTTCGAGCGCCGAACTGCCTGAAGTGTTTTCCAGACCCTAGAAACTCCCCAAAACCGTTTTTAACCGAAAAGCTTCTCGAAATGTCTTAAAACGCGCATCTGAACATTTTCGTCCAAAGGTGCCGTAGATGCGCACGAAAATCCGTCCGGAGCCGTTTCGAGCGCCGAACTGCCTGAAGTGTTTTCCAGACCCTAGAAACTCCCCAAAACCGTTTTTAACAGAGAAGCATCTCGAAATGTCCTAAAACGCGCATCTGAACATTTTCGTGCACAGGTGCCGTAGATGCGCACGAAAATCCGTCCGGAGCCGTTTCGAGCGCCGAACTGCCTGAAGTGTTTTCCAGACCCTAGAAACTCCCCAAAACCGTTTTTAACCGAAAAGCATCTCGAAATGTCCTAAAACGCGCATCTGAACATTTTCGTCCAAAGGTGCCGTAGATGCGCACGAAAATCCGTCCGGAGCCGTTTCGAGCGCCGAACTGCCTGAAGTGTTTCCCAGACCCTAGAAACTCCCCAAAACCGTTTTTAACAGAAAAGCATCTCGAAATGTCCTAAAACGCGCATCTCAACATTTTCGTGCACAGGTGCCGTAGATGCGTACGAAAATCCGTCCGGAGCCGTTTCGAGCGCCAAACTGCCTGAAGTGTTTCCCAGACCCTAGAAACTCCCCAAAACCGTTTTTAACAGAAAAGCATCTCGAAATGTCCTAAAACGCGCATCTGAACTTTTTCGTGCACAGGTGCCGTAGATGCGCACGAAAATCCGTCCGGAGCCGTTTCGAGCGCCGCACTGCCTGAAGTGTTTTACAGACCCTAGAAACTCCCCAAAACTGTTTTTAACAGAAAAGCATCTCGAAATGTCCTAAAACGCGCATCTGAACTTTTTCGTGCACAGGTGCCGTAGATGCGCACGAAAATCCGTCCGGAGCCGTTTCGAGCGCCGAACAGCCTGAAGTGTTTTCCAGACCCTAGAAACTCCCCAAAACCATTTTTAACAGAAAAGCATCTCGAAATGTCCTAAAACGCGCATCTGAACATTTTCGTCCAACGGTGCCGTAGATGCGCAAGAAAATCCGTCCGGAGCCGTTTCGAGCGCCGAACTGCCTGAAGTGTTTCCCAGACCCTAGAAACTCCCCAAAACCGTTTTTAACAGAAAAGCATCTCGAAATGTCCTAAAACGCGCATCTCAACATTTTCGTGCACAGGTGCCGTAGATGCGCACGAAAATCCGTACGGAGCCGTTTCGAGCGCCGCACTGCCTGAAGTGTTTTACAGACCCTAGAAACTCCCCAAAACCGTTTTTAACAGAAAAGCATCTCGAAATGTCCTAAAACGCGCATCTGAACTTTTTCGTGCACAGGTGCCGTAGATGCGCACGAAAATCCGTCCGGAGCCGTTTCGAGCGCCGCACTGCCTGAAGTGTTTTACAGACCCTAGAAACTCCCCAAAACCGTTTTTAACAGAAAAGCATCTCGAAATGTCCTAAAACGCGCATCTGAACTTTTTCGTGCACAGGTGCCGTAGATGCGCACGAAAATCCGTCCGGAGCCGTTTCGAGCGCCGAACAGCCTGAAGTGTTTTCCAGACCCTAGAAACTCCCCAAAACCGTTTTTAACAGAAAAGCATCTCGAAATGTCCTAAAACGCGCATCTGAACATTTTCGTGCACAGGTGCCGTAGATGCGCACGAAAATCCGTCCGGAGCCGTTTCGAGCGCCGAACTGCCTGAAGTGTTTTCCAGACCCTAGAAACTCCCCAAAACCGTTTTTAACCGAAAAGCATCTCGAAATGTCCTAAAACGCGCATCTGAACATTTTCGTCCAAAGGTGCCGTAGATGCGCACGAAAATCCGTCCGGAGCCGTTTCGAGCGCCGAACTGCCTGAAGTGTTTCCCAGACCCTAGAAACTCCCCAAAACCGTTTTTAACAGAAAAGCGTCTCGAAATGTCCTAAAACGCGCATCTGAACATTTTCGTGCACAGGTGCCGTAGATGCGCACGAAAATCCGTCCGAAGCCGTTTCGAGCGCCGAACAGCCTGAAGTGTTTTCCAGACCCTAGAAACTCCCCAAAACCGTTTTTAACAGAAAAGCATCTCGAAATGTCCTAAAACGCGCATCTGAACATTTTCGTGCACAGGTGCCGTAGATGCGCACGAAAATCCGTCCGGAGCCGTTTCGAGCGCCGAACTGCCTGAAGTGTTTCCCAGACCCTAGAAACTCCCCAAAACCGTTTTTAACAGAAAAGCATCTCGAAATGTCCTAAAACGCGCATCTGAACATTTTCGTCCACGGTGCAGTAGATGCGTACGAAAATCCGTCCGGAGCCGTTTCGAGCGCCGAACTGCCTGAAGTGTTTCCCAGACCCTAGAAACTCCCCAAAACCGTTTTTAACAGAAAAGCATCTCGAAATGTCCTAAAACGCGCATCTGAACATTTTCGTGCACAGGAGCCGTAGATGCGCACGAAAATCCGTCCGGAGCCGTTTCGAGCGCCGAACTGCCTGAAGTGTTTTCCAGACCCTAGAAACTCCCCAAAACCGTTTTTAACAGAAAAGCATCTCGAAATGTCCTAAAACGCGCATCTGAACATTTTCGTCCACAGGTGCAGTAGATGCGCACGAAAATCCGTCCGGAGCCGTTTCGAGCGCCGAACTGCCTGAAGTGTTTTCCAGACCCTAGAAACTCCCCAAAACCGTTTTTAACAGAAAAGCATCTCGAAATGTCCTAACATGCGCATCTCAATATTTTCGTGCACAGGTGCCGTAGATGCACACGAAAATCCGTCCGGAGCCGTTTCGAGCGCCGAACTGCCTGACGTGATTCCCAGACCCTAGAAACTCCCCAAAACCGTTTTTAACAGAAAAGCATCTCGAAATGTCCTAAAACGCGCATCTGAACATTTTCGTGCACAGGTGCAGTAGATGCGCACGAAAATCCGTCCGGAGCCGTTTAGAGCGCCGAACTGCCTGAAGTGTTTCCCAGACCCTAGAAACTCCCCAAAACCGTTTTTAACAGAAAAGCATCTCGAAATGTCCTAAAACGCATCTGAACATTTTCGTGCACAGGTGCCGTAGATGCACACGAAAATCCGTCCGGAGCCGTTTCGAGCGCCGAACTGCCTGAAGTGTTTCCCAGACCCTAGAAACTCCCCAAAACCGTTTTTAACAGAAAAGCATCTCGAAATGTCCTAAAACGCGCATCTGAACATTTTCGTGCACAGGTGCAGCAGATGCGCACGAAAATCCATCCGGAGCCGTTTCGAGCGCCGAACTGCCTGAAGTGTTTCCCAGACCCTAGAAACTCCCCAAAACCGTTTTTAACAGAAAAGCATCTCGAAATGTCCTAAAACGCGCATCTGAACATTTTCGTGCACAGGAGCCGTAGATGCGTACGAAAATCCGTCCGGAGCCGTTTCGAGCGCCGAACTGCCTGAAGTGTTTTCCAGACCCTAGAAACTCCCCAAAACCGTTTTTAACAGAAAAACATCTCGAAATGTCCTAAAACGCGCATCTGAACATTTTCGTCCACAGGTGCAGTAGATGCGCACGAAAATCCGTCCGGAGCCGTTTCGAGCGCCGAACTGCCTGAAGTGTTTTCCAGACCCTAGAAACTCCCCAAAACCGTTTTTAACAGAAAAGCATCTCGAAATGTCCTAAAACGCGCATCTCAACATTTTCGTGCACAGGTGCCGTAGATGCACACGAAAATCCGTCCGGAGCCGTTTCGAGCGCCGAACTGCCTGAAGTGTTTCCCAGACCCTAGAAACTCCCCAAAACCGTTTTTAACAGAAAAGCATCTCGAAATGTCCTAAAACGCGCATCTGAACATTTTCGTGCACAGGTGCAGTAGATGCGCACGAAAATCCGTCCGGAGCCGTTTAGAGCGCCGAACTGCCTGAAGTGTTTCCCAGACCCTAGAAACTCCCCAAAACCGTTTTTAACCGAAAAGCATCTCGAAATGTCCTAAAACGCGCATCTGAACATTTTCGTCCAAAGGTGCCGTAGATGCGCACGAAAATCCGTCCGGAGCCGTTTCGAGCGCCGAACTGCCTGAAGTGTTTCCCAGACCCTAGAAACTCCCCAAAACCGTTTTTAACAGAAAAGCGTCTCGAAATGTCCTAAAATGCGCATCTGAACATTTTCGTGCACAGGTGCCGTAGATGCGCACGAAAATCCGTCCGGAGCCGTTTCGAGCGCCGCACTGCCTGAAGTGTTTTACAGACCCTAGAAACTCCCCAAAACCGTTTTTAACAGAAAAGCATCTCGAAATGTCCTAAAACGCGCATCTGAACTTTTTCGTGCACAGGTGCCGTAGATGCGCACGAAAATCCGTCCGGAGCCGTTTCGAGCGCCGAACAGCCTGAAGTGTTTTCCAGACCCTAGAAACTCCCCAAAACCGTTTTTAACAGAAAAGCATCTCGAAATGTCCTAAAACGCGCATCTGAACATTTTCGTGCACAGGTGCCGTAGATGCGCACGAAAATCCGTCCGGAGCCGTTTCGAGCGCCGAACTGCCTGAAGTGTTTCCCAGACCCTAGAAACTCCCCAAAACCGTTTTTAACAGAAAAGCATCTCGAAATGTCCTAAAACGCGCATCTGAACATTTTCGTCCACGGTGCAGTAGATGCGTACGAAAATCCGTCCGGAGCCGTTTCGAGCGCCGAACTGCCTGAAGTGTTTCCCAGACCCTAGAAACTCCCCAAAACCGTTTTTAACAGAAAAGCATCTCGAAATGTCCTAAAACGCGCATCTGAACATTTTCGTGCACAGGAGCCGTAGATGCGCACGAAAATCCGTCCGGAGCCGTTTCGAGCGCCGAACTGCCTGAAGTGTTTTCCAGACCCTAGAAACTCCCCAAAACCGTTTTTAACAGAAAAGCATCTCGAAATGTCCTAAAACGCGCATCTGAACATTTTCGTCCACAGGTGCAGTAGATGCGCACGAAAATCCGTCCGGAGCCGTTTCGAGCGCCGAACTGCCTGAAGTGTTTTCCAGACCCTAGAAACTCCCCAAAACCGTTTTTAACAGAAAAGCATCTCGAAATGTCCTAACACGCGCATCTCAACATTTTCGTGCACAGGTGCCGTAGATGCGCACGAAAATCAGTCCGGAGCCGTTTCGAGCGCCGAACTGCCTGAAGTGTTTCCCAGACCCTAGAAACTCCCCAAAACCGTTTTTAACAGAAAAGCATCTCGAAATATCCTAAAACGCGGATCTGAACATTTTCGTGCACAGGTGCAGTAGATGCGCACGAAAATCCGTCCGGAGCCGTTAAGAGCGCCGAACTGCCTGAAGTGTTTCCCAGACCCTAGAAACTCCCCAAAACCGTTTTTCACAGTAAAGCATCTCGAAATGTCCTAAAACGCGCATCTGAACATTTTCGTGCACAGGTGCAGTAGGCGCACGAAAATCCGTCCGGAGCCGTTTCGATCGCCGAACTGCCTGAAGTGTTTCCCAGACCCTAGAAACTCCCCAAAACCGTTTTTAACAGAAAAGCATCTCGAAATGTCCTAAAACGCGCATCTGAACATTTTCGTGCACAGGTGCAGCAGATGCGCGCGAAAATCCGTCCGAGCCGTTTCGAGCGCCGAACTGCCTGAAGTGTTTCCCAGACCCTAGAAACTCCCCAAAACCGTTTTTAACAGAAAAGCATCCCGAAATGTCCTAAAACGCGCATCTGAACATTTTCGTGCACAGGAGCCGTAGATGCGCACGAAAATCCGTCCGGAGCCGTTTCGAGCGCCGAACTGCCTGAAGTGTTTTCCAGACCCTAGAAACTCCCCAAAACCGTTTTTAACAGAAAAGCATCTCGAAATGTCCTAAAACGCGCATCTGAACATTTTCGTCCACAGGTGCAGCAGATGCGCACGAAAATCCGTCCGGAGCCGTTTCGAGCACCGAACTGCCTAAAGTGTTTTCCAGACCCTAGAAACTCCCCAAAACCGTTTTTAATAGAAAAGCATCTCGAAATGCCCTAAAACGCGCATCTCAACATTTTCGTGCACAGGTGCCGTAGATGCACACGAAAATCCGTCCGGAGCCGTTTCGAGCGCCGAACTGCCTGAAGTGTTTCCCAGACCCTAGAAACTCCCCAAAACCGTTTTTAACAGAAAAGCATCTCGAAATGTCCTAAAACGCGCATCTGAACATTTTCGTGCACAGGTGCAGTAGATGCGCACGAAAATCCGTCCGGAGCCGTTTAGAGCGCCGAACTGCCTGAAGTGTTTCCCAGACCCTAGAAACTCCCCAAAACCGTTTTTAACAGAAAAGCATCTCGAAATGTCCTAAAACGCATCTGAACATTTTCGTGCACAGGTGCCGTAGATGCGCACGAAAATCCGTCCGGAGCCGTTTCGAGCGCCGAACTGCCTGAAGTGTTTCCCAGACCCTAGAAACTCCCCAAAACCGTTTTTAACAGAAAAGCATCTCGAAATGTCCTAAAACGCGCATCTGAACATTTCCGTGCACAAGTGCTGTAGATGCGCACGAAAATCCGTCCGGAGCCGTTTCGAGCGCCGAACTGCCTGAAGTGTTTCCCAGACCCTAGAAACTCCCCAAAATCGTTTTTAACAGAAAATCATCTCGAAATGTCCTAAAACGCGCATCTGAACATTTTCGTGCACGGTGCAGTAGATGCGTACGAAAATCCGTCCGGAGCCGTTTCGAGCGCCGAACTGCCTGAAGTGTTTCCCAGACCCTAGAAACTCCCCAAAACCGTTTTTAACAGAAAAGCATCTCGAAATGTCCTAAAACGCGCATCTCAACATTTTCGTGCACAGGTGCCGTAGATGCACACGAAAATCCGTCCGGAGCCGTTTCGAGCGCCGAACTGCCTGAAGTGTTTCCCAGACCCTAGAAACTCCCCAAAACCGTTTTTAACAGAAAAGCATCTCGAAATGTCCTAAAACGCGCATCTGAACATTTTCGTGCACAGGTGCCGTAGATGCGCACGAAAATCCGTCCGGAGCCGTTTCGAGCGCCGAACTGCCTAAAGTGTTTTCCAGACCCTAGAAACTCCCCAAAACCGTTTTTAACCGAAAAGCATCTCGAAATGTCCTAAAACGCGCATCTGAACATTTTCGTCCAAAGGTGCCGTAAATGCGCAAGAAAATCCGTCCGGAGCCGTTTCGAGCGCCGAACTGCCTGAAGTGTTTCCCAGACCCTAGAAACTCCCCAAAACCGTTTTTAACAGAAAAGCATCTCGAAATGTCCTAAAACGCGCATCTGAACATTTTCGTGCACAGGAGCCGTAGATGCGCACGAAAATCCGTCCGGAGCCGTTTCGAGCGCCGAACTGCCTGAAGTGTTTTCCAGACCCTAGAAACTCCCCAAAACCGTTTTTAACAGAAAAGCATCTCGAAATGTCCTAAAACGCGCATCTGAACATTTTCGTCCACAGGTGCAGTAGATGCGCACGAAAATCCGTCCGGAGCCGTTTCGAGCGCCGAACTGCCTGAAGTGTTTTCCAGACCCTAGAAACTCCCCAAAACCGTTTTTAACAGAAAAGCATCTCGAAATGTCCTAAAACGCGCATCTGAACATTTTCGTGCACAGGTGCCGTAGATGCACATGAAAATCCGTCCGGAGCCGTTTCGAGCGCCGAACTGCCTGAAGTGTTTCCCAGACCCTAGAAACTCCCCAAAACCGTTTTTAACAGAAAAGCATCTCGAAATGTCCTAAAACGCGCATCTGAACATTTTCGTGCACAGGTGCAGTAGATGCGCACGAAAATCCGTCCGGAGCCGTTTAGAGCGCCGAACTGCCTGAAGTGTTTCCCAGACCCTAGAAACTCCCCAAAACCGTTTTTAACAGAAAAGCATCTCGAAATGTCCTAAAACGCGCATCTGAACATTTTCGTGCACAGGTGCCGTAGATGCGCACGAAAATCCGTCCGGAGCCGTTTCGAGCGCCGAACTGCCTAAAGTGTTTTCCAGACCCTAGAAACTCCCCAAAACCGTTTTTAACAGAAAAGCATCTCGAAATGTCCTAAAACGCGCATCTCAACATTTTCGTGCACAGGTGCCGTAGATGCACACGAAAATCCGTCCGGAGCCGTTTCGAGCGCCGAACTGCCTGAAGTGTTTTCCAGACCCTAGAAACTCCCCAAAACCGTTTTTAACCGAAAAGCATCTCGAAATGTCCTAAAACGCGCATCTGAACATTTTCGTCCAAAGGTGCCGTAGATGCGCACGAAAATCCGTCCGGAGCCGTTTCGAGCGCCGAACTGCCTGAAGTGTTTCCCAGACCCTAGAAACTCCCCAAAACCGTTTTTAACAGAAAAGCATCTCGAAATGTCCTAAAACGCGCATCTGAAAATTTTCGTGCACAAGTACCGTAGATGCGCACGAAAATCCGTCCGGAGCCGTTTCGAGCGCCGAACTGCCTGAAGTGTTTCCCAGACCCTAGAAACTCCCCAAAATCGTTTTTAACAGAAAAGCATTTCGAAATGTCCTAAAACGCGCATCTGAACATTTTCGTGCACAGGTGCCGTAGATGCGCACGAAAATCAGTCCGGAGCCGTTTCGATCGCCGAACTGCCTTAAGTGTTTCCCAGACCCTAGAAACTCCCCAAAACCGTTTTTAACAGAAAAGCATCTCGAAATGTCCTAAAACGCGCATCTGAACATTTTCGTGCACAGGTGCAGCAGATGCGCACGAAAATCCGTCCGGAGCCGTTTCGAGCGCCGAACTGCCTGAAGTGTTTCCCAGACCCTAGAAACTCCCCAAAACCGTTTTTAACAGAAAAGCATCTCGAAATGTCCTAAAACGCGCATCTGAACATTTTCGTGCACAGGAGCCGTAGATGCGCACGAAAATCCGTCCGGAGCCGTTTCGAGCGCCGAACTGCCTGAAGTGTTTTCCAGACCCTAGAAACTCCCCAAAACCGTTTTTAACAGAAAAGCATCTCGAAATGTCCTAAAACGCGCATCTGAACATTTTCGTCCACAGGTGCAGTAGATGCGCACGAAAATCCGTCCGGAGCCGTTTCGAGCGCCGAACTGCCTGAAGTGTTTTCCAGACCCTAGAAACTCCCCAAAACAGTTTTTAACAGAAAAGCATCTCGAAATGTCCTAAAACGCGCATCTGAACATTTTCGTGCACAGGTGCCGTAGATGCGCACGAAAATCAGTCAGGAGCCGTTTCGAGCGCCGAACTGCCTGAAGTGTTTCCCAGACCCTAGAAACTCCCCAAAACCGTTTTTAACAGAAAAGAATCTCGAAATGTCCTAAAACGCGCATCTGAACATTTTCGTGCACAGGTGCAGTGGATGCGCACGAAAATCCGTCCGGAACCGTTTCGAGCGCCGAACTGCCTGAAGTGTTTCCCAGACCCTAGAAACTCCCCAAAACCGTTTTTAACTGAAAAGCATCTCGAAATGTCCTAAAACGCGCATCTGAACATTTTCGTGCACAGGTGCCGTAGATGCGCACGAAAATCCGTCCGGAGCCGTTTCGAGCGCCGAACTGCCTGAAGTGTTTCCCAGACCCTAGAAACTCCCCAAAACCGTTTTTAACAGAAAAGCATCTCGAAATGTCCTAAAACGCGCATCTGAACATTTTCGTGCACAGGTGCAGTAGATGCGCACGAAAATCCGTCCGGAGCCGTTTAGAGCGCCGAACTGCCTGAAGTGTTTCCCAGACCCTAGAAACTCCCCAAAACCGTTTTTAACAGAAAAGCATCTCGAAATGTCCTAAAACGCATCTGAACATTTTCGTGCACAGGTGCCGTAGATGCGCACGAAAATCCGTCCGGAGCCGTTTCGAGCGCCGAACTGCCTGAAGTGTTTCCCAGACCCTAGAAACTCCCCAAAACCATTTTTAACAGAAAAGCATCTCGAAATGTCCTAAAACGCGCATCTGAACATTTTCGTGCACAAGTGCCGTAGATGCGCACGAAAATCCGTCCGGAGCCGTTTCGAGCGCCGAACTGCCTGAAGTGTTTCCCAGACCCTAGAAACTCCCCAAAACCGTTTTTAACAGAAAAGTATCTCGAAATGTCCTAAAACGCGCATCTGAACATTTTCGTGCACGGTGCAGTAGATGCGTACGAAAATCCGTCCGGAGCCGTTTCGAGCGCCGAACTGCCTGAAGTGTTTCCCAGACCCTAGAAACTCCCCAAAACCGTTTTTAACAGAAAAGCATCTCGAAATGTCCTAAAACGCGCATCTGAACATTTTCGTCCACGGGTGCCGTAGATGCGCTCGAAAATCCGTCCGGAGCAGTTTCGAGCGCCGAACTGCCTGAAGTGTTTCCCAGACCCTAGAAACTCCCCAAAACCGTTTTTAACAGAAAAGCATCTCGAAATGTCCTAAAACGCGCATCTGAACATTTTCGTGCACGGGTGCAGTAGATGCGCACGAAAATCCGTCCGGAGCCGTTTCGAGCGCCGAACTGCCTGAAGTGTTTCCCAGACCCTAGAAACTCCCCAAAACCGTTTTTAACAGAAAAGCATCTCGAAATGTCCTAAAACGCGCATCTGAACATTTTCGTGCACAGGTGCCGTAGATGCGCACGAAAATCCGTCCGGAGCCGTTTCGAGCGCCGAACTGCCTAAAGTGTTTTCCAGACCCTAGAAACTCCCCAAAACCGTTTTTAACCGAAAAGCATCTCGAAATGTCCTAAAACGCGCATCTGAACATTTTCGTCCAAAGGTGCCGTAAATGCGCACGAAAATCCGTCCGGAGCCGTTTCGAGCGCCGAACTGCCTGAAGTGTTTCCCAGACCCTAGAAACTCCCCAAAACCGTTTTTAACAGAAAAGCATCTCGAAATGTCCTAAAACGCGCATCTGAACATTTTCGTGCACAGGAGCCGTAGATGCGCACGAAAATCCGTCCGGAGCCGTTTCGAGCGCCGAACTGCCTGAAGTGTTTTCCAGACCCTAGAAACTCCCCAAAACCGTTTTTAACAGAAAAGCATCTCGAAATGTCCTAAAACGCGCATCTGAACATTTTCGTCCACAGGTGCAGTAGATGCGCACGAAAATCCGTCCGGAGCCGTTTCGAGCGCCGAACTGCCTGAAGTGTTTTCCAGACCCTAGAAACTCCCCAAAACCGTTTTTAACAGAAAAGCATCTCGAAATGTCCTAAAACGCGCATCTGAACATTTTCGTGCACAGGTGCCGTAGATGCACATGAAAATCCGTCCGGAGCCGTTTCGAGCGCCGAACTGCCTGAAGTGTTTCCCAGACCCTAGAAACTCCCCAAAACCGTTTTTAACAGAAAAGCATCTCGAAATGTCCTAAAACGCGCATCTGAACATTTTCGTGCACAGGTGCAGTAGATGCGCACGAAAATCCGTCCGGAGCCGTTTCGAGCGCCGAACTGCCTGAAGTGTTTCCCAGACCCTAGAAACTCCCCAAAGTCGTTTTTAACAGAAAAGCATCTCGAAATGTCCTAAAACGCGCATCTGAACATTTTCGTCCACAGGTGCAGTAGATGCGCACGAAAATCCGTCCGGAGCCGTTTCGAGCGCCGAACTGCCTGAAGTGTTTCCCAGACCCTAGAAACTCCCCAAAACCGTTTTTAACAGAAAAGCATCTCGAAATGTCCTAAAACGCGCATCTGAACATTTTCGTGCACAGGTGCCGTAGATGCGCACGAAAATCCGTCCGGAGCCGTTTCGAGCGCCGAACTGCCTAAAGTGTTTTCCAGACCCTAGAAACTCCCCAAAACCGTTTTTAACCGAAAAGCATCTCGAAATGTCCTAAAACGCGCATCTGAACATTTTCGTCCAAAGGTGCCGTAAATGCGCACGAAAATCCGTCCGGAGCCGTTTCGAGCGCCGAACTGCCTGAAGTGTTTCCCAGACCCTAGAAACTCCCCAAAACCGTTTTTAACAGAAAAGCATCTCGAAATGTCCTAAAACGCGCATCTGAACATTTTCGTGCACAGGAGCCGTAGATGCGCACGAAAATCCGTCCGGAGCCGTTTCGAGCGCCGAACTGCCTGAAGTGTTTTCCAGACCCTAGAAACTCCCCAAAACCGTTTTTAACAGAAAAGCATCTCGAAATGTCCTAAAACGCGCATCTGAACATTTTCGTCCACAGGTGCAGTAGATGCGCACGAAAATCCGTCCGGAGCCGTTTCGAGCGCCGAACTGCCTGAAGTGTTTTCCAGACCCTAGAAACTCCCCAAAACCGTTTTTAACAGAAAAGCATCTCGAAATGTCCTAAAACGCGCATCTGAACATTTTCGTGCACAGGTGCCGTAGATGCACATGAAAATCCGTCCGGAGCCGTTTCGAGCGCCGAACTGCCTGAAGTGTTTCCCAGACCCTAGAAACTCCCCAAAACCGTTTTTAACAGAAAAGCATCTCGAAATGTCCTAAAACGCGCATCTGAACATTTTCGTGCACAGGTGCCGTAGATGCGCACGAAAATCCGTCCGGAGCCGTTTCGAGCGCCGAACTGCCTAAAGTGTTTTCCAGACCCTAGAAACTCCCCAAAACCGTTTTTAACAGAAAAGCATCTCGAAATGTCCTAAAACGCGCATCTCAACATTTTCGTGCACAGGTGCCGTAGATGCACACGAAAATCCGTCCGGAGCCGTTTCGAGCGCCGAACTGCCTGATGTGTTTTCCAGACCCTAGAAACTCCCCAAAACCGTTTTTAACCGAAAAGCATCTCGAAATGTCCTAAAACGCGCATCTGAACATTTTCGTCCAAAGGTGCCGTAGATGCGCACGAAAATCCGTCCGGAGCCGTTTCGAGCGCCGAACTGCCTGAAGTGTTTCCCAGACCCTAGAAACTCCCCAAAACCGTTTTTAACAGAAAAGCATCTCGAAATGTCCTAAAACGCGCATCTGAAAATTTTCGTGCACAAGTACCGTAGATGCGCACGAAAATCCGTCCGGAGCCGTTTCGAGCGCCGAACTGCCTGAAGTGTTTCCCAGACCCTAGAAACTCCCCAAAATCGTTTTTAACAGAAAAGCATTTCGAAATGTCCTAAAACGCGCATCTGAACATTTTCGTGCACAGGTACCGTAGATGCGCACGAAAATCAGTCCGGAGCCGTTTCGATCGCCGAACTGCCTTAAGTGTTTCCCAGACCCTAGAAACTCCCCAAAACCGTTTTTAACAGAAAAGCATCTCGAAATGTCCTAAAACGCGCATCTGAAAATTTTCGTGCACAAGTACCGTAGATGCGCACGAAAATCAGTCCGGAGCCGTTTCGATCGCCGAACTGCCTTAAGTGTTTCCCAGACCCTAGAAACTCCCCAAAACCGTTTTTAACAGAAAAGCATCTCGAAATGTCCTAAAACGCGCATCTGAACATTTTCGTGCACAGGTGCAGCAGATGCGCACGAAAATCCGTCCGGAGCCGTTTCGAGCGCCGAACTGCCTGAAGTGTTTCCCAGACCCTAGAAACTCCCCAAAACCGTTTTTAACAGAAAAGCATCTCGAAATGTCCTAAAACGCGCATCTGAACATTTTCGTGCACAGGAGCCGTAGATGCGCACGAAAATCCGTCCGGAGCCGTTTCGAGCGCCGAACTGCCTGAAGTGTTTTCCAGACCCTAGAAACTCCCCAAAACCGTTTTTAACAGAAAAGCATCTCGAAATGTCCTAAAACGCGCATCTGAACATTTTCGTCCACAGGTGCAGTAGATGCGCACGAAAATCCGTCCGGAGCCGTTTCGAGCGCCGAACTGCCTGAAGTGTTTTCCAGACCCTAGAAACTCCCCAAAACAGTTTTTAACAGAAAAGCATCTCGAAATGTCCTAAAACGCGCATCTGAACATTTTCGTGCACAGGTGCAGTGGATGCGCACGAAAATCCGTCCGGAACCGTTTCGAGCGCCGAACTGCCTGAAGTGTTTCCCAGACCCTAGAAACTCCCCAAAACCGTTTTTAACTGAAAAGCATCTCGAAATGTCCTAAAACGCGCATCTGAACATTTTCGTGCACAGGTGCCATAGATGCGCACGAAAATCCGTCCGGAGCCGTTTCGAGCGCCGAACTGCCTGAAGTGTTTCCCAGACCCTAGAAACTCCCCAAAACCGTTTTTAACAGAAAAGCATCTCGAAATGTCCTAAAACGCGCATCTGAACATTTTCGTGCACAGGTGCAGTAGATGCGCACGAAAATCCGTCCGGAGCCGTTTAGAGCGCCGAACTGCCTGAAGTGTTTCCCAGACCCTAGAAACTCCCCAAAACCGTTTTTAACAGAAAAGCATCTCGAAATGTCCTAAAACGCATCTGAACATTTTCGTGCACAGGTGCCGTAGATGCGCACGAAAATCCGTCCGGAGCCGTTTCGAGCGCCGAACTGCCTGAAGTGTTTCCCAGACCCTAGAAACTCCCCAAAACCGTTTTTAACAGAAAAGCATCTCGAAATGTCCTAAAACGCGCATCTGAACATTTTCGTGCACAAGTGCCGTAGATGCGCACGAAAATCCGTCCGGAGCCGTTTCGAGCGCCGAACTGCCTGAAGTGTTTCCCAGACCCTAGAAACTCCCCAAAACCGTTTTTAACAGAAAAGTATCTCGAAATGTCCTAAAACGCGCATCTGAACATTTTCGTGCACGGTGCAGTAGATGCGTACGAAAATCCGTCCGGAGCCGTTTCGAGCGCCGAACTGCCTGAAGTGTTTCCCAGACCCTAGAAACTCCCAAAAACCGTTTTTAACAGAAAAGCATCTCGAAATGTCCTAAAACGCGCATCTGAACATTTTCGTCCACGGGTGCCGTAGATGCGCTAGAAAATCCGTCCGGAGCAGTTTCGAGCGCCGAACTGCCTGAAGTGTTTCCCAGACCCTAGAAACTCCCCAAAACCGTTTTTAACAGAAAAGCATCTCGAAATGTCCTAAAACGCGCATCTGAACATTTTCGTGCACGGGTGCAGTAGATGCGCACGAAAATCCGTCCGGAGCCGTTTCGAGCGCCGAACTGCCTGAAGTGTTTCCCAGACCCTAGAAACTCCCCAAAGTCGTTTTTAACAGAAAAGCATCTCGAAATGTCCTAAAACGCGCATCTGAACATTTTCGTCCACAGGTGCAGTAGATGCGCACGAAAATCCGTCCGGAGCCGTTTCGAGCGCCGAACTGCCTGAAGTGTTTTCCAGACCCTAGAAACTCCCCAAAACCGTTTTTAACAGAAAAGCATCTCGAAATGTCCTAAAACGCGCATCTGAACATTTTCGTGCACAGGCACGTAGATGCGCACGAAAATCCGTCCGGAGCCGTTTCGAGCGCCGAACTGCCTGAAGTGTTTCCCAGACCCTAGAAACTCCCCAAAACCGTTTTTAACAGAAAAGCATCTCGAAATGTCCTAAAACGCGCATCTGAACATTTTCGTGCACAGGTGCAGTAGATGCGCACGAAAATCCGTCCGGAGCCGTTTCGAGCGCTGAACTGCCTGAAGTGTTTCCCAGACCCTAGAAACTCCCCAAAACCGTTTTTAACAGAAAAGCATCTCGAAATGTCCTAAAACGCGCATCTGAACATTTTCGTGCACAGGTGCCGTAGATGCGGACGAAAATCCGTCCGGAGCCGTTTCGAGCGCCGAACTGCCTGAAGTGTTTTCCAGACCCTAGAAACTCCCCAAAACCGTTTTTAACCGAAAAGCATCTCGAAATGTCCTAAAACGCGCATCTGAACATTTTCGTCCAAAGGTGCCGTAGATGTGCACGAAAATCCGTCCGGAGCCGTTTCGAGCGCCGAACTGCCTGAAGTGTTTTCCAGACCCAAGAAACTCCCCAAAACCGTTTTTAACCGAAAAGCATCTCGAAATGTCCTAAAACGCGCATCTGAACATTTTCGTGCACAGGTGCAGTAGATGCGCACGAAAATCCGTCCGGAGCCGTTTCGAGCGCCGAACTGCCTGAAGTGTTTCCCAGACCCTAGAAACTCCCCAAAACCGTTTTTAACAAAAAAGCATCTCGAAATGTCCTAAAACGCGCATCTGAACATTTTCGTGCACAGGTGCCGTAGATGCGCACGAAAATCCGTCCGGAGCCGTTTCGTGCGCCCAACAGCCTGAAGTGTTTTCCAGACCCTAGAAACTCCCCAAAACCGTTATTAACCGAAAAGCATCACGAAAAGTCCTAAAACGCGCATCTCAACATTTTCGTGCACAGGTGCCGTAGATGCGCACGAAAATCGGTCCGGAGCCGTTTCGAGCGCCGAACAGCCTGAAGTGTTTTCCAGACCCTAGAAACTCCCCAAAACCGATTTTAATCGAAACGCATCACGAAATGTCCTAAAACGCGCATCTCAACGTTTTCGTGCACAGGTGCCGTAGATGCGCACGAAAATCGGACCGGAGCCGTTTCGAGCGCCGAACTGCCTGAAGTGTTTTCCAGACCCTAGAAACTCCCCAAAACCGTTTTTAATCGAAAAGCATCACGAAAAGTCCTAAAACGCGCATCTCAACATTTTCGGGCACAGGTGCCGTAGATGCGCACGAAAAGTGGTCCGGAGCCGTTCCGAGCGCCGAACAGCCTGAAGTGCTTTCCAGAGCCTAGAAACTCCCCAAATCCGTTTTTAATCGAAAAGCATCACGAAATGTCCTAAAACGCGCATCTCAACATTTTCGTGCACAGGAGCCGTAGATGCGCACGAAAATCGGTCCGGAGCAGTTTCGAGCGCCGAACAGCCTGAAGTGTTTTCCAGACCCTAGAAACTCCCCAAAACCGTTTTTAATCGAAAAGCATCACGAAAAGTCCTAAAACGCGCATCTCAACATTTTCGTGCACAGGTGCCGTAGATGCGCACGAAAATCGGTCCGGAGCCGTTCCGAGCGCCGAACAGCCTGAAGTGTTTTCCAGAGCCTAGAAGCTTCCCAAATCCGTTTTTAATCGAAAAGCATCACGAAATGTCCTAAAACGCGCATCTCAACATTTTCGTGCACAGGAGCCGTAGATGCGCACGAAAATCGGTCCGGAGCCATTTCGAGCGCCGAACAGCCTGAAGTATTTTCCAGACCATAGAAACTCCCCAAAACCGCTTTTAATCGAAAAGTATCACGAAATGTCCTGAAACGCGCATCTCAACATTTTCGTGCACAGGTGCCGTAGATGCACACGAAAATCGGTTCGGAGCCGTTTCGAGCGCCGAGCAGCCTGAAGTGTTTCCCAGACCCTAGAAACTCCCCAAAACCGTTTTTAAACGAAAGGCATCATGAAATATCGTAAAACGCGCATCTCAACATTTTCGTGCACAGGTGCCGTAGATGCGCACGAAAATCGGTCCGGAGCCGTTTCGAGCGCCGAACAGCCTGAAGTGTTTTCCAGACCATAGAAACTCCCCAAAACCGCTTTTAATCGAAAAGCATCACGAAATGTCCTGAAACGCGCATCTCAACATTTTCGTGCACCGGTGCCGTAGATGCACACGAAAATCGGTTCGGAGCCGTTTCAAGCGCCGAGCAGCCTGAAGTGTTTCCCAGACCCTAGAAACTCCCCAAAACCGTTTTTAAACGAAAGGCATCACGAAATATCGTAAATCGCGCATCTCAACATTTTCGTGCACAGGTGCCGTAGATGCGCACGAAAATCGGTCCGGAGCCGGTTCGAGCGCCGAATGGCCTGAAGTGTTTTCCAGAACCTAGAAACTCCCCAAAACCGTTTTTAATCGAAAAGCATCACGAAATGTCCTAAAACGCGCATCTCAATATTTTCATGCACAGGTACCGTAGATGCGCACGAAAATCGGTCCGGAGCCGTTTCGAGCGCCGAACAGCCTGAAGTGTTTTCCAGACCCTAGAAACTCCCCAAAACCGCTTTTAATCGAAACGCATCACGAAATGTCCTAAAACGCGCATCTCAACGTTTTCGTGCACAGGTGCCGTAGATGCGCACGAAAATCGGACCGGAACCGTTTCGAGCGCCGAACTGCCTGAAGTGTTTTCCAGACCCTAGAAACTCCCCAAAACCGTTTTTAAACGAAAGGCATCACGAAATATCGTAAAACGCGCATCTCAACATTTTCGTGCACAGGTGCCGTAGATGCGCACGAAAATCGGTCCGGAGCCGTTTCGAGCGCTGAATAGCCTGAAGTGTTTTCCAGAACCTAGAAACTCCCCAAAACCGTTTTTAATCGAAAAGCATCACGAAATGTCCTAAAACGCGCATCTCAATATTTTCATGCACAGGTCCCGTAGATGCGCACGAAAATCGGTCCGGAGCCGTTTCGTGCGCCGAACAGCCTGAAGTGTTTTCCAGACCCTAGAAACTCCCCAAAACCGTTATTAACCGAAAAGCATCACGAAAAGTCCTAAAACGCGCATCTCAACATTTTCGTGCACAGGTGCCGTAGATGCGCACGAAAATCGGTCCGGAGCCGTTTCGAGCGCCGAACAGCCTGAAGTGTTTTCCAGACCGTAGAAACTCCCCAAAACCGCTTTTAATCGAAACGCATCACGAAATGTCCTAAAACGCGCATCTCAACGTTTTCGTGCACAGGTGCCGTAGATGCGCACGAAAATCGGACCGGAACCGTTTCGAGCACCGAACTGCCTGAAGTGTTTTCCAGACCCTAGAAACTCCCCAAAACCGGTTTTAATCGAAAAGCATCACGAAATGTCCTGAAACGCGCATCTCAACATTTTCGTGCACAGGTGCCGTAGATGCGCACGAAAATCGGTCCGGAGCCGTTCCGAGCGCCGAACAGCCTGAAATGTTTTCCAGAGCCTAGAAACTCCCCAAAACCGTTTTTAATCGAAAAGCATCACGAAATGTCCTAAAACGCGCATCTCAACATTTTCGTGCACAGGAGCCGTAGATGCGCACGAAAATCGGTCCGGAGCCGTTTCGAGCGCCGAACAGCCTGAAGTGTTTTCCAGACCATAGAAACTCCCCAAAACCGCTTTTAATCGAAAAGTATAACGAAATGTCCTGAAACGCGCATCTCAACATTTTCGTGCACAGGTGCCGTAGATGCACACGAAAATCGGTTCGGTGCCGTTTCGAGCGCCGAGCAGCCTGAAGTGTTTCCCAGACCCTAGAAACTCCCCAAAACCGTTTTTAAACGAAAGGCATCACGAAATATCGTAAAACGCGCATCTCAACATTTTCGTGCACAGGTGCCGTAGATGCGCACGAAAATCGGTCCGGAGCCGTTTCGAGCGCCGAATAGCCTGAAGTCTTTTCCAGAACCTAGAAACTCCCCAAAACCGTTTTTAATCGAAAAGCATCACGAAATGTCGTAAAACGCGCATCTCAACATTTTCGTGCACCGGTGCCGTAGATGCGCACGAAAATTGGTCCGGCGCCGTTGCGAGCGCCGAACGGCCTGAAGTATTTTCCAGACCCTAGAAACTCCCCAAAACCGTTTTTAACCGAAAAGCATTAAGAAATGTCCTAAAACGTGCATCAAAACAATTTCGTGCACAGGTGCCGTAGATGCGCACGAAAATCGGTCCGGAGCCGTTTCGAGCGCCGAACGGCCTGAAGTGTTTTCCAGACCGTAGAAACTACCCAAAACCGTTTTTAAGCGAAAGGCATCACGAAATGGCCTAAAACGCGCATCTCAACATTTTCGTGCACAGGTGCCGTAGATGCGCACGAAAATCGGTCCGGAGCCGTTTCGAGCGCCGAACTGCCTGAAGTGTTTTCCAGACCCTAGAAACTCCCCAAAACCGCTTTTAATCGAAAGGCATCACGAAATGTCGTAAAACGCGCATCTCAACATTTTCGAGCACAGGTGCCGTAGATGCGCACGAAAATCGGTCCGGAGCCGTTTCGTTCGCCGAACAGCCTGAAGTGTTTTCCAGACCCTAAAAACTCCCCAAAACCGTTTTTACTCGAAAGGCATCACGAAATGTCGTAAAACGCGCATCTCAACATTTTCGTGCACAGGTGCCGTAGATGCGCACGAAAATCGGTCCGGAGCCGTTTCGAGCGCCGAACGGCCTGAAGTGTTTTCCAGACCCTAGAAACTCCCCAAAACCGTTTTTAATCGAAAAGCATCACGAAATGTCCTATAACGCGCATCTCAACATTTTCGTGCACAGGTGCCGTAGATGCGCACGAAAATCGGTCCGGAGCCGTTTCGAGCGCCGAACAGCCTGAAGTGTTTTCCAAACCCTAGAAACTCCCCAAAACCGCTTTTAATCGAAAAGTATCACAAAATGTCCTGAAACGCGCATCTCAACATTTTCGGGCACAGGTGCCGTAGATGCGCACGAAAATCGGTCCGGAGCCGTTCCGAGCGTCGAACAACCTGAAGTGTTTTCCAGGGCCTAGAAAGTCCCCAAAACCGTTTTTAATCGAAAAGAATCACGAAATGCCCTAAAACGCGCATCTCAACATTTTCGTGGACAGGTGCCGTAGATGCGCACGAAAATCGGTTCGGAGCCGTTTCGAGCGCCGAACAGCATGAAGTGTTTCCCAGACCCTAGAAACTCCCCAAAACCGTTTTTAATCGAAAAGCATCACGAAATGTCCTAAAACGCGCATCTCAACATTTTCGTGCACAGCTGCCGTAGATGCGCACGAAAATCGGTCCGGAGCCGTTCCGAGCGCCGAACAGCCTGAAGTGTTTTCCAGACCATAGAAACTCCCTAAAACCGCTTTTAATCGAAAAGTATCACGAAATGTCCTGAAAATCGCATCTCAACATTTTCGTGCACAGGTGCCGTAGATGCAAACGAAAATCGGTTCGGAGCCGTTTCGAGCGCCGAGCAGCCTGAAGTGTTTCCCAGACCCTAGAAACTCCCCAAAACCGTTTTTAAACGAAAGGCATCATGAAATATCGTAAAACGCGCATCTCAACATTTTCGTGCACAGGTGCCGTAGATGCGCACGAAAATCGGTCCGGAGCCGTTTCGAGCGCCGAATAGCCTGAAGTCTTTTCCAGAACCTAGAAACTCCCCAAAACCGTTTTTAATCGAAAAGCATCAAGAAATGTCCTAAAACGCGCATCTCAACATTTTCGTGCACAGGTGCCGTAGATGCGCACGAAAATCGGTCCGGAGCCGTTTCGAGCGCCGAACTGCCTGAAGTGTTTTCCAGACCCTAGAAACTCCCCAAAACCGTTTTTAATCGAAAAGCATCACGAAAAGTCCTAAAACGCGCATCTCAACATTTTCGTGCACAGGTGCCGTAGATGCGCACGAAAATCGGTCCGGAGCCGTTCCGAGCGCCGAACAGCCTGAAGTGTTTTCCAGAGCCTAAAAACTCCCCAAATCCGTTTTTAATCGAAAACCATCACGAAATGTCCTAAAACGCGCATCTCAACATTTTCGTGCACAGGAGCCGTAGATGCGCACGAAAATCGGTCCGGAGCCGTTTCGAGCGCCGAACAGCCTGAAGTGTTTTCCAGACCCTAGAAACTCCCCAAAACCGTTTTTAATCGAAAAGCATCACGAAAAGTCCTAAAACGCGCATCTCAACATTTTCGTGCACAGGTGCCGTAGATGCGCACGAAAATCGGTCCGGAGCCGTTCCGAGCGCCGAACAGCCTGAAGTGTTTTCCAGATCCTAGAAACTTCCCAAATCTGTTTTTAATCGAAAAGCATCACGAAATGTCCTAAAACGCGCATCTCAACATTTTCGTGCACAGGAGCCGTAGATGCGCACGAAAATCGGTCCAGAGCCGTTTCGAGCGCCGAACAGCCTGAAGTGTTTTCCAGACCATAGAAACTCCCCAAAACCGCTTTTAATCGAAAAGTATCACGAAATGTCCTGAAACGCGCATCTCAACATTTTCGTGCACAGGTGCCGTAGATGCACACGAAAATCGGTTCGGAGCCGTTTCGAGCGCCGAGCAGCCTGAAGTGTTTCCCAGACCCTAGAAACTCCCCAAAACCGTTTTTAAACGAAAGGCATCATGAAATATCGTAAAACGCGCATCTCAACATTTTCGTGCACAGGTGCCGTAGATGCGCACGAAAATCGGTACGGAGCCGTTTCGAGCGCCGAATGGCCTGAAGTGTTTTCCAGAACCTAGAAACACCCCAAAACCGTTTTTAATCGAAAAGCATCACGAAATGTCCTAAAACGCGCATCTCAATATTTTCATGCACAGGTACCGTAGATGCGCACGAAAATCGGTCCCGAGCCGTTTCGAGCGCCGAACAGCCTGAAGTGTTTTCCAGACCCTAGGAACTCCCCAAAACCACTTTTAATCGAAACGCATCACGAAATGTCCTAAAACGCGCATCTCAACGTTTTCGTGCACAGGTGCCGTAGATGCGCACGAAAATCGGACCGGAGCCGTTTCGAACGCCGAACTGCCTGAAGTGTTTTCCAAACCCTAGAAACTCACCAAAACCGTTTTTAATCGAAAAGCATCACGAAAAGTCCTAAAACGCGCATCTCAACATTTTCGTGCACAGGTACCGTAGATGCGCACGAAAATCGGTCCGGAGCCGTTTCGAGTGCCGAACAGCCTGAAGTGTTTTCCAGACCATAGAAACTCCCCAAAACCGCTTTTAATCGAAAAGTATAACGAAATGTCCTGAAACGCGCATCTCAACATTTTCGTGCACAGTTGCCGTAGATGCACACGAAAATCGGTACGGAGCCGTTTCGAGCTCCGAGCAGCCTGAAGTGTTTCCCAGACCCTAGAAATTCCCCAAAACCGTTTTTAAACGAAAGGCATCACAAAATATCGTAAAACACGCATCTCAACATTTTCGTGCACAGGTGCCGTAGATGCGCACGAAAATCGGTCCGGAGCCGTTTCGAACGCCGAATAGCTTGAAGTCTTTTCCAGAACCTAGAAACTCCCCAAAACCGTTTTTAATCGAAAAGCATCACGAAATGTCCTAAAACGCGCATCTCAACATTTTCGTGCACAGGTGCCGTAGATGCGCCCGAAAATCGGACCGGAGCCGTTTCGAGCGCCGAACAGCCTGAAGTGTTTTCCAGACCCTAGAAACTCCCCAAAACCGTTTTTAATCGAAAAGCATCACGAAATGTCGTAAAACGTGCATCTCAACATTTTCGTGCACAGGTGCCGTAGATGCGCACGAAAATCGGTCCGGAGCCGTTTCGAGCGCCGAATAGCCTGAAGTCTTTTCCAGAACCTAGAAACTCCCCAAAACCGTTTTTAATCGAAAAGCATCACGAAATGTCGCAAAACGCGCATCTCAACATTTTCGTGCACCGGTGCCGTAGATGCGCACGAAAATTGCTCCGGCGCCGTTTCGAGCGCCGAACGGCCTGAAGTATTTTCCAGACCCTAGAAACTCCCCAAAACCGTTTTTAACCGAAAAGCATTAAGAAATGTCCTAAAACGTGCATCTCAACAATTTCGTGCACAGGTGCCGTAGATGCGCACGAAAATCGGTCCGGAGCCGTTTCGAGCGCCGAACGGCCTGAAGTGTTTTCCAGACCGTAGAAACTCCCCAAAACCGTTTTTAAGCGAAAGGCATCACGAAATGGCCTAAAACGCGCATCTCAACATTTTCGTGCACAGGTGCCGTAGATGCGCACGAATATCGGTCCGGAGCCGTTTCGTTCGCCGAACAGCCTGAATTGTTTTCCAGACCCTAAAAACTCTCCAAAACCGTTTTTACTCGAAAGGCATCACGAAATGTCGTAAAACGCGCATCTCAACATTTTCGTGCACAGGTGCCGTAGATGCGCACGAAAATCGGTCCGGAGCCGTTTCGAACGCCGAACGGCCTGAAGTGTTTTCCAGACCCTAGAAACTCCCCAAAACCGTTTTTAATCGAAAAGCATCACGAAATGTCCTATAACGCGCATCTCAACATTTTCATGCACAGGTGCCGTAGATGCGCACGAAAATCGGTCCGGAGCCGTTTCGAGCGCCGAACAGCCTGAAGTGTTTTCCAGACCCTAGAAACTCCCCAAAACCGCTTTTAATCGAAACGCATCACGAAATATCCTAAAACGCGCATCTCAACATTTTCGTGCACAGGTGCCGTAGATGCGCACGAAAATCGGACCGGAGCCGTTTCGAGCGCCGAACAGCCTGAAGTGTTTTCCAGACCCTAGAAACTCCCCAAAACCGTTTTTAATCGAAAAGCATCACGAAATGTCGTAAAACGCGCATCTCAACGTTTTCATGCACCGGTGCCGTAGATGCGTACGAAAATTGGTCCGGCGCCGTTTCGAGCGCCGAACGGCCTGAAGTGTTTTACAGACCCTAAAAACTCCCCAAAACCGTTTTTAATCGAAAAGCATCACGAAATGTCCTAAAACGCACATCTCAACATTTTCGTGCACAGGTGCCGTAGATGCGCACGAAAATCGGTCCGGAGCCGTTCCGAGCGCCGAACAGCCTGAAGTGTTTTCCAGAGCCTAGAAACTCCCCAAAACCGTTTTTAATCGAAAAGCATCACGAAATGTCCTAAAACGCGCATCTCAACATTTTCGCGCACAGGTGCCGTAGATGCGCACGAAAATCGGTCCGGAGCCGTTCCGAGCGCCGAACAGCCTGAAGTGTTTTCCAGAGCCTAGAAACTCCCCAAAACCGTTTTTAATCGAAAAGCATCACGAAATGTCCTAAAACGCGCATCTCAACATTTTCGTGCACAGGAGCCGTAGATACGCACGAAAATCGGTCCGGAGCCGTTTCGAGCGCCGAACAGCCTGAAGTGTTTTCCAGACCATAGAAACTCCCCAAAACCGCTTTTAATCGAAAAGTATCACGAAATGTCCTGAAACGCGCATCTCCACATTTTCGTGCACAGGTGCCGTAGATGCACACGAAAATCGGTTCGGAGCCGTTTCGAGCGCCGAGCAGCCTGAAGTGTTTCCCAGACCCTAGAAACTCCCCAAAACCGTTTTTAAACGAAAGGCATCATGAAATATCGTAAAACGCGCATCTCAACATTTTCGTGCACAGGTGCCGTAGATGCGCACGAAAATCGGTCCGGAGCCGTTTCGAGCGCCGAATAGCCTGAAGTCTTTTCCAGAACCTAGAAACTCCCCAAAACCGTTTTTAATCGAAAAGAATCACGAAATGCCCTAAAACGCGCATCTCAACATTTTCGTGGACAGGTGCCGTAGATGCGCACGAAAATCGGTTCGGAGCCGTTCCGAGCGCCGAACAGCCTGAAGTGTTTTCCAGAGCCTAGAAGCTTCCCAAATCCGTTTTTAATCGAAAAGCATCACGAAATGTCCTAAAACGCGCATCTCAACATTTTCGTGCACAGGTGCCGTAGATGCGCACGAAAATCGGTCCGGAGCCGTTTCTAGCGCCGAATGGCTTGAAGTCTTTTCCAGAACCTAGAAACTCCCCAAAACCGTTTTTAATCGAAAAGCATCACGAAATGTCCTAAAACGCGCATCTCAACATTTTCGTGCACAGGTGCCGTAGATGCGCACGAAAATCGGACCGGAGCCGTTTCGAGCGCCGAACAGCCTGAAGTGTTTTCCAGACCCTAGAAACTCCCCAAAACCGTTTTTAATCGAAAAGCATCACGAAATGTCGTAAAACGTGCATCTCAACATTTTCGTGCACAGGTGCCGTAGATGCGCACGAAAATCGGTTCGGAGCCGTTTCGAGCGCCGAACAGCATGAAGTGTTTCCCAGACCCTAGAAACTCCCCAAAACCGTTTTTAAACGAAAAGCATCACGAAATGTCGTAAAACGCGCATCTCAGCATTTTCGTGCACAGGTGCCGTAGATGCGCACGAAAATCGGTCCGGAGCCGTTTCTAGCGCCGAATGGCTTGAAGTCTTTTCCAGAACCTAGAAACTCCCCAAAACCGTTTTTAATCGAAAAGCATCACGAAATGTCCTAAAACGCGCATCTCAACATTTTCGTGCACAGGTGCCGTAGATGCGCACGAAAATCGGACCGGAGCCGTTTCGAGCGCCGAACAGCCTGAAGTGTTTTCCAGACCCTAGAAACTCCCCAAAACCGTTTTTAATCGAAAAGCATCACGAAATGTCGTAAAACGTGCATCTCAACATTTTCGTGCACAGGTGCCGTAGATGCGCACGAAAATCGGTCCGGAGCCGTTTCGAGCGCCGAATAGCCTGAAGTCTTTTCCAGAACCTAGAAACTCCCCAAAACCGTTTTTAATCGTAAAGCATCACGAAATGTCGCAAAACGCGCATCTCAACATTTTCGTGCACCGGTGCCGTAGATGCGCACGAAAATTGGTCCGGCGCCGTTTCGAGCGCCGAACGGCCTGAAGTATTTTCCAGACCCTAGAAACTCCCCAAAACCGTTTTTAACCGAAAAGCATTAAGAAATGTCCTAAAACGTGCATCTCAACAATTTCGTGCAAAGGTGCCGTAGATGCGCACGAAAATCGGTCCGGAGCCGTTTCGTGCGCCGAACGGCCTGAAGTGTTTTCCAGACCGTAGAAACTCCCCAAAACCGTTTTTAAGCGAAAGGCATCACGAAATGGCCTAAAACGCGCATCTCAACATTTTCGTGCACAGGTGCCGTAGATGCGCACGAAAATCGGTCCGGAGCCGTTTCGAGCGCCGAACAGCCTGAAGTGTTTTCCAGACCCTAGAAACTCCCCAAAACCGCTTTTAATCGAAAGGCATCACGAAATGTCGTAAAACGCGCATCTCAACATTTTCGAGCACAGGTGCCGTAGATGCGCACGAAAATCGGTCCGGAGCCGTTTCGTTCGCCGAACAGCCTGAAGTGTTTTCCAGACCCTAAAAACTCTCCAAAACCGTTTTTACTCGAAAGGCATCACGAAATGTCGTAAAACGCGCATCTCAACATTTTCGTGCAGAGGTGCCGTAGATGCGCACGAAAATCGGTCCGGAGCCGTTTCGAACGCCGAACGGCCTGAAGTGTTTTCCAGACCCAAGAAACTCCCCAAAACCGTTTTTAATCGAAAAGCATCACGAAATGTCCTATAACGCGCATCTCAACATTTTCGTGCACAGGTGCCGTAGATGCGCACGAAAATCGGTCCGGAGCCGTTTCGAGCGCCGAACAGCCTGAAGTGTTTTCCAGACCCTAGAAACTCCCCAAAACCGCTTTTAATCGAAACGCATCACGAAATGTCCTAAAACGCGCATCTCAACATTTTCGTGCACAGGTGCCGTAGATGCGCACGAAAATCGGACCGGAGCCGTTTCGAGCGCCGAACAGCCTGAAGTGTTTTCCAGACCCTAGAAACTCCCCAAAACCGTTTTTAATCGAAAAGCATCACGAAATGTCGTAAAACGCGCATCTCAACGTTTTCATGCACCGGTGCCGTAGATGCGCACGAAAATTGGTCCGGCGCCGTTTCGAGCGCCGAACGGCCTGAAGTGTGTTACGGACCCTAGAAACTCCCCAAAACCGTTTTTAATCGAAAAGCATCACGAAATGTCCTAAAACGCGCATCTCAACATTTTCGTGCACAGGTGCCGTAGATGCGCACGAAAATCGGTCCGGAGCCGTTCCGAGCGCCGAACAGCCTGAAGTGTTTTCCAGAGCCTACAAACTCCCCAAAACCGTTTTTAATCGAAAAGCATCACGAAATGTCCTAAAACGCGCATCTCAACATTTTCGTGCACAGGAGCCGTAGATACGCACGAAAATCGGTCCGGAGCCGTTACGAGCGCCGAACAGCCTGAAGTGTTTTCCAGACCATAGAAACTCCCCAAAACCGCTTTTAATCGAAAAGTATCACGAAATGTCCTGAAACGCGCATCTCAACATTTTCGTGCACAGGTGCCGTAGATGCACACGAAAATCGGTTCGGAGCCGTTTCGAGCGCCGAGCAGCCTGAAGTGTTTCCCAGACCCTAGAAACTCCCCAAAACCGTTTTTAAACGAAAGGCATCATGAAATATCGTAAAACGCGCATCTCAACATTTTCGTGCACAGGTGCCGTAGATGCGCACGAAAATCGGTCCGGAGCCGTTTCGAGCGCCGAATAGCCTGAAGTCTTTTCCAGAACCTAGAAACTCCCCAAAACCGTTTTTAATCGAAAAGAATCACGAAATGCCCTAAAACGCGCATCTCAACATTTTCGTGGACAGGTGCCGTAGATGCGCACGAAAATCGGTTCGGAGCCGTTTCGAGCGCCGAACAGCATGAAGTGTTTCCCAGACCCTAGAAACTCCCCAAAACCGTTTTTAAACGAAAAGCATCACGAAATGTCGTAAAACGCGCATCTCAACATTTTCGTGCACAGGTGCCGTAGATGCGCACGAAAATCGGTCCGGAGCCGTTTCGAGCGTCGAATGGCCTAAAGTGTTTTCCAGAACCTAGAAACTCCCCAAAACCGTTTTTAATCGAAAAGCATCACGAAATGTCCTAAAACGCGCATCTCAATATTTTCATGCACAGGTACCGTAGATGCGCACGAAAATCGGTCCGGAGCCGTTTCGTGCGCCGAACAGCCTGAAGTGTTTTCCAGACCCTAGAAACTCCCCAAAACCGTTATTAACCGAAAAGCATCACGAAAAGTCCTAAAACAAGCATCTCAACATTTTCGTGCACAGGTGCCGTAGATGCGCACGATAATCGGTCCGGAGCCGTTTCGAGCGCCGAACAGCCTGAAGTGTTTTCCAGACCCTAGAAACTCCCCAAGACCACTTTTAATCGAAACGCATCACGAAATGTCCTAAAACGCGCATCTCAACGTTTTCGTGCACAGGTGCCGTAGAAGCGCACGAAAATCGGACCGGAGCCGGTTCGAGCGCCGAACTGCCTGAAGTGTTTTCCAGACCTTAGAAACTCCCCAAAACCGTTTTTAATCGAAAAGCATCACGAAAAGTCCTAAAACGCGCATCTCAACATTTTCGTGCACAGGTGCCGTAGATGCGCACGAAAATCGGTCCGGAGCCGTTCCGAGCGCCGAACAGCCTGAAGTGTTTTCCAGAGCCTAGAAACTCCCCAAAACCGTTTTTAATCGAAAAGCATCACGAAATGTCCTAAAACACGCATCTCAACATTTTCGTGCACAGGAGCCGTAGATGCGCACGAAAATCGGTCTGGAGCCCTTTCGAGCGCCGAACAGCCTAAAGTGTTTTCCAGACCACAGAAACTCCCCAAAACCGTTTTTAAACGAAAGGCATCACGAAATATCGTAAAACGCGCATCTCAACATTTTCGTGCACAGGTGCCGTAGATGCGCACGAAAATCGGTCCGGAGCCGTTTCGAGCGCCGTATAGCCTGAAGTCTTTTCCAGAACCTAGAAACTCCCCAAAACCGTTTTTAATCAAAAAGCATCAAGAAATGTCCTAAAACGCGCATCTCAACATTTTCGTGCACAGGTGCCGTAGATGCGCACGAAAATCGGTCCGAAGCCGTTCCGAGCGCCGAACAGCCTGAAGTGTTTTCCAGGGCCTAGAAAGTCCCCAAAACCGTTTTTAATTGAAAAGAATCACGAAATGCCCTAAAACGCGCATCTCAACATTTTCGTGGACACGTGCCGTAGATGCGCACGAAAATCGGTTCGGAGCCGTTTCGAGCGCCGAACAGCATGAAGTGTTTCCCAGACCCTAGAAACTCCCCAAAACCGTTTTTAAACGAAAGGCATCACGAAATGTCGTAAAACGCGCATCTCAACATTTTCGTGCACAGGTGTCGTAGATGCGCACGAAAATCGGTCCGGAGCCGTTTCGAGCGCAGAACAGCCTGAAGTGTTTTCCAGACCCTAGAAACTCCCCAAAACCGTTATTAACAGAAAAGCATCAAGAAATGTCCTAAAACGCGCATCTCAACATTTTCGTGCACAGGTGCCGTAGATGCGTACGAAAATCGGTCCGGAGCCGTTTCGAGCGCCGAACAGCCTGAAGTGTTTTCCAGACCCTAGAAACTCCCCAAAACCGTTTTTAAACGAAAGGCATCACGAAATGTCGTAAAACGCGCATCTCAACATTTTCGTGCACACGTGTCGTAGATGCGCACGAAAATCGGTCCGGAGCCGTTTCGAGCGCAGAACAGCCTGAAGTGTTTCCCAGACCCTAGAAACTCCCCAAAACCGTTTTTAAACGAAAAGCATCACGAAATGTCGTAAAACGCGCATCTCAACATTTTTGTGCACAGGTGCCGTAGATGCGCACGAAAATCGGTCCGGAGCCGGTTCGAGCGCCGAATGGCCTAAATTGTTTTCCAGAACCTAGAAACTCCCCAAAACCGTTTTTAATCGAAAAGCATCACGAAATGTCCTAAAACGCGCATCTCAATATTTTCATGCACAGGTACCGTAGATGCGCACGAAAATCGGTCCGGAGCCGTTTCGTGCGCCGAACAGCCTGAAGTGTTTTCCAGACCCTAGAAACTCCCCAAAACCGTTATCAACCGAAAAGCATCACGAAAAGTCCTAAAACGCGCATCTCAACATTTTCGTGCACAGGTGCCGTAGATGCGTACGAAAATCGGTCCGGAGCCGTTTCGAGCGCCGAACAGCCTGAAGTGTTTTCCAGACCCTAGAAACTCCCCAAAACCGTTTTTAATCGAAAAGCATCACGAAAAGTCCTAAAACGCGCATCTCAACATTTTCGTGCACAGGTGCCGTTTCGAGCGCCGAACAGCCTGAAGTGTTTTCCAGACCCTAGAAACTCCCCAAAACCGTTTTTAATCGAAAAGCATCACGAAAAGTCCTAAAACGCACATCTCAATATTTTCGTGCACAGGCGCCGTAGATGCGCACGAAAATCGGTCCGGAGCCGTTCCGAGTGCCGAACAGCCTGAAGTGTTTTCCAGAGCCTAGAAACACCCCAAAACCGTTTTTAATCGAAAAGCATCACGAAATGTTCTAAAACGCGCATCTCAACATTTTCGTGCACAGGAGCCGTAGATGCGCACGAAAATCGGTCCGGTGCCGTTTCGAGCGCCGAACAGCCTGAAGTGTTTTCCAGACCCTAGAAACTCCCCAAAACCGTTTTTAATCGAAAAGCATCACGAAAAGTCCTAAAACGCGCATCTCAATATTTTCGTGCACAGGCGCCGTAGATGCGCACGAAAATCGGCCCGGAGCCGTTCCGAGCGCCGAACAGCCTGAAGTGTTTTCCAGACCCCAGAAACTCCCCAAAACCGCTTTTAATCGAAACGCATCACGAAATGTCCTAAAACGCGCATCTCAACGTTTTCGTGCACAGGTGCCGTAGATGCGCACGAAAATCGGACCGGAGCCGGTTCGAGCGCTGAACTGCCTGCAGTGTTTTCCAGACCCTAGAAACTCCCCAAAACCGTTTTTAATCGAAAAGCATCACGAAAAGTCCTAAAACGCGCATCTCAACATTTTCGTGCACAGGTGCCGTAGATGCGCACGAAAATCGGTCCGGAGCCGTTCCGAGCGCCGAACAGCCTGAAGTGTTTTCCAGACCGTAGAAACTCCCCAAAACCGCTTTTAATCGAAAGGCATCACGAAATGTCGTAAAACGCGCATCTCAACATTTTCAAGCACAGGTGCCGTAGATGCGCACGAAAATCGGTCCGGAGCCGTTTCGTTCGCCGAACAGCCTGAAGTGTTTTCCAGACCCTAAAAACTCTCCAAAACCGTTTTTACTCGAAAGGCCTCACGAAATGTCGTAAAACGCGCATCTCAACATTTTCGTGCAGAGGTGCCGTAGATGCGCACGAAAATCGGTCCGGAGCCGTTTCGAACGCCGAACGGCCTGAAGTGTTTTCCAGACCCAAGAAACTCCCCAAAACCGTTTTTAATCGAAAAGCATCACGAAATGTCCTATAACGCGCATCTCAACATTTTCGTGCACAGGTGCCGTAGATGCGCACGAAAATCGGTCCGGAGCCGTTTCGAGCGCCGAACAGCCTGAAGTGTTTTCCAGACCCTAGAAACTCCCCAAAACCGCTTTTAATCGAAACGCATCACGAAATGTCCTAAAACGCGCATCTCAACATTTTCGTGCACAGGTGCCGTAGATGCGCACGAAAATCGGACCGGAGCCGTTTCGAGCGCCGAACAGCCTGAAGTGTTTTCCAGACCCTAGAAACTCCCCAAAACCGTTTTTAATCGAAAAGCATCACGAAATGTCGTAAAACGCGCATCTCAACGTTTTCATGCACCGGTGCCGTAGATGCGCACGAAAATTGGTCCGGCGCCGTTTCGAGCGCCGAACGGCCTGAAGTGTTTTACGGACCCTAGAAACTCCCCAAAACCGTTTTTAATCGAAAAGCATCACGAAATGTCCTAAAACGCGCATCTCAACATTTTCGTGCACAGGTGCCGTAGATGCGCACGAAAATCGGTCCGGAGCCGTTCCGAGCGCCGAACAGCCGGAAGTGTTTTCCAGACCATAGAAACTCCCCAAAACCGCTTTTAATCGAAAAGTATCACGAAATGTCCTGAAACGCGTATCTCAACATTTTCGTGCACAGGTGCCGTAGATGCACACGAAAATCGGTTCGGAGCCGTTTCGAGCGCCGAGCAGCCTGAAGTGTTTCCCAGACCCTAGAAACTCCCCAAAACCGTTTTTAAACGAAAGGCATCATGAAATATCGTAAAACGCGCATCTCAACATTTTCGTGCACAGGTGCCGTAGATGCGCACGAAAATCGGTCCGGAGCCTTTTCGAGCGCCGAATAGCCTGAAGTCTTTTCCAGAACCTAGAAACTCCCCAAAACCGTTTTTAATCGAAAAGAATCACGAAATGCCCTAAAACGCGCATCTCAACATTTTCGTGGACAGGTGCCGTAGATGCGCACGAAAATCGGTTCGGAGCCGTTTCGAGCGCCGAACAGCATGAAGTGTTTCCCAGACCCTAGAAACTCCCAAAAACCGTTTTTAAACGAAAAGCATCACGAAATATCGTAAAACGCGCAACTCAACATTTTCGTGCACAGGTGCCGTAGATGCGCACGAAAATCGGTCCGGAGCCGGTTCGAGCGTCGAATGGCCTGAAGTGTTTTCCAGAACCTAGAAACTCCCCAAAACCGTTTTTAATCGAAAAGCATCACGAAATGTCCTAAAACGCGCATCTCAAAATTTTCATGCACAGGTACCGTAGATGCGCACGAAAATCGGTCCGGAGCCGTTTCGTGCGCCGAACAGCCTGAAGTGTTTTCCAGACCCTAGAAACTCCCCAAAACCGCTTTTAATCGAAACACATCACGAAATGTCCTAAAACGCGCATCTCAACGTTTTCGTGCACAGGTGCCGTAGATGCGCACGAAAATCGGACCGGAGCCGGTTCGAGCGCCGAACTGCCTGAAGTGTTTTCCAGACCCTAGAAACTCCCCAAAACCGTTTTTAATCGAAAAGCATCACGAAAAGTCCTAAAACGCGCATCTCAACATTTTCGTGCACAGGTGCCGTAGATGCGCACGAAAATCGGTCCGGAGCCGTTCCGAGCGCCGAACAGCCTGAAGTGTTTTCCAGAGCCTAGAAACTCCCCAAAACCGTTTTTAATCGAAAAGCATCACGAAATGTCCTAAAACACGCATCTCAACATTTTCGTGCACAGGAGCCGTAGATGCGCACGAAAATCGGTCCGGAGCCGTTTCGAGCGCCGAACAGCCTGAAGTGTTTTCCAGACCCTAGAAACTCCCCAAAACCGCTTTTAATCGAAAGGCATCACGAAATGTCGTAAAACGCGCATCTCAACATTTTCGAGCACAGGTGCCGTAGATGCGCACGAAAATCGGTCCGGAGCCGTTTCGAGCGCCGAACGGCCTGAAGTATTTTCCAGAGCCTAGAAACTCCCCAAAACCGTTTTTAATCGAAAAGCATCACGAAATGTCCTAAAACGCGCATCTCAACATTTTCGTGCACAGGAGCCGTAGATGCGCACGAAAATCGGTCCGGAGCCGTTTCGAGCGCCGAACAGCCTGAAGTGTTTTCCAGACCATAGAAACTCCCCAAAACCGCTTTTAATCGAAAAGCATCACGAAATGTCCTGAAACGCGCATCTCAACATTTTCGTGCACCGGTGCCGTAGATGCACACGAAAATCGGTTCGGAGCCGTTTCGAGCGCCGAGCAGCCTGAAGTGTTTCCCAGACCCTAGAAACTCCCCAAAATCGTTTTTAAACGAAAGGCATCACGAAATATCGTAAAACGCGCATCTCAACATTTTCGTGCACAGGTGCCGTAGATGCGCACGAAAATCGGTCCGGAGCCGTTTCGAGCGCCGTATAGCCTGAAGTCTTTTCCAGAACCTAGAAACTCCCCAAAACCGTTTTTAATCAAAAAGCATCAAGAAATGTCCTAAAACGCGCATCTCAACATTTTCGTGCACAGGTGCCGTAGATGCGCACGAAAATCGGTCCGGAGCCGTTCCGAGCGCCGAACAGCCTGAAGTGTTTTCCAGGGCCTAGAAAGTCCCCAAAACCGTTTTTAATTGAAAAGAATCACGAAATGCCCTAAAACGCGCATCTCAACATTTTCGTGGACACGTGCCGTAGATGCGCACGAAAATCGGTTCGGAGCCGTTTCGAGCGCCGAACAGCATGAAGTGTTTCCCAGACCCTAGAAACTCCCCAAAACCGTTTTTAAACGAAAGGCATCACGAAATGTCGTAAAACGCGCATCTCAACATTTTCGTGCACAGGTGTCGTAGATGCGCACGAAAATCGGTCCGGAGCCGTTTCGAGCGCAGAACAGCCTGAAGTGTTTTCCAGACCCTAGAAACTCCCCAAAACCGTTATTAACAGAAAAGCATCAAGAAATGTCCTAAAACGCGCATCTCAACATTTTCGTGCACAGGTGCCGTAGATGCGTACGAAAATCGGTCCGGAGCCGTTTCGAGCGCCGAACAGCCTGAAGTGTTTTCCAGACCCCAGAAACTCCCCAAAACCGTTTTTAAACGAAAGGCATCACGAAATGTCGTAAAACGCGCATCTCAACATTTTCGTGCACACGTGTCGTAGATGCGCACGAAAATCGGTCCGGAGCCGTTTCGAGCGCAGAACAGCCTGAAGTGTTTTCCAGACCCTAGAAACTCCCCAAAACCGTTATTAACCGAAAAGCATCAAGAAATGTCCTACAACGCGCATCTCAACATTTTCGTGCACAGGTGCCGTAGATGCGAACGAAAATCGGTCCGGAGCCGTTTCGAGCGCCGAATGGCCTGAAGTGTTTCCCAGACCCTAGAAACTCCCCAAAACCGTTTTTAAACGAAAAGCATCACGAAATGTCGTAAAACGCGCATCTCAACATTTTTGTGCACAGGTGCCGTAGATGCGCACGAAAATCGGTCCGGAGCCGGTTCGAGCGCCGAATGGCCTGAAGTGTTTTCCAGAACCTAGAAACTCCCCAAAACCGTTTTTAATCGAAAAGCATCACGAAATGTCCTAAAACGCGCATCTCAATATTTTCATGCACAGGTACCGTAGTTGCGCACGAAAATCGGTCCGGAGCGGTTTCGTGCGCCGAACAGCCTGAAGTGTTTTCCAGACCCTAGAAACTCCCCAAAACCGTTATCAACCGAAAAGCATCACGAAAAGTCCTAAAACGCGCATCTCAACATTTTCGTGCACAGGTGCCGTAGATGCGTACGAAAATCGGTCCGGAGCCGTTTCGAGCGCCGAACAGCCTGAAGTGTTTTCCAGACCCTAGAAACTCCCCAAAACCGTTTTTAATCGAAAAGCATCACGAAATGTCGTAAAACGCGCATCTCAACATTTTCGTGCAAAGGTACCGTAGATGCACACGAAAATTGGTCCGGCGCTGTTTCGAGCGCCGAACGGCCTGAAGTGTTTTCCAAACCCTAGAAACTCCCCAAAACCGTTTTTAACCGAAAAGCATCACGAAATGTCCTAAAACGGGCATCTCAACATTTTCGTGCACAGGTGCCGTAGATGCGCACGAAAATCGGTCCGGAGCAGTTTCGTGCGCCGAACAGCCTGAAGTGTTTACCAGACCCTAAAAACTCCCCAAAACCGTTATAAACCGAAAAGCATCAAGAAATGTCCTAAAACGCGCATCTCAACATTTTCGTGCACAGGTACCGTAGATGCGCACGAAAATCGGTCCGGAGCCGTTTCGAGCGCCGAACGGCCTGAAGTGTTTTCCAGACCCTAGAAACTCCCCAAAACCGTTTTTAATCGAAAAGCATCACGAAATGTCCTACAACGCGCATCTCAACATTTTCGTGCACAGGTGCCGTAGATGCGCACGAAAATCGGTCCGGAGCCGTTTCGAGCGTCGAACAGCCTAAAGTGTTTTCCAGACCCGAGAAACTCCTCAAAACCGCTTTTAATCGAAAAGCATCACGAAATGTCCTAAAACGCACATCTCAACATTTTCGTGCACGGGTGCCGTAGATACGCACGAAAATCGGTCCGGAGCCGTCTCGATCGCCGAATAGCCTGAAGTGTTTTCCAGAACCTAGAAACTCCCCAAAACCGTTTTCATTCGAAAAGCATCGCGAAATGTCGTAAAACGCGCATCTCAACATTTTCATGCACCGGTGCCGTAGATGCGCACGAAAATAGGTCCGGAGCCGTTTCGTGCGCCGAACAGCATGAAGTGTTTTCCAGACCCTACAAACTCCTCAAAACCGTTATTAACAGAAAAGCATCAAGAAATGTCCTAAAACGCGCATCTCAACATTTTCGTGCACAGGTGCCGTAGATGCGCACGAAAATCGGTCCGGAGCCGTTTCGAGCGCCGAACAGCCTGAAGTGTTTTCCAGACCCTACAAACTCCTCAAAACCGTTATTAACCGAAAAGCATCAAGAAATGTCCTAAAACGCGCATCTCAACATTTTCGTGCACAGGTGCCGTAGATGCGCACGAAAATCGGTCCGGAGCCGTTTCGAGCGCCGAACACCCTGAAGTGTTTTCTAGACCCTACAAACTCCTCAAAACCGTTATTAACCGAAAAGCATCAAGAAATGTCCTAAAACGCGCATCTCAATATTTTCGTGCACAGGTGCCGTAGATGCGCACGAAAATCGGTCCGGAGCCGTTTCGAGCGCCGAACAGCCTGAAGTGTTTTCCAGACCCAACAAACTCCTCAAAACCGTTATTAACCGAAAAGCATCAAGAAATGTCCTAAAACGCGCATCTTAACATTTTCGTGCACAGGTGCCGTAGATGCGCTCGAAAATCGGTCCGGAGCCGTTTCGAGCGCAGAACAGCCTAAAGTGTTTTCCAGACCCTAGAGATTCCCCAAAACCGTTATTAACCGAAAAGCATCAAGAAATGTCCTAAAACGCGCATCTCAAAATTTTCGTGTACAGGTGCCGTAGATGCGCACGAAAATCGGTCCGGAGCCGTTTCGTGCGCCGAACTGCCTGAAGTGTTTTCATGACCCTAGAAACTCCCCAAAACCGTTTTTAAGCGAAAGGCATCACGAAATGTCCTAAAACGCACATCTCAACATTTTCGTGCACAGGTGCCGTAGATACGCACGAAAATCGGTCCGGAGCCGTTTCGAGCGCCGAATAGCCTGAAGTGTTTTCCAGAACCTAGAGACTCCCCAAAACCGTTTTTAATCGAAAACCATCATGAAATGTCCTAAAACGCGCATCTCAATATTTTCGTGCACAGGTGCCGTAGATGCGCACGAAAATCGGTCCGGGGCCGTTTCGAGCGCCGAACAGCCTGAAGTGTTTTCCAGACCCTAGAAACTCCCCAAAACCGTTTTTAATCGAAAAGTATCACGAAATGTCCTAAAACGTGCATCTCAACATTTTCGTGCACAGGTGCCGTAGATGCGCACGAAAATCGGTCCGGAGCCGTTTCGTGCGCCGAACAGCCTGAAGTGTTTTCCAGACCCTAGAAACTCCCCAAAACCGTTTTTAAACGAAAGGCATCACGAAATATCGTAAAACGCGCATCTCAACATTTTCGTGCACAGGTGCCGTAGATGCGCACGAAAATTTGTCCGGCGCTGTTTCGAGCGCCGAACGGCCTGAAGTGTTTTCCAGACTCTAGAAACTCCCCAAAACCGTTTTTAACCGAAAAGTATCACGAAATGTCCTAAAACGTGCATCTCAACATTTTCGTGCACAGGTGCCGCAGATGCGCACGAAAATCGGTCCGGAGCCGTTTCGTGCGCCGAACAGCCTGAAGTGTTTTCAAGACCCTAGAAACACCCCAAAACCGTTTTTAAGCGAAAGGCATCACGAAATGGCCTAAAACGCGCATCTCAACATTTTCGTGCACAGGTGCCGTAGATGCGCATGAAATTCGGTCCGGAGCCGTTTCGAGCGCCGAACAGCCTGAAGAGTTTTCCAGACCCAAAAAACTCCCCAAAACCGTTTTTAACCGAAAAACATCACGAAATGTCCTAAAATGCGCATCTCAACATGTTCGTGCACAAGTGCCGTTGATGCGCACGAAAATCGGACTGGAGCCGTTTCAAGCGGCGAACAGCCTGAAGTGTTTTCCAGACCCTAGAAACTCCCCAAAACCGTTTTTAATCGAAAAGCATCACGAAATGTCGTAAAACGCGCATCTCAACATTTTCGTGCAAAGGTGCCGTAGATGCGCACGAAAATTGGTCCGGCGCTGTTTCGAGCGCCGAACGGCCTGAAGTGTTTTCCAGACCCTAGAAACTCCCCAAAACCGTTTTTAACCGAAAAGCATCACGAAATGTCCTAAAATGCGCATCTCAACATTTTCGTGCACAAGTGCCGTAGATGCGCACGAAAATCGGACTGGAGCCGTTTCGAACGCCGAACAGCCTGAAGTGTTTTCCAGACCCTAGAAACTCCCCAAAACCGTTTTTAATCGAAAAGCATCACGAAATGTCGTAAAACGCGCATATCAACATTTTCGTGCAAAGGTGCCGTAGATGCGCACGAAAATTGGTCCGGCGCTGTTTCGAGCGCCGAACGGCCTGAAGTGTTTTCCAGACCCTAGAAACTCCCCAAAACCGTTTTTAACCGAAAAGCATCACGAAATGTCCTAAAACGTGCATCTCAACATTTTCGTGCACAGGTGCCGTAGATGCGCACGAAAATCGGTCCGGAGCCGTTTCATGCGCCGAACAGCCTGAAGTGTTTTCCAGACCCTAGAAACTCCCCAAAACCGTTTTTAAGCGAAAGGCATCACGAAATGTCGTAAAACGCGCATCTCAACATTTTCGTGCACAGGTGCCGTAGATGCGCACGAAAATCTGTCCGGAGCCGTTTCGAGCGCAGAACAGCCTGAAGTGTTTTCCAGACCCTACAAACTCCTCCAAACCGTTATTAACCGAAAAGCATCAAGAAATGTCCTAAAACGCGCATCTCAACATTTTCATGCACAGGTGCCGTAGATGCGCACGAAAATCGGTCCGGAGCCGTTTCGTGCGCCGAACAGCCTGAAGTGTTTTCCAGACCCTAAAAACTCCCCAAAACCGCTTTTAATAGAAAAGCATCACGAAATGTCCTGAAACGCGCATCTCAACATTTTCGTGCACAGGTGCCGTAGATGCACACGAAAATCGGTTCGGAGCCGTTTCGAGCGCCGAGCAGCCTGAAGTGTTTCCCAGACCCTAGAAACTCCCCAAAACCGTTTTTAAACGAAAGGCATCACGAAATATCGTAAAACGCGCATCTCAACATTTTCGTGAACAGGTGCCGTAGATGCGCACGAAAATCGATCCGGAGCCGTTTCGAGCGCCGAATAGCCTGAAGTGTTTTCCAGAACCTAGAAACTCCCCAAAACCGTTTTTAATCGAAAAGCATCAAGAAATGTCCTATAACGCGCATCTCAACATTTTCGTGCACAGGTGCCGTAGATGCGCACGAAAATCGGTCCGGAGCCGTTTCGAGCGTCGAACAGCCTAAAGTGTTTTCCAGACCCGAGAAACTCCTCAAAACCGCTTTTAATCGAAAAGCATCACGAAATGTCCTAAAACGCACATCTCAACATTTTCGTGCACGGGTGCCGTAGATACGCACGAAAATCGGTCCGGAGCCGTCTCGATCGCCGAATAGCCTGAAGTGTTTTCCAGAACCTAGAAACTCCCCAAAACCGTTTTCATTCGAAAAGCATCGCGAAATGTCGTAAAACGCGCATCTCAACATTTTCATGCACCGGTGCCGTAGATGCGCACGAAAATCGGTCCGGAGCCGTTTCGTGCGCCGAACAGCCTGAAGTGTTTTCCAGACCCTACAAACTCCTCAAAACCGTTATTAACAGAAAAGCATCAAGAAATGTCCTAAAACGCGCATCTCAACATTTTCGTGCACAGGTGCCGTAGATGCGCGCGAAAATCGGTCCGGAGCCGTTTCGAGCGCCGAACAGCCTGAAGTGTTTTCCAGACCCTACAAACTCCTCAAAACCGTTATTAACCGAAAAGCATCAAGAAATGTCCTAAAACGCGCATCTCAACATTTTCGTGCACAGGTGCCGTAGATGCGCACGAAAATCGGTCCGGAGCCGTTTCGAGCGCCGAACAACCTGAAGTGTTTTCTAGACCCTACAAACTCCTCAAAACCGTTATTAACCGAAAAGCATCAAGAAATGCCCTAAAACGCGCATCTCAATATTTTCGTGCACAGGTGCCGTAGATGCGCACGAAAATCGGTCCGGAGCCGTTTCGAGCGCCGAACAGCCTGAAGTGTTTTCCAGACCCTACAAACTCCTCAAAACCGTTATTAACCGAAAAGCATCAAGAAATGTCCTAAAACGCGCATCTCAACATTTTCGTGCACAGGTGCCGTAGATGCGCTCGAAAATCGGTCCGGAGCCGTTTCGAGCGCAGAACAGCCTAAAGTGTTTTCCAGACCCTAGAGATTCCCCAAAACCGTTATTAACCGAAAAGCATCAAGAAATGTCCTAAAACGCGCATCTCAAAATTTTCGTGTACAGGTGCCGTAGATGCGCACGAAAATCGGTCCGGAGCCGTTTCGTGCGCCGAACTGCCTGAAGTGTTTTCATGACCCTAGAAACTCCCCAAAACCGTTTTTAAGCGAAAGGCATCACGAAATGTCCTAAAACGCACATCTCAACATTTTCGTGCACAGGTGCCGTAGATACGCACGAAAATCGGTCCGGAGCCGTTTCGAGCGCCGAATAGCCTGAAGTGTTTTCCAGAACCTAGAGACTCCCCAAAACCGTTTTTAATCGAAAACCATCATGAAATGTCCTAAAACGCCCATCTCAATATTTTCGTGCACAGGTGCCGTAGATGCGCACGAAAATCGGTCCGGGGCCGTTTCGAGCGCCGAACAGCCTGAAGTGTTTTCCAGACCCTAGAAACTCCCCAAAACCGTTTTTAATCGAAAAGTATCACGAAATGTCCTAAAACGTGCATCTCAACATTTTCGTGCACAGGTGCCGTAGATGCGCACGAAAATCGGTCCGGAGCCGTTTCGTGCGCCGAACAGCCTGAAGTGTTTTCCAGACCCTAGAAACTCCCCAAAACCGTTTTTAAACGAAAGGCATCACGAAATATCGTAAAACGCGCATCTCAACATTTTCGTGCACAGGTGCCGTAGATGCGCACGAAAATTTGTCCGGCGCTGTTTCGAGCGCCGAACGGCCTGAAGTGTTTTCCAGACTCTAGAAACTCCCCAAAACCGTTTTTAACCGAAAAGTATCACGAAATGTCCTAAAACGTGCATCTCAACATTTTCGTGCACAGGTGCCGCAGATGCGCACGAAAATCGGTCCGGAGCCGTTTCGTGCGCCGAACAGCCTGAAGTGTTTTCAAGACCCTAGAAACACCCCAAAACCGTTTTTAAGCGAAAGGCATCACGAAATGGCCTAAAACGCGCATCTCAACATTTTCGTGCACAGGTGCCGTAGATGCGCATGAAATTCGGTCCGGAGCCGTTTCGAGCGCCGAACAGCCTGAAGAGTTTTCCAGACCCAAAAAACTCTCCAAAACCGTTTTTAACCGAAAAACATCACGAAATGTCCTAAAATGCGCATCTCAACATGTTCGTGCACAAGTGCCGTAGATGCGCACGAAAATCGGACTGGAGCCGTTTCGAGCGGCGAACAGCCTGAAGTGTTTTCCAGACCCTAGAAACTCCCCAAAACCGTTTTTAATCGAAAAGCATCACGAAATGTCGTAAAACGCGCATCTCAACATTTTCGTGCAAAGGTGCCGTAGATGCGCACGAAAATTGGTCCGGCGCTGTTTCGAGCGCCGAACGGCCTGAAGTGTTTTCCAGACCCTAGAAACTCCCCAAAACCGTTTTTAACCGAAAAGCATCACGAAATGTCCTAAAATGCGCATCTCAACATTTTCGTGCACAAGTGCCGTAGATGCGCACGAAAATCGGACTGGAGCCGTTTCGAACGCCGAACAGCCTGAAGTGTTTTCCAGACCCTAGAAACTCCCCAAAACCGTTTTTAATCGAAAAGCATCACGAAATGTCGTAAAACGCGCATATCAACATTTTCGTGCAAAGGTGCCGTAGATGCGCACGAAAATTGGTCCGGCGCTGTTTCGAGCGCCGAACGGCCTGAAGTGTTTTCCAGACCCTAGAAACTCCCCAAAACCGTTTTTAACCGAAAAGCATCACGAAATGTCCTAAAACGTGCATCTCAACATTTTCGTGCACAGGTGCCGTAGATGCGCACGAAAATCGGTCCGGAGCCGTTTCATGCGCCGAACAGCCTGAAGTGTTTTCCAGACCCTAGAAACTCCCCAAAACCGTTTTTAAGCGAAAGGCATCACGAAATGTCGTAAAACGCGCATCTCAACATTTTCGTGCACAGGTGCCGTAGATGCGCACGAAAATCTGTCCGGAGCCGTTTCGAGCGCAGAACAGCCTGAAGTGTTTTCCAGACCCTACAAACTCCCCCAAACCGTTATTAATCGAAAAGCATCAAGAAATGTCCTAAAACGCGCATCTCAACATTTTCATGCACAGGTGCCGTAGATGCGCACGAAAATCGGTCCGGAGCCGTTTCGTGCGCCGAACAGCCTGAAGTGTTTTCCAGACCCTAAAAACTCCCCAAAACCGCTTTTAATAGAAAAGCATCACGAAATGTCCTGAAACGCGCATCTCAACATTTTCGTGCACAGGTGCCGTAGATGCACACGAAAATCGGTTCGGAGCCGTTTCGAGCGCCGAGCAGCCTGAAGTGTTTCCCAGACCCTAGAAACTCCCCAAAACCGTTTTTAAACGAAAGGCATCACGAAATATCGTAAAACGCGCATCTCAACATTTTCGTGAACAGGTGCCGTAGATGCGCACGAAAATCGATCCGGAGCCGTTTCGAGCGCCGAATAGCCTGAAGTGTTTTCCAGAACCTAGAGACTCCCCAAAACCGTTTTTAATCGAAAACCATCATGAAATGTCCTAAAACGCGCATCTCAATATTTTCGTGCACAGGTGCCGTAGATGCGCACGAAAATCGGTCCGGGGCCGTTTCGAGCGCCGAACAGCCTGAAGTGTTTTCCAGACCCTAGAAACTCCCCAAAACCGTTTTTAATCGAAAAGTATCAAGAAATGTCCTAAAACGTGCATCTCAACATTTTCGTGCACAGGTGCCGTAGATGCGCACGAAAATCGGTCCGGAGCCGTTTCGTGCGCCGAACAGCCTGAAGTGTTTTCCAGACCCTAGAAACTCCCCAAAACCGTTTTTAAACGAAAGGCATCACGAAATATCGTAAAACGCGCATCTCAACATTTTCGTGCACAGTTGCCGTAGATGCGCACGAAAATTTGTCCGGCGCTGTTTCGAGCGCCGAACGGCCTGAAGTGTTTTCCAGACTCTAGAAACTCCCCAAAACCGTTTTTAACCGAAAAGTATCACGAAATGTCCTAAAACGTGCATCTCAACATTTTCGTGCACAGGTGCCGCAGATGCGCACGAAAATCGGTCCGGAGCCGTTTCGTGCGCCGAACAGCCTGAAGTGTTTTCAAGACCCTAGAAACACCCCAAAACCGTTTTTAAGCGAAAGGCATCACGAAATGGCCTAAAACGCGCATCTCAACATTTTCGTGCACAGGTGCCGTAGATGCGCATGAAATTCGGTCCGGAGCCGTTTCGAGCGCCGAACAGCCTGAAGAGTTTTCCAGACCCAAAAAACTCCCCAAAACCTTTTTTAACCGAAAAACATCACGAAATGTCCTAAAATGCGCATCTCAACATGTTCGTGCACAAGTGCCGTTGATGCGCACGAAAATCGGACTGGAGCCGTTTCGAGCGGCGAACAGCCTGAAGTGTTTTCCAGACCCTAGAAACTCCCCAAAACCGTTTTTAATCGAAAAGCATCACGAAATGTCGTAAAACGCGCATCTCAACATTTTCGTGCAAAGGTGCCGTAGATGCGCACGAAAATTGGTCCGGCGCTGTTTCGAGCGCCGAACGGCCTGAAGTGTTTTCCAGACCCTAGAAACTCCCCAAAACCGTTTTTAACCGAAAAGCATCACGAAATGTCCTAAAATGCGCATCTCAACATTTTCGTGCACAAGTGCCGTAGATGCGCACGAAAATCGGACTGGAGCCGTTTCGAGCGGCGAACAGCCTGAAGTGTTTTCCAGACCCTAGAAACTCCCCAAAACCGTTTTTAATCGAAAAGCATCACGAAATGTCGTAAAACGCGCATCTCAACATTTTCGTGCAAAGGTGCCGTAGATGCGCACGAAAATTGGTCCGGCGCTGTTTCGAGCGCCGAACGGCCTGAAGTGTTTTCCAGACCCTAGAAACTCCCCAAAACCGTTTTTAACCGAAAAGCATCACGAAATGTCCTAAAATGCGCATCTCAACATTTTCGTGCACAAGTGCCGTAGATGCGCACGAAAATCGGACTGGAGCCGTTTCGAACGCCGAACAGCCTGAAGTGTTTTCCAGACCCTAGAAACTCCCCAAAACCGTTTTTAATCGAAAAGCATCACGAAATGTCGTAAAACGCGCATATCAACATTTTCGTGCAAAGGTGCCGTAGATGCGCACGAAAATTGGTCCGGCGCTGTTTCGAGCGCCGAACGGCCTGAAGTGTTTTCCAGACCCTAGAAACTCCCCAAAACCGTTTTTAACCGAAAAGCATCACGAAATGTCCTAAAACGTGCATCTCAACATTTTCGTGCACAGGTGCCGTAGATGCGCACGAAAATCGGTCCGGAGCCGTTTCATGCGCCGAACAGCCTGAAGTGTTTTCCAGACCCTAGAAACTCCCCAAAACCGTTTTTAAGCGAAAGGCATCACGAAATGTCGTAAAACGCGCATCTCAACATTTTCGTGCACAGGTGCCGTAGATGCGCACGAAAATCTGTCCGGAGCCGTTTCGAGCGCAGAACAGCCTGAAGTGTTTTCCAGACCCTACAAACTCCTCCAAACCGTTATTAACCGAAAAGCATCAAGAAATGTCCTAAAACGCGCATCTCAACATTTTCATGCACAGGTGCCGTAGATGCGCACGAAAATCGGTCCGGAGCCGTTTCGTGCGCCGAACAGCCTGAAGTGTTTTCCAGACCCTAAAAACTCCCCAAAACCGCTTTTAATAGAAAAGCATCACGAAATGTCCTGAAACGCGCATCTCAACATTTTCGTGCACAGGTGCCGTAGATGCACACGAAAATCGGTTCGGAGCCGTTTCGAGCGCCGAGCAGCCTGAAGTGTTTCCCAGACCCTAGAAACTCCCCAAAACCGTTTTTAAACGAAAGGCATCACGAAATATCGTAAAACGCGCATCTCAACATTTTCGTGAACAGGTGCCGTAGATGCGCACGAAAATCGATCCGGAGCCGTTTCGAGCGCCGAATAGCCTGAAGTGTTTTCCAGAACCTAGAAACTCCCCAAAACCGTTTTTAATCGAAAAGCATCAAGAAATGTCCCTAAACGCGCATCTCAACATTTTCGTGCACAGTTGTCGTAGATGCGCACGAAAATCGGTCCGGAGCCGTTCCGAGCGCCGAACAGCCTGAAGTGTTTTCCAGGGCCTAGAAAGTCCCCAAAACCGTTTTTAATCGAAAAGAATCACGAAATGCCCTAAAACGCGCATCTCAACATTTTCGTGGACAAGTGCCGTAGATGCGCACGAAAATCGGTCCGGAGCCGTTTCGAGCGCCGAATAGCCTGAAGTGTTTTCCAGAACCTAAAAACTCCCCAAAACCGTTTTTAATCGAAAAGCATCACGAAATGTCCTAAAAGCGCATCTCAACATTTTCGTGCACAGGTGCCGTAGTTGCGCACGAAAATCGGACCGGAGCCGTTTCGAGCGCCGAACGGCCTGAAGTATTTTCCAAACCCTAGAAACTCCCCAAAACCGTTTTTAACCGAAAAGCATTAAGAAATGTCCTAAAACGTGCATCTCAACAATTTCGTGCACAGGGGCCGTAGATGCGCACGAAAATCGGTCCGGAGCCGTTTCGAGCGCCGAACGGCCTGAAGTGTTTTCCAGACCCTACAAACTCCCCAAAACCGTTTTTAATCGAAAAGCATCACGAAATGTCGTAAAACGCGCATCTCAACATTTTCGTGCACAGGTGCCGTAGATGCGCACGAAAATTGGTCCGGCGCTGTTTCGAGCGCCGAACGGCCTGAAGTGTTTTCCAGACCCTAAGAACTTCCCAAAACCGTTTTTAACCGAAAAACATCACGAAATGTCCTAAAACGCGCATCTCAACATTTTCGTGCACGGGTGCCGTAGATACGCACGAAAATCGGTCCGGAGCCGTCTCGATCGCCGAATAGCCTGAAGTGTTTTCCAGAAGCTAGAAACTCCCCAAAACCGTTTTCATTCGAAAAGCATCACGAAATGTCGTAAAACGCGCATCTCAACATTTTCATGCACCGGTGCCGTAGATGCGCACGAAAATCGGTCCGGAGCCGTTTCGTGCGCCGAACAGCATGAAGTGTTTTTTAGACCCTAGAAACTCCCCAAAACCGTTATTAACCGAAAAGCATCAAGAAATGTCCTAAAACGCGCATCTCAACATTTTCATGCACAGGTGCCGTAGATGCGCACGAAAATCGGTCCGGAGCCGTTTCGTGCGCCGAACAGCCTGAAGTGTTTTCCAGACCCTAGAAACTCCCCAAAACCGTTATTAACCGAAAAGCATCAAGAAATGTCCTAAAACGCGCATCTCAACATTTTCGTGCACAGGTGCCGTAGATGCGCACGAAAATCGGTCCTGAGCCGTTTCGTTCGCCGAACAGCCTGAAGTGTTTTCCGGACCCTAGAAACTCCCCAAAACCGTTTTTACTTGAAAGGCAACACGAAATGTCGTAAAACGCGCATCTCAATATTTTCGTGCACAGGTGCCGTAGATGCGCACGAAAATCGGTCCGGAGCCGTTTCGAGCGCCGAACGGCCTGAAGTGTTTTCCAGACCCTAGAAACTCCCCAAAACCGTTTTTAATCGAAAAGCATCACGAAATGTCCTATAACGCGCATCTCAACATTTTCGTGCACGGGTGCCGTAGATGCGCATGAAAATCGGTCCGGAGCCGTTTCGTTCGCCGAACAGCCTGAAGTGTTTTCCAGACCCTAGAAACTCCCCAAAACCATTTTTAAGCGAAAAGCATCACGAAATGTCCTAAAACGCGCATCTCAACATTTTCGTGCACGGGTGCCGTAGATACGCACGAAAATCGGTCCGGAGCCGTCTCGATCGCCGAATAGCCTGAAGTGTTTTCCAGAACCTAGAAACACCCCAAAACCGTTTTCATTCGAAAAGCATCACGAAATGTCGTAAAACGCGCAACTCAACATTTTCGTGCACGGGTGCCGTAGATACGCACGAAAATCGGTCCGGAGCCGTCTCGATCGCCGAATAGCCTGAAGTGTTTTCCAGACCCTAGAAACTCCCCAAAACCGTTTTTAATCGAAAAGCATCACGAAATGTCCTATAACGCGCAACTCAACATTTTCGTGCACAGGTGCCGTAGATGCGCACGAAAATCGGTCCGGAGCCGTTTCGAGTGCCGAACGGCCTGAAGTGTTTTCCAGACCCTAGAAACTCCCCAAAACCGTTATTAACCGAAAAGCATCAAGAAATGTCCTAAAACGCGCATCTCAACATTTTCGTGCACAGGTGCCGTAGATGCGCACGAAAATCGGTCCGGAGCCGTTTCGTTCGCCGAACAGCCTGAAGTGTTTTCCAGACCCTAGAAACTCCCCAAAACCGTTTTTACTCGAAAGGCATCACGAAATGTCGTAAAACGCGCATCTCAACATTTTCGTGCACAGGTGCCGTAGATGCGCACGAAAATCGGTCCGGAGCCGTTTCGAGCGCCGAACGACCTGAAGTGTTTTCCAGACCCTAGAAACTCCCCAAAACCGTTTTTACTCGAAAGGCATCACGAAATGTCGTAAAACGCGCATCTCAACATTTTCGTGCACAGGTGCCGTAGATGCGCACGAAAATCGGTCTGGAGCCGTTTCGAGCGCCGAACGGCCTGAAGTGTTTTCCAGACCCTAGAAACTCCCCAAAACCGTTTTTAATCGAAAAGCATCACGAAATGTCCTATAACGCGCATCTCAACATTTTCGTGCACAGGTGCCGTAGATGCGCACGAAAATCGGTCCGGAGCCGTTTCGTTCGCCGAACAGCCTGAAGTGTTTTCCAGACCCTAGAAACTCCCCAAAACCATTTCTAAGCGAAAGGCATCACGATATGTCCTAAAACGCGCATCTCAACATTTTCGTGCATAGGTCCCGTAGATGCGCACAAAAATCGGTCCGGAGCCGTGTCGAGCGCCGAACGACCTGAAGTGTTTTCCAGACCCTAGAAACTCCCCAAAACCGTTTTTACTCGAAAGGCATCACGAAATGTCGTAAAATGCGCATCTCAACATTTTCGTGCACAAGTGCCGTAGATGCGCACGAAAATCGGACTGGAGCCGTTTCGAACGCCGAACAGCCTGAAGTGTTTTCCAGACCCTAGAAACTCCCCAAAACCGTTTTTAATCGAAAAGCATCACGAAATGTCGTAAAACGCGCATATCAACATTTTCCTGCACAGGTGCCGTAGGTGTGCACGAAAATCGGACCGGAGCCGTTTCGAGCGCCGAACAGCCTGAAGTGTTTTCCAGACCCTAGAAACTCTCCAAAACCGTTTTTAATCGAAAAGCATCACGAAATGTCGTAAAACGCGCATCTCAACATTTTCATGCACCGGTGCCGTAGATGCGCACGAAAATTGGTCCGGCGCCGTTTCGAGCGCCGAACGGCCTGAAGTGTTTTCCAGACCCTAGAAACTCCCCAAAACCGTTTTTAATCGAAAAGCATCACGAAATGTCCTAAAACGCGCATCTCAACATTTTCGTGCACAGGTGCCGTAGATGCGCACGAAAATCGGTCCGGAGCCGTTTCGAGTGCCGAACAGCCTGAAGTGTTTTCCAGACCCAAGAAACTCCCCAAAACCGTTATTAACCGAAAAGCATCAAGAAATGTCTTAAAACGCGCATCTCAACATTTTCGTGCACAGGTGCCGTAGATGCGCACGAAAATCGGTTCGGAGCCGTTTCGTGCGCCGAACAGCCTGAAGTGTTTTCCAGACCCTAGAAACTCCCCAAAACCGTTTTTAAGCGAAAGGCATCACGAAATGGCGTAAAACGCGCATCTCAACATTTTCGTGCACAGGTGCCGTAGATACGCACGAAAATCGGTTCGGAGCCTTCTCGAGCGCCGAATAGCCTGAAGTGTTTTCCAGAACCTAGAAACTCCCCAAAACCGTTTTTAATCGAAAAGATTCACGAAATGTCCTAAAACGCGCATCTCAACATTTTCGCGCCCAGTTGCCGTAGATGCGCACGAAAATCGGTCCGGAGCCGTTTCGAGCGCCGAACAGCATGAAGTGTTTCCCAGACCCTAGAAACTTCCCAAAACCGTTATTGACCGAAAAGCATCAAGAAATGTCCTAAAACGCGCATCTCAACATTTTCGTGCACAGGTGCCGTAGATGCGTACGAAAATCGGTCCGGAGCCGTTTCGTGCGCCGAACAGCCTGAAGTGTTTTCCAGACCCTACAAACTCCCCAAATCCGTTTTTAAGCGAAAGGCATCACGAAATGTCGTAAAACGCGCATCTCAACATTTTCGTGCACAGGTGCCGTAGAGGCGCACGAAAATCGGTCCGGAGCCGTTTCGAGCGCCGAATGGCCTGAAGTGTTTTCCAGAACCTAGAAACTCCCCAAAACCGTTTTTAATCGAAAAGCATCACGAAATGTCTTAAAACGCGCATCTCAACATTTTCGTGCACAGGTGTCGTAGATGCGCACGAAAATCGGTCCGGAGCCGTTTCGGGCATCGAACAGCCTGAAGTGTTTTCCAGACCCTAGAAACTCCCCAAAACCGTTTTTAAGCGAAAGGCATCACGAAATGGCCTAAAACGCGCATCTCAACATTTTCGTGCACAGGTGTCGTAGATGCGCACGAAAATCGGTCCGGAGCCGTTTCGAGCGCCGAACAGCCTGAAGTGTTTTCCAGACCCTAGAAACTCCCCAAAACCGCTTTTAATCGAAAGGCATCACGAAATGTTGTAAAACGTGCATCTCAACATTTTCGTGCACAGGCGCCGTAGATGCGCACGAAAATCGGTCCGGAGCCGTTTCGTTCGCCGAACAGCCTGAAGTGTTTTCCATACCCTAGAAACACCCCAAAACCGCTTTTAATCGAAACGCATCACGAAATGTCGTAAAACGCGCATCTCAACAATTTCGTGCACGGGTGCCGTAGATACGCACGAAAATCGGTCCGGAGCCGTCTCGAGCGCCGAATAGCCTGAAGTGTTTTCCAGAACCTAGAAACTCCCCAAAACCGTTTTTAATCGAAAAGCATCTCGAAATGTCGTAAAACACGCATCTCAACATTTTCATGCACCGGTGCCGTAGATGCGCACGAAAATTGGTCCGGCGCCGTTTCGAGCGCCGAATGGCCTGAAGTGTTTTCCAGACCCTAGAAACTCCCCAAACCGTTTTTAATCGAAAAGCATCACGAAATGTCCTAAAACGCGCATCTCAACATTTTCGTGCACAGGTGCCGTAGATGCGTACGAAAATCGGTCCGGAGCCGTTTCGTGCGCCGAACAGCCTGAAGTGTTTTCCAGACCCTACAAACTCCCCAAAACCGTTTTTAAGCGAAAGGCATCACGAAATGTCGTAAAACGCGCATCTCAACATTTTCGTACACAGGTGCCGTAGAGGCGCACGAAAATCGGTCCGGAGCCGTTTCGAGCGCCGAATGGCCTGAAGTGTTTTCCAGAACCTAGAAACTCCCCAAAACCGTTTTTAATCGAAAAGCATCACGAAATGTCCTAAAACGCGCATCTCAACATTTTCGTGCACAGGTGCCGTAGATGCGTACGAAAATCGGTCCGGAGCCGTTTCGTGCGCCGAACAGCCTGAAGTGTTTTCCAGACCCTACAAACTCCCCAAAACCGTTTTTAAGCGAAAGGCATCACGAAATGTCGTAAAACGCGCATCTCAACTTTCTCGTGCACAGGTGCCGTAGATGCGCACGAAAATCGGTCCGGAGCCGTTTCGAGTGCCGAACAGCCTGAAGTGTTTTCCAGACCCTAGAAACTCCCCAAAACCGTTTTTAATCGAAAAGCATCACGAAATGTCCTAAAACGCGCATCTCAACATTTTCGTGCACAGGTGCCGTAGATGCGTACGAAAATCGGTCCGGAGCCGTTTCGTGCGCGGAACAGCCTGAAGTCTTTTCCAGACCCTACAAACTCCCCAAAACCGTTTTTAAGCGAAAGGCATCACGAAATGTCGTAAAACGCGCATCTCAACATTTTCGTGCACAGGTGCCGTAGAGGCGCACGAAAATCGGTCCGGAGCCGTTTCGAGCGCCGAATGGCCTGAAGTGTTTTCCAGAACCTAGAAACTCCCCAAAACCGTTTTTAATCGAAAAGCATCACGAAATGTCCTAAAACGCGCATCTCAACATTTTCGTGCACAGGTGTCGTAGATGCGCACGAAAATCGGTCCGGAGCCGTTTCGGGCATCGAACAGCCTGAAGTGTTTTCCAGACCCTAGAAACTCCCCAAAACCGTTTTTAAGCGAAAGGCATCACGAAATGGCCTAAAACGCGCATCTCAACATTTTCGTGCACAGGTGCCGTAGATGCGCACGAAAATCGGTCCAGAGCGGTTTCGACCGCCGAACAGCCTGAAGTGTTTTCCAGAGCCTAGAAACTCCCCAAAACCGTTTTTAATCGAAAAGCATCACGAAATGTCGTAAAACACGCATCTCAACATTTTCCTGCACCGGTGCCGTAGATGCGCACGAAAATTGGGCCGGAGCCGTTTCGTTCGCCGAACAGCCAGAAGTGTTTTCCAGACCCTAGAAACTCCCCAAAACCGTTTTTAAGCGAAAGGCATCACGAAATGTCGTAAAACGCGCATCTCAACATTTTCGTGCACAGGCGCCGTAGATGCGCACGAAAATCGGTCCGGAGCCGTTTCGTTCGCCGAACAGCCTGAAGTGTTTTCCAGACCCTAGAAACTCCCCAAAACCGTTTTTAATCGAAAAGCATCACGAAATGTCGTAAAACACGCATCTCAACATTTTCCTGCACCGGTGCCGTAGATGCGCACGAAAATTGGTCCGGCGCCGTTTCGAGCGCCGAATGGCCTGAAGTGTTTTCCAGACCCTAGAAACTCCCCAAAACCGTTTTTAATCGAAAAGCATCACGAAATGTCCTAAAACGCGCATCTCATCATTTTCCTGCATAGGTGCCGTAGGTGCGCACGAAAATCGGACCGGAGCCGTTTCGAGCGCCGAACAGCCTGAAGTGTTTTCCAGACCCTAGAAACTCCCCAAAACCGTTTTTAATCGAAAAGCATCACGAAATGTCCTAAAACGCGCATCTCAACATTTTCGTGCACAGGTGCCGTAGATGCGCACGAAAATCGGTCCGGAGCCGTTTCGAGCGCCGAACAGCCTGAAGTGTTTTCCAGACCCAAGAAACTCCCCAAAACCGTTATAAACCGAAAAGCATCAAGAAATGTCCTAAAACGCGCATCTCAACATTTTCGTGCACAGGTGCCGTAGATGCGCACGAAAATCGGTCCGGAGCCGTTTCGTGCGCCGAACAGCCTGAAGTGTTTTCCAGACCCTAGAAACTCCCCAAAACCGTTTTTAAGCGAAAGGCATCACGAAATGGCCTAAAACGCGCATCTCAACATTTTCGTGCACAGGTGCCGTAGATACGCACGAAAATCGGTCCGGAGCCGTCTCGAGCGCCGAATAGCCTGTAGTGTTTTCCAGAACCTAGAAACTCCCCAAAACCGTTTTTAATCGAAAAGCATCACGAAATGTCCTAAAACGCGCATCTCAACATTTTCGTGCACAGTTGCCGTAGATGCGCACGAAAATCGGTCCGGAGCCGTTTCGAGCGCCGAACAGCATGAAGTGTTTTCCAGACCCTAGAAACTTCCCAAAACCGTTATTGACCGAAAAGCATCAAGAAATGTCCTAAAACGCGCATCTCAACATTTTCGTGCGCAGGTGCCGTAGATGCGTACGAAAATCGGTCCGGAGCCGTTTCGTGCGCCGAACAGCCTGAAGTGTTTTCCAGACCCTACAAACTCCCCAAAACCGTTTTTAAGCGAAAGGCATCACGAAATGTCGTAAAACGCGCATCTCAACAATTTCGTGCACAGGTGCCGTAGAGGCGCACGAAAATCGGTCCGGAGCCGTTTCGAGCGCCGAATGGCCTGAAGTGTTTTCCAGAACCTAGAAACTCCCCAAAACCGTTTTTAATCGAAAAGCATCACGAAATGTCCTATAACGCGCAACTCAACATTTTCGTGCACAGGTGCCGTAGATGCGCACGAAAATCGGTCCGGAGCCGTTTCGAGTGCCGAACGGCCTGAAGTGTTTTCCAGACCCTAGAAACTCCCCAAAACCGTTATTAACCGAAAAGCATCAAGAAATGTCCTAAAACGCGCATCTCAACATTTTCGTGCACAGGTGCCGTAGATGCGCACGAAAATCGGTCCGGAGCCGTTTCGTTCGCCGAACAGCCTGAAGTGTTTTCCAGACCCTAGAAACTCCCCAAAACCGTTTTTACTCGAAAGGCATCACGAAATGTCGTAAAACGCGCATCTCAACATTTTCGTGCACAGGTGCCGTAGATGCGCACGAAAATCGGTCCGGAGCCGTTTCGAGCGCCGAACGACCTGAAGTGTTTTCCAGACCCTAGAAACTCCCCAAAACCGTTTTTACTCGAAAGGCATCACGAAATGTCGTAAAACGCGCATCTCAACATTTTCGTGCACAGGTGCCGTAGATGCGCACGAAAATCGGTCTGGAGCCGTTTCGAGCGCCGAACGGCCTGAAGTGTTTTCCAGACCCTAGAAACTCCCCAAAACCGTTTTTAATCGAAAAGCATCACGAAATGTCCTTTAACGCGCATCTCAACATTTTCGTGCACAGGTGCCGTAGATGCGCACGAAAATCGGTCCGGAGCCGTTTCGTTCGCCGAACAGCCTGAAGTGTTTTCCAGACCCTAGAAACTCCCCAAAACCATTTCTAAGCGAAAGGCATCATGATATGTCCTAAAACGCGCATCTCAACATTTTCGTGCATAGGTCCCGTAGATGCGCACAAAAATCGGTCCGGAGCCGTGTCGAGCGCCGAACGACCTGAAGTGTTTTCCAGACCCTAGAAACTCCCCAAAACCGTTTTTACTCGAAAGGCATCACGAAATGTCGTAAAATGCGCATCTCAACATTTTCGTGCACAAGTGCCGTAGATGCGCACGAAAATCGGACTGGAGCCGTTTCGAACGCCGAACAGCCTGAAGTGTTTTCCAGACCCTAGAAACTCCCCAAAACCGTTTTTAATCGAAAAGCATCACGAAATGTCGTAAAACGCGCATATCAACATTTTCCTGCACAGGTGCCGTAGGTGCGCACGAAAATCGGACCGGAGCCGTTTCGAGCGCCGAACAGCCTGAAGTGTTTTCCAGACCCTAGAAACTCTCCAAAACCGTTTTTAATCGAAAAGCATCACGAAATGTCGTAAAACGCGCATCTCAACATTTTCATGCACCGGTGCCGTAGATGCGCACGAAAATTGGTCCGGCGCCGTTTCGAGCGCCGAACGGCCTGAAGTGTTTTCCAGACCCTAGAAACTCCCCAAAACCGTTTTTAATCGAAAAGCATCACGAAATGTCCTAAAACGCGCATCTCAACATTTTCGTGCACAGGTGCCGTAGATGCGCACGAAAATCGGTCCGGAGCCGTTTCGAGTGCCGAACAGCCTGAAGTGTTTTCCAGACCCAAGAAACTCCCCAAAACCGTTATTAACCGAAAAGCATCAAGAAATGTCTTAAAACGCGCATCTCAACATTTTCGTGCACAGGTGCCGTAGATGCGCACGAAAATCGGTTCGGAGCCGTTTCGTGCGCCGAACAGCCTGAAGTGTTTTCCAGACCCTAGAAACTCCCCAAAACCGTTTTTAAGCGAAAGGCATCACGAAATGGCGTAAAACGCGCATCTCAACATTTTCGTGCACAGGTGCCGTAGATACCCACGAAAATCGGTTCGGAGCCTTCTCGAGCGCCGAATAGCCTGAAGTGTTTTCCAGAACCTAGAAACTCCCCAAAACCGTTTTTAATCGAAAAGATTCACGAAATGTCCTAAAACGCGCATCTCAACATTTTCGTGCACAGTTGCCGTAGATGCGCACGAAAATCGGTCCGGAGCCGTTTCGAGCGCCGAACAGCATGAAGTGTTTCCCAGACCCTAGAAACTTCCCAAAACCGTTATTGACCGAAAAGCATCAAGAAATGTCCTAAAACGCGCATCTCAACATTTTCGTGCACAGGTGCCGTAGATGCGTACGAAAATCGGTCCGGAGCCGTTTCGTGCGCCGAACAGCCTGAAGTGTTTTCCAGACCCTACAAACTCCCCAAATCCGTTTTTAAGCGAAAGGCATCACGAAATGTCGTAAAACGCGCATCTCAACATTTTCGTGCACAGGTGCCGTAGAGGCGCACGAAAATCGGTCCGGAGCCGTTTCGAGCGCCGAATGGCCTGAAGTGTTTTCCAGAACCTAGAAACTCCCCAAAACCGTTTTTAATCGAAAAGCATCACGAAATGTCTTAAAACGCGCATCTCAACATTTTCGTGCACAGGTGTCGTAGATGCGCACGAAAATCGGTCCGGAGCCGTTTCGGGCATCGAACAGCCTGAAGTGTTTTCCAGACCCTAGAAACTCCCCAAAACCGTTTTTAAGCGAAAGGCATCACGAAATGGCGTAAAACGCGCATCTCAACATTTTCGTGCACAGGTGCCGTAGATACGCACGAAAATCGGTTCGGAGCCTTCTCGAGCGCCGAATAGCCTGAAGTGTTTTCCAGAACCTAGAAACTCCCCAAAACCGTTTTTAATCGAAAAGATTCACGAAATGTCCTAAAACGCGCATCTCAACATTTTCGTGCACAGTTGCCGTAGATGCGCACGAAAATCGGTCCGGAGCCGTTTCGAGCGCCGAACAGCATGAAGTGTTTCCCAGACCCTAGAAACTTCCCAAAACCGTTATTGACCGAAAAGCATCAAGAAATGTCCTAAAACGCGCATCTCAACATTTTCGTGCACAGGTGCCGTAGATGCGTACGAAAATCGGTCCGGAGCCGTTTCGTGCGCCGAACAGCCTGAAGTGTTTTCCAGACCCTACAAACTCCCCAAATCCGTTTTTAAGCGAAAGGCATCACGAAATGTCGTAAAACGCGCATCTCAACATTTTCGTGCACAGGTGCCGTAGAGGCGCACGAAAATCGGTCCGGAGCCGTTTCGAGCGCCGAATGGCCTGAAGTGTTTTCCAGAACCTAGAAACTCCCCAAAACCGTTTTTAATCGAAAAGCATCACGAAATGTCTTAAAACGCGCATCTCAACATTTTCGTGCACAGGTGTCGTAGATGCGCACGAAAATCGGTCCGGAGCCGTTTCGAGCGCCGAACAGCCTGAAGTGTTTTCCAGACCCTAGAAACTCCCCAAAACCGCATTTAATCGAAAGGCATCACGAAATGTCGTAAAACGTGCATCTCAACATTTTCGTGCACAGGCGCCGTAGATGCGCACGAAAATCGGTCCGGAGCCGTTTCGTTCGCCGAACAGCCTGAAGTGTTTTCCATACCCTAGAAACACCCCAAAACCGCTTTTAATCGAAACGCATCACGAAATGTCGTAAAACGCGCATCTCAACAATTTCGTGCACGGGTGCCGTAGATACGCACGAAAATCGGTCCGGAGCCGTCTCGAGCGCCGAATAGCCTGAAGTGTTTTCCAGAACCTAGAAACTCCCCAAAACCGTTTTTAATCGAAAAGCATCACGAAATGTCGTAAAACACGCATCTCAACATTTTCATGCACCGGTGCCGTAGATGCGCACGAAAATTGGTCCGGCGCCGTTTCGAGCGCCGAATGGCCTGAAGTGTTTTCCAGACCCTAGAAACTCCCCAAACCGTTTTTAATCGAAAAGCATCACGAAATGTCCTAAAACGCGCATCTCAACATTTTCGTGCACAGGTGCCGTAGATGCGTACGAAAATCGGTCCGGAGCCGTTTCGTGCGCCGAACAGCCTGAAGTGTTTTCCAGACCCTACAAACTCCCCAAAACCGTTTTTAAGCGAAAGGCATCACGAAATGTCGTAAAACGCGCATCTCAACATTTTCGTACACAGGTGCCGTAGAGGCGCACGAAAATCGGTCCGGAGCCGTTTCGAGCGCCGAATGGCCTGAAGTGTTTTCCAGAACCTAGAAACTCCCCAAAACCGTTTTTAATCGAAAAGCATCACGAAATGTCCTAAAACGCGCATCTCAACATTTTCGTGCACAGGTGCCGTAGATGCGTACGAAAATCGGTCCGGAGCCGTTTCGTGCGCCGAACAGCCTGAAGTGTTTTCCAGACCCTACAAACTCCCCAAAACCGTTTTTAAGCGAAAGGCATCACGAAATGTCGTAAAACGCGCATCTCAACTTTCTCGTGCACAGGTGCCGTAGATGCGCACGAAAATCGGTCCGGAGCCGTTTCGAGTGCCGAACAGCCTGAAGTGTTTTCCAGACCCTAGAAACTCCCCAAAACCGTTTTTAATCGAAAAGCATCACGAAATGTCCTAAAACGCGCATCTCAACATTTTCGTGCACAGGTGCCGTAGATGCGTACGAAAATCGGTCCGGAGCCGTTTCGTGCGCTGAACAGCCTGAAGTGTTTTCCAGACCCTACAAACTCCCCAAAACCGTTTTTAAGCGAAAGGCATCACGAAATGTCGTAAAACGCGCATCTCAACATTTTCGTGCACAGGTGCCGTAGAGGCGCACGAAAATCGGTCCGGAGCCGTTTCGAGCGCCGAATGGCCTGAAGTGTTTTCCAGAACCTAGAAACTCCCCAAAACCGTTTTTAATCGAAAAGCATCACGAAATGTCCTAAAACGCGCATCTCAACATTTTTGTGCACAGGTGTCGTAGATGTGCACGAAAATCGGTCCGGAGCCGTTTCGGGCATCGAACAGCCTGAAGTGTTTTCCAGACCCTAGAAACTCCCCAAAACCGTTTTTAAGCGAAAGGCATCACGAAATGGCCTAAAACGCGCATCTCAACATTTTCGTGCACAGGTGCCGTAGATGCGCACGAAAATCGGTCCAGAGCGGTTTCGAGCGCCGAACAGCCTGAAGTGTTTTCCAGAGCCTAGAAACTCCCCAAAACCGTTTTTAATCGAAAAGCATCACGAAATGTCGTAAAACACGCATCTCAACATTTTCCTGCACCGGTGCCGTAGATGCGCACGAAAATTGGTCCGGAGCCGTTTCGTTCGCCGAACAGCCAGAAGTGTTTTCCAGACCCTAGAAACTCCCCAAAACCGTTTTTAAGCGAAAGGCATCACGAAATGTCGTAAAACGCGCATCTCAACATTTTCGTGCACAGGCGCCGTAGATGCGCACGAAAATCGGTCCGGAGCCGTTTCGTTCGCCGAACAGCCTGAAGTGTTTTCCAGACCCTAGAAACTCCCCAAAACCGTTTTTAATCGAAAAGCATCACGAAATGTCGTAAAACACGCATCTCAACATTTTCCTGCACCGGTGCCGTAGATGCGCACGAAAATTGGTCCGGCGCCGTTTCGAGCGCCGAATGGCCTGAAGTGTTTTCCAGACCCTAGAAACTCCCCAAAACCGTTTTTAATCGAAAAGCATCACGAAATGTCCTAAAACGCGCATCTCATCATTTTCCTGCATAGGTGCCGTAGGTGCGCACGAAAATCGGACCGGAGCCGTTTCGAGCGCCGAACAGCCTGAAGTGTTTTCCAGACCCTAGAAACTCCCCAAAACCGTTTTTAATCGAAAAGCATCACGAAATGTCCTAAAACGCGCATCTCAACATTTTCGTGCACAGGTGCCGTAGATGCGCACGAAAATCGGTCCGGAGCCGTTTCGAGCGCCGAACAGCCTGAAGTGTTTTCCAGACCCAAGAAACTCCCCAAAACCGTTATTAACCGAAAAGCATCAAGAAATGTCCTAAAACGCGCATCTCAACATTTTCGTGCACAGGTGCCGTAGATGCGCACGAAAATCGGTCCGGAGCCGTTTCGTGCGCCGAACAGCCTGAAGTGTTTTCCAGACCCTAGAAACTCCCCAAAACCGTTTTTAAGCGAAAGGCATCACGAAATGGCCTAAAACGCGCATCTCAACATTTTCGTGCACAGGTGCCGTAGATACGCACGAAAATCGGTCCGGAGCCGTCTCGAGCGCCGAATAGCCTGAAGTGTTTTCCAGAACCTAGAAACTCCCCAAAACCGTTTTTAATCGAAAAGCATCACGAAATGTCCTAAAACGCGCATCTCAACATTTTCGTGCACAGTTGCCGTAGATGCGCACGAAAATCGGTCCGGAGCCGTTTCGAGCGCCGAACAGCATGAACTGTTTTCCAGACCCTAGAAACTTCCCAAAACCGTTATTGACCGAAAAGCATCAAGAAATGTCCTAAAACGCGCATCTCAACATTTTCGTGCGCAGGTGCCGTAGATGCGTACGAAAATCGGTCCGGAGCCGTTTCGTGCGCCGAACAGCCTGAAGTGTTTTCCAGACCCTACAAACTCCCCAAAACCGTTTTTAAGCGAAAGGCATCACGAAATGTCGTAAAACGCGCATCTCAACAATTTCGTGCACAGGTGCCGTAGAGGCGCACGAAAATCGGTCCGGAGCCGTTTCGAGCGCCGAATGGCCTGAAGTGTTTTCCAGAACCTAGAAACTCCCCAAAACCGTTTTTAATCGAAAAGCATCACGAAATGTCCTAAAACGCGCATCTCAACATTTTCGTGCACAGGTGTCGTAGATGCGCACGAAAATCGGTCCGGAGCCGTTTCGGGCATCGAACAGCCTGAAGTGTTTTCCAGACCCTAGAAACTCCCCAAAACCGTTTTTAAGCGAAAGGCATCACGAAATGGCCTAAAACGCGAATCTCAACATTTTCGTGCACAGGTGCCGTAGATGCGCACGAAAATCGGTCCGGAGCCATTTCGAGCGCCGAATGGCCTGAAGTGTTTTCCAGAACCTAGAAACTCCCCAAAACCGTTTTTAATCGAAAAGCATCACGAAATGTCCTAAAACGCGCATCTCAACATTTTCCTGCATAGGTGCCGTAGGTGCTCACGAAAATCGGACCGGAGCCGTTTCGAGCGCCGAACAGCCTGAAGTGTTTTCCAGACCCTAGAAACTCCCCAAAACCGTTTTTAATCGAAAAGCATCACGAAATGTCGTAAAACGCGCATCTCAACATTTTCATGCACCGGTGCCGTAGATGCGCACGAAAATTGGTCCGGAGCCGTTTCGAGTGCCGAACAGCCTGAAGTGTTTTCCAGACCCAAGAAACTCCCCAAAACCGTTATTAACCGAAAAGCATCAAGAAATGTCCTAAAACGCGCATCTCAACATTTTCGTGCACAGGTGCCGTAGATGCGGACAAAAATCGGTCCGGAGCCGTTTCGTGCGCCGAACAGCCTGAAGTGTTTTCCAGACCCTAGAAACTCCCCAAAACCGCTTTTAATCGAAAAGCATCACGAAATGTCCTGAAACGCGCATCTCAACATTTTCGTGCACAGGTGCCGTAGATGCGCACGAAAATCGGTCCGGAGCCGTTTCGGGCGCAGAACAGCCTGAAGTGTTTTCCAGAACCTAGAGACTCCCAAAACCGTTTTTAATCGAAAACCATCCCGAAATGTCCAAAAACGCGCATCTCAATATTTTCGTGCACAGGTGCCGTAGATGCGCACGAAAATCGGTCCGGAGCCGTTTCGAGCGCCGAACAGCCTGAAGTGTTTTCCAGACCCTAGAAACTCCCCAAAACCGATATTAACCGAAAAGCATCAAGAAATGTCCTAAAACGCGCATCTCAACATTTTCGTGCACAGGTGCCGTAGATGCGCACGAAAATCGGTCCGGAACCGTTTCGAGCGCAGAACAGCCTGAAGTGTTTTCCAGACCCTAGAAACTCCCCAAAACCGTTATTAACCGAAAAGCATCAAGAAATGTCCTAAAACGCGCATCTCAACATTTTCGTGCACAGGTGCCGTAGATGCGCACGAAAATCGGTCCGGAGCCGTTTCGAGCGCCAAACAGCATGAAGTGTTTTCCAGACCCTAGAAACTCCTCAAAACCGCTTTTAATCGAAACGCATCACGAAATGTTCTAAAACGCGCATTTCAACATTTTCCTGCACAGGTGCCGTAGGTGCGCACGAAAATCGGACCGGAGCCGTTTCGAGCGCCGAACAGCCTGAAGTGTTTTCCAGACCCTAGAAACTCTCCAAAACCGTTTTTAATCGAAAAGCATCACGAAATGTCGTAAAACGCGCATCTCAACATTTTCATGCACCGGTGCAGTAGATGCGCACGAAAATTGGTCCGGCGCCGTTTCGAGCGCCGAACGGCCTGAAGTGTTTTCCAGACCCTAGAAACTCCCCAAAACCGTTTTTAATCGAAAAGCATCACGAAATGTCCTAAAACGCGCATCTCAACATTTTCGTGCACAGGTGCCGTAGATGCGCACGAAAATCGGTCCGGAGCCGTTTCGAGTGCCGAACAGCCTGAAGTGTTTTCCAGACCCAAGAAACTCCCCAAAACCGTTATTAACCGAAAAGCATCAAGAAATGTCTTAAAACGCGCATCTCAACATTTTCGTGCACAGGTGCCGTAGATGCGCACGAAAATCGGTTCGGAGCCGTTTCGTGCGCCGAACAGCCTGAAGTGTTTTCCAGACCCTAGAAACTCCCCAAAACCGTTTTTAAGCGAAAGGCATCACGAAATGGCGTAAAACGCGCATCTCAACATTTTCGTGCACAGGTACCGTAGATACGCACGAAAATCGGTCCGGAGCCTTCTCGAGCGCCGAATAGCCTGAAGTGTTTTCCAGAACCTAGAAACTCCCCAAAACCGTTTTTAATCGAAAAGATTCACGAAATGTCCTAAAACGCGCATCTCAACATTTTCGTGCACAGTTGCCGTAGATGCGCACGAAAATCGGTCCGGAGCCGTTTCGAGCGCCGAACAGCATGAAGTGTTTCCCAGACCCAAGAAACTTCCCAAAACCGTTATTGACCGAAAAGCATCAAGAAATGTCCTAAAACGCGCATCTCAACATTTTCGTGCACAGGTGCCGTAGATGCGTACGAAAATCGGTCCGGAGCCGTTTCGTGCGCCGAACAGCCTGAAGTGTTTTCCAGACCCTACAAACTCCCCAAATCCGTTTTTAAGCGAAAGGCATCACGAAATGTCGTACAACGCGCATCTCAACATTTTCGTGCACAGGTGCCGTAGAGGCGCACGAAAATCGGTCCGGAGCCGTTTCGAGCGCCGAATGGCCTGAAGTGTTTTCCAGAACCTAGAAACTCCCCAAAACCGTTTTTAATCGAAAAGCATCACGAAATGTCTTAAAACGCGCATCTCAACATTTTCGTGCACAGGTGTCGTAGATGCGCACGAAAATCTGTCCGGAGCCGTTTCGGGCATCGAACAGCCTGAAGTGTTTTCCAGACCCTAGAAACTCCCCAAAACCGTTTTTAAGCGAAAGGCATCACGAAATGGCCTAAAACGCGCAACTCAACATTTTCGTGCACAGGTGTCGTAGATGCGCACGAAAATCGGTCCGGAGCCGTTTCGAGCGCCGAACAGCCTGAAGTGTTTTCCAGACCCTAGAAACTCCCCAAAACCGCTTTTAATCGAAAGGCATCACGAAATGTCGTAAAACGTGCATCTCAACATTTTCGTGCACAGGCGCCGTAGATGCGCACGAAAATCGGTCCGGAGCCGTTTCGTTCGCCGAACAGCCTGAAGTGTTTTCCATACCCTAGAAACACCCCAAAACCGCTTTTAATCGAAACGCATCACGAAATGTCGTAAAACGCGTATCTCAACAATTTCGTGCACGGGTGCCGTAGATACGCACGAAAATCGGTCCGGAGCCGTCTCGAGCGCCGAATAGCCTGAAGTGTTTTCCAGAACCTAGAAACTCCCCAAACCGTTTTTAATCGAAAAGCATCACGAAATGTCCTAAAACGCGCATCTCAACATTTTCGTGCACAGGTGCCGTAGATGCGTACGAAAATCGGTCCGGAGCCGTTTCGTGCGCCGAACAGCCTGAAGTGTTTTCCAGACCCTACAAACTCCCCAAAACCGTTTTTAAGCGAAAGGCATCACGAAATGTCGTAAAACGCGCATCTCAACATTTTCGTACACAGGTGCCGTAGAGGCGCACGAAAATCGGTCCGGAGCCGTTTCGAGCGCCGAATGGCCTGAAGTGTTTTCCAGAACCTAGAAACTCCCCAAAACCGTTTTTAATCGAAAAGCATCACGAAATGTCCTAAAACGCGCATCTCAACATTTTCGTGCACAGGTACCGTAGATGCGTACGAAAATCGGTCCGGAGCCGTTTCGTGCGCCGAACAGCCTGAAGTGTTTTCCAGACCCTACAAACTCCCCAAAACCGTTTTTAAGCGAAAGGCATCACGAAATGTCGTAAAACGCGCATCTCAACTTTTTCGTGCACAGGTGCCGTAGATGCGCACGAAAATCGGTCCGGAGCCGTTTCGAGTGCCGAACATCCTGAAGTGTTTTCCAGACCCTAGAAACTCCCCAAAACCGTTTTTAATCGAAAAGCATCACGAAATGTCCTAAAACGCGCATCTCAACATTTTCGTGCACAGGTGCCGTAGATGCGTACGAAAATCGGTCCGGAGCCGTTTCGTGCGCCGAACAGCCTGAAGTGTTTTCCAGACCCTACAAACTCCCCAAAACCGTTTTTAAGCGAAAGGCATCACGAAATGTCGTAAAACGCGCATCTCAACTTTTTCGTGCACAGGTGCCGTAGATGCGCACGAAAATCGGTCCGGAGCCGTTTCGAGTGCCGAACAGCCTGAAGTGTTTTCCAGACCCTAGAAACTCCCCAAAACCGTTTTTAATCGAAAAGCATCACGAAATGTCCTAAAACGCGCATCTCAACATTTTCGTGCACAGGTGCCGTAGATGCGTACGAAAATCGGTCCGGAGCCGTTTCGTGCGCCGAACAGCCTGAAGTGTTTTCCAGACCCTACAAACTCGCCAAAACCGTTTTTAAGCGAAAGGCATCACGAAATGTCGTAAAACGCGCATCTCAACATTTTCGTGCACAGGTGCCGTAGAGGCGCACGAAAATCGGTCCGGAGCCGTTTCGAGCGCCGAATGGCCTGAAGTGTTTTCCAGAACCTAGAAACTCCCCAAAACCGTTTTTAATCGAAAAGCATCACGAAATGTCCTAAAACGCGCATCTCAACATTTTCGTGCACAGGTGTCGTAGATGCGCACGAAAATCGGTCCGGAGCCGTTTCGGGCATCGAACAGCCTGAAGTGTTTTCCAGACCCTAGAAACTCCCCAAAACCGTTTTTAAGCGAAAGGCATCACGAAATGGCCTAAAACGCGCATCTCAACGTTTTCGTGCACAGGTGCCGTAGATGCGCACGAAAATCGGTCCAGAGCGGTTTCGAGCGCCGAACAGCCTGAAGTGTTTTCCAGAGCCTAGAAACTCCCCAAAACCGTTTTTAATCGAAAAGCATCACGAAATGTCGTAAAACACGCATCTCAACATTTTCCTGCACCGGTGCCGTAGATGCGCACGAAAATTGGTCCGGAGCCGTTTCGTTCGCCGAACAGCCTGAAGTGTTTTCCAGACCCTAGAAACTCCCCAAAACCGTTTTTAAGCGAAATGCATCACGAAATGTCGTAAAACGCGCATCTCAACATTTTCGTGCACAGGCGCCGTAGATGCGCACGAAAATCGGTCCGGAGCCGTTTCGTTCGCCGAACAGCCTGAAGTGTTTTCCAGACCCTAGAAACTCCCCAAAACCGTTTTTAATCGAAAAGCATCACGAAATGTCGTAAAACACGCATCTCAACATTTTCCTGCACCGGTGCCGTAGATGCGCACGAAAATTGGTCCGGCGCCGTTTCGAGCGCCGAATGGCCTGAAGCGTTTTCCAGACCCTAGAAACTCCCCAAAACCGTTTTTAATCGAAAAGCATCACGAAATGTCCTAAAACGCGCATCTCAACATTTTCGTGCACAGGTGCCGTAGATGCGCACGAAAATCGGTCCGGAGCCGTTTCGAGTGCCGAACAGCCTGAAGTGTTTTCCAGACCCTAGAAACTCCCCAAAACCGTTTTTAATCGAAAAGCATCACGAAATGTCCTAAAACGCGCATCTCATCATTTTCCTGCACAGGTGCCGTAGGTGCGCACGAAAATCGGACCGGAGCCGTTTCGAGCGCCGAACAGCCTGAAGTGTTTTCCAGACCCTAGAAACTCCCCAAAACCGTTTTTAATCGAAAAGCATCACGAAATGTCCTAAAACGCGCATCTCAACATTTTCGTGCACAGGTGCCGTAGATGCGCACGAAAATCGGTCCGGAGCCGTTTCGAGCGCCGAACAGCCTGAAGTGTTTTCCAGACCCAAGAAACTCCCCAAAACCGTTATTAACCGAAAAGCATCAAGAAATGTCCTAAAACACGCATCTCAACATTTTCGTGCACAGGTACCGTAGATGCGCACGAAAATCGGTCCGGAGCCGTTTCGTGCGCCGAACAGCCTGAAGTGTTTTCCAGACCCTAGAAACTCCCCAAAACCGTTTTTAAGCGAAAGGCATCACGAAATGGCCTAAAACGCGCATCTCAACATTTTCGTGCACAGGTGCCGTAGATACGCACGAAAATCGGTCCGGAGCCGTCTCGAGCGCCGAATAGCCTGAAGTGTTTTCCAGAACCTAGCAACTCCCCAAAACCGTTTTTAATCGAAAAGCATCACGAAATGTCCTAAAACGCGCATCTCAACATTTTCGTGCACAGTTGCCGTAGATGCGCACGAAAATCGGTCCGGAGCCGTTTCGAGCGCCGAACAGCATGAAGTGTTTTCCAGACCCTAGAAACTTCCCAAAACCGTTATTGACCGAAAAGCATCAAGAAATGTCCTAAAACGCGCATCTCAACATTTTCGTGCACAGTTGCCGTAGATGCGTACGAAAATCGGTCCGGAGCCGTTTCGTGCGCCGAACAGCCTGAAGTGTTTTCCAGACCCTACAAACTCCCCAAAACCGTTTTTAAGCGAAAGGCATCACGAAATGTCGTAAAACGCGCATCTCAACATTTTCGTGCACAGGTGCCGTAGAGGCGCACGAAAATCGGTCCGGAGCCGTTTCGAGCGCCGAATGGCCTGAAGTGTTTTCCAGAACCTAGAAACTCCCCAAAACCGTTTTTAATCGAAAAGCATCACGAAATGTCCTAAAACGCGCATCTAAACATTTTCGTGCACAGGTGTCGTAGATGCGCACGAAAATCGGTCCGGAGCCGTTTCGGGCATCGAACAGCCTGAAGTGTTTTCCAGACCCTAGAAACTCCCCAAAACCGTTTTTAAGCGAAAGGCATCACGAAATGACCTAAAACGCGAATCTCAACATTTTCGTGCACAGGTGCCGTAGATGCGCACGAAAATCGGTCCGGAGCCGTTTCGAGCGCCGAACAGCCTGAAGTGTTTTCCAGACCCTAGAAACTCCCCAAAACCGCTTTTAATCGAAAGGCATTACGAAATGTCGTAAAACGCGCATCTCAACATTTTCGTGCACAGGCGCCGTAGATGCGCACGAAAATCGGTCCGGAGCCGTTTCGTTCGCCGAACGGCCTGAAGTGTTTTCCAGACCCTAGAAACTACTCAACCGTTTTTAATCGAAAAGCATCACGAAATGTCCTAAAACGCGCATCTCAACATTTTCGTGCACAGGTGCCGTAGATGCGCACGAAAATCGGTCCGGAGCCGTTTCGAGTGCCGAACAGCCTGAAGTGTTTTCCAGACCCAAGAAACTCCCCAAAACCGTTATTAACCGAAAAGCATCAAGAAATGTCCTAAAACGCGCATCTCAACATTTTCGTGCACAGGTTCCGTAGATGCGCACGAAAATCGGTCCGGAGCCGTTTCGTGCGCCGAACAGCCTGAAGTGTTTTCCAGACCCTAGAAACTCCCCAAAACCGTTTTTAAGCGAAATGCATCACGAAATGGCCTAAAACGCGCATCTCAACATTTTCGTGCACAGGTGCCGTAGATACGCACGAAAATCGGTCCGGAGCCGTCTCGAGCGCCGAATAGCCTGAAGTGTTTTCCAGAACCTAGAAACTCCCCAAAACCGTTTTTAATCGAAAAGCATCACGAAATGTCCTAAAACGCGCATCTCAACATTTTCGTGCACAGTTGCCGTAGATGTGCACGAAAATCGGTCCGGAGCCGTTTCGAGCGCCGAACAGCATGAAGTGTTTTCCAGACCCTAGAAACTTCCCAAAACCGTTATTGACCGAAAAGCATCAAGAAATGTCCTAAAACGCGCATCTCAACATTTTCGTGCACAGGTGCCGTAGAGGCGCACGAAAATCGGTCCGGAGCCGTTTCGAGCGCCGAATGGCCTGAAGTGTTTTCCAGAACCTAGAAACTCCCCAAAACCGTTTTTAATCGAAAAGCATCACGAAATGTCCTAAAACGCGCATCTCAACATTTTCGTGCACAGGTGTCGTAGATGAGCACGAAAATCGGTCCGGAGCCGTTTCGGGCATCGAACAGCCTGAAGTGTTTTCCAGACCCTAGAAACTCCCCAAAACCGATTTTAAGCGAAAGGCATCACGAAATGGCCTAAAACGCGCATCTCAACATTTTCGTGCACAGGTGCCGTAGATGCGCACGAAAATCGATCCGGAGCCGTTTCGAGCGCCGAACAGCCTGAAGTGTTTTTCCAGACCCTAGAAACTCCCCAAAACCACTTTTAATCGAAAGGCATCACGAAATGTCGTAAAACGCGCATCTCAACATTTTCGTGCACAGGTGCCGTAGATGCGCACGAAAATCGGTCCGGAGCCGTTTCGTTCGCCGAACAGCCTGAAGTGTTTTCCAGACCCTAGAAACTCCCCAAAACCGCTTTTAATCGAAACGCATCACGAAATTTACTAAAACGCGCATCTCAACAATTTCGTGCACGGGTGCCGTAGATACGCACGAAAATCGGTACGGAGCCATCTCGAGCGCCGAATAGCCTGAAGTGTTTTCTAGAACCTAGAAACTCCCCAAAACCGATTTTAATCGAAAAGCATCACGAAATGTCGTAAAACACGCATCTCAACATTTTCATGCACCGGTGCCGTAGATGCGCACGAAAATTGGTCCGGCGCCGTTTCGAGCGCCGAATGGCCTGAAGTGTTTTCCAGACCCTAGAAACTCCCCAAAACCGTTTTTAATCGAAAAGCATCACGAAATGTCCTAAAACGCGCATCTCAACATTTTCGTGCACAGGTGCCGTAGATGCGCACGAAAATCGGTCCGGAGCCGTTTCGAGTGCCGAACAGCCTGAAGTGTTTTCCAGACCCTAGAAACTCCCCAAAACCGTTTTTAATCGAAAAGCATCACGAAATGTCCTAAAACGCGCATCTCAACATTTTCCTGCACAGGTGCCGTAGGTGCGCACGAAAATCGGACCGGAGCCGTTTCGAGCGCCGAACAGCCTGAAGTGTTTTCCAGACCCTAGAAACTCCCCAAAACCGTTTTTAATCGAAAAGCATCACGAAATGTCCTAAAACGCGCATCTCAACATTTTCGTGCACAGGTGCCGTAGATGCGCACGAAAATCGGTCCGGAGCCGTTTCGAGCGCCGAACAGCCTGAAGTGTTTTCCAGACCCAAGAAACTCCCCAAAACCGTTATTAACCGAAAAGCATCAAGAAATGTCCTAAAACGCGCATCTCAACATTTTCGTGCACAGGTGCCGTAGATGCGCACGAAAATCGGTCCGGAGCCGTTTCGTGCGCCGAACAGCCTGAAGTGTTTTCCAGACCCTAGAAACTCCCCAAAACCGTTTTTAAGCGAAAGGCATCACGAAATGGCCTAAAACGCGCATCTCAACATTTTCGTGCACAGGTGCCGTAGATACGCACGAAAATCGGTCCGGAGCCGTCTCGAGCGCCGAATAGCCTGAAGTGTTTTCCAGAACCTAGAAACTCCCCAAAACCGTTTTTAATCGAAAAGCATCACGAAATGTCCTAAAACGCGCATCTCAACATTTTCGTGCACAGTTGCCGTAGATGCGCACGAAAATCGGTCCGGAGCCGTTTCGAGCGCCGAACAGCATGAAGTGTTTTCCAGACCCTAGAAACTTCCCAAAACCGTTATTGACCGAAAAGCATCAAGAAATGTCCTAAAACGCGCATCTCAACATTTTCGTGCGCAGGTGCCGTATATGCGTACGAAAATCGGTCCGGAGCCGTTTCGTGCGCCGAACAGCCTGAAGTGTTTTCCAGACCCTACAAACTCCCAAAAACCGTTTTTAAGCGAAAGGCATCACGAAATGTCGTAAAACGCGCATCTCAACATTTTCGTGCACAGGTGCTGTAGAGGCGCACGAAAATCGGTCCGGAGCCGTTTCGAGCGCCGAATGGCCTGAAGTGTTTTCCAGAACCTAGAAACTCCCCAAAACCGTTTTTAATCGAAAAGCATCACGAAATGTCCTAAAACGCGCATCTCAACATTTTCGTGCACAGGTGTCGTAGATGCGCACGAAAATCGGTCCGGAGCCGTTTCGGGCATCGAACAGCCTGAAGTGTTTTTCAGACCCTAGAAACTCCCCAAAACCGTTTTTAAGCGAAAGGCATCACGAAATGGCCTAAAACGCGAATCTCAACATTTTCGTGCACAGGTGCCGTAGATGCGCACGAAAATCGGTCCGGAGCCGTTTCGAGCGCCGAACAGCCTGAAGTGTTTTCCAGACCCTAGAAACTCCCCAAAACCGCTTTTAATCGAAAGGCATCACGAAATGTCGTAAAACGCGCATCTCAACATTTTCGTGCACAGGCGCCGTAGATGCGCACGAAAATCGGTCCGGAGCCGTTTCGTTCGCCGAACAGCCTGAAGTGTTTTCCAGACCCTAGAAACTCCCCAAAACCGCTTTTAATCGAAACGCATCACGAAATGTCCTAAAACGCGCATCTCAACAATTTCGTGTACGGGTGCCGTAGATACGCACGAAAATCGGTCCGGAGCCGTCTCGAGCGCCGAATAGCCCGAAGTGTTTTCCAGAACCTAGAAACTCCCCAAAACCGTTTTTAATCGAAAAGCATCACGAAATGTCGTAAAACACGCATCTCAACATTTTCATGCACCGGTGCCGTTTCGAGCGCCGAACGGCCTGAAGTGTTTTCCAGACCCTAGAAACTACTCAACCGTTTTTAATCGAAAAGCATCACGAAATGTCCTAAAACGCGCATCTCAACATTTTCGTGCACAGGTGCCGTAGATGCGCACGAAAATCGGTCCGGAGCCGTTTCGAGTGCCGAACAGCCTGAAGTGTTTTCCAGACCCAAGAAACTCCCCAAAACCGTTATTAACCGAAAAGCATCAAGAAATGTCCTAAAACGCGCATCTCAACATTTTCGTGCACAGGTTCCGTAGATGCGCACGAAAATCGGTCCGGAGCCGTTTCGTGCGCCGAACAGCCTGAAGTGTTTTCCAGACCCTAGAAACTCCCCAAAACCGTTTTTAAGCGAAAGGCATCACGAAATGGCCTAAAACGCGCATCTCAACATTTTCGTGCACAGGTGCCGTAGATACGCACGAAAATCGGTCCGGAGCCGTCTCGAGCGCCGAATAGCCTGAAGTGTTTTCCAGAACCTAGAAACTCCCCAAAACCGTTTTTAATCGAAAAGCATCACGAAATGTCCTAAAACGCGCATCTCAACATTTTCGTGCACAGTTGCCGTAGATGCGCACGAAAATCGGTCCGGAGCCGTTTCGAGCGCCGAACAGCATGAAGTGTTTTCCAGACCCTAGAAACTTCCCAAAACCGTTATTGACCGAAAAGCATCAAGAAATGTCCTAAAACGCGCATCTCAACATTTTCGTGCACAGGTGCCGTAGAGGCGCACGAAAATCGGTCCGGAGCCGTTTCGAGCGCCGACTGGCCTGAAGTGTTTTCCAGAACCTAGAAACTCCCCAAAACCGTTTTTAATCGAAAAGCATCACGAAATGTCCTAAAACGCGCATCTCAACATTTTCGTGCACAGGTGTCGTAGATGAACACGAAAATCGGTCCGGAGCCGTTTCGGGCATCGAACAGCCTGAAGTGTTTTCCAGACCCTAGAAACTCCCCAAAACCGATTTTAAGCGAAAGGCATCACGAAATGGCCTAAAACGCGCATCTCAACATTTTCGTGCACAGGTGCCGTAGATGCGCACGAAAATCGGTCCGGAGCCGTTTCGAGCGCCGAACAGCCTGAAGTGTTTTTCCAGACCCTAGAAACTCCCCAAAACCGCTTTTAATCGAAACGCATCACGAAATGTACTAAAACGCGCATCTCAACAATTTCGTGCACGGGTGTCGTAGATACGCACGAAAATCGGTACGGAGCCGTCTCGAGCGCCGAATAGCCTGAAGTGTTTTCTAAAACCTAGAAACTCCCCAAAACCGTTTTTAATCGAAAAGCATCACGAAATGTCGTAAAACACGCATCTCAACATTTTCATGCACCGGTGCCGTAGATGCGCACGAAAATTGGTCCGGCGCCGTTTCGAGCGCCGAATGGCCTGAAGTGTTTTCCAGACCCTAGAAACTCCCCAAAACCGTTTTTAATCGAAAAGCATCACGAAATGTCCTAAAACGCGCATCTCAACATTTTCGTGCACAGGTGCCGTAGATGCGCACGAAAATCGGTCCGGAGCCGTTTCGAGTGCCGAACAGCCTGAAGTGTTTTCCAGACCCTAGAAACTCCCCAAAACCGTTTTTAATCGAAAAGCATCACGAAATGTCCTAAAACGCGCATCTCAACATTTTCCTGCACAGGTGCCGTAGGTGCGCACGAAAATCGGACCGGAGCCGTTTCGAGCGCCGAACAGCCTGAAGTGTTTTCCAGACCCTAGAAACTCCCCAAAACCGTTTTTAATCGAAAAGCATCACGAAATGTCGTAAAACGCGCATCTCAACATTTTCATGCACCGGTGCCGTAGATGCGCACGAAAATTGGTCCGGCCCCGTTTCGAGCGCCGAACGGCCTGAAGTGTTTTCCAGACCCTAGAAACTCCCCAAAACCGTTTTTAATCAAAAAGCATCACGAAATGTCCTAAAACGCGCATCTCAACATTTTCGTGCACAGGTGCCGTAGATGCGCACGAAAATCGGTCCGGAGCTGTTTCGAGTGCCGAACAGCCTGAAGTGTTTTCCAGACCCAAGAAACTCCCCAAAACCGTTATTAACCGAAAAGCATCAAGAAATGTCCTAAAACGCGCATCTCAACATTTTCGTGCACAGGTGCCGTAGATGCGCACGAAAATCGTTCCGGAGCCGTTTCGTGCGCCGAACAGCCTGAAGTGTTTTCCAGACCCTAGAAACTCCCCAAAACCGTTTTTAAGCGAAAGGCATCACGAAATGGCCTAAAACGCGCATCTCAACAATTTCGTGCACAGGTGCCGTAGATACGCACGAAAATCGGTCCGGAGCCGTCTCGAGCGCCGAATAGCCTGAAGTGTTTTCCAGAACCTAGAAACTCCCCAAAACCGTTTTTAATCGAAAAGCATCACGAAATGTCCTAAAACGCGCATCTCAACATTTTCGTGCACAGTTGCCGTAGATGCGCACGAAAATCGGTCCGGAGCCGTTTCGAGCGCCGAACAGCATGAAGTGTTTTCCAGACCCTAGAAACTTCCCAAAACCGTTATTGACCGAAATGCATCAAGAAATGTCCTAAAACGCGCATCTCAACATTTTCGTGCACAGGTGTCGTAGATGCGCACGAAAATCGGTCCGGAGCCGTTTCGGGCATCGAACAGCCTGAAGTGTTTTCCAGACCCTAGAAACTCCCCAAAACCGTTTTTAAGCGAAAGGCATCACGAAATGGCCTAAAACGCGAATCTCAACATTTTCGTGCACAGGTGCCGTAGATGCGCACGAAAATCGGTCCGGAGCCGTTTCGAGCGCCGAACAGCCTGAAGTGTTTTCCAGACCCTAGAAACTCCCCAAAACCGCTTTTAATCGAAAGGCATCACGAAATGTCGTAAAACGCGCATCTCAACATTTTCGTGCACAGGTGCCGTAGATGCGCACGAAAATCGGTCCGGAGCCGTTTCGTTCGCCGAACAGCCTGAAGTGTTTTCCAGACCCTAGAAACTCCCCAAAACCGCTTTTAATCGAAACGCATCACGAAATGTCCTAAAACGCGCATCTCAACATTTTCGTGCACAGGTGCCGTAGATGCGCACGAAAATCGGACCGGAGCCGTTTCGAGCGCCGAAAAGCCTGAAGTGTTTTCCAGACCCTAGAAACTCCCCAAAACCGTTATTAACCGAAAAGCATCAAGAAATGTCCTAAAACGCGCATCTCAACATTTTCATGCACAGGTGCCGTAGATGCGCACGAAAATCAGTCCGGAGCCGTTTCGTGCGCCGAACAGCATGAAGTGTTTTCCAGACCCTAGAAACTCCCCAAAACCGTTATTAACCGAAAGGCATCAAGAAATGTCCTAAAACGCGCATCTCAACATTTTCGTGCACAGGTGCCGTAGAGGCGCACGAAAATCGGTCCGGAGCCGTTTCGTTCGCCGAACCGCCTGAAGTGTTTTCCAGACCATAGAAACTCCCCAAAACCGTTTTTAAGCGAAAGGCATCACGAAATGTCCTAAAACGCGCATCTCAACATTTTCGTGCACAGGTGTCGTAGATGCGCACGAAAATCGTTCCAGAGCCGTTTCGAGCGCAGAACAGCCTGAAGTGTTTTCCAGACCCTAGAAACTCCCCAAAACCGTTATTAACCGAAAAGCATCAAGAAATGTCCTAAAACGCGCATCTCAACATTTTCGTGCGCAGGTGCCGTAGATGCGCACGAAAATCGGTCCGGAGCCGTTTCGAGCGCAGAACAGTCTGAAGTGTTTCCCAGACCCTAGAAACTCCCCAAAACCGTTTTTAAACGAAAAGCATCACGAAATGTCGTAAAGCACGCATCTCAACATTTTCGTGCACAGGCGCCGTAGATGCGCACGAAAATCGGTCCGGAGCCGTTTCGTTCGCCGAACAGCCTGAAGTGTTTTCCAGACCCTAGAAACTCCCCAAAACCGCTTTTAATCGAAACGCATCACGAAATGTCCTAAAACGCGCATCTCAACAATTTCGTGTACGGGTGCCGTAGATACGCACGTAAATCGGTCCGGAGCCGTCTCGAGCGCCGAATAGCCTGAAGTGTTTTCCAGAACCTAGAAACTCCCCAAAACCGTTTTTAATCGAAAAGCATCACGAAATGTCGTAAAACACGCATCTCAACATTTTCATGCACCGGTGCCGTAGATGCGCACGAAAATTGGTCCGGCGCCGTTTCGAGCGCCGAATGGCCTGAAGTGTTTTCCAGACCCTAGAAACTCCCCAAAACCGTTTTTAATCGAAAAGCATCACGAAATGTCCTAAAACGCGCATCTCAACATTTTCGTGCACAGGTGCCGTAGATGCGTACGAAAATCGGGCCGGAGCCGTTTCGAGTGCCGAACTGCCTGAAGTGTTTTCCAGACCCTAGAAACTCCCCAAAACAGTTTTTAATCGAAAAGCATCACGAAATGTCCTAAAACGCGCATCTCAACATTTTCCTGCATAGGTGCCGTAGGTGCGCACGAAAATCGGACCGGAGCCGTTTCGAGCGCCGAACAGCCTGAAGTGTTTTCCAGACCCTAGAAACTCCCCAAAACCGTTTTTAATCGAAAAGCATCACGAAATGTCGTAAAACGTGCATCTCAACATTTTCATGCACCGGTGCCGTAGATGCGCACGAAAATTGGTCCGGCGCCGTTTCGAGCGCCGAACGGCCTGAAGTGTTTTCCAGACCCTAGAAACTCCTCAAATCCGTTTTTAATCGAAAAGCATCACGAAATGTCCTAAAACGCGCATCTCAACATTTTCGTGCACAGGTGCCGTAAATGCGCACGAAAATCGGTCCGGAGCCGTTTCGAGTGCCGCACAGCCTGAAGTGTTTTCCAGACCCAAGAAACTCCCCAAAACCGTTATTAACCGAAAAGCATCAAGAAATGTCCTAAAACGCGCATCTCAACATTTTCGTGCACAGGTTCCGTAGATGCGCACCAAAATCGGTCCGGAGCCGTTTCGAGTGCCGAACAGCCTGAAGTGTTTTCCAGACCCTAGAAACTCGCCAAAACCGCTTTTAATCGAAACGCATCACGAAATGTCCTAAAACGCGCATCTCAACTATTTCGTGCACGGGTGCCGTAGATACGCACGAAAATCGGTCCGGAGCCGTCTCGAGCGCCGAATAGCCTGAAGTGTTTTCCAGAACCTAGAAACTCCCCAAAACCGTTTTTAATCGAAAAGCATCACGAAATGTCGTAAAACACGCATCTCAACATTTTCATGCACCGGTGCCGTAGATGCGCACGAAAATTGGTCCGGCGCCGTTTCGAGCGCCGAATGGCTTGAAGTGTTTTCCAGACCCTAACAACTCCCCAAAACCGTTTTTAATCGAAAAGCATCACGAAATGTCGTAAAACGCGCATCTCAACATTTTCATGCACCGGTGCCGTAGATGCGCACGAAAATTGGTCCGGCGCCGTTTCGAGCGCCGAACGGCCTGAAGTGTTTTCCAGACCCTAGAAACTCCCCAAAACCATTTTTAATCGAAAAGCATCACGAAATGTCCTAAAACGCGCATCTCAACATTTTCGTGCACAGGTGCCGTAGATGCGCACCAAAATCGGTCCGGAGCCGTTTCGAGTGCCGAACAGCCTGAAGTGTTTTCCAGACCCAAGAAACTCCCCAAAACCGTTATTAACCGAAAAGCATCAAGAAATGTCCTAAAACGCGCATCTCAACATTTTCGTGCACAGGTGCCGTAGATACGCACGAAAATCGGTCCGGAGCCGTCTCGAGCGCCGAATAGCCTGAAGTGTTTTCCAGTACCTAGAAACTCCCCAAAACCGTTTTTAATCGAAAAGCATCACGAAATGTCCTAAAACGCGCATCTCATCATTTTCCTGCACAGGTGCCGTAGGTGCGCACGAAAATCGGACCGGAGCCGTTTCGAGCGCCGAACAGCCTGAAGTGTTTTCCAGACCCTAGAAACTCCCCAAAACCGTTTTTAATCGAAAAGCATCACGAAATGTCCTAAAACGCGCATCTCAACATTTTCGTGCACAGGTGCCGTAGATGCGCACGAAAATCGGTCCGGAGCCGTTTCGAGCGCCGAACAGCCTGAAGTGTTTTCCAGACCCAAGAAACTCCCCAAAACCGTTATTAACCGAAAAGCATCAAGAAATGTCCTAAAACGCGCATCTCAACATTTTCGTGCACAGGTGCCGTAGATGCGCACGAAAATCGGTCCGGAGCCGTTTCGTGCGCCGAACAGCCTGAAGTGTTTTCCAGACCCTAGAAACGCCCCAAAACCGTTTTTAAGCGAAAGGCATCACGAAATGGCCTAAAACGCGCATCTCAACATTTTCGTGCACAGGTGCCGTAGATACGCACGAAAATCGGTCCGGAGCCGTCTCGAGCGCCGAATAGCCTGAAGTGTTTTCCAGAACCTAGAAACTCCCCAAAACCGTTTTTAATCGAAAAGCATCACGAAATGTCCTAAAACGCGCATCTCAACATTTTCGTGCACAGTTGCCGTAGATGCGCACGAAAATCGGTCCGGAGCCGTTTCGAGCGCCGAACAGCATGAAGTGTTTTCCAGACCCTAGAAACTTCCCAAAACCGTTATTGACCGAAAAGCATCAAGAAATGTCCTAAAACGCGCATCTCAACATTTTCGTGCGCAGGTGCCGTAGATGCGTACGAAAATCGGTCCGGAGCCGTTTCGTGCGCCGAACGGCCTGAAGTGTTTTCCAGACCCTACAAACTCCCCAAAACCGTTTTTAAGCGAAAGGCATCACGAAATGTCGTAAAACGCGCATCTCAACATTTTCGTGCACAGGTGCCGTAGAGGCGCACGAAAATCGGTCCGGAGCCGTTTCGAGCGCCGAATGGCCTGAAGTGTTTTCCAGAACCTAGAAACTCCCCAAAACTGTTTTTAATCGAAAAGCATCACGAAATGTCCTAAAACGCGCATCTCAACATTTTCGTGCACACGTGTCGTAGATGCGCACGAAAATCGGTCCGGAGCCGTTTCGGGCATCGAACAGCCTGAAGTGTTTTCCAGACCCTAGAAACTCCCCAAAACCGTTTTTAAGCGAAAGGCATCACGAAATGGCCTAAAACGCGAATCTCAACATTTTCGTGCACAGGTGCCGTAGATGCGCACGAAAATCGGTCCGGAGCCGTTTCGTGCGCCGAACAGCCTGAAGTGTTTTCCAGACCCTAGAAACTCCCCAAAACCGCTTTTAAGCGAAAGCCATCACGAAATGGCCTAAAACGCGCATCTCAACATTTTCGTGCACAGGTGCCGTAGATACGCACGAAAATCGGTCCGGAGCCGTCTCGAGCGCCGAATAGCCTGAAGTGTTTTCCAGAACCTAGAAACTCCCCAAAACCGTTTTTAATCGAAAAGCATCACGAAATGTCCTAAAACGCGCATCTCAACATTTTCGTGTACAGTTGCCGTAGATGCGCACGAAAATCGGTCCGGAGCCGTTTCGAGCGCCGAACAGCATGAAGTGTTTTCCAGACCCTAGAAACTTCCCAAAACCGTTATTGACCGAAAAGCATCAAGAAATGTCCTAAAACGCGCATCTCAACATTTTCGTGCACAGGTGCCGTAGAGGCGCACGAAAATCGGTCCGGAGCCGTTTCGAGCGCCGAATGGCCTGAAGTGTTTTCCAGAACCTAGAAACTCCCCAAAACCGTTTTTAATCGAAAAGCATCACGAAATTACCTAAAACGCGCATCTCAACATTTTCGTGCACAGGTGTCGTAGATGAACACGAAAATCGGTCCGGAGCCGTTTCGGGCATCGAACAGCCTGAAGTGTTTTCCAGACCCTAGAAACTCCCCAAAACCGATTTTAAGCGAAAGGCATCACGAAATGGCCTAAAACGCGCATCTCAACATTTTCGTGCACAGGTGCCGTAGATGCGCACGAAAATCGGTCCGGAGCCGTTTCGTGCGCCGAACAGCCTGAAGTGTTTTCCAGACCCTAGAAACTCCCCAAAACCGTTTTTAAGCGAAAGGCATCACGAAATGGCCTAAAACGCGCATCTCAACATTTTCGTGCACAGGTGCCGTAGATACGCACGAAAATCGGTCCGGAGCCGTCTCGAGCGCCGAATAGCCTGAAGTGTTTTCCAGAACCTAGAAACTCCCCAAAACCGTTTTTAATCGAAAAGCATCACGAAATGTCCTAAAACGCGCATCTCAACATTTTCGTGCACAGTTGCCGTAGATGCGCACGAAAATCAGTCCGGAGCCGTTTCGAGCGCCGAACAGCATGAAGTGTTTTCCAGACCCTAGAAACTTCCCAAAACCGTTATTGACCGAAAAGCATCAAGAAATGTCCTAAAACGCGCATCTCAACATTTTCGTGCGCAGGTGCCGTAGATGCGTACGAAAATCGGTCCGGAGCCGTTTCGTGCGCCGAACAGCCTGAAGTGTTTTCCAGACCCTACAAACTCCCCAAAACCGTTTTTAAGCGAAAGGCATCACGAAATGTCGTAAAACGCGCATCTCAACATTTTCGTGCACAGGTGCCGTAGAGGCGCACGAAAATCGGTCCGGAGCCGTTTCGAGCGCCGAATGGCCTGAAGTGTTTTCCAGAACCTAGAAACTCCCCAAAACTGTTTTTAATCGAAAAGCATCACGAAATGTCCTAAAACGCGCATCTCAACATTTTCGTGCACAGGTGTCGTAGATGCGCACGAAAATCGGTCCGGAGCCGTTTCGGGCATCGAACAGCCTGAAGTGTTTTCCAGACCCTAGAAACTCCCCAAAACCGTTTTTAATCGAAAGGCATCACGAAATGGCCTAAAACGCGAATCTCAACATTTTCGTGCACAGGTGCCGTAGATGCGCACGAAAATCGGTCCGGAGCCGTTTCGAGCGCCGAACAGCCTGAAGTGTTTTCCAGACCCTAGAAACTCCCCAAAACCGCTTTTAATCGAAAGGCATCACGAAATGTCGTAAAACGCGCATCTCAACATTTTCGTGCACAGGCGCCGTAGATGCGCACGAAAATCGGTCCGGAGCCGTTTCGTTCGCCGAACAGCCTGAAGTGTTTTCCAGACCCTAGAAACTCCCCAAAACCGCTTTTAATCGAAACGCATCACGAAATGTCCTAAAACGCGCATCTCAACAATTTCGTGTACGGGTGCCGTAGATACGCACGAAAATCGGTCCGGAGCCGTCTCGAGCGCCGAATAGCCTG